>OX336377.1:8046885-9289034 GCA_946902895.1 Fragum fragum
GATAGATAGATAGATAGATAGATAGATAGATAGATAGATAGATAGATAGATAGATAGATCACTAGACAAAACTTTCTCTCACCTCACCATCTGATTCTTTCGAGTCAATCGAAGGTTCAACATTACGATTAAAAGAATTGAGAAAAAACGTATATTAACTGTCCCGGAAATGGATTGATAACATAACTTTCAGTATGCAGAAGTGTAAATGTAATATGCTATTTGTTGATAGCCATTCTGAAAAGGAAATATGATTACATAAATTATTTTACACAGTGGACTATTCTACAGTCGTTTGTTTCAATTTCGTTGCAATAGCCGACACCTGTAGTAGTTATCTTAGTCGTTAAAACATGTTTATTTGAAGTAATTTGAATTATTTTTCTGCATGATTTGTGCCCGTCAGACTCTCAATCTTCAGTCAAGGGTTGTCATGGGTGCGATCCCCTGAGGTGGCACATATCCTTTCCGACATTTGTCTCTCACCAATGGGTGAATAATCGTAAGCCTAAATGGGATAGCAGCTGGAGGCTAGGAAAGGATGTAGTGGTAGTACTGCTGTGAGAAATACCAGGAATCCATTGTTACGTGCTCCAGCCGCCGCGATATGACTGAAATACTGTTAAACCCATTCAACCAATCAATCTGTATAATTTGTGGTCATCAGTAACGATTTAATGAAAAAGAACACCTACACATAGCGATAAATAAGTAAATTACAGTAGGAACAGAGTACATTGTTAAATTCAATTTGGAAATATTTTCATACATACAATGTATTATCAATTTTATTTTTTTAAATGTTTCTTTGTAAGAAGAAGTAAAACCTGTACGAGTTATTGTAAATTTACTGTTGAAAAATAGTGATTGTTATCATTTGTTTTGCATTCGTCACTAATGGATTATACTTTAACTTTGATTCTAATTAAAATTTGCACATAAGATTTGCATCATTTAAAAAAAAATGCTTTAACACAAAAGGGAGATAGTAAATGCATTCAGCATAGCTATCTATACAGTCTCTAAATCAATACTACCCAGAAAATTTCGGGGTTAAACCATGTATGTCTTATCACCAACGGCAGCCTGTTCTGATCTCCTTTCAATATTTATTGATTTTTTTTTTCTTATTTCTCGTTCTGTCGAAACACGTAGTTCTTCACTTTATATGAACAGCCTTGTGGAATTCCTATTTTCATCAAAAAGTGATAAAGAATAGCCCACCGTTGTTTCCTATAGAGCCACAGCTTTATCTTTTATCTCTGTGGATTTTATCACGAAAAGTACGTATTTTGGGATTTGAAAAATACTTCAAAAAATACTCCTTTTAGAAATTAGTTGACTTGTATTAGGTAAGAGAGCCATTGATACATTTTGAACATATTATTCGATTTTCGTATCATATGAGTTACGAATGAGAAATTGTCGTTTTAACTACCCTATGTTTCATTTGTTGGCCTTTAATGGAACTTGCGTCCCTACTTGCTCCCCGCCCCCAATTTGCATCTTTTTCGCTTTTAAAGATATTTCAGTATATTTACAAAATGCCTGCCTTTTGACTTTTGGAAAGAGTGTAACAATTCATGAGCTAAGGAGAGCTCTGAAATCATTAGAATTAACTACTATAAGGTGAAAATGAATTTAATGTATCACTTACCATTGCTCTATGTATAATAGAAATGAGATTTGCTATTTACTGATGCTACTTCTCCACAAATGAGCAACATTAAGGTGCATTTCTGTAAGAAATGCGTCGGTTCTCTCAAAGCCGTATAGTTTTCGTGGTATAGATGGGTCAAGGTTACAAATGATTATATGTGTGATGAATATGCACAACTGTAAAATGTGTAAATAAAGAAGTGTACTTTTTAGATGCGTTTAAAACTTGCAGGGGTGGGATCTTTGGAATTCTGAGTTGTATCCCTTGTCTATAGATGGTATTTCTTACAGACCTGGTTTGACTTTTGGGTCATTTTAGATGATATCTAGCATACGTAACTGCTCCCTGTGGTGGTTAGATAACTATACTCTCTCGCATCCTCGCGATAGTTCTCTCGCATTATCGTAACCGTCCTCCCGCGATGTCACGATTGTAGTCGTCTCCTTTTATCACCATCG
Source organism: Fragum fragum (assembly GCA_946902895.1). Lineage (NCBI taxonomy): Eukaryota > Metazoa > Mollusca > Bivalvia > Cardiida > Cardiidae > Fragum > Fragum fragum. Next base: position 8,049,004 of record OX336377.1, read on the forward strand.
TACCCCTTAAACTTTCGCGATATCAGCTTCGTACTCTAATCCCTCGTAATTGAAAAATACGAATTTTGCAATGTAGCTAACTGTATAACCTACGTATGTAGATTCCATCCAGCTAGTGTCTATAGTCGCACAATAATCTAATTGACTGATGGCGGTTGTCAACCAAAGAATCAATAGACCAATCAAAAGGTATTTAGACCGGAAGTGAACTGTTAGCTTCCAAATTGGCCGACATTCATGCGAACAATTTTTGTTGGTTTGGCAACTTAAAAGTCATAGCTACAACTTATTCAGGCTCTGGTTAAAACGTTTATGTCACCAATGATCTATTTTTTTTTTTTTTTTCTGTTTTAGTCAGCGGGTGGGGCCAGCGATACGCCAATCGGCGAAGTTTGAGAAAACAATCAAGGGTAGAATTAAGCATAAGAAATGTGTTGTTGTTGTTGTTGGCCGATTCTGCCATTCAAACCTCGATAACCCTCATTAGAAGAGCTGATTTCAAAAGGTCATGTGCCGTTGCTATAGTCGAAACTCTATTATTGGTTCGTGGTGAAACGATATCAAAGTACTGTGGGTGACTGACGTTGCCAATCTCCAACCTGAGTTGTCGTTACACTCAAAATAAATCTCTGCAATTGGCTAAAGGACAAGATTCATGTTAAGCAAAGAAAGGTGAGGCATACAATTTCGCGAGAAAAAAATGTTTGTCGCTTAATAAATAGATACATTATATACCACAAAACGTAATAATTCAATGTTTATCGATCGAACTTCATTTGTTATAAAATCGTCTGAAACGCGATATGTCAACTGCCCCCAATGATAACGAAAAATATGCCAAATATGCAACTTACGTCGCACAGCAAGAATCACCGTCCCCATATCCACCGGCAAGATTTTTGTGTGTGTAATCTTGTTTTTCCAAGAACTCGCTACGACTAATATTGCGTTGTGCCTTTATTTCTTCAAGCTCACCCTCTGTCAATAAAAGTCTCCTATACCACTTCAGGATTGTTTCGTAGCTGAAATGAAATTAAGACAACATTTTAAACTGGTCCAAGGTCATAGCAGTTGTTCACGATTTTTTTTTTTTGTTGTTGTTGTTTTGGTTTTTTTTTATTAATTGATAGAATGTTTAAAAATCTCTGTCTTTCAAAGTAGAAACAATGTGAGAAATGAAAATACTGCTTGTGACAAGATCTTTTCATTTTCCACGATATATCCCTAACTTTTTTCATGAGGGCGTAGAAAAAAAGGACTGTGTGAGAATAAAGTAAATCGGTTTTCTTACATTTTGTTTTCTATTTTAATGTTTCAATGCTTAGAACATGTTTCTTTATCTAAATAAGTATGAAATGTCCTTTTCGTTTCATTTAAAATTATTTTAGCTACAGTATAGACTATACAACTTATAGTGAGTGATCAAAGGTCAATTTGTCTATACTTGTATAGAGGAAATTGACATTTAATCACCTTTAATCTCGGGTTAGATCCCAGATCGCGGCGGATATCCTTTCCGACATTTGTCTCTCACCAATGGGTCGATTGTCGTAAGCTTATCTTGGTTAAGCAGCTAGAGGCTCGTTGTGAGAAATACCAGGAATTCGAATTTCTCGATATCTCGGTTTGCTTATCTATCATTTGGTAATCACATTGTCTAGTTACCCGATTGCTGATATTGCAAAAATGGTTTTCACGGCGAGTTTTACTGTTATCCGGTTAACTTACCTGGTAACCCCGCAATGAATATCATTTTCCTTTATCCGATTAACTTACCTCGTAGTCCCACAATGATCATCAGAACACATTTTCTCGTTTTCTCCAGGATTTCGAAACTTAATTTGAAGAGCACTAGACAGAGTAGCAGCAAAGCTTAAATAAAGGACTGTGAAAGATGGAACTCTGGTCATATTTGCTCTAAAAATATAAAGTTAAATACTTAAAGCAAAAGGCATGTCTTTGTTTTACCCATTCCCACACAATCCCGTTTTTTACCAACCTCAGAAGAAAGCGTTCGTAAATATTGTGGAAAATGAAGAAATTGCTTGTCATAAGCAATTTTTTCATTATCCACAATGATTTCTACACAGAGAGACAAAGAATTTTAAATTCCATCAACTTAAAAATTTCGTCTGCAACATTTCTCAATTTGGACCAGTCTAAAATTGGGTCGAGTGGGAATGGGTTAACTTGCTAAAAGACTGCTGTTCCAATCCCGGATTCGACTCCAATGCAGTATAATACACTTTTTGATTGTGGATTTTTGTTGATGGAGGTGGTGGTATTGACGGTTTTCTGGTTGATTTCATTGTTGTAATTATTTGAGATCTATCAAAATACACCCTTCTACAATTTCGACCAATGTTTTTTTCACCGTATCGTCTCTGGTTAATTATCCCTTTCCTGGATAATCCCTGGATTTTACGTCCCTGAGTTTTTATACTTGAGAAACTATTGTGGGATAAAAAGAAATTGCTTGTCACGAGCAATTTCTTCTTATTCCACAATATTTTCTACCCTATAGATTGGTTACTTTTCAAATTGCACTCACTTGTAATTGTTTACTGCAACTTCTTTGAAATTAGACAAGTCTAAAATTTTGAAAAACAGGAAAGGGTTAAATTGATGGATTGGAATGTCAATCAAAGAATCATTTGACGTATCAAATCAATCATTTAGACCAAATGTATGAACTCCGACAAAGGTCGGCATTTTGTGAAGCTTTTTTGGTGGTTGGCACGCTTAAACGTCTTGATTACGGTTTATTCAAGCTGAAGTTACGACGTTCAGGTCGCCAACCAATCATTTTAGTTTTTTGTTCCATGTTAGTGGTCATAATTTTTTTCAAAATATCGACGATTTAATAACAAACTAGATCTTCTTCAAACTCCACTTCCGGACTAAATGTATAATTTGATTGGTCGATTGATTCTTTGATTGACTGTCGCGATTGGTCAATTAACAAATCGCTGGCCCCTCCGACTGAACTTCGACAGTAAGCTCAACTAAGACGGCGTTATTTTGCAAAATTTATGGCCAACTACATATTTCTTTAAACATGTGAAAATATAACGGATGAAAGGCGACGTAAACGTCATATCTTTTGGTCGGAAAACCAGCAAATTCTTAAGATAAATGCTTGAGTTCAAAGTGTACTGCCGTTCTGAATGAATTGTGCGATTAGTCAATTGATTCTTTGATTGACAGCGGCGCTCCAACAATTGGCGAGAGACAAATTACACGTGTTGCATTGATTTTTGTTGAATGTCGCAAAGTTCGCCGAGCCTGAAATGCGATATTTTGTGGGAATGGTGTACGTATCACATAAACAGATTCCTTACACAACCTACGCGATGTGTGCTGTTACAACCCGAAACCCGAAATGAAATGAAAACCTGATTCGAAATAAATCATGCAAAAACGAATTATCCTAGCAAAATACCTTGAATATCGCATTTCAGTTCGATATCAACCCGTTTTGAAATAAAGACTCATTTTGGTTACATTGATTTTGAGATACAAGCGGACATATAGCTTAGCCATTCTCTGGCGACAAAATTTTAAAGTAGTATATGTTAAGATTGTTCATAATTTTGTTTTTAAGGATAAAAGGCAGTGTGGATAATGAAGAAATTCCTTATAACGAGCAATTTACTCATTACAAGCAATTTCTTCATTATCCTCAATGTTTTGAAAAGAAAATGTGTGTGTATGATTGCGTATTTAAAAAAAGTGATTGAATGGGAACAGGTCAAAGAAATAAAATTTACCTTGTTTTCCGTACGAGACCTCTTGTTTTGTTTGGTTTGCTTTGGTTTGGTTTGGGGTTTTGGGTGTGTTTTTTTGGGGTTTTTTTAGAATGTTTATTACAAATGGCAATTTGAGCACTCATTTTTGTTAAATCGATTTCGGTTGACCTGTATTTGTTCCGGGCTATTTTTTAGAATGATATAAAATTGAATTTGCCCGCTCACATGACGCGTTACAAATTTTTAACGGTATGGCTGTTACACAAAGAAATATCTTGTGGTTGAACAACGTAATTAGGTTAAGAGTTTCCTACGTAATTCTACTTTTTGTTTTTCCGAAAAAAAGGTTTAGAGAAAACATTATATGAAAATGAAAAATAATGCAAATTATTAATTATCCACAGTGTTTTACATACAAAAATTCGGAACTCCTCGTTCAGTTTTACGAATCAAACCTCGGATGGACATCGTAGAAGTATTTTAAAATTCACCTGCCAAACTCCAAAAATGGCGCTATCCGTTAATGCAACGCAACTGCGGTAAAATTCATCTCGTTCCTTTAAGATCTCTGTTTGGTCTTCAAAAGAAATTCGATATCTCAGAACATGAAACAACAAAACGTGGTTTAATTTTTAAGCCATTTTGAGACTTCTGAACCATCCGGGTTTACCGAGATTACGTTTGCCTACATTGTTTCCGGTTAAAAAAATGCACCGTTTTGTGACATAATACTCCGCCTTTTATACGTCAGAGGTCTGTTCCCAAATTTTATGAGAATGGCCGAGTGGTTTCCGATTAGTCGTCAATGGATATATTACGTCGTTTTGGCTCACTGAAGTTATTGACATAGTTTAAGACTTCAAATTTCAAAAGAGTTTCAAATGACAATTTTATTTGTTGAAATTGAAGAAAAAAATACTTATGGGAGAAAACATCATGGATAAGGAAAAAAATGCTTCTAATAACGAACTTCTTCATTTTCAACAATGTTTTCCTTTCTTCTGATTAGGGACATAAAAAGCGGAATCATTTGGGAATCGGATGATTATTATTATTATTATTATTATTATTGCTATTGCTCTCCGTATCTCTATTATACCTAAAACACCGTATCTAAACATATCATAAGACATTACGCTATATGAATAGAGACATATATAATTATTCTATGTCTCAATCTTTCTAAAGCTTTTTTTTTTTTTTGTCTTGTCCAATTTGATTGATTGATTGATTGATTGAAGGATTGGGCTTAACGCCACTTTAAACAGTATTTGAATCATATCGCGACGGCTGGAGCACCTAACAATGGATTCCTGTTGTTTCTCACACAAGTACTGCCATTACATCCTTTCCTAGCATTCAGCTCATATCCCACTTAGGTTTACGATTATCCATCCATTGATAGCGAACGAAACTTGAAAAATAGCTAACCTACAGGATAGAAAATATTGTGGAAAAGAAGAAGAAACTACTTCTTATAAGTAATTTCTTCTTTTCCCACGATGTTTTCTCACGTATAAAAAATCACAGGGATCTAAAAATCAGGGATTGTAAAGGAACCATAATCAACATTCCGTTTTCCATATCAAAAAAAAAAAAAAATAGAAGTTGGCGTATCTGCTCAAAAAGTTATTGCAACTAAAGTTGGTGAAAATAAAAAATCTTTGCCTTTTGAGTAGAAAACATATGGATATTGAAGAAATTGCATTTTACAAGCACTTTCTTCCTTGTTCGCTATGTTTTTCTAAGTTTTGTTGGGTTTTTTTTGTGTGTTTTTTTTTTTTTTTTTTTTTTTTTTTTTTGTAGAGGGGCATAAAAAATCGGAATAGTTGACCACGCCCACTGACTCCAACAGGATGTTCTACTTAGAAATTTATGGCCAGTAACATGTAGCAAAAAAAGTAAAATAGTTTTGGGTTATTAAATAAGCTGTAGTTACGCGATTAAGTCATCAAATCAACAAATACGCTTCACATAAATGTCGGTCAACATAAGAGTTCAAACATCTCTTGAGGTTTAAATGAATCATTTCATTTGTTGATTGATTCTTTGATTGACACCTCGCGATTGTCAAATTGGTTAATCAAAAATTGGAGACATGAAATATGTAGATTATTTCAATTTGCTGAAATGTCATCTTACTATAACTTAATTTTTAGTTTCGTCTATCAAAAACGGTCATTCTGATTAGTCGGAAAAATCATTCATACCTTTATGAACAAAATTTTGATCACGCAGCCATTGTGCATGCTTCCGCTCAAAATAATTCCATTCAGAAAAGAATAAAAATTTGCAAAGGTTTGCTTTTGTCGCTCGATGCTATCAAATTAAAAGAAATGAAGAGAAACTTTTTGTTTTGTTTTTTAATGGAGGTATGAACCGAAAAACCTAATCACACTGTATGAATACGCGAATGGAAAATATGCGAATTTCAAAAAAACAAAATCTAACACAGCGACCACCCTCCAAAACACACACATACATTTGTCTGATTATTTCTCATAAGAATACTTTGAACTGCATGATGTGAAAAATAACAAGTTTTTTTTATTTCATTTTGGGGCTTATACTCCCAACTTTTTGCGCTTGCTTTTCTAAACATATAGAAATATGACGGTGAATCAGAACGGGTCGTTTTTTATGTCCATGAATAATCCGCAGATGAAAACTTTGAAAAAATTAGTAAGTTGTTCCTACAAATAAAAAAATCTGAAATTTTGATAACACCTTGGAAGGTAAAACAGTCATAATAAGTCGTCTCGCACGAAATCCGTTTCGGGACCCCCCCCCGCCTTCTTGTTTACTCGGACTGAATATACTTTAAACTCTTTCTGTTTTTTGGTTGTTTTTTTTTCAAAATCTTAGACTGGTCTAAATTGAAAGAGGCTGCAGACGACAATGAAATTCGAATGCAATTTGAAACAAAACCATCCTATGTGGTAGAAAATATTGTGGGAAAATGAGAGATTGCTTGTTAGAAATAACTTCTCCTTTTCCACAATGTTTTCTCAAATTTAAGTCACAGCGATTTAAAATCCCGGGTTCACACAGGAAAGGGTAAATGACATAATAAGACATTTCCCTATATGAGGCATCTAATCATTGAAATCGTCCTAAACGTCTTTCCTGTTCAATACCTGGTTTTCACGTCCACGTGATTTATAATTGAGAAAGCATTGCAGAAAAAGAAGAAATTGCTTGTAACAAACCAAAACAAATCTTCTTTTTCCATAATATTTTCTACCCTGCCGAATGATTATTTTTCAAATCAAATCTGCTTTGAATTTTCGTCTGCGAAACCTTAGAATTAGGACAGGTCTTAAAGGTCGTAGCTCAATACAAGTATTACCATTGATCATTTCTATTGAATGTACTATATCTTTGATTTCATCAATTACATTCGTTATGATATCAACCAAGCAAAAAAGGGACCTCGTTGAAACCTCGTGAAGCAAACATTTGAAAAAGAGGTTATGGGTCCAGTAGAGGGTCCAGACGAGGGTAACTAGGGACAGTAAACAGATATACAGTAAGGTAAAATAATCAGTCTGAATTCAGCAAGGGCCGCCGTCATAGCGCAGTCGGTAGTGCGCCAGACTCCTAATCTTCAATCATGGGATGTCATGGGTTCGATCCATGGCGGCACATATTCTTTCCGACATTTGTCTCTCACCAATGGATGGATAATCGTAAATCTAAGTGGGAAAGCAACTGGAGACTAGGAAAGGATGTAGCGGTAGTACTGGTGTGAGAAATACCAGGAAATCAATTGTTAGGTGTTCCAGCCGCCGCTATATGACTGAAATACTGTTAAATGCGGCGTTAAACCCCCTACAATCTATCAATCTAATTTCAGAAAAATCTACCAAAAGCGAGAGTCCCGACCCCTTTATCCCATTCCCACCCAGTGAAGCTTTCTGACTCCCCTCAAGAAAGGCATTTTGGAAAAATTGTGGAGAATGAAGAAATTGCTTGCAACAAGCAATTCCTTCATTCTCAACAATGTTTTCAACCCTTAAAGTTGAAAAAATCTAAAATTTCACCAACTTTTAATTGCAACTTCTTTCGATTTTTTGGACCAGTCTAGAATTTCATCGTCTGGTAATGATTTAAGACTGCGCATTCTGTGCAGTCAGACCGGCGTCGACGTTTATTGCACTTCGCATTATGCTGTTTTAGACTGTAGATAAAAAAACTCAACGTATCGATGATTAAACGCTGTAAGTGCCCATACAATATTTAAGTTCTTACGACATTTCGCACTAAGACGTTAATGTCCAATACTCAACATGTCACATTTCACAAGAATATTTTAATCTCTCACATTCAAGTATGTTTAGATTCAGTTCCATTCATAAAGGCACTACATCGGGTAGGCCGGAATATATATGTATTTATATATCTCATATTGATAACGGGTCGTGAATAAGTGTACGTTAGAGAACTTTTGAGAGTAGATCTCCGCGAACTTTTTTGTGACGGGTTGGTATTCTAGCAAAAAATAGTTCAACGATAATGTCTTAAAATAGTGAAATATTTTTTCCGATACCCAAAAGCATCTGCCTAAATGAAAAATAAAAGGGGAGGTTGTTTTATCATTATTATTTTTTGTTCAAATTTCAGAATAAACTATCTATCTGGTTCACAAAAACATATTAAGATTTCAATTTCTAAAAAAAACTGACAAAGTTACAAGTAATTTTGTGCATTAACCATTGCCATACGACTGGTTCAAATTGAAAGAGGTAGCAGGCGACAGTTTTTTGTTGATGAAGTTTACAAAAATGTAGATTATTTTTAGGTGGAAAACATGGTTGACAATGAAGAATTTACTCGTAGGAAGCAAGCAGAAGCTTTTTGATTATCCGTTTCTTCATTTTACACAATGTTTTTTAAAAGGCGTAGCCATAATCAGCTGTGACGTCATCAAAACATTCGAATTTTCCAACGCCATTAAGTAACGTCATTTAGGCAGGTTTTCTTTGATATTTGATCATTTTCCGTCGGTGCAAGAGCAAAATGTCGTACTTATAGCTTTATATGGCATTAGTCTTGAACATCGTAATAAGTCTTTTAGTCTATTTCTCAATGAAAACAAAAAGTTCCCGTTTCTTAAACAGAGAACATGGGGTTAAAATGATAGTGTCGTTCTCCTGAGTACTGTTTGGAATATTCCTGTTAAACAACCATTGTTTCTGAATATTTTTTGGTTTGTTTTGTTTTTGTTGATGTTGTTCTCTCATGTCTCCCTCCTTTATGAAAAAATATCATCAGATTGTTATTTCTTTTTTCGTTATAGAAATACGTGTTTACTAACAATAAACATACATCAAATCAAAGTGCTGGAAGCGCTGAATGCTTGAGATAGATATATACACGATATATATAACTTGGGCAGAAAAGTTTGATGTTTGAAATTGGCCAAAGCTAGAACGATTAACAGACGGAAATATACAAACGTGACAAAGATAAAAAGGCTAAAACTTAGATTTACATTTGAAAAAAATACCCGTTTCATTACATTTATACATGTGATGTTGATTAAAATCTATGGTCAAATCCCGGTGACTATTTGACTTTTGACCAATCCCTAATCGCAGCCCGAGGGACTTGGCCTTGGTGATGACCCGAATTATCTCGCTGACCAACCATAAATAAACGTCTATTACCATAGCCCTGGGCAGATGCGAGGGATTTGGTTTAAAAGTGATTCACCTATAAACCGATTGAGAAGCATTTAAAACGGCATTTAAAAATTAGTTCTAGATCTTATTTCCTAATTTGTCGATGCCCCCGAATTGCTACAAACGAAATTTGTTTCTCAACGACGAGCTAATGCTATGTATTGGGTCATGGTGAGATGGACAGCTGGTGGCTTAGATCGAATATTGTGGTTGTGCTGGAGAGAGAAACGATAGGAAGCGATCGTAAGGTGCACCGGCCTCCGTGCTATAACTGGAATACTGAAGATACTGAAGATAAACCAAATACAAACAAACATAGGTGGGGTGACCGTAAAAAGCAAGTGAATTGAAGGCTCTCGTTATCATGATTTTACTTGTCTCGAATAAACTACTTGTGTCGAAGTGAAATTCTAGACCCGCTGTTTATCATGTGCTTCAAATTACGTATTTGTAAAGGCATTCAACAGAGAGAATTTGTCCGAATCAAAAATTTGAAATAAAAAATTGGGCGAAATGAGGGAGAAAAAATTGTGAGAAAAGAAGACATTGCTTGTCAAACCTCTTTTCTCACAATGTTTTCCATAGCTCTATTTCTTAGGCGCGTAAAAATGCGGGATTGAGTGGTAATGGGATATTGTTTCTGATTTCGAAATTGCTTAACTTAACGTCGTTTGATATCTCAGTCAATTTACCATTTTTTGGAGGTCAAAGGGCGGGGCCAGTGAACCGCTAATTCCATTTCTCGATATGTTCGTCGCCGTTTTGTTTGCCATACCATAAGTGGGCTCTAAATAGTATGAGCAGCTACAGGCTCGGGAACGATGTAGTGGTAGTACTGGTGTGAGAAATACCAGGAATCCATGGTTCGGCGAACCACCCGCCGCGATATAACCGAAATATTCCGGGATCAGCATGGCGAAGCCTTACACAAATATCTTGTAGTCTCAAAATAGTGATCTATTTTAGTAACACGTGCCTTTCTTTTCTAGATTCAGTTGTTGTGGTTGTTGATGTTTTCAAAATCTGGAATAATACATTCACGGAGTTCAGTGCTATCATTTACAAAGTATGTCCATTGACTAATCGCGGCTGTCAATCAAAGAATCAATCGACCAATCAAATCAAATCGTCAACTAAACCAATTCAACCCCCATTAACATGAAACTGACTCAAACTAAAACAGGTTGCAGATGACTCTTTAAATGCGTTTTAATTGTTAAAGACAAAATTGTGGTCGAACTGAGAATCGTTGTCGAGTATTTCATTAATGGATTAATTAAATGTCAACCACAAGAAAATAATGCGCGTGTGGGAGAAAACGCTGGCTACAATTATTTTCTTCATTTCACACAATGTTTTCTATACGTTCAGAGAATCAATCACGAGAATATTGCAGAAGGATGGATAATATTTAGATTAAAAAATCTACAAACGTTTTCGTGTGCCACAGATTTGTGATGGATATTACGCCAGTTTCAGCAGAATTTCAATTATAATCGCGGAGGCCCTTGCACTAAACCATGACTTCCTATAGTTCCTTATGTCGCGATGAAAAATTCATATGTTTGAAATAATGTTGGTTTGGTTATGGGTTAGAACTCTAGACCCCAGGATAGAGTCCTACCGACTGGACTAAACGTGCTCAGCGCGTGCGTCATAGAATCGCGTGCGTTACCTCAGATAGAATAAAAAGAAGGATTGTCTCTAAAATAGGTTGCTATATAGGTCGATATTCGATCAAAAGAAAAAATCACGTTTTTTCGTGTTTGTGAAATATCAAGCCTTTTTGTTCAAGTTAGATAGAGTCAGAATGATTTTCCACTTTTGGGAATATTCCTGAATGATTATCGATGATCCTTTAATCCATTCCCACACGATCCCTCATTTTTACGCCCCGAAAGAAACAGTCCCGAAAAACAATGTGGAAAATGAGGAAATTGCTTGTTACGGGGAGTTTCTGCATGTTACACATAGTTTTGTTCCGAAAGACAAGAACTTTAAAAATTGCAACAGTTTGAAATTGTCGCCTGCAACTTCTCTCAATTTGGACCAGTCTAAAATTTCACTGTTGGAGAGGGGTGGATTGAGCGAAAATGTATCGTCGTTGATCTTGCAAAATGTCGTAACTACAGCTTGAATAAAGCTGTAGTTACGACATTTTGCAAGATCAACGACGATACATTTTGCACAACCAATGCCTATACATCCCAGGAACTTTGTTAACCCATTCCCACACAACAAAATTTTAGACTGGTCCAAATTGAAAGAAGCTGCAGACGCCAATTCAAAGTTCATTAAAATTCTAGATAGATTTTTTCAACATTCTGGGTGGAAAACATAGTGAAAAATGAAAAAATTGCTTGTCACAAGCAATTTCTTCATTTTCCACAATGTTTTCCTAATTGCCTTTCTTGAGGGGCGTTCAAAAGTGTCACTGTTTTGGAATGGGTTAAACAAGTATTTAAAAAGGAGATCGGGTCTAGCAGAGGATTATTATACAGAGAATTTCGATGGTATACATTAAGTTGGGTAGAATGACAATTACAAATTCAAAAAAAATCTAGCTAGAGAGAAAGGTTTCGATCCTGGTTAGCCTTTGCAGTATGATCAGAGTTGATGATTTTCGCACTTCTCGGAATGTCCTTTTTTAGTTTGATAGGTAACATATATTCAAGCGACTACCTCTTGTACTGATGTGAAAAACAACAGAAAGACTTGGTAAGGGTCACTTGCCGCCGCAATATAGTTGAAATACTGTTGCAAGTGGCATTAAACCCCCAAACAATTAATCTATCAATCTATATTAGTTTATCTGCTTGTTTGATTGTTAATTTGTTTGAATTATATAATTTCTCTAATTGACCTCTGCTGGTTTTTTTTTTTTTTCTTTTTTTCTTTCTTTACATGGTAGCGGATCCCTTGTGGATGTAAATGATTTGTTCAAAGTATTATTTAACCAATTCCCACACAACAAGATTTTAGACATGTCCACCAAATTGACAAAAGCTGCAGACGACAATTTCAAGTTGATTGAATTCTATTTATTTATTTCGTCTTCTGAGATAGAAAACATTGTGGGTCATGAAGAAATTGCTTAATATAAACAATTTCTACATTTTCCACATTATTTTCAAAAATTTTTTTCTTAAGGGGCATCAAAAAGCGTCATTTTGTGGGAATGGGTTAAGATACCTCTTTCAGTATTGACCCCGCCCAGGTTATAATTAGCTTTACTGTTCCGTAAATTGCCAGCAGCACTTCGACCTACTATTTTATTCTTTACAATACTGCAGTTCAATTATAGCAACCAATTTGTAAATTTATACAATAATTTGAATGTTTTATTCATGGTCTTTTATATACATACTAGTATGAGATTGACGTCATATATGTAAGTATAAATCTGAACTCGAGGGCTTTAACCCATCACATTATAAAACACTTTTAGACTGATCCAAATTTAAAGAAGTTGCAGACGGCAAATTTTAGTTGATTAAATTTTCGATGTTAGGTAGATCTAGAATACATTGTTGATAATAAAGAAATTGCTTTCAATAAGCAATTACTTCATTTCAACAATATGTTCCGAAACTTTTTTTCCTGGGGCCGTCAAAAAGCGTCATTGTGTGTGTTGAAATTGGTTAAACCTTCGTGGTAATTATAATTTTGACGATAAAATACAAGTTTTTGGCGAAATCCCGAGGTATTGCTATGACCGCCTGCGTCCGCGTCATCGCCCAAAAAATTGAGATTTAATAATATCTCTGGTACACGTGAAACCCATCAGATACTAGACTGATAAATGTTCACTATCGAAAGAGAAATCTATACCAACAAGGAAAATGCCTCTAAATGCATTTTAACCAATTCCCAAACAATAAAATTTTAGACTGGACCAAATTGAAAGAATCTGCAGACGACAATTTTAAGGGAATGGAATGTTACTTTTTATAGTCTTTTGGGGTAGAAAAAACATTGTGGAGAATGAAGAAATTGCTTGATCCAAGTAATTTCTTCACTATCAACAATATTTTCCAAATCTGTTTTCTATAAGGGCAAAAAAGTGAGGAATTATATGGGAATGTGTTAACTTATTATACCCCCTTTTCGACATAGAAATTTTACCCAATCCCTATGTATCAAGAACTTGAATAGTCGAGCAAAGAGCTGTTGTCGATAGCGAAAAAATGTGCCATATTACTTTTTATAACATTTTATCACTAATTTCATGAAATTTCCGTGATCTCTTAAATCTAGGTTATAAATGACGTAGATACACTTGAACAAAATTAGTTCAAAATAGTACGTTTAAACATTTTAAACGTTTTTAACTATTTGACCTCGTGTTTTATATTTATTTTACGCATTTGAGGTTTTTGGTCGAAGTTTACATTTATTCGTTGGGCCATATTTAAATTGGTAGCATTGTAAGTGAAGCACTTTGTCATTATTACGATTTTTTTTTTTTTTTTTTTTTTTTTTTTTGAGACGATGTTACATGGTATAGCTATTCTCTAAATCTTATTTGAATATCAGATGTCGTCGATAGGCGACAAAATGGTAATAATTACAGTCAAGATATAGTCATGAGGTTTGGGGTTGCCCAGAGACGGTGCAGGGTTGTCAAGGTAGTGGGGTTAAATTTTAAGTATTTCATAATCTTCTTGTAACTATTTAACAAACAAAAATATTTTACACGGGACTAAATTCGAGGAAATTTTGGTTGATTAAATTTTAAAAATGTTTGTATTTTGGGGTAAAAATTGTTGATAATGAACTAATTGCTTGTTTCTTTATTATCCAAAATGATTTCAAGAGCCTTTTTCTTTGAGAGGCGTCCAATAGCGAAATTTAGTGAGAATTGGTTAGCCATTCTGTCTATATCTTTCTTCGGCATGATTTCGTCTATAACCTAATGAGTAAACCAAGAGGCCTGGTTTGCCCTAATCGCTGGAGGGAGTTTTTACTGGCCCGGTCAATTCATGTCAATTAAATGAAACCCGTCTTGCCCTACAATGCCCATGTTGACTGGCACAGCTCCATGAAGAGTTGCCCACAGAACAGTTCTGTAGATATTAGTCAAAATTTGCTCAAAGGAACGTTTTCTCTGAAAAAACTAAATAAAGATCTTATGAATTTCGACGAACAGAACGCAACTCGGACCAAAGGCACTCATGGCGTCATCATGTTGTCATGTAATTTGCGTGTAAAATGGCGCGCTTTAGAAAAAGAACCCTCACAAATCACAAATTGTCTTCTTTTACATCAACCCATTCCAACACAGAGACGATTTTTGACGCCAGTCAACAAAAACATATTGAAAACATTATGAAAAATGAAGAAATTGCTTGTTAAAAGCATTTTTTCATTTTCCACAATGTTTTCCAAATGTTATTCGCACTCAAAGTACATGACAACCTGGTGACGCACTGAGTGCCTTTGGTCCGAGGTGCTTATTTAGATTCCTAAAAGAAAGATTTAATTTCTTCATTTTCCACAATGTTTTCTATCCAGAAAGTTGAAAATATCTAAAAATTCATAGACTTTAGATTGTCATCTGCATCTCCTTTCAATTCAGACCAATCTAAAATTTTGTCCTCTGATAAAAGATTAAAGATACAGTAAAACCCCTCCTTACGACCACCCCGGAAATACGGGCACCCCTCTATTACGACCGAATTTTTACAGAACGGATTTTTTTGTTCTTTATTTCAATGGTCGCTAACCCCTCTAAAACGGGCACCCCGCTATTCCGAATTACGACCACTAAATTCAGTACCAACCATAGCTGATACACTATTTTGAACCCCACTAAAACGACCAGTTTTCACAAATTGAGACCGATCACCCGAATTTCACACTTGATAAGAGCGACACTAATTGGGTACGAATACATTGTAAATACATTATCGGATTTTTGATTATGTGTTATCGAACCCTAGGTGTTATGATTAAAGTGGCCGATCACTTTTAGAAACTATAGTTTGTATTATTTTTAATTGTTATTTGAATGTTTCACTGGTTTAGACTCAAGAAATAAATTCGAAAGTGAAAACGTATCCGAGAAGTTACGATTAGTTTGTTTACGGCGTTCCGAACAGTTAATGAGCAATTAAATTTTGATTTCAACGTAATTGATGCTTGGTATTCGCATTATAGAAGATATGATATCGACAGCTTGACACTTTGAACCTGTACTTACGAATAAATAATCTGAGGTCGAAGTTCTTAATCAGATCCAAATGGAGAATAGAGAAAGTAGAACTTACCGAAGATCGTAAATTTGAAAATGACATAAGATTCCGCTGTAATACATGTTCTTATAGTTTCATTTTTGTATGTATAGTATTGATATATTCAAATTACGAAAATAAAATAAACATGCATTACTGGACAACAAACGACCAAACCTCAGTAATACGACCACCCTGCTATTACGACCACTTTCTGAAAGTACCGCAAGTGGTCGTATTAGAGGGGTTTTACTGTATAAAATCATTGTTTATTTTTCCTGTAAGATCGATATATCTTCATTTCGAGATAAACTAAAGAATAGTTTCACGGACGGCGAAACCCCGAGTGAAAATATAGCGTATGTTGTTCACTCTATGTAAGATAAGTCGACCTTACACTGAAAACAGACAATTATCCTCTATATGTCCATGCTTTCTTGTATGCATTAACCCATTCCAACACAGTGGAATTTTAGACTGGTCCAAATTGAAAGAAGCTGCAGACGACAATTTCAAGTTGATGGAATTTGAATTTTTTCGTCTATTTGGATAGAAAACATTGTGGATAATGAAGAAATTGCTTGATACAAGCAATTTCTTCATTTTCCACAATGTTTTCCAAAGCTTTTTCGTTGAGGGGCGTAAAAAGGAGGGATTGAGTTGGAATGGGTTAAGTCACCTTACCAATATTTCGGGTTTTTGTACCTTGTCCTGCTGAATATTTATCCTTACTTCACAAAATTCTGATTTTTTATGTCAAACTTAGGTCTACTTTGTATTCAAATATTTCGTAAACGCTAAAAGGATGAACAGGAAGTGTACATATTAGGGACTGCACACATGAGCAGGCTGATCTTAGTCTATACAACTATACAACTTTTGTCAAATCAGGAATATTCCCGGATTAGCATAAAAAGGGTGAAGACCCTCTCTATCCACCTGATCTCGTGCCACGAAAAATGCTTTCATACGCTAACCAGAGCAATGATTATAAACTGTACAAAGGAGTCATTTTCGCACAATACACTCGTGCGTAATGCAAAAAGGAACAAATAGTAATTTTCAAAATGATGTCACTGTTTGATGATCAATTAGTGTAACTGTAACTGATCTAAGCTGTAGTTACGACGTTCTAGTTGCCCACCAACACTAGCGAACGTGTCCCTCTTGGCGCAATTTTCCACTAAACGGACAGTGGGATGTCATTTCCTTAACCCATTCCCACACAATGAAGCTTTTTCATACCCCCGAGAAAAAAACGGGAAAACAAAGTGTAAAATGAAGAAATTGCTTGTCACAAATATTAGCTTCGTTTTCCACAATGTTTTCTATCCACAAAATTGGAAAATTCTATAAATTCATGGGCTTGGAATTGTCGACTGTAACTCCTCCCTGGTTAGAAAAGTCTAAAATCATGTCATGTATCAGTTGACCCGTTCCCAAAAGGTGACATTTTAAAATACAATGTACCGCCTTAATATAAAACTTCAGAAAACATTGTGGTAAATGAAGAAATTGCTTGTGAAAGGCAATTTCTTCATTATCCATATTTTTTTCCATCCCAAAAGACGAAGATCTTGAAGATATCATTTACTTAAAAGTGTCATATGCAACTTCTTTGATTTTGTCGTCTGGTAATGGGTTAATTGGTCAACGTTGCAAATGATTTGTTACTCCGCAGGCACGGCATGACAGATTTTAGGATCAGGGAAAAACAAGCGAGCGCTCTCCTCTTGTAACCCTCTTTTAACCAATTACCACGCAATCCCACTTTTTGATTCACCAAAGAAAATTATCTTAGGAAAACATTTCATAAATTGGAGAATTTGTATGGTTTTTACCCAGAATATTGAAAATAAATAAATAACATTTCATAACTTTTAAATTGTCGTCTGCAACATCTTTCAATTAGAACCAGACTAGAATTTTGACGTGCGGTAATGGGTTAAATAAAGAGCACGCTCAAAGCCGTAGACTATTTCAAAAATGTAGGCTAGGGGTTTTCCGATTTATCTATTGAATGGTACCAGTGTCGACTTTAATAAAGCCGGCTTTATTATAAACTGGTAGCCCGTCGTCTGTGAGAGACATCGATAGATCTAGGGGCAGTAACCCAGTCAAGCTTTATTAAAGTCGGCAGTGATACCAGTCTAATTTATCTATTGGCGTCAGAATACAGTTTATAGCACAATTCTTGGGTCGTCGACAAATAACCAAGACTCTGACTTGAAAATTTCCTTTAAACACCAACCTGCCAATAAAGAAACATATTCAAAATGAAAATGCATTATTTAACTACTAAGAACTCACAACAAATCTCATGTATACTGTAAGAAGGCACAAAACCTATCGCTTGCGGCATTTTGGCATGGCTGCGGAAAATGGCCGAAATCACATGGTTTTACGATAAAATCAAAATGCAGCAGACGCCAGATTTGCACCGATAGCCATTACCTGACAAGCTTTCCGGACAGCAAAATCAGTTCGAAATCTGGGGAAACGTAGAAAAATACCACGATTCCAGCTACTTTTCCCACAATTTCAACACATTTTCCTGCCTTTCAAAAGTCGCCTGCAAAAACAGCAAAAATCTGCAACTCCACCACCTTGCATTGCTAGCAACACAGGGTACCAGTAAGCTGTAGGAAGGTCGTGACCTTTTAGTTTCGCATTTGCTAATAGGCCTTATTTCACCTTTAAAATTCATTTAGGGCACCAGTATCAATCCTTATCTTCAAATCTGCAGATAAATCTCAAATTTTCCTAATATCTACATTTTTGACCATGGCCACTTCGAATATTTTGCTAAAAACTGTAGTCTGCCACCTTAAAGAGCCAAAAAGTTTTGTGCCCACACTAGTATACTCTAGATTTAAATACTTTAGGCTAATTCTAATTGACTTTCACAAGTTGCATCATAATTGAATGTATTAAAGCATCTTAATTATTGAAATTAACCCTTACACCAAATAGCACATTTTACCCCTTTTTAGAGCAAAAACCTTACTTAAAGTCAGTTGGTTTCAAAAGGTCCTTTCTTCAAATTTGGCTTCTCTCCAATACTTTTAAACCATCTGATCAATCTTTCTTAACATTGCTTGAACATTATATAACACTTTTTACAAGAATTTGTCATGTCAAAGTGCAAATTCAAGTCACAGAAATCAGTTTTTTTGCATATTCTGTACCAAATTATCTTAAAATTCTAACAAAATTCCTTTCTTTTGCTTAACCTAAGAACAGCTACTGCAATATTTCATCAATCTGAGTTAGAAGAATATTAGGTGATAATTTTAAAGTCAAATTAGCCCTTATCTTGATCATAGTGTGACAACAAATCAATGCCGTAATGAATGAACAGTCCAAGGGAGGTAATTCAAAATTTTCAACTTGATTTCTCTTTCCTAAATGAATTCTTAAACACTAGCTCTAGCATCTCTGAGTCAAGCACTGATGTAACCCGATATTACAGCTGATAATACAACATATTTGATTGTCTTAATGGTCATTTTATCTACAAGCCTATCTAAAAACCCAAGAAATTTCACCAACATCTCACTTTCTATGTGGACTTAGTCTTACACAGAACAATTTACAGAGAGAAAAAAGTGATTTTTGGATTTAAAATGTATTCTCAACCTTACAGAACCCGGAGAAGCTGTAACAATTCTTCAAAAAAGAGGGTTACGCAGTTCAAGAAGGGCTCGCGCCGTCTCACTGTTTCGGAAAGTAAAGCTGAACCTGAGCCTGTGCCTTCAACCTCTGGATGTAGTCCATCAAAAAGATGTCGCCCTACAAGCCAGGAGGCTGTGGATTTGGCAAATATTTCAACTTCTTCTGTCCTTCCTTATACTCTCAGGCCAAAACACATCACAGATGATTGCCCGGGCATTGAAAATACACAAATGGAGGAAAATGTGATTGTAAATATGAGGAATATAACCGAGCTGATAAACCAAATACACGGATTTACATGCAAAAAACCGAAAGTCAGTGTTGATGTTGTCAACCGAATAGGCTTATGTGTATCGTTTGCGCTAAAGTGTGGTTCCTGTGGATTCAAATTAGACCCATTCCAAATGTCAGACACCGTGAAAAAGGCGAGAGGTCCACCGGCCGGTGCACTAAATGAAATGGCTGTCCTTCCCGCAATCAAGACAAAAGTTGGCCTAACTGATGTAACAGCTGTCTTAACCTGCTTAAACATAAAACCTCCAAGTAAAAGTGCTATGCAGCTGAAATTCAATACTTTATGCGACAAAATGACAGCGCTCAACGAGAAGCAAATGGAACAAAACCAAGAATACCTACAGCATATGACCTCGTTCGTTCCAACACATACAGGAATTGATGTTCAGTACGACACATCCTTTTCAAGTCGCCCACAGGGTGGCTGTGAAAAGGCTGAACAGAGCTTTGCCCCTCTGATTGAACATACTACAACCAGGAAGTTACCAATTGCAGTCGGTATAGCCAATAAACACTGCAGATTAAAGGGCTGTGACCATAATACTACCAAATGCAAGAAGAACTACAGCTCAGTTGACACTATAGCCTCCAGTGAGCGCTCACTACTATTTGACACACTAAACAACGTTCAAAAGAAGGGTCACATCACACTGCGCTCAGTCACAACTGATGCCAGCCAACAACTTAGCAGAGCACTAAAAGATTTCAAGGCCAAAATGAATTCAAACATAGCCCATCAAGTTTGTTTCATACACCGAGGCAGAACACTTCAGAAACATATTAGAGCGATGAAGTTGACAAGCATACCAACATGCTATGACAAAAGAATGTATCAACAAAAACTAGCTAGTTGCATTAGAATTAGAATTAGAATGGAACTCAAAAAAGCCAGAGCCGTTTCAAAAACTGACGAATCATTTGTTCAGGCAGGTTCAAAAGCTACACGTATCATAATGAAGTGTCTTTCTGGCCAACATTGTCTTTGCCGTGATTTTTCCTATGTATGCAGGAGCCACCTAACTTCTTACACCACAGCTCACTTACCATTTGGAGTACATTTAAAGCTCGGTGAAAGAGAATTGTGCTTAATTCAGAATGAAATAAACGAAGTGTTTAATGAGGACAGCCTAAAAAGCATGAGTAAACTATTTACAACAAATTACTGCGAAAACTTGCATTCTGCAGTGTTTACATTGGCGCCAAAATCTGTCTGTTACGCACGCAACTTTGCAGCCATGTGCCATTCTGCTACTCATTCTCGCTCGGTAGGACCAAGCCAATCATTAATTAGTATAGCCAAAGAGGCAGGCTTAAAGGTTTACAAGCAATCAAGATTTTATAAGCAGCTGAAGCTAAAGGACAGACAGAGGCAGTATGATTCAAGAAGAAAGGCTACTTCAGGATTTAAACAACAGCGGCATTACCTAAGAAAAAGAAAATCGCAGAGTTTCTACTTCAAAAATGATTCCCTGTATAGCATGGAAAACGCATCCTCTCAGTCAGCTATTGATCATAGCTATGGCCTGTCCTCATGAACACAAGTAACTACAACAATATCTACAACAAAACCGAATAACTACAGCATGTTTATCCAATGTTACATCGTTTATTATCTTATTACCAAATCAACTGGCCGTTACAGTATTCCGTTCATTGTTCAATGGCCAGAGCATTCTCCATTTTCTCTACAAATTTTCATCACAAAGTTGATTCAATTCATACCAGTTCATAGAAGGAGTGGTCTATATTTACAGAAAGCTTAACACGACTGGACATGAGAAACATGCATAGAGCTGCGTACCTGTACTAGACTATACTCTAGGAAAATAATTTGTCAGTGAACAAGAATTTTTAACCATTTTACATTCATGGTGTCTAACCTGATGAATATAGTAACTATGTACATTGATAGGGTGAATCCAACCTACACATTCACCACCAGCAGCTAGACTTATCAAATGAAGCACAACATATCACATCAGCGAGATCAGTATCCAAAGCAGATCTGAAGAAGGGACTAGCATAATTTGGTATGTTGATATTATTTCTGTAATATGGGTTCAGAAACAAATGATTTCTCATATCCGACCATAACAATACTTGATATGACCTGAAGAGGATGATTTATGGAAAAATTTGCATCAACGGACTTTTCACGGAAAATCCATTTTTTCAGCCTTTTCTTCATTTTTTGAATTACCTCCCCTGTTCAGAGTGCCTCTGTTGGTAGATCATAGGCTTCAGAGCTTCTGAGAGGGCATTTTATTGCATGAAATTGGTAAAATATCTGAAAGAAATACTTTTCAGCCAGATTTCAAAGGTTAAAAAATTTAGTACTTTACCTTAAGGCGTCAGAATACAGTTTATAGCACAATTCTTGGGTCGTCGACAAATAACCAAGACTCTGACTTGAAAATTTCCTTTAAACACCAACCTGCCAATAAAGAAACATATTCAAAATGAAAATGCATTATTTAACTACTAAGAACTCACAACAAATCTCATGTATACTGTAAGAAGGCACAAAACCTATCGCTTGCGGCATTTTGGCATGGCTGCGGAAAATGGCCGAAATCACATGGTTTTACGATAAAATCAAAATGCAGCAGACGCCAGATTTGCACCGATAGCCATTACCTGACAAGCTTTCCGGACAGCAAAATCAGTTCGAAATCTGGGGAAACGTAGAAAAATACCACGATTCCAGCTACTTTTCCCACAATTTCAACACATTTTCCTGCCTTTCAAAAGTCGCCTGCAAAAACAGCAAAAATCTGCAACTCCACCACCTTGCATTGCTAGCAACACAGGGTACCAGTAAGCTGTAGGAAGGTCGTGACCTTTTAGTTTCGCATTTGCTAATAGGCCTTATTTCACCTTTAAAATTCATTTAGGGCACCAGTATCAATCCTTATCTTCAAATCTGCAGATAAATCTCAAATTTTCCTAATATCTACATTTTTGACCATGGCCACTTCGAATATTTTGCTAAAAACTGTAGTCTGCCACCATTACCAGAGGACAAAATTTTAGACTTGCCGAAACTCAAAGAAGTTGGAGACGATAATTTTTTGTCAATAGAATTTAAACAAAAGCTTTTGGTATAGAAAATATTTTGGATGATAATGAAATTGCTTGTACAAAATTTCACAATCAGTGTATTCTATAGATTTTTTTGTGAGCGAGCGAAAGAGAGAGAGGGGGGGGGGTAATTTTATCCTAAACTCCGAGTCACACTCTAACTACAAATGTATAAGGCAGAGCGCCTGCCACGACGTGAAAAATTTTCAATTATTTTTTAAGGTATTGCTATCAAAAGAGGCTATTGGAGAGTTTGCTGTTTTCTTTTAAGAAACCGCGATGTTTCGTGTTTTCCTGTTTTCAAGTGTTGTCGATTGAAGCCGAGATTCAGCTGCACGTGCGGCGGAAGTGAGAAGAAATCGTCTGGTGGTCGTGGCGGTCGAGTGTGCAAGGTAAGTTTTAAGATTGCAATATTTCATAAAATGTGCTAAGGAACCTTTTTCTTAGCTACATCTCAGCTTTATACGTCGGACGCATTCGTCTGTCTTGGAGATGGAAAGAAAAATCTTGAAATTTAAAGCTTTCAAGGAAGAAAACCCCTGCTTCACAGCGGAATATGTTCAGTTAGTGTGGTCTCCCTTTGGATATCTGCAGGCATTATACAGTAATGGTAAAATTCTAATACTTATTATTTTTTCTCAAGCTTTAGATTGTTAGTGGGTGAAATGTCGAATACATTATTTGTAATCAACGGACAACCCGAATCTTGTACCAACAAGATTAAATTGGCTGTAGTTTTGAGGTTTTGGTCTCTCAGCAATAAATTTCATTCCTTAAATGACAGATTGATTCCAGCACAATAAAATCTTAGACTGGTCCAAGTTGAAAGAAGCTACAGACTACAATTTCAAGTTGATGGAATTTTATGGGGGTTTGGGGGGGGGTGTCTTTTTGGGTAGAAAACATTACATTTTACACAACGTTTTCCAAATGAGAAGTGTTTCAAGGCCTCACTGAGTGGGAATGGGTTAAGACAACTGTATATTTATGATTGCTACTTTCTTGCTCTTTGATTTCAATTTCATTCATTTCCCTCATTGTTTTTGACCCTTCAATTGACTGATAATGACTGTAAATAAAGAATTGATCGACCAGTGAAATCATTACAATGTACTTTAAATTTGGACAATTATATTGAGCATATTGTTGGTTAAGCAGCTTAAACATTGTAACTAGTGTTTGAATAAGCTGTAGTTACAATGTAAACATTGTAACTAGTGTTTGAATAAGCTGTAGTTACAATGTTTAGGTCACCAACCAACCAACCATTTTACTTTTCAGTTACATTACACTGAACAAGAAAGTTAAAAATTTACTCCATTCAATATCTGAGTCAAACTTTCTGTCAGATCCTGAGGCCAGAGATATGCCTATTAATCCTTTTTTTTTTTTTTTTTTGCAAAATTTTAGACCTGTCCAAATTCAAAGGTTTTGAAGAGGAAAATTTAAAGTGAAATTAATTTGAAAAATAACCATTCGTTAGGGTAGATAATGTTGTTTGAAAAGAAGAAATTGTTTGTTACAAGCAACTTCTTCATGTTTTCTCAATTATAGAATTACAGGGACGTAAAAACCAGGGATCAAACAGGAAAGGATTAAGAATTGTAATGGCTGAGAAATAAGTACCTTATAGATAGGCTAAGTAAAAGTTTGAGCAAGGTAGAAGTAGCTTTTTCCTTCTCTGCCAAATTTTTCAGGGTGGAGTGGAGGGGGGGATGATAAAGCATGACTGAAAAAAAACAAAGGTCAAGTCAAAGTTACTATTTCTTTTTGTTACCAATTGATGATATGCATTTTTTTAATTTGATGCAAATATTTTTTCAGCTAGATATAGGGTAAACTATTATGGCAAAAGCATGGATGGTAGACGCTATTCTTGTTCATCAGAGGAAGATGTTAGAGAAAAACGTAGAAATAAATACAAGCGGATAAGATCCAAAGCAAGGGAGCAATATTTACAAAGTTGTGGGTATCCGGTGAATTCAAAGCCTCCACTGCCAATCTATCTCCTAGGTATGTTCTAAGATTCATACCTGGTTAGGTCTGTGCTATTTTTCACGCCCCTTCTTTGTAGACTTAATAGATTTGTCCAATCTGAAATAAATCAAAGCCATTCTGTATTTTAACAAAATGCCTATGACAATTTAACCCAATACCACATGATAACACTAATATTCTGATGCCCTGAAGAAATACTATCTGTGAAAACTTTGTGGGAAATGGAGAAATTGCCTGTGATAAGCAACTTCTCCTTTCCTCACAATTTTTTCTTACCTATTTGGCACTTATATTCCAATTTTGGTGCAATTTGAAATGTTGTCTGCAACTTTTTCTAATTTGGACCAGTTTAAAACTTTATTGTCTTGTAATGGGGTAAACATTTTACGGAAGAATGCTGAACATGGTGGACCACAGTACAGTCCTCACCTCTCATTGACCTGACTGCCCAGGTCAAGTTGATCAGATTTGTATTTAGTTTTAACTCATTACCAGTCAACAAAATTTTAGACTGAAAAAAGCTCCACATCAAAATGTTAAGTTGATGAAATTACAAAAATCTTTGTCTTTCAGGTTGAAAACATTGTGAATAATGAAAAAAAAATGCTGGTTACATAACCATATTCTTCATTTTCCACAATGTTTTCGAATGCTTTTCTTCTTGACCCATTTCCAAACAATGTCACTTTTTTATGCCCATTGAGAAAAAAACGATTGTAAAAACATTATGCATCTTATTCATTTTCTACAATGTTTTCTACCAAGAAAGTTGAAACAATCTAAAGTTTCATAGACTTTAGATTGTCATCTGCAACTCCCTTCATTAATTTTTTGCTGTCCGATATGGCTTTAGCAGCATCAAAAAGCAGTATTGTGAGGGAATGGGTTAAGTAATTCAAAGGAATTTGAACATGAGTTTCACACTCTTCTTTTAGGGAGTTCAAAGATTCAATTGATTATACAGTAGAATTGTTTTATGAGGATTTAAAAACTGGGAAATGTTTGCTAATTGATTTTCCACTCTAGAAATGTGCTGCAAAGCTCTGTCAAAATCATTAACCCATTACCTAACCCATTACCAGACAACAAAATTTTAGACTGGTCCAAATTTACAGAAGTTACAGCTTACAATTTTGAATTTTGAACATCTTTGTCTTTATGAGTAACTTATAATTTTTAGAACTGGTCCAATTTGATAGAGTTAACCCATTCCCACACAATGATCATTTTGGATGCCTCTCAAGACAAACAATTGGGAATACATAGTTTAAAATCAAGAAAATGCTTGTAACAAACGATTTCTTCAATTTTCACAATGTTTTCTACCCAGAAAGTTGAAAAATTCTAAAATTTCATAAACTTTATATTGCAACTCCTTTCAATTTGGACCATGGCAGTCTAAAATGTTGCCATCTGGTAATGGGTTAAGGTGAATAACTTACCTGAATCCTTACCTTTTTAACAACCATAAAAAAGGGAAATTCGGAAAACAAAGTGAAAAATGCAAGAAATTTCTTCATTTTTCACATTGTCTTTTCTACCCAAAGAGACATTCCAAATTCTAACTACTTGAAATTGTTGTCTACGCCTTCTCTGAATTTAGATCAGTCTAAAATATTGTCTTCTGGTGATAGGCTAATACAGTCTAAGCTATTATTAGCTAGCAATGCATCAGCTTTGATAGCTTGAAGTAACCAACAAATTCTGAGGCCTCCTCAAAGTTCAACGAGTGTAAACTGCCACTGGAGGCTTAACCAATAAATCCATTGACTGCCTATGCCATAAAGAGTAGTTCTTATGTATTTAAGGGATACTGCAAACTCTATTCAAATTGTAGAGAACTCTTTCAAAAGCATGCTAACTCAATTCTGCTTTTTAAGCATCCCAAGAAAAAAGCTTTGGAAAACCTTGTGGACAATGAAGAAATTGCTTGTTACGCAATTTCTTCATTATCCACAATGTTTTCTACCGAACATGGGAAATAGTTTCTATTATGATAACCTTTAGCAAAGAAGATTTCTTAACAAAACTATGCTTTGCTAGCTTACAGTAATTTCAGTACTTTGATATATTCATTGTAATAATCAAAATTTCATACAGGTGAACAAGCTACAAATAGTTAAAATGACTTATGAGTCCACTGTCTTAACCCATCACCAAAGGTCATAATTTTAGACTGGCCCAAGTTGAAAGAAGTTGCAGACAACATTAAAACTATGGTGACCAAAGTTAATTGAGAAATTAGAACCTTGTAGAGTTAGAAAAAGTCTTCTCCAGACTTAGTTGATATTGAGCCTTGAAGAAAAATAGCCTTATCTGAGGTGAGCACCAGGGCTACTTGCCCTCTTGTTTTCTATATTGATATAATTCTTCAGGAGGGAGGCGATAGCTAAAACAAATATATGATCCATTAACCGGGAAATACTATACCTAAATGATGCAACTTTATAACATTACAAAATTTAAATTTTTAGATGAAGACTCAATTGTTTTAATTTTTACTACTCAAGAAAATTGCTTTGTAAAACATTATAGAAAAAGCATCAAATTAATTTCTTCATTATCCACAATGTTAACAACCCCTAAATGCAGATGTTCAATGTGGTGTGTTGGCAAGAACTTCCAACTTGAATATGCCTTACATTATTGACACTTGATTAAAACTAAGTTCAAGACTAATTATTGGGTTAATTAAAGTTTTATTCCACCTGAGCCCTACACTTTTTAGAATGGTCGCTTCTCTCTTTTTACTCTTCAATTGAGCAAATGTATCCAGAGAAAGTTTTTTAGCCTGAGATTGCTTAAGCAATCTGAGGCTAAAGTTACAATGCTAAAAATTCAAACCCATGCAGAGGTTAATGTGAAAACATAATGTAAAAACATCTACCGCAATCAATGTGATCTTCTGTCGCATGAAAAGTAGATCGGATCTGACCATAAATTAATACGCCCGATTGAGGCGAGATGGGCGAAGGCAAGATATGACTCATCGAAAGCTGTTGGCTTGATGTACAGTACTTTCGTGTGAGTGTTCTGAATTTGGCAAAATTATCAAAACTTGACGAGTGAATGGAAAGAAAGAAAGGAGATATATAATATATTGGAAATAATTAAACATATATAATCATATCATATTGTTAAGAAAAAATAAGGTGTTTGTTTCATACCAAAATAATATTACTTATTCTAGAGTAACAATGTTAAAACGGTCTGGTTAGACGAAATTGCTGTATAAAGCTGATAAGCAAAGCTGTCAGTTTTAGGCACGATTGAAATGTTTTGTTTAACAAATTAATTGGTCATTCATAGGATCATATTTGCTCTGTCTGAAAACAGTTTGGTCGTGCTTTTTCACTTTGTGTCTATATATTTTAACCTCCGAATTCTACCCAAAGAATGCAACGTCTACATACCGCTTTTGAGAGGTGTACATAATCATGTTAACCTGGTAAACGACCGCCGTCCTCTCTCGCTCTCTTTATCTAGAGATTATAAAGCACATATTTACATAACGAAATTGGTCAGTGTGGTAGAATACTCACATCGCATGAAAGAGCCTCCTAGTTGGAACCTGTCTACACGCTCCATTCCCCCATCTCTCTCACTCTCTACCTCTTTCTCCGTAGCTCCCCTGGCTGAAAGCCAGCGAGCTTTTGTCATGATGTGGTGTCTGTCGTCCGTCTGTCCATCCGTCAACTTTTACTTTAAAAAGCCGCTGTCATAGCGCAGTTGGTAGCGCTTCGGACTGTGAATCTAGAGGTCCCACTCATCCTTTCCGACTAATTGTCTCTCACCAATGGGTTTATAATCGTAGACCTATGTGGGAAAGCAGCTGGAGGCTAGGAAAGGATGTAATGGTAGTACTGGTGTGAGAAATACCAGGATTCCATATTTAGGTGCTCCAGCAGCCGCGATATAACTGAAAGATTGTTGAAAGCGGTGTAAAAACCCATTCAAACAAACAAATTTACTTTAAAAATCTTCTTCTCAGAAAGTACGGAACATAATTCAACCAAACTTAACCAAAATTCACAGGAAGGATCCTTGGGTGGCCTTTATTGGATCCCTTTAAAGCATTTTGATCAGGTGAAAAATATGTAACAATATATACATGTAAATATATCGTTACAATACCTCAACAGGATGAAAATTATTGCGGGCAGGTTGTGTCCCCTAGCGCACAAATTGGCAGATCTACGCACAATCGACAGTAGATTTGGGTAGAAAGTGGCACCTCCGATAATGCGACCATCAAACTTTTTCTGCCCAGATTATATATCTCCTGTATACATATCTCAGGCTTTCAGCACTTTCAGCGCTTTGATTGTTTTTGTTTGGTTGATAGAACTTTGAAAACGATTTCCATGCTTTAACTCATAAGCCATTTGACCTAGGAGCCTGAATGACACAAGGAGGAGCCTATTGTTGCTGGATAATGTAGGTAAATGGTCAACAGTGACAAAATGGGGTCTGCTGAGCAAATCTATACAATATTGGCACTTCCAATAGGTTTTCTCTAACCTCTTAAATCTGAACCAACAAACTGAAACAAATATTGAACCCTCTACCGTTTTTCGAAATTTTAGACTGTTCCCAATTGAAAAAGAGGTTGCAGACGAAAATGAAAATTGGAATTTGAAATGAAACCATCATATGTAGTAGAAAGTATTTTGGGAAAAGTAGAAATTGCTTGTTTCCACAATGTTTACTCAAGTATAGAATTGAAGCGACATGAAATCCTTGGTTTGTACAGGAAATTGTTAAGTATCTTTATAAGTAATCTCTGAGCAAGAACTATGTTACAACAAGGTATATTTCAGAAAAATATGTTAAAATGAATGTTCTTAGGCACACTTTAATGCTGTGACAGTTTAAGTTCTTGCACTCTCTTTATGCCGATACAGGTATAAACCGCAGAGGCATTTTATCCGCAAACAATCACTTTTTTTAACCCATTCTCACACAGTGATGCACTGACGCTTTTTGATGCCCTTCTAGAAATGAAATTTTGAAAACTATGTGTAAAATGAAGAAATTGCTTGAAACAAGCAATTTATTTATTTTCCACAATGTTTTCTACCTGTAAAGTTGACAAAATCTTAAATTTTATGAACTGTAAATTGAATATGCAACTCCTTTGAATTTTGACCAGTCTAAATTTTTGCTGTCAGGTAATTGGTTAGGCCCCTGTATAAAATGACTTTTGAAAGCATTTTGGAAAATAAAGAAATTGCTTGTGAAAATTTTTTAGAATTTCATCAACTTCAAATTGTCTGCAACTTCTGTTTACTTAGACCAGTTTAAGATTTTATTGTCTAGTAATGGGTTAACGGGTATATTGCAGGCACATTTTTTCTGTAAAATAGCATAAGCCGTAACATAGCTTTTGGAGAATGGTAATAGATTTATGGTCTATCTAAGAAAGAACAGAGTTAATATGATAGGTAAAAGAAAAGCACTCAATATTTATTATTATGAGCATATTGATGGTTTTCCAGGTTTGCAAAAAAAACCACTCTCAGATGTTGAGTTTTTACTACCTGCAGCATAATTAGGAAATTTTGTTGCTGTGAAACCACGTTTTGCTTTACCTATGTAATCAATTGTTATAACATTAAGATCAATTTAAGCTAATAGGGCTCGGGGCTATTTGTAAACATGTAATATTCGATAACATTAATGAAGTTTGTGTTTTAACAGTTATATTCAATTCAGTCTGAAAAGCAGTTATTTTGTTTGGAATTATGTCTAAGTTTGGATTTTCTTTGTTCAAACCTATCAAATCTGAAGTCAGAGAAGAATCTGTTTCAAGGCAACATAAAATTCCTAGGCCAACACCAAGGTCGTTGACCAGGGCACATACATCAATTGGTATTAAATCTAGTGATAGTGATCATGCAAGTTGGAAAATTAATGAGGATAATTGGAAATATTCAATGAAGAAAAAAGTTTCAAGACAAAGAGGTAATGTCTTTTTAAGTTTGATTATGCCCCCTTTCAACCAAATGGAGGTATATTCCTCTGCTCATGTCCATTGTTCAGGCAGGTCTGTCTGTAGTTAAATCGGTAGACCAAACCTTGTCCAGGTGATAACTTGACACAAAATTGAGCTAGGGTAATTAAATATGGCACAGACATCTGTTTCTGTATGTAGATGATCCCTATCAATTAATCGAAGGTCAACCATGAATTTGACATTTGGTACTGCAACCTTGTCCAAATGATAACTTGGCACAGAATAGTTAGGATTACCAAATTGGTCAAGTATTCATCTAAGGATGTAGATAATCCCGATCTATTTTCATATTAATGCATTGCAGATCTAGGTCACAAGGTGACCTTGAACTTGATCTTTTGTACCCTAAACCTTGTCGAGATGATAACTTGAACTGAGCAAGGATCACCGAATTTGGTAAAGACACCCTTATCCAGGAATACATTACTCTTATTGATTTTCAGACTAATCAGTTGAAGGTCAAGGTGATAGGATGACCTTGAACTTGAACATTGGGACATCAAACCATGCCCAAATAACTTGAAACAGACGAAAGCTGGGATCACTAAATTTGACACAAACATTCATCTCGATATGATAATGAACTCTATCTAATTTTTACCTGAAATTTGGTCAGACTGTTTGTCTTAACAAAAATTTTGAATGTTTTTCTCAATAAAACTTTATGCGTACATTTGAAGTTTGAAATTGGATCACTTGGGGTAAAAAACTTCAGATCACAATTTCAATTCATAGAAAACCTTGTATTGACTCTCTAGAGGCCACTTTTGTGTTCAGTCAACCTGAATATTGGTCTTTTATGGTTCTGTCAATATATATCCTATTTCATTTTGACCAGTATGTCACTATTTGTGATTGTTATTCAGGTGAGCAATTCAGGACCATCATGGTCCTCTTGTTAATAATGTGTCGTTGACAATAAGTTTTGCAAAATTATCAAACAAAGTTTCTTATCGGTCAAACTTCCTGTCAGAGGTCGTGGGCCTGTCAATCATACCAATTCCTTTTAAGTGATTAGTGTATACTCGACATCAAGCCACTGCAGTCAACCACCAGATGTGCAGAGGTTTGTGTACTTCAGCGATTGCATGGTTGTATTAGATTTTGATTTTATTAAAAAGTTAACAGTCTATTCAAACTTATCATGGCTAGAGGGGGCAGAGTTGGTTTAGCTCAGTAACATGCTAGTCTCCAGTGTTGGATGTCCCTTGCTCCTCCAGTTCTTAGGATGAAACTTAAACCCAGGACCTAAAAAACAAAATTCAAAGAATTTATTGCAGGAGACAAGTTTTGTTGATGAAATTTGGAATTCTTTATCTTTTAGGGAAGAAAACAATGTAGAAAATTAAGAAATTGCTTAATACAAGCAATTTCTTTATTTACCACAATGTTTCTATTGCTTTTTTCTGGAATATTGTACAAAAAAAAAATGAGATTGAATTTTGAGTGGATCAAGCCAAGACGTCATCTCCTGGCTGATAGAGTTTACACACATCATCTTCATTTGATGACAAAAACAATTTTAATATGACAGATTTACTTCAAGCACAGGAAAATCATCTTTATGGTGACCAAATTATTATAAACACAGCTTACTGTCTATTCAATCAATTGATTTTCTGATTGACAGCCATGGTCCATAGAATGCAACTAGTATGTTTATTTAATTCAATCCCACTTTATTCCAATTTTTTCACACCCCTCAAGTAAAGAATAATCTCTGCAAGACATAGTGGAAAATAAATAAAAAAAATGTTAAGTTTTATTGACTGTCATCTATCATCATATGTCAGCCATGGCCATAGTGTATTGGACTATCGATCCTTGGTCAAGGCAAATACCCATTTAAATGTTTGTCTTCCACTAATGGGTAGATAATCATAAACCTGGGTGAGCTATGGGATGAGCAGGTGGAGGCTCAGAAAAGATGTGATTATGTAGTGCCGGAGTGAGAAATATCAGGAATCCATGGTTAGTTGCTCCTGACGCCACAATATGAGTGAAATACTGTTAAAAGTGGCATTAAAACCCATTCAATCTGTCATCATCTGTGTAACTTCTTTCGATTGCATGATCTAAAATTTATATGTCTTGTAATGGGTTAAAATATGATACAGTAAATTAAATCTATTTACTGTATATAGATCGCCAGAAGAGCTATAGCGATGACCTTTTCCCCTACAGCGTCTGTCTGCCCATCAAGTCAATCTGTCTGTTAACTTTTCCCTGTTAACACTCTTGAGTCCACAGTTTTCATTGGAATCTCTTCAAACTTTGTCAGAAAGATTGTACCATCATAAGCATGGTCCCTTTCAAATTTGGTTCTAATCCATCAAGCAACATGGGAAAAGGGACATAATTAAAATTCAATTAAAAAATCCTCGTTAACACTTTTGAATCAACAGTTTTAATTGGATTCTCTCCAAAGTTTTTTTAGAATAAATGTACCATCATCAGGATCATCCCTTTAGATATTGGGTCAGATTCATAAAATTGAGCATTATGAAAATTTAGTTTTAAAAATCTATTAAAAAATCCTCAGTAACATTCTAGAGTCCACAGTTGTCATAGGATTCTCTTCAAACTTACTTAGGATGATTGTACCATTATAAGGAGCATTCCTTTCTAAATTGGTTCTGATCCATCAAGAAACTTAGGTACTTAAAATCTAATTAAAAAATCCTTATTTACACTCTGGAGTCAACAGTTTCCATCTGATTCTCTTCAAACTTTCTCAGAATAATTGTACCATCATAAGAATTTTTCCTTTCCATAGCGCTGTTGGTAGCACGTCGGATTTTCAATGTAGAGGTCCCTGGCTCAATCCCCGACAGCGGCACTCATCCTTTCCTACTATTTGTCTCTCGCCAATGGGTCGATTACCGTAGACCTATGTGGGGTAGCAGCTGGAAGCTAGGAAAGAATGTAATGGTAGTACTTGTGTGAGAAAAACCAGGAATCCATTGTTAGGTGCTCCAGCCGCCGCAGTATAACTGAAAGATTGTTGAAAGTGGCGTAAAACCCCATTCAAACAAACAAATCCTTTTGAAATTGGGTTTGCTCCATGAAGAAACATGGAAAGGGTCCTTATGAAAATTTGATTGGAAAATCTATTAAAATTCCTTCTTAACATACAAGAGTCCAAGGTTTTCATAGGATTCACTTTAAACTTTCACAGAATGATTGTTCCATCAGAAAGATAGTTCCTTTCGAAATTAGGGCTTCTCACAATAAAGTCCTTCTTTTAAAATGATTGAACTATTATTCCTTTGTAAATTGGTTCTGATTTGTTTACAATAAATTTTTTACACAATTGAGATCTCTGTTTTAATTGATAATTCTCTTTAAGCTTTTAGGGAATGATTGTAACAATTAAAGATTGATTGTACCATCATTATTACCGGTATAAATTTTGACAGTGTATCTGATCCGTCAAGAATCACAGAAAAAGGGGGCCTTATGAAAAGCTTATTTAAATATTCTAGTTAACACAATCATGTTCCTAGATTTCACTTGATTCACTTGAAGTCCCCATATTTCTTCAGATTCACTTTAAACTTTCATAGAATGACTAAACCATCATTAGGATGGCTCTTTTTGAAATTGGATCTTATCAGTTGAGAACCATGAGAAAAGGGACCTTAGGGTAATTCCATTACAATATAAAATCCATAGTTTTCATAGAATTCTCATCAAACTAAAATGCATACCTTGCCCTAACTTTGAATATTGGTATAAACTCTTGTTATGCTGAACCTTGAATATTCCTGTTTTGGTAGGAGGTGTCGACAAAGATCAGGCTGCACATATTTGCAGTCTAATCTTTGCCTAGACCTCCTGCTTGTCGCTTTAAAGCTAGGATTGTTTATACTATTAATTTTCTAAATACAGTCGAATACCTATACCTCGAAGTTCAGGGGACTTACGAGAAAACTTCGACGTAGAGATAGTTCGACGTGTAGATAATCGAATATTTTCCATGTAAGACCAAAATGGTGGCGAAATAACGTAACTGAATAAGGCCACAAAATTTTAATGATTTGTACTAGTATGATTATCTAATCGAACGAAAGATATAACGACGATATATTAATCGTAATTTCTTATTTTAATATTACGATTTTTTGTAACTTGTAGCTTAAGTTTTGTTTAGACTTCGCTTTTTGTTGTTGTTTTGTTTGTTTGTTTGTTTTCTTCTATTTTTGCTTATTCTTTGTGTCGATTGCATAGTTTGACTACATGTATTTTATCTTTCCTGTCGCAATACCCAAGTATCCATCTTGATTGGTTACCGGGTTCTTCCTTTAGCGCGTCCCGTCGGTCGAAGTTGCTGGCCATCTCCTTGATCGACCAGGTACGGCGCCAATCATGACCTGTGTGGTATGGGTGTAAGATGCCTCTTTATTCATAGTAAAATTCGTCTGTAACATTTTCAAAAAATCAAATCAAATCAAACAAAATCAAGTTAGCAATCCATATCCGATACTGTAACGCACCTATCTCTTAAATGCGTTGACACGTCGAAATGTGTGAAAAACTTAGTCGATTGCAAAATTAAGGTTCGTCTTAAAGAGGTGTGAATATTTGCAAACAATGGTGATTGATTCGACGTAGGGGTAGTTTACAAGATAAAGAGAACGACATATGGAGGTTCAAATACATAGAACTAAAGAGTAATAAGATCGGGACTTTAGAATAACTTCGACGTAGAGAGAACTTCGGCTAAGGGACGTTCGAGGTAAAGGTATTCGACTGTAATTACCTACTGGTACTCAAAATGAGTGTTTTCTTTGCTTTCAGTCTTCTGATTTTAACCCTTGTCATGCTGAATTTAAAATCCTATATAGAATTTTTTTAAAATCAAAGGACTGATAGCACTGGAAGGTCTTATACAGAGGGACAATATTTTTTTTGAAAATTGATTTGTTTAACAACTGACTGAAAGGGAACAAGCAGGAGGTGTAGACCAAGATCAGACTGTACTTATGTGCAGGCTAATATTTGTCTATATCTCCTGCCAAAACAGTAATATTTCGGGTTCAGCATGACACGGGTTGATATCATTTTGAAGAGGATTTTATTCAGCATGACAAGGGTTAACTAATTCTCATACAATCCCTCTTTGTCATGTCTCTTAAGCCATTACTAGACAAAAAAATTCAGACTAGTCCAATATTAAAGAAGTTGCAGACATTTTCAGGTCACCTTATCGAAGGTCATGGTGACCTATTGCAATAATTGTGTTTTGTCTGTGGTCGTGCGATGTGCGTCGTGCGTTAATTTTTTACATTTGCAACTTCTTCTTAAGATCCCTTGGATGGATTTCAACCAAACTTGGCAGGAAGCATCCTTATGAGGAGGCGCTTCAAATTTGTACATGTCATTGAGTTATCTCCCCTTAGGGCTCCATAAGGGCCAAAAAGGGTACAACTTTAAAAAATTTTTGTCATGAACCAGCAGTCAGATTAGATTCACATTTGGTATTTAGAGTCTTTACGGCAAGGACTATCAAGTTTGTACAAGAAAAAAAATCTGTTGAAAAATGGCAGTGTGGAGGGGGGGGGGCAAAGGGGGGGTACATAAGCTTACATAGTGACAACTTTGAAACTCTTTTTCTACCAAACCAATAGACCTACAGCTTTTATATTTGGTATGTAGCATCATCTGGTGCATGTCTATCAAGGTTGTATAAATCATGGCCCCAGAGACAGAATTAGCCCATTCCCGGATGTCAAAAATTTTACAAAGGACTTATATAGTGAAATTTGTAAAAATCTTCTCCCAAATAGGTGGGCCTAGAACTTGATATTTGGTATACAGCATCATCTGGTGGACCTCTATCAAGATTGTAAAAATTATTGCCCTATGTTTAAAATTAGTCCATTCCTGGATCTCAAAAATCTAACGAAGGCTTATAGAGTGAAATTTGTAAAAAGCTTCTTCTCCAAAACAGGACGGAATAGAACTTTGATATTTTGTATACAGTATCCTCTGGTGAACCTCTATCAAGATTGTACAAATTATTGCCTCTGAAGATTAAAATCAGCCCATTCCTGGATGTCACAAATTTAACATATATAATGAAAACTTTTAAATCTTCTTCTTTCAAATAGATAGGCCTAGAGCTTTTATATTTGGTATGTAGCATCATCTGGTGGATCGTATAAATTATGGCACTAGGGTCATAATAAGCCCCTTCCCGGATGTCACAAATTTTACATAGGATATATATATTGAAAATTTGAAACTCTTCTTCTCCCAAACTGGAGGTCCTAGAGCCTTATTATTTTGTATGTAGCTTCACCTGGTGGACCTCCATCAAGATTGTATAAATTATGGCTCCAGGGTCAGAATTAGCCCGTTCCAAGATGTCCCAAGTTTAACATAGGCTTGTTTGGTGAATATTTTAAAAATCTTCTTCTCTAAACTAAAAGGCATAGAGCTTTGATATTTAGTATGTAGCATAATCTGGTGGACTTTAATTTGTTTTTGTGCTCTTTGGAATCAGGTGACAGATAAGACCCTGTGGGCCTCTTGTTTTTGTTGATGCAATTTCAAAATCTCTGTCTTCTTGATATGGAAAAGATTGTGGTAAATGAAAACCAATGCTTGTAAAAAGGAATTTCTTCATTTAATTGTTTTCCACAAATATTTCAAACTTTAAACTGATTCAAATTTTTTTCTGCCAATTCTTTCAATTTGGACCAGCCTATAATTTGGTCTCTAGTAATACAAGAGTTAATTACGATACTGCTCTAAAGGTGTTTATGGTGTATAAATACTTAGAATAGTCTGGCAATTAACCCTTGGTTAACTTTGATTGATTTATTTTAGTGATTTATCTGTGATAAAATCTCCTTTAGCCACAAATGGACTTTTATAAACTATGTCAAGAACTGTTGGTGACTGCATGTCCCTGTGAATTATTAATATCGTACATGTCTCTCTCACCAATATGATGTCCAGAGACAGATTATTTTTTGCATGTAGTAGTTACCTTATACTTCAACACAATTAAAGGTTGTCCGAGTGTGTGAAATTTGTAAATGTGCGGATCATTATTTGAAATTAATGTAATATTCAGAGTGAAAAGTAACAATTTATATTTGTTAGTAGTGTTTACCTGTGATAAGTCTGTATTGTCTAACATTCAGCTGGATCATTCTTTGAAAATTAATGTAACATTTGAATTAAAAAGAAAAAATGATCTTTGTTGCAGTGTTTACCTGTGATGAGAAGGCATTATGTAACAAGTTAGCAAAAACATTCTTTGAAAATTAATGTAACATTTGAGTTAACCCTTTCCTGATTTTGCAAAATTCTAGACCTGTCCAAATCCTAAGGGGTTCCAGCAGAAAAATAGATTTAATTTCAAAATTAACCATTCAATAGGGTGGAAAATATTGTGGGAAAAAAAAAGAAATTGCTTGCTTTTTTCTCAATCATTAATTCCCAGGGATATAAAAACCTGGAATTGAACAGGGAAGGGTTAAATAGAGAATAGATGGTTGGTGTCTTGATATGGAAAAGTTTATCGGGCAAGGCGTAGGAATTTATTTGGTGAGCCGAAGGCGAACCGGATAAATTCCGAAGCCGAGCCCGATGAACTTTTCCATATCAAGACACCAACCATCTATTCTCTATTTATCCTGTTACCATCTTTTAAAAGAATTCGACTTGAAAATGTGTATGATCAGTAAATGTAAGTTAACCTCTCTCCGCCGAACATGGTGATATGACCCGGCTGGGGTGAGGGCATCGGGGTCGACTTTTGAAAGAACTCGCACAAATTAATTTATAATAGACTTAATAAGAACGAATTAACAAGAACATCTAGAAATTAAACCTTAAACAATAATGACATACCTATATCATCGAATATAATTTGCCTAGATTTGTCGATCTTGTCGATCACTCAACTAACGTGTCGAAGATTTTCTGGCGATTCGTTGTTATGCAGCAAAAACCAAACCCAAAGTCATTGCCACCCTGATAGAATATCACAGGATGGACAAAGCTTGAGATAAGTTGCCTAGCCGCGACTTCTAAAAGTATTCTCACTCAAATAATATCCATGCTTAATCCAATAAATCCTTTATGTTTTAAAATCCTGCTTTCAGAAGCTGTGTGTATGCTTCCATGAAATAAACAATGCCTGCGTCATGTATTGCGTCATCTCTATGTCACCGATGTATAGTTCGACCGATGAAAGTTGAGAGTCGAGTATAATGTTTTTTAGTTGAACATAAGTTTTAGCCGAAGATTTAAACATTTATTGCTTAAAAGTAAGCTTTAGAAAGCACCCCTACCACTGCAAAAATAGTTCCGGTCGGTCACGTGATCAAGTGACATGATAAAGCTTATCACGTGACCATGTGACCTGATATCAACAAGTTTATCATACCCCCCTTTATCAGGCAGTATTTATAGCAGGTGACAGGATAAAAGTAACTATTTACCTTTGTTGTAGATTTTTGTTATGATGAGCCAACATTATCTCATGATGGAAGCAAACAAATAATATCACCTTCAGTAATAGTTAAAAGAATATGGTATAAAAAAGCAAAGTATATAAAAGTTAATGTGTATTTCTTTAAAATTTTCTGTAATATTTATATTTAAAAAGTTATCTTCCAGTGATGTGAAGTGCAAGCTTCTAGTTAACTTGTAGAAGTATATTCAATCAGAAATTAATTCACTATATATGAGTGTATATAATATACTCGTATATGGTTGATTAATATCTGATTTTATATATATATTTGTAAACATGGATTTTGAGATTTTCAGAAATGATGTAGTATGGATGAAAGTTTCTTAAATTTATTGTTGTCAAGCTGTCTTAGCGCAGTTGGTAGCACATCAGACTCCAAAACTTCAAACATGGGACATTTGTCTCTCACCAATGGATGGATAATCGTAAACCTAAGTCAGGGATAGAAGCTTGAGGTTAGGAAAGGATATAATGGTAGTAGTAGTGTGAGAAATACCAGGAATCCATTGTTAGGTGCTCAGGCTTTTGCGATATGACTGAAATACTATTAAAAGTGGCATTAAGCCCCAATCAATCAATCTAATCTTAGCCTATAATATTACCACTTAGCCACAATATAACTGATACTGTTTAGAGGGGCATCAAACCCTAAACAAACAAATCAAGCCAGAGTAATGTTTATGAGATTTACTTTTCAAAAGAAATATTGACCCAATTAAAACTGGTTCCCCAAGTGCTCTAAGCCTGAATTCTGAAAAGAGTTTGGATTTTATTAATTTTCTAAAAGTTAAT
Organism: Fragum fragum; assembly: GCA_946902895.1. Classification (NCBI taxonomy): domain Eukaryota; kingdom Metazoa; phylum Mollusca; class Bivalvia; order Cardiida; family Cardiidae; genus Fragum; species Fragum fragum. The sequence goes on from OX336377.1 coordinate 8,089,020, forward strand.
TGAGTAATATGATGTAATTATATAGTTTGTAAATATAATGGTTTATAAACCAATTACCAGACAACAAACTTTTGAATGGTATATATTGAAAGAAATTGCAGATGGCATTTCAAAATACACTGTAATCAGAAAAAGGTGGAAAAGATTGCGAGAAAAGGAGAGATTTCTTGTAACAAAACAGTTTCTCCTTTTCCCCACAAAGTTTCCCATAATTATATTTCTTCAGGGTCTCACAAGCAATATCGATTGGTAATGAGTTCTTCTATTAGAATTTATGATGTAAGATTTCAATATGGGATAATGTAAGTATGTGTATACAAGTAAGTCTAAGTTTTCATTGAGTGATGAGGTATTTTTTTCTATAGATTATGCTGTAAAATTTTCCTGAGTGATTGGTAATGAGTTCTTCTATTAGAATTTATGATGTAAGATTTCAATATGGGATAATGTAAGTATGTGTATACAAGTAAGTCTAAGTTTTCATTGAGTGATGAGGTATTTTTTTCTATAGATTATGCTGTAAAATTTTCCTGAGTGATTGGTAATGAGTTCTTCTATTAGAATTTATGATGTAAGATTTCAATATGGGATAATGTAAGTATGTGTATACAAGTAAGTCTAAGTTTTCATTGAGTGATGAGGTATTTTTTTCTATAGATTATGCTGTAAAATTTTCCTGAGTGATTGGTAATGAGTTCTTCTATTAGAATTTATGATGTAAGATTTCAATATGGGATAATGTAAGTATGTGTATACAAGTAAGTCTAAGTTTTCATTGAGTGATGAGGTATTTTTTTCTATAGATTATGCTGTAAAATTTTCCTGAGTGATTGGTAATGAGTTCTTCTATTAGAATTTATGATGTAAGATTTCAATATGGGATAATGTAAGTATGTGTATACAAGTAAGTCTAAGTTTTCATTGAGTGATGAGGTATTTTTTTCTATAGATTATGCTGTAAAATTTTCCTGAGTGATTGGTAATGAGTTCTTCTATTAGAATTTATGATGTAAGATTTCAATATGGGATAATGTAAGTATGTGTATACAAGTAAGTCTAAGTTTTCATTGAGTGATGAGGTATTTTTTTCTATAGATTATGCTGTAAAATTTTCCTGAGTGATGTAGTATGTGTCTAGAAATAATGGTATAAGATTTTCCTGAGTGATGATATATTTTACATCAATAGATAATGATGTAAGATTTCCTTTGGTGATGTGGTAGTTTGTGTCTATAAAATGGTGTAAGATTTCCCTGAGTAATGATGTAATATCTTGTATGTCTATAATTAATGGTGTAGTATTTTCTAGTTTGTGTCTATAAGTAATGGTATAAGATTTCACTGAGTGATGATGTAGTATATATCTGTAATTAAGGGAGAAATATTTCCTTAGGTGATAAGATAGTTTGTGTCTATAAGATTTCCCTAAGTGATGATGTAGTATATATCTATAAATAACGGTGAAATATTTTTCCTAGTTTGTGTCTATAAGTAATAGTATAAGATTTCAAGGAGTGATGATGTAGTATATATCTGTAAATAAGGGCGTAATATTTCCTTGGGTGATAAGATAGTTTGTGTTTTTAAGATTTTCCTGATTGATGTTGTTCTTTATATCTATAAATGATGGTGTAATATTTTCTTGGCTGATGAGATAGTTTGTCTCTATAAGTAATGGTGTGAGATTTCCTAGAATGATGATAGAGTATAAATAATGGTGTGGTTTTTCCTTGGCTTAAGATGTAGTTGGTGTCTATAAGTAATGATATAAGATTTCCCTGTCTGTAAGTTGTTGTGTAAGATTTCCCTGAATGATTGTGTAGTTTATATCTGTAAATAATGGTGTAATATTTCCTTGGGTGATGAGATAATGTGTGTCTATAAGTTATTATGTAAGATTTCCCTGAGTGATGTTGTAATTAATAAATAATGGTGTAATGTTTCCAATAAAGGTGTAATATTTCCTTGGGTGATGAGGTAGTTTATGCCTATAAGTAATAGTGCAAGATTTCCCTGATTGAGGGTTTTAGTCACAGGGTAACATTTCCATAAGTTATGATATAATGGTGCTATGTCAGCATGTTTCAAATAAAAAGTTCTTTTCGGGCCCCTAATGTGGGTGTTAGACAATTTTGGTCACACAAAGTACATCCTTCATCTCCTACTGGACCTGACCATTTCTTTAACCCATTTCCACACAATCCTGCTTTTTTAATACCCCTCAAGAAAAAGCTTCTGAAAGCACTGTGGACTGTGAAGGAATTGCTTGTTACAAGCAATTTCTTCAATGCTCACAATGTTTTCTACCCTAAATGGCAAAGATTTCTGAATTTCATTAACTCTGCAAACTTCTTTCAATTGGAACCAGTTTAAAGTTTTGTCATGTGGTAATGGGTTAAATGATGTAATGTTGCTATGAATGCAGGCATTTCATGAGAACATCTTGTAGAAAAATCTATGTACTAATTACAAAAAGAAGGGAGACTTCATAAAAGTAAAGTGTTTGAGATCAATGAATTAACTGATGATCTCAAGATGTTACTCTTCTCCTCTCTTTGTATTTGGTGTCAGGGTTAGTGCAAATCTTTTGTTTGTGCCTGTCCTCATTGGAAAAATTGACTGGCCCTTCTGTCAATCAAAATATTGGTTGACCAAAACTTTAACCCATTCCCAAACAAGAAAATTTTAGACTCGCCCAAATTGAAAGATGTTGCAGATGACAATTTCAAGTTGGTGGAATTTTAATTTTTTTTGTCTTTTTTGGTAGAAAACATTGTGAATAATGAAGAAATTGCTTGATACAAGCAATTTCTTTATTTTCCACAATGTTTTCCCAAGCTCTTTAATTGGGGGGCGTAAAAAGGAGGGCTTGAGTTGGAATGGGTTAATCCATGTCATTCTGAGTTATAAATCATCTAAAGAATTGGATTGAATTCAAGGGGCTGAAAGCACTGGAAGCATCAATTATGAGTTGATATACATTTTGAAACTTTACCTTTTAAACACCTCTGGCTGTAAAGGGACTAGAATGTGGTGTAGGTCAAGATCTGATAAGACTGCTCAGATTTGTAGGCTGATCTTTGTCTATACCTCCCGCCAAAGCAGCTATATTACAGGTTCAGCGTGTCAAGACTATTCCTGGTTTTGCAGGAGGCATAGACAAAGATCAGCCTGCACATAAGTGCAGTCTGATCTTAGTCTACATATCCTGTTTGGCTCCTATAACCTTGAGTTGTTTGAGAAATTAATGTTCATAATAAATTTTTACCCTTGAATATTGTTTCTAGTGCTTTCAGCTAGGTCTTTGATTTTAATGCAAATTCAGATGTAGATATTTTTAGCATAATAAGGCTTAAGGTCATCAGAAAACTTGAAGCTAAAAAAAATATCATGCAGTAATTGTGTACAAGAGAATGCATGCATCCATGTCTAAATTTAATTTACATGTCTTTGTTTCATTATGACTCCTTGCAAGGAAGAAATTGTGCGATTATTTGACACACTGCCGTTGATTTAATTAGTATTTGGTAAAAGAAAATTGCAAAGTTGTAGTACATGTCTTTCCAATAATCTTGTTTCTCATCTTATCCTCATGGATTCTTGGATTATGTTTAAACCCTTTCCTTCTCAACAAAATTTAGACTGAACCAAATTGAAAGTAGTTGCAGACAACATTCTCTATTTGCTGAATTTTAAAAAATCTTTGTAGGAAGGATGCATTACTCTACAGTCCTTTAGTTTCTGGCTTATGAAAAAACATTGGAGCCTAATAACCTTCACCATTGACTAAGTCCTCATGATATTTAACCCTTGTCATGCTAAATGATATCTGTTATAAAATTTGTTAAAATCAAAGTACTGAAAGCACAGAAGTCACTAGTTTTGGGTTGGTTATAATTAAGAAAATTGATTGCATAAACAATGCTTGCTTTAACAGGACAAGCAGGAGGTCTGGATGAGGGTTAACCTTACTGGTACTTTTTCTTTAGATAGAATGATGCAATCTAAGACATTATATTTATGTATGATGATTTACTGGAAGACTAATTTTAGTATCTATTAATCTATAAGCAATTACTCTAGTTTTGAATTAATACCTCAGTATGCTCTCATGATTGGCTGTCAATCTAAATCAAATTTAGTGGCCAAAGACTATAATGCCTGCAATGTGGCTATGCTCGTAGACAACAATTACCAAAATTTTTACGTTCTACACTGATTGTTATCAATTATCACTATCAGGTTACAGACTATTGGTGTCCTTCACAGCAGCAGTAAAATTGACCTTGACCTTCTTACAAAAACATACATAATTACATCTAAACCCCTTCATCTTCAATCATTCGGTGTCACTGGTTCGATACCCGGTGGTGGCACATATCCTTTCCTACATTTGTCTCGCCAATGGCTGGATAATCATATACCTAAGTGTAATAGCAACTGGAGGCAAGGAAAGGATGTAATGATGGAACTGGTGCAAGATATACAGGAATCCATTGTAAGGTCACAGCTCCAGCCCCCACTGTGTGACTGAAAAATTATTAAAAGTGGCATTTAAACCAATTCATTCAAGCAATCAATCAATGATGGAATTGACAAAGTCTCCGAAATGAAGATGATTTATTAAACATAACAAATTATTAAGTATGATAATTAATTATTAAATTTATTAAAATTTAGAATTCAGATAAAATGTGTGTTATTTTTCAAACAAGTTAAACGATATTTTGGGTGATCCATATTTTGTGAGAAAGTTTGACAGCTAAAGTGTTTCCGGGAAAATGATTGAATTTGATAGTTAATTAAATTATTAGTCTTCGAAACAGATGAAATAATCCTTTTCAATATGGCTGATCATTTGTAATAGCTTTGTATTTTTGTGTAGTTAGCGTAATAATTATTGTTACTTAAAGATTTGACATGGTTTACAACCCATTACAAGAAACACCCACATTGTATTGTACAAAAAAATTCATTGTAGAAAACTTTGTGATAAAAAGAGAATTGCTTGTAACAAACAATTTCTCTCCTCAGTTTCAAATCTTTTTGAGTTGTCATCTGTATCCTTTTTCACTTTGGAACTGTCTAAAATTTTGTTATTTGATCTGTTACAATTTGTTTTATTGACTAATCATATGTAACCATCAAATCTCTTATTTGAACACCTGTTAAGAATAATAACTTGAAAAAACAAAATGTGGGAATATATCAGGGTTAGCTCTGGCTTGAAAAAAGTTGTCGCCATCACTTTCGCCAAATTAAAAATGTTGGGGCCAAATGAAAAAAGTTGGGACCAAATTGAGGAGTTGGGGCTAAGCTCGAGCATTTCTTAACTGCACTGTTCTTTTCTTAACTTATATGCTATTAAATAGATAATGTGCATATTAAACAGGTTTTTAATATGGCCATTTGTTTTAATGAAAGAAGCCAAGTCATACATTGATTTTTACTCATCTTTAATCAGTGCTTTCAGTACTTTGATTAGAAAATCAAGACTTTGATGAGAAAAAAAGAGAGAAGGAAATAGTAATAAACCTAGCAAATTATGCTTGATTTAATAATAGAATAATGTAGACTTCTGTAATTTAAAAAAAAATCGGTTTAAGGTTAAACATTCTTGGGTACGAATGAACAAAAAAGAAATGGTTCGTCTGCTTTTGGGACAGTATAACTTTTGAAATTTCTGTCAAATTATGACAAACTACCACTGTTTCTATCAACAGTTCATCAGAATATCCTTCTGATGACCCATAAATGATGATTCAGTGTTTTAGCAAGGAATCGTGGAAGCAGTGCCGAGATTAGCAACTGACTGAAACTGTCGGCAGAAATATACGATAATATGCCCAAATTCGGCAATTGTGTTCATCAGGAAAAGGCAAATGGCGGCCAGTTTAATTACCTTTTTCTTATAGAAAGCCTATTCATGCGTGATAATTCACGCTCATCCATAATACTAAGTCACGCCCACCACACAAAATCAATGCGACTCCGACCAATGAGGGCATTTATTCATCTGATTGGCTGTCAATCAGAACTGTAATTAAATTTGATGATGTATTATATATGTGTCAGTCTCGATGACATAATTGACCCGATATACAAGCCCTTGAGTAATTAGACACACTTGGCCCTCGGACTTAATTCCTGGAGATTAGTCAAAGTAAAAGTATGTATAACAAAAACTTTTCTTTTGTTTTTTTTGGCGCCACGAACTTTCGCCAAATGAAAATAACTTGCGCCAGAATCTTATTTTTGTCGCATTTGGCGACAATGGCGATCGGCAGCATGAACCCTGTATATGAAACAGCTTGTTACATGTGTTACTAGCATTAGTGCGGCACTCATCCTTTACGACTATTTGTCTCTAAGCAATGGGTCGATAATCTTAGACCTATGTGGGATAGCAGCTGGAGGCTAGGAAAGGATGTGATGGCAGTACTGGTGTGAGAAATACCAGGAATCCATTGTTAGGTGCTCCAGCCGCTGCGATATAACTGAAAGATTGTTGAAAGCGGCGTAAAACCCCATTCAGACAAACAAATCATTTTACAAAATGTTTTCTAGTCAGAAACTGTTGAAAAATTCGAAGAAATTTTAAAGATTGAATTGTCGTCTGCAACTCTTTTTAATTTGGACTAGGCTAAAATTTTGTCATCTGGTAATGGGTTAAAAGTCTTATTTTTCCATTTTATATGAGCTGTCTTTTAACCACCTCTTTCAATTTGGACCAGACTGAAATGTTGTTGCCACATCATGTATAATTCATTCTTGAAGGGTCAGTGCAAAACCATTGTATGAGGCTACAGCTAGAAAGGTGTATTGCACTAATTTCACTTTTAAACCATTTAACCAATTCCCACTTAACCCATTCCCACACAAGCCCTCCTTTTTACGCCCCTCAAGAAAAAAGCTTTAGAAAACATTGTGGAAAATGAAGAAATTGCTTGTATCAAGCAATTTCTTCATTATCCACATTGTTTTTTATCCCAAAAGACAAATATATTTAAAATTCCATCAACTTGAAATTGTCGTCTGCAGCTTCTTTTAATTTGGACCAGTCTAAAATTCTGCTAAGTTGGAAAGGGTTAATCCCTCCTTTTTACGCCCCTAAAGAAAATAGCTTTGAAAACATTTTGGAAAATGAAGAAATTGCTTGTATCAAGCAATTTCTTTACTATCCACAATGTTTTCTATTCAGAAAGATGAAAAAAAAAAATTTTCATCAACTTGATATTGTCGTCTGCAGTTTCTTTCAATTTGGACAAGTCTAAAATTTCGCTGTGTGGGAATGGGTTAAGAGATGAAGAGAATATTTTTTGTTTTCATGGAGGTATGAATCGAAAAACCTAATGACACTGTATGAATACGCGAAGTGGATTCATACATTGTGTGATTAGGTTTTTCAGTTCATACCTCCATGAAAACAAAAAATATGCTCTTCATTTCATATAACTTAATAGTATTGACAAAAAAAACAAAAGCTTTACAAATTTTGATACCTTTTTGTATGGGACTATTTAATGCGGAAGCATACAAAATTGCTGTTATGGAGTTATGAATAAATTTCTTTGACCAATCAGAACGCTCGTTTTTGATAGACGCAACTAAAAATTAAACCATTACCAAATAGCAAATGTTAGACAAGTCAAATTTGAAAGGAGTTGCAGACAACTTTTTAAAAGTGATTTGATTATATAGATTTGTTCAACCTAACATTGTGAAAAAATTCTTCATTTTTCACAATGTTTTCCTAAGTGTTTTACATGACTGCCGTATTAAACTTTTTCCAAACATGATCCCACATTTACAACCAGTCACAAGAAAGCTTTGGGAGACATAAAAAAGGAAAATTGCTAGTAACTTCATTTCTAACAGACTGAATTATAAGAATGTTTACTGTTCTTAACCCTTTCCTGTTTTTGGGAATTGGAAATTGAAAGAGGTTGCAGACGACAATGAAAATTGGATGCAATTTGGATGCAATTTGAAATGAAACCATCCTATGTGGTAGAAAATATTGTGGGAAAAGGAGAAATTACAAGCAATTTCTCCTTTTCCACAATGTTTTCTCAAGTATAAAATCATATCAACATGAAAATCATATTAACCTTAAAGCAAAATTATAGATTGGTCTAAATTGAAGGGAGTTCCAGATGACAATAAAAAGCTTATGTATCTTTGGATTTTTTTTCTACAATTGGGGTAGAAAATATTGTGAATAATGAAGGAAATTGCATGTATCAAGCTATTTCTTCATTTCCACAATATTTTCCAAACCTTTATTTCTTGGGGTCAACTAAAGGAGTAATGGAGTGGAAATGGGTTAAAGACAAAGACTTCTAAAATTTCATTTGCTTGTTATCCAACTTCAACTTATTGGAATTTGGACTAAGCCAAAGTTATGTCGTCTGATAATGGGTTAAAAGTGTTGTCTGCAGCTTAAATGATAATTCTGTTGCCTGATAATGGGTTAAGAGAACAGCAAGTACAGCCCTTTTTGATGAGCATGGCTGGTGAGCTGATCAATTCTTGACAAAGTAATACAGTGATCTCGATTGCAAGCTAGACTGATTCCATGACAGTAACATTATTTTCACATCAGTATGTTTGTTTAGACTTATTTGGAACAGTTTCTGTACATGGTGAAACAGGGCAAACAGTCTGGATTTTTGACAGAATCCAATAAATTATTTTTCATATGAATTTCTGTGATTTTCTATCTGTGTCGTTATTGTGTAATAAAGGATGAAATCAGAGGATATACAAAAAAGAGCTCTTCCACTAGGTAAGTCTTTTATGTTGTTGTTAAACATGTACTGTAAAACAGGTTCCAATTGCAGGATATAATCCAATCAAGCTGTAAATGTGTGTTTGTCCGTCTCTGCAGTTAAGGTGTCTTACATGATTATGATTTTTAGCTCACCTGAGCACAAAGTGCTCAAGTGAGCTATTGTGATTACCTTTCTTCCGGCGTCTGTCCGGCGTCCATCTTCCTTCATGCGTCATGTGTAGTCCGTCAACAATTTCTTTAAACAACATCTCCTCCTACACCAATGGGGCAATTTGAACCAAATTTGGCAGAAATTCCATAGGTGGTTCCCTTTAAAATTTGCTAAAAGAATTGAAATCCTTTAAAAACTCTGGTTGCCATGGCAACAAAAGTGAAATTTTAAGATAATCTTTAAAAATCTTTTCCTCCTGACCCAGAAGGCGTAGAGCCTTGATATTTTGTATGAAGCATTAGTTCATTGACCTTTTTCAAATAGCCAAAATCATGATCCTCGGGTCCCCAGGGGCAGAGCCCCAGGGGGGTGGGGTTTATATAGAATTAAAGAAAGATTTTTAAACAACATCCCCTCCTAAACCAATGGGCCAATTTGAACAAAATTTGGCAGAAATGTTCCTTAGGGGGTCCTCTTTCAAAATTGTGAAAAATTGTGAACAAAAGTGAAATTTTAAAATAATATTTAAAAATCTTCTCCTCCTGACCCAGAAGGCTTAGAGCCTTGATATTTTGCATGAAGCATCTGATTATTGATCTCTTTCTAAATAGCTAAAATCGTCCCCAGGGGTGAAGCTTCAGGGGGGGGGGGGGTATAGGCATGAAGCGTCAGTTCACAGACTTCTTTCTTATTTCTGAAATTATAACCCATGGATCCAGAGAATGGAGGGGGGTTATAGGCATGAAGCGTCAGTTCACAGACTTCTTTCTTATTTCTGAAATTATAACCCATGGATCCAGAGAATGGAAAAATTTTTCTTCTTCTTTCAAATTTGCCCTAAAACCTTTGAATTTGTACTTTAGACTTTAAGATCGCTAGGTACATAGTCTTTATATGTAAGTGTGGCCCACTTGTATCATAATCCTAACCTTAACATGAAATTAGATTGTTGAAAGAAAAAGAGCCTTTAACTCAGGTGAGTGCCCCAGTGCCAACGGCCCTCTTGTTATCATATTTAGCTCACCTAAGCATAAAGTGATCTGGGTGAGCTATTGTCATCGGTCATCGACTGGTGCCTGTATGTTTGTCCCTCCATCTGTCTGTATCCATTGACAATAACAAAAAATATCTTGTCCTCCTAAACTAACCTTTGCATTTTAACCAACCTTCACAGAAATGATTCTTAGGTCATGATCTTTCAATATACTTCAAAGAATTGAAGTCCATGAGGAACTTTGTTTAAAAACTAAAAGATCTTCTCCTACCAAACTATAAGGCCCAGAGTATTGATACTTGGTATAAATCATCATCTTTGACCCTGTACCGAAACACTTCAAAGAATTACCGTATCTTCTTCCAAACCATTAGGCCTAGAGTTTTGATAATTTGGTATAGATCATCATCTTTTGACCCTTTACCAAATAATTCGAAGATTTACCGTATCTTCAAAATCAGCCCTTCTCTGTGCGATCCCTGATTTTAAATAGAAATAAAGATTGAAATCTTTGAAAATCTTCTTCTCCCAAACCATAAGGCCTTAGAGCGTTGATATTTATATAAATCATCATCTACTATGATCCTCTACCAAAATACTTCAAAGAATTATAAAGGTGTTTGATCAGAATAATTGTCTACAGGATATCTCAGTCAAGTTTGATAGTGGTTCAAATGGGGTCAAAAACTAGGTCACTGTATTAAATCTGAAATGCTTCGTGTGGACACTTGAGGCCACATTTTTGGGACAAATATCTTGATATTTTGTCAGAATGTTTATCAGCATTATATCTCCGTCAAGTTTGATATTTGGTCAAATGGGGCCAAAAAGTTGGTAACTTGGTTAAATTTTAGAAATACTTTGTGTACACTCTTGAGGCCACAATTTTGGTGCTAATGTCTTGAAAGGTGGTCAGTAAGTTTCATAGCATAATATCTTGGTTAAGTTTAATATTTAATCACATTTTAGAAAAACCTTGTGTACAATCTACAAGCCAAATCCTTGGCTTCAATGTCTTGTTATTCGGTTAAAGTGGTCGTCTTCATTATAACTCGGTCAAGTTTAGTATTGGATCACATAGGGCTAAAAACAAGGTCATGAGGTCAAACCTTGGAAAAAGCTTGTATGCATGCACTCAGATGCACTCTGAGGCATGGTGTTTGTATCAAAGGTGACTGTCAATCTAGAGGTCCCTGGTTCAATCCCCGACGGCGGCACTCATCCCTTCCGACTATTTGTCTCTAACCAATGGGTCGATAATCTTAGACCTATGTGAGATAGCAGCTTGAGGCTAGAAAAGGATGTAATGGTAGTACTTGTGTGAGAAATACCAGGAATCCATTGTTTGGTGCTCCAGCCACCGCGATATAATTGAAAGATTGTTGATAGCGGCGTAAAACCCCATTCAAACAAACAAATTGTATCAAAGGTCTTATATTTGGTCAGAATGTTTCCCTGATGTCTCTGTCACATTCGAAATTCGGTCACATGGGTTAACAGGTAGTAGGTCACTAGATCAGATGTTATAAAAACCTTCCTTGCTAATGCACTAACACTGCACTTCTGGTAGTAATACCAGGAACAAGAATGTCTGCAAAATTTGATTTCTGAGACAAGACTTTGGTAACAAGTCTGCGGATTATATTGGTCTCTTGAACTATTTAACATCTATGGTCATTGAGTCAGGTGAGCACTTTAGGGCTGATGGCTCTCTTGTTTTGATTGACAGCCACAATCCATCAATTGAGAGTCACCTACAATGGTTGGGACAGACCTATTGAAGTACCTTTTTAAAGCCACATTGGTAGCATTAAAATCTGCTAATTGATTGATAAAACTTCCAGATTGTTAATTTACTCATTGGTTGACTGCAAGCTCAATACTGATCTTAAACAAAGCTAATTTCTGTGTTGATTTTCTCAGAACAAAAATGTTGGCATGTCAAATCCCAAACGTCTTAGAGAATTCAAGTAAAATTAAATTCTGATTGATTATTGCACAGTTAGATTAAGAAGACTAGAAAATGCTTTCACACAGTACAGGTACATGATTGTGTTGTGTAAGAAGATTCTTTACCAATTTCAATATAATGACTTTATTGGATGTTTTTGAAGAACAATTTTGAAAACATTGCGTAAAAAAAAAGAAATTGCTTGCAACAAGTTGCAGACAACAATTTAAAGTTGATGAAAGTTTAGATTTTTTCAAGTTTCTTTGTAGAAAACATTGGGCAAAATGAAGAAATTGCTTGTTACAAGCAATTTCTTCATTAGCTCCACTGGTCAGAGGCCGCTAGAGCTATTGCAATGGCTTTTTCCCATCTGGCATCAGTGCATGCACCCGTTCTTCTGTTAACTTTTCCTTGTTAACACTCTAGAGTCCAAAGTTTTCATAGAATTCCCACCAAACTTTCTCAGAATGATTGTACCATCATAAAGATGGTTCCTTTTTGAAATTTTGTCAGATCCATCAAGAAAAAGGGGAAAAGAGGCGTTTTTATTAAAAAATCCTAGTTAACACTCTAGAATCCACAGTTTTCATTGGATTCTCTTCAAACTTTCACAGAATGATTGTATCAGCATAAGGATTGTTCCTTTAAAAATTGGGTATAATCTGTCAAGAAACATGGGAAAAGGGGCCTTATGAAAATTTGATTAAAAATCCATTAATAATCCTCGTTTACACTCTAGAGTCAACAGTTTTCATCAGATTCTCTTCAAACTTTCTCATAATGATTGTACCATCATAAAGATAGTTCCTTTTTGAAACTTTGTCAGATACATCAAGAAACAGGGGAAAAGGGGGTTCCTATTGAAAATTTGATTTAAAAACCCTCTTTAACACTCTAGAGTATCATAGGTGTCATGGGTTCGATCCCCGGCGGCGGCACATATCCTTTCCGATATTTGTCTCTCACCAATGGGTGGATAATCGTAAACCTATGTGGGATAGCAGCTGGAGGCTAGGAAAGGATATAGTGGTAGTACTGGTGTGAGAAATACCAGGAATCCATTGTTAGGTGCTCCAGCCGCCGCGATATGACTGAAATACTGTTAAAAGCGGCGTTAAACCCCATTCAATCAATCAATTCAATCAATTAACACTCTAGAGTCCTCATTTTTTATTGGATTCTCTTGAAACTTTCACAGAATGATTATACCATTATCCTTCCGGAAGTGGGTTTGATCCATCAAGTATCATTGGAAAAGGGGCATTGTGAAAATTTAATAAAAAAATCTGGCCCCAGATTTCACCTGATTGACTTAAAACTTTCACAGAATGATTGTACCATCATGAGGATTGTTCCTTTCAAATTTGGTCTGATTCTTAGATATGTAGGAAAAGGGGCCTTATGGAAATTTCAAAGTCTTAATGCTTTAAAGTCTACAGATTTCATTGGGTTGTCTTCTTACTCAAACAGAATAATCATACTTTTATGTATAGCTCCCTGTGGAATTGGTTCAGATCCATGAAGCAACATGGGAAAAAAAGGGCTATTTGAAAATTTAATTTAAAAATCACTGTTAACACAATGAAGCCCACAGATTTGACTAGATTTTGTTGAAACTTTCGCAGATTGATTGTAAGGTCAAAATGACCATTCTTTTCATAACAGGGTTTGAATTGTCAAGAAACTTGGGAAAAGGGGCCTAATGAAAATTTCGTTTATAAATCATTGTTACAAAGTCCAGAGCTTTCATCGGATTTTCTTCAAACATTCACAGAATGAAATTATAAAATCTAATTTCAAAAGCCCTTTACCACAATAAAGTCTACAGTTTTCATTGCATTCTGTTCAAACTTTCACAGAATGTTTGTACCATCAGTGAGGATTGTTTCTTTTCGAATTGGGCCTGATCTGTCTAGTATCATGGGGAAAGGGGCCTTTTGAAAATTTCATCTTTAATCCTTGTAACCAAGTTCAGAGCTTTCTTTGGATTTTCTTCAAACCTTCATAGAATCATTGTACAATAATTACAATTGTTGATTCTGACATGAGACCTGATCCTTCAAGTATCACAGGAAAAGGAGCATTATGAAAATTTTATTTTAAAATTTTACACCAAGATAAAATCTGCAGTTTTCATCAGATTCTGTTCAAACTTTCACAGAATGTTTGTACCGTCATTGGGATTTCTTCTTTAAGAATTCGGCCTGATCTGTCTAGTATCATTGAAAAAGGGGCCGTATGAAAAATTATTACCAATTCCTCATTAACACATGAATGTCCTCAGTCTTTATAAGAATTTCTTCAAACTTTAATAGAATGATTGTACTATTATTTGGATTGTTCCTTTGTAAATTGGGTCTGAATGGTTTAGTGACAAAAGAAAGGGGCCTTATGAAAATTTTATTACAAAATCATCATCATAACAATAAAGTTCTCAGTCTTCATCATTTTCTTCAAACTATCATTAGGAATGTTTCTTTGCACATTGGGTCTGACCTGTTAAGTTTGTTCACGAGAAAAGGGGCCTTGTGAAAATTCTTGACACAATTCAGTCCCCTGTTTTCATTGATTCTCCTTAACTTTTACAGAATGATTGTACCTTCATTAGAATTGGTCCTTTTGAAATTTGGTTTGTTCTGTAAAGTATCATGGGAAAATGGGCCTTATGAAGATTTCACTATAAACTCATTAACACAATAAATTCCACAGATTACACAGATTGATTGTACCATCATTACAATTGTTGATTTTGACAGTGGATCTGATATGGCAAGTGTCACATGAAAAGGGGTCTTATGAAAACTTTCTTAAATATTCTTAGTTAACACAATGAAGTCCCTTGATTTCACAAGATTCACTTCAAAATTTCACAGAATGATTGTACAATCACTTAAATGGTTCTTTTCAGAACTGGGTACAATTCTTCAAGTATCATGTAAAAAGGGGCCATATGTTTTGTTTGTTTTTTAATATTCTAGTTATCAATCTTTCTATTTAATGAAGTCCCCATATTTCATTGGATTCACTTTAACCTTTCACAGAATAATAAAACCAACAGTAAAGTATCATGGGAAAAGGGGCTTTATGAGACCTTGATTTTAATATCTTTGATTTCACAATAAAGTCAACGGTTTTTATGGGGCTCTGGAATAATTGCGGCATTGGAAACTCAGGAAAAGGGGCCTTACAGATTATCATTCAAAACATTCTTGTATACGTGATGAAGTTCACAATCATTTTCAGATTGTCTTTAAAATTTCACAGGACGATTTTAGGGTCGTGAGGAAAGTTAAATGATATTGATCCATCAGAAAACACAGGAAAAGGGGCCTTATGGATTTTCATTCAAAACAATCCTGTTTATGTGATAAAGTCCACAATTATTCTCAGATTCTGATGAAAATTTCACAGGATGATTGTAGGGACATATGGAAACTTCGCTTTGGAAATTGAGTGGAACCATCATGAAAACGGGGAAAAGGGACCTTGAGGATTATTTCTCAAAATAATAAAGCGGATAAAGTCCTTTTTTTTCTTTGTGCATTCTTCTTTAAGCAATTAACTTCCTTAAATATCAGATTTCTTTAAGGGAAGACTTGATAACCAGTAGAGCGTCACAGGTCCCCTAGGGCCTCTTGTTTTACACAATGTTTTCCCAATCGTTTTTCCTGGGGAGCATCAGAAAGCGTCGCTATGTGGGAATTGGTGAAATGTTGCCTGCAACTCCTTTCAATTTGGACCAGTCTAAAGTTTTGCTGTCTGGAAATGGACTGGATTAGTGAAAGAAGGTAAAATGAAATAAAAGGGCATAATTCTTAAAATGCTTTGGAGTTGTACCCCTTGAAAGTAGTGATTGCTCTTAATAGTGAACATGCACATATTGATGGCTTAGTGCAAAAACATGTGCAAATACAGTGATTTTGCACTGAGTCATCGACATGCTAAGTTTCAAGCAACTATCTTCAATGATATTAGATAAATATATTACCCGGGAATTAAGAGTTTGTTGTGTAAACAGCAACACCAATTACTATGCTAACAGCAACAACACCACCAACAATGCCAAAGTGATGACATCAGATTGACATTTTGTTCCAAAACTTCAGAGCTAATAGTGACTGCAATTAGTATTGCCAAACTTGTAGATTCTGGTAAAGGTTTCACAGTAAAAATCTGACTTTTTTGTGCATTACCTTGTAAATGATAGATCGCAGCTGTCTATCAAAATTAATAAACATGAAATCAAACCATATTTAGACTGGAAATAAACTTTAAACTCTGTCATTGGTTGACATTCGTGTGAAGAGATTTTGTTTGTTTTGCTTATAATTCAAGTTGTAGTTTCAATGTTTTGGTCAGCAAACAACCATTTTATTTTTTGTTACATGTTACTTACCATAAATTTTAAAAAATATTCTTTTCACTAGAACAATAGTTGGTAAGGTCTGTCAAATTTGAAGGTAGATTTGATTAAATTGATCCTTATGGTACATAATGAATAAAAAGCTCATTGATAATTGATTGTTAATGAAGTAAGTAACACGCTCTATCATTTCTAGGAGATGAAAAAAATATTTTCTGTTTGCATGGAGGTATGAAACAAACATAATCTCACAGTATGAAGCTGCCAAGCATGGAATTGGGATTTCAATTTCATACATCCATGAAAACAAGGAATATTCTATTTGTTTCTTACAATTCAATATCATAAAAAGAGATCAAATATATTACACAAGCATTTAACCAGTTTGATTTAGTCAGTTTTTCATGGAACTATTTTATGCACAAGTGTAAAAATAGTTCTATTCTCTTTTTATTTCATAGTGGTATGAAATAATTTTTCAGTCTATCAAAATGTTGGAATTTTGATAGACACAAATTAAATTAGATTATGAACAATAATAGCAAGGTGTATAATGATGGCAAACCTTATCACAACAATCAACCATTCCTTCAATCCTGCATTTGTATGCGCTGAAGAAAAAAACAAGTAAGTTTGATACCCCAGATGGTCCTTATTTATAGCTCCCCTAAGCACAGCATACTCATGGTGAGCTGTTGTAATAACTGAATATCTGTCGTGTGGTGTGTTGCATCAATAGTTCTCACAAGTTTTCAATTGGAACCAGTCTTAAATTTTGGCATCTGGTAATAGGTTGAATAATATTCTAACTAATGTTCTTCCATATAATGCTCATTTGAGTAAAAGTTTTTATTCACATCATTATATTCATGGTCAATTAAGATGATTAGTCAAATTATGAGCTTTACCCATTCCAACACAATCTCTTTTTGAATCCTCCTCTAGACAAAAGCTTTGGAAAACTTTCTGAAAAATGAAGAAATTGCTAGTTGCATTAGCAATTTCTTCATTATCCACAGTGTTTTCCAGCCTGACAGACAAGGATTTCAAAATTCCATCAACTGAAAATTGTGTCTGCAACTTCTCTCAATTTGGTAGGTCTAAATTCTATTGTCTGGTAATGGGTTGATAATATCTGGGGTATCAACTTTCATCTGATACAGTGAAACTTCAGATTAGTTATAATACAAAATAAACTGGAAAAATTCAGTAGTTGGGGAAGGGTGGGGGAATTGTTTAAAAAATTTAAGTGAAAAAACACAAGAAGATACAAGAGATTTTTATCTTTTTGTTTAACAGACTATATAAATTATTAAGATAGTATTTCTCATTATATAAATTGATGCTTCATTAGGTTTCAAATTTATAGAGCTACTCAATCTTAAATCAGAGCCCATCTTTTTTTTTTATTTTATTACTTTTTTATCGCTACCACAGCATGATTTACCAATACAAGTAATTTTACCCAGAAGACAATCAGTTTGTACAGAAGATTATGATACAGGACGAAACTTGGGAGCTCCGTTTGGTTCTTTACCATGCTCATTGTATTAGCACCATCACAGGGGTGCTATATTGAATTGTTTTTCGTCTGAAAGACAATTAGTTTTTTGTTGGGTTTGCCTTGGACAAGATTTTGTCCAGAGCATTTTTAAGACTTAGATTTTGTCCAGAGCATATCTCTGAAAGAATAATAGCTATTATCGAACTCATTTACAAGAAATGCAGTGCACAAGAAACCTAAATCTTACTGGCTTCAGTTTACTATCAAGCATTTACGGCGGGGGATGGCCAAATCAGACATGGCTCTTGTTAAAATTTTGGCTTGAATACAAAATGGTGCAAAGCCAATTATGTATAAAATATAGTAATGTCTACTTGTATCATAATCCTAGTATGACTATTGAATTAACCCTTGTCATGCTGAACCCGGAATATTCCGGTTTTCGCAGGAGGTGTAGACTAAGATCAGACTGCACTTATGTGCAGGCTGATCTTAGTCTATACTTCTTGCTTGTCCTTTTCTTGCCAGATTTGTTTATGAAGTTGATTTCTAAAAAAAATATTGATTTTTGAACAATAAGTTTTATCAGTGCTTTCAGTCCTTTGATTTGACAGCAGTTCAGTAAGGTAATTTATACAGCATGACAAGGGTTAAATAGGGCTTTTATATCGGGTAAGGCCATGATCTTGTATTATCTTAACCCTTCTCATGCTGAATCCAGAATATTATTGTTTTGGCAGGAGGAATAGACAAAGATCATCCTGCACAAAAGTGCAGTCTAATCTGGGTCTAAACCGCCTGTTTGTCGCCTTTAAGTCAGAGCTGTTTAGATAATCAATTTTCAAAAGAAATATTGACCCTTATTAAGACTTTAAAGTGCTGTCAGTCCTTTGATTTTAAAGCGATTCTGTATAGATTTTTGATTCCGCCTGACAAGGATTAAAATCAATTTGTCTTTAATGCTGAACTATATAGTATTCTATGATGGTCTATTAAGAATGAACAACTGGTTGGGATGGGGGGCTTAATCACATTAAGTGATAGCTTTTTTATACGCCCATGGAAGACGGAGCATAACTCTGTCACCGTCAGTCCGATTGACTTTAAACTTGGCAGTTATATTCTTCTCATCAATACGGAGTGCAGTGCTCAATAACCATAATTCTACCTGGCCTATTTTTTGAGTTATTGCCCTTTGTTGTTTTTCATACTTGAATCTTGTCCGGAGTATATCTCTAAAAGTATTATAGCTAGGATCATGATACTTCATGGGTGTATAGATCTCACCAAGGGGGAGTGCAGTGCACAAGAACCATAACTCTACCTGGCCTATTTTTTGAGTTATTGCCCTTTGTTGTTTTTCATACTTGAATCTTGTCGGAAGTATATCTCTAAAAGTATAATAGCTAGAATCATGAAATTTCACGGATGGATAGATCTCGCCAAGGGGGAGTGCAGTGTACAAGAACCATAACTCTACCTAGCCTATTTTTTGAGTTATTGCCCTTTGTTGTTTTTTATACTTTAACCTTGTCCGAAGTATATCTCTAAAAAAGTGTAATAGCTAGAATCATGAAATTACATGGATGGAAAGAGCTTACCAAGTTGGAGTGCAGTGTACAAGAACCATAACTCTACCTAGCCAATTTTTTGAGTTCTTGCCCTTTGTTGTTTTTCATACTTGAATCTTGTCTTGAGTATATCTCTAAAAGTATAATAGCTAGAATCATGAAATTTCATGGATGGATAGAGCTCACTAAGTGGGAGTGCAGTGTACAAGAACCATTACTCTACCTAGCCTATTTTTATACGCCCGTCAAAGACGGCACGTATTATGGGATCACTTGTGGTGTCCGGTCGTCCGGCGTTGTCCACTTCTTTGTCCGGAGCATAACTCTGTCACCTTAAGTCCAATTGACTTTAAACTTGGCAGTTATATTCTTCTCATCAATACAGAGTGCAGTGCTGAATAACCATAATTCTACCTGGCCAATTTTTGAGTTATTGCCCTTTGTTGTTTTTCATACTTGAATCTTGTCCGGAGTATATCTCTAAAAGTATTATAGCTAGGATCATGAAATTTCATGGGCGAAAAGATCTCACCAAGGGGGAGTGTAGTGCACAAGAACCATAGCTCTACCTCGCCTATTTTTTGAATTATTGCCCTTTGTTGTTTTTCATACTTGATTCTTGTCGGGAGTATATCTCTTAAAGTATAATAGCTAGAATCATGAAATTTCATGGATGGATAGAGCTCACCAAGTAGGAGTGCAGTGTACAAGAACCATAACTCTACCTAGCCTATTTTAGAGTTATTGCCCTTTGTTGTTTTTCATACTTGAATCTTGTCTGGAGTATATCTCTAAAAGTATAATAGCTAGGATCATGAAACTTCATGGATGTATAGATCTCACCAAGGGAGAGTACAGTGCACAAGAACCATAACTCTGGCCTATATTTTGAGTTATTGCCCTTTGTTGTTTTTCATACTTGAATCTTGTACGGAGTATATCTCTAAAAGTATAATGGCTAGGATCATGAAATTTCATGGATGGATAGAGCTCACTAAGTGGGAATGCAGTGTACAAGAACTATAACTCTACCTAGCCTATTTTTTGAGTTATTGCCCTTCGTTGTTTTTCATACTTGAATCTTGTCTGGAGTATATCTATAAAAGTATAATAGCTAGAATCATGAAATTTCATGGATGGATAGAGCTCACCAAGTGGGAGTGCAATGTACTAGAACCTTAACTCTACCTAGCCTATTTTTGTTAGTTATTGTCCTTTGTCGATTGTCATACTTGAATCTTGTCCGGAGTATATCTCTAAAAGTATTATAGCTAGGATCATGAACTTCATGGGTGTATAGATCGCACCAAGGGGGAGTGTAGTGCACAAGAACCCTAACTCTACCCAGCCTATTTTTTGAATTATTGCCCTTTGTTGTTTTTCATACTTGTATCTTGTCCGGAGTATATCTCTAAAAGTATAATAGCTAGAATCATGAAACTTCATGGATGGATAGTTCTCACCAAGTGGGAGTGCAGTGTACAAGAACAATAACTCTACCTAGTGTTTATTTTGAGTTATTGTCCTTTGTTGTTTTTTCATACTTTGTTTGAGAAAAAATATTCATTCAAAATAACCTCAGTTCTATTCAAACCCCCAGTTAATATTAAGCAGTGTGACGGGCGTATCTTGTGACAATTTGGCACCTTGTTGTATGCTAGTTGGATCTTTCAATGATAGTAAGGTGCACCTACTGTCCATTGCAAATATTTGAGAGAAAAGAATAACCAAGATGACATAAATTCAGACCTGTCTGAATGAAAGGAGCTGTAGACGACATTTTGATTCCTTTTAAATGGAAAAGTGTGTGTGATATTGAGTAAAAAACATAGCCAGAGAAGAAAGAAAATGTTGCTTGCAATTTCCCCATTTCTTACAATGTTTTCTTTAAAAATAACCTTTGCCTAGCACAATAAGCATGACTGTGTTGGAATGGGTTAAGTAATATTGTGTTTGAGCTTGGAAGAATGATAAAAGATGGTAGATTTGAAATTCCAATTTTGGTTCAAAGATCTTTATTTTTTGAGCTTGTGGGATCTTATTTCATGCCTAGCTCCGTAATTCTGTACAATAATGGTACAAAATAATCCCGAAAGTGTGCAAAATGAGAACCAGTGCCATTGATCTGCATTTTGTTTCTAGAATTGAAGTGTAAATGGTGTCAATATAATCCAACATAATTGGGCTATTTTCTGAATAATTTCTTTCAAAAAGTACAGTATCCCTTCCCACTCATTGACGCTTTTATTAATTAGACGCCCCTCAAGAAAAACAATTCGGGAAAACATTGTGTAAAATGAAGAAATTACTAGCATCAAGCAATGTCTTCATTTTACAAAATGGTTTCTGCTCAGAAAGTTGAAAAAATCTAAAAATTCATTAACTTTAAATTGTTGTCCCCAACTCATTTCATTTTGGACTGGTCTAAAATTGTGCCTTCTGGTTCGAATTGAACAAAAAGATTCTTAACTTTTTTTGTAATTAACATATTTTTGCTATACTTCATAGGCCAAATGAATTTTTAATAAGAATAAATTGGTCAAAAGTAGGTCACTAGGTCAATTCCACGAAAGTCTCAATTGTCACATCTGTAGACATGGATGCCACAAAGGGCTTAGTTTAATGGCACATGCATATAACCAGCTGCCTAAATGGGGTCTTTGGTTGGTCTTACATACAGTGGAAGTTTAGACAGGACTACAAAAACTCCAGGACTCAGTCTAGCCTTGATTAGTCTTGATATTTAAACAAATTGATGGTTGATTGCGGTACTGTTCCAAGTGTCTATACATTGTACAGACACTTAAAACGGTATCCCAATTAACCCTATAAATACTCAATGTGGCGATTAACATTACTGACATTGATATTGAACAAGAAAAAATGGCGTCATTTTGACCGCTTCATTGGCAAATTTCAAACTTCAACAAGCTATGTATTCAAGCTACGTAATTTTTCAGCCCTGAGCCACCTATCCTATCAATGGATGATAGGATTTTTATACTGCTCTGAGATGTTTGCTGTCACCAGGTTTTCATGCATTGACAATGGCTGAATAATTAACAACAGTTAATGTGTATGTGTTGCTTTTACTAGCTAGGTAACCTGACACCGAACATGTAGTGCTCTTCCCGAGTCAACAAATTTGCTTGTCAAAAATATTGGTTGACATTAAAAAAGCAATCAGTATCATTAATTTTCAGTAATATATATTTACCCATAATACATGTTTTTACCCATTCCCAAGCAGTCATGCCTTTGTATATAATATGTAACAAGCAATTTCTGCTTTTCTCAAAATGTTTTCTACCCTATTTTTGCATAATTTGAAATGCAGTGCAAATTCTTTGAATTTGTACTAGTCTGAAATTTTCTTATTTGGTAAAGGGTTATGAAGAAAGGTTTGGAAAAGCATTGTCCTAAACAAAGAAATGGCATGCAACAAATACTTGCTTCATTTTTGTTACAGTATTTTCTTCTCATAAAAGACAAAAGGTTTTTTATGCCCCAAAAGGCATACAGTAATCGAACTGTCCGTCTGTCTATCCGCCAGTCAGTCAGTCCGTCCGTCCCGCTTTCGTGTCCGCTCTGTAACTTCTACATGCAATAGTGGATTTCAATATAACTTTGCATAAATGTTCAGCCCTATGAGACCACATGTCGCGAAAAAGACCCAGGTTCCTATCTCAAAGGTCAAGGTCACAATCTGGGGTCAAAGGTAAAAAATCGGCACTTTTTGCCGTGTCTGCTCTGTTACTTCTATATTCATGCACGCAGGTACAAATTTCTTTCATACAAATGTTCACCGCTGTAAGACTATGTGTTGTGAAAAAGACCCAGGTTTCTATCTCAAAGGTAAAGGTCACAATCTGGGGTCAAAGGTTAAAAATTGGCACTTTTTGCCGCGTCCGCTCCGTTACTTCTATAATCATGCACGCAGGTACAAATTTCTTTCATACAAATGTTCAGAGCTATAAGACGATGTGTTGCGAAAAAGACCCAGGTTCCTATCTCAAAGGTCAAGGTCACAATCTGGGGTCAAAGGGGCGACCAGAATGGTTGAACTGTGTCCGATATGGTTAAATTGTATTTACTCTCTTATTCTTCAATGGATTGCTTCAATATTTAGACAGATGCTTAATTGGGTGGACCACTTTACATGACCTTGACCTTGACCCAGTGACCCTGACCTTTGACATACTTTTGACCTCAGAAAAATCGTCCATAATGCATTTCTCGATTTCATTCTGTATTTATAGAATTTATTATGTGTATCAAAATTTTTATTTATTAAAAACCCAGATGTATAGATCACAAAATTAATGCATGTGGTTGTGTTTACAAAACAAATCAAAGTGCCACATGCTTGACCCTGTTCTTTGGGGGAATTTGTCAGATGACCGTGACCTGCTCTTGTTCTTTTTTTTTTTTTTTTTAATTTATCAAATTGAAATTGCCATCTGAAAATTCTTTCAATATTGACCAGTCTAAAATATTGTCATCTGTTATTGGGTTAAATTTGAGGATTGTCCCCCTTGATATTCATTGATTGCAGACAGTAATTTACAATCAGCATAAACTAGACAGTAATTTACTATCAGCATTAATATCACAGACAGTAATTTACTATCAGTATAGGTTTTCTTTGTTGAGAAGATATAAAAGAAATTCAATACATTTTATGGAGAAAGTATTCCACAGACACAGTTTCCAATTGGAATTTATAAATTTTTAATGAGACATTTCTTTCCAATTCTTGTTCCTCAATAATCTCTGTCTTGAGGCTGGATGCTTGTAGTAAAACAAACTGAGCTTTTATTAAACTGTGACCTATTTTATCATTTAAAAGAAAAAAACACATTTAAAATTTAAAAATTCATGATAAAATGGATGTGGTACTCTTGTCATGGCATGAAACTGTGATATTTCTACTTTGGCCTAAGGTATAAACTTTCATCATGCGGCACATAAGTGTAGTCTGATCTTAGTTTAACCCATTCCCACTCAACTTTAAGATGCCCCAAAGAAAAAAAGCTTTAAAAAACTTTATGGAAAATGAAGAAATTGCTTGTTACAAGCAATTTCTTCATTTTTCACAATGTTTTCTACCCAGAAAGTTCCAAAAAATCCTTAGATTCATAATTTCTAAATAGTCATCTGCAACTTCTTTCAATTTGGACCACTCTAAAATCTTCTCATGCTGTAATGGGTTAAACTACTGTTTGACATTTAAGGTCAGATTTGTATTGGAATTGACGGATCACTGTGACTAACATCAGAGCCTTCCAGTGCTTTCAAATCTTTGAATTTAATGTAATTCTGAGGACAGATTTTATTCACCATATTACAAGGGTTCAAAAAGTTTTAAAGAATATTATGATCCAGCAAAGGTCAAATGGATGATTCAGCGCGAAACAAAAAATTAAACAAGTACCTTTTTAGCTCACCTGAGCAGGTAGTGCTCAAGTGAGCTATTGTGATCGTCTTTTGTCCGGCGTCCGTCCGTCATGCGTCGTGCGTCGTCCGTCAACAATTTCTTTAAACGACATCTCCTCTTAAACCACTGGGCCAATTTGAAGCAAATTTGGCAGAAATGTTCCTTAGGTGGTCCCCTTCAAAAAAAGCTAAAAGAATTGAAATCCGTTTAAAACTCTGGTTGCCATGGCAACAAAAGTGAAATTTTAAAATAATCTTTAAAAATCTTCTCCTCCTGACCCAGAAGCCATAGAGCCTTGATATTTTGCAAGAAGCATCAGTATATTGACTTCTTTCAAAATAGCTAAAATCATGATCCTCGGGTCCCCAGGGGCCAAGCCCCAGGGGGGTGGGGTTTATATAGAAATAAAGAATGATTTTTTAAATGACATCTCCTCTCAAACCACTGGGCCAATTTGAACCAAATTTGGCAGAAATGTTCCTTAGGTGGTCCCCCTTAAAATTAGCTAAAAGAATTGAAATCCGTTAAAAACTCTGGTTGCCATGGCAACAAAAGTGAAATTTTAAAATAATCTTTAAAAATCTTCTCCTTCTGACCCAGAAGGCATAGAGCCTTGATATTTTGCATGAAGCATCAGTATATTGACCTCTTTCAAAATAGCTAAAATCATGATCCTCGGGTCCCCAGGGGCGGAGCCCAAGGGGGGTGGGGTTTATATAGAAATAAAGAACGATTTTTTAAATGACATCTCCTCTCAAACCACTGGGCCAATTTGAACCAAATTTGGCAGAAATGTTCCTTAGGTGGTCCCCTTCAAAAATAGCTAAAAGAATTGAAATCCGTTTAAAACTCTGGTTGCATGGCAACAAAAGTGAAATTTTAAAATAATCTTTAAAAATCTTCTCCTCCTGACCCAGAAGGCATAGAGCCTTGATATTTTGCATGAAGCATCAGTATATTGACCTCTTTCAAAATAGCTAAAATCATGATCCTCGGGTCCCCAGGGGCCGAGCCCCAGGGGGGTGGGGTTTACATAGAAATAAAGAACAATTTTTAATTGACATCTCCTCCCAAATCTCAGGGCCAATTTGAACCAAATTTGGCAGAAATGTTCCTTAGGTGGTCCCCCTTAAAATTAGCTAAAAGATTTGAAATCCGTTAAAAACTCTGGTTGCCATGGCAACAAAATTGAAATTTCAAAATAATCTTTAAGAATCTTCTCCTCCTGACCCAGAAGGCGTACAGCCTTGATATTTTGCATGAAGCATCAGTTTATTGACCTCTTACAAAATAGCTAAAATCATGATCCTCGGGTCTCCAGGGGCAGACCCAGGGGGGGGGGGGGGGTTAAAGGCATGAAGCATAAGTTCACAGACTTCTTTTTTATTTCTGAAATTATAACCCATGGAAAAAGTTTTTTCCTTCTTTCAAATCGGCACTAAAGCCTTGGAATTTGTAATTTGGACTTTTGGATTCCCAGGCTCATAGTCTTTATATGTAATTGTGGCCCACTTGTTTTATAATCCTAACCTTAACATGAAATTAGACTGTTGAAAGAAAAAGAGCCTTTATCTCAGGTGAGCGCCCCAGGGCCAACGGCCCTCTTGTTTGTATTTGTATGCTCTGTTATTACATTATGCTTTAAATTTCTGCCCTGTTCCTGGGCAGTCTGACTAGTGTCAATGTTTTGTTTGATATTTCTATTTTTATGAAAATCAATGCAGATAGCGGTCGATAGGTTTACACTCTGCAAGTTTTACTGGTGTCCTTCTCTTTTTCCCTCTGTCCGTCTGCTGAAAACTTAAGCTTTTGTAAAGTTTGCTGGTATTGGGCCATTATAGTGCTCATAAACACATCTTGCTATTTTCAAATTCAATGGCAAATAATTCCAGAACAACTGAAGGAAACACACAGCATGAGATATCTGGTAAAATTGTAGTATTATAAACCCATTACCAATTGTCAAAAATCAGACTGCCGACCAAATAGGAATAAGTTAAAAATGACAGTCTCGAGTTGATGCAATTTTAAGTGTTTGTCTTTTTTAGGGCAGAAAAATTGTAATCACTTCCCACTCTGTTTTCCCTAGCTTTTTTATTCATTGTCTTTAAAAGATGTGAATTTGTTTGATTTGGTTGTTTGACCAGTTCCATTAAGCATACCCAATCCAAAGGCCCTCTTCAAAATCAAAAAGAAGTGGTCATAATTGCATAAAAATATATCATATCTAAATCCAATGTTGTAGCTCATTAGAATAGTCTTGGTAGTGATGCTAATGAGTCCCAACAACATAGGATTGTGCAAGAATCCTGACATGCAATCGAATCAACCCTTTGTATATTTCACAAAAATGAGACCATTCTCTTAAGCGACTACTTTTTGGTCATCCACTGAGTGTTTGGTTCATACATGATATTCAGCATTTCAGTATTCTGTCATGGCAATTTAAACACCAATGGGTTGCTGGGTGTTCTGACACCAGTGCCAGTGCATCCCATCCAAGCCACCATTCTATTCTTCTAAATAAGTTGATTATAATATATTAGCCCTTCGGTGAGAGGCGAACAACTTCGTCAAATTTTGAAAGAATGTTTGCTGTGCTGGGGAACAGACCCACGTCCCAATGATTTACAGTCTGCTGCACTTATTATACCAGCTCCTACAAAGTGGAAGGGGGGTATATTGGTTTCATAATATCTGCCTTGCTGTTATTCATCGAAGATTCACCCATGTACTTTTTTGTTTCTGTGCTCCAAATGTAGAACCAATTGCCCTACAACCATGAAACTGTTTGCAATTGTTGCCACTATCTTTCATCAAAGTGCCTCATTGTTTTTTGGGTCACAGGTCACATAGGTCAAAGCTAAAGGTCACAATTGACCTTTGATTGAAAACCGTTTTTGTGCTCTAGCTCATAAGCCATTTTGACCATGGAATCAACACAAGAAAATTTTAGACTGGTCCAAATTGAAAGAAGCTGCAGACGACAATTTCAAGTTGATGGAATTTTAATTTTTTTTGTCTTTTGGGATAGAAAACATTGCGGATAATGAAGAAATTGCTTGTGACAAGCAATTTCTTCATTGTACACAATGTTTTCCAAAGCTTTGTTCTTGTGGGGCGTAAAAAGGAGGGCTTGAGTTGGAATGGGTTAAACAAAAGTTATTCATGACCCTAGGAGGTGCTCTATTGATTTTGTGTAACATAGGTCAAAGGTCAACTGTGCTACTGATGTGATGAAATGCTGGTTGGGTGCATAAGTCTGCTTTAAGATATTTCTAGTTTTTGACCATTTGCATTTTGACTCCATTCAGCCCTAAATGATTTAAACAGTGTGGAAGATTTAAGTTCTAAATCATTTGTTCTTATTTCTTAAGATATTCCTTCAAAAAGTGACATGTTAAATGTCAAGGAATAATGGAGCTTGACATGTTTATGACTGAATATTGTGGAAGAAAATTAGAGAATAAAATATCTTCTTTAACACATTCCTGTACAACCCCAGATTTTTACATCCATTTCATATTATACTAGGGAAACTATTTTGGAAAAGAAATTGCTTGTAATAAAGCAATTTATTCATTTTACACAATATTTTCTGTCAGATAGGATGGCTACTTTTTTAATTGTACCTACTTTAAAATGTTGTCTGCTACCCTTTTGAATTTGGACCAGTCCAAAATTTTGTAAAATGGTCATTTAAAGGGTTGAATCTTGTATCTACCTGTATGAAAATATTACCAGGAATACGCCTGGAATTTAGACGGTTTACGCCCTGAAATTGTCAAAAAATCCGATTTTCCTGCCATTGCTAGACGGACATGGAAAAGTGAAAAAAACCGCCTAGGAAAATCTGAATATCCGCCTTAATCTTAACAGGAAATTTGAAAACAACTTAGACGGAAAATAAAATCCGTGTTGTAAAGGCGGAAAAGTAAACTTAACTTTCAAAATTACCAGGAAAAATTGTCTCTGAATATTTCTAGAGATTCTCATAGGCGGAATTTCGACTTAGTCACTTTTACTAGAAGGATTTTTTGTCTTTGGCAATTTTTCTAGGCAGAATTTCAGACTTCGCTTTTTAAAACTGTTTATTGGCGCATTACCACACAATCCCTACTTTTTATGACCCTGAGAAAGAAACCTTTAGAAAAGATTGTGGGAAAAGGAGAAAATGCTTGTAACCAGCATTTTCTCCTTCTCCTTCAATGTTTTCTACCCTTTTCCAATCGAATTTCAATTTTAGATCCTCCTTTATTTTGTCATATGCAAATACTTTCAATTTCGACCAGTCTAAAATTTTGTCTTTTGGTAAGGAGTTAATTAGCAGATAAGCTGAAATTGTTTTAAGAGTCTTTAGACAATATGAAAACACCTTATTTGACCAATTGTTTTGCTTCTAATTTAGTGGATGAAGCCACACAGAGTTGAGCATGTTTTCTTTCTTCTCTTATTTTATTTTGTACCCCAGTGAAAATTGAATTTCACTGAAATTTCACCCTGCATTGGTGACCATATGGAATAATATTATTTACTTAACCCTTTCCCAAACGGCAAAATTTTAGAGTGATCCACTTCAAAACCTGCCACAGATGACAAAATGGAAGTTATTAAAGATAGGATTTGTGTAAAATTAGGCATAGAAAATATTGAGACAAAAGGAGAAACTGCTGGTTACCCATGTGAAATGTTTACCATGGCAATTCATTGTAATTGGCATCTGATCATGTTATTCATGGTTCAACTGTGAAAAAACATCACTTGCTATGGTAATACCATGGTCAGAGTTGCTACTACGACCATGTTAGAGCATGGTTCTACAGTGTTATCATGGTATGAAATGAAATACCATTGTCACCCATCTTACAAAGATCATAACCATGGTCAACCCATGATATCAAGAAATAACATGGGCATAATTTTAAACTAAACTTAAATGATAAAAGTAAACATATATTCCTCAAATGAACAGTGACCACACTGTTTTCAACTGCATTTGATAGTAATTTATTTATGGTTATATTACACTATCCCCACCCGTGTCGGTTATGGAAAGTGTTAGGCTCTTACAAAAAAGCATGAACTTATGAGAAGGCACAAACTTTCAAGAGAATATATGGCCGTACCCCATCCACTCAGAGATTCAGATTGATTTTCAGGTCAACAGGCCACATGACGCATCAAGCATGATTTTGAGGGGTCTTCTTCTAAAACAATGGGCCAAAGTTAAAGTAATATATTATAACAGTTAAACTTGAACCTGGAGAAAAATGGATAATAACTATATAATTATGTTACTGTATAACTGAATTAAAACTTTCTGTGCTGTTATAAAGGATAAAAAAAAAACCCAGACCCAAGTCTGAATTAAAAAAAATTATAGATCCCTGTCCTTGTGTCATTGACAAATGCCAGCAACTGTATTGGTTGGCAGTCAATCAAAAAATTTCCTGGCCTTTTCATATTTCAACCCCAAATTTTAGAATGTTTTCTTATTTTAATCCTTGTTGATTTTTTATTTGGAAAAATAACTCAATTTCATTTTTTTTTTTTTTAATTTTTATTCGCTTATTTTCAATGATTATCAATTTCAAATACTAAGCTATTTACGTAGTTGAGTTGAAGCAAAAAGATGGCAACTTCAGCAAGAACATTGACTATATAAATATTGACTGAGACTTTAGTTGATGGATGGGGCAAAAAAAAAAAAAAAAAAACCTCCTAAAATTCAGTTTTGATAAGCCGACGATACTATATTATAGTACTTAGTCTGTTAAATCAGCTGTGTTGAAAGAGCGAGTAAATTTTTCGTGACGAAATATTTACGTGATACAAGGCGTCTGCTAGGCTAGCTAATTTTTGCACTGACCTCTACGAGCCTGGACTTATAATTGTAAGAAAACGTTTATTATTTATTTACCTTCATCATCTTCGGCTGCTTTGCGTTTAAAAAAAACGTGTAAGGCTTGTTGAGCCATTTTACATTAAGCCCGGCGAGTGAAACGTCGCCGGAAGTAAACAATCTCCATCGCGGCTGGTCACCGACTAGCTAAACAAGAAGACTACAAAGCTGGGAACCGTTACATAATCGATTATTTTCGGTATAACTCGACCTGCGAACTTGCTCGTAGAGCCTCCGAGAATTACCGATCATTTGTTTGTAACGATATAAGAAAAAAACTTTGTGTATCACGTGGTACACAAACGCATTTCCAGGATGACGTAATAACAGGGAAAATTCATACAATACTTCAAAACCACTAAGAACATTTCTCAATTTACCGTTAACAAGTGTCTTTTCCGAATCAAAATATAAAAAGTACATGGGTTTGTCAGAATAACGGAAATTAACTCGCCAGAATCAGAATCTGCGTATCACGTGATGCAAAAGCCCATTTCTGATGACGTCACGGCCTGGAAAAAATATTACAGAAATGGCGGTTAACCGTTCGAAAACAAATTTTCCGTTATGCGCTGGTTCAACGACAACAACAAACTTTCTGTGCCTGATCAGAAGTACATAT
Source organism: Fragum fragum (assembly GCA_946902895.1). Lineage (NCBI taxonomy): Eukaryota > Metazoa > Mollusca > Bivalvia > Cardiida > Cardiidae > Fragum > Fragum fragum. The sequence continues at coordinate 8,120,309 of OX336377.1, forward strand.
TAGTACCTGAAAAGTCGGTTTACAAACCAGAGGATGGAGGATATGCATGTTTCCCAGGCTTTCCGGGTAGATCGAAATTTCAGATCTTGGCTGTTGGAGGTAAGGTGAAAGCGGGTGGGGAAACGGATAGCATGACATTTGATATTAACCAATTCATCTAAAATGCCTGTGCAATAAACCATCATCTATATATTTGTAAGACAGATCGTCGTTTGGTGCATTGAATTACCGAATTATTCATGATAACCGAACTAATACCAAATTATTAACGAATTGCTCTCTATCATAATTCTCGTTTTAATTTATTTGTAATATGAATATCATAAATTGATTTTGTTATGTACATAAAAAAAATGATATTGTATAAATTTGAATTTGTGTTTTAATCAACTTTCAACCTATTTAACAAGTTATACCGATACCCATATGATTGACTAACTGGAAAATGGTAGGAATTTCAACATGCCCGCACCTGTTGTCTGCACTGAGGCTTGTGGCAGCCATAGCTGCATACAAACAACATTTATCATATTTCTCGGTCTAAAATCACTTTTTTGATATTGTGAGAAACACTTATCTTCACAGGAGTAAAGTTCATATTGGGCAATTGCAGGAAAAAAAAAAATAAAAACAAATGAAGGAACAGTTGGATACCAATTTCAACATGCTAATGGTTGATGTTACTGATGGAACTTTGCCTGATTTGACTGCTGGAGATGGAGTTTTACATAATCAAACTGATGGAGCTTCACCTTATGCCACTGATGCAACTTAAAAATTACAAGATGGCCTTCAGCTCAAAGGCAATAATTGTAAAGGCAAGTTTATAAACCATATGATTCTTTAACACCTTTGGACATCAATATAAAAAGTAACTTTTGAAAACATTGGGTTTAACGTCTCTTTAACAGTATTTCAGTTATATCACAACAGTGTCTGCACAAGACAAGTTATAGTGCTGCATCATTGGAATGCTCATGTGGCAGACACATGGCATGAACACTCTATCCAGTCACATTATCCTGACACCGGGACGACCAGTCATAGTGCTCTACTCTTTTTAATGCTGAGCGCTGGCAATGGAGCTACTACTATCAATTTCTAACAACTTTTAGTATGTTGCGGCCGGGGATCAAACCCCTGACCTACTGCTCTGAAGTTAGATGCTCTACTAACTGAGCTAACTGTGCTGGTTCTTCTGTAATTTAGATAAAAGTATAAACTAAATTTGCATCCATCATGCACATGATGGGAGATATATTTGATGATTGAGTGCAAAATGAATGTAAGAACATCTTGTTACAAGATGTTGACCATATGGTGCTCAACCCATGTTTTGCTCCTCTTGAGCATTATCTTTTTATGCCCCCGCATCGATAGATCGGGGGCATATTGTTTTACCCGTGTCCGTCTGCCTGTCTGTCTGTCTGTCTGTCTGCATAAGTTAACCTGCCAATTTTCCTATAACTCCAACCCTGATTAAGTTACAATGCTAATACAGTGTTCGACATTAACCTACGACCGACCGACTGTGTCTGCCTAATGCTCGGTCTGGTCAGGTTGAACCCGCCAGAAACAAGCCCGACCTAATTTCAAATCTACATTCGTCCTCTATAAATTCATTATTTTACGATTGCAAACTAACCTATTCCCTTGTTGAAAGGATGATTGTTTACTATTCTACCATATCCACTATGGACGCGCATGCATTACTAGCTGGGGAAATTCCACATGACTGGTTTCTGTTTTAACTGTAACTCTTTACTGAAACAGAGAATCATTAATTCTGGGATCCCAACTTTTACTAGAATGTGGTTATACAAAAATGCGGCCTAAAAACGCAAATTTCTTTTACAGAAAACATAAAGGTTCTGATGTCATGTGTAACAATTTTAATTAAAATAAAGCTATTCCGGCCGTCTTTCATAATTTAAAAACCGAAAAATATCCCAGGCTAGGATTTACGATAATACGATCAGAACGCTTTACTTTAGTTTACATTGTTTAATGTGCTTATCAGTTATTTTTCTTGTTACCTAGTACCAACTACCTACAAGTTCTTTTTAATATTTTGTGCAAATCTAGTTAGTAAATGTTCAAGGTGAAATAACTTTGGAATAGTTTGGTATCTGGTAAAGAAAACCATGTAATAATGCATTTTCTAACTTCTGATACGGTTACACTCCTGTCCGTTTTTGCCTCATTAAATAAAGAGCAAAAAGGGCCCATTTTCGCAATCTGTAGCTCCTCCCAAAAGTTTTGTTGGGCCTTAAATCTTAGTCCGTCTTAAAGAGCAGTCTTTGATCTTGAATTACAGGCCAGGAAAATGGTATCATTAGGGATAAAGTTTTTCGCAAATCTTCATTCTGCACATCAACCCCTGAAATTGTTTAGGCTTGGAAGTGAAATTCTTGTAGGGTGCCACTTTCAAATGTCAGTTTCTACAAGGAAATTGTTCCCTGATTAAAGCTTTGAATCACATGCATGGTATGCAGCAGTGATCTCTCACTCTGCAGAACCTAAAATCAAGCAACTTGATTTTTTATGGTTTTATGGCCCTTTAATTAAAAAAGTCCATTTTTTGTCCTTGTTTTGCAGATAGCACTTGTATATGGACAAGCGTTGTTTGGGGGTATTAGTCGGCTTTGCGACAATGTCTAGTTTTCAAATAGTGGAGGCCTAGGCCAGATAGCTCTTAACCCTTGTCATACCAAACCCGGAATATTCCGGTTTTGGCAGGAGGTGTAGACTAAGATCAGACTGCACGTTTGTGCAGGCTGACTTTAGTCTACACCTTCTGCTTGTACTTATCCTTCCGGAATTGTTGATGAGGTTGATTTCTAAAAGAAATATTGTTTTTGAACAACAAGATTTATCAATACTCTCAGCCCTTTGATTTGACAGCAATTCAGTTAGGTAATTTATACAGCATGACAAGGGTTAAAGAAGCTGTCAGATCAGGATCTCCACTGTTACATAGTGTGTCTTTAACCCTTAATCTGTTTAATATTCATCCAAAACTCCACCTACTTTGCATATATAATTGGATATATTTTTAATTTGTCACAAAAATTTTGAATATCAATGCTGTAACCAGTAAAGCAAAGTCTGGACTACAATATGCTCTGAAGCAAACTGAGTAGACCCTGATCAGGCAGCTCCTACAGGTGCTGCCTGATCTGGGTCTACTCTATTTTCAAAGGCATTAATCATCAGGTAATGGGTTAATGGTCTAGCTATACTCTTAACTGCCTTAAAAATGTTGGCATTCATTATTTGAAATATAACAGACAGAAATTTTCCTCATAAATATTAATGGTGAAAAAGTCTATTTTTCTTTAAATCTTTACTTGGCAGATAAAAAGATTTGTAGTAGTGACCCCAACCCAGGAGTGATACAGGGTGACACAGCATCTGTATGTTGGACACAAAATCTCGAAAGATGGTCTGAAAGCTGACCCAGAGAAGGTCAGAGCTGTAATTAACATGAAAGCCCCTGAGAGCAAAAAAGAGCTACAAACATTTATGGGGTTCATTACATATCTACAAAAGTTCATGCCAGACATGTCAGAGATTAGTAATCCCTTAAGGTTACTATTACAGAAAGAGATAGAAACAAATGGCATCAGAAACACCAGTTCTAGCGTTTTATGACAAAGATAAAGATTTGATTCTTAATGTCGATTCAAGCTCATGTGGACTTGGAGCAGTCTTATTGCAAGAAAATAAACCAATAGCTTATGCTTCTAGGGCCCTAAATAACACACAGAAGAGGTATTCACAAATCGAAAAAGAGACTTTGGCAATAGTGTTTGGTTGTCAAAAGTTCCATTATTATCTTTTCGGACGACATTTCACTGTTGAAAGTGACCTTAAGCCTTTAGAGAGTATTTTTAATAAGTCCATTATTGACGCGCCATCTAGAGTGCAAAGATTTGTCATGACATTACAAAAGTATGATTTCACGTTACGATACAAACCTGGTAAATCAATGTATATATCTGACACATTGTCGAGATTATATTTACCGGAGAGTAATGATAGTTTAATACCAGAATTGGATGTTCATGAAATCCATCTTAATGCACACTTACCGATGTCGCCAGAGAAGTATGAAAGTTTAAAACGTGAAACAGAAAATGACTCCGAATTACAAACATTGGTAATGATGCTGGAAAATGGATGGCCAGAGCATAAAAAATTAGTTCCAGATATTATTAAACAATATTGGCCTTTCAAACAGGAAATCACAAGCATTGATGGAATAGTCTTCAAAGGCCATAAAGTAATCATTCCTCATGCTAAAAGAGATGAAATGCTAAAAATAGTACACGAAACGCATATAGGAATAGGAAAATGCAAAGAGCGGGCGAGACAATTCATGTTTTGGCCTGGAATGTTGGTACAGATTCAAAATATAGTAGAAAAGTGTGAAATTTGTGCTCTGCATAATAAAAAGACAAACAGGAAAGAAACAATGATTTCTGTCAAGATACCAGATCGACCTTCTGCAAAGATTGGAGCAGACCTGTTTGAATGTAAAGGACAACACTATCTACTTACTGTTGATTACCATTCAAAATGGCCAGAAATAGACAAATTGGACAATTTAAGTTCATCAAATGTAATTTCTTACATGAAGAAGTTATTCGCGCGTTTTGGATACCCTAATGAAGTGGTCAGTGACAACGGACCACAATTTGCTTGTAAAGAGTTTAAACAATTCGCCAAAGAGTGTGATTTTATTCATACGACAATTAGTCCACATTATAGCCAAGCGAATGGACAAACAGAGCGTTTTGTACAGACTGTCAAAAATCTTGTAAGGAAGAGCAATGATCCTAGCAAAGCCTTGTTAGATTATAGAAATACACCTATAGATGGAATTGGATTGTCACCAGCACAAATGCATATCGGGCGCAGACTAAAGTCAAGCATACCTACAGCAGAGGTGCTGTTAAAACCCAACTATAAAGGCACGGTAAACATAACAAAATTACATAGCAATCGTCAAAAGCAACAAATATTTCTACGACAAACATTGTGGAAAAAATCTCTTTCAAATCTGATTGAAGGACAACGGGTTGTTATAGAACACAACAAACAAGTCATTCCAGGAACGGTCGTGGGTAAACATCATACTCCACGTTCGTACATAGTGAAAACTGATGATGGGAGAAAACTACGTAGAAACCGAAAACATCTGAAACCAACCAAAGCAGAATTCAAGAGCAAAGAGATGAATGATACAGAGATCAAACCAAGAGAAGTCAATTTTGGAAATTCAGTGTCAAATCAAAATCAATATGAAAAAGTGTCGATTAATAATCAGTCAAATAATGAAGAAAAAGTTGTGTTAAATAATCAATCAAATCAAAGTTCTAATCAAAGTGATGAAAATCCTGAAATCCAAACAACCAGATCAGGTAGAGTTGTTAGAAATCCAGCCAAGTATGATGATTATGTGTGTCATATCAGTGAAGTATTTGTTTAAAAAAAAAAATCAGTTCAAATCTAGTGTTATCAAAAGAAATAGAAATATGAAAAATATAGTGTGAAGGTAATAAAAGTTTCAAATGGTTAAGTCGTTCAAAGTAATTGCGTTGGTTAAAAACCGCAAATTCATTCAGCTGGAAAGGGAAAAGAGACAGAAGGAAGTTATATATTCAAGACTTGAGCAAGTTCCAGAAGATTTCAAGAAGAAATTTCTGTTTATTTATTTTATTTAGATATTAGTTCTAGTCATTTTTCACAACTTAGTCATGATATGATAATTAGTAAAAAAGGAGATTCATACAGTAATGACAAACTGAAGTAGTAGTATTCTAAGATATAGTATTTAAAAAACTGACAAAGAGTGGTAATTTCAGAACAGTTGAACATTAATATATTTCCTTAGAAATTTCAAATCATAATTGGACTTAAGTAGGATACTTGTTCATCTGCAAGACTATGAACCAGTAGCTAGTGTTTGAAATTTACACTGTAGAAAATGCATCTCTGAGTGTTATGAATACATAACATTTATACCTGTATTTTCTTGACAAAAAGGGGGATGTCACGTATTGATACTACATTGCACACATTATATTACTTTACATGATATATGGTACATTGCGTATTATTGTGGTTGGATGCTCTTTAGTTTGAAAACCAATTAAAGTTGAAGCTCCGATCTTGTTTCGTTTTCTGACACCTAACAGCAAGACTTTAAGCAAGCCTGCATTTGATTCAAGGCTATTTTCTGCTTTGATTGCTGTTCTGAAGGAAAAGTTTAGTGCGAGCAACAAAGACATTACAGAAAAAGTGCAGTCTGTACAGAAATATGTGGCAAATCATAACAATTAAACACAATTACCATGTTTATGATTTAAGTGTTCCCCATAGGACTGGATTGAAATAAATCTGGGCACTTTTATTTAAAATTTGAGCCCAAGGGACATTTATGTTTTTCATTTTTTAACTTTGAAAAAGAATTTCTGACATCTGTTAACCCATTCCCACACAGTGACGCTTTTAAACGCCCCTCAATATGACAACTTTGGAAAACATTGTGGATATTGAAGAAATTGCTTGTTACAAGCAATTTCTTCATTATCCACAATGTTTTCTATCCGAAAAAGCAAGGTTTTTAAAGGTTTCGTCATTAATATATTTCGTCTGCAACTTCTTTGAATTTGGACTGGTATAAAATTTTATCGTGTGGGAATGGGTTAAGCAGAAAGACCAAGGGCTAAGAATAAACTTGCACTTTATCAATCATTTCACAACTGTTAAATCTATTTTTAAGAAAAAAAGGGCCCATGTTGCACTTAATCTTCTTAGGGCCAACATGGTGCACCAGAAAAGGGGCATGGTAATGCACCATGCAAAATGGCTTGGGGAGACACTCAGTTAACCGTGGTCAGTTTTCTATGTTTTAACATAACATTGATTATTGAGTTTGACCATGGCCTACCATGGCTTTTTATTATGCTGGTAACATGGTCTCTTTCCATGGTCTGTAACATGGTTTACCTTGTTTTCTTTAACATGGTCTACTATGTTTTCTTTAACAAGGTCAACCATGTTTTCTTTAATATGGTCAACCATGTTTTTACCATGGTATATCATGTTAATGTACCATGTTAGCGGCAATTTAACAAAACATGGTAGACCGTGGTTAAACAGGGTCCCTGGCCCATCATAGTTCGTATTATTTCATGAAAAACCATGATTAATTTCACCTGGGTATAATCAGCAGTTTCTTCTTTTTTTTCCCTATGTTTTTCCAAGCCTTTTCTTTTAGGGACGTCAAAACCAGGTCTTGTTTGGGATAGGGTTAAAGGTGTTGCAGGTTAACAATCATATCTCTTGAGTACTAACATACTTAATTACTTACAAAATTAGGGGGATAAAAATAATAGATACAATAAACTGTGATTGTGTTTGTGTGGGTGGGGGGAGTGACGTATACATGTATTAGGGATTTTTATGCCCCCGTATTGAAAAATCGAGGGCATATTGTTTTACTCGTGACTGTCTGTCCGTCTGTCTGTCCGAAAACTTAACAAATTTGCCTTTTCTCAAAAAGTATTGGAAATACAAAACTGAAATTTGGTACGTAACTTCGTGTGAACATTTTTTCCAATCTAGGCTCCTGGATATTGTTAAAATTTACCAATATCAAATTATTTCCAAATGGTTGCAGAAATTCTAGGTAGCTATTTTGAAGTGTAGTGTTAGTAATCCAACATATTAACATTGAATAAATGACCTCTAACACCACAACTTTCAAGCTTGAATCAGATGGTACTTAGCTTTGGCTATTGTCATCTGTACATAAAACTATACATTATTATTGAGCTCTTCGTGTAACAAGATTTGATGCATTCAGAGAAAATTACTTAATAGGAATTTACAGATAGGTGTTTATAGAAAATGCAGGATACCATTTAAGATCAGATTGCCTACCCTGCAGTTTGATCATGATCCATGTTTGCTGTTTGAGTAAGGAAGATGTGGTCCTGAAAAACTAGTGATTAACTCCTTGATAAGGAATGTATTTTTCGGAAAAAGAATTCTCTAGTCTTTTTTACCAAAAATTTAGCTTGTGCTAGCTGGATTTTCTAAGGCGGGATTTTATCATGGTAATTTAGATTTTTCAGCCTAATGGAAGAAATTCCGCCTAAGCTAAGCAGAAATCCGCCTTGCTAAGGCGTTATTTTTCATCAGCTATGTAGTTAATTTCCACCTAAGCTTGGGAGATTTCTGCCTTTTTTTTCCAGGTAATGTAGGCGGGTTTTCTGTAAGACGGATTTTTTTCCCCCTAGAGTAAGGCGGTTTCCGCCTTCCTTAGGTGTTTTTTTTTTTTCTTCTTGTAGTTAAAAGGTCTCCGCCTTATATTCAAATTTTTTCCTCCTAGAAAGACGGTTTCCGCTTTACTAGGGAGAAAAAATTTACATATTTCGAGCCCTATTCTCCTTAAGGACCACTCAAGACGGCATTCATTCTCAATTGTAAGGCTAGATGGAAAACGCTTAAATTTCAGGGCGTGTTCCGGTTAAACTCCAGGCGTAATATTTCGTACAGGTAATTTTATGAGAGTATTTAAAATACTGGACTTGATATACTTTATCTCAGCATTTTGGTCAAGAAATTCTATCCTGGTTTTTTCAAAATTTAAGACCTATCAAAATTCCAAGGTTTTTCAGATGACAATTAAGGTATGATATTATTTGAAAAAATAACCATTCATAAGGGTGGAAAATATTGTGGAAAATGAAGAAATTGCTTGTTACAAGCAAATTCTTTTTTTCCATAATGTTTTCTCAAGTATAAAAATACAGGCAAGTAAAAACTCTCTAGAGTCTACAGTTTTCATCGGATTCCTTTCTCAGAATAATTGTACCATTATGGGAATCTTTTCTTTCGAAATGTGGTCAGGTCTGTCAAGAAACACTAGAAAAAGCTTATTAAAATCTAATGAAAAAATCCACATTAACTCTCTATAGTCCACAGTTTTCATCGGATTCTCTTTAAACGTTCACAGAATGATTGTACCATCATATAGGGACAGTTCCTTTTGAAATCGGGTATGATCCATCAAGAAACACGATAAAAGGAGTAAAAATGGGGCCTTAAGAAAATTTAATTAAAAAATCTGTTAAAAATCCTTGTTAACACTCTAGAGTCACAGTTTTCATGGGATTCTCTTCAAAATTTCTCAGAATGATTATACCATCATAAGCATTGTTACTTTTGAAATTGGATCAGATCAGACAAGAAACACAAGAAAAGAGCCCTAATTCAAATTCAATTAAAAGATCCTCATTAACATTCAAAAGTCCTCTGTTTTAATTGGATTATCTTCACAGAATGATTGATCATTCCTTTCAAATTTGGGTATGATGTGTCTAGAAACAAGGGAAAAGGGGCCTTATTAAAATTTAATTGAAAAAAATCTATTAAGAATCCTTGTTAACACTCTAGAGTCCACAGTTTTCATCGGATTCTCTTCAAACTCTCACAGAATGATTGTACTATCAAATGGATCTTTCCTTTCAGAATTGGGTATGATCCGTCAAGAAACGGGAAAAGGTGCCTTATTAAAATCTAATTAAAAATCATCGTTATCACTCTAGAGTCCACAGTTTTCATGGGATTCTTTTCAAACTTTCTAGGACGTTTGTACCATCATATGGATTGATCCTATCATATTCAATCTGATCCATCGAGAAAAAAGGGGCCTTATGAAAATTGAATTAAAAAGAATCTTAACCCATTCCCACGTGATTGAATTTTAGACCAATACAAATTCAAAGAAGTTGCAGACAACAATTTTAATTAGACAAAATCTATCAAATCTTTGTTTTTTAGGATAGAAAACATTGTGTGTAACAAGCAATTTCTTCATTTTAATACGCCTGTCGAAGACAGGATGTATTATGGGATCACCCGTGGTGTCAGGGCATCCCGTTGTCCAGCGGTGTCCACTTCTTTGTCCCGAGCATAACTCTGTCACCGTAAGTCCGATTGACTTTAAACTTGGCAGTAATATTTTATTCATCAATACGGAGTGCAGTGCTCAAGAATCATAACTCTACCTGGCCTATTTTTTGAGTTATTGCCCTTTGTTGTTTTTCATATTTGAATCTTGTCTGGAATATATCTCTAAAAGTGTTATAGCTAGGATCATGAAACTTCATGGGTGTATAGATCTCACCAAGGGGGAGTGCAGTGCACAAGAACCATAACTCTATCTGGCCTATTTTTTGAGTTATTGCCCTTTGTTGTTTTTCATACTTTAATCTTGTCTGGAGTATATCTCTAAAAGTATAATAGTTAGAATCATGAAATATCATGGATGGATAGAGCTCACCAACAGGGAGTGCAGTGCACAAGAACCATAACTCTAACTGGCCTATTTTTTGAGTTATTGCCTTTTGTTGTTTTTCCTACTTGAATCTTATCCGGAGTATATCTCTAAAAGTATAATAGCTAGAATCATGAAATTTCATGGATGGATGAAGCTAACCAAGTGGGAGTGCAGTGTACAAGAACCATAACTCTTCCTAGCCTATTTTTTTAGTTATTGCCCTTTGTTGTTTTTAATATTAGAATCTTGTCTTGAGTATATCTCTAAAAGTATAATAGCTAGATTCACGAAATTTCATGGATGGATAGAGCTCACCAAGTGGGAGTGCAGTGTACAAGAACCATAACTCTTCCAAGCCTATTTTTGAGTTATTGCCCTTTGTTGTTTTTCCTACTCGAATCTTGTCCGGAGTATTTCTCTAAAAGTATTATAGCTGGGATCATGAAATTTCATGGATGGATAGAGCTCAGCAAGGGGGAGTGCAGTGCACAAGAACCATAACTCTACCTGGCCTATTTTTTGAGTTGTTGCCCTTTGTTGATTTTCCTACTCGAATCTTGTCCAGAGTATATCTCTAAAAGTATTATAGCTAGAATCATGAAATTTCATGGATGGATAGAGCTCAGCAAGTGGGAGTGCAGTGTACAAGAACCATAACTCTACCTAGCCTATTTTTTTGAGTTATTGCCCTTTGTTGTTTTTCATACTTGAATCTTGTCCGGAGTATATCTCTAAAAGTATTATAGCTAGAGTCATGAAATTTCATGGATGGATGAAGCTCACCAAGTGGGAGTGCAGTGTACAAGAACCATAACTCTACCTAGTGTATATTTTGGGTTATTGTCCTTTGTTGTTTTTCATACTTTGTTTGACAAAAAATATTCATTCAAAATAACCTCAGTTTTATTTACACCCCCAGTTTATATTAAGCAGTGTGACGGGCGTATCTTGTGACAATTTGGCACCTTGTTCACAATGTTTTCCAATGCCTTTATATTGAGGGGTGTTTAAAAGCGTCACTTTGTGGGAATAAGTTAATTAATGCTTTTAAGTCCGAAGATTTCATTTCGTTGTCTTCATACTCAAACAGAACAATTTTACTTTTGTAAGTATAGTTCCCTTTGGAATTGGTTCAGATCCATCAAGTAACATAGGAAAAGGAGCTATATGAAAATTTAATTAAAAAATCCGTGTTAAAACAATGCAGCCGACAGCTTTGAACAGATTTTGTTGAAACTTTCACGGAATTATTGTAAGGTCATAAAGATCATTCTTTTCATAACAGGGTTTGAACTGTCAAGAAACAAGGGAAAAGGGGCCTTATGAAAATTTCATTTATAAATCCTTGTTACCAAGTCCAGAGCTTTCATTGGATTTGTTTCATACATTCACAGAATGATTGTACAATAATGATGATTGTTGATGTTGACATTAGACCTGATCCGTCAAGTATCACAGAAAAAGGAGCATTATGAAATTTAATTGTAAAATCCTTGTACCACAATAAAGTCAACAGTTTTCATCAGATTCTGTTTAAACTTTCACAGAATGATTGTTTCATGATGAGGATTGTTTCTTCTTTCAAATTAGGCCTGATCTGTCTAGTGTCATGGGAAAAGGGGCCTTTTGAGAATTTTATCTATAATCCTTGTAACCAAGTCCAGAGCTTTCATTGGATTTTCTACAAACCTTCACAGAATCATTGTTGAATAATTACGATTGTTGATGCAGACATGAGACCTGATCCTTAACCCTTTCCCGTTTTTGGAAATTTTAGACTAGTCCAAATTGAGAAAGGTTGCAGATGACAATGAAAACTTGGTGCCATTTGAAATGAAACCATGCTATGTAGTAGAAAATATTGTGGAAAAAGGAGAAATTGCTTGTTACAAGCAATTTCTTCTTTTTCCACAATGTTTTCTCGAATATAAAATTATAGGAACGTAAAATCCTGTGTTTGAACAGGAAAGGGTTAAAGTATCACAGGAAAAGGAGCCTTATATAAATTTTATTTTAAAATTTTGACACCAAGATAAAGTCTGCAGTTTTCATTGAATTCTGTTCAATCTTTCACAGAATGTGTGTACCATCATTATGATTGTTTCTTTCCAAATTGGGCCTGATCTGTCTAGTATCAAAGGAAAAGGGGCTGTATGAAAAATTATTACCAAATCTTAATTAACACAAGAATATCCTCAATCTTTATCAGAATCTCTTCAAACTTTAATAGAATGATTGTACCATCATTTGAATTGTTCCTTTGTAAATTAGGTCTGATTGGTTAGGTGACACAAGAAAAGAGGTCTCAAGAAAATTTTATTACAAAACATCATTATCACAATAAAGTCCTCAGTCTTTATCATTTTCTTCAAACTATCTATCATTAGGATTGTTCCTTTGTTCATTGGGTCTGACTTGTTAAGTTTCATGAGAAAAGGGGCCTTATGAAAATTTTATTACAAAAAATTCTTGACACAATTCAGTCCAGTGTTTTCATTGATTCTCTTTAATTGTACTTTGATTGTTTAACTTTCATTTGAATTGTTCCTTTTGAAATTTGGTTTGTTCTGTAAAGTATTATGGTAAAAGGGGCCCTTAATTAAGATTTCACTATAAACTCATCATCTTGCAAAACAATAAATTCCACAGATTCCACAGATTGATAATGTACCATCATTACAATTGTTGATTTTGACAGTGAATCTGATTATGGCAAGTGTCATATAAAAAAGGGCCTTATGAAAAACTTTTTTAATATTCTAGTTAACCCATTGATGTCCCTTGATTTCATGGGATTCACTTCAAAATTTCATCCTGATGACTCTTTCCGACATTTGTCTACCACCAATGGGCAGATAATCGTAAGCCTAAGTGGGATAGCAGCTGGAGGCTAGGAAAGGGTGTAGTGGTAGTACTGGTGCGAGAAATACCAGGAATCCATTGTTAGGTGCTCCAGCCGCCGCGATATAACTGAAAGATTGTCAAAAGCGGTGTTAAACCCCATTCAAACAAACAAACAAATCAAAATTTCACAGAATGATTGTACCATCACTTAAATGGTTCTTTTCAGAACTCTGTACAATCCATCAAGTATCATGTAAAAAGGAGACATATGAATTTTTTTGTAAATATTCTAGTAAACATAATGAAGTCCCCATATTTCATCGGATTCACTTTTATCTTTCACAGAATAAAGTGAATAGTTTTATCGGATTTTCTTCAAAGATGCATGGAATAATTGTGGCATTCGAAACACGGGAAAAGGGGCCTTACAGATTATCATTCAAAACATTCTTGTGTATGTGATGAAGATCACAATCATTATCAAATTGTCTTTTAAATTTCACAGGACAATTGTAGGGTTGTAAGGAAACTTCCTTTTGGACTGAAATTGATCCATCAGAAAACACAGGAAAAGGGGCCTTTTGGATTTTCATTCAAAACAATCCTGTTTGTGATATTGTCCACAATTATTGTTGTCAGATTCTGATTAAAATTTCACAGAATGATTGTAGGTTCATAAGGTAACTTCCTTTTGGAAATGGAGTGGAACCATCATGAAAACGGGGAAAAGGGGCCTTGAGGATTGTTTCTTAAAATAAAAAAGGGGATAAAGTCTTGGTTTTTTTCTTTATGCATTCTTCTTTGAGCAATTAACTTCCTTAATTATCAGATTTCTTGAACAGAAAACTTGATAACCAGTAGAGCGTCTAAGGCCCTCATGGGTCTCTTGTTCTGATAAGCGACCCAAGATTTTATGCCCCCGCATTGATAGATCGGGGGGCATATTGTTTTACCGGTGTCCGTCTGTCTGTCTGTCCGTCTGTCCGTCTGTCCGTCTGTCTGTCTGCAAAACTTAACCTGCCAACTAAACATTTTCCTATAACTTCATCCCTAATTAAGTTACAATGTTAATATTTGGTATGTAGATAGGTCTCAACAAGGTGCAACTGGGGAAGGTCATTTCATCAAGGTCAAGGTAAAAATTTTAACCCTTTTCCCTAAAACGTTACTCAAAAACTTAACCTGCCAACTAAACATTTTCCTATAACTTCAACCCCAATTAAGTTACAATACTAATATTTGGTATGTAGATAGGTCTCAACAAGGCGCAACTGGGGAAGGTCATTTCATCAAGGTCAAGGTAAAAATTTTAACCCTTTTCCCTAAAACAAAGACAAAAAAACAATAAAAATCACCTGTTTCTAAAGAATTCCTGTTTCGGGGGCATGGTGTTTCACAACCACATCTTGTTTCAAAACTACTTTTTGGATATTGTGTTCAAAAAGTATAGGAGAGGAAATAAAAATAATTCAAATCTGTTACATTAAAAAAACATCTATACCTACCTTCAAGCAATTAGCTTCCTTTAATATCAGATTTATCGTAAATTGGAAAGTTCCATTGGAAAACACTGGGAAAAGGGGTCTTAGTGAAGATTTCATTGTTGGCACTCTGGAGGCTACATCTTTACTCAAGCATCATGAAACCTATTATAATTGTTTGGCTCCAGTTGCATTATATTAGCAAAAAATTACTTTAATTATTAGATAATTTGGGTGAGTGATTTACAACCATCATGGTCTTGTTTTAATTTCACTCATCTGCAATTCCTTTCAACTTAAATAAGTTCAAAATTTTGTGGTCTGATAATGGGTCAAGTGATAAGACTCCAGTCTTTTAACTTATCACCTTTAAAGCGGCTCTTGCATAGATATGTTGCAATTTTTCTAAATAAGTTCATTTAATGCAATTACCTTCGGATTGCAATACAAACAAAGACTGGCTATGAAATTTTGCTGAAACGTACCATAATCCCGGTTATTTTAGTCGCTTTTGTCTGGAAGCGAACAAGACAAGGGGGTTATTCCCGTCTATTTTTAGACCCGATATTTTCGCGCGGGAATCTGGGCACTTTAGCGAAACGTGATAAGGGACGCACTTCAGCGTGACCACAACCACGTGACTTGTGCAGAAAATTCAAAACAAACATGGCTGAATCAACATCATCGAGCAATGGAGAGGTCAGTTTTACTCATAATATTTGGTTGTTTGTTAATATTTGTCGACGGCGGCCTCTATTGTTTGTGTAATAATATAATAACTTTTTAACTCACTGGTACCTTTAGTAAAAACTTGATCTGGAATAATGCATTTGCGATAAAGGAAAACAAAAATTCCTTTTCCTAGCTTCGTTTTCTAACAAATTCAAATACGGGAACCCATCGACGATCTTTATATCATGGAGTGTTGTTGATTTTTTTTATTTTGTCAGAGTCTGTACGTTAAACTTGATTTTCACATATATGCTTGTCTCTCACCATTAGGTGGATAATCGTAATGCTAAGTGGGATAGCAGCTCGAGGCTAGGAAAGGATGTAGTGGCATTACTGGTGTGAAAAATACCAGGAATCCATTGTTAGGTGCTCCAGCCGCCGCGATATAACTGAAATACTGTTAAAAGTGGTGTTAAATTCAATCAAGCGTTGGAATGTCAATCTAGAGGTCCCGGGTTCGATCCCCGACGGCGGCACTCATCCTCTCCGACTATTTGTCTCTCACCAATGGGTTGATAATCGTAGACCTATGTGAGATAGCAGGTGGAGGGTAGGAAAGGATGTAATGGGAGTACTGGTGTGAGAAATACTAAGATTCCATTGTTAGGTGCTCCAGCTGCTGCAATTTAACTGAAAGATTGGTGAAAGCGGCATAAAACCCCATTCAAACAAACATAATTCAATCAATCACATATCTGCGAATTTAATTGTGATATCCTCCGATTTATGTGAGACATATCACAGAGTGCTGTGTTATAGTACTATGGTGGTATTCAATCTGTAGTTACCATGTTTTGGCAAATGATATACAGTATTGAAGATTGCACATGTAAAGATTTTTATTTCTGGACATTCACATCTGCATGTGTCTGATTATTTATATTTTTCATTTAGGAGGGGGGGGGGGGGTCAGCATCACAGGGACATGTTGCATTTGAATTCCTTTATACTAGATACCAATTATAGCCCATTGATGGCATAAAGTAGAAACATCCAAGTGTGACAAGTCCCTATTAGCTACGTTGTTTGCAAATATTATGATTTGTTGAAATTATGGATTCTGTGGCTTACAGGAGGCTAAACCAAGTGAAATGCCAGAGCTTAGACGTTCAAAAAGACAAAGATTGTCCCGTCTGTTTGAAGATATAGATATGGTAAGAAATAGAAATTATAGTTCAAGAAGAATTTGCATTAATTTTGTAGTCTGAATTCATATACCGGAATCTTTTCCATCAGAAATAATAGATTATCCTGGAGGCAAATTTAGTTTTGTTGTGAACTCAGTTTGTCTGTTCCACCCCACATCATTTTATACATGCATATCAGTTTTTGGATTCCTTTTTTCTGTTTTTAGCTTTTTTGTATTCCTTTTAACTGTTTTTAGCTCACCTGAGCACAAAGTGCACTGGGTGAGCTATTGTGACTGGTCATCGTCCATCTGTCAATCTGTTAGTCCGTTCACAATTACAAAATAATATTATCCTCCTAAACTAACCATGGAATTTGAAAAAAACTTCAAATAATCCTTAGGTGATGCTCTTTCAAAATACCAGTACTTTAAAGAATTGAAATCCATGAAGAACTTTGGTTGCTGTGGCAACAGAGTGAAAAACTTTAAAAATCTTCTCTTCCAAAACCATAAGGCCCAGGCCTAGGTTTTTGATATTTGGTGTAACACAACATTTATTGACCCATTACCAAAGTACTTCAAAGAATTACCGTATCTTGAAAATACGACCTTTTCTGTGCTATCTCTGATTTTACATAGTAATAAAAAAGGAAATCTTTGAAAATCTGATTCTTTCAAACAATAAGGCCTAGACTTTGATATTTTGTGTAAATCAGTATCTATAGACACTCTTCCAAAATATGTAAAAGAGTTACTTTATTCTAATAACTAGACCTTTTCTATGACTATTGTGATTGCTGATTTTCCATATAAATAAAGAAGGAAACTTCTTCTCCCAAGCCATAAGGCATAGAGCTTGAACATTTTGTATGGTTCAATGTCTATTGACCCTTTATCAAAATATAATAAGCAGGGTTTTCCATGACCCTCTCCTTCTTTGAATTTGGACCCCCATTTTTCAGAAATGACCCCCAAAATAGCTAGACAGCCTTCTTTATCTTATTTGATAGGGGTCATAAAGTTGCAAAATGACCCCCTGTTTTGAAAGTCGAGGGAAAACCCTGAATAAGGAATTACTGTACTCTAAAAATTAGTCTGTTTCTGTGTGATCCCTGCATTTATAAATATGAATTTAAAGAAGGAAATATTTGATAATCTTCTAACAAACCACAAGTCCTAGAGCTTTTATATTTTGTATGTATCAATGTCTATTGACCCTTTTCCAATATACTTCAAAGAACTAAAGTACTCTGAAAATTAGACCATTTCTGTACGATCCCTGATGAGCCATGATACTCTGGGAAGTGATATAGGACCATCATAGTCCTCTTGTTTTTAGCTTTTTGCATGTAACAGACAATGGTTCACTACCCTTTCATTTTTATTAGCGGAATTAAACTTGTAGTAATTTTTATTGAAAGTTTTACATACAACATGCTACATCTATGTTACTGTACAAGGTAAAGCTTCAAGTGTTGATGACAAATGACAGCTTTTGCTATTTTCATTTGGTGTTGTTATCCAATGACAGCTCTTGCCTATTTCCTTCAGACACATCCATCTTTGAGTGAAGAAGAGAGTACTGGAGGGACAGGATGAGGGAAAGGAAAAGGAAGTAAAAAAGGGAAGCGTGTCTTTACGGCAAGGCAGTTTGAGGAGGGAGAAGAGGACAGGCTTGTGAAGAAAGGAAAGAGAGAGCAGATGTAAGTAGAATGAATGAACATGTATCTATTTCATATTTACAAGAATTTATACTAGTAAAAACTGGTCAAATTTATGTTTTTAGCTCACCTGAGCACAAAGTGCTCATGGTGAGCTTTTGTGATCGTTGAATGTCTGTTGCCCGTCGTGCGTGGTGTGGCGTCAACAATTGAAGTGTTTACACTGTAGAGTCCACAGTTTTGACCCAATCTTCATGAAACTTGATCAGAATAATTGTTAGGTCATGATGATGAACCCTATTGATTATGGTAGCATTCTTTTTGAAACACAGGAAAAAGGGCCTTAATGACATTTCTTTGTTTACACTCTAGAGGCCACAAATATGGCTCTATCCTCATGAAACTTGGCCGGAATAATAAGTAGTCATACAGATGAACCTTATTGATTATGGAAAGGTTCTATTGGAAGACACAGGAAAAGGGTCCTTAATGACAATTTCTTTGTTTACAGTATAGAGGTCATCACTTTTGCTTAATCGTCATGTAACTTGGTGAGGATACTTGTTGGGGCATAAAGATGAACCTTATAGATTATGGGAAGGTTTTATAGGATAACACAGGAAAAGGGGTTATAATGACAATTTCTTTGTTTACAATATATAAGTCACAGTTTTGCCTCAATCTTCATGAAACTGATTATAGTTATTTGTCTCTAGTTGCATTTTTTAACAGCAGACAGTTCAGGTGAGCGATCTAGAACCATCATGGTCCTCTTATTTTAGGTGCACTAAGAAAAAATGCATTGTCTAAAACGATGATTTTTTATCAAGAGTAATGCCAAGACGTTTGTTAATGTTATGTATTATTTTACATGGAAAAATTTCAACAACTATTTTATAACAAATTTATAGAATAAGTTGAAACATATCACTGTCAATCATGGCCATACCATTTCTTTGACTCAATCCTGCCTAGTTTAGGTGGTTATGCACTGGGTTGTATAGTTTCTTACAAAGGTCCCTGAACCAAGCGCAACAAATGAAGCATCAGTACATTGACTTCTTTCAAAATAGCTAAAATCATGATCCTCTGGTCCCCAGGGGCCGAGCCCTAGGAGGGGGGGGGGGTTATAGACATAAAGTGTCAATTCACAGACTTCTTGCTTATTTCTGAAATTATAAACCATGGATCCAGAGGGAGGAAAAAGTTTTTTCCTTCTATCAACTTGCCCTAAAGCCTTGGAATTTGTAATTTAGACTGTTTTACGTCTTTCATTTTAGGACATGCTGGGTATAATAGTATGCGTTTGAAAATGGGTATTTGGTTCAACTTGTTGTTCTACATGGTGCTTATGGAATATGTTTCACTGAGGGAGATTTTCATTTTCACTGTGGTTAACTTGATGCTGCAAGTGGGTGTATAATCAGTGCGTTTTGACTCACAGATTTCTTGTTTTTTCAGGATATGATTGAAAGAATGACAGATGAAGAAAGAAAAAGAATATTGAAAGAGGTTGTGGTGGGCCAACCAGCCATTATTATTGATGTTGCAGCAATACTCAAGCAGAGAGAGGAGGCAGAGCCACCAATGCAACCTGATGATAACGGACCACCTGCATGGTGTGTGTGCAGAAGATGCCCACACATGACTAGAGACAAGGACAAACTGTGCTGTGGTATGGCTCGACAGTACTGTAATAGTATCAGACCGGTAATTTTACTTCAAATTGCATTTTACTTTATTGAGGCCATTTTTCGAAAATGAAATTGATAAATTATTCTCTATTGAATTGTTGCAAGACTGATTGCATGGATTTCATGCTTTCAACATGTTTTTGAGGAAGATTGCATACTTATCTATGGCTTTGTCATTTCTAACATCAGTATCCACACCATTTATCCAGCAACTAGCTACTAATGTCATTCAGGTGTACTAATTATCATTATTTAGTTTTTGAAAGACAAATGATGTATGTTCTGAATATGTTAATCAATTGTCCAGAAGAATGTTGGTCGAGAGGGTGTTCTAACCAAGGATTGAAAGTACAGCGTACTACAGACCGAATAAACTAAGCTAAGCTAATGAAATTTCCTACAAGACTGAATAGACCAGTGATAGATAATTAACCCTTGTCATGCTGAATCCAAATGTTCCTGTTTAGACAGGGGGCATAGACAAACATCTGCCTGCACATGTGTGCAGTCTGATCTTAGTAGACACCAATTGCCTTTCCCTATTAAACCATAATGATTATTGTATGAATTTTCAAAATAGAAAGTAATCCACAAGTAGTGCTTCCGGCGCTTTCAGCCTTTTGATTTTAATTGAACTCTGCAGAGGATGTTATTCAGCATGACAAAGGTTAATAACAGTGACAATACAGGTCAACAGTGGAAGCTTTACTTTTAGAAAAAATAAACTAGAAAATTGTGCTAGCAAAAATTGACCACAAATGAAATGGAATAAACTTGATGTCAGTTAAAACAATATAAGAATTTTTGTTCTCAAGATTTATTCAAGAAATTGACAAACATGTACATTTATACACAGTATCATCTTTCTAATATGTTAGAAAAAAAAGTCTACAGAATACCGTACCATTTAGAGAAAATACTTGAAAAAAATCTTGACAGATAAGGGCATTTTTGTCAATATAAAAATACATATGATCTATCCATCAAAAAGGACCAATCAGATATTCAAAAAAACAATAGCATTACATTTAGAAATTTGAAAAACAACAAATTCTGTTGTGCTCCGTGCAAGAGCTGCTTAAGTCGCTAAAATAACCAAAAAGCTTGTAATAAATATGGGAGGTTAACAATCACTTTCAGTCTTATTCAATGATTTTATATCACGTTTGACTTAATGTGACAACATTCCATCAATTTTAATGTAAAATCACTCTTTGTATCATTTCAGGAAATGGGATTGGTCGTTACAGATGAGCTGACTCTCTATATACAGCAGACATTTAGGAATGACGTCTTTGCTCAACATGCAGAAACAGTGGAAGACACTAACAGGGCCTTCAGACATGCTGCATATAGGCAGTACATCTTGTGGCTGTACGGAAGGCTACAGAAAGATGACAGACGCACTGTTCCTGCTTGTTGTGTCAAAGTTATGAGAAATAAATTTCCTAGTCTATCTGGTCGATACACAGGATTCATCCCATCCTGACAGGATGTAGGTTGGCAGAATTCAGCATATTTCTTGCAGAGATGGGATGTTTCAGTGTACTTAATCTTTCTCTGACCTATATGAAAACTACCTTTAGAAAACACTTAGAAAAGATGAAATTGTTTGAAACAAAAAAAAAAAGCTTAGTTTTCTACAATTTCAATCCCAAGTAGCACTCATACCCTTGCCTGATAGGCAGAGGGATGTTGCCATGGCTTTTTTTTTTCTGTCTATCCATCGAAGATTGTCTGTCCAATTGACCAATCCCTGCTGTCAATCAAATAATCTGTCGACCAATGAAATCATTAATTTTAGACTATAAGTAGGATTTGAACCATGACATTTGTTGCCATTTATGTGAAGCAATTTTAGCTTACAAGAGTCCAAAGTGCCCATGTTGAGCTTTTGTTATCATTTAAATGTTTGTCATCCTTCGTCAATAATTAAGTGTTTACATCCTTGACACCACAGTATTTTCTAAATCTCCATGAAGCTTGCTCAGAATTATTGAAAGGCCCAAAGGATGAACCCTATTGATTATGGGAAGGTTCTATTTGAAAAAGTGACTTATGACAATTTCTTTGTTTACACCTTAACCCATTCCCACACAGTGAAATTTTAGACTGGTCCAAATTGAAAGAAGCTGCAGACGACAATTTCAAGTTGATGGAATTTTAAATTTCTTCGTCTTTCTGGATAGAAAACATTGTAGATAATGAAGAAATTGCTTGTCACAAGCAATTTCTTCATTTTCCACAATGTTTTCCAAAGCTTTTATATTGAGGGGCGTTTAAAAGCGTCATTGTGTGGGAATTGGTTAAAGGCCTCAAATTGGGCTAATTCTGTATCAAACTTTGCCAGAATAATTATTAGGTCACAAGGATGAACCCTATTGATTATGGGAAGGTTCTATTGGAAAAACCTTACAATTTCTTTGTTTACTCTCTAGAGGCCACAATTTTGGCTCAGTCTTCATGAAATTTAGCCAAAATTGTCGTTGGGTCATTAGGATAAACCCTATTGATTATGGAGAGGTTCTATTGAAAACACTGAAAAATGGGCCTAAATGATAATTCCTTTGTTAAAACTCTAGAGGCCACAATTTTGGCTGTCTTCAAGGAAAGTGGCCAAAACAATTTCTATGTCATAAGAATGAACCCTATTGATTATGGGAGGGTTCTATTGGAAAACATGGAAAAGGGACCTGACAAAGACTTTGTTTAGACTCTAGAGGCCACAATTTTTCCCCAGTCTTCATGAAACGTAGCCAGAATTATTGTTAGGTCATTGGGATGACCCTTATTGACTATGTAAAGTTTCTATTTGAAAAAAAAGAAAAAACCGGGAAAAGGGGGCCTAAATGACAAATTCTTGTTTTACATGAGAGGCCACACATTTGGCTTAATGTTCATGAAACTGGTTTCAGTTATTGGGCTCTGGTTGCATTTTTCAAACAGGAGAATGGAAGATGATCCAGATGAGCAATTTAGGATCATCATGGTCCTCTTGTTTTACATAGTACTGGCCATAAATGTTTCAAAATAACTTCTTTTATAAATGGACTTCCTGCCGGAGTCAATGGGCAGGGTCAGCCTTTTGCCAATTATCCTAACATTTATGATTGCATGTAAAATTGTTCATAGTTGATCAGAACTTATGTGCCATTTAACCCTTTCGTGTATAGCAATATTTTAGATATTTCCAAATTCAAAGGATTTACAGATGAAAGTTCAAAGTGGATTTAAAAAAAGTAACCATTCAGTAGAGTAGAAAATATTGTTGAAAAGGAAGAAATTGCTTGTCAAAAGTAAGTTCTTCTTTTTCTACAATAGTTTCTCAATTATAAAATCGCAAGGACGAAAAAAACAGGAAATGAACAGGAAAGGTATGAGTTAGGTTCATGGCAACATTTGTTATTGAAAGTCTTCAGGGCAAGGACTATCAAGTTTGTACAAGAAAAAATAATCTGTCTAGAAATTCCTGTGCTTGGATGGGGGTGCAAAGCCTTATGTAGTGACAACTTTAAAAATCTTTTTCTACCAAACCAGAAGTCCTAAAGTTCTATTTGGTATGTGGATAAATCATAACCCCAGTGTCATAATTAGCCCGTTCCCAGACGTCACAAGTTCATCATAGGCTTATATAGTGAAAATTTCAAAAAATGTCTTTTCCCATACAAGAGGGCCTGGGATTTTGGTGGATTTATATCAAGATTGTATAATCATGGTCCCAGAAACAGAATTAGCCCATTCCCTGTGCAATTTAAATAGTCCTGAGTCACAATTGTATCAATTATATGTAGCGAATTAAAAAGTTATCAAAGTAATATTTTGGTGTATATATTTTATATTTCATATACATGTACCTGACA
Organism: Fragum fragum; assembly: GCA_946902895.1. Taxonomy (NCBI): domain Eukaryota; kingdom Metazoa; phylum Mollusca; class Bivalvia; order Cardiida; family Cardiidae; genus Fragum; species Fragum fragum. The sequence goes on from OX336377.1 coordinate 8,144,067, forward strand.
ATGATAATAATCAATATAACAGATAGATAATAGCACTAGTTATTTGTGAATGACATCAAAAGGATATTCATATATATGACCAGTTGTGCAAATAGGTCCACACAGGAATTCCATTAAACAAATATTTGAAAATGAGTTCTTGTAAGCGCTGGTAAAAACAATAATTTGATTGTTGCAAAATAAAAGTAGAAGAATGAACAATAGAGGTGAACCAGAGAAAGGCCAAAACAAAGAACATCTAAAAATTCTTCTTGTTAAAGACCATGAGACCTGTATGTTCAACCTTTTTAATGTAACAATGTTTGTTTACTCTAGTAAAGTTGATGAACTAATACCACACATTAGAGCATTTTTAGGCCCTGCAAAATATTATCATGGAAAACTTTGCGGAAAAGTACAAACGCATATATCTTGTAAAATGCATATTCTCCTTTTCACACAGTGTTACCTGCATTGTTACTTGTTAGGTCACCAGGCCAAAGGTCATGGTGACCTATTGTGATCGTGTTTTGTCTGTCGCCGTGCGTTCACTTTTTACATTTTCGACTTCTTCTTACAAACCCTTGGACGGATTTCAACCAAACTTGGCAGAAAGCATCCTTATGGGAAGGCGTTTCAGATTTGTTCACATCATAGAGTTATCTCCCATTGGGGCACCACAAGGGGCAAAAAAGGGTACATCTTTAAAAATCTTTGTGTCATGAAGCGGTTGTCAGATTAGATTCTTATAAGGTATTTAGAGTCTTTAGGGCAAGGACTATCAAGTTTGTAAAAGAAAAAATAATCTGTCCAGAAATGGCTATGCTGGGGGGTGTACATAAGCTTACATAGTGACAACTTTCAAAATCTTTTTACCAAACCGAAAGACCTACAGCTCTGATATTTGGTATGTGGCATCATCTAGTGGACTTCTATCAATTTGTATGAATTATAACCCTAGGGTCAAAATTAGCCCGTTCCTGGGCGTCACAAGTTTAGCATAGGCTTATATAGTGAAAATTTCAGGAATCTTGTTCTCCCAAACTCGAGGGCCTAGAGCTTTTATATTTGGTACTTAGCATCATCTTGTGAATTTCTATTAAGATTGTATAAATCATGGCCCCAGAGACAGAATTAGCACATTCCCGGACATCACTAGTTTTACAAAAGGCTTATATAGTGTCTTCTTCTCCCAACCAGGACGACCTAGAACTTTGATATTTGGTATACAGCATCATCTGGTGGACCTCTGTCAAGATTGAACCAATTATTGGCTCAGGATTAAAATAGCCAATTCCCAGATGTCTCAAATTTAACATAGGCTTATATAATGAAATTTTTAAAAAATTTCTTCTCTCAAACAGAATGGCCTAGAACTTTGATATTTGGTATACAGCATCATCTGGTGGACCTCTATCAAGATCGTACAAATTATTGCCTCAGGGTTAAAATAAGCCAATTCCCGGATGTCACTAAACCTTAAAAATTTTCTTCTCTCAAACAGAATGGCCTAAAGCTTTGATATTTGGTATGTAGCATCATCTTATGGATCTCTATCAATATTGTATGAATTATGGCCCTAGGGTCATAATTAGCCCACTCTCGAACATCACAAATTTCACATATGGCTTATATAGTGAAAATTTAAAACTCTTCTTCTCCCAAACAGGAGGTCTTAGAGCTTTAATATTTTGCTTGTAGCATCACCTGGTGGATCTCCATCAAGATTGTATAAATTATGGCCCTAGGGTTAGAATTTGCCTGTTCCAAGATGTCCCAAGTTTACATAGGCTTGTTTAGTGAAAACTTAAAAATCTGCTTCTCCCAAACTAAAAGGCTTAGAGCTTTGATATTTATTATGTAGCATAATCTGCTGGACTTTTATTTGTTTTTGTGCTCTTTGGACTCGGGTGATCAATAAGGCCCTATGGGCCTCTAGTTTTTAATTTAAGAACAATTTGAAATGTCATCTGTTATTTCTTTCCAATCAGACCAGTCTAAAAGTTTGCCATTTGGTTTTTATGGACGCACTATTTGGAGTAGGGCCCAGGTTCTATTCAAGGCGGCCGCAAATATCCTTTTGGAAATTTGACTCCCACCAAAGGATGGATAAATTTAAACTTATGTGGGATGAGTTATTGGAGGCTTTGAAAGAATGTAGTGGTAGCACTGGTGAGAAATACCAGATATCCATGATTAAATGCTCCAGCCTTTGTGACTGAACTAATGTTAAAAGTGGCATTCAACCCAATCATTCGTATGGACATCTATTTAAAATGATGTTGCTTTGAAGACCTCTACACAAATTGTGAATCTGAGGCCTAAATTTTGCTATGCCCAGGAGCACCAAATTTTAGCAAGATGACCCTAAATTGCTTGACTAACTTTATTTTTGTGCCTATTCATCAGCCCTTATCAATGTATAAAAATAATTGGTCATTCTGATGACCAAACAAATATTTTTAACAAGTTAATAGACAAGAGGGCCGAAGGCCCTGGGGCGCTCACCTGAGATAAAGGCTCTTTTTCTTTCAACAGTCTAACTTCATGTTAAGGTTAGGATTATGAAACAAGTGGGCCACAATTACATATAAAGACTATGAACTTGGGGATCCAAAAGTCTAAATTACAAATTCCATGGCTTAAGTGCTGATTTGAAAGAAGGAAAAAACTATTTCCATGGGTTATAATTTCAGAAATAAAAAAGAAGTTTGAACTGATGCTTCATGCCTTATCCCCCCCCCCCCCCGGGTCTGCCCCTGGAAACCCGAGGATCATGATTTTAGCTATTTTGTAAGAGATCAATATACTGATGCTTCATGCATAATATCAAGGCTCTACGCCTTCTGGGTCAGGAGGAGAAGATTCTTAAAGATTATTTTGAAATTTCACTTTTGTTGCCATGACAACCAGAGTTTTAACGGATGTCAATTCTTTTAGCTAATCTTAACAAGGGACCACCTAAGGAACATTTCTGTAAAATTTGGTTCAAATTGGCCCTGTGAATTGGGAGGAGATGTCATTTAAAAATCGTTCTTTATTTCTATACCCCCCCCCCCCCCCGGGGGTCCGCCCCTCGGGTCCCGAGGATCATGTTTTTAGTTCCTTTGAAACAGGTCAATATACTGAAACTTCATGCAAAATATCAAGGCTCTACGCTTTCTGGATCAGGAGGAGAAGATTTTTAAAGATTATTTTGAAATTTCACTTTTGTTGCCATGGCAACCAGAGTTTTTAACAGATTTCAATTCTTTTAGCTATTTTTGAAGGGGACAATCTAAGTTACATTTCTGCCAAATTTGGTACAAATCGGCTCAGTGGTTTGAGAGGAGATGTCATTTAAAAAATCCTTCTTTATTTCTATATAACACCCCCCCCCGGATCATGATTTTAGCTATTTTAAAAGAGGTCGATATACTGATGCTTCATGCAAAATATCAAGGTTCTATGCCTTCTGGGTCAGGAGAAGAAGATTATTTTGAAATTTCACTTTTGTTGACATGGCAACCAGAGTTTCTAACAGATTTCAATTCTTTTAGCTATTTTTGAAGGGGACCACCTAAGGAACATTTCTGCCAAATTTGGTTCAAATCGGCCAAGTGGTTTGAGAGGAGTTGTCATTTAAAAAATCCTTCTTTATTTCTATATAAACCCCATCCCCCTGGGGCTCCGCCTCTCGGGTCCCGAGGATCATGATTTTAGCTATTTTGTAATAGATCAATATACTGATGCTTCATGCAAAATATCAAGGCTCTACGCCTTCTGGGTCAGGAGGAGAAGATTTTTAAAGATTATTTTAAAATTTCACTTTTGTTGCAATGGCAACCAGTGTTTTTAACAGATTTCAATTCTTTTTAATAAGGGGACCACCTAAGGAACATTTCTGCCAAATTTGGTTCAAATTGGCCCAGTGGTTTAGGAGGAGATGTTGTTTAAAGAAATTGTTGACGGACGACGGACGGCCGGACGCCGGACAAAAGGGGATCACAATAGCTCAGTTGAGCACTACATGCTCAGTTGAGCTAATAAAAAGACCAACAATTTGATCACATAAGCTGTAACACAGAAAATACAAGAGTATCTATTTCAGCAAGTTTGGGAATGGTAGAACAGAAATTATGATCTGAAGAGCAAGAAAATTCTCAATGAGGCCACTTTTTCTCTATATATTAGTCACAGTCACTTTATTCAGATGGAATATTCCTTATGATGACCAAAGCATTTACAGCAAATTTGAGAAAGATTTCTTGAAATTTTTGACTTGTAGAAATTGTTGAAAACAGAATACACACTGTAGAGCAGACAATAAACTATCACAAAAGCTCAACATGAGCATGTTGTGCTCAGGTAAGCTGAAAATTTAAACAAGAGCACCGCCCACAGGTGCCAATGCTCGGCTGCAGGTGCTGGAATATGCAAAAATTCGAATTAGAAATAGGGGCAAAACTCTTCCAAAAACACTTTTAGAATTATCCCCGTTGATAGTCTAGATAGCTCTTAGATGGTCAATACACATGCCAAGTTTCATGAGGATATCTTTAATAACAATAGAGATATTACCAAGGTTAAGTTTGTCTCGCCAATGCCGACCTGAACGACACCAAGGTGATAACAATATCTCTGGTTTTCTTCGAAAACAGCCAAGCTAACAAGGACGGATAACTTAACAAGGAAGGATAACTTTTATAACCTATTATGAGAAACCATGAGATTGAATGGCTTTATATTTTGCCGTTACATTGCCTGGTGACCTTTTACTTAAAATGCTGGAATAATGTCCTTTGGGTCCCAAATGGACTGTGCCATGGCTCTTTTTTTTTTAGCAAACCATGAGGATCTAGATATTGAATGTTGTTCATCCCTCGATGACCCCAATCCTTTCAGATTCATATGATCCATTTGATTTGAGTTGATTTGAATATTTTGTAGCCCACTCTGGCAAGCCCTGTTGTCAATCTAGCAGTCATATGTTCAAATCCCAACAAACGGAGTGCATTTCACTTTAGTTTAACCTTTTTTCTCCTTTTATTCTCGACACTTGTTTTGCCTTCAGTTCTGCTGTTTTCGGTGGGGATATTTGGTATATTGTCTTTGCTATTCTTTTAGGGTCATCAATTTGCATAGGTGTTTTAGCTCTTAATGGTGTTTCCTTCTAGGTGTAGTTGTTTCCAATTTGTAGTAACAAATCAGAAATGTAGAAGTAGCTTTTTACTCCCTAACAGGTATAACTGACCAGTTGTTCGCAGCTTTTGAGTAAACACGTTTATACCTGCAATGAAAAGAAATATTTGTAAAACATCATATTGCCCTGAGACATAGTTTTTGAACCCAAGTGACCTAACACAGATCTTGACCAAAATATTATTCAGACAGACATTCTTGCAAAAAATCATGACATTTGATGCAAAAAATTTGACCTCTACAGTGCATACAAGGTTTTTAGTTCACCTGAGCATAACATGCTGAAGGTGAGCTATTGGGATCCACAAATGTCTGGTGTCAGCCAATCCACCTGTCCGTCCGTAAAAAAATATTAAAATATCCTAAACCATTACGCATAGAGCTTTGATATTCTGAAAATTAGCCCTTTTCTGTGCAATCCCTGATTTTACTACGGAAATCTTTGAAATCTTCTCCCATATCATTCAGCCTAGAGCTGTGAGATTTGGACTGTATCATCATCTACTGACTTTCTACCAAAAGACTTCAAAGAATTGCCGTATTCTGAAAATAAGCCCTTACGGTTATGGTTCTTATTCAGATAATATCTCCAACATGATATCTATCCAGCTGTCAAGTTTCATGATTCTGGCTTGTATACTTAATGAGTAATGCTCTGGACAGAAATAAAGTTTAAAAACTAGCATATGCCATTAAATACAAAAATATGAAGTGTAGATTTATCTTTCTAAAATACCGAGCTTCTCCGTGATTTGATCTATCTATCCCTGAAGTTTCACGATTCTAGCTTCAATACTTTATGAGTTTTGCTCCAGACACAGACAGGCCCTTTGATCAACCAACAAGTGCAAAGCAATATACCCCTCTTCTTCCAAGGTGGGCATAATAATTATTAAAGTAAATAATATTAATATTTATTGAAAAAAAATCCTTGCTGATACTAAATTATATTTTAAGAACACTTTGTTTATGGCCAATAATGCAAAAAAGAGACAATATGTAAAGAATGGCAGTGATCTGCCAAGGCTACCTTTTGCACCATTGCCCCAAATATAATCATCAATGTCCCAATTTTTTTGGGGCCATGGGGACAATGTCCTCCTGGTTGTAAAGCACTATTAGCGGGATTGTTATGTGATAAATAGATTTTGTAAAACGTCCCCACTTTCTTTTATACCATTGAGACTTTTCCCCATGCTTCTAAAACCTCAGCAGATTACAGGTATTGATTTGGTTAGATCCATGCCCAGTGAGTAAATACAAGATTAAGAATAAGTCAAATATGTAATCATAGATGCATTTGAAATTTATATTTTAGTAACGAGCGAGTAACGGTGAATTGAAATTAATTTGCTAGTTCTAATCAAAAGCTATTGGTCAAAACTGACACAATGGAAATGATAAAATCCGCTGGTTGGTACATTGGATCATAGTCTGGATCATAGAAATCTTCTAGGTCTGTCAATTTCCACCCTAAATTTGGTAAGAGACAATTTTGACTGAACCCATTTCCACACAGTGACTGTTTTGGACACCCTAAAGAAAAAACATTTGGGAAAACATTGTGTAAAATGAATAACTTGCTTGTTACAAGCTATTTCTTCAATTTCCACAATGTTTTCTACTAAGTAAGTGTAAAATATCTGAAATTGCATACACTTTAAATTGTCGTCTGCAACTCCTTTAAATTTAGACCAGTCTAAAAATTTTCTGTCTTGGAATGGGTTAACATTGTTTGCCCTTTCCATAACTTTGATGTAACCTTTGTCAAAGAACAATCAAAGTTGACTGGAAAAGATACATAATCGAATAACATATGTAAATAAACAGACCACGGGATAAATATTATTCAAGGTCAAAATATGAACTTCTGAGATATTTAAACTCTAGAGTATGAGCCTCAATTGGGAGCTGTACACTTGCTCTTGTCATGATGTGCTAAAATGGGTAATATTGTAAGAATTAAAATGAAATAACAGGATTCAGGTTTTATATTGCAAAGAAAAAATACAACAAAAAACCAACTTAAACAAGGTGCCAAATTGTCACAAGATACGCCTGTCACACTGCTTCATATTAACTGGGGGTTTGAATAGAACTGAGGTTATTTTGAATTAATATTTTTCGTCAAAGTATGAAAAAAAAACAAAGGGCAATAACTCAAAATATACACTAGGTAAAGTTATGGTTCTTGTACACTGCACTCCCACTTGGTGAGCTCTATCCATCCATTAAGTTTGATGATTCTAGCTTTTATGATTTTGGAGATATACTCCGGACAAGATTCAAGTATGAAAAACAACAAAGGGCAATAACTCAAAAAAGAGGCTAGGTAGAATTATGGTTCTTGTACACTACACTCCCACTTGGTGAGTTCTATACATCCATGAAATTTCATGATTCTAGCTATTATACTTTTAGAGATATACTCCGGACAAGATTCAAGTATGAAAAACAACAAAGGGCAATAACTCAAAAAAGAGGCTAGGTAGAGTTATGGATCTTGTACACTGCACTCCCCCTTGATGAGATCTATACACCCATGAAATTTCATGATTCTAGCTATTATACTTTTAGAGATATATTCCGGACAAGATTCAAGTATGAAAAACAACAAAGGGCAATAACTCAAATAATATGCTAGGTAGAATTATGGTTCTTGTACACTACACTCCCACTTGGTGAGATCTATACATCCATGAAATTTCATGATTCTAGCTATTATACTTTTAGAGATATACTCCGGACAAGATTCTTGTACACTACACTCCCACTTGGTGAGTTCTATACACCCATAAAATTTCATGATTCTAGCTATTATACTTTTAGAGATATACTCCGGACAAGATTCAAGTATGAAAAACAACAAAGGGCAATAACTCAAAAAAGGGGCTAGGTAGAGTTATGGTTATTGAGCACTGCACTCCCCCTTGATGAGATCTATACACCCATGAAATTTCATGATTCTAGCTATTATACTTTTAGAGATATATTCCAGACAAGATTCAAGTATGAAAAACAACAAAGGGCAATAACTCAAATAATAGGCTAGGTAGAGTTATGGTTCTTGTGCAATGCACTCCCCCTTGGTGAGATCTATACATCAATGAAGTTTCATGATCCTAGCTATAATACTTTTAGAGATATACTCCGGACAAGATTCAAGTATGAAAAACAACAAAGGGCAATAACTCAAAAAATAGGCCAGGTAGAGTTATGGTTCTTGTGCACTGCACTCCGTCTGGTGAGATCTATACACCCATGAAGTTTCATGATCCTAGCTATAATACTTTTAGAGATATACTCCGGACAAGATTCAAGTATGAAAAACAACAAAGGGCAATAACTCAAAAAATAGGCCAGGTAGAGTTATGGTTCTTGTGCACTGCACTCCCCCTTGATGAGATCTATACACCCATAAAGTTTCATGGTCCTAGCTATAATACTTTTAGAGATATACTCCGGACAAGATTCAAGTATGAAAAACAACAAAGGGCAATAACTCAAAAAATAGGCCAGGTAGAGTTATGGTTATTGAGCACTGCACTCCGTATTGATAAGAAGAATATAACTGCCAAGTTTAAAGTCAATCGGACTTATGGTGACAGAGTTATGCTCTGGACAAAGAAGTGGACACCGCCCGGACGCCCGGACAACCGGACGCCACAGATGATCCCATAATACGTCCCGTCTTCGACGGGCGTATAAAAATGAAAAGATATAATAAAAAGTTTACATCAAAATCATTCTGAAAATTCAATTAAATGTTCTTCATGGTGATTTTAGAAAGAAGAAATTTACCTGGTTTTATTTGGAATAGGAATTTGGACTGCCTTTATGACCTTATCCTGAATTACAGAAGGGCCAGGTATTCTGAAAAGAAATATAAATATCAAATTGAATAATTTCATTCTTTGGAAAACTAGATGATTTCATTGAGAAAATAAAAAATACAACCCCACCGCTCTATGTCAGATGAAAAGCATTTTGTCATAGCTTACAGATAAATTTCATTCAATAGTACCACTAGATGGAAGTAATTTGTCTGAGGGCCTAAAGGCAATTATACATTCTAAATATTGAAGATCTTGGGCTTTAGTTTAAATGAGATGATTTTCAAATCTTTCCTTCTTTCTTTCTTAGTAAAATCATTGTTACCGCAAGATACGATTTATTTTCTTTACAAAGCAACTTCTTGAGTAGTTCTGTAGATGATCATTTACTTTGCAGATGTCAAAGATATCTCCAGTTACTTCCATCTAACACAAAACAAATCTGGAAGTTCATGATTAAAGAGGTTATCAGTTTTTCTAAAAGAGAAAATTTGCATTAAGCCCCCTTTTTCTATGACAGAGCCAAAAATGGTAAAACCCATACAATGTATACAATGTCAGGTGACTATGAGCAATCTATAAAAAATTCATAATAATTCATTCATAAACGTAGACTGAAATATGAAAGAAGATGAAGACAAACTGTGAGACATACATAAGAACAGACAGACGCACAGAGAACATGATACCAGTATACTTCTACCTTTGGTAGTGTATGCAAAGAAAGTGATAAAAGTCAACATCATGAAAAATGGTGTATGGCAAAACTGTTGTCAGTGTTTTGAAACGCAAGTAAACTGGAAGTGTCATGTCAAGCCTTTGATGCACCATCATACTCTGGCACATTTCATTGCAGCTTTCAACAAGAAAACTTACATAAATAAATATTGGATGCAATTTGAAAATACATCATTTTATGTGGTGGAAAATATTGTGGGAAGGGAGAGATTGCTTGTTACAAGCAGTTTCTTCTTTTTTCACAATGTTTTCTCTATTACCAATACACAGCAAACGTTAAATCCTGGTTTTGTACAGGAAAGGGTTAAATGTATAGGTAGCTAGTTTAAGGAAACAAGAAATAGACTGTCCAGGGACAACATGTCGTGCCCACTAATTTGTACAGACAATGATGTGCACATAATTTTTTTTAACTGAAATCTTGACCTTGGACGTATCACGAGAATCATTTGAATCTTTTAGCATGACACTAGCAATTACCAAGTAGAACAACTATTATTTTCAAATCCATCAATAAATGTTGTTGTTATGCTCTGGACAAGGTCGTTTCACCTTCAACAGTGACCTTGACCTTGCATGTATCATATTACATTAGCATTCATCAAGAAGAACAACTGTGCCACATCATTTTCAAATCCATCTATAAATGTACCAATTATGCTGTGGACAAGATCAAACTGTTGTTTCGCCTTGGGCTGTGAACTTGGTTTTTTCACAATAAACATTTCGCATGACTCTCACACTCATCATAGAACAAATGTGCCAAGTTATTTTCGATTCCATCCTAAATGTAGAAGTTAGGCTGCAGAGGTCAATTTTCTTGTTTGCCATTCAACCGTGAACTTGTCCACTGAGGCATCACAACAATTACTTCGCATGACACTTGCAATCATCAAGAAGAACGACTGTGCAAAAAAAATTTCAAATCCATCAATAAATGTAGAAGCTATGCACCGGACAAAAATCTGAATGGACAGAAGCATGCACTAACTCACAGACTAATGCATGTACTAACACTGAAAATAAATTAGACATTGATGTCTTGACAAAGACATTTCATTCTAATATACCATCTCCGTTTTAGCAAGCAAAGCAGCAGCTTTGATAGGTTAAGTTAACAGACAAAATTTTGAGGTCATCTCAAAGTTCAACGAGTGCAAACTTCCACGGGAGGCTTATCCAATTAATGGCAACGCCATAGCGCAGTCGGTAGCTTGTCAGACTCCTAATAATCAATCATGAGAGTCATGGGTTTGATCCACGTTGGCAGCACATATCCTTTCCGACATTTGTCTCTCACCATTGGGTGGATAATCGTATACCTAAGTGGGATAGCAGCTGGAGGCTAGGAAAGGATGTAGTGGTAGTACTGGTGTGAGAAATACCAGGAATCCATTGTTAGGTGCTCCAGCCGCCGCAATATGACTCGAATACTGTCAAAAGCGGCGTTAAATCCCATTCAATCAATCGATGAATAAAAAGTAGTTCTTATGTATCTTAATCTCTGCCTGTAAGTGAATTCAAAAAATTGCAAATGACAATTTCAAATTGTTGTAAATTCTGAAATATTTATCTCTCTAGGTTGAAAACAATGTGTAAAATGCAGAAATTGCTTGTAACAAGCAATTTCTTCATTATCCACATTGTTTTCCACAACTATTCTTTATCATATCGTTTGACAAAGAAGATTTCTGAACAAAACAATGCTTTGCTAGCTTACAAAGCTTTCAGTTCTTTGATTTCAAAAATACTTGACAGAATATTGCATTCAAACAACAATTGAGACAGAATTGGGTAAAAAATAATGTGTGCCATAAAAAATGGATAGATACCTCTTAGAGGGTTATATGTTGGGTTTGTTTTTTTAGGTCTTTAGATAAGGAGAATATTTTAGGATTGTAGACAAACAGATGACAGACATTAGTCAATCACAATAGCTCAACCTAAGTGCTTTACACCCAGCTGAGCTAAAAAATGGAAGACAAATACTCTATAACCATCTTGACTGCTGATCCATCATTGTCCTCAGTCACAGATGACTAATCAGGTTCCTTCAAAGTGGCTGTTTGTTGTGCTGGTGTCAACATTTTGAATATCTGTTTCAAGTTTGGTGTTTGGAGGGTTAGAGAAGCAACTGCATGCCCAGAACGGCTTTTCCATATACCTTTGCAATAATGAATTATACACATTCTCAGAAGGAGAAATTACTATTAGGATTTCAAAACAATAAATGATGTTACTAGTATTGTGTTAAGAACAGTTACATCGATTCTCCGTTGCCAATGTTACTGGAAAGCAAAATTTTAGACTAAAACAAATTAAAATAAGTTGAAGTTGACAATTTGAAGTTCAAAAAAATTGAAAGTTTTGGCTACTAGGGTTGAAATATTTTGAATAATGAAGAAATACCTTGTATCAACCTATTTCTTCCTTTTCCAAAATATTTTCCAGTGTTCATTTTAGGATTTTGAAAAAGTTGTTGGGGATTTCAGTGCACACAATTGAGACATGTTTGGTATTTCATGCCTGTTGTTTATAGAAAAAAAACCCCAACTAAATATGGGGGATATTTGAAAAATTTGGGGATCACCCAATCCCCCTGCCTAGAATTAACACAGGTTTTCTTAGGCATCTTTTATTGACTGGATTGTGTGGGGATGGGCTAAATGTTATGAGAACAGATTTATAATTATCAGTTATAAGTGTATACTAGCTAGGACTTCATGACTTTGTACATCAGTATGCAGTTGCAGAAAACTGTAATCTATATCTACATTTTTTTAATTGAAATAGAAGGAAAGATAAATAGCACTTTCACATTAATGGAATAAATATTCTACAATTGTATTTCAGCATTATGCATGGTCCTCACTTCTTGGGTTCCTGCAGGGCTCAGTGGGTAGGGCTGCAGACTCATAATCCGAGTGAAGACTATGTTTAATGGTTCTATTCCTGTCACATACATGTAGTTATATCATTTCCTTGGGGTTAAATTTCAAAGTCCAAAACTGGTATTGGTGATACTAAAGAAGCACAACAGTAAGAACGTTACTGTGAAATATTGCTAAAGCAGCATCAAATTCAAGAATTTTCAAATATCATGCAACATCAGTTAATCAACAAAAGTAATTCTAATGGTCACTAACAATAAAGTATTAATAAATAAGTAAAAAAAAGGATAACTTGTCAAACTATTTAACTCATTCCCACAAGACAGCATTTTAGACTGGTCCAATCTGAAAAGAGTTGCATACGACAGTTTAAAGTTTATGGATTTTTTTAAAAAATTTTCAACTAAATGGGTAGAAAACAGTGGATAAATTGAAGCAATTGCTTGTCACAATTTCTTCAGTCTACACTTGTTTTCCCAATTGCTTTTCTTTAGGGGCGCCCAAAAGCGTCACTGTCTGGGAAGGGGTTGACTGAAAGAATTTCATGCAGGAAAAAAGATCAACAGGAGCCAAGTTGACCATCGCCCCTAAATTTTAGACTGGGTCCCACAATTTTCAGTGCATATGCCCATACCTATAATGTTAAGTATTGCATTTTTGCAATATGGGCACTGCCTGAGTTCAAATTGTTGCTCTGGCACCACATTTTACAGACATGACCTTTATTGGTCTCTTATGTGTGATGAAAAAATAATATGCTCTATCATTTGTATATAATGTCATATCTACACATTTTTTGTGAAGCATCATGTGTTCATTGGGCCTACTCTTCCATAAATCATGCTTTCTTCGTATCCGTATTGTGATGTAGTATTTCAGACGGAGCTGTAATTCTATGTATTTGCTCAAAATTTCTTGCGTTCTCGTGAGGGCAAGTGAAGTTCGAAGAAGCAATGGTACGATAAAACAGATCGGAAAATTCGAGACAAACGAATCAATAAATGTTTATGATTTTACTTCTGTATGAATTAATGTGAAAATAAACCGAAGTTAGCTCAAATAAATGGCAGTGGGGTGATGCAAAACTTACTTGTCGATCAAAATTTCCGCGACCGCGCTGTCGTTGGTAGCTCCTATTATCTCTTTCAGCTCCTTCCATCGATCTATCTGGTCGCCAATATTTATCTGTCTAGATCTATATTTATGTTGTCGAAGAGCCTGAGCCCTTTTTCCGAGCTGTCGCTTTTATGTTTATGTCTTCTCATTTTGAAAAGAGTGACGCGTGGTTTTCCTTGACCATGACCTCTATGTACGTATGCTGCGCATGCGCTAGTCTTAGGCTCGAAATTTAAAATAGATTTTAGGCGTCTCGCCACGCGTAATTTTTTGGGAAGGGAATTACACAAAAATCAAGATTTTACTTATATTTTTTACGATATTCCTCTGGTGAAACGTCTTTTATCAATCCAATCTAAGCAGTAAACACATCGATTTCCGAATTTTCGAGAATTTTTTTTAATTTTCGCAATTCAAAAATCTGTGCAAGAGCCGCTTTAATTGCAAATTTGCTAATCACTTTTTTAGGTCACCTAATCTCTATCATGTTTCATCCATCGTGCATTGTGCGTTAATTTTTTTACATTTTCTACCACTCTTTAAGAACCCTTGGACAAATTTCAACCAAACTTGGCCAGAAGCATCCTCATGGGAAGGCACTTCAGAATTTGTACATGTCATGGAGTTATCTCCACTAGGGGCCCATAAGGGGCAAAAAGGGTACAACTTTAAAAAAAAATTATTGTCATGATCTGTTGGATTGGATTCAAAATTTGGTATTTAGGGTCTTTTGGGCAGACTATCAAATTTGTACAAAAAGAAATCTGCAAAGAAATAACTGCTGGAGAGGGGGGGGGGGGCAAAGATGGGAGGTGCATAAGCTGACATAGTGACAACTTTGAAAATCTTTTTTCTACCAAACCAAACAGCTCTGATATTTGGTATGCAGCATCATCTGGTAGGCCTCTATCAAGATTGTATGATTTATAACCCAAGGGTCAAAATTAGCCCATTCCCAGACATCACAAATTGATATAGGCTTATATAATGACAACTTTAAAAATCTTCTCCAAAATAGAAATGTCTAGATCAGGGTCATAATTAGCCCATCTGAAGTTGGATGTCACAAGCTTTACATAGGGCTTATATACTGAAAACTTTAAAACTTGTCTTCTCCCAAACAGGAGGGGCTAGAGCTTTGATAGTTGGTATCATCTGATGAACCTTTACCAAGATTGTATAAATTAAGGCCCATGGATCAAAATCAGCCTGTTCCAAGATGTCACAAGTTTAACATTTGCTTGTTAAGTGACTCCTTTTAGAAAGTCTTCTCCCAAATAAAAAAGCCTAGAGCTTTTATTAGGTCACCTGACCGAATGGTCATGGTGACCTATTGCAATCATCGTTTGTCCATCGTCGTGCGTCGTCTGTCGTCCGTTAACTTTTTAACATTTTCATCTTCTTCTCAAGAACTACTGGGCGGATTTCAACCAAACTTGGTAGAAAGCATCATTGAGGGATGCTAATTCAAGTTTGTGAAAATAGGGGTTCTGGGGGTCAAAGGGGCCCAAATAGGGGCCAAAAAGGGGTAATTTTTGGTACTTCTTTAAAAATCTTCTTCTAATAAACCGTTAATGCCAGAGCTTAAATATTTTGTGTGCATGACAACTAGGACAGGTATATTATAAATTGTGAAATTCATGCCCCTGGGGTCATGTATGGGGCCACACCCAGAGGTCAAAGTTCATCATGTTAAAAAATTCACATTTTCATCTTCTTCTGATGAAGTACAAAGCCAATTTCAAAGAAACTTGGTGAAAAGCATCATTTGGTAATGGTTATTCAGATTTGTGAAAATAAAAAGGCTGGGGGGTCAGGGGGCCCTAAAATGGGGACCAAAAGGGGGTAATTTTTGGTAACTTTTAAATATTTCATCTTCTTCTCAAGAACTACTGGGCGGATTTCAACCAAACTTTGTAGAAAGCATCATTGGGGGATGCCAATTCAAGTTTGTGAAATAGGGGTTCTGGGGGTCAAAGGGGCCCAAATAGGAGCCAAAAAGGGGTAATTTTTGGAACTTCTTTAAAAATCTTCTCCTAATAAACCGTTAATGCCAGAGCTTAAATATTTTGTGTGCATGACAACTAGGACAGGTATATTATAAATTGTGAAATTCATGCCCCTGGGGTCATGTATGGGGCCACACCCAGAGGTCAAAGTTCATCATGTTAAAAAATTCACATTTTCATCTTCTTCTGATGAAGTACAAAGCCAATTTCAAACAAACTTGGTGAAAAGCATCTTTTGGTAATGGTTATTCAGATTTGTGAAAATAAAAAGGCTGTGTAGTCAGGGGGCCCTAAAATGGGGACCAAAAGGGGGTCATTTTTGGTAATTTTTAAATATTTCATCTTCTTCTCAAGAACTACTGGGCGGATTTCAACCAAACTTTGTAGAAAGCATCATTGGGGGATGCCAATTCAAGTTTGTGAAAAAAGGGGTTCTGGGGGTCATAGGGGCCCAAATAGGGGCCAAAAGGGGTAATTTTTGGTACTTTAATTTTAAAAATCTTCTTCTAATAAACCGTTAATGCCAGAGCTTAAATATTTTGTGCATGACAACTAGGACAGGTATATTATAAATTGTGAAATTCATGCCCCTGGGGTCATGTATGGGGCCACACCCAGAGGTCAAAGTTCATCATGTTAAAAAATTCACATTTTCATCTTCTTCTGATGAAGTACAAAGCCAATTTCAAAGAAACTTGGTGAAAAGCATCATTTGGTAATGGTTATTCGGATTTGTGAAAATAAAAAGGCTGTGTGGTCAGGGGGCCCTAAAATGGGGACCAAAAGGGGGTCATTTTTGGTAACTTTTAAATATTTCATCTTCTTCTCAAGAACTACTGAGGGGATTTCAACCAAACCTTTTTCTAATTCTTTCAAACAAAATCACTTGTCTTGTTGCTCTTTTACTCAGGTGACCGTTAAGGCCACTGGGTCTCTTGTTAGGTCACCTGACTGAATGGTCATGGTGACTTATTGCAATCATCGTTTGTCCGTCGTCGTCCGTCGTCCGTCGTCCATGGTCCGTTAACTTTTAAACATTTTCATCTTCTTCTCAAGAACTACTTGGGGGATTTCAACCAAACTTGGTAGAAAGCATCATTGTGGGATGCCAATTCAAGTTTGTGAAAATAGGGGTTCTGGGGGTGATAGGGGCCCAAATAGGGGCCAAAAAGGGGTTATTTTTGGTACTTCTTTAAAAATCTTCTACTAATAAACCTTTAATACCAGAGCTTAAATATTCTGTGTGCATGACAACTAGGACAGGTATATTATAAATTGTGAAATTCATGTCCCTGGGGTCATGTATGGGGCCACACCCAGAGGTCAAAGTTCATCATGTTAAAAAATTCACATTTTCACCTTCTTCTGATGAATTACTAAGCCAATTTCAAATTAACTTGGTGAAAAGCATCATTGGGTACTGATTATACAGATTTGTGAAAATTAAAAGGCTGGAGGTCCGGGTTGCCTAAAATGGGGACCAAAAGGGGGTCATTTTTGGTAACTTTTAAACATTTTCATCTTCTTCTCAAGAACTACTGAGAGGATTTCAACCAAACCTTTTTCTAATTCTTTCAAACAAAATCACTTGTCTTGGTGCTCTTTTACTCAGGTGACCGTTAAGGCCCACTGGGCCTCTTGTATTTGGTATGTAGCATCATCTAGTGGACTTTGGACTTGGGTGATCTGTAAGGCCCTAAGGGCCTCATGGTAGTTGATGAAATTTGAAAAGTCTTTGAGTTGAGGGTAGAATTATAAGTAATTTCTTCATTGTCCACAATGTTTTCAAAATCTTTGCTGTATGGATGTGAAAAGGTGGGATTGCTTTAAAAATGCTACTTAGACTATCCAAGGTTTTCATTACAGCCAGCTGTCATGATACAGTCTCTGTGACATGTGAGAGTTATATAATTTCTGCTAGACAGAGCTCTGAAGTTAAAATTGAAATCCGAAAACTCATTCAGAAACCCCTCTTGCTGTCACATACTTGAACCTTGAATTTCAATAGATTCCTCTTAATCCCAACATCAATTTACTTTTACTAGAAGTTGCTATTGAAAGAAGTTATTTGTTGTTTTCGCACATAGGCAGGTGTAATTATTAAGAGCAGTGAATTGTTACTATCAGGATTGCGATTATAAGGATTCCACTGCATTACAAACTATCATATTAAGGATCCATGAAGACATTCAAAAGAATATGATGAAATTAATTAAAAAGGAAAGGGAAAAAGAAGAAAGATGCATCAAGTTGTATCACAAGATAATTCTCCTGAGAAAGGGATGTGACAGCAAGACAGGGCCATTATTACCTTATAAGGAGATGGTCGTTACTGGTGGTCAACCTCTGTAACAATTGAGCTGTATGATTCATTGTGCAGCTGTCGTCTTGATTGAAGGACAGATTTGCATTCATACCAATTAAGAGCTGTAGATAAGAGGAAGTTATTACTATAATTTCTCTTCCAACCCCTATGTTGTGGGTACTCATTAGAATTGTCTTGATGAGATGAATTCAATGAGTATCAATTAAATAGGATTTGATGTTTGTATGATGAAGCATCCCATTTTGAATTTGAATTCAATCCCTCTATCTTGAGGCCTGCATCATTAGAGTGATGTGCAAATGCAGTACTTTCCTATCTGCCTATATTAGATATGGACTCTTAGAATTGTTTTGCGTTCACACAATGAAATTTAGGAATGTGACAGTCTCATTAACATGTATAGCTATAAAGATTTTATAGCTATAATCTACTATTCTTCATTATGACTTGTTTCTTTCCTAACATGACCATATGAGTTGATTACTTGCTCTAACTAAGAGTAAGGTTTGCTTTGTTGTATTCCATCTCTTTCAAGTTGGATGAATTTTAATTTTGTTCTTTTAAGAATGGGTTAAGCATATTAGTATGTTTCCAGGAATTGGTTACTTTGACATGTAGCTCTGTTCTAGAGTAATGTGATGTCCTTTATGGATATAAATTTTGTACGAAAAACCTAAGCAGCTGGAGGCTAGGAAAGGATGTAGTGGAAGTACTGGTGTGAGAAATACCAGGAATCCATTGTTAGGTGCTTCAGCCACCACAATATGACTGAAATACTGTTAAAAGTGGTGTTAAACCCCATTCAATCAATCAATTGATTTTGTGAAGCCTGCTCGTAAGGGTTGAGCCAGACACAGTCATCATATAGGTCTCCACAATACACAGGATTTAATTTCTGCCTCTGTAATTGACAGAAGTCAATCAAAGAATCAATCGACCAATAAACTATTCTTTTACACTTGAACTAAACTTTGGTCGACATTTATTTGAAGCAGTTTTGTTGGTTTGGTGTCTTAAACGTCATAGATACAACTTATTCATGCTGTAGCTATGAAGTTTAGATCGCCAACCAACAATATTATATTTTAGTTTGTATGTTACTAGAGATACATTTTACAAATAATGCCATTTAACATCAAAGTGGAACTTCCTGTCAGACTTTAGTTGGCAAATAATTGGCCGATGATCCGTCAAATAGATACAGTTTACATGATTCTCACCTCGTTCTTGGTGTTACTACAAGGGAAATGAAATCACACTTATGTATGCTCATAGATTAAAATGAAATAAAAAGTAATAGAATACACACCATGCTACTGACCATCCATCCAACTTTAACTCACACTAAGTTTCATCACATTACCAAATCCCTACAGGTTTTAGGTGTCAGGAGTTGTTCCTTGAAATTAAGAACAATGTTCATTTATTTTCAAATAAAACAATAAATCTTCTTTTGACATATTCCTACATTCCTGCCTTTTTAATGCCCCCCCCCCCCCTCCCTCTCTCCCAAAAAGCTTGGGGAAACATTAAAACATTGTAGAAAAGGCAGAAATTGTTAAAACAAGCAATTTCATATACCACAATATTTTCTACCCACACAGATAAACTTTCTCAAAATTTCATCAACTTCTCTCAGATTAGATCAGTCTGAAATCTGGTAAGGGTTTAATACTATCTCATTGCATTTTGCATTTTTATAACCTCTGTAAGCATATTGATTCAATTGAATTACTATGAAAAGTAACTCTTCCAGACAAAATTAGAGTATCATGTACAAGTTACCTCCCATGAACTGAATTCTGACATTCATGTTTCAGAGTACATTGTATGTTTTTTGTTTGCTTTTCTGCATAATCCCAGATTTTGATGTACTGAAAAAACATACCTTTTGGATATTTTGAAGGAAAAAGAGTAATTACTTGAACAAGCAATTTGTCCTTTTCTCACAAAGTTTTGTACTCTTGCTTTTACAGAAATTTCTAATTCTAATACCCTTTGAAATGACTTCTGCATCCTGTTTTGAAATTGGAATATACTGAGTGTTTTTCATCTGCTATCTTCTTCTTTGATGACGGCGGCACTCATCCTTTCCGACTATTTGTCTCTCACCAATGGGTCGATAATCGTGGACTTTTGTGGGATAGCAGCTGGAGGCTAGGAAAGGATGTAATGGTAGTACTGGTGTGAGAAATACCAGGATCCCATTGTTAGGTGCTCCAGCCACCGCTATATAACTGAAAGATTGCTGAATGCGGCTTAAAAACCAATTCAAACAAACTTCTTCTTTGATACCATTTTGAAGTGTGTATGTGTTTGGGGGGGAGGGTATATCAGTTTCAACAGGTCTGTCTGTTCATCTGTTTATTCATCTGACTTTTTGTTTCGTTTCTCTAACTGATGAGGATGATGCATATTACTTCATACAAGTGTTGCACTTTGACCAAGGAAATATGCCCTTGTCCATTCATTTAACCATTCATCTGACTAAGATTCCATTCTTTAACAGATGACAAATTTTAGACTGGTCCAAATTGAAATAAGTTGGACAACAATTTGAAGTCTGTGAAATATAGACATCATTGTTTTTAGGATTTTAGAGTACTTTATAACAAGCAATTTCTTCATTTTTCCACATGTTTTGGAAGGTTTTATTTTTGATGGTGGGAAAAAAAAAATTGAAATAGCTAGGACCTGCTATGTAGTCTTCTAAGACTATTTTCTGCGGTAACTTCTCAGGATTGTAAAATGTCAGCAACTTTTATTGAATTTGTCATCTTGTACACTGCAACTCCACTTTAACGCTGTAGGTGGGGTCCAAGAATTGAAACAGTCGAAGAAGTGGAGTTATTATGCTATAATGCTATCCCCAGACCCCAACCCCGCAGTTACTAAAAAATTAAACCATCGGAATCAGAAACAAACAGCCTATAATTCTTGATAACGCTCCTGTAACATGTTTCTTTTATATGTTACTAGTTGGAAAATGAAAAACAACAACGATTTGAGCAGAAACCGACGAAATTTAGCGAGTGGAGAATTATTATATTCTGCCCAAATAATCGGTAAATTTTTACAGGTCTACAAATTGTGGTTCTCTTTTGGTCCCCTAATATCAAAAAGCTAGAATTTTTACCCAAGACATGTTTGTTATTATTGAAAGTCGTCGGAATTAAGGAATTAATCTAAATGAATTTTGCTTTACACCGGTGTAAACCGACAAAAATGATAAAATCTAAGTATCTTGCATAGCAGCGTCTCCTTGGAGACCGATGAGTTGTTGAACACCTGGGGTTACTGACGCTTTGAGAAAATGTCGCGTGGTTCGACCTTCAAACCTCTTTTGTGGCAATAGACTTGGTCTAATTTCTTTACCATTGTTAGAAATACGGTAACAATAAATCAACAATGAATTCTATATCACAAATCGGAAATTTACACCAACCAGCTGCACTGTGATGTACAAAACTGTATTAAATTTTGTAGTGGGTATCTTTTAGTTTTAAGAAAGAAGATCATTATATTTGTAAAAAATCTGAGATGGTGGAATGTCTAGTTTCACTTTGGACTATGTCTAAGACCGACAAATCATTGAAAACCAGGGCCGGTATCTGCTGTGAGGAAAAATACCCATTTTTTGTCAAATGAAATCCTTATTGATGGTCAGTCCAGGCAGTTGATTAAATGATGTAAACTTTTGACCTAACAACAAGAGTAAAAATTTAGTCACCAAGAATTCTCACGTCTGGCAGGTGTCAACTCCGGAAGCTCTCCTATATATAGCTGAACATCTTGCTGTGGTGCCTTTGATCACCTTTCCTCCCACACAATAAAATAAACTGTACCCGAAAAATCTTCATATTGTCAACGAGCTTTTTCGCCATGTGTTTAATCAGACAGAATGGGATTAAATTTTCGGATTATTGAAAGAAATATCATCTTCAAGGTTAGAAACTGAAGGATACCAAGGTGCGTGCCTATTCTCTTGTGATTAGAAAATTACCAATGACCTAAGGTTGATTAATCACCTCAATGTTAAATAGTTTGACCAAACAATCGAATAAATTGAAACACTATGCGTGTCATCAACCAAATGAAGGAATTATCTCTGACCTAATACATTAATCGCCACAACCACTGTTATGTGTTAAAAACTTACTTGGCTTTGGGTAATTATCTATTTTTATGTGCAACCCTTCTTTTTTGAGTTGACATAAGATGGGATGAAAAAGTCACGGTCAAATCAGCATTAACGTCATATCTCGGTATCAGCAACTTAAAATGGTCAACTCCCGCCCCCCCCCAATTCTGGGAGCAAAGCAACCTCGAGTTAAAATAGAGTCAGCGCTGTGCAGGGTAGAGTTATAGTGGAGTTACAGTGTATAAGGTTAATTGCTGCAGATATAAGCATTCAGACGTTTATAAGTAGAATGGCATTTGTAACAAGCAAATTCTTCTTTTCTCACTATTCTTTCTATCTCAAAGAGCCCTTATTTTTTAATTTAAACCCACCTTGTTTTGTCATCTACAATGTTAAGACTTACATTAATGACGGTCACACTACGCAACTTTCAATGTAAAATCTTTTTTCATAAAATTAGTCAAATAGGCATATGTATTAACTGTCAACGATGCTGCGATTTCACTGCAAGCAGAAATGATGGATGGGAATTCCCTTGTTGGCTGCACTTGGCAAGCCACCTTTCGCAGGTATATGGAAATCCCCTCCAAGTCAGCAATATTTCATATGCAGAATCATGAATATGATACAAAGGTTAGAACGATGAGAATCGTGCATCTGTGGGCGATTAAGCCAGATATCAGAGTGCTTTTTCAGAACTTGCACAGCCTTTTCAGTAAGTCTAGATTTGCATAGTGTATGGTTTTGGAAATGGCCAAACGATGTTCTGAATGTTGCTGATGGTACTTGATTGCTTATCGGTTGGGATATTGCATTACGTCATCCCTTCCCATGACGTCATTTAAATTCCGTCTTCTGCAAATGGCTTCCAAAAAACAAAACATGCATACTAGCCTTTGGAGGAAACTGCAGCAAATACTTGTAATGAAAACATGTTCAAGCTTAAAGCATCTTCTTTTAAACACTTCCCTGAACAATAAACCAGTCCAATTTGAAAGCAGTGCTGATGACAAAATAGATGTTGAAAAAGATGTAAATTGTGTGCAATAATGCACAGAAAATATTGAGGTAATAGGTAAAAGTGCTGGTTATCAGCATTTTCTTCTTTTGCTTCGATGATTCCCAAGCCTTTTCTATCAGGGACGTCAAAACCATGTCTTGTTTGGCAAGATGAAGTGTACGCCAAGCCTTATCTTAGTACCCCAGAATTTTCAAATGTTATGTTTGGAGAGGGTACACAGAACCCCCAGTTCAAAATGGCAGTGGGAACACTAACTGCTAGTGGATTGTATTTAGGTGTGTATTACACGCCCGGTTATCTCGGCTCCATCTCTTTGGAGAACAGTACAAAAAGGAGACAATGATACTTCCGATATGGAGCCAAGGAATTGAACTGAAAAGAAAAGGTAAGAAATACAGTGCACCTAGTGTACAATTTGATCTCCTATCAACCTATTATTCATTTTCCCAAAACGTCCAGAGTTTCATACAACATAGAAATGATTATATCATCCGTTGGCGGTGATAGATTTAAAACATAATTCCGTTTGTGAATAGAAACTTGAATCAAAGTTTGGACATCGGACCGGATCAAACACGAAAATGCGTGTGGAAATCGTTCAAATCCACGTTATCAACAGTTCTGAAAGATTTAAAAGGCAATGACTGTGAAATGAATGATAACGTGTTGATATAAAATAATGTTACCACAAAGAATTGCGTTTTCCTAACCCTTTTACGGATATTCTTAGATGAGAAGGAGACCAGGATGCAGTGCGGTAGACAAGATTCAGAGGGTCCAGGGGCAATGCATATAAAAGAATACAGAAAGGAATCAATTTTTTCTCTCTTTTTGAATTTAAGAAATAGCATAATATTTTTTTTCATGAGAGATCTATTATATCTTTATTTCTAAATCTATCTTACACTGAAACAAACAAATATAAGTGTATAGTCAATACATAACCCATTCCCACACAGTGATGCTTTTGACACCATTGAAGAAAAGCAATTTTGAAAACAATGTATAAAATGAAGAAATTGCTTGAAACAGTAATTTCTTCATTTTCCACAATATTTTCTACACAGACAGTCTAAATGTCATACATTTTAATTTGTTGACTAATGCTTCTTTCAAATTAGACCAGTCTAAAATGTTGTCGTTTGGGAATGGGTTAAAGGTAGGTATCATTGTTTTTTTCATATCACAGATTTAATTATTCTTATTCGCTTTCATACACTTTTTGAAAACAATATTCTGAAAAGTAGTTTTATGAAAATCAGAGGTCACTTAACCCTATCCTGTTTTTAGAAATTTTAGACTTGTCAATTAGAAAGAGGTTGCAGCCGATAATGAATGCAATCTGAAATTAAACCATCCTATATAGTAGAAAATATTGTGGAAAAGGAAGAAATTGCTTGTCACCAGCAATTTCTCCTTTTCCCACATTTTTTCTCATTTATAAGATCACAGCAATGTAAAATCTCGGGTTTGTCCAGGAAAGGGTCAACAGAGAAAAACAGGGTATTTCCCTAATAGCCTAAGTAGGCTATAAATCTATTTTGAGATTAACTCGAGACAGCTGCGAACAATAAAGGGTCATTCATGTGGTGCGAATAACCATTTAAATCTAGCATTTAGGTTGAATTACATCAAACCAACGGCATTGTTACGTCATCAGGAGTTATGTTCGCTAGCCCATCTTAAATTCTATTATGATCAGTCCAAACTGTCGTAAGCACTTTAACAAATATAAACACTTATCGTAGTTTAGCGCTAACCATTTAATGTAATATGATTTAGAACATTGATTGCTTCGCTATCTTCAACCGAGTTTTGGTCATATGCAAATGAGGTCATGCAATGATGACAACAGAATACTGTGATATCTATAAATAATGGAATTCCGCCGAACATTTACTGTTTAACCACAAAAAGTAACTCTTAACCTATAAGATAATCACCAAGACAAAATCTGACTAAAATTTAAGTATTGGATGTTTTTTGGATCGTATCTTTGGCAATTTGCAATTTTTTCTAGTCTACTGGTTTGAGAAACACCGTTACCTCCCTTTAAGTCAGTTTCTAAACCACAGTGAGTCTGAAGGGATACTAATCATGTAATGCACTATTGCCTTTTAATTAAAGAATATACTTCAGTATGATACATTGCAAGTAAAGGAGAAATTGATTATTAAGTGCTATGACTGCTTTGTACTTAACCCAGACAACAATTTCAAGTTGATGGAATTTTAAATTTCTTCATCTTTGTGGATAGAAAACATTGTGGATAATGAAGAAATTGCTTGATACAAGCACTTTCTTCATTTTCCACAATGTTTTCCCATTTGTTTATCTTGGGGGGCGTCCAAAAGTGTCATTATGTGGGAATGGGTTAAAAGATTAAATTTTGCTGTCTCATCAACATATTCAGAACTACTCTATCTTGAAATTTTACACACTTGAAAATTAGCTTACGAAAATACTGTGAGAACAGGGGAAATTACCTGTCAAGAGCAAATTATCCTTGTCCACAATGGTTTCCATCCGGTTTGACACTTATTGACACATATTGAATTGTTCTGCAAATTTCCGAATTTGGACCAGCTTACAGTTTTGTCATAGGGTAAAGGATTGAAGCAAGCACTTGAACTATGCATTGTGCATGTGTATAGTTTGAAGTCAGATGAGAGGGGTAATGCTTTTGCCATCATAAGCATTAAACTACCTGGGTCTGCGTGTCAGGTAAATAAACAAAATGGATATTATCTAGAAGGTGGTGAAAATATTTTGAAATCTGTCCAAACTGTGTTTTTATTATCCAAGATGTTTCCTGTATACTTACATAGTGAAAAGAATAGGGGTGCATTAGAGTGGTGATGAACACGGACAATCCATACTTTTAGACTTGTCCAAATTGAATAAAATTTTGATGGGTCAGTACAAAACAGTTGTAATTGCATATATGTTATAGGCAGTAACAAATGTTTTGTACTGACCTGTCCAGTCATTTTCTTCTTTTTCCGCAATGTTCCCAAAGGGGCATATAAAATCATAGGATATATGGGAATGGTTTAATATGTCTACATTGTAAATTGTTAGTTTACTCAACTGTAATTATTTAACCCATTCCCCCACAGTGACACTTTTGAACACCCCTCAGTCAAAAAACATTGGGAAAACGTGTAAAATGAAGAAATTGTTACAAGCAATTTCTTCTTTATACACAATGGTTTCTACCAAGAAAGTTGATAAATCTAAATTTTCATAAACTCATAATTGTTGTCTGTAACTCCTTTTAATTTGGAATGGTCTAAAATTTTGTTGTGTGGGAATGCGTTAATTGGTAAAAACAAAGTATTTTCAAACATATCCTACTATTTGGAATTTTGACTTGAAATCAATCGGAGAAATGTGTCATCATATAAAGACCGTGGATCTTTGTTGTAAGTTTGGAGTTTACTATGTTAGAAGTAAGTATCATTTGAGCTAATTTTCTCTCGTATTCAAGACAGAAAAATATTAGAACAATCCAAATTCAAAAAATTTGCAGATGACAAATCATTAGGCATTTGAATTGTAAAGGAAATTATAAGCGTAATTTAGGGTTACGATAGCTTCAGAATGTGAGAGTTAATCCATTCCATTATCACCAAATTTTAGACTTGTCGCCTAGATTCAAAGAGGCTGCAGACAATAATATAAAAATGGTGGTAATTTTAAAAATCTTTGTCTTTATTGGTGGAAAATATTGTGGATAATGAAGGAATTGCTTGTAACAAGCAATTTCTTCATTTTCAATGATATTCTTCAAAGCTTTTTTTCTTTGAGGTGTCAAAAAGCGTTATTGTGTGGGAATGGGTTAAAAGGATACATTGCTTGTTACAGGCAAATTTTTCTTTCCCATAGTGTTTAAAACTGTTCATGAATTGAAAAGTGAGTGTCATAAGTTGGTAAGACAACATAATGTGAAGGAAGGAAACATTTCTTTTCAACCTATACCCACACTGCAAGTTCCAGTTTTAAGGCTCCTTCAAGAAAAAGTTTTAGACATTTTTGTCCAACTTCTTTGAATTTGGACCAGTCTAAATTTTTGTTGTCTGGTAATTAGAAGCAATTTCCTTTTTTTGCATTATTTTGTAAGTATTATCAATTAGCACATCTAAATGCATGAGTGAGTGGTTATGGGTTTTATACATTACGAATATGTAACTTTTGTGGGGTTCCAGGATTTTTCCAGATTAGTGGCTTAGAAATGGCCTTTTTCTGTGACCTGTTATATGTGGCAACTAAAATCAGAGACTAACTACTGCTTTCCTCGTAACTTCTGGATTGCAGCAGGTTGGTTGCTTTTATTCTTCTATCTGGATGTCAATAAACTTTGGAATGAAAAGCAGTAGGCTATGTGTGAGACTCTGTGCGGTTAAAGGGGGGTATAAAAATAAGCAACTGGGTCAATTGTGCAGGCTGACTAGGTTATATATACTTTTACACATCTCAGATGGTGCCTTTTAATGACCTGATGAGTTACATATCAATTTAGGTTTGAACTTCCTGTTTTACGATTGATTATATTCAGACATTGATGGTATAGTGGTACATTTTCGTCATACTTTACTTAGCAACTATTCATAGCACACAGGGATAATTATGGCTCAGAATATCATGTTTAAAGAAATATCTCATTTAGCCAAATTTTATGAGAAATTGAGAATTTTGGTGAGAAATTTTACCAAATCCTTCACTTAATTACATTTGCTTTGAGATTTTTCAATTATTAAGCCAGTTTCAATGAGATTTCTGGCAGAAAAATTAAACAATCTCCCAAAATGATCCCTGAGAATTGACTGTAAACTTTGTGCGTAGGTTATCTAGGTGTCCTATATGGTTCTTACCAAATTTAGGAGCCAACGTCATAGCGCAGTTGGTAGCGTCCCGGGTTTGATCCCCGACGGCGGCACTCATCCTTTCCGACTATTTGTCTCTCATCAATGGGTCGATAATCGTAGACCTATGTTGAATAGCAGCTCGAGGCTAGGAAAGGATGTAATGGTAGTACTGGTGTGAGAAATACCAGGATCCATTGTTAGGTGCTCTAGCCGCAGAGATATAACTGAAAGATTTTGAAAGCAGTGTAAAACCTACTTCAAACAAACAAACCAAATTTAGGTCAGCAAGTTATCTAACTCCTGTTGTACAACTTCGTTTACTATTCACACATTATTAGTATATTGTCGTTGCACTTTTCTCAGCAACTGTTCATAGCATTGACTTGAAACTACCCAATTTACCCAATTTAGTTCTGTAAATTGTCTAATTTCTGTTTTACAACTGTTTATACCGTATTTATTCGAAAAATCGCCCGGGCAATTATTAGAATAGTCACCCTCGGCAAAGCTGGGGGTAGGCGATTATTAGAGTTTTTTTGGTACGGAGGTTGGCGATTAGAGAGGTGTGTGGTATGAAAGATGACTGGGGAATACAAAATAGTACGAAAATCATAATGACATTTTATTTGGGGTGTATTTACGATTTTTTAAAAGCCAACTGTCAATTTAGTTCTGCATTTGCATCGGAAATTAAACAGCCAAAAGGTGGGAAATCCTGCAACACTGCATCATAGACGCAATGAATTTTAAAATGTCTAATAAGTTGACCCTTGCAATATCGCGTATCATAGTATTTCTGTATGCGCAGGACAATAAAGATATACCTGTTTAAAGTTCAATCCATTTTTGAAAGACCTGAAGAAATTCGACGTAAAGCTAGTTTCGATAAAGTTAGACTTGTAACCCTGTTGTCTTGATCAATTGATGAAGCCCCGGTTTTGTTAAAGGCATTTAATCATAACGGAATCAAAAATCAAGGCTTAGTCCATTAGGACGAATTAGTTATAGTAGGATCGTGTAATAATCTTAACGCATGAGTAAGCGTGCCAGGTGTTCAACTCGACAATGTACAGACGCGTCGGTCACCAAGGAGATATGGCAGCGCGGGAACTTTCCCGACTCTTTTCATTTCCTTCATTATTGAAAATAGCAATCTCATTTCAATGAAAGAAAATTACGATAATAAGTGTTTTGTTACGGATATTTTAATCATAAACTTATTTTCTAGTGTTTCACTGAATATAACTGGATATTTAAACGTATTAGTGTTGAAAAATTCGACATACATTTGTAATATCTTCCTGTCCACGGCCCTAGACAGGGAGCTTCCATGGTAAAGGTCTTTGTTTGCTATTTCAAACTCTTGAGTCTTTATTTCCCGTATCTCCTTATCCTAACTGATCGGATTTAATATAAATGATTTCTTGGCTTTTTCTCATTACTGTGGTAAGAATTGTCAAGACCAGAAATAAATTGATACTTGCAAATGATATCATTGTTATTGGTAGTTCTCGGTAGTTTTACCTAAAAACGTAGACTCTTTGGATTCGGCCATTTAATTTGATAATAAACATTATTATCTTTTTTATATTAAAAGGTTTATTTCAATTTAAAATAATGATAATAAACATTATTATCTTTTTTATATTAAAAGGTTTATTTCAATTTAAAATAACATTCCATCTAAGAATTTCAAGCCCGCAGACACCGAGACAATGGGAGCCTCGTAACAAAGTTTAAAATCTCTCCCATGTCCAGATGATAGGGAAATAATTTAATTTTTTTTTTTTTTTTTTTAGATCAAGTGACAAACTGCATTTTTTCTTTCCTTTCACAGCCAGTCTTTAACTGACCTTGGCAAGTTGAAATAACTAAGTTATAAATAACGTATAAAAAGTAAAGTCTAGGCAGTTCAAGTTGATTAATGGATAATTACGGGGTCGCGGCGGCGATCTCTTGACGTTTTATAGGAATACATTACTTACCTTTTAGATTCAAATAAAATATTAGTTCATTGCATTCAAATACGCCAATTAATCATGACTTGATTTTCGATTATTGAAGGGGGTGGGTGTTTATTAGAATCACCTATTGTTACTAAAAATCGGCGAAAAATGGCCGCATTTTATGCAGTATTGTAGGGGATGGGTGTTTATTAGAATATGGGCGATTATTAGAATAAATACGGTATTTGGACATTGCCTTATAAAGTGTTTAATTTTTGTCACACTTATCTCAGCAACTGTTCATAACAGTGATTTGAAGCTTGATGAGGAGGTTCATCTTAATGCCCTCCATTGCTCTGCATGCTATCTACTTCCTGTTTTCTGACTTCTGAGATTATTTTCAGCCAATGGTTTATTTTTGGACTTCAATTGGTACAGTGGTATCTCTTTAATGCTTGATGTGGAGGTGAAGCTAGATGTCCTATATGGTGCTCACTGAATAAGTTCAAATGAGGGAGAATTTAATTTTCTGTAGTACACTGCAGCTCCACTATAACACTGTTGGTGGGGTCCAAGAAATGAAACAGCGGAAGAAGTGGAGTTATTATGCTATAACGCTGCTCTCCCCCCATCCCCCCCCCCCCCCCGCCGTTACTGAAATTTTCAACCCCTGGAATCAGAACTAAACACCCGATAATTCGTGATAAAATTCCTGTAACAAGTTTATAATTCTATACAAGTTACTAGTCGGGAAATGAAGAACAACAACTGTAGTTACGAGATTTTAGCAGAAACCGACGAAATTCAGCGTGCGGAGGATTAAATTTTAACCTTACCTTCCCGGTCTATCAGGATTGAATAATATGTAAATTTCTACAGGTCTACAAATTGTGGTTCTCTTTCTCCCAATATTAAGAAGCTAGAACAACCCGAGACATGTTTTATTATTATGATAGTCGTCGGCATTAATGTAATTGAATTCAGTTTTACTCTGCCGTAAATATTTCCATTCATATACAAAAGGGATAAAATCTGAGTATCTCACGTATCTCCTTGGAGACCGACGAGTTGTTGAACACTTGGGGTTACTGAAGCGTTGAAAAAATGTCGCGTGGATCGACCTTCGAACCTCTTTCGCGGTAATGGACTTGGTCTCATTTCTTTACCATTGATAAAAATACGGTAACAATAGATCGAAGAAGAACTAGTCATTTACGAATCGGGTATTTAAATCGACCAGTTGCACGTATACAAACTGGATTGAACTTTGTAGCGTCTTTTAATCGTAAAAATGAAGGTCATAATAATCGAAAAATATCCGAGACAGGGGAATGTCTGGTTTCATAACAACAAGAGGAAAAAATTCGGTCAGCAAGAATTCTCACGGGGCACGCGTCTGGCATGTGACAACTCCGGAAACTCCCATTAAAAAGCTGAACATCTGGCGGCGCCGCCTTTGATTACCTTTCCTCCCTCAGAATAAAATAAACTGTACTGGTATTTTTTTATTTTAATCTACTTATATTATCTATCCCGTTTCGTATGTCAATCTTCCGATATTGTGACATTTACAATTAAAATTCACGTATTTTCTGTATTTAAATAAAACGTCGCAACTACGACTGATTGTTTTCAAAGCACATTGTAACGTATTTATCTTGAAGCCACTAACCTCTATGGGCTCCGGATACCAGCAAACTATGAAGTGAAATAAATAGTAGGCTTCAGACAACTTGACTTAGTTCACGGTCGCGCATTACTTTAAGAACACGTCCTACTGGGGACTGAAGAAAATTAAGAACGCCGATAGTGAAACAGTGTGATATTTTAATCGCACCACCTTCAAAGTTTGTAACTGAAGGATACTGAGGTGCGTGCAATTCTCTATTGATTTTAAAAATATCAATGACCTAAGGCATTGATCATCTCAATGTCAAATAGTAAGACCAAACAATCAAACCGATTATGTAAATTGAAACACTACGCGTGTCATCAATCAAACAAAGCAATTACCTCTGAACTAATGCATTAATGATCAGGACCGTCCACGTAAAGCTTACCTGACTTCGGGTAATTATCAATTTTTATGTGCAACCCTTTTTCTTCAAGTGGGCCGAAGACGGGATGAAAAAAACGAGGCCAAATCAGCATAAACATTGTATCTCAGCATCTGCAACCCAAAATGCCCCCCCCCTTCCCAAATTTTGGGAGCCAAGCGTTATAATGGAGTCAGTGCTGTGCTGGGTAGCGTTATAGAGGAGTTGCAGTGTATGTGGTAGTGAATGCATGGGTAATCTCAGTGAGTTTAACCTATTCCCACACACTGATGCATTTAGACGACCCAGAGGGAAAAAAACTTTGAAAAACATTGTGGAAAATTAAAAAAAATTCTTGTACCAAGCAATTTCTTCATTATCCACAATGTTTTCTATCCAAAAAGAAGAAAAAAAATCCATCAACTTGAAATTGTTGTCTGAGCTTCTTTCAATTTGGATAAGTCTAAAATTTCTTATTATTTGTCAGATTTTGATGTAATTTTGTATATTTTTCAGTATTTGTCATTTACACAAAAATAACTTCATTGAATGGAAGTAGAGGGTCATTTTGACAATACTTGTCTCAGGACAATATCCATACATTATTAGGCAGATAAATTTGAATGTAATTTCAAACACACCTAAATTTTCTAGAAACAAAAGGGATTTCATTTGCTCCAAGTTACAGGTTCTTGCTCAAACTCAAAATATAATTTTAAAGTAGCTAGTACAGACAGTTAAGATTACTTAAACTTTTTTTGGCATTTTTTGGCCCTAGTTTTGAAAGAACCAAAACATATACTTAGTTCCATAAATAAGTGTGCACTTAATTTTGTTATATTTATTTTTTCATATTTCACTGAAAATAATAATGTTTATGGTTTATTGTGTTTTTTGTAAATATAATTTGAGATGGTATGAAAATCGAAGTTGCAAAAGTATGATCCGTTTAGAAACACAGGAAAAGGGGCCTTATGAAAATTTAATTGAAAAATCAATTAAAATTCCTCATTAACACTCTAGAGTCCACAACTTTCATCAAGTTCTCTTCAAAGAATGATTATACCATGATGAGGATTGTTCCCATCGATATTCAGTATGATCTGTCAAGAAAATGGGGAAAAGGGTCCTTATGAATATTTTATTAAAAAATCTTCATTCACATGCTCAAGTCAAGTTTTTCTCAGGCAAGTAAGATATTAGGTTATGTTTGGTCATAAACTAGGTCACTATGTCAAATCCTAGGAATAATCTTGTGTGCCACATGTAAGGCTTAAAAATAATAATATTGAATAGAATGTTTGTTTCCATGTTATCTAAGCCAAGTTCAAATTTGGGTCATATGGGGTAAAAAACTAGGTCACTAGGTAAAATCTTAGAAATGCTTTATGTGCACTCAATTAGCCATATTTTTGCTTCAATTAACTTGATATTTGGTCAGAATGTTTGTCTGCATAATTGGGCAAGTTAGTTATTGCGTTATGTGGGGTTAAAACTAGGTCACTAGGTCAAATCCTAGAAACTATCTTGTGTACAGTCTAGGGGCCGCACTTTAGACTCAAAGGAAATATTTGTTCTGAAAGTTTTTGACAATAATATTTCGACCAAGTTCATGTTTAGGTCCTATGGGGTAAAAATATAGGTCAAATTGTCAAATCTTAGAATATCATCTGTGCATTCCAGAGATCATATTTTTGCCTAATATCAAATGATATTTGGTCAAAATGTTTGTTTCTATGTTATCTCAGCCAAATTCAAATTTGGGTCACATGGGATCAAAAACTAGGTCACTAGGTCAAATCTTGGAAAAACCTTGTATGCACTTTAGAGGCAATATTTTTGGCTCAAATGTGTTGTCATTTGGTCAGAATGTTTGTCTGCATACTATCTTGGTCATGTTTGATGTTTGGTCAAAAAGTAGGTAACAAGGTCAAATTTTCGAAATAATCTTGTGTGCTTTCTAGAAGCTACATGTAAGGCTTAATCAAATTATATTTGGTCCAAATGTTTCTTTTCATGTTATCTCATTTAAGCTAAAATTGAGGTCTCATGGAGTGAAAAAGAAGGTCACTATGTCAAATCCAAGAAATACCTTGTGTGCACTATAGAGGTCATATTTTGCCTGAAATCAAATGATATTTGGTTAGGATGTTTGTTTCCATGCTATCTCAGACAAGTTCAAATTTCAGTTTGCATGGGGTCAAAAACTAGGTTACTAGGTCAAATGCACTTCAGAGACCATAATTTTGGCTCAAAATTCTTGATATATGGTCAGAATGTTTGTTACCGTGTTATTTCAGCCCAGTTCAAATTTTGGTCACATGAAGTCAAAGACTAGGTCACTAGGTCAACTCTTGGAAATACCGTGTGTTAACTCCAGAGGCCATATTTTTGGCCCAAAGTTTTGATATTTGGTCAGAATGTTTGTCTGCATAATATCTTGCACAAGTTTGATATTGGGTTATGTGGGATCAAAAACTAGGTACCTAGGTCAAATCCAAGAAATACCTTGTTTGCACTCTAGAGGTCATATTTTGCCTGAAATCAAATGATAGGATGTTTGTTTCCATGCTATCTCAGACAAGTTCAAATTTCGGTTTGCATGGGGTCATAAACTAGGTTACTAGGTCAAATGCTAAAAAAACCTTGTGTGCACTCAATAGGCCATATTTTTGCCTCAATTGATTTGATATTTGTTCAAAATGCTTGTCTGCATAATATCTTGGTCAACTGATATTGGGTTATGTGGGGTCAAAAACTATGTCATTAGGTCAAATCCTAGAAATAATCTTGTGTGCACTCTAGAGGTAATATTTTGCCTGAAATCAAATGATATTTGGTTAGGATGATTGTTTTCCATGCTATCTCAGCCTAGTGCATGGGGTCAAAAACTAGGTTACTAGGTCAAATGCTAGAAAAAACTTGTGTGAACTCAATTGGCGATATTTTGCCTCAATTGACTTGAATTGTGTTCAAATGTGTTTGTCTGCATAAGATGCAAGTATTAATTGTGCCATAGGAAACACAGAAAAAGGGGCCTTACAGATTACCATTCAAAGCATTCTTATTTATGTTATCAGATGCAAGAAAAAATTGTGGTATTGGAAACACAGAAAAAGAGGCCTTACAGATTATCATGTTTATGTGATGAAGTTCACAGTAATTATCCGATTGTCTTTAAAATTTCACAGGACTATAGTCGTTAGGAAAGTTACTTTTGGAAATGGAGTGGATCCGTCTTGAAACAGGGAAAAGGGGACTTAAGGATTATTGCTCAAAATGATAAAGGGGATAAAGTCCAATTTGTTATTTTCATTCTATACATTCTTCTTTAAGTAATTAACATCCTTAAATATCAGATTACTATAACAGAAAACTTGATATTAGATTACTATAATAGAAAACTTGATACCCAGTAGAATGTCTCAGGCCCTCTTGTGTTTTTTAAATTTCTGGTAACGGGTAAATGGTATTTTGAAAGTCTGAGACATAGAACTGTTTCTATTTGATTGATTACTGATGAGAAAATTGGAATGGTTGGGTTGGGAATAGATTGACAAGTCTGAGATATGGAAGCTATTCATCAAAACTCAAATACTTTCTGCTAAATGTTTTCTTGATGAGTTTTCTTGGAAACTGCATTGATTCCTGCACCCTTGTCCTGTAGTAAATTGGAAAAAATTAAATATTTTCATGCAAAATAGACTACTATTTTCATGCCTCTGCCATTTAATGGCACCTGTAATATAAGAGTTACCTCTGTCCATATTTTCTTTTTCAGAGTTATGGCCCATTGTTAAATTTCTACTAAAAGATTTTATTCCAGTTACAATATTGATGGTTCAGTGCAAAACAGTTGTAATTGCCTATATGTTTAGCAGCTGGAGACTAGGAAAGGATGTAATGGTAGTACTGGTGCAAGATATACATGGAATCGTTCCAGCCTGGTGATATAAATGAAATACCCTTAAAAGTGGCGTTATTCCCCATTCAATCAATCAATCAACATTCAAGGGTTGCCACTCTTATTACTTGAAATTGTCATTCAAACTTCAACGAGGGATTCAAAATTGCTACACACAATAATTAGGTTTTTGTCGTACTCAAAAATAAACCTATATATACATTTGCTTATGTTTGAAATTTGAATCTTTGAATTATAAGAAAGAGTTTCAAATTATCACATAGATGCTATAAAAGTCTTAATGCTTTTAGAAATTTAGACTCCCAATATGCAGGAAGTAATATTTTGAAAAACAGGAACAACTTGGCTCATGAGTAAGAACATTTAAAGAGGATGGTTTTACAATCTGAAAATACTAGAATGTAGCACTGTAATGAATTCATACAACAAATGTGTTACACTGTCTAGAGAGCTAATTTACACATTATGTACAATTGACCTATTGCTGACCCCACCCACTGACTAACAGGAATTTCTGCTTTGTTTTTAACCGTGTTATTTTGAAAAATTTATGGCCTGTAGCATGCTACAAATCAGTAGAATGACTGGTTGGCGACCTAAATGTCGTAACCACATCTATAACAAGCTGTGGTAACAACATTTAAGTCACCAAACCAATAAAAATGTGTCACCAAAATCGCCAATGTCAAACTGAACTTCCAGTCTAAATGAATGATTTCATTGGTCAACTGATTATTTGATTGACAGCCATGATTGGTCAATTATGCATATGACATAAATAAGATGAATTTAGGCCTTCTTGTTCATTTCATAATTCAATCAACCAAGAACCAAGGTTTATTCATTTATGGTACTTTAAGTCAAATAAAGTCTGAATATAAGCAACATCAAAGTTAACCCTTTTCATGCTGAACCTGGAATATTCCTGTTTTGGCAGGAGGTCTAGACAAAGATCAGGCTGCATATATGTGCAGTCTGACCTTTGTCTAGACCTTGGGATTGCCCCTTTAACACCAGCATTGCTTATACCATTATTTTTCCGAAGAAAATATCAACCAATAAGTAGTGCATGCTGTCTGTGCTATCAGTCGTTTGATTTTAACACAGTTTTGTGGGGGATTTTATCCAGAATGACAAGGGTTAAGAAGGCAATTAGTAAAACATTTTTTTTTAAGGTTCTAATAATCATGGTTATTAAATGATCCTGTCTTTCCTAAATAAACACAGGACTGCCAGCACTAGCTGTTTATCAAGGACCAATAATAAGCTCTAGTGCTGATTTATCAATTGCCATGGAAACAAATCTTTCTGTGAAAACGATCTGTCTCTGTTTGGAACAAATTGGATTGCCAAGGAATGACATTACTTAAAATAGATGTTCTTCTAGTAATTAGACCATTATTGGACAAATATAGGGCCTTAACTTGCATGAAACACCACTAATCAAATAGTATTTAACGCCATGTTCCAGACCTGTAGTTTTAATTAATGAAATAGGACAGTCCACAGAGACAAAGTAGGATAAAATATGTAATAAATCATCAACAGATCACCAATTTTAGATTAGTCCAAATTCAAAGAAGTAGGACTTTGAGGTAGAAATCAATGTTGATAATGAAGATATTGTTTATTATAAGCTACATTTTTATTTTCCACAATTTTATCCAAAGTTTTTATTTTGAAGGCCCTAAAAATGCTTGACTATGTGAGTAGGGATTAAGGTTGTGAATTCAGATGATCCAATTCAACATTTTGATACCCTAGCAAAAACTCATTCTTATTTCTTTTTTTTTTTTTGGGGGGGGGGGGTACACTCGGATCAACCTCTGTGTGTGTGTCTCTCTCTCTCCTCTGTCAGTATACAAAAAATAAAATAATTTTGTGTTGCAAACTCCTACAAATTTGCTTCAAAAGTAACAAACTTTGTACATAAATTGATTGCATTTCGAACCTTTTTGGTTCCCCTGACAGAAGAATTATCTCCCCTTGAACTTTTTCATATTTTACATTTATACTAGCAAGGCTCTTCAGGGGTTATTAAGTTACATTAGTGGACATTCCAGTGACATTAGTTCTAGTTTGCTTTTTGTCTCCTTATGAAAAGTACCAGGCAATTTTTTCATTATCCACAATGTTTACTACCAAAAATGATGAAGATTTTTCAGATTTCATCAAACAAAATTGTCATCTGCAATTTCTTTGAATTTGGACAAATGTAAAATGATGTCGTTAGGTAATGGTTTTAACCCATTCCCACTCAGTGACGCTTTTAAATGCCCCTCAATTTGAAAGCTTTGGAAAACAATTGTAGAAAATGAAGAAATTGCTTGGTACAAACAATTTCTTCATTATCCACAATGTATTCTACCCAAAAAGACAAAGATTTTAAAGATTTCATCAACTTCAAATTGTTGTCTGCAACTTCCGGTCTAAAATCTTATCGTGTCGGAATGGGTTAAAGGGACAGAGATCTTGTGGATAAGATCAGGGTCCAAGATTATTAAAAAAATTTCATGTTCTATTGAGAATTCGGGCCCAGGCTGCACAAAATAATGATCTTTGTCTTTGCCTTATCTCATTCCCACACAATGACGCTTTTGGATGCTCCTCAAGGAAAATGTTTTAGAAAGCATTGTAGAAAATGAAGAAACTGCTTGTAACAAGCAATTTCTTCATTTTCCACATGTTTTCTACCAAGGGTGGAAAAAATCCATAGATTCATAAACTGTCTGCAGCTTCTTCCTATTTGGACAAGACTAAAATTTTTGTGTGTTGGAATGGGTTATACCTTAACAGGATTATTCCATGTTCATCTTGACAAGGGTTAAATTTCAGGAAGCTCTGCAAGCAGACATGAATGACTCCATTAAAACTTCAGTGAGCCAATAATTAGTATTCAAAATGCAACTTGAAATCTTGGTACTGGAGAAAGATTTCCAATATACTGAACTTGGCTTCAAAGAAAATTAAGGAAGCAATTTAGAAATTGAATATTTTAGTAAATCTCTCCCTTTCCATATACAAAATCAATGAACTCATTCATGAGAAAAATCTTAATCCAAAGCTCGTGGTATTTTGTAATTGGACAACAGTTTGTATGATTCAGGTCTGTGGCCATAATGTTGATGTTAGCGCGTCTGACTCCTTTTCATGGTGTCTTGGGTTGGCAGGCAAATATCCTTTCCGACATTTGTCTCCCAAGAATGGATGGATAATCATAAACTTAAGTTGGATGAGCAACTTGAGGCTCAGAAAGATGTAGTGGTAGTACTGGTTTTGGAAATACCAGGAATCCATTGTTAGGTGCTCAAGTGATATAACTGAAATACTGTAAAATGTGGTGTTAAACCCCATTCAAACTTGTAACAAACAAACAAACAAACCAAATTCAAAGAAATTCAATTCTTTTAAATTAGACCCCCTTCCCAAGTGGTTGCTTCTTCTTCAATAATTACCCAGAAGTTAATATTTTTAGACTGATCCAAATAAAGTGAGGTCACAGGCTGCATTTTCAAGTGTGTATCTAATTGACAAGTAAGAGCTCTATGGGAATACCTTTTTTTATGCTCCCCGAAAAATTTTCAGGGGAGCCTATAGATGCCGGCTTGTGTGTCCGTCTGTCCTTCCATCCAGCCGTCTGTCCGTCGTCATATCTCAGAAACTCCTAGGCCTAATTGGATGAAACTTCATATTTAATCTTCCTATGGAATTTCCAAGACAACTTTTTTGACTTTTCTCAATTCAAGGCTGTGTCATGGAAGAAGGGGCCTTAATGTAAAAAATTAGTTTTTTGACAATTTCTCCTTGTCTGATAGTCAGAATTTTATGAAATTTCATATTAGAGTAGCAAATCAGATCCTCTTGACCAAAACTATCAAAAAGGTGCCTTAATGTTATTAGCTTTACGTATAAGCTCTCTTTTTTTCCTGCAAAAACTTAGATTGTCCATAACTTTTGATAGGATAAAGATATAGTCTTCATATTTCACATGTGAATTGCTTGTGGCAAACCCTTTTTTGTAGTTACTAAGTTCAAGGTCATCAGTCAAGGTCATGTGTCAAGGTCAGAATTTCAAAAATCTTAACTTAACTTTGTCTATAAGTTTACAATGGTAAGTGATATAGCCTTCATATTTTACATGTGCATTGCTTATGACATGGACTTTCTGTTGGTACTAAGTTCAAGGTCATTGGTCAATGTCAAATTGTCAAGGTCATTAATTTTCAAATATAACTCCTTTACAAATTGACAAAATTTCTTGTTACTTTACATCAATGTTTTTTATTGTGCCCTTGGTAATGTTTATTTCAATTTTTGACCCAATGAACCTTACCATGATAAAAGGGGGCTTAACGCCATGTAGCTTTACATTTTGCATATTTCCTGCTCTAAAGTAAATCAGTCTATTGTTTCTGCCAGACTTCTCAAGTTAGAATCTACATTTTTTGTATGGAGACATTTTTCATTGATAACTTTATTGGTCAAGGTCAAATATTTAAATCTTTACCATATAAGGATATTGAATTTTACTAGATTCCTTCCATGTTTGATTTCTTGTGAACTGAACTCTCAAACAATAGTTGCATTCAATAAGTTTGTTTGTTTGTTTGAATGGGGTTTTACGCCGCTTTCAACAATCTTTCAGTTATATCGCGGCGGCTGGAGCACCTAACAATGGAATCCTGGTATTTCTCACACCAGTACTACCATTACAACCTTTCCTAGCCTCCAGCTGCTATCCCACATATGTCTACGATTATCGACCCATTGGTGAGAGACAAATAGTCGGAAAGGATGAGTGCCGCCGTCGGGAATTCAATAAGAAGTTTTTTTTTCAATAATGGCATACAGTTTTGTGACAAAAGCCTTATTTGGGAAGCATAATCTGTCTCCGGCTGCTCTTGTTTTCCTTTGAAAATCCATTTTATAAAACTCTCTGGTAAAATGCGGCAAACCTGGTGTAGATAAAGACCAGACTGCACTTTTGTGTGGGCTGAATTTTGCCTTTACCTCCTGCCAAGACAGGAGTATTCTGTGATCAGCATGACGAGGGTTAAATCCCTTATCAAAATGTACAATAAATACCTCTAATGTTAAATAAATATACCTGTTCCATATTTCAAAAGGCATTATGGATGCCAGTATGTGACTTTGATTAGATTGGTTTATTCTAAAAGTTTTGATGAAAGGTCTTCTCAAGAGATTTAATTTGTTTTAACACACATGCACTACAAATTCCTTAAATGCTAATCAGGTTTGTATTAGCTGTTCTTAGAAGTCTTTGAGACAATTAATAATTAACACAACAAGTAATCAACAAACCATAGTGTCTCCAATCGATTGCTGATATTTTTGTTGGATGACACTAGGATGGCAATTTACACCCCCCATCCTTAGGGACCATTTTGAGGGTTAATCACATTACTGTTCTAAGTGTGTATACATTTCATTGACACTTAGAACAGTATCACTGTTAAGCCTCAATTTATCATCATTCTGATGACCATTTCATAAATCACTACTTGATGATCAACATATCTATTATGGCTATGGTAATTATAATCCCACACACACACACACCTACGAAGTAGAAGTACCCTGTTGTACATTTTCAAAGGTTTTCCAATTTATCTCCCATTAAATCCCGATAGGGATCAAACAGAGTGTTTGCAGCTGTGACGTCATGGAAATCATATCAAGGCTGTTCCTTGGACGTCTAGTCAGAGAAATTTCGGAGCTCAATTTTTCTTTCAGTTATTGAGGTTTTTAAGGCTCAAATCATTCGTCGAGTTTTTAAACCATTTCTGGACTATTTGTGATAGTGCTATCTGAACTTAATTTGGAGTCAAAGGTAAATTTTCGGTGTTTTTTCTTTCGCTTTTTTAGGGCTTATCAGTCATTCCTTTGTTTGGTAAGAACACGGGGCAAAAGCCGTTTTTGAAAATTTTCTCTTCGATTTTATTCTACTTACAATTGTCTAATGACATGCCCTATATTTTGCGCAGCCTTAAAAGGCATACAGTTCGGCAAATTGTCGATCTGCTTTCATCCTAATGGAAGGAATATACTAAATCTTTATATTCCATGTTCTAATGAACAAAGAAATTGTTTTGCGCAGTTAGCTAATTGGTCGTTCTTCTTAGTTTTCATAAAACTTTTGACACGATAAAAATACGATTCTAATGAATCTTAGACCCGTATTTCTTTTATAAGTTTAATTCAGGTATAAACGAATTATGGACTTTCTGTTTTGATTCGCGGGCTTGATGTTCTCATTTGGTAAAAGGGGTTCCTTTTTGGCTTTCAGCTTGACCGGGACCCCAAATGGATAAAGAAGGTCAGTCGGGTCAAAGGCACGTGACTTCCCAAGAGCGCGGTCACATGGCAACACAAGAGACACCTAATCCAGTCCAAAATAAAGTAGATCACATGACGGTTCAGGTTGGTCATGTGACTAGACAGGAAGATGCGCTAAAGTACGCGCAGAAAGTTGCGCAGTCAAAATCGAAAGTTGCTGCTGAATTCCAGGTTCAGCAATTCATAAAGCAAAGTGAGAACATGCTGAAGACTTTTGCAGAGAACATGGTAACTTATACCGCCCAACAAACAAAGATTAACTCGCTGTCATCGGACTTAAACGAGATAAAAGAGCAACTGAAAACACTCAAGCGCCCGGTGGATCACGAACCTGGAGAGGACACTTCCGGTAAGCGTCAAAAACAAACTGATAATGCAATACAGTCGACTCTTTCCGAGTCCGAAAATGGTGACGAGGAATCGGAACTTGATGATTTATTGCGCGGATCGGCTGATCCATCATCTTTTTCTGAAGAGGACTCCAGTATTTCCGAAATGCTCTCGGATTACGACGATTTTTTCTCGGCGGAACAACAGACCGGCCCTAGTATTTCTCAAAAAGTTGCCGATGTCTTAAACAATTCCCTCAGACCG
This sequence comes from Fragum fragum, assembly GCA_946902895.1. Lineage (NCBI taxonomy): Eukaryota > Metazoa > Mollusca > Bivalvia > Cardiida > Cardiidae > Fragum > Fragum fragum. Next base: position 8,187,028 of record OX336377.1, read on the forward strand.
AAAAAACGAATTCAGGAAGAAAAAATTAAAAGCCTCGAACAAAAATACAAGCGCCCTGAAAATATGACAGCTCTTCAATGCCCCACAGTTCCCACTATTTTATGGCCACAATTGAAAATAACACTCGTTCAATTGACATTGGCCTTGCAAAGACTATTAAACATCTTAACCGGGCAGCCATTCCATTAGTTTTGGCAATGGATAATGCCTGTGACAAGCAAAAACAGGATTTCAATCAGTTAAAGTCTTACATTTGGGACTCATTTAAATTGATTTGCCACTCCATCCAGTCAATTAACACACAGCGCATGGAGACTGTCAAGCACGAACTCCATCCCAAGTTTAAGCAGTTGTGTTCTGATGATAATAAAACAACAGACACGGGGTTGCTTGGGGACAATGTTACAGAATTAGTGAAAAACCTTGATGGCTCAAAGAACATACAACTCACCAGCAATCAGCCTTTTTTATCGCTAGGGAGGGGGGGCAACAACACGTCCAACAGGTCCAACTTCAAGAACAACAACCCAACATGGACTGCCACCCCTCTCAAAACAAATCAATGGAAGTCGCCCAAGGGAAAAGCCAATGTCTCGGGGCCACAACAAAGCGAAAAACTTCCGCAGGAATTAACTGTGAGTACTGTGGGTGGTTTTAACATTAAACTTTGCAATACAAAGGAAAATTTTTTGGCAGGGAAAACAAGGAATAACTTGAATGAATGGTTGAAACTCACTACTGATAAATGGTTACTTCAAACAATATGTGGCTATCATTTGGAATTGGACTCAAAACCTTTTCAAAAATTTATACCGAATCCATTAAAATTTTCAGACCTGGAAAAAGACAAAATTGACATGGAAATGAAACGGTTTGTTGATACAGGGATAATTGAACCAGTTGACTTTACTGACAAAGATGAATTCATTTCCAACATTTTCATTAGACCTAAAAAAGACGGAGGTATTCGTGTTATCTTAAACTTGAAAACGTTTAACAGTCATATGCAGTTCATACATTTTAAGATGGAAACTTTGAAAACAGCAGTTAATTTAATGAGCAAAGATTGTTTTTTGGTTTGGTTGATATCTCTGATGCATATTATAGCATACCAATCTGTGACAATGATAGGAAGTACTTCCGATCTTTCTTCAAAGGGGTTAAATATCAATTTACAGTTTCAGTTATGGGACTTTCGACTGCGCCAAGAGTCTTCACAAAGGTTTTAAAGCCTGTATTCGCTTCGTTACGAGCAAAAGGTCACATCTCTACAGCTTACATTGATGATAGTTGCCTTCAGAGTCAGACTTTTGCTGGTTGTGTTCAAAACATTCACTATACTGTGTCCTTGATGGATAGTTTAGGATTAACAATAAATCTGAAAAAATCTCACTTACTTCCCACTCAGCAAATTGAATTTGTGGGCTTTGTTCTGTGTTCTAAGACAATGACAGTTAAACTAACTTCAAAGAAAATCACTTCTATTATAAAATTGTGTACCTCAATTTTGGGTCAAAAGAGAATTACCATAAAACAATTTGCTCAACTTATAGGACATTTAGTGGCTACAGAACCTGGTGTGCAATATGCACCTTTATATTACAAACCTTTGGAGAAAGTAAAAGTAAAAATGCTTCGTATCAAGAAAGGGAATTTTGACTCTTTTATGTCCGTCACTCCAGAAATTAAGGTTTACATAAGTTGGTGGATAGATAATTTGCCACATTGTGTTAAATTAGTGTCTCATGGGAATCATGATATTGAAATGCATACAGATGCAAGTTTATTAGGTTTTTGGGCATGCATCAAAAGTCTTGACTTACGGACTAATGGGGTTTGGTCAGAGCAGGAACAAGCTCTACATATTAACTAAACTAAAACATGTCACATTGGTTTACTGGCTTTGTGTAAAGACATGTCTCATAAACATATTCGCATTTATACAGTCAACACAACATGTTGCGCTTATATTAACAATTTCAGTGGAAAATGCAACAAGCTAAATGAAATTGCACGCTCAATCTGGTTTTGGTGCATTAATCGGAAGATTCATCTTAGTGCTTCCCACATAGCTGGCGTTGATAACGTGGATGCAGACAATCTTTCGAGAAAATTCAATGACGACTTAGAGTGGTACCTAGACGATAAAGTGTTTGAAATGATATGCAAAAAATTTCACACACCAGACATAGACTTATTTGCTTCTCGACTGAACTTTAAATTAAAGGACTATGTCTCGCGTTTACCTGATCCTAATGCATTTGCTTTTGACGCATCTTCAATGAACTGGGCTTCCTCCTTCAGTTATGTTTTTCCTCCTTTCAGCTTAGTCCCTGGGATACTACAAAAATTGTTGGAGGATCAAGCAGAGGCCATTCTCGTAACACCGGTTTGGACTACACAGTGTTGGTGGCCAAAATTGATGACATTAGTCATAGAACCGGGCTACTTCTTACCCAATCCTCAATTAATTCTGCGTCTGCCTCACAAACCAACATTTCGCCATCCTCTAAAGAAAATGCAACTTGCAGTTTTCCGGGTATCAGGGAAGCCCTCCAGAAGCAAGGTTTCTCTCGGGAAGCTACTGGCCTCATCATTGATGGATGGAGATCATCCACACGAGTACAGTACGCCAGTAATATAAATAAGTGGCTAAAATTCTGTGAAAAAACAAAGTGTTGTCACATTAGTCCAGCAGTTCATAACGTAGTTGAATTTTTGACGTTTTTGTATTACCTTGGATTAAGTTTTAGTGCTCTAGGTACTGCGCGAGCAGCAGTGAATGCCTATACTTCTATGTGTTCTGGATTGGACTTTGGTGGTAACAAAGTGTTAAAGAATTTTATGAAAGGTGTATTTAACAATCGGCCACAATTTCCAAAACACCCTTTGGTATGGGATGTAAATACTGTATTTAGCTTTTTATGTCAAAATGATATGGATTCTTTGATTTATCATTCATGTAAACTGTCTCTTTTATTTTTATTACTTAGTGCTCAGAGATGCCAGACTTTACATGTTATACATGTCAATGACGTGAGATTAACTGAAAATCAAGTTATTATTCATACTAATCATCTTTTAAAACAGTCAAGGCCCTCATACCATCTTGAAACTATATACTTGAATAAGTATACAAGAAATAAGAAATTATGTGTATATGAAACTTTTAAAGAATATTTGACACGCACTGAGGCTCTCAGGCCATCAACAGAAAAGAAATTGTTGATAAGCACTCAGGCTCTGCACAAAGGTGTAGCTAGGTCTACCGCTGCTCGATGGGTAAAACGCATTTTGTGTTAAGCAGGAATAGATCCTTCATACACTACCCACAGCACAAGAGCTGTCTCAACTAGTTTGGCTCACTCAAGAGGTGTGTCAATTGAGAAAATAAGGGCAACAGCTGGTTGGTCAAACGCCAAAACTTTCTTTAAGTTTTACAAGAGAAATGTGGCTCGTAAAGACACTGTTGAGCAGGCAGTGCTAGATGGTTAATTTGTATTGTTTTATACTTCAGACTGTAATTTCAGATATAATTTTCTGAGCAACATTAAATGATTTCTTCTTCTTTGACATTGGTGTTCATCAAAAAATCCGCTCTAAATTCTCTGTTTGATCCCTATCGGGAGTTAATGGGAGATAAATTAGAAAATTTAAACAAGACTTACCGTCAGGGAAGTTGTAGTTTGAATGGTAATTTATCGACCATAACTCCTGAAGGGATCAAACACCACTTCCACCCACCCCGAGTACTTGTGGGATTTTTTAATGATGTGTCAGATATGAATAATTTACTATAATTAGAAATATTCATATCTTGACGTGAGCTATGAAGACTGATTTCCATGACGTCACAGCTGCGAACACTCTGTTTGATCCCTTCGGGAGTTATGGTTGATAAATTACCATTCAAACTACAACTTCCCTGACGGTAAGTCTTGTTAAAATTTTCTATTAGAAATAAGCTTGGAATAACCTCTCAGTTCCAAGGTTTGCAGAAAGATTAAATTTACAGAAGGTAAAAACGAAATATTTTCCATGCAAGCTCGGCATAAATATAAACAGAAACCTTGAAACCAATACTCTAAGACGAGGTGAGCATGGAAAGCTTGGGCATCTGATGGAAACCTGGGAAATATTTTGCCTTAGGGACATAGGAAAAGAAGCTTGGAAACTTTGGAACCTTATAATATACTCTGAAGTATTTCAGATACCTTGGACAATCAATGGAAACCGGAGATACAAATTCCTAGGCATTTAACCCTTTCCTGTGCAATTCCTGACTTTAAGTCCCCTCAATATTATACTTCAGGAAATATTTAGAAAAAAGAAGAAATTTCTTGTAACAGCGATTTCTTCTTTTTTTCAATATTTTCTATTGTATATGATGGTAACTATTTGAATTGTATTTACTTTTTGGCTCACCTGAGCACAACATGCTAAAGGTTAGCTATTGTGATGGGTAATTGTCCAGAGTTCGTCTGTACGGCTGTGAACAATTATTAAAAAATCTTTTCCTCCTAAACCATAAGGCCTAGAGCTTTGATATTTGGTAACTATCATAACCTATTGACCCTCTACCAAAATACTTCAAAGAATTATCGTACTCTGAAAATTAGCCTTTTTCTGTGCGATCCCTGATTGTAAACAGGGATAAAGAAGGATATCTTTGAAACTTTTCTTCTCCCAAACAATAAGGCCTAGAGCTTTGATATTTTGTATGTATCATCACCTATTGACCCTCTACCAAAATAATTCAAAGAATTACTGTATTCTGAAAATTAGCCCTTTTCTGTGCAATCCCTGATTTTACAATGGAATAAAGAAGGAAATCTTTTAAAGTTTTATTCTCCAAAGTGATAAGGCCTAGAGCTTTGATATTTGGTACCTATCATTAGCTATTTACCCACTACCAAAATACTTCAAAGAATAACTATTCTGAAAATTAGCCCTTTTCTGTGTAAAATAAAGTAAATCTTTGAAAATGTTCTTCTCCCAAACAATTAGGCCTAGAGCTTTGTCATTTGGTACTTATCATCAGCTATTGACCCTCTACCAAAATACTTCGAAGAATTACTGTATTCTGAAAATTAGCCCTTTTCTATGCGATACCTAATTTTAGATAGGAATAAAGGACATCTTTGAAAATCTTCTTCTCCTAAACCATTAGGCCTAGAGCTTTGATATTTGGTATGTATTGATGTCTATTGACCCTCTAACAAAATACTTCAAAGAATTACCATATTCAAGAAATTATCGATATATGGTGGGAAAATCAGTATACCTAGGATTAAAAGAGAAAATCCTTTAACATCTTCTCCAAAATAATTAGACAGAGGGCTTTGCTATTTTGTATACATCATTAAGCCATGAACCATCACAGTCAGGGGAGCAATTTAGGACCATCATGATCCTCTTATTATTGTTATCTTTTGAATTGAGACAAGTCTGATTTTTAAAAAAAAAAAAAAACAGTAAAGGGTGATGAAATAATTTCCAAATAGGAGGTAAGAAAAAATGTGTTCAGAAAGCTTGATCATTTTCCAGAAATCCTAGAATGATTAAGACATTGTAAATTGCGATGCCACAAATAATGCAAACATCTTGGGAATAATAGAAATTGCTTGTAGGAAGCACTGTCTTTTCATAAATTTCCTTTGATTCATTGCCAGACAACAAAATTTTAGACTGGTTTAATCTTAAAGAATTTTCAGACAAATTTATGATTTATGAAATTTAAGATTTTTTCATCTTTCTGGTTAGATATTATTGTGGAAAATGAAGAAAATACTTGTTGCACATCAGACTCCTAATCTTCAATCATAGGATGTGATTGGTTTGATCCCGAGTGACGGCACTTATCCTTTTCGACATTTGTCTCTCACCATTGGGTGGATAATCGTAAACCTAAGTGGGATAGCAGCTGGAGGCTAGGAAAGGATATAATGGTACTACAGGTGTGAGAAATACCAGGAAACCATTGTTAGGTGCCCCAGCCGTCGAGATATGACTGAAGTACTGTGCCTTTAAACCCCATTTAATCAATCAATCAATGGCAGATTTCATGTTTGACTTCGTCTGCACATATCCTTTCCAACATTTGTCTCCTACAAATGGGTGAATAATCGTAAGCTTAAGTGGGATAGCAGCTGCAGGCTAGGAAAGGATGTAATGGTAGTACTAGTGTGAGATTTACCGAGAATTGATTGTTAGGTGCTCCAGCTGCCTTGGTATAACTGAAATACTGTTTAAAGTGGCATCAAACTCCATTTAATCATTCTATCATTTCTTTTCTTCAATGTTTTTTCTACTATAAAATCACAGGGACGTAAAAACTAGGGAATGAACAGGAAAGAGTAAGTTAGACTCTATGAGGAATCCCCTTGATGCAACACTTTACTGGAGTTCTTTGTTACTAGTTTCTTAATGCTTAACAAAATTCCTACCACCAATGGGCAGATAATCGTAAGCCTATGTGGGATAGCAGCTGGAGGCTAGGAAAGGGTGTAGTGGTAGTACTGGTGCGAGAAATACCAGGAATCCATTGTTAGGTGCTCCAGCCGCCGCGATATGACTGAAAGATTGTTAAAAGCGGCGTTAAACCCCATTCAAACAAACAAATTAACAAAATTCTCTTGAAGTACAGTCTCCTTGTAATTAACCCTTGTCATAATGAACCCAGATTATACCTGTTTTGGTAGGAGAAATAGATAAAGATCACATTGCACATTTGTTCAGTCTGATCTTTGTCTAGACCTTCTACTTGTCCCTTTAAAGTCCAATAGTTTTTAGCTCTACTGGCCGAAGGCCACTAGAGCTATTGCAATGGCTTTTTCCTGTCCTGTGTCTGTGCATCTGTCCATCGTCCATCCCTTAACTTTTCCTTGTTAACACTCTAGAGTCCATAGTTTTAATCAGATTCCCTTCATACTTTCACAAAATGATTGTACCATCAAAAGGATCATTCTTTTGGAAATTGGGTCAGATCCGTCAAACATGGGAAAGGGGCCTAATTTAAATTTAATTAAAAAATCCTTGTTAACACTCTAGACTACACAGTTTTCATTGGATGGTTCCTTTCGAAATTGGGTATGATACGTCAAGAAACTTGGAAAAGGGGCCTCATGAAAATTTAATTAAAAATTCCATCAAAAATCCTCGTTAACACACTAGAGTCCAAAGTTTTCATTGAATTCTCTTCAAACTTTCACAGAATGATTGTGCCATCATGAGGATTGTTCCTTTCCGAATCAGGTATGATCCGACAAGAAACATGGGAAAAGGGGCCTTTTTAACATTTAATGGAAAAATCTATTAAAAAATCCTCATTAACACTCTAGATTCCACAGTTTTCATCAGATTCTCTTCAAACTTTCACAGAATGATTGTACTTTGATAAGGGTGGTTCCTTTTGAAATTGGGTATGATACATCAAGAAACTTGGAAAAGGGGCCTAATCAAAATTTAATTCAAAGATCTTTTTTAACACTCTAGAGTCCACAGTTTTCATCTGATTGACTTCAAGCTTTCACATAATGATTGTACCATCATGAGGATGGTTCCTCTCAAAATTGGGTATGATCAGTCAAGGACCACAAGATGAAAATTTGATTAAAAAAATCCTCATAAATACAATAGAGTCCACAGTTTTCAACAAATTCTCTTCAAACATTCACAGAATGATTATTACATTAAATGGATTGTTCCTTTTGGAAGTTGGTTTGATCCATCAAGTTTCTTGGGAAAAGGGGCCCTATGAAAATTTAATAAAAAAATCTTAGCTAACACATCATGGCCCTAGATTTCACCTGATATGACTTCAAACTTTCACTGAATGATTGTACCATCATAAGGATTGTTTCTTTCAAATTGGGTCTGATCAATTGAGAAACAAAGGAAAAGGGGCCTTACAATAATTCATTTAAAAAAAATCTTAATTAATTCTTTAAAGTCCACATATTTAATGGCATTGTCTTAATACTCAAACAGAATAATTATACTTTTGTAAGTATAGTTCCCTTTGGAATTGGTTCTGATCCATCAAGTAACATGGGAAAATGGACTATATGAAAATTCAATTTGAAACTCCCTGTTAACACAATGAAGCCCACAGCTTTGATCAGATTTTGTTGAAACTTTCACAGAATGATTGTAAGGTCATAACGATTATTCTTTGCATAACAGGGTTTGAACTGTCAAGAATCACGGGAAAAGGGGCCTTAAGAAAATTTCATTTATGAATCCTGGTTACCAAGTCTAGAGCTTTCATTGTATTTTCTTCAAACATTCACAGAATAATTGTACAATAATAATGATTGTTGATGTTGACATTAGACCCGATCCGTTAAGTATCACAGAAAAAGGAGCATTATGAAATTTAATTTCAAAATCCTTGTATCTCAATAAAGTCAACAGTTTTCATCAGATTCTGTTTAAACTTTCACAGAATGATAGTTCCATCATGAAGATTCTTTCTTTTCAAATTAGGCCTGACCTGTCTATTATCATGGGAAAAGGAGCTTTTTGAGAATTTTATCTATAATCCTTGTAATCAAGTCCAGAGCTTTCATTGGATTTTCTTCAAACCTTCACAGAATCATTGTACAATAATTACGAATGTTGATGCTGACATGAGACCTGATCCTTCAAGTATCACAGGAAAAGGAGCCTTATGAAAATTTTATTTTATAATCTTTACACCAAGATAAAGTCCACAGTTTTCATCAGATTCTGTTCAAACTTTCACAGAATGTTTGTACCATCATTGGGATTGTTTCTTTCCAAATTGGACCTGATCTGTCTTAAGTATCATAGGAAAATGGGCTGTATGAAAAATTATTACCAAATCCTCATTAACCCAAGAATGTCCTCAGTCTTTATCAGAATCTCTTCAAACTTTAATAAAATGATTGTACTATCATTTGGATTGTTCCTGTGTAAATTGGGTCTGATTGGATAAGTGACACAAGAAAAGCTGGGCCTTATGAAAATTTTATTACACAAACATTGTCACAATAAAGTCCTCAGTCTTCATCATAATCTTTAAACTATCTATCATTAGGATTGTTCCTTTGTACATTGGGTCTGATTTGTAAAGTTTCACGAGAAAAGGGGCCTTATAAAGATTTTATTACAAAAAATTCTTGACAATTCAGTCCCCTGTTTTCATTGATTCTCTTTAACTTCTAAAGAATGATTGTACCTTCATTAGAATTGTTCCTTTTGAAATTTGGTTTGTTCTGTAAAGTATCATGGGAAAAGGGGCCCTATGAAGATTTCACTATAAACTCATTAACACAATAAATTCCATAGATTACACAGATTGATAATGTACCATCATTCCAATTGTTGATTTTGACAGTGAAACTGATTAAGGCAAGTGTCACATAAAAAGGGGCCTTATGAAAAACTCATCTTAAGTATTCTAGTTAACACGATGATGTCCCTTGATTTCACCGGATTCACTTCAGAATTTCACAGAATGATAGTACAATCTCTTAAAAGGTTCTTTTCAGAACTGGGTACAATCTATCAAGTATCATGTAAAGAGGGGTCTTATGAATTTTTTTATGATTATTCTAGTAAACATAATGAAGTCCACATATTTCATTGGATTCACTTTAAACTTTCACAGAATGATAAAACCATCAGTAAAATATCACGGGAAAAGGGGCCTTATGATAACTTGATTTTAATATTTTTGTTAGCGCAATAAAGTCAACAGTTTTATAGGATTCTCTTTAAAGATGCATGGAATAATTGTGGCATTTGAAAAAGGAAAAGGGGCCTTACAGATTATCATTCAAAACATTCTTGTGTATGTGATGAAGTTCACAATCATCATCGAATTGTCTTTTAAATTTCACAGGACAATTGTAAGGAAAGTCCTTTTTGGAATGTAATTTATCCATCAGAAAACACAGGAAAAGGGGCCTTATTGATTTTCATTCAAAACAATCCTGGTTATGTGATAAAGTCCACAAGTGTTGTCAGATTCTGATGAAAATTTTACAGGATGATTGTAGGGTCATAAGGTAACTTCCTTTTGGAAATGGAGTGGATCCATCATGAAACATGGGAAAAGGGGCCTTGAGGATTGTTGTTCAAAATCATAAAGGTGATAAAGTCCAATTTTTTTCCTTTATGCATTTTTCTTTGAGTAATTAACTTCCTTAAATACCAGATTTCTTTAACGGAAAACTTGATAACCAGTAGAGCGACTCAGGCCCTCATGGGCCTCTTGTTTAACAACTCAAAATTAGTGCTGTCTGTGTTTTCAGTCCTTTTATTTTAGTACAATATTTTGTACAGGATTTTATTCAGCATGACAAGGGTTAAGATATGTGAAGTCCAATATAGTATGTGCACATATAGACAAAGTGTAATTAAACATTTTGTAGTTAAACTATGTGGTGTACCTTAATTGTTGTTAGACCTAGTGGAGTTTCCCTAGTTAGACAAGGTCAAATTGACTAAGTATCATTTATTCCCATTGTAAGTAGAATCCCTTATTTGACTTAAGTGACTTTCTGAAGGAAGAGTAGTGAAGTTAGATAAGTTGAGTCTCTTTTTAGGTAAACTATTTGTCCCAAATAAGTTGAGTCTCCTTCTAGGTAAACTATTTGTCCCAAATCTTGACATGGACTAAATGGTACTGACTCTAAAACTATAATGTAAAATTGCGCAGCCTAGGTTAATGCAGATCAGAGAAATGTGTTCATGAACTATAAAACTCAATAACCCAATAGAGTTATTAAATCTTGCAAATGAGTTATTTCGGATCAATGCAAAACAGATTAAACCATTCCCATACTATAAAATTTTGGACCAGTTCAAATTCAAAGATTAAAGTTGCAGGCAACAATTTAAGTTGATGAAATATTCTGAATCTTTGTTTACTTGGGTAGAGAACATTGTGGACAATGAATAAATGGCTTGTAACAAGTAATTTCTTCATTCTCCTCAATGTTTTCAAAGCTTTCATATTGAGGGGCATTTAAAAGCGTCATAGTGTGGGAATGCGCTAATACCTCCAACTGAAAATTGTTATTGTCAAATTTCTTGAGGCACAGTAACAGAAGGATGACTGTGAGAAAATATTCTATTTTATTCCATGTTGCTCAAGCACATAATTAGTGAAATTTGCTGTGATGTAACTAAAAGATTGTAAAACACCATTCTGTCAATCAGCCAACAAATTTGTGCAATATCATATCGTTTTATTTATATGTAAGAGAAAGAAACAAGGGTATTGTGTTTTATTGTCTATCCAAGAGCTGTTAGTTGTCCATAGTGCATTGTCATTTAATGTAGTCAGCATTTGTGTTGTGGACTCTTCAGGCCACAGATATCCTCAAATTTATCCTCAAAATTTGTTTGAATGTATGGCTTTCACAACACATTTTATCTTCATGAAACAATATTATGTTAATACATCTCATCAAGTTATCATTATATGGCAAAACAATTTTGAATGATTGAGTTATACTTCCAGATCTTCTTAACCCATTCCAACTCAAGCCCTCCTTTTTACGCCCCACAAGAACAAAGCTTTGGAAAACATTGTGGACAATGAAGAAATTGCTTGTCACAAGCAATTTCTTCATTATCCACAATGTTTTCTTTCCCAAAAGACGAAAAAAAATTTAAAATTCCATCAACTTGATATTGTCGTCTGCAGTTTCTTTCAATTTGGACCAGTCTAAAATTTTCTTGTGTTGGATGGGTTAATGTATACAGCAAACTTTGCTGTCTGTTAAGATGGAATTGGAATAAATGTTTCATGGCGATGACCTTAATATGTGTCTGTTGTGTCCAATAAATGAAGTTCCTAGTATCAATATTACCCTGAGTCTGGGTGATATATCTATCCTGTAGAAATAATAAATGGTTGATAAAGTGACCACATTCCGATGCTACAACGCTCCTAGAGAGACGAAAAAAGAAAATTCAATAATTGTAATAGAAAAGATGTTGAGGCATTGAAGAGTGTTCTGGTATTTCATGAATGCTGTACATTCAATCAATAATTTTCTCTCTCAATTCTAACCTGTAACATAGAGCGATGGCTTCAAGCAATGCTGATGTTTTTTAAATTGAAAGCTGTAATGGCAAATATTGTCTGATATTCATGCTGGAAATGAATGTTTCATTAGTATTGGTAATGTTCTGCAATACAATAGCAGTATGAATATACAGTGACCTTGCAGGAATTGATTTCCCTTTAGGGTCAAAGAAAACAGTTGTTCTATATTATACATGAGGTTGTATATGTATTGGACATTGAGATAAATGATCTGTGGAAGTAATAGGATTTTTATGTCCAAGTTAAACAGAATCAAGAAGGATATAATTACTGGAGGAATATGTGCTGAGCTTTCAATTTATGGAAGGTTTTAGTGTGTTTTGAGTTAAAATAAAATGTGACTTGATATTATGCTCTGTTTAACTCATTTCAACATGGCAAAATTTTAGACTGGTCCAAATTGAAAGGAGTTGGAGACAACAATTTAAAGTTGATTTTTTTTTAGATATAAAAAATCTTCTGGGTAAAAAACAATTGTGTAGAATGTAATTTCTTCATTTTACACAATGTTTTCCCAACTTGTTTTTATTGAGGGCATCAAAAACATTGAGTGGGAATTTGTTAACCCATATCCACTGAATCCTGCTTTTTATGCCCCTTAAAAATAAAGCTTTGAAGAAAAAACATTGTGGATTTAAAGAAAATTGCTTGTAACAAGCAAATTTTTCATTTCACTCAATTTTTTTCCTTCCCATGAAGATCTGAAACTTTTTTACATCTTGGAATTGTTATCTAAGACTTCTTTTAATTTGGACCAGTGTAAAATGTTGTCCTCTCAAAATGAGTCAGTTGCCATCATGATGATTCTAGCATGGTATTTCAAGATGCACAATTTCAAAGCATGAATGCCTTGACTGTCTATCGCTTTCTAATTTTCCTCTTTTAGAAATAATATTACTTTAATTTGATCACATACATGAATAGAATATCATTTGATTAAAAAAAAAGGAAAGAAAATTGCAAATATATTCAATTTAAGAAGCCAAGTTGAGACTGAAGTGCAAAACTGATCCATTCAGAAGTATGATATTTGATGCATGTTAAAGTTAAGCTCATAGTTGTTGTAGCATGCATAGAAGAAAAAGATTAGTGCAGAATGAGCCGTAAGGCAACAAGTCCACGACCTCAGCGTATTCGTGGCAACAAAAGAGGTTGTGGAGATGAAGTTCAAGGACAGAAGTCAAAAGAGCCACAGGACTGGTACCATTACTGTCTTTACAATTGTGGCTACTTTCTATGGCCAGTCTGTAAGTATGAAATTACTTCTAACTGTACAAAAAGAAGTTTTCTTCCACAATTAAATAGAATTCTGTTTACAGTGAAATGATTTGACAATACATTAAATCTGTAAATTTCAAATGAGATTTAACACTTATCTTCCAAACTCCTTAATCAAAATGATAAACCAATATTTGATTGTCGATAAATAATATGCACTTTGCCATTTCAAATATAATTTTAGAGACAAATGTTGCAAAACTTATATTTATTTACCAGCTTCAAAAGAAGAGGGGTTATACTGTTGTACCTCTGTCAGTACTTCTGGCAGTGCTTCTGTTGTCACATTTTTCTCAGCAACCATCCATACACTTGAAACTAAGTCTTGGTAGCTTAACCCTTGTCCTGCTGAGCCCGGAATATTCCTGTTAGTCTGTCCGTCCGTCTGTCCGAATTTGTCCAGACAATTACTCCTACATTTATGGATAGATTTCAAAATAACTTGGCACAATTATTCTCCATCATGAGTAGATATGCCATTTGAAAGAATTTTTGGGAAAGTTCTAATGTCAAGGTCACAGATCATGGTCAAACACTAAAATATTGATTGTCAAGAGCATTTCTCCAACAATTATGAATGGATTTCAAAATAAATCGGCACAATTAGTAGATTTGCCATTTGAAGAATTTTTTGGATAGCTTCAAGTTCAAAGTCTAAGCTCAAGGTCAAACAGTGAAATTGTGCTTGTCCGGAGCATGATGCCTACAAAACTTTGTGGGCTCAACAGCAGTTGTCCTGGTTAGATATTATTTTTGACATTGCCGGGAGGGGGGTAATAAGACTCCGTGACAGATTTATGTCTATTCGAATCCAGTGGTAGAATTGAGCTTTTGAGCTTGTATTTTGTCATGGTCTTGATCTGCTTGCAGTGTCCTCAAATAAATGATTTACCAATCATAGCTCAGTGCTTTTATTGGCCATACTGTTTGCAGTTAAAATTATGTAAACTTAAGTGAGAACACCACATGCAATCATTGCTCTCTACCAAAAACTTAACCCAGTGCCGAAAGTTATTTTTTAGCACCATGAAAAGAGGTAGGAAAGGAATTTCAGGAAAAGAAGAAATTGCTTGTACAAGTACTTTACAACATTTTTTTCTACCATGAAGACAGTTATTCAATATGGTATTGCTTTAAAATTGTTGTTTGCAACTTCTTTCAATTTGGGTCAGTCTGAAATTTTGTTGTTGGGTAATTGATTTAACCCATTCCAACTCAAGCCCTCCTTTTTACACCCCTGAATTAAAGAGCTTTGGAAAACATTGTGGAAAATGAAGAAATTGCTTGTATCAAGCAATTTCTTCATTATCCACAATGTTTTCTACCCCAAAAGACAAAAACAAATAAAATTCCATCAACTTGAAATTGTCCTCTGCAACTCCTTTAAATTTGGGTCAGTCTAAAATTTTGTTGTTGGGTAATTGATTAAAGATATATCCTCAGGTGAGAACTCCACATGTTGCCTTTGCCCTCTACTCTGTTGATACTTGCTATAGAGGCTTGTATGGTGACAGCTGAAGTCATGTTAGTATCATCTAACATGGTCAGGCTTTACTAAGGAGACTACACTGAAAAGTCTTTTGTTGGTTGTGATCTTTGTATGATTATGAGCAAGTTAATGATTAGTGTGGTAGCTTTACAATTATATGGGCAATTGTATATTTCTGTTGTCTTTCAGAAAATTTAGGCAAATTGACCAATTCCCACACAAGACTGGTCCAAATTCAAAGAAGCTGCAGACGACAATTTCAAGTTGATGGAATTCTTAATTTTTTTGCTTGTTAGAATTTCTTCATTTTCCACAATGTTTTCTATAGCTTTTTTCTTGGGGCATAAAAAGGAGGGCTTGTGTAGGAATGGCTTGATGTGTTTGTGATTTTTATTTCTAGTATCATTATAGAAATTGTTATTGATGAGGCCATCTGTATAGTAATGGATTTTTCAATTCTTTGTAAAATAACTTTAAAGATTAACATACTAATATAATTGTGAAAAACTTGCAATTGTTACATAATTGCTAGTATGAATATGTTGTATACTAGTATAGTTGATTGATTGGGGTTTAATGCCAATTTGAACAGTAATTCAGTCATATCACAGCGGCTGGAGCACCTGGTATATCTCACACCAGCACTACCAACACATCCTTTCCTTAGCCTCCAGCTGCTATCCCACTTAGTTTAATAATTATCCACTTATGTGTGAGAGGCTAATGTCGGAAAGGATATTTACTGCCGCCGGGTATCGAACCCATGACATCCCATAATTGAAGATTAGGAGTCTGGTGCGCTACTGACTTTGCTATGATGGCGAGGTACACTAGTATGGAGGCAAAATCATTTCCTTTATTTTACTTTGAGATTGCTTGAGCACTTTATGTGCAAGGAGGGCTTTCAGGGTTTTGTGATGTCTAGCATTGGTGTCTTGTGTCGTCTGTTGTCTTTCGTTCCTTGTTTGTTGTCGATATTATTTGTGTGGACACTCTAGATACCAATTTTTCTCTCAAATGTGAAAATTGGTCACAATGTTGGTTTTGATAAAAATCTTACACAACTTCAAACCTGGGTCATTTTGGTAAAAAAAAACTAGGGCACTTGGTTAAATCTTAGAAAACGCTAATGTTGACACAAGGCCACATTTTCGAATCTAAGAAAAAATAATGGAAACTATAACAGCATACAGATTTTCTGCTCAACTGACCTGACATTTTGTCCAAAAGTTTGTCTTGACAGATTAATCAGGTGAGCAATTTAGGGCCATTATGACCCTCTTGCTATTTCTTACAAGACTGAATTGTGTAATGCTATCTTTCAGTGAAATGATTCAGTGTACTTTTAAATAATTAAGGATGAAAATACAGTTCTGCAATCCAGATTATCAATGTATAAGAAAATGGCTTCATGAAGTGAGACAAATGTTTCATAAATGTTTACAAAATTACCAATTGTTTGAACCTTTTTGATGTATTTTCTAATAAAATGTGAAATTTTGCCACATATAAATTAACCAATATCCACACAAGCCTTCTTTTTTACACTCTTCAAGAAAAAAAAAGCTTTGTAAAATATTGTGGAAAATGAAGAAATTGTTACAAGTACTTTCTCTATTTCCCACAATGTTTTCTACCCAAAGACAAAGAGTTCAGGCTGCAGCCAGAGCAAAGTTGGTAGCGCATCAGACTCCTAATTATGGGGTGCAGGGTTCAATTCCCGGTTGCCTGAAGTATTTTTACAGTCAGGACATTGTGTCTCTTGTCAATGGTTGGATAATGTAAACCTAAGTTTAAACTGGAAGCTTGGAAAGGATGTAGTTTGTATTACTGGTGTGAGAAGAGAAATACCACAGTTAGGTGCTTAACCTCCGCAATATGACTGAAATACTGTTAAAAGTGGCAGTAAACCCGGTTCAAAGAAACAAACAATATTAAAATTGCACCAACTTTAAATTAGAGTCTGCAACATCTTTGAATTCATACCAGTCTCAAATTTTGTCATCGTGGAATGGGTTTAGTTCTTCACAATGACAAATCCATACTAAGAATTGAGACAAAATGTTATCAGACTAATAAATCAAGTCTTATGGTGTCTAAGAATCAGATTTATTGCAATACTGCACACAATTATAAGACAAATATGGTCTGGTTTCTGAACCAAAGCTTTTACTGATGCAATTTGAATTTTTAGGTCAAAAACTAGGCCACAAGATCAATCATTAGAAATCTTTGTAGAAACTATGGAGGTCAGAATGTTTGCTTTGGTGTAATCCTGGATAAGTTGAAACTGAGTCATTTGGGGATCAAAAACTAGGTCACAAGGTCCTGAGAAAAATCATGTAGGCACTCTAGAGGTTGTAGTTTTTGCTCAATCAACCTAAAAATTTGCCTAATGTTTTTGTTGATGAAATCCTGGAATTTCTTCGTTTTCATTTTCCAACACTTTTTTCCTTAGGGGCATCAAAAAGCGTCAATTGTTGTGGAATAGATTAATGGTATGCGTTAGGATTTTGTGTCAAATGCTTAACCCATTATCAGATGATAAAATTTTAGACAGGTCCAAATTGAAAGGAGAAGCAGACAGCATATGCAAGTTTATGAAATTTTAGAATTTGAAACATAGTAGAAAATGAGGAAATTACTTGATACAAGGAATTTCTTCATGTTAAACAATGTTTTCCAAACTGTTTTCCTTAAAGCCTGTCTCACACAGAACACGGTTGGGCACATGGTTCCAATAAGGTATACTCAGTTATACATGGGTTGACTGGTACGAGTAATGAGCTCCAATCGTGCCTGGGGATGAGTTGGTACGATTTAGACTCGAATATAGCACGAGTATGTACAAACAAAGCAAGGATATACTTGGTCGAGCAGGGTTTGTCACGGTTTGAACACGATTTGCAAACGATTTACATACGATTGCTGTACTGTTTCAAGTAAGGTCTAGTACTGCCTGTGCGGCCTAGTAATTTTAAACACGACTTTTACTTGATTAACTGGACATTTAGAGGGTTTACATACGGTCCCACCAACTTTTGTTTGGAGTTATGCTCGAATTATCGCACATTAGTGTATGATTTGATATAAATTGACTTGTTTTGATGGCTTGGCTTCATAAATTTTCGAACTTTCAACAGAGAAGTTAGAAAAAAGGCAGATGACAGAATAAGGGAATTAGAAATCATGATAAGACTGATAGACATTGAGATTATTGTGGTCAGAAGGCGTGAGAGGAGACAAGAACAAGCCAACAGAAGGAGAAGAAGAAGTGGTCGGAGGCCCTTGGTGGCCCTTTTTGTATTCTCCTTGGGAGAATCTTCCATGGTGGGGATATTTTTGGGGACCTTCTTCTTCTTTGGAGGCATTATGTAGCTTTGTTTGAATGGGGTTTTAAGCCGCTTTCAACAATATTTCAGTTATATCGTGGCGGCTGGAGCATGCATTATGTAGCAAGTACTCTGTTGTTTCAAGGTGGCAGCAGGTAGTTGTGTTTTCTGTTGTGTTTGAGTGCTGTAAGATCGTACACAAGCTTTGTACAGACGTAGAGACCATGTCTGGTTGTACTTGACCATGCATAATTCGTATTTGAATGGTATTGGTCGTATAGCGATCTTATGAAATCGTATTGGTCATATGGCGATCATATAAAACAGTGTATACACTCGTGTGAATCGTACGGTGATCGTGTGACATTCGAGTGTTAATCCGAGTGTTGGATGTAGGACTTGGTTTAAGTTTCACTAGATTCCATACGATTTATATACGGTATTGACACGGTTGAGCTCACTCGTGGAGTGGACTTCATGTGCGGTTGTATATAGGGTGTCGTACGGACTCTCACAGTCTTGTACGATTTCTAATACGATCATACACGGACATGGCACCCATGCCATTTTTTTAAAAAATTTAAAAATCATACACAGCTTTCACAGATACACTCGAATGGCCCGGTTGGTTAGGTTGTATGTACGGTTTACACAGGTGGCCAACCGTATAAGCCGTGCGTTCTGTGTGAGACAGGTTTAAGGGGCATCAAAAAGTGACATTTTGTTTGATTGGATTAATGGAATCTGTTTGTTTATTTTTTGTGTCAAAAGCTTTGTCAAATGGCAGCCATTTTGTTGCATTATTGCAAAAGATTAATCAAGAATAATCATTAATTCAAACTTACTAGAGTTACTGATTAGAGGTGTCCTTTTAAAAAATATTGAAGAAATCAAAGTACTACTGAAAGTACTGTAAGCTAGCAAAGTATAGTTTTGTTCAGTCATCTTTTCTGTCTAAGGTTATAATGGTAGATAAATCAGATTTAAGTAACCATGGAGTTAACCTCTTCCCACACAATCCCTACTTTTCATGCCCCTTAAGAGAATAGTTCTGGAAAACAATGTTGGAAATAAAGATTTTGCTTGTTGCAATAGCTTCTTCATTTTCCACATTATTTTCTACTCAAAGAGATAGATATTATAGAATTTCAACTATTTAAAAAAAATTGTCATCTGCAACTTCTTTGAAGACCCTGATCAGAGTCATTTTGAACATGACGCGCTCGAACAAGCTAAAATACCTAGGAGATGAACATTCAGGCGGAGTTAGCAAAAACTACTTTTTATGGCGTATGCATTCAATGGATTTAGTGGTAAAGCCTCCAGTGGCAGTAATGCACTCAAACTCTGAGACGACCCCAAAACTTTGTTAACTTGAGCTACCAAAGTGGATCGAAGCTCTGCTAGCTAACAAAAGAAGTTTTTGGTTGTTAACAGAATTTGTCAAATGGTTCTCGATGTTCTTTCAACCATTTTGAAGACCATTTGGCATGGAAAGCTCAATTTTTTAGTATATTCAAGATACCGATGGGATGTTCATTCAAGATATCGATGCAATTTTTAGCTTGAGATTGCGTAAGCAATCTGAGGCTAAAGTTACAATGCTAAAAATTCAAACCCATGCAGAGTTTAATGTGAAAACATATTGTAAAAACATCTTCCGCAATCAATGTGATCTTCTGTCGCATGAAAAGTAGATCAGATCTGACTGTAAATTAATACGCCTGATTGAGGAGAGAAGGACGAAGGCGAGATATGACTCATTGAAAGCTGTTGGCTTGACGTGCAGTACTTTCGTGTGAGGGTTCTGAATTTGGCAAAATTATCAAAATTTGACAAATGAAAGGAAAGAAAGAAAGGAGATATATAACATATTGGAAATTTTTAAACATATAATCATTTGAAAACAGTTTGGTTATGCTCGGAATTTGTATCTATATATTTTTACCTCTGAATTCTACCCAAAGGATGCAACGTCTACATACCGCTTTTGAGAGGTGTACATATTCATGTTAACCTGATAAACGACCGCCCACCCTCTCTCCCTCTCTTTATCTGGAGATTATAAAGCCCATATTTACATAACGAAATTGGTCTGTGTGGTAGAATACTCACATCGCACACAAGAGCCTCCTAGTTCAAACCTGGCTACACCCTCCATTCCCCCATCTCTCTTACTCTCTAACTCTCTCTCGCTAGCTCGTATGGCTGAAAGCCAACAAGCTTTTGTCATGATGTGGTGTCCGTCGTCCGTCCGTCAACTTTTACTTTAAAAATCTTCTCAGAATGTACTGAACATAATTCAACTAAACTCAACCAAAATTCACAGGAAGGATCCTTGGGTGGCCTTTATCAGATCCCTTCAAAGCAGTTTGATCGGGTGAAAAATATGTAACGATATATATATATAAATATATCGTTACAATACCTCAACGGGATGAAAATTATTGCGGGTAGGTTGTGTCCCCTAGCGCACAAATTGGCAGATCTGCGCATAATCGACAGTAGATTTGGGTAAAAAATGGCACCTCCGATAATCCGACCATCAAACTTTTTCTGCCAAGATTATATATCTCCTGTATACATATCTCAGGCTTTCAGCGCTTTCAGTGCTTTGATTGAATATGATTTTAAAAAATCTACAGAGAAATTAAAAAATTACTGCCTTTAAAATTAAAGAATTAGTAGGTGGCAGCCCCTATGTCAGGTATCTTGGAAATAGCCTGTCAATTTTTTAGTACATTCCGCCAAACTTGGTACTCAATTGAGATATTGATGAGGGCGATTCATATTTCAAACCTGTAGTGAATTATCCTTTGTCATGCTGAACCTGGAATATTCCTGTTTGAGCAGGAGGTATAGACAAAGATCAGCTTGGATATAAGTACAGAATGATTTTTGTCAACACCGCCTGCTTATCCCTTTTAAGTCAGGGTAGTTAATGAAATTTAATTTTCAAATAAATATAGACCTAGAAAAAGTACTTTCCATGCTTCCAGCCCTTTGATTTTCATACTTTTTTTAAAAAGGATTAAACAAACAGGCTGATGCTGCATCGGATTCACATTGTTCCGCTCCATAATGCTCAACAATGTTAGAAAAGTGCCACATCTGTCATAGACAGCAAATTTCCTATATCCAGACATGTATCCAGGTTTGTGTTTTACTTTCAAAGTAGAGCATACCTGTTGCATGAAAAAATCTCTAAAGCTTTTGCACTAAGCCCCAGAGTTGAAATGCTTGAGTATGTCCACTAAAATTATACACAGAATGTCAAGGGTCTAACTTCTCATGAGACACGCCTGTCAACTCTGGAAACTTGCCGAAATAGCTAAACACCTGGCGTCAGTTCCTTTGATCACCTGCTTTACCCCTGGCAGTAAAATAAGGTTACCCAATTATTGCACCAAATAGTTAATTTATCGCTAGTGTTTGGACAGGAGTAGATTTGCGGTATTGTTTATGTATCTTCCCTTTTGTCTGGCTAATGTTCTGAGTATTTATTTCATCCAAAGAAATAGAATAATTTCGATTGAAAGTTTGGTAGAATAGCATCTATTCTCTTTGATGTTTTACTGATTAAGAACAATTCTGAGCCCTGACAGCATGCATAAATCTTGTAGACTCGTTGGTGTAGCTTTATTTGTTAGATGGTCTAAATTTTACAAGATTGTCATCTTAATTTATAATGATGCAACAATTCAGGATTTAACTTTGCAAGTTTTTCGATGAGATCGAACATGATATTTGGAATCTTTTCGTTTTTTAATGTCCCCTTCATTTGTAAAGTTTGTGATTCTAATAAATGCCTGGGCGTCTATAAGAATTTTATTGTATCTTATAAGCAATTCTGGCTTAAAGGGACAAGTAGGTGGTGTAGACTAAGAACAGACTGCACATATGTACAGGCTGATCTTTGTCGATACCTCCTACCAAAGGAGGAGTATTGGGTGCACAGCATGACAAGGGTTATTTGAGTCTAAAAATGTGATGGCTTCTGACTTGTAGTATTTCTCCCTTTAGGTTTTCCACAAGAGAATAAAAGTAAAGCCTGTCCTTTAAGATAAGGTAAAGTTAATTCTTAAACACAGAATGTATTCATTTAATCGGCTCTATGTGAACCAATTTGGCCTTTTGTTAGCTCGGCTGTTTTCAGAGAAATCCAAGGAATTGCAATCACCTTGACGTCCTTTGCATCTGCGTTGGCAATGGCGTGACAAACTTTAACTTTGGTGATATCTCTGTTGTTATTGAAGATATCCTCATGAAACTTGGCATGTGTTTTGACCATCACAAGAGCTATCTAGACTATCAAGGGGGATAACTCTAAAAGCATTTTTGTAAGAGCTATTCCCACTTTTTGACTTAGAAATTTTGCATTATCAAGCACCTGCAGCCGAGCGTTGGCACCGGTGGGCGGTGCTCTTGTTAACCCTTATCATACTGAATAAAATTGGTTTCTAAAAATGCTTTTAAAAAAAAGAACTGAAAGCACTACAAGTGCTTATAGAGGGTGTTCATTTCTCTTGGAAATCAATTTTTCAAACAAGCTCCGCTAAAAGATACAAGCAAATGATGTGGACTAAGATCAGACTGCAGAATAGTACAGGCTGATGTTTGTCTAAACCTTCTACCAGAACCGGAAGATTGCATTTAGCATGACAAGGGTTAAACTATTCACAAGATGACAAAATTTTAGAAAACCAAATAGAAAGTAGTTGCAGACAGCAATTTTCGGTTGATGAAATTTTAAAATCTTTGAATTTTTTTGTTAGAACATTGTAGATAATCAAGAAATATGTGTAACAATTGTGATTTTATGGGGATTGGTGAACTTCTATGTTCTATAAATTTATTAAAACACTCCATAGCCAAATGTTAATCGGTGGTCCTGTTATATTGGGTTCAGAAAAAGGTACATTGTGTTTCTTTGAGGTCCAGTTCTAGAGATATCAATATATATCTTGTCGGCCATGCAGAAGACATTGATTTTATGAATGGGTTCAGATGCTGCTATAGTATATCCTTGGGCTAAATTTGATAGATCAGCAGTTAATATTGTATAGACAACAAATGTATCACAGCGCTGGATTGAAATCAATAATATAGAAAGGAATCTGCAAATAGCATGTTCAAAAGCTGTTAGAGCAATAACTGTTTCCTTCCTTTTAATGGGAGATTATTGTTTCCCAAGTTGTCACATTAATATCACTCCTGCCATCTACAGTTAAAGGGAGAGCACAGATAGTTAATCTGAGATATTTAAAGGAAGACTTCATGTATTGCAACTCCTTTTTTAGCTAACCTGAGCACGAAGTACTCTGCGTGAGCTATTGTGATCAGTCATTGTCCAGCATCTGTCTGTCTATCTGTCTATTCACAATTTACTAAAAAAGTCTTCTCCTCCAAAACTTACAATAGGATTTCAACATGAAGAACTTTGGTTGCAATGACAACCAATTAGATAAAATTAAAAATCTTCTCTTCCCAACCTATAAGGCCTTATGGTTGCAATGACAACCAATTAGATGAAATTAAAAATCTTCTCTTCCCAACCTATAAGGCCTTATGCTTTGATATTTTGTATTTATCATCATCTATTGAACCTCTACCAAAATACTATAAAGATTTACTTACCATAGACTGAAAATTAGCCCTTTTCTATGGGATTCCTGATTTGACATAAGAATAAAGAAGGAAATCTTTGAAAATCTTCTTTTCCCAAACCATAAGGCTTTGATATTTGATATATTTCATCATCTAATCATCTCTACTATAATACTTAAAAGAATTACTGTACTGTGAAAATTGGCCCTTTTCTGTGCAATCCCTGATTTTAGTTAAGAATTATTGAGAACATCAAAATTTTTCTCCTCCTAAACCATTACGCCTAGAGCGTTGATATTTGGTATTGCCCATCGACCCTCTACTAAATGAAAAACATGGCTTCAATAGGCGGGGCTAATTTCCATATAGGGTGAAAGCTCTGAAAATCTTCTCAGAAACCATTTGATGAATTTCAACCAAATTTCACTGGAATGATCCTTTGGTTACTCCTTATTAGATTGCTAAAAAAAGAATTAATGGCTGTAAACATTGTTTTAATGGATTGGGCTAATTTCCAAATATGGTAAACAGTGAAATTACCCACAATCTTCCCAGATTACAAACGATTTTAAGTTTTCAACAAAATTTCACAAAATGAACCTTTGGTGACTCTTTGTCAGATTCCTTCATAAAATATGGCTTAGATGGAATGGGGAAGGGGGCTTTTCTCCATAATGGTAAATAGTGAAATTTTGAAAATCTTTTCCATCAAACAGCAGGATTGTTTTCAACCAAATGTCTCAGTAAATGATAAGTGAATTCAGGCTGGTGGAGTGAATCAGGCGCTAATTTTAGCGCCTATAGTCTAAATAATATTAATGACAGTATTTAGTGAAAAAGGAACAAAACCGGAATTTACAATTTATTAAACAATTTATTGCTCTCATATACAGTAACTTAAATTTCATTGGTTTATTGATGAAATTATCAAGAGACAATCCTTAGAAATCTCGAAAATCCATTAGAGAGCATTGAAAGAAATGACTGAATCTGCAAATAACATGTTCAGAAACTACCATTTAGACACAAAAACTTCCTTCCCATTAGTGGGCTATAATGTTTCCAAATTATGATCTGCTCTCCCTGACAAAAAAATGAAATCCTAGCTGTGTTGTTGCAGGCAAGTTCTCTAATTCAGGAACAATCAACAAAATAATCGGGTACAACCATTTCTACAAAAGAGAAAATATTATTTGATATAAAAGATAACCTTGTGAAACTTGCCTAAAATCAACCTTTTCTTAACCCTTGTCATGCTGTATAAATAACCTTACTGAATTGCTGTAAAATCAAAGGGCTGAGAGCACTGATAGAACTTGTTTTCAAAAAATCAATATTTCTTTTAAAAATCAATTTCATAAAAAATCTGGCAAGAAAAGTAAAAGCAGGAGGTGTAGACCAATATCAGACTGCACTTCTGTGCAGGCTGATCTTGGTCTACACCTCCTGCCAAAACCGGAATATTCCGGGTTCAGCATGACAAGGGTTAACTTAATAATGCTTTCTAATAGTATCCATATCTGCATCAGTTCAGAACATGGCTGTTGTTAGCTCCAATGGCTGAAAGCCAGCAAGCTATTGTCATGGTGTTGGGTCCATCGTGTGTCCGTCCATGCATCCATAAACTTTTATTTTAGTTCTAAATATAGATCAAGGAGATGCAAGGTTGTTAGAAAGTGGTAGAAAGTTGGGTTATGGGTATTGGTTACTGCTCTTGGATATGGAAGATAAAAAGGGAAATGTGGATTATATATTTTAACCCATTACCAGACAACATAATATTAGACTGGTTCAGATTGAATGCAGTTGCAGGTAACAATCTTTAATCGTTAGATTGAAGAATATCTTTGTCTTTTAGGATAAAAAACATTGTGGACAATGAAGAAATTGCTTATAACAAGCTAAAATTGGCCCTTTAACCCATTACATCACAATGAAATCTTAGACTGGTTCAAATTCAAAGAAGCTGCATTTCAAAATTTCAAGTTGCTGTGATATAAAAAATATTTACCTCGTAGGGTAGAAAACATAATGAACATTGAAGAAATTACTTGTTACAAAAAATTTCTTCATTGTCCACAATGTTTTCCAAACCTTTTTCTCGAGATGCTTAAAAGCAGGATTGAGTGAGAATGGGTTAAATGCAAATGCAGATACTTGTATTTAACCTTTCAATGAAACCTGATATTGTAACAAATGTTGTTTGTAAGCTTATAACTTAGCCCATTCCCACACAGTGACACTTTTTGATTCCCCTTCAGAAAAACAATATGGGAAATAAATGTGTAAAATGAAGCAATTTCCCCATTTTCCACAATGTTTTTAAAATATCATCTGTGACTCCTTTCAATATGGGACCAGTCAAAAATCTGGCCATTTGGTAAAAGTTTAATAGCTATAACATCAAGGATGGTAACTCTCAATACATTCTCATTGGAATTTTATGACTTTTTCATCTAGGGTTTATTACCAATCTTGATCCTTTAAAACATTACAGCGCAGGTTCAGGTATCTGCATGCAAAACAAGTTAACAGAAAACCAAAGTTTTTATCAGTGCTTTCAGCCCTTTGATTTGACAGCATTTCAGTAAGGTGATTTATACAGCATGACAAGGGTTAAGATTGGTCTAAATTGAAAGTTATAGTTGCAGATAATTCAAAGTGTGTTTAAATCGAAAGATATGTGCCAATTGGGGTAGAGGATAATTGTGTGAATTGGAGAAATTGCTTTTTACAAATTATTTCTTTACTTTCTTGCATAGATTTTGCAAAACTTATTTTATTTAAATGGTCAAAATGTAGAAGTGTGGGGCAACGGGTTGATAAATAGTACAGAAATCTTAGGATACTATTGGGGCATTTATGAATGAGAGCACTTGGGTCATTGCAGATGATAAATTTCTTTTTGACAGTCTGGAGGATTTCTTCCATATAAGGCAATTGATTCAATATATTGTCCACGGGCAATCAAAACATTTGGATTGCCAACTGATGATATATGGATTGTACAGAAGAAGTCTAAAATGATCATACTCAAAACATTTGGGAAATGAAATATTAACCCTTGTCATGCTGTTTAAATTTCCTCAATGAATAGCTGTAAAATCAAAGGGCTGTAGGCACTGATAAAACTTGTTGTTCAAAAATCAATATTTCTTTAAGAAATCAACTTCATAAACAACTCTGGCAGGAAAATTATAAGCAGAAGGTGTAGACTAAGATCAGCCTGCACAAAAGTGCAGTCTGATCTTAGTCTACACCTCCTGCTCAAACCAGAATATTCCGGGTTCAGCATGACAAGGGTTAACACTTGTCACACTGAATAAAATACTTGTTCATATCTAAGGGCTTAAAAGCACTGAAAGGCCCCAGTTGTCAGCCTATATTTCTTTTGTTGATTAATTTTTTTGGTGGTGTAGACTTAGATCAGACTGCAAATATGTGCAGGCTGATTGTATTCTTTACCTTTTGCCAAATGAAAAATATTCTAGTTTCTGATAGGCATGACAGGGGCTAATGCTTGTCCATCCTTCCATGAGCTTTTTCCATAACTTAAGGAATTTCTTTGGACAAGCAAAATCTTTCTTTTCCAAAATGTTTTATAACCTACATGGGAATTTAACCCATTCCAACACAAGAAAATTTTAGACTGGTCCAAATTGAAAGAAGCTGCAGACAACAATTTCAAGTTGATGGAATTTTAAATTTGCCAGTATTTTGGGGTAGAAAACATTGTGGATAATGAAGAAATTGCTTGATACAAGCAATTTCTTCATTGTCCACAATGTTTTCCAAAGCTTTTTTCTTGTGGGGCGTAAAAAGGAGGGCTTGGGTTGGAATGGGTTAAATCATGGTCTGTATTCATCTGACTTATTTTAATTTTGAATTAGTCTTGAATGTTGTCTGGTATTGGTTTAACCCATTTGCAGACAACGAAATTAAAAGAAGTTGCAACAGACAACAATTTCAAAAGGATGAAATTAAAAAAAAATTTTGCTTTTCTAAGTAGCTTTTACATTGTGGACAATGAAGAAATTACTTTTAACAATGAATTTCTTCATTTACCACAATGTTTTCCAAAACATTTTTCTTTCGGGGTGTCAAAAAGTGGGATTGTTAGGAAGTGGGTTAACCATCTCATTTTTCATGAAAATCCAAAACATCTGGATTTGACACCGTATGACAATTATCTAATTCAGTTGAATAAGATGGAGGTATGGCAGATATGATCTTGCCAGAATAAATGCATATGGCCTCAGGATAAGAGTTTCATAAGAGTGCCAGTATCGACATTTCTAGAGAGTGAATTTATAGAAATAAGGGAATTGTATCATTTCCCAGCAGAAATCGATATCAATGTTACAGCATAGGGGAATTCCAAGCCACTACTTATCCTGGTTAATTGTGTTAATTACAGATGCCTCTATCATTAATTAACGCTTCTATCATTCCCACTCTTTTTCCCCCTGTTGACAAATACCATATCAGATGAAAAGTTTCATATAAGAATTGATAGTGTGTTACCATTGTAAGTATTTGGTTTGAATTGCCTATATACTAGTGAGGCACTTTTATCCATGGTCTAGAGGGAAGGAACAGGCCTCAAAATTGGAGGGTTCCGGTTTCGGACCCCATATAAAATGTTGGAATTTTCTGAGCAAAGAAACAAATTCACATTGCTCCTCTCTACCCAGGTGTATAAATGGGTACATTGTGAGGATTGTAACCCCATCTTGTGCTGTGGCTGCCAAGTTTGCCAAAAATTAACAATGACTGGGATGAAATTGTAAAGTCAGATGAATATAATAAAGTGTAGAAAGTCCATAACTTTGCATCTTTATACCCCCCCCCCCTCAAAACTATGTTTGGGGGGTATATAGGAGTCAGATTTTTGGTCAGTCTGTCTGTCCGTCCATCTGTCTGTAAGTTTTTTGTGTACGCTCAATTTCTCGGCAACTATCGGACAGATTTTATTCAAACTTCACTGACATGATCAGTATCAAGCAGAGATGTGCATATTTTATTTTGGTTGTCGTCCATTGATTTTTGACAGAGTTGTGGCCCTTTGGTGAAAAGTCGTGTCTGCTCAATTTCTCAGCAACCATTGGTCGGATTTGATTCAAATTTCACAGAAACACTTGGTATAAGTCAGACATGTGCGTATTCTATTTTGGTTATGGTCCTTATTTTCCTGATTTATGGCCCTTTAATTAAAAAGTCCATTTTTTGTTAAGGCCCTTTGGCGGATAGCACTGTATATGGACAAGAGCTTTTGGGGGGTATTAGTCTGCTTTGCGACAATGTCTAGGTCACTTAAAATTGCGCACCTAGGGTCAAAAACAGCTGGGAAAAACATAAAATATGAGTAAGTTAGAAAAAAAATCTTCACTTTAAGGCCAAGGGCATTAGTATTTGGAAAGTAACATAGCCTGGCTGTTATGTATCAATTTTGATCAAATTACGCCTGTAGGGTAAAAAACGCCCATTCCCTGGGTGTCCAAAGTTGGTAAAAATGCTCAAATAGACCATGTTCAACAGTCTCCTCCCAATCTACAGTGTAAGGCATTAATGTTTAGTATACAGCATAACCAGATGGTTTTCTACCATGTTTGGTAAAACGATAGCCCTGGGTTAAAACATGGTCCTGTCCAAGAGGTCAAATTTTGGGAACTTCGAAAGTCTTTTCCTTTTTAAATAAAAGATGAAGGACATTTAAACATGGTATGTAGCATAACTAAATAACTTTGTACTATGTAAAGATATGCTAAATATGGAAAATATGCCCTAAGTATAAAAAACGTCTCTGATCCAGAGGTCGAAAATTGTGTAAATTTCTCAATCTGAAAGAAATCTTCTTTAATAAGGGCCTAGAGCATATGAAAAACATAGCATAACATTATTGTTATCTAACCTGTTTCTTGAACAAAAATGGCCCTTCTGAAGGCAGGCAAAGTCATTAAGAATGCTCTATAAGATCATGTTCAAATATCTTCCTATCCCCATGTATAAGTTGTAATGCGTTCATATTTGGTTTATAGTACATCTAGATTCTTCTGTACTAAGATTATATCCATTGAATCAAAAGGGCCCCGCCCCAGAGGCCCCAACCTTAGTAAAATGCTCAATTAGAGCAATTTTGAAGTCTACTCCTGTTAACACTGGTCCACATTAAACGAAGTTGCAGAAGGTAATTAAAGTTTGATAGAAATTAAAATTCAAGGTGTTTTTAGGGTAGATAATAAGAAATTGCTTGTAACTACAAAGTTCTCCCTTTCTCATAATGTTTTTATTTTAAATGTATTTTTCTTGAAGGCGTCAAAATGTGGGATAGTTTGGTAATGGATAAAACTATAAAGCAATCGGCATTCATATTTATTGCATGGCTTTACTGGATACCTCTTGCCTTCTGTGTTTTACGGCCAAGGTCACTTTACAAAATAAAGAAGAAATGTCAATGGTAATTCAAGTGTGCAAATTTATAGATCATATTCATATTATTCAAGCTAAAATTTTTCTATTTGAAACAATTAACGTCATGAAATTTGTCTTAGACAACGTCTACGGTGCTTTTAAAGTCACTTTCTATTTTAAGCTCCAACCCAGTCCATCACCAATGGTGACAAGACAGACAACTCTGATGAAAGTGGAAGTATCAGGGGAGGTTATGCTAGCAGCAGAGAGAGATCAAGGTTATTTTTCACATAATTTGCAACACATCATGCCAAAAAGCACCATTAAGGAACTCTACGAAACAATTATTATAAGAAAAGATTGGAAAGTTAAATTAAAGTGTGTCCAGAGTATAGCTTCCCCGGCGGCGGCTCATATTCTTTCCGACATTCGTCTCTCACCAATGGGTGGATAATCGTTAACCTAAGTGGGATAGCAGCTGGAGGCTAGGAAAGGATGTAGTGGTAATACTGGTGTGAGAAATACCAGGAATCCATTGTTAGGTGCTCCAGCCGCTGCGATATGACTGAAATACTGTTAAAAGCGGCGTTAAACCCCATTCAATCAATCAATCCACAGTATAGCTCCTTCAATTATAGATGAATTACAATATAACTTTTACTATTGTTCTGGGTTATAAAAAGATGTGCCATTTTGGAAAAAAACCCAGATAGCTCCAAGGTCACAGCTTAAGGTCAAATCTTGAAAAAGACAGAGTGTCCAGAGCATAGCTTCTAACTATGGATGGAATTCACAAAAACTTCTCAAAATTGTTCTCTATCATGAGAAGATGTGTAATTCAAACAAATCTTCAGATAACTAATGGTCAAGGTCACAGCTGAAGGTTGAATGTGAAAATTAAGTATTTCAGTAGCATATCTCCTTCATTTAAGGATTGATTTTGAAATATCTTTGCTCAGTTATTCTCTATCATGTTTATATGTGCAATTTGAAATTTTTTTGCTCCCCGAAAAATTTTCAGGGGAGCATATAGTCGCCTCTTGTGTGCCTGTCCGTCCTTCCGTCCATCCGACATCATATCTCAGGAACCCCAGGGGCTAATTGTATGAAACTTCATATAATATCTTCCTATGAAATTTCCAAGACACCTTTTTTGAATTTTCTCAATACAAGGCAGCAATGTGGAAAAAGGGGCCTGAATGTAAAATTAGTTTTTTGCCAATTTCTCCCAGTCTAATAGTCAGAATTTTATGAAATTTCATATTTGAGTAGCAAATCAGATCCTCTTGACCTTAAACTATCGAAAATTTACTTTTAAAAAATGTGTCATAGGCAAAGGGGCCTTTATGTTTTTATCTTTGCATAAGCTCTCTTTTTGTCCTGCAAAAACTTATATTGGCCATAACTTTTGATTGGTTACAGAAAAAGTCTTCATATTTCACATGTGCATCGCTTGTGATAAACCCTTTTTGTTGGTACTAAGGTCAAGGTCATCAGTCAAGGTCATGTGTCAAGGTCAGAATTTAGAAAATTAACTTTAAAATTGGCCATGATTTTGTAATGGTAAGTGATATAGCCTTCATATTTCAATTGTTTATTACTTGTGACAAGACTTTTTACTAAGGCAAGGATCTCACCCAATGTCAAGGTCAATAATTTCCATCATAAAAACTCAAAGTTGGCCATAACTTTTAATTGGAATGAGATAGGGTCTTCATAGTGCTTGTGATAAGACTTTTTGTTGGTACCAAGTTCAAGGTCATCAGTCAAGGTCAATTTCTTTTCTCAAGGTCAAACTTTGGAAAAAATTGGCCATAATTTTGCAATGGTAAGTGATATATTTCAAGTATTCATCACTTTTGACAATATCTTTCAGTAGATATCTAAGACAAGATTTTTGGTAAAGGTCAAATTGTCATGATCTATAATTTCCATCATAAAAACTCTAAATTGGCCATAACTTTTATTGGAATGAGATTTAATTTTCATATTTCACATGTTTATTGTTTGTGGAAAGATCTTTGTTGCTACCAAGTTCAAGGTCATCTGCCAAAGTCAAGGTCATTCTCAAAGTAAAAATTTTGAAAATATTAACTTTAGCATTGTCTATAAGTTTAAAATAGTAAGTTATATAGCCTTCATATTTCACATGTGCATTGCTTATGACATGACCTTTTTATGCCCCTGCATCGATAGATGCAGGGGCATATTGTTTTACCGGCTTCCGTCTGTCTGTCAACATGTCTGTCCATCTGTCTGTCTATCTGCAAAAATTAACCTGCCAATGAAACATTTTCCTATAACTTCGACCCTGATTAAGTAACGATGCTAATAATTGGTATGTAGATAGGTCTCAACAAGGCGCAACTGGGGAAGGTCATTTCATCAAGGTCAAAATTTTAACCCTTTCCCTTAAACGTTACTCAAAAACTTAACCTGCCAACTAAGCATTTTTCTATAACTTCATCCCTAATTAAGTTACAATGCTAATATTAGGTATGTAAATAGGTCTCAACAAGGCGCAACTTGGGAATGTCATTTCATCAAGGTCAAGGTCAAAATTTTAATCCTTTTCCTGTTTTAGGGGCATGGTGTTTAACAAACACATCTTTTTGTTGGTATTAAGTTCAAGGTCATCTGTCAAGGTCATTTCTCAAGGTCAAATTTCGAAAAAATTTAACTTTAACATTGCCAATAAGTATACAATGGTAAGTGATATAGCCTTCATATCTTAAATGTGCATTGCTTATGACATGACCTTTCTGTTGGTACTAAGTTCAAGGTCATTCAAGGTCATTGGTCAAGGTCAAGGTCAAATTGTCATGGTCATTAATTTTTAAATATACCTCCTCACAAATTGCCAACATTTCTCATTACTTTACATAAATGTTGTTTATTAAGTGCCCTAGATAATGTTTATTTCATTTTTTGATCCAATGAACCTTTACTTTAAATAAATGTTGTTTATTAAGTGCCCTAGGTAATGATTATTTCAATGCTAAAAGGGGGCTTCATGCCATGTAGCTTTATATTTTGTATATTTCCTACTCTAAAATAAATCAGCCTATTGTTTCTGTAAGATTACTCAAGTAAGAGTCTTCATTTTTTTGTATGTAGACATTTTTTATTGGTCAAGGTAAAATATTTTACCCTTTACCATATAATGATATTGAATTTTACCTGAGAATCAGGCCTGTGGTGCCAAACAGATTCCTTCAATGTTTATCAAACTTCCAAATTTCATGAGAACTAAACTCTCAAACTGAAGTTGCATTCAATAAGAAGTTTTTTGTCCAATAATGGCATACAGTTTTGTGACAAAAGCCTTATTTCGGGAGCATAATCCGTCTCTATCTCAAGGTCACATTCCAAAGGTCGAAAGATAAATTAAGCATTTCCAGAGCATAGCTCCTTCAGTTATTGATAGATTTCAATATAACTTTGCACAATTGTTCTTTGCTGTAAGTTGATGTACCATTTGAAATTCTGGAGATTTATATACTATTTGTAGTATTTGTCTAACCCTTGCCATGTTGAACCTGGAGTATTTCTGTTGTATCAGGAGCTGTAAACAAAGATCAGCCTGTACAGTCTGATCTTAGACTATACCACCTGCTTGCCTCTTGCAATCCAGAATTGCTTGTAAAGTTAACTTTCAAAAGAAGTATAAACCTATAACTAGTGCTTCCAGTGCCTTCTGGCCTTTGCAATTAAGAAAAGGGATTTAATTCAGCATGACAATGATTAAGTAGTGTAAGGCTAAGATCATATATTTGCTGGCTGGACACAATCGTCTTTAAACAACTAAACAAATTCATTAATTGTAGGTCAAGGGAGGGTTCAAGGGAAAGAGAGCGAAGGGAGAGAACTCATGATGCCCGGCAAGAACCAGAATATGGTGTAATTCAAACCCAGCCGCGACCCAGTAAAGGAAAACGGCCAATAC
Source organism: Fragum fragum (assembly GCA_946902895.1). Classification (NCBI taxonomy): domain Eukaryota; kingdom Metazoa; phylum Mollusca; class Bivalvia; order Cardiida; family Cardiidae; genus Fragum; species Fragum fragum. The sequence continues at coordinate 8,221,176 of OX336377.1, forward strand.
CGAGAAGACATACTGTTGGAGGGTCTGCCCTGACACAAGGCTCAGATATTGAAGCTGTAAGTCTCCTTTTCCTTTAACCCTTTCCCGTTCAAATACAGGATTTTACGTTCCTGTGATTTTTTACTCAAGAAAACATTGTGGTAAAAGAAGAAATTGCTTGTAACAAGCAATTTCTCCTTTTTCCACAATGTTTTCTTCCACATAGGATGGTTTCATTTCAAACGGTATCCAGTTTTCATTGTCGTCTGCAACCTCTTTCAATTTGGACTAGTCTAAAATTTCCAAAAACGTGAAAGGGTTAATTAACTTGTCCCTCCATAGGCAATTGGTTATTTTGGCAAAATTTCAGACTGGTCCAAATTGAAAGAGGTTGCAGACCGCTTTTTAATTGCATTCAAAATGGAAAAAATAAGTATTAGACAGTGTAGGAAACAATGTAAGAAAAGGAAGAATTGGTTTAAATAATTTTCTCACCTTTCTAAATGTTTCGATAACTATTTTTTACCCATTTCCACATGGCAAAATTTTAGGTCTGTCCAAATTGAAAGAAATTAAAGACAACAATTTTTTCCAACCTTTTTGCTTTAGAAGCATAAAAAAGCGAGATTGGTTGACATAGTTTGAGCATTTTAATAAGGTAAAGGTTGCATTTCCGATGGACATTACATATCGATGGTTCAGTGTGAAACAGTTGTAACTGTCTATAAACATAAATGTAGTTAAGATTGTTTCATGCTTAACCATCGATATCCTACCTAGTAGAAACATTCCCCAAGAACTACATTTTGGAGAGAAGTATTTTTGCATGATCATGATTTATGTTTTGCCTGAATGAGTTATGGAGTTCTTCTGTCCTAGCCCATTCTGTCAAGAAAAAAGCTTGGGGAAACATTGTGAGAAGTGAAGAAATTGCTTGTGGCATGCAGTTTTTTCATTTTCCATTTTTTACATTCCAAAAGGGCAACAACTTTTAGATTTGTGGAATTTCATTAACTAATGATTGTTCTCTGCAACTTCTTCTAATTTGGACTAATCTAATTTTCATGCATGATTTCTCATATGATTAACCCATTCCCAGACAATGACGCTTTTGGACACCTCTCAAGAAAGACAATATGGAAAACATGGTTGTAACAATCAATTTCTTCATAATACATCATGTTTTCCTCCCCAAAAGTTGAAAAAATGTAAAATTTCATAAACTTATAAATGTTGTTTGAAACTTCTTTCAATTTGGACCAGTCTGAAATTTTGTTGTCTGGTAATGGGTTAAGTATTTATCATTAACAGCCCTTTTAAGTTTTTACCTAAACAAAAGAGTTAAACCATTCCCCACCTAAACATTTTTGGACTGGTCCGAATTGAAAGAGATTGCAAATGTCAAAACAAAGTTGGTTTTAATTGAAAAATAAAGACCATGTGAGGTACAAAACATCGTGAGGAAAGGAAAAAATGCTTGTTACAAGCAAATTCTTCTTTTCTCACTATGATTTCCTTAAGTATCTTTTTCTTAGTATGAGAAAAGTGGGATTATGTGGGAGTGGGTTTAAATACAAGTGAGCCTCATTATGTTAATTTGTTACCAAGAACAACCACTCCACTCATCTAAATGTCCTATGTGAGGAGTTACTTCCCTTTGATTGCATAATTGTATGTGCAATCTGATCTTGACTTTCACTTTTAGCTTGTGCCTCTGTGTTACATTTGAAGAAAAAGTTTGGACAGGTCCAAATTGAAGGAAAGGCAGAAAACTATTTGTTGTGAATGTAAAATGAAAAAAGGAGTGCCATATTGGGAAAAATTATTGTAAGAAATTGAGATAATACTTCTTGCTATTCTCTATTCCCCTTCTCTATGTTTCCAAAATAAGTTTTCTGCAGTGCATCAAAACAACATATTTTGTTGTAATGGCAAACAAATTATGTGTGCTTGCAATAAAACTGATTCCCGGTACTTTATGTAAAAAAAGGTACAATTAGATTAAAAGAGAAGAAAATTTGAAGAAATTAATGGAATTTCTGTAAAACAAATATTTGAAGAGTTAAAATTGACAGAACATGTCAGTCATGTTTGATCATTCCATCTCTACTCCATCTTACAACTGCAAAAAAGGTGTTGCGAAATTTGCGGAAAATGAATAAATTGCTTGTTGCAAGAAATTTCTTTGTCATCATTAATTCTGTTTACCCCAAAAGACTGTGTTTTTTTAAATTCCATGATCTTGAAATTATTGTCTACAACTTTTTTTTAATTTGGATCCGTCTAAAATTTAGTCATCAGTAAAGGGTTGTACTGTTATTTAACCCATTCCAACTCAACAAAATTTTAGACTGGTCCAAATTGAAAGGAGCTGCAGACGATATTTTCAAGTTGGTGGAATTTAAATTTTCTTTGACTTTTTGGATAGAAAACATTGTGGATAATGAAGAAATTGCTGATCCACAGCTTTTTCGTTGAGGGGCGTAAAAAGGAGGGATTGAGTGGGAATGGGTTTTAAAGATGATCAAATAGTAGCTGGTACATTATAGAAGAGCTATTCTACAAGTGGTGTCAGTGGTCAAGAGGTAGAGCATCCACTTCCCGATCAAGAGATCTCGAGTTTGATTCCCAGGAGTAGCCATTAATCTTGGTTCTCTCATTGAACCAGACAATTGAGTGGGATTAATCAAAGTATGAAGAACATGTTTTCCAATCAATTTAACCCTTGTCATGCTGTATAAATTACTTTACTGAAATGCTGTCAAATCAAAGGGCTGAAAGCACTGATAGAACTTGTTGTTCAAAAATCAATATTTCTCTTAGAAATCAACTTCATAAACAACTCTGGCAGGAAAAGTACAAGCAGGAGGTGTAGACTAAGATCAGCCTGCACAAAAGTGCAGTCTGATCTTAGTCTACACCTCCTGCCAAACCCGGAATATTCCGGGCTCGGCATGACAAAGGTTAAAATAATATATAGGCTTAAACCAATTTATACATGCTGCTCATTATTGAAAAGGGGCAGCATACTCCTTGCATTACCAATATGGTCTCTTCATGCTTGATAGTCATATTAAGTCTTCCCCCACATAATCCCACTTTTAACACACTGAATAAAATTACCTTGGGGAAAACATTGTGAAAATGTGAGTGATCTCTCGTATCGAGCAATTTTTCCTTTTCTTGCATTTTCTACCCCATGTGGCGCATATTTTCACATTTAAACAACCTTTGAATTGTCATCTGCAACCTTCTCAAGCTATTCCAAGACAACAAAATTTTTGACTGGTCCAAATTGAAAAAAGTTGAAGACAACATTTCAAGGGGTGTGTAGTTTAAAATAATTACTAAATATGGTAGAAAACATTATAACAAGCCAAATCTCCTTTTTCCACAGTGTTTTCTTAGAATTATTTTACGAGGCTTCAAAAAGTATTTCTGAGTAGTTATGGGTTAATTTTGTAGCTATAAACTTATGTCAAAATGATTCATACCTCCATTTCGTTAGATGTAGGTGGGGTTCTTAATTCATTATAGTTACGTCAAGATAAATTCTGCAGAAACACATAAATCATGAGCAAAATAGGCATGCCTTTACACAATATCACGCTTATCCCATCTTACCAGCAGGCAAAATTTTAGACAGGTCAAACTTGAAAGCTTTTCAAAGTGTATATAATTTTACAAAACATACCACAAAGGGGAGACAAAATATATGAAAAAAGTAATTTCTTTTTACAAGCAATTTCTCATTTTCCCACAATTTTCTTCTATAAAGTATTGTTTGTCAGCCAGTCAGGATTTGAGATTGTGTGTTAATGTGTTATGGCTCTTACAATGTTTATATAATAGCAAAACACTCAGACATATTAACAACACCTTACAAATATTGAATGTTGTGGTACATTAGGCTGTAAGTGCCTATATAATGAAAGCACATTTACAGCCTTTTAGCACTGGGACATTTATTCAGAAAGCAATTTGGATATCATTTACCCTAAGTCCTGCACAGGTAATTAGGGAAGAAAAAATTGTTCACATTGTCTTCAACACCTTGTGGCTTATCAGCTGAAAGTAGAATTTATCTCCAATTATAATGAGGATAACTCAGTGGGTTTTACAACACACACAGCATGAGTAGATACTGGATTCAAAGCACTTGTTACAGACAAGTAAGTGGTTATGAAATTATTGATGATCTTATATTCTAGTTATTAACCCTTGTCATGCTGAACCTTGAATATTCCTGCTTAGTCTACACCCCCTGTTTGTCCCCTTTAAGCTACAGTTATTTGAATAATTGATTTTCAAAAGAAATATTGATCCTCATTAAGAACTTATTGTGCTGTCAGTCCTTTGATCTTACAGCAATTATAGGATTTTAGTTCAGCATGACAAGGGTTTATTTTGTCTGTGTTTTGGTAGGTTGACTGGGCAATTAATGAATCCCCAAAGAATCAAAGAATGATTGGCCAATCCTTTAATTAAGTTTGAGTTTATTTGTGTTGCATGTCCATTTGTATTTGCAAACTAATAATTCAGTTGTTAGTTTCATCTATCAAAAACGAATGTTCTTATTGGCGGATCTGGCTGAAAAAAAGTTCAGGTTACCATGTTAAGTATGGGTGTTTTACACAAAAACAGACATATAGCTATAGTGTGTCAAATTCCCATGCCAAAGTTGTCCGGCATACCGGTTTAGGCTTTTCTACTTGCGAACAAGTACATTTTACAATTTGTAACTTGTCCAATAAAAAGTGAATACCAAGGCAAATTTTGGAATGCTACAATATAAATCCCAATGATAAATCATACCCTGAAAGTTTTCATTATGCTATATTGCAAAGTAGAAAATATTGTACCAAAATGAAGAAAACACAGGGTTCAAGCATCTTCTTAAAAAACAACAATGTTGAAGCTCACCTGAGCATAAAGTATTCTGGGTGAGCTGCTGTGATTAGTCATAGTCTGGCATCCAACCATCTGTCCGTCTGACTGTTCGCAATTATAAAAAAAATCTTTTCCTCCTTATTTGACTATGGAATTTAAACCAAACTTCACAAAAATGATCCTTAGGACATGTTCTTTCAAAATACTTCAATGAATTGAAATTTATGAAGATCACTGGTTGCCATGGCAACAGAGTGAAAAAAAATGAAAAAAATCTTCTCCGAAATCATAAAGCCTAGAGCTTCTTTATTTGGTATGTATCATCATCTATTGACCCACTACTAAAATACTTCAAAGAATTACTATACTCTGAAAATTAGCCTTTCTGAGCAGTCCCTGATTTTTCCATAGGACTAATGAAGCAAAACTTTTATAATCTTCTTCTCCCAAACCATAAGACCTACAGCTTTGATATTTGGTATAAATCATCATCTATTGACCCTCTCCAAAATACTTCAAAGAATCAATGTACTCTGAAAATCAGCCCTTTTCTCTGCAATGCCTGACTAAAGGAATAAAGAAGAATGTCTTTGAAAATCTTCTACTCCTAAACCATTAGGCCTAGAGTCTTGATATTTGGCATCTTTCGATACCTATTGACCCTCTACCAAAATATTTTAAAGAATTACTGTACTGTGGAATGTAGCGCTTTCTTGTGGGATCAAGTCCATACCTTGGATTGAAGGAGAAAATCTTTAAAAATCTTCTTCTGCAAAACATTAGATTTAAAGCTTTTATATTTTGTATTTATTGTAAAGCTTTGAGCCATCATACTCAGGGGAGGGATAAAGTTCCATCATGATCCTCTTGCTTAGCTCAAGTGCTATGGGGAGCTATTGTGATCACCCATTGTCCTGTGTTTGTCCATCCGTCTGTATCTAAAGAAATCTCCTAACACCCTCCTAATCTAACTATCAGATTTCAATTGAACTTTTATAAATGATTCTTGGATGATACTCTTTCAAAAAACTTGAGAGAATAGAAATCCCATAAATAACTATTGCTATGTGAACCAAAGGAATTTTTGTATGAATTTTTAGAAAATTGTCTGCTCGTAAGTGACAAGGCCTAGGGCTTTCAAATTTTGTATGTAGCATTTCCTTATTGTCCTTTACCAAAATACTTGAGGTTATTATGATGTGATTTATATAAGCTGTATGTTGTGAGCAGCTTTGTGGTTTTCAAGGTTAACTTGCTGAAAAGTTAATGAAATTATTCTTTAAGAATGTTTGCCGTCCTCTGTGCCCAATTTCAGTTGAGAATTTAAGAGAGATCAATCAATGAATTTAGAGGAAGTCAAGTTGTTTAAGTAGAAAACAAAATGGACAAAACTGATTTTTTTCCCCTTTAAATCCTGCTTATTCAATCAATCGGTCAAACAGTGTATACCTGTTTCTAACAGTACAATATAATTGTGTTTAGCATTATTCAGAAATATATGGTCCAGACAAATTCACACCCCCTTTTCTAAATTACTGCAGAAGTTGAAAATCAATCACCCAGAAACTAATGGTAATACAGTACATTAGGGGGCAAAATTATAAAAAGCTATTGATCTTTAGATTGTCCAGCAAACTTACGTCAGTGATTTATGGACAACAAGGGACTAATCACAAAATGGAGATAGGGCGACTAGTAAAACAAGAGCTTTGTCAATATATAGGCCAGTAATACCTCCTAGACAACTAGGACAACTTTGTCTTATATCAATATCTGATGACAGGTTTGGTCAGCTTGATAGGAAACTTTCTTGGTTTCTCGAGAGTTAACCCTTTCCTGTACAAACCTGGGATTTTAGTTCACTGTGATTTTATAGTTGAGGAAACATTGTTGAAAAAGAAGAAATTGCTTGTAACAAGCAATTTCTCCTTTTCCCACAATTTTTTCTGTCATATAGGTTGGTTTGATTTCAAATTACATCCAGTTTTCATTGTCCGTCTATGGAAAACACCAATGGAGATAAATTCTACAATGCCCAAGATCTATGGAAGATAATTTTTCATACTTAGTAATAATTTTCAACTCACCTGAAGAGCTCGCATCAGCTATTGCGATAACATTTTGTCTTACACCTGTCTGTCTTCAGTTGTCTGTTATCAATTTCTTAAATGATATCTCCTCCCAAACCACTAGGCCTATTAGAACCATTTCTGGCAGTAATGTTCCACAGATGGCCCCCTTTAAAAATTGCTAAAATATTTAATTGGTTGGATACCCTGGTTGCCATGGCATTAAAAGTGAAATATCAATGCACAATTTGTGCTTCCAGTGCTTTCAGCCCTTAGATTTTGATGCCATTCTGTAAAGGATTTGTGATTCAGCATGACAAGGGTTAACATTCAAAAGCTATCTAGAGAATTTAGGCAGTAATGAGTTTTTAGTGACCCTTAGAAGTCAGCTTATATCTGTCAACACATAGGAAGACGGATTCTCCATCATAATGCATGTTTGTCTTCGCTGATGGCAGAAAAATATGGAATCTCATTTACTGCGAGGACTGACATAGATACCGTGAAAATAGAATATTGTTGTAATTGTAACGTCTTACTGGTCAGACCCCATCAGATTTCGACCATCTTTGTAACATTTGTTGACATATGACCTCTCTAGCACTTTATCCTCATTTATGAATTTTTAGCTCGGCTGTTTTCGGAGGAAACCCGAGGTATTGTGATCACCTTGGTTTCATGTGCCTTGGCATTGTTGTTGGCTTGACAAACTTTAACCTTGGTCATATCTCTGTTGTTATTAAAGATATCCTCATGAAGTTTGGCATGTATATTGACCATCACAAGAGCTAGACGGTACCAACGTTGACTGTAATAAACCAGTCAGGTAGATCCCAAAAGACTGCATCAAGAGATTGGCTGATGGGCATTTAATGAAGTTTTTTCCTCGAGGATAACACAATAAAGGGTCGAAAGACTCTTATTTCCATCGTGGTCCTAACTCATACAAGATCTTATCAGCACATATAGAGAGAGGCAATTGATTCTAACCAAGGCTACCCACTTTTACAGCTGGGTGGACTGGGGCTCTGTCTGTTAAGTGTCCTGCCTAAATACACTACCTGCCTCCAGTGGGGCTAAAACCTGCAACCACCAGATTACGAGTCGAGCACGCTAACCACTTGGCCAACGAGCCAGACATCTAAACAATGAATCTGATTGGGCGATTGATTGTTTGTAAACAATATGGGGGAAGCGGAACGCGGAGTTAATCATATTTTACATAAAAAGGATGACATTCAAAGGTTTTCTCGCACACATTTTAACATAAAAACTGACTACTTTATAACTACAAAAGTAAGTTTTTTATTGTATTGGATGGAAATCCCACATCTTTTCCAAATTTTTCAACTAAATCTGCTGTGCATGCATAAGCCTCGTTGAATAAAAGTCAAGAAAGGATAAAGCTAAATCAAGTGTAATACTAAAGAATAGATGCAGAACTCATAAAAAAGTTAGCATTTGAGCATGTTGATCACTATTGAGTACTTAGAATGCTGTTTTCGTGTCGGATTAGTTTTAGTCAAACATTACTGACAATGAAGAAATTGCTTGTAACAATATGTTTCCTACAGCTTATTTTCTTGGGGGCATCATAAAGCACTATGGGGGAATTGGTTAACCCATCACCACACAATGACAACCTGACTCCCTGAAAAAATACAATAATGGTAAACCTTGTGGGAAAAGCAGAAATTGCTTGTTTCTCATCATCTATTGACCCTCAACTAAAATAATTCAAGAAAGTACCATACTCTGAAAAATAGCCGTTTTCTGTGCAACCCCGGATTTTATATCGTAATGAAGAAGGAAATCTCTTTTAATCTTTTTCTTCAAAACCATAAGGCCTAGAGCTTTGATATTTGACAGGTATCAATACTCATGATCCTTTACCAAAGTACTTCAAAGAATTACTGTACACTGAAAATTAGGCCTTTTTTATGTGATCCCTGATTTAACAAAGGAACAAAGAAGGAAATCTTTGAAAATCTTCTCCCAAGCCATATGGCCTAGAAATTTGATATTTGGTATATATCATCATCTTTTGACCATCATCTTTTGACCCTCTACCAAAATACTTCAAAGAATGATTCAACTCTGCAAATATAATGCATTGATTAACATAGAATTAAAAGGAGAAAAACTATATAAAAAAAACTTTAATCTTCTCCAAAACCATAAGGCTTAGGGCTTTGATATTTTGTAATGTTCAGGTGAGTGATATAGGACCATCATGGTCTTCTTCTTTTATTTGTAAAAGAGGTTCATCCTAAGATTAATTTTGAATTGAAAGTTATTTGTTGGCAAGCAACTGACTTTCTTGAGACTTTTAATGCAGCATTTAAACTAGTTAATGTTTCTTTAATTACTCTCACTGAAATTGACTGTGTTTAAAGTAGTTCTAACAGAACACCAGTCAGATAGTATACACCATTAGTCTTCTTTCAAGTATTTCCCTTGTTTGTTTGTTTGAATAGTGTTTAACACCACTTTTAATAGAATTTCAATCATATCCCGGAAGCTGGAGCACCTAACTATGGATCTATGTTTCTAACACCAGTACAATAAATACTACATTCTTTCCAGCTATTCATCTCACTTATGTTTTGTGGCAGAGAAATGTCATAAAACATAATATGCTGGGACTGGGAACCCAATCCAGTGAACCTTATGATTCAGTCAGATGTGCTACTAGCTGTGCTATAGTCGTTGCTATCCAAGTATATGAACATGTAGATGTAACAGTTTATACTTTAAATAATTGATTCATCTCTCTGAAGACTAAATTATTAACCTATCCCAAACCACAAAATAATTACAGCTTTCCTATAAAGCAGTAACAAGCAATTTCTAAATTTTTCACAATGCTAACCCTAATGACAAAAAATTTTGAAATTCCATCAACTGATGATTGTTGTCTGCAACTTCTTTGATTATGGATCAGTCTAAAATTTTGTTGTCTGGTAATGGGATGATTTGACATTTGAAAGCCATATTACTGCATTTGCCATTTTGGCAGATGATAATTAATGCACACAGCTGATGGCCCAGATTTAATGACGTACATGGTTGTACTAGTTTAAGAAATGACTTGAAAGCATAATAAGGTGTACCAGTTGTCAAGAAATGACTGAACTATTTTGCCAATCAATCAATCAATCAAATAATGTTCTCAATAAAACCAGAGAAGGAAGGGAGATAGATATTGTTCAAGAACCAGATGGTGTTTTGATTATTTCCCTTTTACCTTGCCATAAATTGAGAGAAGTTTCTCATTAGACAACAAATTGTAATTAAAATATTTTTTAACCCTTATCATGCTAAACCGTCCTGTTTGGGCAAAGGTATAGACAAAGATCATCATGCATATAAGTGCAGCCTGATCTTTGTCTACACCACCTGTTTTTCTCTTTCAAGCTCCAGTTGTTTATGAAAGTAATTTTTTAAAAAAAATATTGACTCTCACAAAAGGAATCCAGTGTTTTCAACCTTTTGAAATTGGTACATTTTTGGGAACAATTTTTATTCAGCGTGACAAGGGTTAATATTGGTCACTAGCAACTATACTACCTTTTGAAATTCAGTTTCTGATGCAAAAGGAGTTATTAATCGGTAAAATTTGCATTCAAATAGTTATAGACAAGGGAGGCAACTGTGTACTGGTCAAATTAAGTTATATTGTGATTTGGTCCCTTGGTGCTTAAATCGAGCTTTTTGGGTCGGATTTAACATTACATTGGACATTAACAAGTTAAGTTATACTTCAGCACTTAACCACGTCACCTCGTTATTTCTCACAACATTCACTATTTCAGCAGGCTTTACTCAATTACCAGACGACAAAATTTTAGGCTGAAGAGATGCAATAACAATTTAAAGTTTATGAAATTTAAGATTTTTTTAACTTTCCGGATAGAAAAGATTGTGGAAAGTAAAGGACTTGCTTGTTGTAAGCAATTTCTCATTTACACAATGTTATTCGGATTGTTCTCTCTGATGGGGGTCAAAAAGTGTCATTGTGTGGGAATGGAATATTACTAACTTACTTTTAAAGTACTTATAACTTGTTCCTCGATTCCCGACAGCGGCACTCATCCTTTCCGACTATTTGTCTCTCACCAATGGGTCGATAATCGTAGACCTATGTGGGATAGCAGCTGGAGGCTAGGAAAGGATGTAATGGTAGTACTGGTGTGAGAAATACCAGGATTCCGTTGTTAGGTGCTCCAGCCGCCGCGATATAACTGAAAGATTGTTAAAAGCGGCGTAAAACCCCATTCAAACAAACAAACTTATAACTTGTTCCAAACCTTACAGATCCTGGTCATTGATTATCTATATTCATTCTAGATTGATTATGAGTCGTCTGGGATTTAGTATACCTATATTTTCAATGAATTGTGACAATCAATTTACCCTTGACATGCTGAATCATAAACCATCTACAGATTTTCATTAAACCAAAGGACTGAAAGCCCTGGAAGCACCAATATAGATCAATTATTTCTTTTGAAAATTTATCTTACAGGCAATTCTGGCTTAAAATGGATAAGCAGGTGGAGTAGACTAAGATCAGACTGCACATATGTGCAGATGATCTTTTTCTATACCTCTTGCAAAATGGTCTACGCTCAGAATGACAAGAGCTAATACAAGTTGAAAATGTAATTGTTATAACCCATTCCCTCAAATTCCTAAATTATGATGTGCTGGTAAAACTAAAAACATTTTGGAAGCTAGAAAAAATTCTTGCTACAGATTTTTTTCCCATTTGTAATAATGTTTTCCAACTTGTATGATATTCAATTTTGACACATTTTAAGTCGTGGTCTGCAACCTGTTTAAATTTCAACTCACTAACTTAAGTTTATGTAATTAAAAACAAAATTTTAGACTAGTCCAAATTGAAAGGAAGTTCAGACAGCAATTTTAAATTTACAAAATTTTTGAATTCTTTACTTTTCTAGGCAGAAAACACAGTGGTAAATGAAGAAATTGCTTGTTGCAAGTAATTTCTTCATTTTCCAAAAGTATATTTTCTGGGGGTATTCAAAAAGCGTTATTGTGTGAATGGGTTAACTAAAATACTGCTGTTTCCATACACTGTAGATTGTTATGTTACTTATTTTATTCATGTTCTGTATTCGGGCTTAACAGGCTTAGCGTCATTGTCCACTGCCAGTAATGTGAGAAAACTACCAGGATATCACAGCTTGTCTATAAAAATCAATATTGGTTCTTATTTGACAACTGGACAAGTCATTTTACTTTCTTAACCCATATCCTCATAATTACACCTCCTTATGCCTTGAAGAAATGCAATCATGGAAAACTTTGTGAGAAAAGGAGAAATTGCTTGTACAATTTTTTCTACCCTACTTGTCACTAATTTTCCAATTTGAAATGTTGTCTGCAACTTCTTACAATGCCGACTAGTATAAAATGCTATCATCTGGTGACGGGTTAAGCCTAAATTTCATCAGTAGGTGATCAAACCGTCATATCTACTGTTTGAATAAGGCTGTATAGTTACGATATTTTAGTTGCCCACCTCATTCCAGGTTTCCACTTTCCATCCTATTTAAACCTTTCCTACACTTGCTTCTCTTGAAGAAAATAGCATGGGGTTAAACATTGCAGAAAATGAAATCAAAGCAATTGAATGCAATATCGCTTTACTTGAAAATTCTTGTATTTATAGCAGAGTTGATGTTAGAATAAATAGGGAATTAATCCTTGACATGCTGAATTAAAATCCTCTACAGAATTACTTTAAAATCAAAGGCTGACTGCACTGGAAACGTCTAAATGAGGGTCAATATTTCTTTTGAAAATTGATAATTAAACAACTCTGGCTTAAAGGGGACAAACAGGAGGTGTAGACTAGGATCAGGCTGCACTTATGTGCAGGCTGATCTTTGTCTATACCACCTGTCAAAATAGGAGTATTCCAGGATCAGCAATTTCTTCTAAAAACTGGCGTCTACAACTTCTTTCAAATTTGATCTGTCTAAATTTTGTCATGAGGAAATTGGCTTAAGTTATCATCTTTATTATGTAAGGAGAAAATTGTAACACACAATTTTTTGCCATCATTAGTTGTCTCTTTATATCCGACATCCTTCGATATTTGATAATGCTGTTTTGCAACCAAAAATATTGTAACTACAACTTATTTGAGCTGTTATTATGATATTTTGGTTGCCCACTGATTACATCATTAGTACAGTATCCTTTGACAAGCCTTAGGTAAAAACAAAGAAATTTTAGCTTTGAAGACAAATTAAGGAAGAATATCATTGATTGTTTCCAAAGTGTTTGTTGTATTAATGATGTATTTAGTTAAAGAAATTTAACACTTCCGATAATCTTGGGTTCCATCTCTCTTTGGAAACTTCCAATGAGAAGCCAGTGACCAGAACAGAAAAGTTAAGCAAAACAATGCACTTTGTGCACAATTTGACCTCTTACTAGGGCTGCAGCCATAGCACAGTGGTAGCGTGTAGGACTCCTAGTCAAGGGGTTCAATCCAAGGATGCAGCAAATATCCTTTCTGACATTAGTCTTGAACCAAGCAATTTCTTCTTTTTCTACAATGTTTCCTATCCATTAAGTTGAAAAAAAACCACTAGAATTTCACAAACTTAAAATAGTTGTCTGCTTCTCCTTTGTATTTGGACCAGTCTATATTTATACCCCAAAAACTATGTTTAGGGGGCTATATAGGAGTCACCTTGTTGGTCTGTCGGTCGGTCCGTCTGCCTGTAGCTTTTTCTTGTCCGCTCAATTTCTGGGCAACTTTGGACAGATTTGATTCAAACTTCACTGATATAATCAGTATCAAGCAGACATGTGCATATCCTATATTGATATTTGACAGAGTTATGGCCCTTTGGTGAAAAATCGTGTCCACTCAATTTCTCAGCAACCATTGGACGGATTTGATTCAAATTTCACAGAAACTCTCGGTATAAGCCAGACATGTGCATGATCCTATTTTGGTGTGGTCCATATATTCTTACTGATTTATGGCTCTTTAAGTCCATTTTTGTTACTCCCCTTTGGCGGAAAACACTTGAATATGGACAAGCGCTGTTGGGGGGTATTAGTCTGCATTGCGACAATGTCTTGTTTTGTCATGTGATAAATGGTTAAAGATGCATTTAAGTGGTGGGATATATTGTGACCATGGCACTCTTGTTGGACATGAAAACAGGTCAGACTGTTTGTCTGGACAGTTATCTTAGATGTGTGATTACGGACCATAATGGCCCTCTTGTTTAACATTAGTTTCTACCAAGAAGGATAAAGATATTGAAAATTCTATCTTATAGAATTTGTCTTCTGCATCTTTTTTCTTTAATTTTGGACCTGCCAAGATTTCAGTTGATCAGGTTAAAGAAATGTGGACAGGCAAATGATAAAAAAAGGGATGGTGACACATTACTTCCACTAACCAGATTTGGGTACAAGCAGTAAAATGTCCAGAAACCTAAATCCTTCTTTATTACTAGGATTACTGACAGTGATTTTCTCTTTCATGCTTTCACAGAAAATAGCCAGAGAGAAAAAGAGATTCAGACTATTAACCCTTGCCATGCTGAACCTGGAATATTCCTGTTTTGGCAGGTGATATAGACAAAGATCAGACTGCACATAAGCGCAGTCTGATCTTGGTCTACATCTCCTGCTTGTCCCCTTTCAGCCGGAGTTGTTTAAATAATCAATTTTCTAAAGGAAAATTGACCCTCATAAGACCTTCCAGTACTGTCTGTCCTTTGAATTTAACCCTTTCTTGTTCAATCCCTGGTTTTTACGTCCCTGTGTTTTCATACTTAATAAAACATTGTGGAAAAAGAAGAAATTGCTTGAAACAAGTAATTTCTTCTTTTTCCACAATATTTTCTTCCTCACAGAATGGTTATTTTTCAAATAAAATCGACTTTGAATTTTCGTCTGCAAAACCTTTGAATTTGGACAGGTGTAAAATTTTGAAAAACAGGAAAGGGTTAAAGTGATTCTGTATAGGATTTTAATTCAGCATGACTTGCACAACTCTTGCAATATTTGTGCTTCATTTTCCACAATGGATTCAAAAGCTTTTTCTTGGGGAGCGTCCAAAAGGGTTATTGTGTGGGAATTGGTTAAGAGCAATATTTCTGGTTAAACCTGTTCCCACACTATCCCGCTTATTTGACACCCGGCTTTTTGACACCACTCAAGAAAACAGCTTACCCAAGCATTTTGAAAAATGAAGAAATTGCTTGTACCTTTTGTAGAAATCCTGAAAAAAGGGGTACTACTCTTTGTTCAAGTGAGCAAAGAGGCATGCAGGACTGGTTTGGTTTGAAATCAAGCATAAAATGACTAGTATTTTCTGTCAAAGTATGACCTTGTAATGCATTCATTGGTTTGAAAGAATGCATTCTTTCGGAATTTTTGGAATGGTCACACATGCAAACTGACCATTATGGGGTCATTCGATATTCTGACAAAAAATGTGTTTCATGAATTAAACATTTTCAAGAGGATGTCTTTTGTAAATCCATGCAATACTAAATAGGGTACAAAAAATGTTAACCCTTGTCATGCTGAACCTGGATTATTCCTGTTTTGGCTGGACACTTATATGCAGTCTGGTCTTAGTCTATTCTACTTGAGTTTGTCCATTAAAATCAGGATTGTTTAATCTGTGGATGACGTCAAACTGGATTAAACATAACCATAATGGTAAAGAAGAAAGTAAATAGAAATATAGAATTTTTATTACTTTAATGAGTTTATTGAATAAAAATGTAGGTATATAATTAATTAGATACTAAGTTACAATAATTATGCATCTTCTTGTATAGGCTTCTAGCTGTGGAGGAAACTTTTGATATTCCACTGGACCTTCTGTCTCGTGAAATACCAAAATTTTCCTCAAGCTCAAATAAAATACAAGATGTATCGCTGTCTTAACCCTTGTCATGCTGTATAAATTATGTTACTGAATTGCTGCTAAATCATAGGTCTGAAAGCACTGATAGAACTTGTTGCTCAAAATCAATATTTCTTTTAGAAATCAATTTCATAAACAACTCTGGCAGGAAAAGTACAAGCAGGAGGTGTAGATCAAGATCAGACTGCACTTATGTGCAGGCTGATCTTGGTCTTCACCTCCTGCCAAAACCGGAATATTCCGGGTTCAGCATGACAAGGGTTAACATAATATTCCCTATTTATCACAGACGTTTACCAACCTCTATTCGACTGTGAAAGGGTTATTCTAATAATGATGTTAGAATTTGCATTTTATTGCACAGTAAGGGTCTAAGGCAAATAAAGATCAGATTTGATGCAAATAATGATTTTATAATTTGTCAGTTTTATGATCTCTATGAATATAATTATTCTCAATTGAGTCTGAACTCTTTGTCAATGTATGTTGTCAAAGCATCAAGACACAGGCTCAGAGTTATGGAAAACATACCCTTTGACATTAGGAAGTCTATATTCTCCTAGCAGGAGCACTGTGGTGTGGATATTTCAGTCACTAAAAAAAATTATCTGAATCACAACAGCTGAAAAGGCAAATAAAAACTTACATTATAATTGGATGTATATTGCTTAACCCATTACCACACAATGATGCTTTCCAGTAATATTATCATTTAAAACTACGTTGGAAAGGAGAATATTTTGTTTTGTTTTGTTTTGTTGTCTGGGAATGGGTGACGTCCCTATATTGTTTGTCGAATTTGATGTTACAAGGTTATTATATTCATTTCTGTGTTGGCATTTTGAAATTTGTAAGTTCTTTAATCCTCTTGAGCAAACAGAACTTGTGATGTTAAGAGGATGTGGTCTTTTTGTAAGTCTGGACTCATGTGTCAGGGGTCTGTTGGTTTTGGTTCATAATTGACCAATCTATCAATCAAATAAGCAGTCAACCAATGAAATCATTCATTTAGACCAGAAATGACTTTTGAATTAGGACATTGGCCGCTATTTTTGTTAACCTTTTCAAGCTGTAGTTACAATATCTAGGTCACCAACCAACTATTCTACCTTTTTGTTACATGCTACTTGCCATAACATTGTCAAAATAATGCAGTTTAAATGGAGGTGGGACTTCCTGTTGGAGTCAAATGGAGTAAGTGGGCGGGGCCAGCAATTGGTCAATTGTTCTAGATCAGTACCACAATAAATCACAATAAATCTTCAATATAACACAAATTTCTTGAACTAAAAAACTACCAGCAACATCAAGAAATTAAACTTAGACACTTCAAAATTCTCTCCCCAAAACTTAGATAGTATTCTTCTTTTGATATTTTAAGTCTATAACTTTAAGTTTACGTCTCAATCTCAAGGACAATAGTGATTTTCAGCATCATGCTCATATAAACAATGTTATCAATGTAATTATTCAAAATAGACAGCCAATTATCTCCCCCTTTGAGGTGCAGATTTTCTCTATCAAAGGATTTTCCCAAAGGCATATTATATCTTTATTCAAATGAACAGGCATTTTCTGCATTATGGGTATATCAAACGACTAATCCCTTTTTATAGGCATTTTATGAAAAGTTTTGTCTTTAACCCATTACCACACCGCAAAATTTAGACTAGTCCAAATTGAAAGGAGGTGCAGATGACAATTTTAAGTTAATGAAATTCTAGATTTTTTCAACTTTCTGAGTAGGAAACATTGTGTAAATGAAGAAATTGCTTGTTACAAGCAAATTTCTTCATTTTACACAATGTTTACCCAAATTTTTTTTCATGAGGGGCATCCAAAAGCGTCACGGTATGGGAATTGGTTTAGGGCATTAAAAAAGTGGGATCCTGTGGGATTGTTAGGTATAAAGAGTGACTATTGGTGAAAAGGTTGATTGACTGATTCTGTCAATAATGTTGTCTTCAAAGTGACTTGTGCACATAACCAGTCTGGGATTCCCTTTTGTAGTTTTATTTATCATCTGGGAAAACCCCTTTGTGTGTGGCTATATATTACAGGTGACTGCTATCCAGGGGGTAATTAAACTGTTGTTTGGTCAGTAAATAATCCGGGAGCTAATGGAAAACTGCTCTGAAAGCTATAAACAATGGATGGGGGTCGAGAGTGTGTTTTAAAGTTTATAATGGAGTAGGTCTGTGAAGTTTTCAGTGGTGGTTAAAAGGAATTTATTTTGAAAATTCATATGAGTGTCAATAGAGTTAACCTTTTACCAGGGGACTCAATTATAGTCTGGTCCAAATTTATAAAAAAAGTTTTAGTGGATAGAAATTTATCTATTTCTATTTTTGGGGGGTAGAAAACATATAAGTGGATAATGAAGAAGTTTTCTTGAAATAAAACAACTTATTCATTTTCCACAATGTTTTCCGAAGTTTTGTTTCAGAGGGGCATAATAAGTGAGATTGTGTGGGATAGGGTTAATTCCTGAATTTAAATTATGCTTTCAAAAACATTGAAATGAAACTTTCCAAAGGTATTCAAAATTTTGTTAATTACCTTTGTCAGGCTGAGCATGGAATTTTCCTATTTTCAAAGGATATATAGACAAAGATCAGTAAGTGCAAATGTGTAGTCTGATCTTACTCTACACCATCTACTTTTCCCTTTTAATTTGAATTAGTTTTTAAGTAGGATTTTAACTGGGCTGTTTTCCAAGAAAACCCAAGATATTACTATGGCCATGTCATAATCTGTGCGCGTCATCGTCCAAAAACTTGAACATTCTTTCATATCTCTAGTATTAACCCATTACCAGACGGCAAAATTTTAGACTGGTCCAACTTGAAAGGAGTTACAGACAACAATTTAAAGTTTATGAAATTCTATATTTTTTTGTCAAGCTCGCTTGCGGTGAGTGAGACATAGTTGTCACTATGACAAGTCAGTATATGTGCATTAGTATGTTAGATAGTCTGTCCGTCTGAATTTGTCTGGACAATTACTCCTACATTTATGGATGGATTTCAAAATAACAATTATTCTCCATCATGAGTATTTGTGCCATTTGAAAGAATTTTTGGGATAGTTCTAATGTCAAGGTCACAGCTCAAGGTCAAATACTGAAATTGTGTTTGTCCGAACAATTACTCCTACAATTATGGATGGTTTTCAAAATAGCTTGACACAATTATTCTCCATCATAAGTAGATGTGCCAATTGAAAGAATTTTTGGGATATTTCTAATGCCCCTGACAAAAATGATTGGGAAAACATTATGTAAAATATAGAAATTGATAGTAACAAGCAATTTCTTCATTTTACAGAGTGTTTTCTAGACTCAAAGTTGAATTTGTCGTCTGCACCCCTTTCAATTTGGACTGGTCTAAAATTTTACTGTGTGGTAATGGGTTAAGTTCTGATGGTGTATCTATCTGCTTGTTTTATGAATTGTGTGGAAAAAATATTGAATATTAATGGATTTAGGTGACTGAAAGGCTACAATATGGAACTTAAAACAGATAAAATTCACATAAATTCTCAGAAATATGTTCCATTGTGAGATTATCTTTCATTTCACCCAGTAATGTCATACTTTTGATGTTTCAACTTTTTTCTTGATGAAAAACTTTGCTTATTGTTGATATATTATTGTTGAGCAACAAAAACTTGGAAGTGTGTGATTGGTTGTGAATGTGGATGGGATCAGTGCAGTGTGTTTTTGTGCGAGTCCAATTCTTAGGTCTAGTCTGCATATGTTCTGCATTATTTGATGTATTTCAAAAAACTTGGCAAAGGTTTCTATTTGTGTTAATGTGTAAAGTTTGTTGAATCTAAAGAACTCCCAAGTTCAAGGTCACAACTAAAGGTCATGTGACAACAGTCATGTTGGGGCATATGGCCATCTGGCTGATACATTTCTGGTTTTCCTGTACCCATTCCCCCACATTGACACTTTCAGATGCCCCTCAAGAAAAAGAATTTGGAAAACATTGTTTGAAATTAAGAATATGCTTGTTAGAAGCAATTTCTTCATTTTATACAATGTTTTTCTACCCAGAAAGTTGAAAAAATTTAAAATTTACTAACTTTTTATTTTGGTCTGCAACTCCTTTCAATTTGGATCAGTTTAAAATTTCATTGTGCTGTGATCGATTAAACTCACAAAAAGAATGAACTATTATTTATTTTGACGTCATCTGCTTTTTTTTCATTCTAAATAGGGCTTGATTGCAGAATAACTTATACCCTCTATAGTTTCTTTTTTGTATAAATATAGGTAATACACTGCTGTGTATACTCAAATATAATACAAATATAATTCTATTGGTTAAGGCAAAACTGTTGTAACTGCTCATAAACATATAGGCAGTTACAACTGTTTCGCAGTAAACCATGGATATGAGTTAATATATTACCACACAGTCATGCATTATGAGGCGCATAAGAAAATTCTTGAGAAAAGCAGAGTTGAAAAAAAAGAGAAATCTTTCCTTTTGCCACATTTCTTTTTTTAGCTTGGCTGTTTTTGGGGGAAACCCATGGTATTACTATAGCCTTGGTGTCATCGTTGTTGTTGTCGGTGTGCCAACATTTTGACATTTTGTGATATCTCTGGTTCTACTAAAGGCATTCACTTGAAACTTGGTACACTTGTCCATTATCAAAAGAGTAACCTATATTATCAAGGAGGATAACTCTAGATGCATTTTGTCCACTATCCAGCACCCAACAGCCGAGCGTAGGCACCCATAGGAGGTGCTCTTGTTTATTGTATTTCACACTTAGAAATACTATGTAAGGCAAAATAGAACCTCTGTGAAAATACCTTGGCTTTGAATTTGTGGACCATTTCGTCTTTTGATCATTTAGTGAAACTAGAGAATAACCATTCTAGCTTATAATACAATTAGGTTTGGAATGCAATCTGTTGTTGACCTCTGCTGTATTCTATCTCTTTTTCAAGTATTTGTTTGTGGAACTAGTTCTTCAACTTTCTTTCAGGCTTATGTATACATTACTGTTCAAAAACATTATGTTCTAGATCTGGTTCAATAACTTAATTACTATTATCACAAGATAGTTTAGCCTTTAAAGGTAGGTATCAATGTTTTTTTCATATTACAGATTTTAATTATTCTCATTCCCTTTTATACACTATTTTATAAAACATTCTTAATAGTAGTTTTGTGAAAATCAGAGGTTGATTATCAGATTAAACCGGGGCATTTCCCTAATAGCCTACATAGGCTGTTAATCTATTTTCAGATTGTCAGAATGTCCTCAGATATTATGTTTGCTAGCTGGTCTTCATATCTGTAAAGATCAATCCAAAACTGTCGTAAGCGTTATAACGAATATAGTAACTTACCCTAATTTTGCGCTAACCATCTGATGTGACATAATTCAGGACATTGGGTGTTTCACTCGTCAATTTATTTCCATCCATTGACTTTGGGTCATATGCAAATGAGATCATACTATGTCAACAACCAATTTCTGTGATATCTAAAACCTGGAATTAAGCTTAATCTTTCCTATAAAACCTCAAAAAGGCTATTTAAGCATATCAGATCACCGTGAAGATAACACCAGACACAAATTTAAGTATTAAATGTTAGTCTGAGCGTATTTTTGGCAAGTGACAATTATTAGCTCAGCTGTTTTTGGAGAAAACCCGAGGTATTGCGATAGCCTCCATGTTGTTGCCGGCATTGTTGACATTTTGCGATATCTCTGGTTCTACTAAAGGCATTCACTTGAAACTTGGCAGACTTGTTCACTACCAAAAGAGCCACCTATACTATCAAGGGGGATCACTCTAGATGCATTTTGTCCACTATCCAGCACCCAACAGCCAAGCGTAGGCACCCGTAAGCAGTGCTCTTGTTTCTTATCTTGGTATCAGAAATATGGTTACCTCCCTTTAAAAGTGGATAATATGATTTATTTTTTAATCTAAAAATGAAATTACTCATGTGATTTTCAATTCAAGAGTCTGTCATACTGATCCTTAAAAAATGTTTCTTATTACATTTCACTATCTTTATGATGTTTTCAATGCAGTAATTCAAAAGCTGTAGGAGCTGCAGAAATTGAATAGAATGCATTTTCATTAAAGACAATGTGATTATCTTTTGAAATTGTGATTGTCAATTAGTAACGAGAACTAAAGGAGAAAATTTCCTACATATGTAAAAAAAGAAAATAATATTCTTCATCTCCACAATCAAATTTAATGGTGTGAAAAACTATATAGAAAAAGTCAAAAGCTCAAGAACTGGAAGGTTCCTGAACCTAAAGATCTAGAAAATTAATTATTTTGAGCTCTTGTTCTTGATCCTTAAACATTGTTCTATTAACCTTCAAATAATCTTCAACACATATTGTCGTACTTTAGGTTCTTTATGTTCTTAAACCTGTGAAGGGTATTAAGAACTTAAAGAATTGTTCTTAAAACTTAGAATAATTTTCTTGAAGATCCAGAAAGGTTGTAGAACCAAATCAAAGTTCTTGAACCTTTTTTGCAGGACTCAAATTACAAACCCTGCAGAAGAATTGTCTGAACCTTTCTTATGCTAAGCCTGTTTTTGCAGAAGGTATAGACAAAGATCGGCCTGCACATAAGTGCAGTCTGATCTTGGTCTACACCTCCTGTTTGTCCCCTCTAAGCCAGAGCAATTTTATAGAGGATTTTATTCAGCATGACAAGGGTTAAATTAATGTGGGAGTTTTTGAAGCATCTAAAAGTGTTATATCTCTATTTTTCTGGACTTCTTCAGCGATGTAAACTCTTTTGCTAATTAAATCAGCAAACTGGCCTTATTATGCATGAAAAGGCCAAATATGGCAAATGTAATTAGTCAGTAAGTACTGGCCTAATGGTAACAGAATCCTAATTTCTTCATAACTTAATTATTGTCCTTGTATATATTGGTGACCTCTGAAGATTAACCCTTGTCATGCCGAACCTGCAATATTCCTGTTTAGGAGGAGGTATAGACAAAGATCAGCCTGCACATAAGTGCAGCCTGATCTTGGTCTACACCACCTGCTTGTCCCTTTTTAGCCAAACTTGTTAGTTATATCATTTTTAAAGATAAATATTAACCATCAACTAGTGTTTCTAGGGCTATTATAGCCCTTGATCCAAATGCGATTCTGTAGAGAGTTTTATTTAGCATGACAAGGGATATAACTCAATTGAAACCACACTGTCTTCTCTCAATCGGAAGGTTCAAAACCTCACTAGAATAACTAATTCTTTGCAAAGATAAAAAAATTAACATAATATCGGCTGGTCAGCCTGCTTGTTAATTTTGAAGCATTTTTCAAAATTAATCAGCAGGCTGACCAGCCGATATTATGTTAATTTTGAAAAATGCTTTATTTCAACTTAGTCTATAAAGAGTTTGTCTACTCATTTCTCACCTCTAAAACTGAAGGAAAAAGAAACAACATTACTTTCCAAGAACAGGAATTTCGATTGTCATACTTGATTGTCATACTTGATTAATTTTTATGCCCCTGCATCAAATGATCGGGGGCATATTGTCTTACCTTTATCAGTCTGTCTGTCATTTAGCCTTTCCGTCTGTCTGTCTGGAAAACTTAACCAAAAAACTTAACATTGCCAATATTTACCAGCCTATTCAAGATACAATGCTCATATACATCTCCAAAATACGCATCTCCTCATGTCAAAGTCATGTGATAACGTCAAGGTCATATACCAAGGTCGAATGCAAAAAAAAATTTCCTTGTTGCTTTCACAAAAATACTCTATTAAAACTCATGTACAAGTCAACAACACTTTTCATAGTCAATTCCTGCTGGCATTGTGTTTCACAAACACATCTTGTTATTGTTATAGTTTGAATCTCAAAGGTATAAAGATAAATTACTAAATTAAAGCAGTGTTTGTAACATAACCATGTATTTTGATGAAAAAATGTATTTACAAAACGCCTGTTAAATGTCGAGGAGAATTTTTATCTGATTTTGACACTTGAATAGATATTCCGAAAACAATGCTGCATCAAGAAAATTGCTTATCTATGAAAATTACCATAGGCCTGCAAATTTGCCGTAAACTCAGGTGAACTTAAAAGGCTGTTGACCGTGTTTTAGAGGTGCTTGTTGAATACAGGTTAAACAAGATTGGGGGGACATTGAACTGGTCATTTAAGACAGGTGCACGCTGAATGGAGGTGACTGAGATGGCGAGGTTTGACTGTACTGTTAAAAGTGGTGTTGAAACTCATCCAGTCAATCAATATAAGAATCTAATATAGAAAGGGGCAACCTGAAATTCAAATTCTTGAAGAAAGGATTGGTAGTGTTTTAGTTTTCTAATTTTCTAACCTTTATACCAAGAAAAATCAATGCCCTATTCTGAGCTCACCTTGACAAGGAGAAGTGAGTCAGGAATACCATTTCTATGAATCAAGTTTCTTTCTCTTCATTAACCCATTCCCACAAAACAAAATGTTAGACTGGTCCGAATTCAAAGTAGTTGCAGACAATAATTTTAGTCGTATGTTATTTTATTTTGTTTTTCTTTTTATTTATGTAAAAAATGTTGATAATGAAGAAATTGTAACTGTCCAACATTTTGTCATCTGTTAATCAATTAACCCAAAAAGTATTTTTCTTCATTTTCCACAATGCTTTCTATCCAGATAGTTGATAATATCATAAACTTTTAATAGCCATCTGCAACTCATTTCAATTTTGGCCAGTCTTAACTGCAACACCTTTCAATTTGAACTGGTCTAGACTTATGCCATCTGGTAATTGGTTGACATTCTTGTTAAGGGTAAAATTTGCTTCTGTTATCAGTGAGTTTAATTGAGGATGAAATGGCTTGATGGGATTTCTTTTTTAATCCATTAAATGAAAAATTTATTATGTGAAAAATCATTACAGCATTATAAAAGCTTTGTGTCTGGAGACAATGTGATCTTGCATTTTGTGAGTATTCAGGATGGGGGGGAAGTTTGGTTCTGTGGCTCCAAGGTGTCATATCAATTAAGTTCTGTATATTCACTTGAATTTTGGAATAATTTCATAATAATAAGAAAGATGGATGTGAAGAGAGAAAGGTAGTTTAACCCATTCCCAAATAATTACGTTTTTCTATTTATTGCCTCTCAAAAAAGACTTGAAAAAGAAGGTTGAAAATGAAGATAAATTATTGCTTGTTACAAACAATTTCTGCATTTCAACTTCGTTGTCTACCCAACATGATAGAGGTACTCAAGATTCTCTAATTGTCGTCTGCAGCTTCTTTGAATTTGGATCAATTTAAAATTTTGTTATGTGGTAATGGGTTTAAGCAGCTCTTGAACAGATTTTCATGAAAACTTGATATAGGAAACTTATATGCTTCATTAATATCATTTTTTGAGTTAAATATTCTTTCTTTGTGTAAATCTAAATTAACTAGAAATTTTATCTAATATGATATATGCCTCACTTTGATAGGTTGGAATGTATCGGGTGAGGTTGTTAGTCTTTGGGTTATATTGACCATGACTATATTGCTAGCAGAAGCCACTGAAGTCAATGATACATCATAGAAACTCCAAATAAGACAATCGACAGAAAATGTATTAACCTGCTTAATTCCGGCTCCATTCAGATTTTGCTTAGCTGACTTTTTGGTGTCGCTTAACACTTCTCTTTTTTTTTTGAAGTTATGAACAGCTTTTTTATTACAAAAACAGCTTAATCACCTTCCAACAATGTTTAAATGTCAGAAAGCATTATAGTTAGAAAATTGAAAATTGAGAGCCAAAACTTTTCTTTCAAAATCTGTGAAAGAGTCGCATTAAATGAAAAATGGGATCTTAAAAGAATACCCTGATGAGTTTAATTAAGCCTTCATTCACAAAAAAAACAGACCTACAGTTGCATAAAAGTAACAAATAGGTGGTAAAGACAAAGATTAGACTGCTCTTTTGTGTAGGTTGATCTTTCTCTATACCACCTTCCAATAAAGAAATATTTGAGGTTCAGCATGACAAGGGTTAAATCCTGGTGGTGAATGAGGATTTGAATGAATTGGAGTTTGATTTTTATTCTATTTAGTTGTGACCATAGCACAGTGGTAGTGCGTCGGACTCTTAATTATAGGGTCAAAGGTTCGATCCCAGCTGCAGCAAATATCCTTTCCGACATTTGTCTCCCACCAATGGGTGGATAATTTTAAACCTTAGTGGGATGAGTAGCTCTAGGCTCAGAAAGGATGTAGTGGTAGTACAACTGCCATAATATGACTGAAATACTGTTAAAAGTGGTGTTAAACCCCATTCAATGAATCAATTAAATTCTATTTCAAAAGAGGAAATAATATATCTGATGAAGCTTTCTAGGTTTTATTGTGTGACTGCATGCAGTTTTAGTGTATTTTTCAACATGTTATAAAATTGATTTCCTGAATTGCAAATTGGGGATAGATTGTTACAAAATTCTAGACATTTGTTGAAAAGTGACACGTAATGGTCATAAGGGATTTATGATAGTTTAAAGAATAACGGAGGAATTTCATTAACATTTCCATGGAGAGGTTGTAAATTGATTGAAATTCTGGTTGAAACTGATACCATTTAAAAGGATTGTTCATTTTATCCCTTGTCGTACTGAATCTGGAATATTCAGATTTTGGCAGGAGGTATAGACAATGATCAGCTTGGGCATAGGCACAGTCTGATCCTGGTATACAACTTCTGTTTGTCCTTTTCTTATCAGAGTTATATATGAAATCACTTTTTGTTGAGCCTGCTTGCAGTGAGCGAGACAAAGTTGTCTCAATGACAAGTCAGTGTATGTCTTTCCATCCATCCATCCGAATTTATCTGGACAATTACTCCTACATTTATGGATGGATTTCAAAATAACTTGGCACAATTATTCTCCATCATGTGCCATTTGAAAGAATTTTTTGGATAGCTTCAAGTTCAAGGTCACAGCTCAAGCTCAAACACTAAATTTGTGCTTGTCCGGAGCATTTCTCCTACAATTGTGGATGGATTTCAAAATAATTTGGCACAATCGTTCTCCATGATGAGTGGATGTGCCATTTGAAAGAATTTTTTGGATAGCTTCAAGTTCAAGGTCAAAGCTCAAGGTCCAACGCTAAAATTGTCCTTGTCCGAAGCATGATGTCTACAAAACTTTGCAGGCTTGACAGCAGTTGACCTGGGACAACCGTATAGTTCAAAAAAAGAATACAAATTATTACAAGAGTGCAGCAATTTGATTTGGTATAATCCAGGAAATATAAATTAATGACAAGCATGCTTATATAGTATAAGACCTATCAGATAGCTTGGTATCATTTTACAAGTTGACAAAAGAGATAAAGGAATTGATTTTTGTTAGTCACTTCTTACCAGCTTACAATTCCTAGCTTCTCAAGAGCTTAATTCATTCCAACACAACCATGCATGCTATTTAACAATCTAGAGAAAAGAGTTTTGGAAAAGAAGGTGGAAAATGCAGAAATCTTTTTTTAATAGCAATTTCTTCATGCTCCAAATCATTTTTAAGTTGAAATACATATATATAGAGAGAGATTTAAAATTTAAAATTTGATCAAATTTGAAATTGCCAATAGCAACTTGAAGCCATATCTTCCCCAAAAATGCATAACAAAATAAATATGAAACTATTCTCAAGGCTTAAAAACAAATAAATATGACAATTAAAACTATAAGATCAAAATAATTATATGTGTAAGCCTACAATTTCTGAAAGAAGTTTTGATTTTTAGCTCACCAGAGCACAAATGGTGAGGTATTTTGATTGTCCTCTGTCTGGCTTGTGTCAACAATTTTAAAACAACATACCCTCCAAACTCCTGTTGAAAACTCCAGTTACTATGGTATCAAAACAAAATCTTTAAAAATTATCTCCTCTTGACCCAGAAGGTCTAGAGCCTTGATATTTTACACAAACAACAGTACTTTGACCTCTTTCAGATTTGCTCAAATAATCACCCTCAAGTCCCCTGGGTGGAAGGGGCTTTTATAGAAATAAAGAAGGATTTTTAAAAAGACTCTCAAAAAACTGGACCAATTGGGGCTTATATAGAAATAAAGAAGTATTTTAAAACGACATCTCCCAAACTGCTGGGCCTGAATTTCAACCAAAAATCTTTTGTTGGTGCCCTTAAAAATTGCTAAAAGATTTGAAATCCTTTGAAAACGCTGGTTGCCATGGCAACAAAACTGAAATTTTAGTAAAATCTGTAAAAACTATCTCCTCCTATCCCAGAAGGCTTAGAACCTTGTTATCACCCTCTTAGCCCCAGGGGCAGAGCCCCTTTGGGGTGAGGCTTATATAGAAATAAAGAAGGATTTTAATAATGACATCTCATCCAAAACCACAGGGCAGCTTTCAACTAAATTTGGCAGAAATGTTCCTAGGGTGTTCATTTTAAAGATTGTTAAAGAATTCAAGATTGTTGAAAACTCTGGTTACCATTGTAACAAAACTGAATTTTTAATAAAATCTTTAAAAGTTATCTCCTCCTTACCCAGAGGGTGTAGAGTTTTGATATTTTGCATGAAGTATCAGTACATTGGCCTCTTCAGAATTTCTAAAATAAGCACCCGCAGGTCCCTGGGGGCAGAGCCCCAGGGGGGTGGGGCTAATATAGAGTTAAAAAAGGATTTCTTAAATGACGTCTCCTCCAAAACCACTACGCCAATTTCAACCAAA
The DNA here is from genome assembly GCA_946902895.1 of Fragum fragum. Lineage (NCBI taxonomy): Eukaryota > Metazoa > Mollusca > Bivalvia > Cardiida > Cardiidae > Fragum > Fragum fragum. Next base: position 8,249,781 of record OX336377.1, read on the forward strand.
TTTGGCAGAAATGTTCCTTAAGTGTTTCCCTTTAAAGATTTCTAAAAGAATTATAACCAGTTGAAAACGCTTTTCAACGTTTTTTAATTCTTTTAGCAATCTTTAAAGGGAAACACCTAAGGAACATTTCTGCCAAATTGGGTTACAAAACTAAATTTTTAATAAAATCTTTTAAAATTACCTCCTCCTGACCCAGAAGAGGTAGAGTCTTGATATTTAGAATAAAGCATAAGTATATTGACCTCTTTCAGAATTGCTAAAATCATCACCCTCAGGTCCACAGGGCTGGAGCCCCAGGGTTGGTGGAGCTTTTTATAGAAATAAAAAAGGATTTTTAAAAAGACTCACAAACTACTGGACCAATTTCAACCATAGAATTTTAATCTGATGAAAACTCTGGTTGCTATGACAATAAGAGTAAAATTAAAAAGAAGACCCAGAAGTTGAAAAATCTTGAATTTTGCATGAAGCACCAGTACATTGACTTCTTTTAAAATTGCAAATTTCGGAGCCATAGGGTGATTGGGCTTAGATAGAAATAAAGAACATAATACTTTCAGAACTATAAGGACAAATTTAACCAAATTTGGCAGGAATTTCCTTTAGATTGCCGCCTTTTAATTATTACTGAAAGATTTGAAATCTATTGAAAGCATTGGTTGGCATGACAACATAAGTTAATTTAGGTAAATTTTAAAGTAGGTCTTCTCCTGACCCAGTTAGCATTGGTCTTGAAAAAAAAAGAGCCTTATCTCAGGTGAGCACCAGGGCCACTGGCCCTCTTGTTTAAATTGTGACCCACCACAATTTAAGGTTTGTTTACATAAAACTATGACCTTGGAGGGCAGATATGGCTCTGACTTCACTGAAATTTGTACTTGCCTAATTTTAAGAAAGCCATGTGGTTATTTTATGGAGTGATGTGCGTTATGTCAGTCCCTAAAATTTTTACTAAAAAATCTTCTCCTCAGAAACCACTGAACAGAATTCAACCAAATTTCACAGAAATGACCCTTTCTCAGATTTCTTCAAAGAAATTTGATTGGAAGAAAATGTGTCTTTAAAAGGCAGGCTGTATATAATAAAACTTTAAAAATCTTCTTCTCAACACCTGCGAGAAGGTCTTGAACAATTCTTTCAATTTTTAGAAAAATTCTAGATCTTTTGACTAGACCTGATCTACACCAATTCTTGAACAGTTCTTGTTAAAATGTAGAATGTTAAATGAGACATACTTTTTATGCCCCCTGCATCGAAAGATCAGTATAATTGTTTTGAGAAATACCAGGAACTCACTGTTAGATGCTTTGTGATATGACTGATATACTGTTAAAAGTGGAGTTAAATCCCATTAAATCAATCTTGATTCATTTTGAAACACAGTATTTGTTCATTCTAGAAAAGTAATGGAACAGTTCAAGTCCAAACTGCTCTACATCTGTGCTAGAACAGTTCTCGTTAAAATGTAGAAGACAATGATTTTAGAACTTTTCTAGGAATTTTGTCATTTGTAAATTCCAGAACAGGTCTAGAAAAGTATCAAAGGTCATTCATTTTATAGTAAGACTGCCTTTGATACAAATCAATTAGGGGACAATGTTTTCTACCTAGAAAAATGGAACATCTAGAATTTTCATCAAGTTTAAATTGTCGTCTGCAGTTTCTTTCTATAAGGACAGTCTAAAATTGCTTGATGTGGTAATTGGTTAAAATGACTTAAAGCACAATTGTCTGATGAGCCATTTGAAACGAATTTGTGGTTAGCTGCAAGGTCAAAGTCACAACTCAGGGTCATGTGTGCAAATTGATCTTGTCCAGAACATATCTCCAACATTTTTAATGAATTTCAAAATTACCTGGTACAATTGTTACCCATAATAATAGTAGATGTGCTATTTGTAACAAATTTTGGATAGGGTCAAGTCGAAAGGTCAAATATTTGGAAGGCTTGACATGTTGCTTTCTAGTTTAACCCTTGTCATGATGAATGTTTATCCTCTTTACACTATGTTTTAAAAAAATGACATAATTAGATCAATGTTGTGTGCAAAGATTTTTCTCAACCCAACAGGTACAAGCAGGTAGTGTAGGCTAAGATCAGACTGCACATCTGTGCAGGCTGATCTTAGTCTATACACCTGCCAAATCCATTGTCAAATCAGGAATATTCCGGTGTTAATGCTGCAGCTTAAATTTTCACAGGTTTTCAAATCCTTTATTTCCACTGACAAAGCAAATCTTTGAGTAGATATATGAACACAGGCATGTTTTCAATCTTTTCTACAGGAAAATTTAACCATATTATTAAAGACAAAGTTGCCTTAAACCTCTACATAGAATGCATGTTTTGGGGGCATGGCAATTAGTTTTACCCATCTTAATTGATTTCTCCTTGGCTTTTTGGTAAAATTAGATGTTTCTTCCTGGAAAACAGCATTCTTTGCCATAGGGGATAGGATACCAGTTACATTGTTTGACTTTCCATATCCTAAATTTCACTAGAAATTCAGAATAATGGAATCACTGTGCTGGGTTTCTATTTCACTTTGATGCATCAGTTTCTTTCAATAAAGTCTACGAAAGTATGCAAGACAAGTTGCTCGTTATCAATTGATCAATATTTCTTGATAACCTTTGTAAAAGAATCATTTAGAGCAAATAATTCTATCTCTAGCTTGTAGACAAATCTATTCTTTCGAATACAAAATTCATTACCAACTTTCAACTTATCTGCTATTTAAATGACGCACAATCCATTCACTGAATCAACTATAGCTAGTAAAAAATTCTGTTTATCAGGAATTTTCTCCCAAAAGAATTACAATTGCCTTAAAACCTTACATTAAGTTTGTTTCAGATCTAACAAAACATTGAGCAATGCCCAAGGACATAATTGACATATCACCACTGTCAATCCAGGAATCAAGTGGCTAATTAAATTGTTTAGTTTGACCAAAAGAAAATGATGAATTCTTGTGGTTGCCATCCAACAAATTTCTTTGTTCTAACTTTGTCCTTCACCGTATAATTCAAAAAATGATGTCCTTTTAAACCTCAATCAAACTCTCTTGTTAGAGGCCGGTTGGTGGGGCCAGCAACAGTCAATTATTATGACTCACATGGCCACAGTGTTGGCTCGGGCTCAAACTCATCGATGGCCCGACTCTTCTGAAGCTGAATCACCAGTCAGCCTTGCTGACCACTGATCACCTTACTTATAAGACTACCAAACAACAAAACTTAGACCCTTTTTTTTTCAGAATTTTAGACTTGCCCTAATTCAAATTAGTAGCAGATGAAATAATAAAGTATCTACAAATAATTTAATTGAAAGTTTCGTCTATCAAAAACGAGCGATCTGATTGGTCGAAAAATTTAATTCATACCTCCATGAACAAAATTTTGAGTACGCAGCCATTTTGAATGCTTCCACACAAAATAGTTCACTACAAAAAGGTATCAAAATTTGTTAAGTTGTTGCATTTTTCGCTCGATGCTATTAGATTATAAGCTTCGCGTATTCATACAGTGTGATTAGGTTTTTCGGTTCATACCTCCATGAAAACAAAAAATATTTTCTTCATCTCTTAATTAGAAAAATAATAATCCTATATTCAGAGGTCTAAATAAGATGGGTAACAGCATTCTAAAATCCTTATTTCTCAATGAACCCCTATGTTGTGGGTACTTATTTGAATCGTCTCACTAAGACAATTCAGATGAGTACATATAACATAGGGTTTATGGTAGTATTGTTAAAATATTTAAATGTAAAATACAAATCAACTCTATCTGTAGCTCTGTATATTATAGATAATGTAGAAATGGAAATTCTGGATCAGTTCATGACTTTTGCAGTCAACAGCTAGATATTGTAGGAGGGACATTATAGCCACTTTAAGGTACATTCAATCATCAATGTTTATTGGAAGTTATTTGTAATTCCGTTGGAAAGTTTGTTATATTGTTTAGATCAATGGGGAAATTGTGCCAGGGGATTTGTTAAAGGGGAAAAGTGGTTAATTTGATTGATAGTGAATTTAGTTGACCTATTACCAAACAACTCAATTTCAGACTAGTCCAGTTTCAAAGAAGTTACAGATGAATGTTATCGGTTGATGGATTTTTAAAAATCTGTCGTTTTTAAAAGAAATCATTGTGGATAATGATTTTAGGAATTGTTTGTAACATGCTATTTCTTCATTTTCCACAATGTTTTCCAATTCTTTTATCTTAAGGGGCATAAAAAAGAGGGATTGTGTTGGAATGCATTAAATTGTTGGAAATGACTGTGTGCTTGATTTTGATATGGAATGTATATATTGTTCTCAAAGTTAATCTACCCATTAAAGGAAGTCATTGGTGTTTTACCCATTACCGGACGACAAAATTTTAGACATGCCTTAGTTCAAAAGGAGTTACAGATGACAATTTAAAGTTGATAAAATTTCTGATTAGAAAAATTGATAATGAAGAAATAGCTTGTCACAGGCTATTTCTTCATTTTCCACAATGTTTTTGATTTCTTTTTTTTTTTAGGGGCATTTAAAAGCATCATTGTGGGGGAATGGGTTAATTGTATAATGGTAACATGTACGATTGACAGATCTCTGCTTTTGATCATACATATCATTGACCAATCAAATCATAGAAAAAAATGTGGGAAATGAAGAAATTGCTTGTTACAAGCAAATTCTTCATTAACCACAATGCTTTCTACCACAAAGGTTAAACAATTCCATAGTTTCATAGGCTTTAAATTGTCATCTGCAACTCCTTTCAATATGAACCAGTCTAAAATTTTGCCCTCTGGTAATTGGTTAAGACTAGAAGTGAAATTTGAATTCCAGCATTATATTTGTAAGGGGACTTGAATATTTATAATAATACTGTGTAATCACCAAATTGTGTAGTAATGGGTTATTTTTGAAAATTTACCAGATTAAGTGTTGCATATAGAGTCTTAACCCTTTCCTGTTCAAACACGGGATTTTATGTTGCTGCGGCTTTATACTTGAAAAAACATTGTGGAATAAGAAGAAATTGCTTGTAACAAGCAATTTCTTCTTTTCCCACAATGTTTTTCTACCACAGAGGATGATTTGATTACAAATTCCATCCAATTTCTGTTGTCGTCTGCAACTTCTTTCAATTTGGACTAGTCTAAAATTTCAAGAAACAGGAAAGGGTTAAGTGATGAGTTATTTTTGAAAATTTACTTGATTTAAGTGTTGCATATAGAGTCTGAAGTAATGGATTATTTTAGAAAGGTGTTGCATAATAAGAGTCTGAAGTAATGGGTTATTTTTGAAAATTTATCTGCTTTAAGTGTTGCATAATAGAGTCTGAAGTAATGGGTTATTTTTGAAAATTTATCTGATTTAAGTGTTGCATAATAGAGTCTGAAGTAATGGGTTATTTTTGAAAATTTATCTGATTTAAGTGTTGCATAAAAGAGTCTGAAGTAATGGGTTATTTTTGAAATTTATCTGATTTAAGTGTTGCATATAGAGCCTGAAGTAATGGGTTATTTTTGAAAATTTATCTGATTTAAGTGTTGCATAATAGAGTCTGAAGTAATGGGTTATTTTTGAAAATTTATCTGAGTTAAGTGTTGCATAATAGAGTCTGAAGTAATGGATTATTTTTGAAAATTTATCTGATTTAAGTGTTGCATAATAGAGTCTAAAGTAAAGGGTTATTTTTGAAAGGTGTTGCATATAGAGTCTGAAGTAATGGGTTATTTTTGAAAAGTGTTGCATAATAGAGTCTGAAGTAATGGGTTATTTTTGAAAAGTGTTGCATAATAGAGTCTGAAGTAATGGATTATTTTTGAAAGGTGTTGCATAATAGAGTCTGAAGTAATGGATTATTTTTGAAATTTATCTAATTTAAGTGTTGCGTAATAGAGTCTGAAGTAATGGGTTATTTTTGAAAATTTATCTGATTTAAGTGTTGCATAATAGAGTCTGAAGTAATGGGTTATTTTAAAATTTATCTGATTTAAGTGTTGCATAATAGAGTCTGAAGTAATGGATTATTTTTGAAAATTTATCTGATTTAAGTGTTGCATAATAGAGTCTGAAGTAAAGGGTTATTTTTGAAAGGTGTTGCATATAGAGTCTGAAGTAATGGGTTATTTTTGAAAAGTGTTGCATAATAGAGTCTGAAGTAATGGGTTATTTTTGAAAAGTGTTGCATAATAGAGTCTGAAGTAATGGATTATTTTTAAAAATTTACCTGATGTTTTTATTTTGAAGGTTAATGTTAGTAAGCATTAGTGATATTTAATACTATCAAGTCCTTCTAGATGACAAAAATTTAGAACAGTCTGCAATTGACATCTTATTGTTGATGGAATTTTGTCTTTTGGATTAGAAATAATGTCGATAAGGAAGAGTATGCCTATATAAGTAATTTCTTCATTTTCTACAAAGTTTTCTAAAGTCTTTTTCTTGGGGAATGTAAAAAACCGAATGGGCTAGGTGCAGTATTTACTATGGCCTGCCCACCAACCTCACACACTCACACACATAACCCCAGTCTGGCTACCAGACTCTTCTTAAAGGGAATCAAATCTTCCCATAGCTGGACAAGGATGTCATTTAAGTCCCCTGACTCCAAAAAGAAGAGTCAGCAAAAGCCACAAATATAAACTTGAATTAAATAGACATACTTGAGGAAAATATGTTATACACGAAAGGCCCAAACAAAAACGACTGCAACCAGTCTAACATACCCCCAATGACATGTACCACTTTTATAAAGCTACAAATATCTAGACCACATGTAGTTTTCGTATATTAAATTAGTATGTTCTTCCTGTGTTATAACATTTTTTTCATTTAAGCTATAGTGCTGGTATCAATAAACAAGTCTATCATACAAAAGAAGTAAAGAGAGGACAGATCGATCAAAAGGAAATAGCTTGGCAGCAATTCAGTGAATGTCCTTTTACTATTTTACCTAATTCCACCCAACATAAGTTTTAGTCAATGAAAATTTAAAATCTTTATTTTTTGTGGTAGAAAAAATTTAGGGTAATGAAGAAATTGCTTGTAGCAAGCAATTTCTTCATTATCCACAATGATATCCACTTTTTAAGCCCTTTTCATAGGGGTGTAAAAAACAAATGGTTTTACTCATCATCAGATTTTTAGACTAGTCTGTATTAAACTGTGTCTGGAAAACCCGAAATATTCCTATTTTGGCAGGAGGTATAGACAAAGATCATCCTGCACTTAATGATTAAGCCTTAGAGCCAATCTCGTTATTTACAAGATAAAATATCAGCACAGATATCGACATAAATTAGTAACTCCAATCTCTTCAGCCCTTTGATTTTACTACAATTCTGAAGAGAATTTTTATTCAGCATGACAATGGTTAAAGTAAATTGGCAATCTTAGTGCTGAGGGCACGGATATCTTTAGTGCTCTCAGTTACAGATTGTTGTATGTAAAAGTCAATGAGGGTATATTGGGAAATCAGGTTTTCTTTCTCACTCCTCACCCTCTTGTCTGTCTATCTGTCTGTATGTCCAAAGCTTTATCCTTTCACTAAACAACAAAATTTTGGACCGAATTTGCAGAGAGTATGAATTTTCAAAGTTGCTTGACATGGAAAAAACAAGTGCCATCATAAAAGTAAAAAATGTCTGTTATAAGAAATTACTTCTATTTTCATGTTTACATGTAATTCATCACATGCATAAAATTGTGGAATCGAAGGGTAATGGGTCAATGAACTTGAAAATGAAATTATTTTCTCTGGAACTTTTAACTGTAAATTACGATTCTAGCATATGGCATGAAATAGTCTCTCAAAAGCACATCTTTTAACCCTTCTCATGCTGAATCTGGAATAGTCCTGTTATGGCAGGAGGTGTAGAAAAAGATCAGTCATCACATATGTGCTGTCTGATCTTAGTCCACACCACCTGTTAAGCCCTGAAAGTTTTTTATGAAAATTTTCAAAAGAAGTATTGAAACATCTGGTCCTTGCAGTCCTTTGATTTGAATGAAATTCTGAGGAAAGATTTTATTCAGCATTACAAGGGTAAATGTCAAGGTATCCCGCTTTTCATGGTCACTAATCAAGGTCAAACTTGAAAAAGAAGTTTTCATGGCATTGAGTGTTCTTTAACCATATCTTGTGTGGGGTTTAAAATTGGTCTGTTGCTAGCGTGTGACACATCAAGGATTGTTATTGGAAACAGAATAATTAAGCAAGCATAATTACATGCTCTCCACATATAAATGATATGTTGACTACAAATTATACGAAGATGCTCAGGCAACTATATGTTTTATTACTGTTTTCTTGGAGCAAATAACCTTTCCAAGCCAGTAATCAATAGATTCTTTAAAAGAGTGTCTATTATTATATTCTGTAAAGATATTTAATTAGACAACCTAATACCTCAAAGAATTTTGCTTTTCTTGCAAAAAATAGCCCTACTCTCTCACAGTCGAAAACTGTTACCTAAGCAAGAAACCAGACTGCCATTTCTAGGTGTATTTTTGCCTAGAAAGTGTGTATCTCCGTTTGCTATTAACCCTATCCTGTACAAAGCCGGGGGTTTACGTCACTGGTTTTTATACATGAGAGAACATTGTGGAAAAAGAAGAAATTTCTCCAAGCTATTTCTACTTTTCCTACAATAATTTTTTACCACACAGGATGGTTTCATTTCAAATTGAATCCAATTTTTATTGTCGTCTGTAATCTCTTTCAATTTGGATAAGTCTAAAGTTTCAAAAAAACAGCAAGGGTTAATATACAAACAATTTTCATTGTGTGCTTTTTGTAGGTTAACTATTAGTTATATTTCAAATATTGTTTGCTTTCCGTAATCAGTTGATGTGATCAATTTCACTGGAATTTCTTATATAAGTCATAATAATAAAACATTGGGGATAGCTGAATGACACTAGTGGTTACTATATCAGAAGTTAAAGGATTAACAATTACCTTTATTTTGAGAGCAATGTATGGCCCGCAGTAACTCTTTGTTTTCTATGCTAAACTGCCATCATGGAGAAACTAAATGTCTGACACTTTATTTTTACAACTTGGTTTTTAACTGTTCCAAATTAGAAGAGGTTCCAGATTACAATTTGGAGTATTTTTGAAAATAATTGCTGTTTCGAGTACAAAATATTTATAAGACATGGAAAAACTGCTTATCTCAAGCAGTTTCCCCATGTCCTGCAATGCTTTGCTAATTTATTATTATACTTGATGGTGTCAAAATGCAGGGTTAGGTGGTTACACCTCAATTCCCTAACTAGGAAGATTTTGACTTCACCCTCAACATGCTGAGGTTTTTTTGTGTGTTTTTTTTTTTCAAAATTACATTAATATCAAAGGACTAAAAGCACTGGTAGTACATCTTGTTTGGTCATTGTTTCTTTTGAAAATTAATTTCACAAACAATTCTGGTTTGAAATGGATAGACAGGAGGTGTAGACAAAGATGAGACTGCACCTATGTGCAGATTAATCTTTGTCTATAATTCCTGCCAAAACTTTGAATATTCCGGGTTCAGTATGAAAAGGGTTTATTAGGATCATTATTTTGTTTGTCTTTTTGTACATAGAAAAATGTTTCTTTGAAAGGGCTGTCAATTAGTATGAGAGAAAATCTCAAGGGTAAATTCTATCAGAAGAAACATGAATATTTTGGATTTCTTAAAAGTAGGTTGGAAGATGTCATGAATTAATTATCTTAAGATTCTAAGGTTTTTGGAAAACAAGTACAAAATATTTAGTGTATAGAAAACATTTGTGGGACAATGAGAAATTGTTTTTTTCACACGATTTTACTTGTCCTAAAATGATTTCTGTAGCTATATGATATACTTTGTGGTGTCAAAATGTGGTTTTGTGTTGCCCTATAGGGAAGATTCTAACATTATGAAAATGTCTATTTGAACTCGGAAAACCGTTTCTTGAAAAGTGATGTCAAGAAGTCTGAAGGAAGATATATTTTGAATTCTCAAGAGTAAAATTCTATCAGTGGAATCACATGAATATGAATATATTGGAATTGGTAAAACAGGCTGGATTTGCTATGAATTGCTGCTCAAGATCTTGATTTAAAAGTAATTTATCTAGCCAAAAAATGTTGCAATTGGATATCCCATATCCCTCCTAATAAATGCTAACTCGGTATTCCCCCTCTTCTGAAATTTACTGTTTTTCGGTATAACTTGGACTTTAACTTACCTTGACTGCGATAACAAATTCAAAGCTCAAAACTAGGTCAAACTTCACCCAACTCATCTTCCCTTGTCATGCTGAATACAATCTTTTACAGAATTCCTTTAAAGTTACAGGGTTGATATTTCTGGAAGCACTTAAAAAGGTAATAATCAAATTTGAAAATCCTATAAATATCTCTTGCTTAAAACAAACTGGTGGTGTAGACTTAGATCAGACTGCTCATATGTGAAGGCTCATCTTTTTTCTATACCTCCAACCAAAACAGGAATATTCCAGGCTCAGAATGATGAGGATTAAAAGTATTCTATAGATTTTATAAACTATGTCTAGTGGTCCATCCTAATGGAAAAGGTAGCGGCTGCCAATGCATCTTCATTGGACTCGGAACTGGATATCAAGACTTGGAAAGATATTGGTACTTTTTTATGCTTTCCAACGGGAGAGCATATAGCCGCCGCTTCATCTGTCCATCATTCTGTCCGTCCGTCCGGAGTGATTTCTCCATTACCCTTTGACCAAATCAAATGATGCTTAGCATGTGAACTCCCTATGATATAATGCTGATGTGTTTTTCCCGGATTTTGGATTTGAGGCCTCATCAAGGAAAAAGGGGACTTGGGATAAGATATAGTTTTTCTCAAATTTCTCCTAGTCTAATGGTCAGAATTTAATGAAATTTCATATTTGAGTAGCAAATCAGATTCCCTGATTATGAAGTATTTCAAATTTGCGGAAATAGGATGTGTCATGGTAAAAGGGGGATTAATGTTTGATAGCTTTACATATTAAGCTCTCCATTTCTCTGCAACAAACTTTCACAGGCCATAAATTTTGATTAATAAGAGATATAGCCTTCATATTTCACATGTGCATTGTTTATGACAAGACATTTCTGTTGGTATTAAGGTCAAGGTCATCTGTGAAGGTCAAGGTCATTTCTCAAGGTCAAAATTTTAATTTTTACTTCACCTGAGCACAAAGTGTTCTGGGTGAGCTATTGTGATCGGTCATCGTCCGTCGTCCGTCCGTCTGTTCAAAATCACAAAAAAAAATCTTCTCCTCCTAAACTAACCATGAAATTTTAATAAAACTTCACAGAAATTATCCTTAGGTCATGCTCTTTCAAAATACTTTGAAGAATTGAAATCCATGAAGAACTCTGGTTGCCATGGCAACAGAGAGTAAAAACTTAAAAAATCTTCTCCTCCCAAGCAGTAAGGCCTACTGATCTTTGATATTTGGTACAAATCATCATCTGTGGACCCTCTACCAAAATACTTCAAAGAATTACCGTATTCTGAAAATTAGCCCTTTTCTATGCGATCCCTGATTTTACATTGAAATAAAGAAGGAAAACTTTAAAAATCTTCTTCTCGCAAACCATAAGGCCTAGACTTTTGATATTTGGTATACATCATCTATTGACCTTCTACCAAAATACTAAAAAAAATTTCTGTATTCTGAAAATTAGCCCTTTTCTGAACAACCCTGATTTTACATAGAAAATAAGAAGGAATCTTTAAAAATCTTCTTTTCCCAAACCATAAGGCCTAGAGCTTTGATATTTGGTAAAAATCATCATCTATTGACCCTCTACCAAAATACTTCAAAGAATTACCGTATTCTGAAAGTTAGCCCTTTTCTGGGCGATCTCTGATTTAACAAAGAATAAAAGAAGGAAATCTTAAAAAATCTTCTTCTTCAAAATCATAAGGCCTAGAGCTTTGATATTTGGTAAAAATCATCATCTTTTAACCTTCTAACAAATACTTCAAAGAATTATCATATTCTGAAAATTAGCCCTTTTCTAGGAAATCCCTGATTTTATATAGAATAAATAAGGAAATCTTAAAAAATCTTCTTCTCCCAAACCATAAGTCCTAGAGCTTTGATATTTGGTACAAATCATCATTTATTGACCCTCTACCAAAATACTTCATAGAAATACTGTACTCTGAAAATTATTCCTTTTCTTTCTGATCCCTGATTTTAGATAGAAATAAATTAAGGAAATCTTTGAAAATTTTCTTGTCCCAAACCATGAAGCCTAGAGCATTGATACAGTAAAACCTTGGTAGTTCGTAGCGCAAGGGACTGGGGAAATTTATACAAAATTAAGCGTAGTACGAACAAAACGAAGGGCAAGAGGTCGGCTGTTTGAGATACATGGGATCTGACATGGTCTTGTTCTGTCTCCCATTTAGGAATTGATTCTAAATTGGTTATTTTTTCTACACAAGACCTGCAGTTATTAATTGAGGAATACATATAAATACATTAAAATTACACGACTTGTATTTTTTCTGCTTTTATCTCTGTATTAATTTTTGGCATTTTTTAAACACAGTGTAGACTCCTTCTGAGTGATTTCCCTTTACAATACATTGGATCAAATCACTCTGAGTATTCTATCATCAAATCATAAAATGAAGGACCGACGATTGTGAAGAAAGCAACCGCAGAAAAGTGCTAGAATCTCTAAGTGAGCAATAACACCGATACTAATAGAGGTGCGTCAATTAAAAGTAAATTTTCGGCGATAGTTACGGGAGTCTTTATTTGATTAATTACCCACCTTACAAACCAAAAAGCCCCTTTTAACTAAAGGTACATGATAACATATAAATGTCATATAGGTCAGCAGGTGTGAAAATCAAGGTAAGTTGTGATTGGAGACAATTAGTTTATCACACCTACGAATTAAACATAGGAGTTTGTGCTAAAATCATACTTTCGGGACTTGAAATGGCCTACGAACTAGGGACCACTGACGTTCAAATTAGACAAAGTTTTCTTTCAAAGACAAAGAAGGAAAAAGATCGGGACCGCGTAAAGTATACGAACGAACACATACCTACGAACCAGTGGCGTTCGAATTAACGGGGTTCTACTGTATTTGGTACACATCATCAGCCATTGACCCTCTACCAAATTACTTAAAAAAATTAGCCCTTTTCTGTGCAATCCCTAATTTTAGTTAGAAATAAATATTGATATCTTTGAAAACTTTCTTCTCCTAAAGCATTAGGCCTAGAGCTTTTTATACTTGGTATGTATTGATGTCTATACTTCAAAGCATTACCATATTCAGGAAATTAGTGCTATATGGTGGGATCATCAATATACCTAGGATTTAAAGAGAAATCCTAAAACATCTTCTCCAAAATAATTAGACAGAGAGCTTTGCTATTTTGTTTTATATCATAAAGCCATGAACCAACATACTCAGGGGAGCGATTTAGGACCATCATGGTCCTCTTGTTTTTTAAATCTGATGGAGGAAGCTACTGATATACAAAGATTTTTTATAAAAATAAAGTACATTTTCATGCAAAACAAGGGCAATAAACTACTATGGTTTGTAAATAGAGTAGAAGTTACAGGTAATGTCAGTAGATTGGAAGAATTAAGGAAAAAGGGTATGAAATATGAACTCCCTCTCACAGCGTTTTGCACTGTGCGTGGTGTGTTATTAGGAGAAATATGGCATATAGTCTTTGTTTTTTAACTAAAAAATTGAAATTAGCTTAGGGAAATTTAACCCTTGTCATGCTGAGTAAAAATCTATTTCAGGATTCCAATTAAATCAAAGGACTGAGATCGCTGGAAGTACTAATGTGGGTCAATATTTTATAATGAAAATCAATTGTACCTATAAGAAAACAACAGGTTGTGTAGACTAAGATCAGACTGCACATTTGTGCATGCTGTTCTTTGTCTATACCCACTGCCAAAACAGAAATGTTCTTGGTTCAGCATGACAAGGGTTAACATATGTCTTGCTGAAACCTGAATATTCCTGTTTTACCAAGAGGCATAGAGAAAGATATACCTTCACAAGTGTGAAGTCTGATCCTTATTGTACACCACCTAGTTGTCCCTTCCAAATCAGAATTATTTATAAAATTGGTTTTAAAAAAAAGAATGAATGAATATATATATATTGAATTATTTGGCATGACAAGGGTTAATTCCTCTGAGATATTGTTTTGAAAGTGAGCCAGAAATCAGATGATGAAATGAAGTCTTAGAAGTGGTCTGTCTGCAAAATGTTGAAATTGTAAATCTTACATAGCAATTTGTGGGATTAAGAGAATACTGAAATATTTTTATTTGGTATCAAATGATTGATTGATTATAAAGTATGCAGTTTAGTGACACTATCAACAGTATTTCAGTTATATTAAAGGAGCAAGAGCACCTAACCATGATTTCGTGTAAGTTCTCACATTATGTGATTTGATCTAATCTCTTAATATTACAACTGCTTTGTAAAGTATGTTGCCTATCCGTCTATCTTTAATCAATATTTAAATCTCATTTTTCTCAGCAACTGTTAATAGCATTGATCTGAAACATGATATGAAGGTTCAGAGATAGCAGTCCTCCAAGGCAATTCAAACAAAATTTTTGTCAGACATTTAATTAATTTATTTTATTTTTATTTAGCTCACCTGAGCAGAAAGTGCTCATGGTGAGGTATTTTCATTGTCCAGCGTCATGCGTGTTTCATCCAGCGTCCTTCGCTTGTCAACAATTTTAAAATGAGCCAATTTCAATCAAATTTGGCAGAAATGTTCCTTAAGTGGTGCCCTTTGAAAATTGCTTAAAGAATTGAAATCAATTGAAAACTCTGGCAAGGAAACTGAAATTTTGATAAAATCTTTAAAAATTATCTTCTCCTTACACAGAGGCGTAAAATCTTGAAATTTTGCATGAAGCAACAGTACATTGAATTCTTTCAGAATTGCTAAAAATCATCACCCTTGGGTTCCCAGGGGCGGTGCCCCAAGGGGGATGAAATTTATATAGAAATGAAGAAGAATTTCTAAAACAACATCTCCTCCCAAACCACTTGACTTATTATACCCCCCTTAACTTTGTTAGGGGGGGGGGGGTAAATAGGAGTCAGCCTGTTGGTCCGTCCATCCGTCTCTCCGGCGGTCCGTCTGTCTGTAGCTTTTTCATGTCTGCTCAGTTTCTGGGCAACCATTTGACGGATTTGATTCAAACTTCACCAATATAATCAGTATCAAGCAGAGATGTGCATATTCTATATTGGTTACGTTCCATCTATTTTTTACGGAGTTATGGCCCTTTGGTGAAAAATCGTGTCTGCTCTATTTCTCAGCAACTATTGGATGGATTTGATTCAAATTTAATAGAAACACTCGGTATAAGCCAGACATGTGCATATCCTATTTCGGTTATGGTCCATTGATTTTTGACAGAGATATGGCCCTTTCAGTAAAAAAGTCCATTTTTGTTATGGCCCTTTTGCAAATAGCACTTGCATATGGACAAGCACTGTTGGGGGGTATTAGTCCGCTTTGGGACAATGTCTAGTTTTAACCAGGTTTCGCAGAAATTTTCCGTGGGTGGTGCCCTTAAGAATTGGCTTAAAGAATTGAAATCAGTTGAAAACTCTGGTTGCAATGGTAGCAAAACTGAAATTTTAATATTATCTTTGAAATTTTTCTCCTTGTGACCCAGAAGACACTTAATTGTTTGCATGAAACATCAGTACATTGACCTCTTTCAGAATTGCTAAAATCCTCACCCTCGGGTCCCATTAGGGGCATAGCCAGGGGAGATTGGGCCAATATAGAAATGAAGAATAATTTTTAATGGTGTAGGCCTTTTAAAAATTACTTAAAAATTGAAATCCCTTGAACTCTGGTTGCCATGGTAATTAAACTTAAATTTTAATCAAATCTATAAAAATTATCTGGTTCTGACCCAGAAGGCAACCAAATTTGTCAGAAATGATCTTTGGGTGACCATATCAGATTCCTTTAAAGAATTTTGATCCATAAAAAAAAGCTTTAATGGGTGGGGCTAATTTCCATATATGGTAAAACCTTTAAAAATCTTCTCAGAAACCATTTAATGATTTTCAACCAAATTTCACAGAAATGATCTTTGGGTGTCCATTTATCAGATTCCTTCAAAGAATTTTGATCTAAAAAACATTGCTTTAATGGGCAGGGCTAATTTCCATTTATGGTTAGCCCTTAAAAAATCTTCTAAGAAACCATTTGATGGATTTCAACTAAATTTCACAGAAATGATATTTGGGTGACCTTTTATCAGATTCCTTCAAAGAATTTTGATCAGATGAAAAACATTGCTTTTATGGGCGGAGCTAATTTCCATATATGGTAAAACCTCTAAAAATCTTCTTCTAGGAAACCATTTGATGGCTTTCAACAAAATTTTACAGAAATGATTCTTTTGTCAACATTTATTTGATTCCTTCAAAGAATTTTGATCGGGTGAAAAATATGGCTTTAATCGGCGGGTCTTATTTCCATATATGACGAAAGCTTTGAAAATCATCTTCTCAGAAACCAGTCAATGGATTTAACCAAATTTCACAGAAATGATCCTTAGATGATCCTTTATCAGATACCTTCAGAGAACTCTAATCAAATGAAAAACATGGCTTTAATGGGCAGAGCTTATTTCCATATTTGGTAAAAGCTTTGAGTTTCTTTGTCTCGGAAACCAGTTGGATGGATTTTAACAAAATTGTACCAAATTGATCGTTTAGTGACTATCAAAAAGAATTTTGACAAGAAAGATCCTCAGGTGACTGTTTGTTGGATTCCTTTATATGATTTTGCTTGGTGGAAAAGCTTGGCCATTATAGTTGTGGTTTATGTCCATATATGGTATACAGTGAAAATTTTAAATTTTGTTAATACCTTTTCATCTTCCGAGTGAATGAATTGTATATAACTTGATTTTGTAAAAACAGTGAAAAAGTTTTTCTAGCACTATTTCAAAGATTTCAGTGACTTCCTGTTGAAATTGAATTCATGAATTGGTACATTCATGCCTGTGGAGCGATACAGGCGCTCATTTAAGCACCTCTAGTTTCCCTGAACCCTTGGAAGGACCCTTTTTGCTGACTGGTCACATAATCTTTTTATAGTATATAAAGTCTCCAATCTCTGGAATTGTTAAGTGTAGGGAATTTATGGGCAAAAACTTTCAACAAGAGCTGTGGGGAAAAAAACAACAGATGTCTAACAGCAGATGTCAAATAAGGAATAAATCCATAGCAACATAAATCAAGCTGTATTACAATTTGCTGATAATATCCATTTTATGTAAAGAAAGTCTAATTTCCTGCGTAAAAGAAAGTATAGAGAAATTATTTGTCATTTTGTGTCTGTGCTCAATCAGTTCTGGCAATAAAACCTGTTACTGTCGAGGAACTTTTAATGGTGTGAACTCCTTGGTGCCATAGCAACAACTTATAATGATTGGCAATGGTAAATTTAAACATGATACCATGTACTAGTGACTATATTTTCCTTTAACCCTTTCCTTTTTTGACAAAAATTGAGGCCTGTCCAAATTCAAAGGATTTGCAGACAAAAATCTCAGGTTGATTTGATTTGAAATATAACCGTTTAGTAGAGTAGAAAATATTGTAAAAAAAAATTGCTTGTTACAAGCAATTTCTTCTTTTTCTATGTTTTCTCAATTACAGAATCACAGGGACGTAAAAAGCAGGGATTGAACAGGAAAGGGTTAACCATTGTTACCACGCATTATGCAAGTGTTTGCTGCATGTGTTTGGGTATACACATGCCCATTATTTGTTTGAGTCATTACCAGATTGTAAAATTTTAGACTGCTCCAAATTGAAAGGATATACGGACGATAATTTAAAGTCTATGAAATTTTAGAATTTTTCAACTTTCTGGAGAGAAATCATTTTGTAGAATGAAGATATTGCTTGTTACAAGCAATTTCTTCATTTTACACAATGTTTTCCTAATTGTTTTTCTTGAGTGGTGTATTAAAGCATCACTAGGTTGGAATGGGTTAAATAGTGATCTATGATGCCAAACCCATTCCGACATTATACCAGAAAACATTGAAAAATGAAGACTTGGCTCGTTATATTAGAAATATATTCATATCTCAGACTGTTACTCTAAAAGATGGATTTTTATAATTCAAAAATTTGATATTGTTGTCTGCAACTTCTTTCAATCTAGATCAGTCAAAAATATTGTCTGTTAATGGGTTAAAGTCCTTTGCATGACATTTTGCATCAATTAGGGATGGGAACAAAGAGCAAAATTAATATTTGAATATTTGTCTTAATAATTCAAATATGATTATTCGTATATATTCGAATATTCATTTTAACCAGATGTTTGGACATAGGTTATATCAGAATCAATTTGATGTCAGTTTTTTCATTTATGGCAGGCTAAATGGTTTGCATAGAAAGTATGGGACAATCCATATCAAGAACTTCTTTAGGACAAATAGATCATTCGTTTAGCCGAAAATATAAGGTTAATGATACTGATATTAATCGAAATGCTAAGTATTTTTCAAGTGACTCTGAAATTAAGGGACAAAGGTTGTCCGAATATACAGGACGAAAAAGTGACAAATTTAAAGACAGACGGAAAGCATTAGATAAAAAAAGTGATGAGGTTTGTCGAAATGTGAACATGTATAGGGAGCATAATAAATATCATATCATTAAATTGAATGAAAATGGTACCAAAGGATCAGACACTATTAAACAGAATAAAAGCATCTCTCATCCCCAAGTTCATAAAAAATGTGATAAGCATCATTCTGATGTTTGTGTGTCAGAACCAAGGAATAAATTTTCTTACGATAACGACAATAATAAAAGTGTTCTGAATACAGTGGATCAGGAGTTTCAAGATTTGATTCAACGTGTGGCACAAAAGAGGAAGAGGAGCAGTAAAGATGTACCAACAAAGGTCTGTATAATGTTTGCATTCTTTCCAGACAATCACACTTTTCATAATTGCCCTCAAGAAAAAATCTTTTGGAAAATATAGAAAACAAAGAAATTACTTTCACCATTTGCATTATTTATCATGTTTTGTGCCCCAGTTTTTACAACCAGGTTACAACACTAGGTCAATTCTTAAAACCTGATGTGCACTCTAGTCTGTAGGCACATTTTTGTCTCAAATGTATTGATATTTGGTTAGAATGTTTATATGCATGAAACCTGGTACAAATTTCATGTAAATGGGTCAACTGGAATCAAAAACTAGGTCACAAGGTCAAATCTTACCAAACCTTTTGTGCACTTTAGAGCCACGTTTTTGCCTCAAATAACTTGATATTCAGTCAGAATGTTTGTCATTATTATATCTCTGTCAAGTTCAATATTGGGTCATTTGGGTTCAAAAACTAGGTCACTAGAGCAAACCTTAGAAAAACCTTAGAAATACCTTGTATGCAGTCTTTGGGGCATACTTTTACTTCAAATGTTTTGATATTTGGTTAGAATATTTGTCTTAAAAAATTTCTCGGTCAAATTTGAATTTTGTTTTCAATTGGGGTAAAAAAGTAGGTCACTAGGCCAAATCTCAGAATACTATATGTGCACTATAGTGCTTTTTCGCCATGTGTTGCCCTTGAATCAGGTGAGCACTTTAGGGCCAATTGCCCTTCTGTTACATTTACCATGGCTACCATAGCATTTGTCTAAGTGAGCCATGCCATTGTTTAACCCTTTCTTGTTTTTGGAAATTTTGGACTGGTCCAAATTGAAAGAGGTTGCAAATGACAAGGAAAATGTGATGTAATTTGAAATGAAACCATCCTATGTGGTAGAAAGTATTGTGGAAAAAGATGAAATTGCTTGTTACAAGCAATTTCTTCTTTTTCCACGATGTTTTCTCAGATATAAAATCACAGCCACGTAAAATCCCGTATTTGTACGGGAAAGGGTTAAACCATAGCAGTTGCCCATTAAACAGTGATCTCATTTTGCATGACTATTGTGAAAGCATACAGGATGAAACAACTGAGAGCTCCATAGTTGATGCTTTAACTCTCTTAGTGTATAGCTCCATCACACAGGGCCTTTGTCATTGTCTCATCTGAAGAACAAATAAGTCTGTGAGTTGGATGAGCCCACTAGGACTAGAACCCAAAATCATGTGATTTGAAGTTAACCCTAACGTCCTGCTGAATATTTTTCCAATTTCAAAATATTTGAAAACTGACATAAATAGATCAGTCCTGCATTCATAGATTTCTCTCAAAACAACAGCAATGAGCAGGTAGTGTAGGCTAAGATTAGACTGCATGTCTGTGCAGGCTGATCTTGGTCTATACACCTGACAAGCGATTGTCAAAGCAAGAATTATTCCAGGATCAGCTTGCCAAAGGTTAAGAACTCCACCAACTGAGCTCATGGGGCTGACCATAGCTCTGGCTCACAAGCCACAATGATTCAACTGAAATTATTGAAATTAAACCACAAGCAACCAACCATTTGCTAACCCTGCCAATTGACTCCACTTACTGTCCCACTGACTCCGGCAGGATTAGTTACACTTGGATATTGAATGACCATATTTTGCAACATTTTTGACCAGTAATATGAAACAAGTTAGTTGGTGGCATAAATGTAAGAACAACAGCTTGAATAACAATGTTAAAGTCACCAAACTAACAAAAATGCATTGTCAGAGTTCAAAGTTCACTTCCAACCTAAATGAGTGATGAATGGTTGGTCAATTGAGTCTTTGATTGGCAGCTGTGATTGGTCAATTATCACCATGGTAACTACTTCAGCAGAATCACTCTGAAAGGAGAATAATGGAGTCTGACAGAATAGATAAAGATCCATATCATGATTTATTGAGTGACCCAAACAAATTGGCAGAACTTGTAAATGAGAATTGAATGGGCAATAAAATCATACAGGCTAGACTGTAAACCATGGGTTGGTCTAAATATGCTTGCTGTAGATCTCCCTGTATGTAAACATTTATAGAGGAATTTGAATGAAGTTTTCACAGAATGTTCTTAGTCACCTGACCTGGTGCATATTGTGGGGTTTTTGCAATTTTAGGCTGTGTCACAGATAAAAGGACCTTAACCCTTGTCATGCTGAACAAATTTCTTGATCAGAATTGCATTAAAGTCAAAGGGCTGATGACACTGTAGGTCTGGTTGTCAGGGTCAAAATCTAGTTTAGAAATTGATCTTATGGACAAATATGGTTTAAAAAGGATAAGCAGATGGTGTAGACTAAGATCAGACTGCACACATGTGCAGGCTGATCTTTGTCTATGCCTCTTGCAAAAGCAGGAATATTACGGGACCAGCATAACAAGGGTTAATGCCATGTAATGGCAATAAGTATATAGAGTTACCTCTGTCTATGAGAGGGTACATGTGTGTGTGAGTGTGTGTGATGTTGTTTGTGTAAATGTGCATTCCCATTTCTTTCTCGGAAGCATACTTTCAACATTAATTGGATTTCAAAATAACTTGGCACAGTTGTTCCTCTTAAAGAAACTAATGTCATGAGTTGGATACTTTGAAGACGAAGAACACAAATGAAGGTCATGTGACAAATATGCACATTTGTTATTGACAATAGAAAACTTGAAAAGAAAAAACCCAACTTTGCCGGGCATCCATGTCTGCGACATATTTCTAGTTCCACAGATCTTTTTCTCTGAGTCTGCTTAAAAATTACTTGAGTTGAAATGGGACATGTTTCAGGAAATTTTTGCAGAAAAAGAAGAAATTACTTGCAATACTTAACCTGACAGTGAAAAGCAAGAGAATGAAAAAGCAAAACATATTTTGGGGAAATTTGGGTAGGATTGTCACCCTTTAACCCATTTACCACACAGCAAAGTTTTAGACTGGTACAAATTTGAAGGAGTTGCAGATGACAATTTAAAGTTTATGAAATTTTAGATTTTTTGAACTTTCTCTTTAGGAGGCATTGTGGAAAATGAAAACATTGCTTGTTGCAAGCAATTTCTTCATTTTCCATACTGTTTCCAAGTCTTTTTCTTGAGGGGCATCAAAAAGCGTCATTGTGTGGTAGTGGGTTAAAAGATGATGGAGGCATTTGTTATTCTGTTGTAGGTATGGTAATGTATGCATATTTTACCATGGTTAGAATTTATTTCATATAGTGGATCATTGATTAATGAAACATGTAAGGACTGTTGTTGTCCTCTTGATACCAAATGGGGGTAGAAAACTTTGTGAGAAACACATTGTCACTAGCAAATTATCCTTTTCCAAAAAAGTGTCCCATGAATATATTTCTTCAGGGCATCAAAAAGAGCCATTGTTTTGTAACAGGTTAATGGTGGTCAAGGGGTCACAGAAGCAGGAGTAATGATAGGGGTCAGTTTAAATTTTTATTAACTTTATGACCCTTATTTCTTTTATTCACACAGTGCTTGGAAGTTGGTCAATATGCATGTGATCAAATGTGGGGCATAGAATGGTAAATGTAATTTCAATTTTGACATTCATTGCAGATCAATTTGCATCTTAACCCATTCCCACTCAATGACGCTTTTGATGCCCCCATGAAAAAAACTTTTGAAAACATTGTGGACAATGAAGAAATTGCTGAAGAAATTTCCTGTTACAAACAACTTCTTCATTATCCACGATATTTTCTACCCAGAAAGTAAAAATCCAAAATTTCAATAACTATATTTGTTGTCTGCAGCATCTTCGAATTAGGACCAGTCTAAAATTGTGTTGTCTAGTAATGAGTTAAAGATACTAGGTTAGGACTAACCTTCTGATGTTCCCATTTTCAAAATCAAATTTTCAGATTACCTATACATTTGTAGGATTAAGGATTCCCTATTTTTTTTGTTTTTCTGAAGAAAGAATTATTCTAGGTAACATTATTATGTATACTATGACCTCAAGACAATTTGAACTCTCCTGAATACAGGTCTTATTCATAAATCATATTATTGTTAAATTTGCTCACAAAGAGAAAAACAAAATTTTATACATTCGATTGATGGCTTAAAGATTTTTGAATAGTCCAAACTATTTACACCAAATCTGTTTACAAATTAGCCCAATTGGTGGGACAGGTTTTGTGGTCAAGGAAGGCCAAGGGTGCAGGGTTGCTGCCAAATGTTGAAATGGGGCATCTGTTAAAATTTGGTGTAAAATTCTCATTCAATTGATACAATTTCTTCTGTCTTGCTCTTTTTGAACTTTGCCTGCCTTGTACAATGTTGACTTTGTTCAGATACTATGAAAACACTCTTGAACCAGGGGGGTTAAATTCTTGGACTAATTGAAATAAGAGCTATGTGAATTTTGATGGAATACTTTTCAAGTGGTCATAAAGATATGTAGAGTGTGTGAAAACAATTTTATAGCTTGTGAAAATCTTTATGATTCTCTCTGCAAAGCCAATTTTCAGAATATTAGAAGTTTCACCCTTACCAAACAACCAAATTTTCTTCTGGTACAAAAAGTAGCAGATAACAATTTTGTAAAGCAATTAAATTGAAAATTAAGTTTCATTTCGGGTAAAAACATTTTGTGAAAGGAGCCGTTTGTTTGTAACAACTAATTCTCCTTTTTTTGTGAGATTTTTCTAATTTTAAATCGAAGACTGGAAAAAATCTTGACTCTGTGTAAAATTGGATGTGAATAGTTCATCGCGAAGGATTCATAGTAATAAGGATTAATAATTTTGTAATGCATTTTAAGCAGTAGCATCTCAGGATTCAAATTCATAGCAAATTATAGAGTCTGACATGAAAATGATAATCCAGGGACAACTAATGACTCAAGACAGAAGATATGGTTAGTTGGTGACAAAAAAGGTTTTTCTGCTTATAGTTTAGTGGCTCTCTGATGATACATGTCCTATTACTGGCATTTCCAGGAATTAGTTTGTACAGAAAACAGATTAACTCTCCTCTACACTGTATTAACCCATTCTCACTCAGTGACAATTTCAGACACCCCTAAGAAAAAAAGCTTTGGAAAACATTGTGGATAATGAAGAAATTGCTTTTAACAAGCAATTTCTTCATTTTTCCAGAATTTTTCTACCCAAAAAGTAAGAAAAACTCAAATTTTCATCAAATAAAATTTGTTGTCTGCAACATCTTTGAAATTGGACAAGTCAAAAATTTTGTTGTGTGGTATTGGATTAACAATGGGTAGATAGCCAAGTAGACTTAAAAGCCTTGTAAGACAATGGATAGTTTGGATAGTGTACCAGCTTTAGATGATTTCCATTATACTGAAGGAGATTTGGGAGAAGACTCTGGTAGTCTAGAGGGTGAGCTCAACTTGAATGTATGTACCAAGTCTTAGCTATAAGTCTTAGCCATCAATCATACCTCTTCATAAAATTCCACCTCCCCCACCATTTTTTTTTTTTTTGAATTGCATATTAAGCCTTGTCATGCTGAACTGGAATACTCCTGTTTCGGAAGGAGGTCTAGACAAAGATCAGCCTACACATATGTGCAGTCTGATCCTTGTCTAGACCCCCAGCTTCAACCTTTAAAGCTAGATTTATTTTAAGATAAGTTTTCAAAATTATTATTGATCCACAATTAGTGCTTTCTGCACTCTAAGCCCTTTGATTTTAATGCAGTTTTGTAGATGGATTTTACTCAGCTTGACAAGGGTTAATAGATTGTTACATACAATAAATACTTATTTAACCCTTTCCTGTTCAATCCCTGGTTTTTACATCCCTGTGATTTTATGATTGAGAAAATATTGTAGAAAAAGAAGAAATTGCTTTTAACAAGCTATTTCTTTTTTAGCTCACCTGAGCACAACGTGCTCAAGGTGAGCTTTTGGTATCACCTTTTATCCGTCGTGCGTCGGAAGTCGTCAACAATTCTTTAAACATCTTCTCCTCAGTAACCACTGGGCGGAATTCAACCAAACTTGGTAGGAATGTTCCTTGGGTGACCCTTCTCAAAAGTTGTTCGCGGATTTTTGATTGACCCCCAAATATGGGCGTGGCAGGGCGTGGCAGTTTTTAACTTAGAAATCTTTAATCATCTTCTCCTCAGTAACCATTGGGCCAATTTCAACCAAATTTGGTATGAATGTTCCTTGGGTCACCCTTTTCAAAAGTTGTTCGTGGAATTTTGATTTATGCCCAAATATGGGCGTGGCAGGGCGTGGTAGTTTTTGACTTAGGAATCTTTAAACATCTTCTCCTCAGTAACCATTGGGCCAATTTCAACCAAATTTGGCATGAATGTTCCTTTGGTGACCCTTTTCAAAAGTTGTTCGTGGAATTTTGATTTACGCCCAAATATGGGCGTGGCAGGGCGTGGCAGTTTTTGACTTAGAAATCTTTAAACATCTTCTCCTCAGTAACCATTGGGCCAATTTCATCCAAACTTGGCATGAATGTTCCTTGGGTGACCCTTTTCAAAAGTTGTTCATGGAATTTTGATTTATGCCCAAATACTGGCGTGGCAGGGCGTGGCAGTTTTTGACTTTGAAATCTTTAAACATCTTCTCCTCAGTAACCATTGGGCCAATTTCATCCAAACTTGGCATGAATGTTCCTTTGGTGACCCTTTTCAAAAGTTGTTCGCAGAATTTTGATTTATGCCCAAATATGGGCGTGGCCGGGCATGGCAATTTTTGACTTTGAAATCTTTAAACATCTACACCTCAGGAACCATTGGGCCAATTTCAACCAAACTTGGTATGAATGTTCCTTGGGTGACCCTTTTCAAAAGTTGTTCGGCAGAATTTCGTTTCACGCCCAAATATGGGCGTGGCAGTTTTTGACTTTGAAATCTTTAAACATCTTCTCCTCAGTAACTATTGGGCCAATTACAACAAAATTTGGTATGAATGTTCCTTGGGTGACCCTTTTCAAAAGTTGTTCGCAGAATTTTGATTTATGCCCAAATATGGGCGTGGCAGTTTTTTTAACATTGAAATCTTTAAACATCTTATCCTCAGTAACAGTTGGGTCAATTTCAACCAAACTTTGCATGAATGTTCCTTTGGTGACCCTTTTCAAAAGTTGTTCCTGGAATTTTGATTTATGCCCAAATATGGGCGTGGCAGGGTCAGGCACTTTTTTGACTTTGAAATCTTTAAACATCTTTTCCTCGGTAACTATTGGGCCAATTTCAACCAAATTTGGTATGAATGTTCCTTGAGTGACCCTTTTCAAAAGTTGTTCTAGAATTTTGATTGATGACCAAATAAGGGCTTGGAAGGGTAGGGCAGTTTTTGACTTTGAAATCTTTAAACATCTTCTCCTCAGTAACCATTGGGCCAATTTCAATTTTGAATCATCTTACATTAGTCAGGTGAGCGATTTTAGGGCCATTCTGGCCCTCTTGTTTATATACAATATTTTCTATCCAAAAGAATTGTTATTTTTCTAATTAAATGATAAATAGATTTTATCAACTTATACAATCACATGTATCTCGTAATATACAATAATTTAACAAGTATACAATTTACTTTCTTATTAAAATTTTCATCTGCAAAACCTTTGAATTTGGACAGGTCTAAAACTTTGCAAAACAGGAAAGGGTTAGTTAATTACAATTAATAAAAACCTGATCAGTTAGTGTAACTAAGGATGGACACAAGGCTCGGCTTCCATTGGCATGTATACAGTTCCGAAATGCAATCCCTACTTTAGGATATGAGTCTTATTTTGCAAATGTCACTTGCACAGATCAGATTTTACCAACACCTCTGATCCCATTTTTATATATGTTTGTTTACAATCTTGTGTATTTGTAGGATTTAGGTCCCTGTGTGCTCCAGGTATGTATGGTATGGGAAGAGAAAGAAGTCAAGATACAAGGAGATCAGAGTTTCTAGGCCCCTTGCTCTTCTAGCATTTATTATAGCCTATCATTGTGCAAAGCACTGATACATATAAAGCTATCTCTAAGCTTCCTGCCTGTTCGCTTCTAATTAAGGGGTAGACAACAAGTGTATTGCTGTGTTGCCCCGTTGGAAACTGATGATAATGGATGTAAGGATGGGTATACTTGATCTTGTGTTTTTTCACTGGACTCCTTTAAAGCTGCTTTTTGTCTGCAATGTTTCAGAGCCTATTAATTTTGATTTGGTTGTAATATTGAGGAAGCGGATCAATGAACTTAGCCATGGTGTATCTAAATTAATTTGTTCAAATTGGCATGAAATCCGATACTAATTCTTTCACAGTGCATGTTGATCTTAGTAGATATGTAAAGGGGTCTCCTAGATGGTCATTTGAGTACAGATTGTTTGCATTTCAAGCTTTATTAGCATGAGTGGGAAAAGCAATAAAGCTGTGAACTGATAAGCCCAGCTTGAAACAGTATACCAATACCACATGAAGACTGCACACCTCTTTTACACCTAAACTGTTAACCTATTACAAGATGGCAAAATTTTGGAGAGGCCCAAATTGAAAGCAGTTGTAGACGACAATCAACAATTCATGAAATTTTGGATTTTTTCAACTTTCTGGGTAGAAAACATTAAGGAAAATGAAGAAATTGCTTGTTACAATCAATTTCTTCAATTTCCAGAATGTTTTCCAAAGCTTTTTGCATGGCGGCATCTAAAAGCGTCACTGAATGGGAATGGGTTAATTCATCTTTTTAGCTAGAAAAACATCAGTGTTGATAGCTTAAGTTTACAGACAAAATTTTGAGGTCTTTTCAGAGTTCAAAGAGTTCAAACTGCCACCAGAGACTTAAACACTAAATCCACTGAATGCCTACGCCATAAAAAGTAGCTCTTATGTGTTGCATAAATTTGCAAAACCAACAAAAATGCATCATATTAACCCTTTCCTGTTCAATCCCTGGTTTCTACATGCCTGTGATGTTATACTTGAGAAAGCTCGGAAAAAGAAGAAGTTGCTTGTAACAAGTAATTTCTTCTTTTTCCACAATATTTACTGAATGATTATTTTTGAAATAAAATTTTTTCAAAGCAGGAAATGGTTAACATATTGATGTATAGCACCATCACAGGGGTTTCAGTTTGACATACCATTCAAAAGACAGTATACTGTATCAGGTCAGCACACTGGGCTTAAACCTGTGTCCCTTTCAGTCTCCAACTCAAGTACTCTACCATTACTGAGCTTATGGGGCTGACAGGTTTGTAATATTTCTCTGTCATGTTTTATTTCATTTTCTTCCAAGAAAGACTGACCACTAATTAATTTGGTCAAGTTAAATTGATCCAATCAAAATAGTAACTCATTAAGTTGATCTTCAAACACCAGTCATGCATGTAATTATAGCCCATAGTTAATCATCAATTGTGATTTTCATGGAATTAGAATTCTTATGGAGAATTCATAGCTTTCACCCTTCCTGTAAATTTGGCCATAGATTCTTTCAGATATGACTTTGGCTTTCTACAAGAAGTATAGACCAAGATCAGCAAGCATATAAAAGCAGTCTGATTACTCACCCCACTACAGGGATCAGCTTGTCTGTAGGTTGCTTGGTCAATCTGTCCATCTGTAGCTTTTTCTTATCTACTCATTTTCTCCTAAACTGCTGGATGGATTTGATTCAAATTTCACAAGATGTGCATATGCTATTTAGGTTGCATTCCATTCGTTTTTCTCATAGTTCAATGAATAATTGGATTTGAATCAAATATTACATATGCAGTCAGTACTGACCCAAAGTATAATGCATATTCAGTTTGGGTTATGATCCATTAAATATTTTAGAGTTAATTGCCTTTGATGAATTCCATTGGATATAGAAAGCTGTAGCCCAAGCATTTTTTTTGTCTGGTAAAAGGTTACTAATCTAATTAATTAATCAGGATCCTTATAGCAGATGCATTGTTTGTCAGTCTGGTCCAAGAATAATTACAATTTGACTGGTTCACAATTTAGGGTGTCACTAATTAAATGCATTGTTGGGACTGTTCACGAAATTCCCAATGTCCCTTTCTATCACTTCTTTAGATAGGCGACCTATCTCTCAATGATGATATTTTGGAATTATGGGTCGTACTGTTTAGTGAATGCGGCTTAACCCATTCCCACTCAATCCCCCTAGAAAAAAAATCTTTAAAACATTGAGGAGAGTGAATCGCTTGTTACAAGCTATTTCTTTGTTATCCACAATGATTTCTAGACCAAAAGCCAAAGATTTTTAAAAAATTCATTGATAAGAACTGTCAACTGCAACTTTTTAGCTCACCTGAGCACAAGTTGCTGAAGGGTCACAGTGCTAGTGTTGGTCGGTAAATGTCCGGCATCCGTCTGTCCATCCATCCGGCCATGAACAATTTTCAAAAAAATCTTCTCCCAAATGATAAGGCCTAGAGCTTTGATATTTGGTGCATATCATCACCAATTGACCCTCTACCAAAATACTTCAAAGAATTACTGTACTCTTAAAATTAGCCCTTTTCATTGCGATCCATGATTTTACAAGGGAAGTCTTTGAAAATCTCTTCCTAAACCAAAAGGCCTAGAGCTTTGATATTTGGTACACATCATCACCTAATGACCCTCTACCAAAATACTTCAAAGAATTACCATATTAAAAAAATTAGCCCTTTTTTGTGCAATCCCTGATTTTATAAAGGAATAAAGAAGGAAATCTTTGAAAATCTTCTTCTCCTAAACCATAAGGCCTAGAACTTTGATATTTGGTACACATCATCACCTTTATATCACCCTCTACCAAAATACTTCAAAAAATTACCATAATATGAAAATTAGCCCTTTTCAGTGCTATACCTGATTTTACAAAGGAAATCTTTTAAATCTTCTTCTCCCTAACCATAAGGCCTAGAGCTTTGATATTTGGTACATATCATCACCTATTATTGACCCTCTACCAAAATTCTTCAAAGAATTACTGTACCCTTAAAATTAGCCCTTTTTGTGCAATCCCTGATTTTACATATTAAATCTTTTAAAGTCTTCTCCTAAACCATAAAGCCTAGAGCTTTGATATTTGGAACATATCAAATATCACCCTCTACCAAAATACTTCAAAGAATTACTGTATTCTGAAAATTAGCCTTTTTCTGTGCGATCCCTGTTTTTACAAAGGAATAAAGAGGGAAATCTTTTAAAATCTTCTTCTCCCAGACCATAAGGCCTAGAGCTTTGATATTTGCTATATATCATCACTTATGACCCTCTACCAAAATACTTCAAAGAATTACTGTATTCTAAAAATTGCCTTTATCTGTGTGATCCCTGATTTAAAAATTTACTTTGGAATAAAGAAGGAAATCTTTGAAACCTTCTTCACCCAAAAGAAGAGGCCTAGAGCTTTGATATTTGGTACATATCATCACTCATCACCCTCTACCAAAATACTTAAAAGAATTACCATATTATGAAAATTAGCCCTTTTCTGTGTGATCCCTAATTTTACAAAGGAATAAAGAAGGAAATATTTTAAAATCTTCTTCTCCCAAACCATAAGGCCTAGTATCATCACCTATTGACCCTCTAACAAAATACTTCAAAGAACTAACGTTTCAGGTAATTAGCACTACATGGTGGGATCATCAATATAGGGATTAAAAGGGAAAATCCTTAAACATCTTCTCTAAAATAATAAGACAGAGGGCTTTGCTATTTTGTATATATCATTAAGCCATGAACAATCATACTCAGGGGTGCGATTTAGGACCATCATGGTCCTCTTCTTTGAATTAAGTCTATTCTAAATGACTAGTCTAAATTTTTACTGTCTGGTAAAGGGTTCATTGATACAACTGTAAGGTTTTTAACTCACCTGAGCACATTAATGTCCTCATGGTGAGGTTTTATGATACTTGAATATCTGACATCAACTGACTCTATAAGTCACAATTTTGGCTCGATCTTTCTCAAATTTGCTTGTAAACCTAATTGGGATAGCAACTGGAGGATGTAGTGGTAGTACAAGTGTGAGAAATACCAGGAATCAATTGTTAGGTGCTCCAGCTGCCACAATATGACTGAAATTTTGTTAAAAGTGGTGTTAAACCCCATTCAATAATGCATTCAATTTTTCAAATTTGCTGATCATGTTTTTATGATAAAGAAGAAGGACCTTATTTAATGTGGTGACATTCTGATCAATATCTTTGTAAAATGGGCCTTATCTAAAATTTTCTTGTTACCATTAGAGGTTACAATTTAGACTGGATCTTTCTCAAACATGCTGAAAATGTTTGTATAGTCATGAGAAAGAATCTTATAAATATGGTGAGATTATGACCTATATCAAGGGCCTAATTGACAATTTCATTGTTACCTCTGCAGAGCTCAGAATTTTTGGCTCAATTCTTTCTTAGACTTGCAGAAAAAGGTTTTATAGTCTTTGATAAGAACACAATTTAGTATGTTGACATTCTGACCTATATCACAGGAAAAGGGCCTTGTTGACAATAAAAACCTTGTTTAACCACCATAGAGGTCTCAAGTTTGGCTCATTCTTTCTCAAAGTTGTTGTAAATGCTTGTATTTTCATGGAAGAAGAACTCAATGGCATAATGGTGACATTCCAATTTATAGGAATATTAAAATATGGCATAAGTGGCAATATCAGTTTTCTACTTATTCAATCACAACCTTTTGGATTTATATCTATTTGTCTTTGTAAAAATTTCACATTGTTATCAAATTTTAGTTGATATTTTAGCTTGAGAAAATAAATTCTGGTGAGCAACATAGGGCCATTTTACTCATTATGTTTTTTAAGAAGTATGTATCATTTTTGTGATCCATCTAAAAGTGCTGTCTGGTAACACTCTAAACAACACCATCCTGCGTTTTGAGCAGTTTGTAAAAATGAAATGTAGAAAAAACATTGTGACAACAGGATAAATTGCTTTTTTCTAGAAATTTCATTTTATCACAATGTTTTCTACCCTATCATATTTATTTCAATTTTTTTACAGGCATTGAATATGCATCCTCTACCTCAGTCAGTTTTAAATGTAAGATATGTTCACCCTTGTTATACTGAATATTGTATTAACTCTTTCCTGTACAAACCCAAGATTTTATGTCACTGTGATTTTATACTCGAGAAAACATTGCGGAAAAGAGGAAATTGCTTCTAACAAGCAATTTCTTCATTTCCCACAATATTTTCTACCACATAGAATGGTTTCATTTCAAATTACATCCAATTTTCATTGTTGTCTGGAACCTCTTTGAATTTGGACCATATCTTTAATATTTATGAATTTGGACTAGTCGAAAATTACAGGGAAGGGTTAAACTCAAAGGGATGAAAACACTAGCAGCATCACATACGGGTTAATAATTCTTTTGAAAATGTTTGAACAAATTAATCTTAACCCATTTCCTCACAATGACGCATTTTGACACACACACACACACTCAAAAAAATAATAAATAGGAAAACATTGTGGAAAATGAAGAAATTACTTGAAACAAAAAATTTCTTCATTATCCACAATGTTTTCTTCTCAGAAAGACAAAGACTTTTGAAATATCATCAACAAAAAATTGTCATCTGCAACATCTTTAAATTTGTACCAGTCTAAAATTTTTTCATCTGATAATGAATTAAAAGGGACAAATAGGTGTAGTAGAATAAGTTCAGACTGAACATATGTGAAGGCTGATCTTCGTCTATAAACCCTGCCAAAAATAGGTATATTCCACGTTCAGCATGGCAAAGGTTAAGATGATTTCCCCATCACATATTTTTTGTTTTAGAAGTAAAATAAGGCAGTATTGATGAGGTTATTAGTCATTTTGTGACACAGTTGATTCATCTGCTTTTATCTTTGCCAAGAAATTGTCAAGTCTGATTTCTTGCAAAAATGGCTGATGTGTCATTAACCCTTGTTATGCTGAATAAAATCCTTTTCAGAATGGAAAAGCGCTGACAGTACCTGTTGTTCTTTTGTCAATACTTCTTTTGAAAATTAATTTCAAAAGGACAGACAGGAGATGTAGACCAAGATCAGACTGCACCTATGTGCAGGCTGATCTTTTTCTATACCTCCTGCTAATTTCGGAATATTTCATGTTCAGCATGACAAATTTAATAAAAAACTGACATTCTATCCACATGAAATTGTCATCTGCAACTTCTTTTATTTTGGACCAGTCCAAATTTTTGTCATCTGGTAATGGGTTAATACTTTGCCATTGTTGAAGAAGCAGGTCCTGTATTTAGGGAATTCAGATAGTGAAATATCGTTGTGAATATATTCATAGAATTCATACATTTGCTTGATTTAATGCATTACCTGACTGTAAATTTTGGGACTAATCCATAATCAAAGCAGTTGCAGATGACATTTGAAATTTGGAAATGACTGAGTGTGGTAGAAAACATTATAGGAGAAGGAAAAATGGCTTGTTACGAGCCATTTCTCCTTTTCCCAAAATGATTTCCTTAGTATTATTTACTGTGCATCAAAAGATGTATTGAATGGTAATGGATTCAGCTTGCTCTAGACTAGCAAATCATATAAGGGAAGTAAACCAACAAAAGTATTTTCATGAAAAATCTAAGTGGATTTGCTTCCCTTAACAAAATTAACTGCTAGAAATGATATGAGAAATGAAGTACTTTTTGAAGAATGAATCAAATTAAGGAATCGATTTTAACCCTTTGCAAGATGACAAAATTTTAGACTTGTCGAAATTGAAAGAAGTTGCAGATGACAATTTTTAGTTCACAGAATTTTAAAAATCTTCGTCTTTAGGGAAAGAAAACATTGTGGATAGTTAAGAAATTGCTTATAACAAGCATTTTCTTAATTTTTCCTCAAAAGCTGAATAAAATCCTTATCTGAATTTGCATTACAAGCAAAGGCCTGAAAGCACTAGAAGCACATTTGTTAAGAGTCTAATTTTATTTTGAAAAATAATTTTATATGCAACTTTGGGTTGAAGGAGTCAAGCAGGAGGTGTAGACCAAGATCAGACTGCACTTATGTGTAGCCTTATCTTGGTCTTTCCCTCCTGAAAAACAGGAATATTCTTGGTTAAGCATAACAAGGGTTGATAATCCACCGCCATGAAGCAGGAATGGGGTGGTGGCAAAGGAATGGCCTGTCAGTCTGTGCTGCATGAGCCAGCCATAACTTATCTACTCTGTATCTCCTAAGTGCTTTGTCCAATTTTCAAAATTGCAGAATGGTCTATTTTGATGAAAAGATGTTCAGAGTGTAGGATTCTGTGATCTGCCTTCTAGGTGAAGGTCACTGTGAGTTAGTTCAAGGTCAAATGACAAAATTCAACTTGTCTAGATTGTATCTTTAATTCAGATGGATTTGTAAATTGAAACACTTGTGCAACTTGATGCTGCTGTTTTCAGAGTGCATTAGATTCAGTGTTGTACCAAATGTCCAATTACACCTTTTCCAGAGCATATCTTTAATATTTATGAATGGCTTTCAAAATGAATTGACAGGCTTGTGCAACAAAATGATACTGAGTTGGGAGTAAAATTTTTGGTGATCTACCTTATAGGTTAAGGTCATGGTTCATTATAAGTAGATCATATTATTCCATTCCCGGAAACTGATGCTTTTTGACACCCCTGTAGAAAAACGATTGGGAAAACATTGTGTAAATTGAAGAAGTTGCTTGTAACAACCTGTTTCTGTATTTTACACAATGGTTTTTGTTTTTTTTTATCCAAAAAGTTGAAAAAAACAAAAATCTGATAAACTTTAAATTGTTGTCTGCAACGATTTTCAATTTGGACCAGTCTAAAGTTTTGTTCTGTTGGAATGGGGTAAATTGTGTTATTTGCGAATTTTAAAGCTAGTTATATATACAAGAAAGTAAAATGGTTGGTTCGCATCCTAAAAGTTGTGCCTACAGCTTGAATAATCTGTATTTATGACTTTTTAAGTTGCCAACCCAACAAAATCCTTTGCAGAACTGTCAGCCAGATTTGTCCTGTCTGTAGGAATGATTTGACTGGTCAGTTGCTTTTTAGCTCAGCTGTCTTTGAGAAAACCTGAGATATTGCTATAATCTTGGTGTTGCTGTCATTGTTGTCCTAGTGGGAAAACTTTGACATATCGTGATATCTCTTGTTCTACTAAAGGCATTAACTTGAAACTTGACACACTCTAAAGAGCACCTATACTATAAAGGGGGATAACTCTAGATGCATTTTATCTACTATCCAGCACCCAACAGCCTAGCGTAGGCACCAGTAGGTGGTGCTCTTGTTTAATTTTACAGCCATCATCTGTCATCTGAATACATAAGCTGTTGAAGATATCTAGCATTATCCAATATTGCTTGAACTTAATCTCATCGAAAAGATTCAAATGAGTTTCAACAGCATAGAATTTAGTTTTGACAATTTTAATACCAACTTCTTAAGAGCTTTTGCCTTTAGCAGGGAAATTTTGGTTAAAGTGGTTTAATGAATGTGCTCGCTTGATAAAGGTGGTCACAAGAGCAAGATTGATAGTAGTATTATACTAAGGGTTTTAATGCCAACGAAATTCCAGATGAGCTTTCATGTTCAGGGTTGAGTATGTATACGATAATATGGGTTTTTCACAGGACACAGAAATGGACACCAAAATGGATCACGTTTGGATACAAACATTGCACAACTCCAATTCCGATAAAGCCTCATGACAAAATATTGATCTGATATGTTCTTTACTTCAACTGGTCAGTATTGATTCTACTGGTCAAGCTGCAGTTGACCAGTTCTGGCCACATGTGCTGGGGATATTAAATGATAAGAATCTGCTGTCAGTTTCATGTCCTGGTTATTAATGCTGTGCTGCACATGGGTGTTTGATGTGAAATTAACTGGGAAATAAGTGGCTTGACCATTAACATTGTTGCTGTTCTGTGTTAAGATTTTCAGAAAGTGATAGTGGTCACTAGGTTAGAGGGTTTTATGTGGAAGTTTATGTGAGACTTTGTGTCAGAGAGAAATATGACTTTGGACGTGGGAAAAGGGTTTGTCTGTCTGTCAGTATCTCTGCATCTTTTACCTAGGAAATGGGAGTTGAGCAATTCCCACTTGGTGACACTTTTAGATGCCCCCTTGAAAAGAAGCTTTGGAAAACATTATGGAAAAGAAATTGCTTGTAACATTAAGCAATGTCTTCATTTTTCATACTGTTTTCTACCCAGGAAGTTGAAAAAATCCAAAATTTCATAAACTTTAAATTGTTGTCTGGAACTTCTTTCAAGTTGGGCCAGTCTAAAATTTCGTTATTTGGTAATGGGTTAAACTGGTATCACACTGTCTGTCTTTTGCCCATTCATCTGTCAAAAGTTGTTTAAGCTTTGGCCCACAAACCTTTGAAACATTCTCAAACAATCCCCTTTTTAGCTCACCTGAGCACGTAGTGCTCAAGTGAGCTATTGTGATCCCCTTTTGTCCGGCATCCGTCCGTCGTTCGTCGTGTGTCGTGCGTCGTCCGTCAACAATTTCTTAAAACGACATCTCCTCCCAAACCACTGGGCCAATTTGAACCAAATTTGGCAGAAATGTTCCTTAGGTGGTCCCCTTCAAAAATAGCTTAAGGAATTGAAATCCGTTAAAAACTCTGGTTGCCATGGCAACAAAAGTGAAATTTCAAAATAATCTTTAAAAATATTCTCCTCCTGACCCAGAAGGCGTAGAGCCTTGATACTTTGCATGAAGCATCAGTATATTGACCTCTTTCAAAATAGCTAAAATCAGGATCCTCGGGTCCTCAGGGCTGAGCGCCGGGGGGGGGGGGGTTATATAGAAATAAAGAACTATTTTTTAAATGACATCTCCTCCCAAACCACTGGGCTGATTTGAACCAAATTTGGCAGAAATGTTGCATAGGTGGTCCCCTTCATAAATTGCTAAAAGAATTGAAATCCGTTAAAAATTCTGGTTGCCATGGCAACAAAAGTGAAATTTTAAAATAATCATTAAAAATCTTCTCCTCCTGACCCAGAAGGCGTAGAGCCTTGATATTTTGCATGAAGCATCAGTATATTGACCTCTTTCAAAATAGCTTAGATCGTGATCGTCGGGTCACCAGGGGAGGGGGGGGGTTTATATAGAAATAAAGAACGATTTTTTAAATGACATCTCCTCCCAAACCACTGGGCCAATTTGAACCAAATTTTGCAGAATATTTCTTAGTTGGTCCCCCTTAAAATTAGCTAAAATCATGATCTTCAGGTGTCCAGGGGCGGACAGGGTGGGGTATAGGCATGAACTATCAGTTCACAGTCTTCTTTCTTATTTCTGAAATTATAACCAATGGAAAAAGTTTTTTCCTTCTTTCAAATCAGCACTAAAGCCTTGGAATTTGTAATTTAGACTTTTCAATCCCCAGGTTTATAGTCTTTATATGTAATTGTGGCCCACTTGTTTCATAATCCTAACCTTAACATGAAATTAGACTGTTGAAAGAAAAAGAGCCTTTATCTCAGGTGAGCGCCCCAGGGCCAACGTCCCTCTTGTTTATGACTCTCAAGAAGACAACTTGTGAAAACATTGGTGAAAATGAAGAAATTGCATGTAACAAGCAATTTCTGCCTTGTCAACCATGTTTTCTATCCAGACAGACAAACGATTTTTGAGATATCATCAATTGAAATTGTTGTCTTGCCTAAAATTTTGAACTTGGGAAATGGGGTAATCTATATTTATGTTTCTGATAAATGTATCTCTTTATCGAAAAGGGAAATTTTATTAGCTCAGATGTTTTCGGAGAAAACCCGAGGTATTGCAATTGCCTTGGTGTCATTGTTGATGTCCTTGTTGCCGTGGTGGTCATCGTTTGACACTTTGACGTTTTGTGATATCTCTGGTTCTACTAAATGCATTCACTTGAAACTTGGCACACTTGTTCACTATCAAAAGGGCAACCTATACTATCAAGGGGGATAACTCTAGATAAATTTTGTCCACTATCTAGCACCCAACAGCCAAGCCTAGGCACCAATAGGCGGTGCTTTTCTTTAGACATTGTAAGAAATCCCTTTAACCCTTTCCTGTCCAAACCCTGGCTTTTATGTCCCTGTAATTTTATACATGAGAAAATATTGTGGGAAAAGAAGAAATTGAATGTTAGCTTTGATTTCGTTACCTTTTATTATTTAACCTTTTACCACACAACCACAAATTTTCACACACTGATGTAATAAAATTAAAGAAAAGGTTACGATTAAATCAAAATAGTGATTTCGGTAAACAGTAAGGGTCATGTTTGATTGAATAGGGTTTAACGCAACTTTTAATAGTATTTCAGTTATATTTGGGTGGCTGGAGCTCCTAACCATGGATTCCTGGTAGTTCACACACCAGTACTAACACTACTTCCTTATTGAGCCTCCAGCTGCTCATCCCACTTAGGTGCACGATTAAGTTATTCACATTGATGATACATGCTGGAATTATTGAGGGCAGTTAATGATAACCCAGCAAAATCGCCCTTAGGACTTTCAGTCTTTTGATTCTACCTGTGGACAAGTACATTTTCATGGTCACTTTTGTGGGGATATGTAAACACCAGAGCAAGTCTTGGAATGGCTCAAAGATTTATTATCCTGACCTTTATATTGAAGGGTAGAAAATAATGTTGTTAATGAAGAAAATGCTACAGAGGCCACATTTTCTGCTCAGTCAACCAGAAAATTAAGAATGTTTGTCTTGATGAAATCTTTGACAAGTTTGAAAATGGGTCATTTAGAGTAAAACACTATGTCAGGCTGTAAATTCCAAGAAAAATCCTTGTACATGTGTAGACTCTCTTGTAACAGGCCACATAGAAATGTGCTCACCAAAAAAGAAATGGTCAGAATAATTGTCTTGATGAAGTCTGTGACAAGTTTGAAATGATGTCACTCAGCCCAGTTTTTTCAAAACTTAAAGTCACAATTTGTGCTCACTGCCACTGCCTCTCTTTCAGAGACGTGAAAACATCTGGATTGTGGGTTTCGAGAGCGACTCTATAAGCTTAAAGCTTTCTTCGCAATCGAACAAAAATAAATTAGTATAAACTAATTAATCTGAAAATGGGTCTGAATGTTTTATCTTTTGAATTCATGGACAAGTTTGAAATTGGGTCTATTAAGGTCAAAAAGTAGGTCTCAAGGTCAGTTCTTAGAAAAGACTTTTACACACTCTAGAGGTCACAAATTATATTCAATCAACCCACAATACAAATACTTGTTAGACAAGTCATGGTGGGCAATAAAGTAATTATTATTGCTTGTAAGAATATTTTCTACTAGGCGTGTTAAACTATATGTAAAAAAATCATCATCACAAACTTGAGCCTACGGTTGAAGATATTTCATTGTTTTGCACTTAAGTTCTAGAACTTGGTAGGTTTTTAACCAAAGTTCAAGAACTATGAGGTTCTAGAACTCAAGTTATTAAGTTATAGAACTTACCAAGTTCTTGAATCAAGTTGAAAAACTTTTTAGTTTCTTGAAGCAAAGTTCAAGACTTTCAAAGATCTATAACTTAAGTTCTTGAAACTCTTGACAAGTTCTAGAACTCAAGTTCTATGAGTCAAACAAAAGTTCTAGAAACTCAAAAATAAGTTCTTGAAAATCTAAAAAAAGTTCTAGATCTAGAAAACTTGTTTTAGAACTTTTTGTAGGGGAAATACATTTTGTGAAATTGTTCTAATTTTACAAGATGCTCTTGAGCATCACATCTTTCTCTCCATGTTCATCTCATAATGCGAGTTACAGATTTACATCAAATGACCAACAAAATAGCCTTCTAGAAATTGAAGAAATTGGAGGAAATTCTACTTTTAATACAAATTATTGATTACACAGACTTTTGTCTGACAAGTTGTTAGAGTCCCTTGTCTGACAAGGCTGGTTTTCATACTCATCATTTCTCCTTGGCTGTTTTATGGAATCAATTTAATGTTATAATCGTCGAAAATATTGCCCTTTTAGATGTCTAAATGGGTTCAGAGTTTCCTTATTTGGGCATAAGTGAATCCTACAGGGGAAGGTAGAAAAAATGTGAATATCACCCACACACTATCAATAAAATTGTCA
Organism: Fragum fragum; assembly: GCA_946902895.1. NCBI lineage: Eukaryota > Metazoa > Mollusca > Bivalvia > Cardiida > Cardiidae > Fragum > Fragum fragum. The sequence continues at coordinate 8,289,810 of OX336377.1, forward strand.
ATGAATAGTATATAGACAATATTCTCTACAGAGTGTGATTAATCATCCTACAAACCAGTTCCCACAAAACCATATTTTAGACTGGTCCAAATTCGAAGAAGTTGCAGGTTACAACTTTTTGTTGATGACCTTTATCAATTTTATTTTTTCAGCTCAACTGAGCACCATTCCCACACATTGACGATTTTTGATGCCCTCAAGAAAACCATTTTGGAAAACATTGTGTGAAATGAAGGAATAGCTTGTAACAAGCAATTTCTTCATTTTACACTACATTTCTATCCAGAAAGTTGAATAAAATCTAAAATTTTGTCGTCTGGTAATTGGTTAAGGGGTAAAAATGAGTAGGGTTGTGTTGGAACGGGTCAACTATTTTTATGTGCAGGTTAGTCAATATAGCATGCTGGTCAGCTCTCAAAGCATGGTAGCTGATCTGCGAAATTCTGATAGCTACAAGGTCTATATTGGATAGTTAAATGTATCGAGGGTCTTTATGGAGAAAAGCAATAGCCAGAGCTAGTGTGACAGTTCCCTTTTTAGGGATAGAAATTCTCTGGATCCTTAGGGACCAATTGACAGTGAAAATTCTAGGGAGTAGAATGTATTAATGGGGAATAGTTTGGTAGACTGGTAGTTCCTGGAGAATTGTTAATATTGTTAATACAATAGTGCACACTATCAGTAGTGGGATGTGCAATATGTGACTTGGTGTGAATGATGATTAATGGTTGTATTCATTATTGTCCTATCTTTTTCAAGATGGGAGTGTGCCTATGGATTGATTAACCCATTATAATGTGATAAAAGTTTAAAGTAATCCAAATTCAAAGAAGATGCTGATTTTACTGGTCAAATAAGGGTCAAATAGTTAAGGAACATGGTGAGAAAAGAAGAAAATGTTTATCACAATTTCTCCTACTCATCACCATGATTTTCCAGACTTTAATTCTTCAGCACGTAAAAAATGGGGGATTGTGTAGTAATATTTTCAACTACTGGTAATTCCTAGTGTCTGTTTTAACCCTTGTCATGCTGATCCCTGAATATTCCGGTTTTGGCAGGAGGAGTAGACTAAGATCAGACTGCACTTATGTGCAGGCTGATCTTAGTCTACACCTCCTGCTTGTACTTTTCCTGCTAGAGTTGTTTATGAAGTTGATTTCTTAAAGAAATATTGATTTTTGAACAACAAGTTCTATCAGTGCTTTCAGTCCTTTGATTTGACAGCATTTCAGTAAGGTGATTTGTATAGCATGACATGGGATTATATTGATAGTTACATTGTATGTATTTAAAAGAATGGAAATGAAATAAAAACAACGGGATGGAAGATACAAAAGGTGGGTCTCACAGTGATGATTTCTAGCCTTGAAGGACGGCTGCGGCACATGCATATCCTTTCCAACATTTGTCTCTCACCAATGGGTGGATAATTGTAAACCTAAGTGGGAAAGCAGCTGGAGGCTAGGAAAGGATGAAGTGGTAGTACTGGTGTGAGAATTACCAGGAATCCATTGTTAGGTGCTCCAGCTACCACGATATGACTGAAATACTGTTAAAAGTGGCGTTATACCCCATTCAACCAATCTAGCCATGAAGGTACAATTGGCCTACATTATGTCAGACACAAAGAAAGCTGTATACTACAAACCTAGTTAATGAAATTTCGAAACTGTTTCTATTTCAGGTAGAAAACAATGTGTATTATGAAGAGATGCATGTAATATGCAATTTCTTCCTTTTTCACAATGGTTTTGAAAGCTTTTTTCTTGGAAGCTTAAAAAAAGCTGGATAGTGTGGGAATGGGTTAAATGGGATGCACATCTGGTAGCTCAGAGAAGACATGGTAAGAAAGACATGTACTGATTGTTTTAAGTGCTCCAGTCACCGTAATTTGACTGAAATAACAAATGTGGTCTTTAACTCCATAAAGTTAATCAATCAGTCTTCTCTTTGCTTATTGGGACTCTTTACCAAAAACAACAATTACTCTATTTGCCGATAGCGAGACATGCCTGCTATGGATTTAATGAGATACCCAGTCACATTTATGCGTGTTAGATGTAGCTTACAATATAATCCAGGATTTCTGAAGGCAAACTATATAATAAAACAAAACAATGATCCACGTCAATATCGGAACGCGACGTCCAGCCAAAAAAACAGAGAAGTTACTCTGAAAAAAGCTGTATCCCAAAACCATTCAAACGCCCGACTCGGTGGAGTACGTGGGATTACGTACTTTACAAATCCAACATTTTCAACAAGTAAATTGAATATCGATCTTCACTGTTTGGTGTACTCGCTAGAACTGATTCTCTCGCCCACATCTTAACCGCTTAAAAATAGCGCTCTTATTTCATTGGCCGACTTCTAAAACAACATCATAACAACCTTATTACATGGGCGTATCAAGAAGACAAAACTTTTCAGCTATACTGCGTAACGCGGAAAAGAAATAATCTTAGGGACTTGCATTTCATTTCAAAGGTCATGCACAGTAGCTGTTGGACTTGTTCCAGAAATTGCATCAAATGCAAAGCAATCAGTTTGTACATAAGATCGATAAAAGCCAGGAAAAGAGCAGAATATTTAATTTCTCTGTCTAACTTATACTGAATAACAAAATGTTTTATGATCATGTCAAGAACTAGACTGTAAAATTTTGACTTTTGTTGCTGTTTTTCTATCAGACTGCATTAATCTTTTTCACCATGTAATTCTGATTTTTGAAAAGGGATTATATTAGGAAAGCATTACAAATAACAGGAAATATTACCTGTATCAAGCATTTGCTCCTTTCTTTACAACCAATATACTGGATTGCTCCTTTCTTTAACCCATTCCCACACAAGCCCTCCTTTTTACGCCTCTCAAGAAAAAAGCTTTGGAAAACATTGTGGAAAATGAAGAAATTGCTTGTATCAAGCAATTTCTTCATTATCCACAATGTTTTCTATCCGAAAAGACGAAAAATTTCAAAATTCCATCAACTTGAAATTGTCGTCTGCAGCTTCTTTCAATTTGGACCAGTCTAAAATTTTGCTGTGTTGGAATGGGTTAAAGTCTTTATACTGGCCTAAAACAACATAGTTTGACTGAGATTTCAATTGATACTAGGGTGCCAAAAAATAGTATGGAGCCTAAGGCATACCCACTCAATGATGCTTTTAACCCGTTCCCACACAGCAAAATTTTAGACTGGTCCAAATTGAAAGAAGCTGCAGACGACAATTTCAAGATGATGGAATTTTGAATTTTTTCGTCCTTTTGGATAGAAAACATTGTGGATAATGAAGAAATTGCTTGATATAAGCAATTTCTTCATTTTCAACAATGTTTTCCAAAGCTTTTCTCTCGAGGGGCGTAAAAAGGAGGGATTGAGTTGGAATGGGTTAAACACCCTCAAGGAAAAGGCTTTGGAAAAACGTGGCAAATGAAGAAATTGCTTGATACAAGTAATGTCTTCATTATTCATACTGTTTTCTATCCCAAAAAGGCAAAAAATCCAAAATATCATAAGCTTTGAATTATTGTCTGCAAGTCCTTTCAATTTGAACCAGTCTAAAATTTTGCTGTCAGTTAATGGGTTAAAACAAAAATTAATTCTTACGTTGCCAACTCAAACTTTGTAGCTTGAATTAAAGTCTATGTCTTTTTAGGTAGAGAACATTGTGGATAATGAGGAAATTGCCTGTAGTAGTAAGTAATTTCTCCATTTTCCACAATGTTTTCAAAAGCTTTTATAATGAGGGGCATTTTAAAAGTGTTATTGAGTTGAGAAATTTACTTTTAGTGCAAACGAATGATTTGATTGGCCAACTGAATTCTTGATCATAAGTGGCAATCTGTTTAGTAGCATTCCAAGGTTAGCATTAATCCATTCCCACATAACAAAATTTTAGACTGGTCCAAGTAGAAAGAAGCTGCAGACGACAATATCAAGTTGATGTAATTTTAAGATTTTTCATCTTTTTGGATAGAAAACATTGTGAATAATGAAGAAATTGCTTGTATCAAGCAATTTCTTCATGTTCCACAATGTTTTTTAAAGCTTTTTTCTTGAGGGGCGCAAAAAGGAGGACTTGTGTGGGAATGGGCTAAATGTGAATAGTAATATAATGTCTTTGCGTGACACAAGTGATTTTAACAATGAAAATCTGCTTCAGGCAAATTGTCTTCTCTTTCAAAAAAGATTAATATGGCTTTTGTATCTGCTGTTAATCATTTGAAATTGACAATGAATGGGTTACATCTGGGTTTGTCAGTTCATTGATTAGAATTGCTTTGTTCTTTAATGTTTGCTGGTGGAGACCTAGCTTATAATTGCAAGTTGGGTGCTTGCTCTTTGACAGGGTCATTGTCATTGTAGGACTTTCAAGAACTTTTCAAGAACTCTTGCCGTACTGAACCTTGAGTATATCTTATTCAACAGGAGACTTAGATGCATATGTGCTGTCTGATCTACGTCTTTACCACCTGTTTAAAATTTAAGATAAGAGATATGTGTGTTCAATTATTTAACAAAAATATTGATTCATAATATGAGGTCTTTACAGTGCTTTCAGCACTTTGATTTTAGAAGCCCTATGACAAAATTTCTCAACAAAAGGAATCCTAAGATATTTGAGCGCGTGCATGACATTTCCAACCATTACACATGTGTGCCAAGTAAAGACTCAGATCAGCCTGTGCATCCACACAGTCTGATCAGAGTCTTCACTCTGCGCTCTGTAGATAGATACTGACCCAAAGCATCTTTGAACAATCAGCATATATTCTAATTGTCCTGAATGGCTGTCAAGGGTGCTCAATGTGTGCGAGTCATGCACATGTGAAGTTGTTGGAAATGTCACACACAGGCTCATTTGTTAAATTTGTGTATAGACCTGTTGATATAAAATTTCAGAATAGGTCACAAGCCTTCTATGAAAAGCTTTGCAGAATAAAAAACAAAAATAAATTTATTTTATGTTAACAAACACCCAACAAGATGGCAAAATTTCTTACAAAATTGGGCTCAAACCAAACCATTGATAGGATGTGATGATGTGATATTGTACTGTTCATGGGGAACAACTGTGCCAAGTTATTATGAAATCCATCATTTAACCCATTCCCACACGATGACACTTTTTGACGCCCCTCAAGAAAAACAAAAGCAATTTCTTCATTTTACACAATTTTTTCACCCAAAAACTGAATGTCTAAAATTCCATAAACATTAAATTGTTGTCTGCAACTCCTTCCAATTTGGACCAGTCTAAAATTTTGCCATCTGGTAATAGTTTAATACTCTGGACAAGAATTGAACACACACACTCATACATGCACACACACTTTTAGGGACTTAGCTCTATTATATACCCATCGCCATTATCTGGGGGGTGGGGACATAAAAATGTTAAAAATACTATTAGACCCAGCTAAACAAACAAAAGAATCACCTGAGTAAATTACCAGCAGTGAAGCTTGACAATGGTTAATTGGTTCATACACAATTAATAGAATGGAATATTGATGAACTTTGTCAGATTATTTTAAGGGAGCTGTTGCCCATAATATGAATATTTAAAAGGGAGTCATAAAATCCTTGTACAGGACCCCATAAAATCCCACAGAGTGAATAATATTGTCATAAAACTTAATTAGGGGCATGTTTGAGGTTTTTGGAAGGTCATTAAATGTCCTATGCTGGATCGGAAACTGCAACCCCTAAATCATACAGTTTTCAGGGATGTTGGTAGTGAGACAGTGAAACCAAAACTAAGTTATGCTTATGACAACCCTTTCCTGTACAAACCCGGGAATTAAAGTTGCTGTGATTTTATACTTGGGAAAACATTGTGGTAAAAGGAGAAATTGCTTGTAACAAGCAATTTCTCCTTTTCCCACAAGATATTGTCCCACATAGGATGGTTTTATTTTGGAATTGCATCCTCTTTTCATTGTCGTCTGCAACCTCTTTCAATTTGGACCAGTCTAAAAACGGGAAAGGGTTAAAAGAATTACATGTATGTCAACATTAACACATTACCACAATATAAAATTATAGACTAGTCCAAATTCAAAGAAGTTGAAGAGTTGATGATATCTAAAATCTTTTTCTGTCAGGGTAGAACACCTTATAGATAATGAAGAAATTGCTTGTAACATTTCCCACAATGTTTTCTGTAGCTGTTTTATTGAGGAGCATAAAAAAGAGGGATTGAGTGGGAATGGGCTAAATGTACTCTACTGGATCAAAAACTGACACCTCTGAATTATACAGTTTTCAGGGATGTTAGTAGTGAGAAAGTTAAACCAAAACAAAGTTAAGCTTATAAGTTAAAAGCATTATATGTATGCCTGTTTCTTCTTAGTTTTTCCAGTCTTAGTGGTCAAATTTGTGTCTTATGAACATAGGTATTTATTTTTGTCAAGCCTGCTTGCAGTGAACGAGACATAGTTGTCACTATGACAAGTTGGTGTTTCTGCGTTAGTGTGTTAGTTCATCTGTCGATCCGAAATTGTCTGGACAATTACTCCTACACTTATGCATGGATTTCAAAATAACTTAGCACAATTATTTTCCATCATGAGTAGATGTGCCATTTGAAAGAATTTTGGGGATAGTTCTGATGTCAAGGTCACAGCTCAAGGTCAAACTCTAAAATTGTGTTTGTCTGGACAATTACTCATACATTTATGGATGGATTTCAAAATAACTTGGCACAATTATTCTCCATCATGAGTAGATGTGCCATTTGAAAGATTTTTTGGATAGTTCTAATGTCAAGATGACAGCTGAAGGTTAAACACTAAAATTGTGTTTGTCAAGAGCATTTCTACTACAATTATGGCTGGATTTCAAATAAATTGGCACAATTATTCTTCAACATGAGTAGGTGTGCCATTTGAAATAACTTTTTGGATAGCTTGAAGTTCAAGGTCAAAGTTCCATGTCAAACACTAAAATTGTGCTTGTCTGGAGTATGATACCTACAAAACTTTGCTGGCTCGATAGCAGTTGTCCTGGAACTGCCTTCTAGTTTACTGTAAGTCGTTATTTGGAAACGTCTGGAAATGGCAGTGTTAATATGTGTATGCAACTCCTCCTACACAGGGATGAATTTGAATAAAATTTTCACAGCCACCTGACCTTGCGGTTGGGGGCATTTTTGGCTATGTCACAGAAAAAGGGGGCTACAGAGAAAGGGGGCTTAATGCAAAATTTCTTATTAACCCATCACCTCCTACTTTTTAAGACAAATTTATATTAACTTTTTACAGAAATTTTCTTCGTCCATACTGTAAGGCTGCAGGGCATACTACCAAATATTTTGTCTCGATGTTGTATCCCTGAGTTTTAACCCTTGTTTGTTTTTTAAAGATCCTCTTATCTATATCATTTAAAATAGCTGTTAACCAATCACCAGACAACAACATTTAGACTGGTCCTAAAGGAAATACTATTGCAGACATCAACTTCTGATTGATGACACTAAAATTGTGTTTGTCAAGAGCATTTCTCCTACAATTATGGCTGGATTTCAAAATAAATTGGCACAATTATTCTTCTTCAACATGAGTAGGTGTGCCATTTGAAATAACTTTTTGGAAAGCTTGAAATTCATGGTCAAAGTTCCACGTCAAACACTAAAATTGTGCTTGTCCAGACCATGATGCCTACAAAATTTTGCGTGCTCAACAGCAGTTGACCTGGAACAACCATCTAGTTGAATTTTTTGTCTTTCTTGGTATAGAACATTGTGGAAAGTAAAGAAAATGCTTGATACAAGCAATTTTTTCATTTTTCACATTGCTTTCCAATTATCTTTCTTGAGGAGGGGGGATTGTCTGAAAAAAGCAAGATTGTATGGGAATTAGTTAAGTCTGTATCACAAAATCAATGAGCTATTTTGTATCAGATTGGGAAAAGGGGCATGGATCCCTAGGGAGAGGAATGATGTTTATTGATTTAAGGGGGAAAAACATGTCCTAGAATTTAATATTCTTCCTAATATGGTAGTCTCATGGTGCTATTAATAGGTCCACATTCCTTGGGTTGTAAATAGGATAAAAAAGGGCTGTTGATTATACTAATGGAAATCATCCAAAGCTAAAAGCTGTCTTTTGTATGATTATTTTGTTAGGATGATTGCTTCAATAACCTTTGGCTATAGTTGTTTATAAAAATGAAGTAAATGGTTTTAGTGGTAAAAAAGAAAAGAAAAAACTGAACAGAAATGGATTAGAAACCATGTTCTAACATCACTGACCCCCCCCCCCCCTCCCCCATTTTTTTTTAAATGTATGCGGTTAAGGCACAGCAAGCAGGCTATTATATTACAACAAAAGGTATAATTATAACATTGTAGGAAAGCCCACTAAATTCCATCCTAAAGAACCAATATTAGAAGAAAGGAAAATACTATGTGATCTCTTGCTCTTCCAGAGTGCATGTGATGCCTGTAATTTAATTGTATGGCCTTGGATTAATGGCCAGAATAGTGATTAGATTTATTTGTAGGAATTAGTTCAATAATTGGACATGAAACTATCTAAAACAACTCTTCTCATTGAGTAGTGGTCAATATATTTGGGGGCTTTTTATTGTACTGTAAATGTTGCAATGTTAAATTTGTCTTTCTTGTTGTCACACTTATACTGTTAGCTGCACTAGATTGAATTATGCCTCAAATTAGAGAAAGAATGCTAACCTTAAGGAAGCCTATTTTCAACTCAGAGACTGGAGGCTAAATTGAACAGGAAATATATGGGTATTGTAGGTAGGCTATCAAAACCTTGTAACTACAGCTTGAATAAGCTAAACTCACAAAGTTTTGATCCCCCACTGATGGTATGTTTTGTTGAAGATGTCATGACTGAAATTAGAAGTGTGTGTTGTTTGTATTCAAACCTTTGAAAAGAAAATTACCAGCTTATCAGAGGAGTTTGGAGGAAAATGAGGCAATATTTTGCTATAAATTCCAACAAAAAAATTGTCTATTAGATCCCAAGTTAGCCCCCTTCTTCCATATTTAAATGCTTTTAGGGACCTGGTACTGCAACAAAAAACAAAACAAAAAAAACTAACTATTATGCAAGCTAAAATGTTTTCTACCCACTATGATTACTTCCTGGTGATGGAATATTAAGTGAAAGCAAATAAATACACTTTTGTTTTAAAAAATGATATTTGCATGCGAATAAAAAGAAGTTAAAATAAAAAAAAAAAATGTTTCTTTGAACCTGACAAGATAACAGGAAGAGAGATTCTCAGACTATTCCTAAGTGAAGATGGAAATGGTATTTTTGTCGTCTGCTGTCTTGTGAAGGAGATTGACAGATCCACTGTGAAAATTAATGAGAAATCTTGTGTTTTCTCTTGTAGCTGTGATCTAGGAGCTTTGATTATATCTGGGCAGTTTGGTGTCCAGTTTCTCTATTGAAATTCGATCTAATGTAATACAAAATCATGATGAGTTCTTGGGATTAAATACTTCTTCATGCTGTATCATCTCGGGAAAGTTTCTACGGTTGTGAATGGAGGTTTTTAAAATAATAACTTTTACAAAACTGTGGAAAGTAACCTGTTTGCATTCGCAGAGGACTTGGATTTGACTTTCATTGTGCAGACGATAAATTAATTTTGTCAAGAATATTTTAGATTCCCACTCACTTCAACTTTTAAAATGGCCATCAAAAGAGTTTTGGAAACAATGTGGAAAGTAAAGTAATTGCTTATATCAAGCAATTTCTTCATTTCCCACTTTTTTTTCTATAAAAAAAGAAATAGAATTTTATGACTTTGAAAATTGTCGTGAAATTAGACCAGTCTAAAGTTATAGGTATAGCAGATCTGAAGCTTGACCATATCAGTCAAGATGTTAATTATTATACCCCCCACAACGAAGTTATGGGGGGGTATACTGGAATCAGGTTGTCCGTCCGTCTGTCTGTCCGTCCATCCGTCCGTCTGTCCGTCCGTCCGTGGACATAATTTTGTGTCCTCTTCTCCTCCCACATTTTTTGACCAATTTTGCTGAAATTTTATCAGGTTGTTTCCTATCATATGAAGTTGTGCACCTGCAATTTTCATCTTGATCCAGTCGTTAGTTTCAGAGTTATGCCATTTTGAACTTTTTAATGGGGGGGGAGGGGACATAATTTTGTGTCCTCTTCTCCTCCCACATTTTTTGACCAATTTTGCTGAAATTTTATCAGGTTGTTTCCTATCATATGAAGTTGTGCACCTGCAATTTTCATCTTGATCCAGTCGTTAGTTTCAGAGTTATGCCATTTTGAACTTTTTAATGGGGGGGAGGGGACATAATTTTGTGTCCTCTTCTCCTCCCACATTTTTTGACCAATTTTGCTGAAATTTTATCAGGTTGTTTCTTATCATATGAAGTTGTGCACCTGCAATTTTCATCTTGATCCAGTCGTTAGTTTAAGAGTTATGCCATTTTGAAATTTTTAAAGGGGGGGGGGAGTAGTCAAAATTTAAAATTGCAAAACTCAGTAACCATAAGGGGAGCTACCAAATTTGGTAAGTAACATCATCTTGAATATATATACATGTTTGACATCAAAACGCTGTAAGTCATTTACAGTAACAATTAACTGAACAATTCCGTCCTCTCTAATACTTGGTACATAGCTTTCAAGGGTCAGAAGTGTTGGAGAGAGAGACTTGCAAAAGAAAGACGCGATCTGGGGGGGGGGGAGAAGCTGAAAACATAATTACATACACAATTGCTACTTTTCCACTCCTACTTAAAAAGGGGTCATAAAATGCCCCTTCAAATTCCACTCCTTCATAGAAAAGCCTTTTTAGCGGTGTGGGGGGTATTCTCGTCAGCCCTTGAGGGCGACAGCTCTAGATTTGTTGTGGCATTAGTTGGCAAACCTCACCCTAGTCATAATACATGTGGGTTGCGACAATAGCTCAATTGGTAGCACGTCAGGCTCTCAATCATGAGGTTCAAGGTTCTATCCCTGGTCGTGACTAATATCCTGGTCTCCAACCTATGGGTGGATATTCGTAAACTTAACTCAGATGAGCACCTGGAGGGTCAAAAAGGAAGAAGTGGTAACACTGGTGTGAGAAATACCAGAACTCCAAAATTAGGTGCTCTAGCCACAGTAATATGAATAATAAAAGACAAAGATTTTTAAAATTTCATCAACTTGAAATTATCATGTGCAACTTCTTTGTATTTGGACCAGTCTAAAATTTTGTAGTGTTGTTGAATGGGTTGAAACATTATGTTCTTTATTGGTAAGAGTTCGACCCAATCATAAGATATAGGATGTGTGAGGGTGAATATCTACAGCAGTTGTTAATTAAAGCTCTATGTGTCAATTTTATTGTAATTAAGTGGAATCTGGGATTTGTCATGAGAGTAGGGGTATATTTCATTTTTCTCAGGTGGATCATTATTAGGTTTTGATGTACTGCTTAACCCTTTTCTGTTTTTTGAAATGTTAGACTAGTCAAAATTCAAAGGGTTACCAACTGATATTAAAAAGTCAGTTCAATTCAAACAGTTGCTGGCCTTAAATAGAAAATATGGTAGGAAAAGAACAAATTGCTTGTAACAAATTGCTTGTAACAAGCAATTTCTTCTTTTAACACAATATTTCCTCGAGCATAGTTTCACAGTGATGTAAAAATCAGGGATTGTACAGGAAAGGGTTGATAGGCTTTTCTGGCTTACCTTCAGATCAATTTAAAGATTGGTTGCAATCATGCATAACCCATTACTAGACAGCATTCTTAGTCTGATCCAGATTGAAAGAAGTTGCAGACAAAAATTCAAGGTTTGCTGGAAAAAAGTGCCAATTAGAGTAGAAACATTCTCCTTTTCTAACCATGTTTTCCACAATGATTTTTCCTCAGCATGTAAAAATGAGGGATAATGTTATAGGTTTGAATTATAAGAAGTAACAAGCACTTTCTTCATTTTCAGTCTTATATTTCCTTGATACTTCTTGAGGGGTGAAAAAAGCAGGATTGTGTAGAAATGGGTTAATCAATTCCCACACAGTGACATTTTTGGACGCCCCCCAAGAAAAATAATTGGGAAACAACTGTGTAAAATAAAGAAATTGCTTGTGACAAGCAATTTCTTTATTTTACACAATGTTTTCTATACAGAAAGTTTAAAAAATCTAAAATTTTGTAAACTTTAAATTGTCGTCGGCAACTCCTTTCAAATTAAATCTAAAATTTTGGCATCTGGGATTGGGTTAAACAGTTGATTTGTGAAGTTTAAAAAAAGCTTCAATTTTGACATTAATTAGATTCTCCTAAAACTTTCAAAGAATGATTGGAACATAGTACTGATAAGAATATCAAAAAGCATGTCTTTTGTTTTGAAACCTGTGGCAAGAGTCTGTCAGATCGCCTGTTTTATCCATGTATGGAAAGATGCCAGTGTTTGAAATAGGTATGGGAATTAATGCTGTATGAATTGCTGCAGACAATTTGTTAGACAGTTCTAGGAAACTGCATTATGAGGGGAAGATGAATTGTGGGCTCCAGACAAAATCGATCAAATCAGAAACCTTTATTCTCGGAATAATGCACACTCATCGAAATTCAATGTATACCTTTCTTGCAAAGTTTTAGCATATTGTGTAAGCTGATAATGTGAGTTGCATATTGTGATGTTTCTGATAAGCCCAAATTATCCCTGTTTTGAATAATCTATTCCCGCACAATGACGCTTTTTGATTCCCCTCAAGAAAGACAATTGGGTAAACATTGTGTGAAATGAAGAAATTGCTTGCAACAAGCAATATCTGCATTTTTAGGTCACCTGACCGAATGGTCATGGTGACCTATTGGCAATCATCGTTTGTCCATCGTCGTGGGTCGTCCGTCGTCCGTTAACTTTTAAACATTTTCATCTTCTTCTCAAGAACTACTGGGCGGATTTCAACCAAACTTGGTAGAAAGCATCATTGGGGGATGCCAATTCAAGTTTGTGAAAATAGGGGTTCTGGGGGTCATAGGGGCCCAAATAGGGGCCAAAAAGGGGTAATTTTTGGTACTTCTTTAAAAATCTTCTTCTAATAAACCGTGCCGCCGTCATAGCGCAGTTGGTAGCGTGTCGGACTGTCAATCTAGAGGTCCCAGGTTCGATCCCCGACGGCGGCACTCATCCTTACCGACTATTTGTCTCTCACCAATGGGTCGATAATCGTAGACCTATGTGGGATAGCAGCTGGGGGCTAGGAAAGGATGTAATGGTAGTACTGGCGAGAGAAATACCAGGATTCCATTGTTAGGTGCTCCAGCCGCCGCGATATAACTGAAAGATTGTTGAAAGCGGCGTAAAACCCCAATCAATCAATCAATCTAATAAACCGTTAATGCCAGAGCTTAAATATTTTGTGTGCATGACAACTAGGACAGGTATATTATAAATTGTGAAATTCATGCCCCTGGGGTCATGTATGGGGCCACACCCAGAGGTCAAAGTTCATCATGTTAAAAAATTCACATTTTCATCTTCTTCTGATGAAGTACAAAGCCAATTTCAAACAAACTTGGTGAAAAGCATTATTTGGTAATGGTTATTCGGATTTTTGAAAATGAAAAGGCTTTGGGGTCAGGGGGCCCTAAAATGGGGACCAAAAGGGGGTAATTTTTGGTAACTTTTAAATATTCCATCTTCTTCTCAAGAACTACTGGGTGGATTTCAACCAAACTTGGTAGAAAGCAATATTGGGGGATGCCAATTCAAGTTTGTGAAAATAGGGGTTCTGGGGGTCAAAGGGGCCCTAATAGGGGCCAAAAAGGGGTCATTTTTGGTACTTCTTTAAAAATCTTCTTCTAATAAACCGTTAATGCCAGAGCTTAAATATTCTGTGTGCATGACAACTAGGACAGGTATATTATAAATTGTGAAATTCATGTCCCTTGGGTCATGTATGGGGCCACACCCAGAGGTCAAAGTTCATCATGTTAAAACAATTTACATTTTCACCTTCTTCTGATGAAGTACTAAGCCAATTTCAAACTTACTTGGTGAAAAGCATCATTGGGTACTGATTATACAGATTTGTGAAAATTAAAAGGCTGGAGGTCAGGGGTGCCTAAAATGGGGACCAAAAGGGGGTCATTTTTGGTAACTTTTAAACATTTTCATCTTCTTCTCAAGAACTACTGAGGGGATTTCAACCAAACCTTTTTCTAATTCTTTCAAACAAAATCACTTGTCTTGGTGCTCTTTTACTCAGGTGACCGTTAAGGCCCACTGGGCCTCTTGTTTTACAATATTTTCTGACTTAAAAAGTTGAAAAGGTCTAAGAATAACTTTAGGAACTTTGAATTGTCGTCTGCCAACAGCTTTAAATTTGGACCTGTCTAAAATTTTGCCATTTTGTAATTGGATAACAAACACTAATCAATATTCTGAAGAGGCGATTTGACAAAAACTGTGTCTTACAATTCATGTGCTTGAACCCTGCCAAATTCTTTTTACTGGAAAAAGTCTGTAATACCTGTGACCCTGGTTACTGCCTTTAACAAATTACTTGGTGGCATATTTTTAGACTAGTCCAAATTGAAAGATGTTGCAGCCGAAAATTTAAACTTTAAGCAATTTTAGATTTTTTCAACTTTCTTGGTAGAAAACATTGTGAAAAATGAAGAATTTGCGTGTTGCAAGTAATTTCTTCATTTTAGGCAATGTTTTACCTATTGCTTTTTTTAAGGGGCATTCAAAAGTATCACTGTGTGGGAATGAGTTGACATGACATGATTTTGAGATACTTGATTGTCAATTGTCCATCATCCAACATTATTTATCAACACAATTACGCCCATTCATGATGAAACTTAGCCAGAATGATTGAACTCTATTGAAAATAGGAAGGTTCTATTGGAAACACTTGTAAAGGGGCATTACTGACAATTTTTTTTAGCTCGGCTGTTTCCGGAGAAAACCCAAGGTATTGCTATAGCCTTCATGTTGCCGTCGTGCGAAAACTTTGACATTTTGTGATATCTCTAGTTCTACTAGAAGCATTCACTTGAAACTTGGCACATTTGTTCACTATCAAAAGAGCAACCTATGCTACCAAGGGGGGTAACTCCAGATGCATTTTTCCCACTATCCAACCCCAAATAGCCGAGCATAGGCACCCATAGCAGGTGCTTTGTTTTACACTCTAGTGGCCACAATTTTGGCCAAATCCTGATGAAACTTGGTCTAGAATGGTTGTTAGATCTTAGGGATGATTGTATCCTATAGTGAAAATAGGGAGGTTTCATTGGAAGACATAGGAGAAGGGCCTTAATAGCCATTTGATCAATATGATGAGCTTTGTGTATGCTTTCCTCCAAATAGGATCCGTTTTGATGTCTCAGTTTTACGTTCCTTTTTTCAATGACGAACCCAGCCAGAAACAGATTGATGATTTTCTATTTCTATCAACTTGAAATTATTGTCTGCAACTTCTTTCAATTTAGAACTGTCTAAAATTTTGTCCTGTGGTAAAGGGTTAAATAACTTTGGTTGTGACAAATCCTACAAATTTTCCTAAAATGATTGTTGATGTTTCTTTCAATTGAATGCATGATGATGTTTGCAATCTATTTTATACCAATTTCAATAACTATGACAACATCAAAAGCTTTATGACATCACCAGTATCAAATATAACAAAGCCATAATTGACCAATTGTGGCTGTTAACCAAATAACCAGTCAACCAATGAAATCATTCATTGAGATAAGAAATGAGTTTTGATCTCCCACATTGGTCGCCATTTTTAGCTCACCTGAGCACGAAGTGCTGATGTGAGATTTTTTGATCATCCACTGTCCAGCATCCGTTGAGTGTCAACAATTTCAAAATGACATCTCCTCCCAAACTGTTGGGCGGATTTTAACCGAATTTGGCAGGAATGTTCCTTGGATAGTGCCCTTTAAAATTTGCTATTTGGGGGGGGGGGGGGGAAGGCTTATATGTAAATAAAGAATAATTTTTAAAAAGACATCTCCTCCCTAACCACTAGGGGGATTTCAACATAATTTTGCAAAAATGTTCCTTAGGTGTTACAGTTTAAATAAAATGCTAAAGGAATTGAAATCTGTTTAAAACTCTGTTTGCCATGGTAACAAAAATGAAATTTTAATAAAATCTCTAAAAAAATATTTCCTTCTTAACCCTGAGGGCCCAGAGGCTTGATATTTTGCATGAGCATCAGTACTTTGACCTTTCAGAATTGGTAAAATCATCACCCTCGGGGCAGCTTATATTGAAAGAAAGAAGGATTTTTAAAACAACACCTCCTCTCAAACCACTGGGCCGATTACAACCAAAGAATTTAAATCAGTTAAAAACACTGGTTACTATGACAACAAGAGTAAAATTGAAAAAAAAAAACATCTCTTCCTGACCCGGATGTCCAAGAATCTTGGTAGCACGTCGGACTGTCAATCTACAGGTCCTGGGTTCGATCCCGGCGGCACTTATCCTTTTCGACTATTTGTCTCCCACTAATGGGCCGATAATCGTAGACTTATGTGGGATAGCAGCTGGAGGCTAGGAAAGTCTGTGATGGCGGTACTGGTGTGAGAAATACCAGGAATCCATTGTTGGGTGCTCCAGCCACCGCGATATAACTGAAAGATTGTTAAAAGTGGCGTAAAACACAATTTAATCAATCAATTGGGCTTAAAAAAAACAAAGAAGGCAACCCTTTCAAAACTATTTGGCCAATTTAAACCAAATTTGGCACAAATTTACGTTAGTTTGCCCCCTTTTAATAATTTCTAAACGATTTGAAAGCTGTTGAAAGTGTTTGTTGGTAAAGCAACATAAGTTGATTTAAGTTAAATTTTAAACGAGGTCTTCTCCTACCCAGTTAGTATTGGGCCTTGAAGAAAAAAGAGCCTTATCTCAGGTGAGCGCCAGGGCCACTGGCCCTCTTGTTTGTTACATACTACTGGCCATAAATTTTGCAAATTTACACTGCTTAAATCAAATCTTGTCTGTGTGACCCAAGGAGTAAATGGGCAGGACCAGGGAATGGTCAATTGTCAAGGGAAATAACTGATTTCAAATTTATCATTGCTACAGTAGCACATGCCCATATGAGCAACACCCCAGAAGAAAGTTAGTTGTTTCGGGGGGATAGTGCAGGGATACAGAACAGAACTGCTGAGAGCTCTGCCCGGATAGCACCGTCACACAGGGCCTCGGTTTTACGTCTCATTTTAAAGACAATTAGTTTGTCAGTTTTTATGGTCAGCCAAGGATCTAATAGGCTTTATAAGTCAATAACTTTCTTGTAAAGGTTAAATATAATGACTAAAAAATTCAACCAGTCCAGGCACCAGGTGCTTAGAACAAAATATGTAAAGGGTGTTTTATCATATTTCATGTAACCATGGTGATTGTGAAAATAATTATCAAAAGCTGATGATATCTCTTCACCATAAAAATCAAAATAATTATCTAAAGAAGATGCTATCTCTTCACCATAAAAGTCTATCCTTTAATTTAAACAATCTAAACAACAATTTGGTGATAGACTAATTGGAGCTTGTCTACTCTGTGCAATGCTATAATTGACAATGATTTGGAAAATAGGTTTAATCATTGTTTGATAACCCATTACCAGACGGCAAATTTTAGACTGGTCCAAAAAGAAAGGAGTTGCAGTCTATGAAATTTTGGATTTTTCAACTTTCTGGGTAGGAAACATTTTATAAAATGAAGAAATTGCTAGATACAAGCAATTTCACCACTTTACACAATGTTTTCCCAATTGTTTTTCTTGAGGGGTACCAGAGAGTGTCAATATGTGGGAATGGGTTAACTTATTAGTTTGTTAACCTTTTCCAGCACAACAAAGCTTAAACTTGTCTAAATTGTATGAGGTTGCAGAACACAAATAATAGAGTTTAATTGGAAAATAAGGTCCATTTGGGGTAGAAAACATTTTGAGAAAAGGATTTCTTTGTCATTTAGAAAATACAACATTGTGGCAAATGAAGAAATTGAAGGCAAGTCATTTCTTTATTTTCCATAAATATTTCCAAAGATTTTTTTTTTTTTTTTTTTTTAGGGGGGGGGGGGGGAAGAGTAAATTTTTGCTGGAGAGGGGGGGGGGGTAAAAAAATTGTAGATTTTGCAGGCAAACTATGATAAGAATCTCTCAACCATTTCTGAAGCATTGTCTATATAGCTACCTGGAAATGCACAATGTAAACAGTATCAATTAACCTATTGTATGGTGTCTAGGGTAAGAAATTTTGATCAGTTTGTGGCAACATACTGATACTTATCAATGATTCTGTGATAAATAAATTGTGTTGAAATTGCAAGGAAAATCGTCTGTCTGGATCAAAATTGGATATTTTATGGGGTTAAAATTGGAAAAGTGGGTGTACATAATGGCAATTATACTCTTAGTATCAGTTGTTGAGCGGTTTTAAAAGCTGAGGAGGAATGAGTTACAAAAGACGAGTTGTCATGGATATAAGTGCCTGGCTTGCCAAATATGGATATAATATAGATTAGCTTAGAAGGTTTTATAACTATTAAAAAGTAGCATTGCAATTGCTCTCTTAACCCTTTCCTGTTCAATCTCTATTTTTTTAATGCCCAGAGTTATTTTATAATTGAGAAAACATCGTAGAAAAAGTAGATATTGCTTCTTTTTCCACAATATTTTCTTCCCTACTGAATGGCTATTTTTCAAATTAAATATTAATTAAATTATTATCTGCAAGCCTTTGAATTTAGACAGGTCTAAGAATTTGCTAAAACTGAAAGGGTTAACTTTTTAAACCAGATCTTTTGATTCATCATGATTTTTTTAATGCAATGAACACTCTATTGCTACTTAATTGAATTACAACATACTTTATTGAAATTATGTTTTGACTCTGGTTTGAAATGGACAAGCAGATGGTGTAGACTGGGACTGCAAACATGTCTAAAATTGACTGTACCTCCTGCCAAAGTAGGAACATTCTGGGTTCAGCATGACAAGGGTTAAGATTATATTGGTGCAAGTCCCTGTAATGCATGATCTTGCTAGAAATAGTATATGTTAATGTAAATTGACACATGAAGCTGAATATCTGATGTGTTTTTGAACTTTGTAATTCTTTGTGTTGCAATTCACTTGAATATATACTGATCATCTCCAGTTGATGCTCAGTGAATTTGTTAGTGAAAAATCTGCTTCTTTAGAAAACATTGTGGATAATGAAGAAATTGCTTATAACGAGCAATTTCTTCATTATCCACAATGTTTTCTACCCTGAGAGACAAAGATTTGGAAGATTTCATTAAATTAGAATGGACTGGTCTAAAATTTCATTGAGTGGGAATTGGTTAAGAATGCTGTTTAGAACTTAACCCTTGTCATGCTGAAACCAGAATATTCTCGTTTTGGCAGAAGGTTACATAGACAAAGAGCATGCACTTATGTGCATACTGACTTAGTCTTGTGTGTACTGACTTAGTCTAAACCACCTGTGTGTCTCTTTTAACCTATTCCCACTCAATGACGCTTTTGGACGCCCCTACAGAAAAAAGGTTTGGAAAGCATTGTGGAAAATGTAGAAATTGCTTGTGACAAGCAATTTCTTCATTATCCACAATGTTTTCTTCCCAAAACTTTAAAAAAAATCAAAAATTTAATAAACTTTAAATTGTCGTCTGCAAATCCTTTGAATTTGGACCAGTCTGAAGTTTTACTGTCTGGCAATGAGCTAACCTATGTCGTCCTGAATAAAATTCTTTCATCAAACTGAATTAAAATCAAAGCTCTGAAAGCACTGGATTGATTCAATAATTTTTCATAAATCAATTCTACAAATAACTCGGGCTTAAGAGGGACAAACAGGTGGTGTAGACTAAGATCAGACTGCACATATGTGCTGGCTGATCTTTGTCTATGCCTCCTACCAAAACATTATTTAGAATTAAACAATTTATCTTGAAGTTATTTTTTTCATTGTTATCGTACCAAAACAGGAATATTAAGGGATCAGCATGACAAGGCATGACCAATGTGTATTTCTGTTTATTTATCGTCACTACCATAGCATATGCCCATATGAGCGATGCCCCCAGAAGACGGTTAGTTGTTACTGGATATAGGACGAAACTGCTGAGGGCTCCACCTGGTTCTTTAACGTGCTCGATGGATAGCATTGTCACACGGGGCCTCATTTTAATGTCTCATCAAAAAGATAATTAATTGAGTTTGTTGATATGGGCAAGGGCCATGATCTTGAGGTTTGAAGTCAAGTGCTCTACCAACTGAGCTAATCTGGTTAACCTATTCCCACACAATGATGCTTTTAAACCCCCCTCAATATGAAAGCTTTGTAAAACATTGTGGAGAATGAAGAAATCGCTTGTTACAGGCAATTTCTTCATTATACACAATGTTTTCTACCCTAAAATTTCAAAATGATTATTCATCCACCATTAGTGCTTCCAGTGCTGTCATCCCTTTGATTTTAAAGCAATTCTCTGGCAAATTTTATTCAGTATGACAGGAGTTGAATTATGATATTAGAAACCAATAGACAATGTGAAGACAAAATCTGTGCCTGTTTCCTGAGGATGGTTTGGTGCTGACAACCACCTCTCAATGTATCCAGGATGTGTATTTTGTAAAATGAAGGATGCAATATTTGGATGCATGGGAGGTCAACCAAATAACAACACAGAGGTCAAGGTCGCTAGTCAACAAACTTCAGAGCAGGCTTCACTGTTCAGTGATCAGAATAATGGAGATGATAGTAATGGGTTCCGTGCAGATAGAGTTTGCCCTTCTACATCTCAAAGGTCAAGGTCAAAATCTTCATCACCTCCAAAAGTAAGGTCAAGACTCGCTTCAAGGTCATGGTCAAAGAGAGACCAAGGCCAGTCCAGATACTATTTAGAAAGCATTCCAAAAGGTACTCAGTTTCATAAACCTGCAACTAGTAGACAAAAAACAGGTGAAGGTGGTTACTATGGTGATTTATACAAAAAAGGTTGGATACAAGATTATCACTGTGAACTTTGTGAAAAGCAGTACAAAAGGGATTTATTGAAAAGAAAAACATCAAAATTACCATTGTTCGAATATACTTATTCACCAGTTGATGGTAAACCAATAAGAGGAATTTTAAAAAAGTCTCGGTATGTCCGAGCACCAAGAATGGATGAACTTGTTGTGATAGAGGTAGGCCATGTTCATATGTACCAAGTTTCAAATCATAAAATCTTCAATTGTTCCTCTTAAACTTTATTTTATTACCATACTGAATTGCTGAAAATAAAAGGGCTGAAAGAACTGATAGAACTTGTAGTTCAAAATCAATATGTCTTTTAAAATTCAATTTAATATACAAATCTGGCAGGAAAAGTACAAGCAGGAGGTGTAGACCAAGATCAGAGTGCACTCATATGTAGGCTGATCTTGGTCTACACCTCCTGCTAAAACCAGAATATTCAAGATTCAGCGTGACAAGGGTTTATGTATTTTTGTCAAGGTTGCAGAAAGTAAGATTAATATATTTGGCATATGTGCATGTTGTCAGTGAGTGATCAAAATGCTGTAAAAATAGCTTTATTTAAGCTTTATTATGCTCCCACAAGGGCAAGCATATGGCTGCCGCTTTGTCTGTCTGTCCTTCCATTTTCCATCTGTCTGTCCTAATATCTCCACAACACTTTGGCCAAATTGTATGAAACTTCATGTGTGAATTCCTTATGATATTGTGTTGAGGTACCTTTTTCCAGTTATTTGGATAGTTCCACAGTTCAAAGTCAAATGTCAAAATTGACTTTGTTCACATATAACTCCTTCAATTATGGTTGGATCTCAAACTGAATTTACACACTTGTTCTCTATCATGAATAGACATACCATTTGGAAAAAAAATGATAGCTTCAAGGTCCAGATCACAGCTAAAGGTCAAACATTGAAATTAAGCATTTCCAATTTATAGCTCCTTCAATTATGGATGGATAACTTTACACAATTATTCTCTATCATGAGCAGATGAGCAATTTGAAACAAATCTTCAAATAGCTCCAAGGTAAAGGTCACAGTTGAAAGTCAAAGGTCAAAATTGACCATGTCCACAATAACTCCTTCAATTATAGAATTATTCCAATATACCTTTGCATATTGATCTCAGTCATGAGAAGAGAGTTATGCCATTTGTATAACAAAAAATCAGAAAGCTCCGAGGTCAAGGTCATATTTCAAGGTCAAATGTTAAAAAATAGCCATGTCTGAAGCATAGCTTCTAAAATTATAAATTGAATTCAAAATAACTCTACTCAATTGTTTTCTATCATCAGTAAATGTGCAATTTGAAACAAATCTTCTGATTACTCCAAGGTCAAGGTCATAGCTCAAGGTTGGATATATAGCATTTCCAGAATATGATGCCTTCAATTATGGATAGATTTTGAAATAACTTTACACAATTATTGTCTATCATGAGTATATGTGCCATTTGAAAAATTCATTCATAAAGTTCCAAGGTACAGGTCATAGTTCAAGATGGAATGTTAGAATTAAGCATGTCCAGAGCATAGCTCCTACAATTACTGATGGAATTCACAATTGTTCTCAGCATGAGTATATGTACAATTTAAAAGCAAAATCTGATAGCTCAAAGGTCAAGGTCACAGCTTAAGGACAAACAAATTAAGCATGTCCTGAGCATAGCTTCAGAAATTATGGATTGATTTTGAAATGACCGCACAATTCTTCTCTATTGTGAGTAAATGTACCATTTGAAACAAACTTTCAGATAGCTCAAAGGTCAAGGTCACAGCCCAAGGTTGTATGTTGAAATTTAGAATTTCTTGAATATAGCGAGCATGTACCGGCATCTGTGTTTGTCGGTCTGTCCAAACCCTTTTCCCTATATTTTTCATACTATTTAACGTGGCTTTATTCGGGGAGCATATTCTCTTCTTGTTCTTGTTTACATGGATGTGGTCGCCTACTGACAATGTTTGTAATTTTACATTTGGTTCTATAACAGATGAACTTCAAAATAAATTTGCACATTTGTTCTCCAGAAGGAGTTTTGTCATTTATTTGAAACATTTCTTCGGTAGTTCCAAGGTCAAGGTCATATTCCTCTTTTATGCACAGATTTTGGTATGAATTTGCACAAATGTTTTGTAAGTATCATTCCAGGCATTTGTTCAATTTGTCCAAAGATCAAGGTCATGCTTAAAGCTGCCCAATTGTTTGCAGGTTGACACCAGTATGACATCAGTTTTCTTCAAACAACCATTCTAGTGCTCCCAATTTTTATCAACTATATTTATATCAAATATATCACCCAATAATTTGAGAGGCTGAGGCCATAGCAGAATTGGTAGGGCATCAGACTTTTGATAATGACGTCCAGATGTCGATCCTAGGTTGTGGCAAATATGTTCTCCAGCATTAATTTTGTCTCCCATCTATGGATGGATAATCATAATAGCAGCTTGAGGCTCAGAAAGGATTTTGTGGTAGTACTAGTGTGGGAAATCCTAGGATTCTATGGTTAGGTGCTCCAGCCGCTGAGATATGACTGAAACAGTGTTAAAAGTGGTATTGAACCCTATTCAAACAATTAAGATATTTTCAGAACTGTACAATACAGTTTCCTAGTATTGAAGTTTTGTTGCAACTTAACCCTTGTCATGCTGAACCCAGAATATTCTGGTTTTGGCAGAAGGTGTAGACTAAGATCAGACTACACCTCCTGCTTGTACTTTTCCATCAGAGTTGTTTATGAAGTTGATTTCTTAAAGAAATATTAATTTTGAACAATAAGTTCTATCACTGTTTTCAGCCCTTTGATTTGACAGCAGTTCAGTAAGGTAATTTATACAGCATGACAAGGGTTAAAACATTTATTGAACCTGAATGGCCACTTAAAATTCAAGGCTCATGCTAGTATTTGAAATTAAGGAGTCTTTAACTACTTGACAATGAATTTCTAAGGGTCAAAACTGATTTTGAAAGGGTCAAAACAACAATAAGAGTGAAATGTGCAGCTAATAGTATTAACTGACCTTTTTCTTTAAAGGTACCATGTAAGCAATAAATTTGAACAATTTTCAATAGTATATAAGATATATCTTTGAAAAATTGAGGGAATCAACCCTGTTTTGACCCTTACAAATTTTCCCCATGACCAACTTGGGAGAAATTTCTAAGGATCAAAATAGGATAGTTTCAGAATTTGTGAGTCAAACCCTTGTTGCTGCCGTCATAGGGCAGACGGTAGTGCGTCAGAGTCCCAATCTTCCATGGTGGGATGTCATGGGTTTGATCCCTGGCGGCAGCACATATTCTTTCCAACATTTATCTCTCACCAATTGGTGGATAATCATAAACTTAAGTGGGATAGCAGCTGGAGGCTAGGAAAGGATGTAGTGGTAGTACTGGTGTGAGAAATACCAGGAATCCATTGTTTGGTGCTCCGGCAACCACAATTTGACTGAAATACTGTTAAAAGTGGCGTTAAACCCCAATCAATCAATCAATCAATCAATCAAAACCCTTGTTTGCCAGTCAAACAAGAGCCCATTCAAACACGATCCGTGTGCATTTAATTTCATGTATACGTCCATGGGGTCAGCAAATAAGATGGATATACTACAATGTATTTGATTAATCACCGGAATTAATTCATCATTGGTTGTCTACTTGTAGGAGACAGAACGCAGTAAGGAGGCGTTTATGGACATGTTAGCCTCAAGATACCCCCAGTATGCTGAAAAAATCAGTTCCACTGCCAGCGAGGAAGGATTCCCTGTCAGAGTAAGTTAAACTTGATATATTCTTTACTGTATAACAATCTAAAAAAACATTAGGAACAGATTTAATCCACTACTGCATAATCCAATGTTTTGACACCATGAAGAGAATTTGT
This sequence comes from Fragum fragum, assembly GCA_946902895.1. Lineage (NCBI taxonomy): Eukaryota > Metazoa > Mollusca > Bivalvia > Cardiida > Cardiidae > Fragum > Fragum fragum. The sequence continues at coordinate 8,314,726 of OX336377.1, forward strand.
TGTAGAAAACAATGTAGGAAATGGAGAAATTATTTCTTAGAAGTAATGTATGTTTCTCTATATTAGTATTTTAGCTGGGCTGTTTTCGTATCCCCACCTACAAATTAGAAGAGGAATACTGCATTCACCATGCTCACAATTGAACTTTGGTTGATAAAAGTGTCCATGCTCTAACGTGTAATTCTTTTGACCTATGCCCTTGAAACTGTATACACATGTTGTCAACAACCCAGGCAGGTGCCCTATGGGGCATGTAGGTAAAAGGTCAAGGTAACAATTTTACTTTATGGGTACTGTAGGTCTAAGGTCAACTGTGCTACTTCATTGACAATGCATAAGGGTGGAGGGGTAATAACTCTTTATATGGTATATAGGGAAAACTTTGAAAATCTTTCAAGAAGCCAGTAGATTGATTTCACCCAAATTTCGCAAAAGTGATCATTGGGTTACCCTTCTTCAATTTTTTCTTAAAATTTGGCATGGTGAAAATACACGGCTTTTATGGGTTGGGTTTATATCCATACATGGTATATAGTGAAACTTATGAAAGTCTTGTTCCCAGGATAAGTAAATTCAGATCAGTTGAGCGAATCAGGCACTCATGTGTCTCTAGTTTAACCCATTCCCACACAGATGCGCTTTTGGACGCGCCTTAAGAAAAACAATTTGGAAAACACTGTGTAATATGTAGAAATTCCTTTACCAAATGTTTTCTAACCAAACAGTTAAAAAATCCAATATTTTGTAAGCTTAAAGTTGTCATCTGCAACTCCTTTCAATTTGGAACAGTCTAAAATTTTGCCATCTGGTAATGGGTAAGTTGCTGAGCAGTCAGTTTGCAACATATCATCTGTTTACTGTATTTTTTCTGAGGAAGCCTACAGTCAGAGTTCTAGAAACAAGGAAGTGGTGAAAATCTAACCCTGTTATTTCTCTTACAAAGCCTAGATTGGATACAATCAATTACACAGGAAATACTGGTTGAAATAATCCTAAAGAATACACCAATGGTTTTAATCTGCAAAATGATTGATTAAAACTTGCATAAAGGATTAAAGTCTTGAACTCTGGCATAGTCCTTTATTATCTGCATATCCATTGTTTGAAGTAAATGAAATCTAACTTTTACACTGATATGATTATTCAAAAAAGGTGGATATAAATACAGATCTATAAAACAAAAAAAAATCGGACAGCATTCGGTTTGACATTACTGCAAAATCTGGTTTCTTTTTGGTGACATGGTTACAAAATTGTTATATTACCTTAATGTCCCATATTTGTAAATCTAAAACAGGAAGTTTCTTCAAAATACCATTGGTGGCAAAAGGAACGTTTTATGAGTGACAGTTCAAAAATGCTTATAGCTCACCTGAGCATGAAGTGCTCTGGATGAGCTATTGTGATTGGTCATCTGGCATTTGTCTGTCCATCTGTCCATTCATAATTACAAAAAAAAATCATCTCCTTCTAAACTAACGTATAGAATTTCATCCAAACTTCAAAGAAATGATCCTTGGGTCATGCTCTTTCAAATACTTAATCAATTGTATCCAACTTAAAAAAATCTTCTCCTCCCAAACTATAAGGCCCAGAGCTTTGATATTTGACATCAATCATTATCTATTGACCCTCTTCCAAAATACTTCTGTGTGATCCCTGATTTTACATAGAAATAAAGAAGGAAATCTTTGAAAATCTTCTTCTCCAAAACTATTAGGCCTAGAGCTTTAATAAATGATATAAAACATCATCTATTGACCCTCTACCAGAATACTTCAAGAAATTACCACACTTTGAAAATCAGCCCTTTTCTGTGCGATCCCTGATTACACATAGAATAAAAGAAGAAAATCTTTGATAATCTTCTTCTCCCAAACCATAAAGCCTAGAGCTTTGATATTTGGTATACATCACCATCTATTGACCTTTTACCAAAATACTTCAAAGAATTACTGTATCTAGAAAATTAGCCCTTTTCAGTGCAATCCCTGATCTTACATAGAAATAAAGAAGGAAATCTTTGAAAATCTTCATCTCCCAAACCATAAGGCCATTTGGTATATTGACCCTCTACAAAAATACTTCAATGAATTACCGTATTTTGAAAATTAGCCTGTTTTTGTGCAATCTCTGATTTATGCAGAAATATCAAAGAAAATCTTTGAAATCTTCCTCTCCCAAACCAAAAGACCTAGAGCTTTAATATTTTGTATGTATCAATGTACATTGATCCTTTACTAAAATACTTCAAAGAATCACGATACTTAGAAAATAAGCCCTTTTCCGTGTGATCCCTGATTTTACAAAATTATGAATAAAGAAAGAAATCTTTGAAAATCCTCTTTCAAACCAGAAGGCATAGAGCTTTAATATTTAATACCTATTGACCCTTTACCAAAATGCTTGGTAGAAATACCATATTCTGAAAATAAACCATTTTCTGTGCAATCAAAGATTTTTGAAAAGATTGTAAAAGGATATCTTTGAAAATCTTCATTTCCTAAACCATTAGATCTAGAGCTTTGATATTTAGTATGTATCAATCCTTATTGACCCTCTACTAATATACTTCAAAGTATTACCATACTCTGAAAATTAGATCTAAATGGTCATCAATATACCTAGAATTAAAGGAGAAAATCTTTAAAAAAAAATCTTCTCCAAGATAATTAGGTGAAGGGCTTTGATATTTTGTTTATATCATAGAGCCTTGAGCCATCATACTCAAGGGAGCGATATAGGATCATGATGGTCCTCTTGTTTGATATACAGGTATTGTTGTTGTGACATAATTAAAATTTTGCCATACCTGTATTTGTATCGTAACTACTTTTAGCTCACAAAGTGGTCATGGTGAGCTATTGTGATCCAGCTGTGTCCGGCGTCTGTCGTGTGTCAACATTTTGTGTGCACTCTGGAGGCCACAATTTTTGCTCAAATGTCTTGAAATTTCTTCTGAATGTTTGTCTCCATGAAACCTTGGACAAGTACAATATTGGGTCATATGGGGTAAAAAACTAGGTCACTAGGTCGAATATTAGAAATACCTTGCGTTCGCTCTAGAGGTCACATTTTGAAATGTATTGATGTTTGGTCAGAGTGTTTGTCTGCATAATGTCTCGGTCAAGTTTGATATTGGGTTATGTTTGGTCAAAAACTAGGTCACTAGGTCAAATTCTAAAAATATTATTGTATGCACTTTAGAAGCCACATTTCAGGCTCAAATGAAATATTTATACAGAATGTTTTTGTCCATGCTATTTCACCCAAATTAAAAATTCGGTGGCATTTGGTAAAAAACTAGGTCATTAGGTCAAATCTTAGAAATACCTTATGTGCACTCCAGAGGCCGAATTTTTGGCTAAATTGAATTGATATTTGGTCAGAATCTAAGTGTCGATGGTATGTTTGCCAAGTTCAAATTTGGGTCACATGGGGTCAAAAACTAGGTCAAATCTTAGAAATATCTTGTTTTTACTTTAGAGACCCTAATTTTGGCTGAATTGATTTTTGGCCAGAGTGTTTGCACCCATCTTTCTTGGCCATGTTAGGGTTTGGTTGACATAAGATCCAATCTAAGTCTCTAGACCAAGTCTTGGGAATACATGTACACCCCAAAGGCCACATTTTTGGCCTAATTTGTTTGATATTAGGTCAGAATATCTGTTTAAAAATATGTCAACCATGTTCAAATTTGGTTCATTTGGGTAAATTACTAGGTAAAATCTAACAAAAACCTTGTTTTTACTCTATAGTCCATTTTTTTTACTCAGTTGACTGGATATTTATTCAGAGGTTTGTCTTTATAAAAATCTTTGTCAAGTTTGCCATAAGGTCACATGGGGTCAAATACTAGGTTACTAGGTCTAATATAAAGCAATCTTCTTTCCAATTTACTTGCTATGGTACTTTTCTTGCACAAATACCTTGAAACTTGGTAAGAATGTTTGTTCTTGATTTCTTGGACAAGATTCCATAATTGGTCATTTTGGCTAAAATAAAGTCACTTGTGCTATTTTACTTCTATAGTCATTGACTCAGGTGAGCACTTTAGGGCCAATGGCCCTCTTGTTGGAAATAAACAAAGGTATTGCTATAGCCTTAATGTTGCCTGCATCAGCGTCGTTGTCATCTAAAAGTTTACTATCACTGTATATAGGGACCTTAATTTTGACATGTCTATTACTAGTGACAAGACTTTTCAGCTGTTATAAAGTCCAAGGTCATTGTTCAAGGTCGAGTTCATATTCCAAAAGCATTTCATTATAAGAATTTTGCCTTTTTTAGCTCACCTGAGCACAACGTGCTCAAGGTGAGCTATTGTGATCGGTAATTGTCCGGCATCCGGCTGTCAGTCTGTCCGACCGTAAACAATTATTAAAAAATCTTTACCTTATTCTGAAAATTAGCCCTTTTCTGTGTGATCCCTGATTTTACAAAGGAATAAAGAAGGAAATCTTTTAAAGTCTTCTTCTCCCAAACGATTTGGCCTAGAGCTTTAATATTTGGTACATATTATTAATTATTGACCCTCTATCAAAATACTTCAAAGAATTACCCTATTCCGAAAATTAGCCCTTTTCTGTGCAATCCCTAATTTTAGTTTGAAATAAATAATGGTTTCTTTGAAAATCTTCTTCTCCTAAATCATTAGGCCTAGAGCTTCTATAGTATGTATGTATTGATGTCTATACTTCAAAGCATTACCATATTCAGGAAATTAGAGCTATATGGTGGGATCATCAATATATCTAGGATTAAAAGAGAAATCCTTAAACATCTTCTCCAAAATTATTAGACAGAGGGCTTTGCTATTTTGTTTATATCATAAAGCCATGAACCATCATACTCAGGAGAGCGATTTAGAACCATCATGGTCCTCTTGTTTAGATTTCTTATCCACTATTCTTCACCCAACAGCCAAGTGTGAGGCACTCAAGGGTAGTGCTCTTTGTATTGAAGACATTTTCTTTAAACTTGGTATGATTGTTTGCTATTAAAAAGGAGTAACAAATACTATCAAGGAAGTCAAGCATGTTGATAAGAGTTAAGCCCTTTTATGGCCATAAATTTTTCAACTGCAGCAGAGTGTGGCAATGTGCACTACGAAATTTCAATTGAAAAAATTGCTTGTAACGCACAATGTGTACTACCCAAAAGGGCGTTTCTTGAAAAGTTTCTTCATTTGAAAATTGTTGATTGCACATGTTACTTCTTAAATCGGATGGATACTTAACCCTTCCCTGTTTTATGAAATTTTAGAGTGGTCCGATTTCAAAGGTTTTAAAGACGACAATTTATAGTCAAACATATTTGAAAAATAATCCTTCAGTAGGGTAGAAACTATTGTGGAAATGTTTTTTCACGTATAAAAAACTCAGGGATTTAAAAAACAGGGGTTAAACAGGAAAGGGTTATCCCATGTCTTCCTCTTATAAAATTGCATATCCTACCACCGTATGCTTTTGAAAAAGGTAAACATACTGTTGTAAAAAGGTAAATTGCTTTCAACAAACAATTTTTCCTTTACCACAATGTTGTGCACTTACTTTGAAATTGAAATAGAATATGATTTCTTATATTCAACACCTTCAATTTTTGCTAGTTAAAATTTTTGTCTTGCTCTTAAGTAATAGGTTACTGAATAAACACTCTTGAGTAACAGGAAGATATCATTTCTCTGTCAGCACCTGCTTTAGAAGTTTCTTTTTTCTTTTATCTTGAATCATGACATGCAGCCTTGGGAAGTGCCATATAGGTTTATGCAGCCTTGTAAAGTTCCATACAGATTTATGCAGCCTTGAAAAGTGCCATGCATATACATCGAATGCTTGAACCTTGTGTAGTGAAATACAGGTTTTTTAAAACCAATTGAATTATGATGGATGCAGCCAAGAATAATGTGTACCAATTACCATGCAATGATGCTTTATGATGTCCTGAAAATACTTGCATGGAAAATTTTGTGGGAAAAGAAAAAATTGCTTGCAACAAGTACAGTAAAACCCCTCCATACGACCACCTCGGAAATACAGGCACCCCTCTATTACGACCGAATTTTTACAGAACGGAATTTTTTGTTCTTTATTTCAATGGTCGCTAACCCCTCTAAAATGGGCACCCAACTATTCCGAATTACGACCACTAAATTCAGTATCAATCATAGATGATACACTATGTTGAACCCCACTAAAACGACCAGTTTTCACACATTGAGACCGATCACCCGAATTTCACACTTGATAACAGCGAAACAAATTGGGTACGAATACATTGTAAATACATTATCGGATTTTTGATTATGTGATATCGAACCCTTATTATAATAGGTGTTATGATTAACGTGGCGGATCACTTTTAGAAATTATAGTTTGTATTATTTCTAATTGTTATTTGAATGTTTCACAGGTTTTGACTCGAGAAATAAATTCGAAAGTGAAAATGTATCCGAGAAGTTACGATTAGTTTGTTTACGGCTTTCCGAACAGTTAATTAGCAATTAAATTTTGATTTCAACGTAATTGATGCTTGGTATTCGCATTATAGAAGATATGATATCGACAGTTTGACACTTTGAACCTGTACTTACGAAAAAATAATCTGAGGTTGGAGTTCTTATGCAGATCCGAATGGAGAATAGAGAAAGTAGGACTTACCGAAGATTGTAAATTTGAAAATAACATAAGATTCCGCTGTAATACATGTTCTTATAGTTTCATTTTTGTATGTATAGTATTAATATATTCAAATAACGAAAATGAAATAAACATGCATTACTTGACAACAAACGACCAAACGTCAGTAATACCACCACCCCGCTATTACGACCACTTTCTGAAAGTACCACAAGTGGTCGTATTAGAGGGGTTTTACTGTAATTTCTCTTTTTGTCACAATATTTGCTACCCTGTCCAACACTTATTTTTCATTTGTTGGCAATTTGAAATATTGATTGGAACTTCTTTCAATTTGGACCATTCTAAAACTTTGTTGTCTGGTAATTTGTTAGGTGTCTGTTGAATCTCTGAATGATTGAATAATGCAATACAGGTTTATTCATGGTATGAAGACTTGAATAAAGGGATACAGGTTAATAGTAACCCTTGTCATGCTGAATTAAAATCCTATACAGAATTCCTTTTAAAACAAAGCACTGATAGAACTGGAAGGTCCTCATGAGGATCAATAATATTTTTGAAAATTGGTTTTATAAACAACTCTGGTTGAAAGCGGACAAGCAGGAGGTGTAGACCAAGATTAGACTGCACTTATGTGCAGGCTAATCTTTGTCTATACCACCTGCCAAAACAGGAATATTCTGGGTTCAGCATGCCAAGGGTTAATACTGAATCCTAAAAATGATGATTGAATGATGCAAAACATTGGTTTAATGCATCCCTGATTAAAACAATACTGAACAGTCAATAAGTGGTTAAATGAATGAATGGATTGATGGATTGACTGACTAATGAATGGATGAATGAATTGAGTTGTATGTCCCAATTTTTAACAGTTTAGATATAATGAAGGCTGGACCTAGTTTTGAAGTTTTATCTAAAGGACTGAATGAGAGAGGGATGGAACCATAGATCCCTGATACAGTGTCTAGTTTCAAAAATGTTACAACTTCTTGCTTATGTTTTGAAGTATTCTTGATGAGGTAGTTTCAATTACATATCATAAATAGCTTTCATATAGCAATCACCATTGACTTCTTTCATATAACGTAGAAATACAAATCTGCTGGTCTCTTGCAACTTTTATGAGAGAGTAATCCTTGGCATGCTGAATTGAAAATCCTATACAGTATTGCTTTAAAATTAAAGGACTGACAGCACTGGAAGGTGTTAAGGGGAGTCAATATTTCTTCTGAAAATTGATTATTTAAACAACTCTGGCTGAAAGGGGACAAGTAGGAGGTAAAGACTAAGATCAGACTACACTTTTGTGCAGGCTAATCTGTGTCTTTACCTCCGCCAAAACAGGAATATTCTAGGTTCAGCATGACAAGGGTTAAAACCAAGGATGTTAAGAGATGAATATGGTTGAAGAAAGTCTGGGCGCCATTCCTAAGGGATCTTTTTATGATAAAACAAAGAAGATATATTCTATTAGTTTTATCTACATGGAAACTTGGTAATATTATACCCACAAAATATACCTAATTATGATTTATTTATCCTAGCAGAGATTGTTTATCTCTGATTTAATGAGCCATTGTCCGGCTATAAAGAATTGTGAAACTTCAGAGTTCTCTCCCTTTGTCCTTAGTTTGATTTGCCGGTGATTGAGTGATTACAATGTAAATTTAGCTTGATAGAAATTTCTCATTTGTGGGACTGCAGAAAATTATTATTAACCCATGTCATGCTGAACCCAAAATATTCTGGTTTGGGCATGAGGTATCAACAAGGATCAACCTGCACATAAGTGCAGTCTGATCTTGGTCTACACCTTCTGCTTGTACTTTTCCTATCAGAGGAATTATGAAATTGATTTTCAATAGAAATATTGATTATTGAACAAGTAATTTCAGTGCTCTCAGTCCTTTGATTTTAATGAAATTCTATAATGGATTTTATACAGTATAATGGGCTAAATCATTTTCTTCTTTTCGAAAAATTAAATTATGGTCCCTTATACTTTCTTTTAGGTAATGCAGATTGAGTTTAAAGATAAGTCAGGTCTGTTAGTTTCAATACTGTAACATGCATTAGGTTTTAAGGTCCTCTAAGAGCAAATCACATCTTGAGATATTTAAGTCTCAAGGTGACCCCAAAAACTTCAAATTAGCCATATGGCATTATAGTTACTGGATTGCAGCAAAAACAAAAACTTGTGCAAACATATTTTTATAGAACTCGATTGATGAATTGAATGTGGTTTAACATCACTTTTACCAGTAATACCACTACACTCTTTTCTAGTTTCGAGCTGCTCATCCCAATTGGGTTTAGGATTATCCACCCATTGGTGGGAGACAAATGTCAGAAAGGATATTTGCAGTGACCCCAGATCAAACCCTGGACCTCATTATTGAGAATCCGACTACCTACCAACTGCACTATGGCAGCTATAGAACTTTAGAAGCCTAGAGGTCACAGCTCATGGTCAAACATCAAAATTGAGCTTTTCCAGAGCATAGCTCCTTCATTTATGGATGGACTTCAATATAACTTGGCACAATTGTTCTTTATCATGAGTAGATGTACTATATGAAAAACATTTGAATTAAGCAAGTACATAGCATAGCTCCCAAAATTATGGATGGGTTTGAAACCAAGTCAAGGTCTCGGCTCAAGGTTGAACGTTAGAATTAAGCATGTCTGGAGAAAGGCAAGCATTAAGGCAGTCCATTTGTCTAACTGTGTGTCCAAACCCTTTTCCTCTTCATTTTATACTTTTAGTAACAGGGCTATATTCAGGGAGCATGATCTGTCTCTGAAAGCTCTTATTCAAACAAGCTAATTTTGAAATCTTTATAGATGATTTCCTGACAAAGGGTAAGGCATGAGGTTTGATATTTTTCAAGTGGTATCACCTGGTGGCCTTTAAATAAAGTTGTTATTAGAATGCCTCCGTCAAAAGTCCCAAGTTTGGGCTCATTCCTGGCACACCATATTTTTCAAAAAAAAATCAAGAAAAGAAACCCTTACTAGACAAATTTAAAGGCTTAAGGTTTTCTATTATACATGTGGCATTACCATCTACAAAAGTTGTTTAAGTTATGATCCTTAGGTTCCATTTTGGCACAACAATATTACACATGTCACAATGAAATTTTGAGATTGTTACTCCAGTGGTCCTCTTAATGAAAGTAAATGTACAGCTATTCAACCCTTGTCATGCTTAACCCAGAATATTACTGTTTGGACAGGATGTATGGACATAGAAATATGTGCACTCTAATCTTTCTAAACCACCTGCTTTACCCATTCAAGTCTAAATTGTATATAAAATCAGTTATCAAAAAGCAATAGTGACCTACAATAATTATAAGTGCTTCCAAAGACTTCAGTGCTTTGATTTAAGTGAAATTCTACACAGGATTTTATTCAGCATGACAAGGGTTAATAGGTTGAATAAAAGATTATCAAAATAAGTACAAATCAAACTACTTATCCTAAATGTATCAAGAATTAACTGTAAAGCCAACTGCTTTGTATGTAACACTAATTCCTGTAACACTACACACTGTTGTTGAATGTCAAGAATGTGGAACAAAACATGCTTAGAAAAATATCTTACCGATTCATTTATAGTTTGTTTTAAACAAGTTCTACTGAACCTTTTTGAAGGGTAAATGTTGCATAAATAAATTTGATCATTTTCAGCTCACCTACGCATTAAGTGATTTTGGCAGCTATTATGATCACCTGTTGTTACCATAATCTGCAAAGATCTTCTCCTTAACTTACCACAATGAAACAATACAGAAATGGTCCTTGGGTGATAGGCCTTCTAAAATACTTCAAGGAGTTGTAATCCATGAATAAATGTGGTTGCCACTACAACCAAAAGGAATTTTAACCCTTGTCATGCTGAACCCAGAATATTCCTGTTTTGGCAGTAGGTATAGACTAAGATCAGCCTGTTTGTCTCCACCAACCCAGAGTTGTTCATAAAATTAAATTTCAAAATAAATTTTTATCTTTAACTAGATCTACAGGTGCTTTCAGGCCTTTGATTTTAATGTAAATTCAGATAAGGATTTATTCAGCATGACAAGGGTTAAGATCTTTCTCTAAACAGTAAGGCCTAGAGCTAGACCTATCGTAAGAAGCATGATCTTTTGGTCCTCTATCAAAATATTTCAGGTAGTGATGATGAGATTCCTTTTAGCCATGTGGACAAGTTCAACATTGGCTCACTTGGGGTAAAAAACTTGTACACCAGGTCAAATCTTAAGAAAAACCTTGAGTGCACTCTATAGGTCTTTGTCAAGTTGTACATTGGGATATTTGGGGACAATAAGTAGGTCACTAGGTCAAACTAAGATCTACCTTGCTTATACTCTATAGGGCACATTTTTGCCTCAAATGTCTTGATATTTGGTCAAAATGTTTGTCTCCATGAAACCTTGACTGCCTCGACGGCCGAGTGCTATAGGTAATTGACTCGTGATCTGAAGGTCACGGGTTCGAGCCCCACCGTCACCGAGGTGTGTTCATGGGCAAGACACTTAATAGCCAGCCTCAGTCTACCTGGCTGTAGAAGTAGGTAGCAGTGGGGTTAAGACTCTGCCTCTCTTTCAGGGACATGAAAATATCTTGATTGTGAGTGTTCGAGAGCGACTCTATAAGCTTGAAGCTTTCGTCGCAATCGAACTAAAATAAATTCGTATAAAATAAACCTTTGACTTGTTCTATATTGGGTCATATGCAGTATGTCTTACAGATATGTTTGTAAGTTTGATGTCGAGATACATGGGGTCAAAAAGTAGGTCACTAGGTTGTTTATAGTTTAGTGGCTACTTTTATGGTTTAAATATCTTAGAACTTGGTTTATATGTTATTTCTTCAAGATCAGAGACTGAATTTTAATATAGTCTCTCTATGGATAAAAAAAAAGGGTCATTAGTGTTTTCGTTCATTTGTTGCCACTAACTCACATGAGTGCTTCAGGGCTAATGTCTTTTAAGCTCACCTGGTGAGCTATTGTGATCCTTGAATGTCTGTCGTCGGTCATGTGGCGTGGGGCGTCAACAATTGAAGTGTTAACACTCTAGGGGCCACAGTTTTGACCCAATCTTCATGAAACTTGGTCAGAATAATTGTTAGGTCATGAGGATGAATCCTATTGATTATGGGAGGGTTCTATTTGAAAACACAAAAGGGGCCTTAATGAAAATTTCTTTGTTTACACTCTAGAGGCCACAAATTTGGCTCAATCTTCATGAAACTTTTCCAGAATAATTATTTGGTCATAAACATGAATCCTATTGATTATTGGAAGGATCTTTCTGAAACACAGGAAAAGGGCCTTAATGACATTTTCTTTGTTTACACTCTAGAGGCCACAATTATGGCTTAATCTTCATGAAACTTTGTCAGAATAATTGTTTGGTCATGAGGATGAATCCTATCGATTATGGGAGGATTAAAATTGGAAAACAAAGGAAAAGGGGCCTTAATGACAATTTCTCTGTTTACACTCTAGATGCCACCATTTAGGCTCAATCTTCATGAAACTAGGCTAGAATAATTATTAGTGCATAAGGATGAACCCTATTGATTATGGGAATGTTGTATAGGAAAACACAGGAAAATGCCCAGTCTTCATGAATATTGACCAGAATAATTGTTAGGTCATAAGGATGAATATTATAGATTATGGGAAGGTTCTATCAGAAAACACAGGAAAAGGGGCCTTAATGACAATTTCTTTGTTTACACTCTAGAGGCCACCATTTAGGCTCAATCTTCATGAAACTAGGCCAGAATGATTATTAGGGCATAAGGATGAACCCTATTGATTGTTGGAAGGTTCTATAGGAAAACACAGGAAATGGGGCCTTAATGACAATATCTTCATTTACATTCTTGAGGCCACAATTTTGTTTCAATCTTCATGAAAATTGGCCAGAATATTTGTTAGGTCGCAAGGATGAACCCTTCTGATTATGGGAAGGTTCTTTTGGAAAACACAGGAAAAGGGACCTTAATGACAATATCTTTGTTAACACTCTAGAGACCATTATTTTTGCTAAATTGTCATGAAACTTGGTCAGGATGATTGTTAGATCATAATTATGAACCTTATAGATGATGGGAAGGTTGTATAGGAAAACACAGGTAAAGGGGCCATAATGACAATTTCTTTGTTTACAATATAGAAGTCACAGTTTTGGCTCAATCTTGATAAAACTGGTTATAGTTATTTGTCTCTAGTTGCATTTTTTTTAACAGCAGACAATTCAGGTGAGCGATCTAGGACCATCATGATCCTCTTGTTATGATTATTAACCCTTGTCATGCTGAACCCAGAATATGAATAGTCTGATCTTAGTCTACACCTCCTGCTTGTCCCTTTAAAGCCAGAAATATTCATAGGATAGATTTCCAAATAAATTATTAACCCACAGTAATTGCATCCAATACCTTCAGCACTTTGATTTTAATGCAATTCTGAAGATTTGATTCAGCATGACAAGGGTAAACATAATAGGCATGGTCAGTTTCTGAATGTTCCATTTCTGGAGAATTAGTGATTTTATAAACATCTACTTTTGGGTAAGAAGCAGTAAATGGTTTTAGCCCTTGTTATGCTGAATAAAATAGTTTCAGAATTTCATAATAATCAAAGAACTGAAAGCACTGGAAGTACTTGTCCAGTGGTCAATATCAGGCTGCAGCACATATCTTTTCCAACATCTGTCTCTCACCAATGGATGGTTAATCGTAAACGTAAGTGGGATAGCAGCTGGAGGCTAGGAAAGGATGTAGTGGTAGTACTTGTGTAAGAAATACCAAGAATCCATTGTTAGGTGCTCCAGCCGTGCAATATGACCAAAAAACTGTTAAAAGTGGCGTTATACAAACCTGATTCAATCAATCAATCAATGGTCAATACATATTTTAAAAATTAATTTCATGAACAACTTGGGTTTAAAAAGGAAATGCAGGATATATAGACTAAGATCAGACTGCACTTATGTGCAAGCTGATCTTGTCTACACGTCCTGCCAAAACCAGATTATTCTGGATTCAGCATAATAAGGGTTAACCCTTTCCTGTACAAATACGGGATTTTACGTCACTGTAATTTCATACTTGAGAAAACATTGTGGAAAAAGAAGAAATTGCTTGTCACAAGCAATTTCTTCTTTTCCCACAATATTATCTACTACATAGGATAGTTTCACTTCCCATTGCATCCAATTTTCATTATCGTCTGCAACCTCTGTCAATTTGGACTAGTCTAAAATTTTAAAAAACAGGAAAGGGTTAAACAATTTTACCACTTTGAACTTACTCAGTTGTAAATTAAGTTACTGGGGAATCTTACTATTGCTTCCATCTATTAATTGCTGTACTCCATTTAATTGTAACTGATCAGTTTGAAATTGCATTAAAATGGTTCCACTTATTATTCTGCCTATTAATGAGAGAAAAACTTACATAATGTAGGCAGAGCTGGGGATTGAACTTGCGGATCAACCTCAGAATTGATTACAAGTGTAGTTGATATGTCATACCGATAAGGCTTATCAAGCATTGAGATGATTTACTAACCTTTGCCTAACTGAACCCACTATATTTCAGCTTTGGCAGAAAGGAATACCCACACCTTTTTGCAGCTTTACAGTACGTAAAAGGGTCCATCATTTATTCGGTTTCCTTCTTTTTCAATTTTTCCATAGACGAGTGGAAGATACATGAAAACAACTGACAGATCCTATTGGCTGTGTATAAATTGCATTCGGGCAATGTATGGCAGTCCACGAAATTTTTACACCACCTGTTTTATATTTTAAGCCAAATTTGTTAATGAAATTAACTAACAGAAAAAATGTTGAACCTTCAGTGCTTTCTGATGCAGTTATGAACAAGAATTCTATTATTCAGCATGACATGGGTTGACAGGATAAGCTTATTAGCTCACCTGAGCACATAGTGCTCAAGTGAGCTATTGTGATCGCCTTTTGTCCGGCGTCCGTCCGGCCTCCGTCGTGCGTCGTCTGTCAACAATTTCTTTAAATGACATCTCCTCCTAAACCACTGGGCCAATTCGAACCAAATTTGGCAGAAATGTTCCTTAGATGGTCCCCTTGAAAAATAGCTAAAAGAATTGAAATCCGTTAAAAACTCTGGTTGCCATGGCAACAAAAGTGAAATTTTAAAATAATCTTTAAAAATCTTCTACTCCTGACCCAGAAGGCATAGAGCCTTGATATTTTGCATGAAGCATCAGTATATTGACCTCTTTCAAAATAGCTAAAATCATGATCCTCGGGTCCCCAGGGGTGGAGTCCCAGGGGGGTGGGGTTTATATAGAAATAAAGAACAATTTTTTAAATGACATCTCCTCTCAAACCACTGGGCCGATTTGAACCAAATTTGGCAGAAATGTCCCTTAGATGGTCCCCTTGAAAAATAGCTAAAAGAATTGAAATCTGTTAAAAATTCTGGTTGCCATGGCAACAAAAGTGAAATTTTAAAATAATCTTTAAAAATCTTCATCTCCTGACCCAGAAGGCATAGAGCCTTGATATTTTGCATGAAGCATCAGTATATTGACCTCTTTCAAAATAGCTAAAATCATGATCCTCGGGTCCCCAGGGGCGGAACCCCCGCGGGGTGGGGTTTATATAGAAATAAAGAACGATTTTTAAATGACATCTCCTCTCAAACCACTGGGCCGATTTGAACCAAATTTGGCAGAAATGTTCCTGAGGTGGTCCCCTTCAAAAATAGCTAAAAGAATTGAAATCCGTTAAAAACTCTGGTTGCCATGGCAACAAAAGTGAAATTTTAAAATAATCTTTAAAAATCTTCTCCTTCTGACCCAGAAGGCGTAGAGCCTTGATTTTTGCATGAAGCATCAGTATATTGACCTCTTTCAAAATAGCTAAAATCATGATCCTCGGGTCCCCAGTGGCAGAGTCCCAGGGGGGTGGGGTTTACATAGAAATAAAGAACAATTTTTTAAATGACATCTCCTCCCAATTCACAGGGCCAATTTGAACCAAATTTTGCAGAGTGGTCCCCCTTAAAATTAGCTAAAAGAATTGAAATCCGTTAAAAACTCTGGTTGCCATGGCAACAAAAGTCAAATTTCAAAAAAATCTTTAAGAATCTTCTCCTCCTGACCCTGAAGGCGTAGAGCCTTGATATTTTGCATGAAGCATCAGTATATTGACCTCTTACAAAATAGCTAAAATCATGATCCTCGGGTCTCCAGGGGCAGACCCGGGGGGGGGGGGTGTATAGGCATGAAGCATCAGTTCACAGACTTCTTTCTTATTTCTGAAATTATAACCCATGGAAAAAGTTTTTTCCTTCTTTCAAATCCGCACTAAAGCCTTTGAATTTGTAATTTGGACTTTCGGATTCCCAGGTTCATAGTCTTTATATGTAATTGTGGCCCACTTGTTTCATGATCCTTAAACCTTAACATGAAATTAGACTGTTGATAGAAAAAGAGCCTTTATCTCAGGTGTCTAAGCGCCCCAGGGCCAACGGCCCTCTTGTAATTTATTTCCAGTTGCAGTGTCATTAACAGATTAACTTCTGTTATTCAAATTGCAGGGAGATCAGGTAAATTTTGTGTGTTTCAGTGAGATAACAGGGAGGCTCAAGGTAACTATAAGAAAAGAGGGTGAATTCTTCAGTGTAGGATAAATTTATTTTTGAGTGAATATCAAAAGCTATATTTCACAGAGTAAAATAATAACATTGTAGGGATTTTGCCACTTTAGGTCTTCATCACAGAAAAAAAGGGGCTTGGTGAAATTTATCTTGTTAACACATGTCCAACATTTATGGACAGATTTGAATATTTTCACAATGTTCCTTGTCACCTGACCTTGTGCACATTGTTGGAGATTTGCAATTCAAGTTTGTGTCTAAGAAAAAAATGTATGCAAAATTTTTTGTCTTGGCTAGTTCGAGGTTTATATTGTGACTGGCTCTCTTGTTTGTGACATGTTACTGGCAAAAGGTTTTGCAAAATAACACTGTTTAATATGGGTAAGGCCAATGGAGTCAGTTGGCATGATGGCTAGCAAATGGACTGTTGATCCAGGTCTGTGTGCTTCAGTAGCCCATGAAGTTTAATTTCCCCCATCGTTTACACAACCTACAATTTATATAATACAACTAAAAGTGAGTTGAAAATGTTGTAAAACCCTAATCTATCAATCAAAAATGGCAGGTAAACCTGAAGCTCCTATCAAAATGTTAACAAATATTGACCCTTCACCATGACAGATAAAAAATTTTGTTTTATCTTAAATTGTACAAACTTCATCGTAGGACAACCGATTATCAGTCCCGTCCCAATGGATAATGACGATAAGGAAATATTCAGTTAAATTTTTGTAAGCTTACCAATGTTTGAAATGGCGGAATTATGTGAAGTTCAAATTGTTTTAGCTTGTGCATTATAAAATGACAAAATTTTAAACTAGTCTAAATTAAATGATGTTAGAGGTGACGATTTCAGGCTGGTAAGATCTCTCTTTCAAACAAGATATTATGGACATTGAAGAAACTGCTTGTTAAAAACAATTTCTTCATTGTCCAGCATTTTTTCCAAAGCTTTTTGCTTAGGGGCTCAAAAAACCAAATTGTGTGGGAAGTGGTTAATTCATATCTGTAGCAATGATAAACAACTTAGTAGACCAGTCCAAATTCAAGGAAAATGCAGAGGATAGTTTATGTTTCTTAACCTGTGTCATGCTGGATTATTTTGGCAGGAGGTATAGACATTAGATCAGCCTAAGCATAAGAGTAGTCTGATCTTAGTCTATACCACTTGTTTTTCCCTTTCATATTGCTGGTTTGAAATTACTTTTCAAAAGAAATTTTGACCGGCAGCTAGTGCTTGCAGTGCTTATGGCCCTTTGATTTAAGTGAAATTCCAAGAAGGATTTTATTCAGCATGACAAGGGTTAAATTAGAAAAAATCTGTATTAAGAAAAATTGTTTGACACACTTCATTTTAGTTTGACTTTTGAAAGCAGTCTGCAACAGTCTGAAAGTGTGTGGTTCAAGGAGTATACATGCAAATGAATCATACCTGGGAAAAACAGCTGACATGGTGTAAAGACAGTGAACTGTGTTCAAACGGGAATTGAATTAATGTGCAAAGTGGTGTGATGAATTGGCAAAGAAAATTAAAACTGGAATTAAATGTGATTCCATCTAACTTGATACAGCCATTTATTTTGATAGGAGACTTTGGGGGAATTTTTTTTTGAGGGTATATGTTTTTGATTTTTTAATGACATTGATTTTGAGTATGTTTTGTCTGTTTAGTATAGCGTCTTTTGGTAGTTATTCCATTCCCACATAATGGATTTTCACTCTCCAAAGAAAAAAACACACTGCAAAACATTATGGACAAAGAAGAAATTGCTTGTTACACAAGCAATTTCCTTCATATCCACAATGTTTTCAGTCTCATAAGACAAAAAAACTGAACATTTTGTCAACTAAAAATTTGTTGTCTGCAGCTTAATTTGAATATTGACCAGTCTAAAATTTCTTGTTATCTGGGAATGGTTTAACTTGTAATTTTTGTATAGTGAAAGTTTTACTGCTTACTGAGCACTTAGCATTCAGAGCTGTAGGATAGAAAGAACGGCTCAAGCGGTAACAGGTATAGCAGTAAAACATTTCTCTAAGATGGGGGGGGGGGAGAGGTGGGGGGGAATATTATTATAAATTTTTCTTTCATTAACCCTTTCCAAAGAAATATCTCCTTTTCTTCATTTTCCACAATGTTTCAATCCAAAATAGCAAAAAAATGAAAATACTCTCACCATTATCATTAGCAGCTTCTTTGAATTTGGGCAAGTCTAAATTTTTGTTATTTGATAATGGATTAAAGTGGGTAACTTGAGCCAAGTTCATGATGTCAAGAACTGGGAGCATGTCAAATAGTGAGAAACAGATCAGCATTATTCGGAGTCGATCAGGACCTGTGTTTGTTACAGAGAAGGAAGATAAGGTAGGCTTAACACTTTACCCCATGACAAAAATTTTGACCAGAAGTGAACTTTGAACTCGGACATTGAGGTTGTCAACTATGTGAAGCAATTTTGTCGGTTTGGCGACTTAAAAATTCAAGTTTTTACCAGTGAAAATTTGAAAATCATCTCAAAACACACTT
The DNA here is from genome assembly GCA_946902895.1 of Fragum fragum. Taxonomy (NCBI): domain Eukaryota; kingdom Metazoa; phylum Mollusca; class Bivalvia; order Cardiida; family Cardiidae; genus Fragum; species Fragum fragum. Next base: position 8,333,566 of record OX336377.1, read on the forward strand.
AGTGGTATTTGAAAAGTCTTTGTCTTTTTAGTTAGAAAACATTGTGGATAATGAAGAAATTGCTTGTAATCAGCGATTTGTCATTATACCCCCTAAAATATATTTGGGGGTATGTAGGAGTCAGCTTGTCGGTCTGTCTGTCCGTCGATCCGTCTGTAGCTTTTTCATGTCCGCTCAATTTCTCGGCAACCATTGGACGGATTTGGTTCAAACTTCACTGATATAATCAGTATCAAGCAGAGATGTGCATATTCCATTTTGGTTGTCGTCTATTGATTTTTGATGGAGTTATGGCCCTTTGGTGAAAAATCTTGTCCGCTCAATTTCTCAGCATCGACTGGACGGATTTGATTCAAATTTCACAGAAAGACTCGGTATAAGTCAGACATGTGCATATCCTATTTTGGTTATGGTCCATTGATTTTTAACTGAGTTATTGCCCTTTAATTAAAAAGTCCGTTTTTTATGGCCCTTTTGGGGATAGCACTTGTACATTGACAGGCGTTGTTAGGGGGTATTAGTTCGCTTTGGGACAATGTCTAGTTTCTGACAATATTTTCCAAAGCATTCTTCTTGAGGAAATTCAGGCGGATAAGTGGGATGATTCAAGGGCACTAGTGCCTGTAGTTTACAGCCTCCAAGAAGCAATGTTGCAAAACTTTAAGTGAAATTCAGAAATTGCTTGTTTGATTATTCCTTCATTTCCTTTAATGGTTTCTCCCTTAAAGACAAACATTTTTAGAATTCCATCAACTGAAAAATGTTGTTTGCAACTTCTTTTAAATAGGATCAGAGTAAAGTTTGGTATGAGGTAAAGAGTTAACTCTGAAAAATAGAAATCGTTTGGAAAACGATAGTATTTTAACATTTTTTAATGAATTATCATGGTGTAATACAAATGCATATGAGGTAATAAACATGCATTTTCAAGGTTGACAAACTTGACAAGCCAGAAATATATACAATACATCTAATTGTTCCTAGGGGCAGTGCCCATAGTGCAATGGTAGCACGTAGGACACCTAGTCAAGAGGTCCAGGGTTCAATCCCCAGCTGCGGCGAATATCCTTTCCAACATAAGTCTCCTACCAATGGATGGATAATGGTAAACCTATGTGGGATAAGCAGCTGGAGGCTCTGAAAGGATGTAGTGGTAGTACTGGTGGGAAAAATACCAGGAATACACGGTTAGGTGCTCCAGCCCCTGTAGTATAACTGAAATACTGTTAAAAGTTCTGTTAAACCCCATTCAATCAATCAATTATTGTTCATGGTCAGTAAAATTTTGTTAATATTCATTCCATATTGACACCTGTATAATTTCAATAATTCTAACTCTCCATATTTTAGGATTCTTGTTATGTCATCACACAATCTGGGGTTGATGCCTGCAGCTAATGAAACACTTTGTCAGTTACAACAAGTGTGCATATCGGCTTGAAATTTCATAAGAAGATTGATCTCCTAAGTTCAGAGCTTAGATGAACTCTGGCTTGCTCATTTCTCTTTATGTGTTTCTGCATTAGATATAGTCTGGGTCATACTAACTAGAAACTTCATGGGTGCATTGATTACATTGAGGAGAAATGGAATGTACTGCTAACCATTTTCTTTTTTCTGACTGAAATTTTGACTGGAGCATGTAATCTGAATGTTGAACCTTTTCATGCTGAATATTTTTTATCTTTGTTCAGAATTACATTACATCAAAGGGCTGAAAACACTGAAAGGTTCTTGTTGTGGGTCAATATTTGTTACTCCAAACAACTATGACTTTAAATAAGTCCAACTGGTGGTGTAGACTAAGATTAGACTGCACAAATGTGCAGTCTTATCTTAGTCTATACCTTCAGCATCAGCAGGAATATTCCAGGCTTAGCAAAACAAGGGTTATGACCTACAACTTGAAACTGAGTTGATGAATATATAGACCTTGTGGAGAAGGAGTGCCTTGCAAGAGCTGGCTTGATCCTTACCCTTAGTATACAGTCACTGGAGTTTACTTCCATGTGATTTTATACTTAAGAAAATATTGTAGAGATTTCTTATAACAAGCAAATTCTTCTTTTCTCACTCTATTTCTACTACAGAGGATGGTTTGGTTTCAAATTGTACTCATTTGATTGTAGCGGGAAAGGGTACAAAGTGTATTTCCTCATTTGTAAGAGGACTGATTTTCCATGATAACTTGTATATTGAAGAATTACGGTACATGCCTGAGTTGCAGAGCCTGATAAGCTCTGTAGGTCACATGCTTTGCTCTCAATCAAAGCGAATCTTTGTCCATACTTCAAACCAAAACACAGCTGACGTCATAGCACAGTCCGTAGCGCATCACCCCTACGAGCAAAATGTTCACGAAGTTCATGAACTTTGATGAACTTTTGATGAACTTTATTAAAGTTCGAGAACATTTCACGAACCAACCAGTCAGGAATAATACCTTCACAAACTTTCAGTTTCATACTTCACAAACTTTTCATGAAGTTCACGAACTTTTCATTAACTTTCTGAAAGTTCATGAACCAACCATTAAAGTTCATGAATTTTCAGTTTCACAAATTCTAAGTTCATGAACATTCAGTTCACTTGTCAAAGTTCATGAACTTTTCAAGACCTTATTTGGAAGTTCATGAACCTCCATTAGCTGAGACTCCCAATTTTCAATTATGAGATGTTGTGGGTTCGATTGCTGGCAGCGGCACATATCCTTTCTGACTTCTGTCTCTTGCCAATGGGTTGGTTAATCATAAACCTAAGTGGCATAGCAGCTGGAGGCTAGGATAGGATGTAGTGGTAGTACTGGTGTGAAAAATACCAGGAATCCATTCTTAGGTGTTCCAGCCACCACAATATGACTGAAATACTGATAAAGTGGCGTTAAACCCTATTCAATCAAGCAATCAATCAGATCAAAACATGAATATCTTGGATCAGTATGACATGAGTTAAGAAACAGTCAGATGCTTGAATATTCCCTTAAAAGGGAAACATTAACCCATTATTACACATTGACCCTTTCTGATGTCCCGTCAAGAAAACTAATTGGGAAAACATTGTGTAAAATGAAGAAATTGCTTGTAACAAGCAATTTCTTGATTTTACACAGTGTTTTCTACCAAGAAAATTGAAAAAAATTTAATTTCATTAGCTTTAAATTGTTGTCTTCAAATCCTTTCAATTTGGACTGGTCTAAATTTTCAATGTGTGGGAATGGATTATAGAGAAGCATGAGTAATTTATCTACATAAACCAGGGAGTACCAATTTTGAAATTTAAGCTCAATATCATGGGAGGTTTGAAATTTTTCTGAAATGTGTTGTATCGCGAACAAGGCTTTTATTGTTGCTTATCAGGAATTTAAAACTTACCCTTTTTGTCGAGCCCGCTTGGTGAGCAAGACATAGTTGTTATTATGACAAGTCGGTGTATGTGCTTTAGTCTGGTAGGCTGTCCGATTTTGTCCGGACAATAACTCCTACATTTATGGATGCATTTCAAAATAACTTGGCACAATTATTCTCCATCATGAGTAGATGTGCCATTTGAAAGAATTTTTTGGATAGTTCTTATGTCAAGGTCACAGCTCAAGCTCTAACACTAAAATAATGATTGTCAAGAGCATTTCTCGTACAATTATGGATGGATTTTGAAATAAATTTGGCACAATTGTTCTCCATCATGAGTAGAAAGCTCCAGGTCAAACACTAAAAATTGTGCTTGTCAGGAGCATGATGCCTCCAAAAATGTGCGGGCTCGACAGCAGTTGTCCTGGTTTCTAAAACACAGCACATTTGTTGACCTTGAACAGTTGCACATTTTTTAATTTGGCCATTTTGAGAGAAAACCCAAGTAGCTATAGCCCTGATGTCGTCTGGTGTTGTCATCAAAAACTTCCGATATTTTCCTATATTTCTACTGTCACTCTACATTCCCACATGAATTTTTTTTGGACCATCCAAATTAAAATAGGATGCAGACGACAAATTTATGTTGATGAAATTTTAAATCTTTTGGTCTTTTGAGGTCAAAAACATTCTGGATCTGGACATTGGAGAAATTGCTTGAAAAAAACATTGTTTTTCTTGAGGGGCGTTAAAAAGGAGAGATTGTGTGGGAGTGGGTTAAGGACCTCATGTTTCTTTTGTCTATTACTGGTGACAAGACCTTTCTGCTGTTTTAAAGTTCAAGGTCATATTGTAAGGGCATCTTATCCAAAAACATTTTCCTAAAATTCTGGAATTGGTTGAGCAGTTATGTTGACTTGAAAGAAATAGATTAAAGGTAAATTTGTTGTTCACCCAATCAAAGATAAATCAATCTTTTTTATTTTCCACTGTATTGACTTGAAAGTCTTGTCTTGCTTATGCCTCCTATTTCCTTACTTGACAAAAATTTTCATTAGGAGTTGGATGTGTGTAAGATACTAAAGTTTATTTAAACCTCTTTCAATAATTAATGAGTTATCCCCCTTACATGACTGAAAAACTATTTAACCCTTATTATGGTGAATTTAAAATCCCCAAGACAATTACATTAAAATCAAAGGGCTGAATGAATTGGAAGTGGTCTATGTTTATATTGAAAATTGATCTTAGAAAAATTCTGGTTTAAAAGGACAAGTAGGTGGTATAGACTAAGATCAGGCTGCACATTTGTGCTGGCTTATCTTTGTCTATACCTCCTACCAAAGCATGAATATTACGGATTCAGCATGACTAGGGTTAACATTGAGGATTAAGGAATTCTTGCCACTGATTCAAATAAATAAGTTCTTGACATATGGGTGTTGACATAATGAGAGTTATTGCCCCCAAATTTACATTGCAGAGTTAATACCTCAGTGAAATGAAAATTGAACATCTAATTGCTTGCCATAAAAACAAAAGGTTATCTTTTGTAAACATCAGTAAATAATCATTTTTCATTGAACATATATTATAATGGTTACACACATTTTCAATTTTTTTTACAAAATAAGATAAATATCTTACTTAACCCATTCCCACACAATGACACCTTTTAAAGTCCCTCAAGGAAAACAATTGGAAGACATTGCAACAAGCAATTTCTTCATTTAACACAATGTTTTCTACCCATATAAAAGAAATGTAAAGTTTCATAAACTTTAATTTGCCATCTGCACTATTTTGCTTTTGCTTTCTCTGTGGACCAGTCTAGAAAATGTTCGACTGGTAATGGGTTAATCTTAAAAGTTTTTTCCTTGATTTAATGATAGGAAACTATTTCATTATGATGTAGTAAAATTCAGATAAAACCAGTCAACTGACAAGAAGAAATAGTGACAAAAAGTAACCAATTACCACACAACAAAATTTAGACTTGTCCAGTTTCAAATAAATTGCATACCACATTTTAACCCTTGTCATGCTGTATAAAATACCTTACTGAATTTCTGTCAAATCAAAGGGCTGAAATCCCTGATGGATCTTGTTGTTCAAAAATCAATATTTCTTTTAATAATCAACCTCATAAACAACTCGGGAAGGGAAAGTATGAGCAGGAGGTGTAGACTATGATCGGCCTGCACAAATGTGCAGTCTGATCTTAGTCTACACCTTCTGCCAAAACCAGAATATTCCGGGTTCAGCATGACAAGGATTAAGGTTAACTAATGAAATTTTTAAAGTATTTATCTGTTGGTGTAGAAAACATTGTCGATAATGAAGAAATCATTTTGACAAGTGATTTTTTTCTTTTCCACAATGTTTTCCAAATCATCTATCTTGAGGAGCATAGAAAAGCAGTATTGTGTGGGAATGGAAAAGCAATATATTCTTTTCCCTACTATATTTAGCTTGATACATATTCCAGGGATATTGAAAAAGTGATAGTACAGTAAAGGGTTAACCCTTTCCTGTTTTTTTTTTTTAATTTTAGACAGGCCAAAATTGAAGAGGTTGAAGACAACTATGAAAATTTGATGGTATTCAAAATGAAATGATCCTATGTGGTTGAAAAATATTGTGGAAAAGAAGAAATTGATTGTTACAAGTGACTTCTTCTTTTTCCCTATTTTTTTTTCTCTAGTATGAAATCACTACAATGGATTTGTACAGTAAAGGGTTAAAAGAACAGAGTTAATTGTGTGCAAATGGATTAGAATTGTTCTTTTTCCTCCAATATTTGGCTTGATACATATACCAGGGAAGTGGAAAAAATGATAATATAGTGAAGAGTTAACCCTTTCCTGCTTAACCTCTGGTTTTTACATCCTTACGATTTTATAATTGAGAAAACATTGTATTTTTCAAATTAAATCCACTTTAGATATTCGTCTGCAAGGATTTGAATTTGGACTGGTCTAAAATTTTGAAAAAAACATAAAGGGTTAAAGGAACAGAGTCAATTAGGATACTAAATATAGTTCTAAAATGTTTGTTTTATTCATGACTACACCATCTTTTAGTTCTGGTGTCAGATTTAATGATTCTTAAATAATTATTTCCACAGAGGAAAACCAAATGGTAACTGGTATCCCTACAAAGAGATCAATATTTCTGAGATATTTGATAGCCTGACTCTATTTTTTCCAACCTTCTTCATAACTGGTCATCAGAATGACTTGCTAGAGTTTCACTCTATGAGAATTGTTCTTGCTTTTGCATTGTTACTGCAGTATATTTGCTTGAAAGTTTAGTTTTTTAAATACATTTATTAAACAGCAGTCGGCTTCAAGCAATTCCTTTTTTTTTCCACAACATTTTCTACCACTTAAGATGGTTTAATTCAAAATTGCATCCAAATTTCATTGTTGTCTTCAACCTTTTTCAATTTGGACCGGTCTGGGATTAAAAAAAAAACCAGGAAAGAGTAAAGAAATTACCGAAAGGCCTACCCCTTTCAAACATGCAGTACCCTTTTGTGTTCTTTAACACTTCAAAATATTACTCTGAGATCATTGTTTGTCATGCTGAACCTAGAATGTATCTTTTACAACAGTTAGGAGATAGAAACTAATATCAGTCTGCACAAACGTGCCCTCTGATCTTAATCTACACCAACTGTTTGACATTTTGAGCCAGGGTTCTTTTTGAAATCAATTTTCAGAACTGAAATATTGATCAACAGGTAGTTCCTGTAACAAGTGCTTTTAACCCTTGATCTCAAACCTTTCCTGTTTTGCAAAAATTTAAACCTGTCCAAATTCGGGTTTTGCAGACGAAAATTTCAAGTGGATTTAACTTTTTTGGTAGAAAACATTGTGAAAAATGAAGAAATTGCTTGTAACACACAATTTCTTCATTTTCCTCAAGGTTTTCCAAAGCTTTTTTCCTTTAAGGGGCGTTTAAAAGCGTCTCTGAGTGGGAATTGGTTAATTTGATAAATATCCATTTCAGTAAGGTAGAAAATATTGTGGAAAAAGAAGAAGTTGCTTGTTACAAGCGATTTCTTTTGTTTCTACATTGTTTCTCAATTTTAAATCACAGGGATGTAAAAACCAGAGATTGAACAGGAAAGGGTTAATACAATTTTGGGGATTTTATTTAGTATTACAAGTCAAATCTGTTAGTATTTTGAAAAATTTAATGCAGCAAAATAATTTAGACTTTATGAGTATTTGAAATTTCGATTAGTGAGACAATTAGATCAATGAGACCCCTATAGAATCCTGAAGCAGTTGCATTCCATTCATTGAGGGCTCAACCAAGAGATATTATAAGTCAGTAGCTGAAGGTTTTTTGTCTGATTCATGATATAACAATTTGTAATCAATAGTTCCCAAAAATAAAAGGGAATAACATCTGAGCCCCAGGCCAGTTACCAAAGCTGTTAGAAATATACTTCATACTTGTAATGAAACATCAGATGGAAAGTTTTAACACTGGTCCAAATTGGAAGAAGTTGCCAATGGCATTTCAAAATTTGCTAAAATTGGGGAAAAAAATGACACATAGGGTAGAAAACATTGTGAGTTAAGGAGAAATTGCTTGTAACAAGCAATTTCTCCTTTTCTCACTTAGTTTTCAATGATTGTATGTCTTAGGGGCATATGATAGCATCATTGTGTGATAAAGGGTTTGCTCATTCCCACACTATCACAATTTCATCGGACATCGAAGAAAAAAATAGGAAAACTTGGTAGAAAATGAATATATTACTTTTAAGGTCTGGTACAAAGTGAAAACTTTGAAAATCTTTGGGGGGGGGTGTTTGAAAAACATGGTTTTGGACTTATTTCTGTAAAATGTAGACCACGGGGATATTGTCCTCTTGCTTCTAAATCCTGGGCAGATCACTGCGGCTTATTTCCACTATATGGTGTATGGTGGAAACTTGGAGACTTTCTCAGAAATATCAAGTGTGTTTAACCCATTCCAACACAACAAAATTTTAGACTGGTACAAGTTGAAAGAAGCTGCAGATGACAATTTCAAGTGAATCTAATTTTAGATTTTGTTGTCTTTTTTTATAGAAAACATTGTGGATAATGAAGAAATTGCTTGATACATTGGAACTTCGTGGACTGCCATACATTGCCGGAAGTGCAATTTATACACAACCAAATTTTCAAAAACAAAATGAAAGTAGGATCTGTCAGTTTTTTCATCTATCTTCCACTCGTTGAAGGTTATAAATATTATTGAAAAATTTGAAAAAGAAGGCACCCAATGAATGAATGATGAGCCCTTTTATGTTTGGGAAAGGTGGGAGGGATTCCCTTTTCCCAGTGGAATGGGGGGGGGTGTCTCGTATTACCCTGCGATTATGACCACAGTCAAATCAGTGACAACCATGGTTGGTCCATGGTTGCCACTGATATGGCAATGTTATTTCCTGATAGAAATACATGACCATGAAATACCCTGAAACAGACATGTTTTGATCATTTCCAAATCATCGCCAGCCTTTCAATATCTGCTTTACCCTGCCAAAACATGGTCATATCAGATTCTAATTCTTAATTTCATTTCCATTTCAGGACATAACAATGACATCCATATCATGTTTTAAAAAGGATGTGTTTTGACCATGAAAACTTGTTTTCAGTACGGAAACTAAAGAGCAATCAAAAGTTTTCATGTCCATACCAAGGTTAAATTAAGGACTTTATTTGTCATCATCTCTAGTAATGTATTCCTACTAATTTTATTAATGCTTTCAAAAACAAAGCATGTAAAAAAACAAGTTCATTATGCTGCTTGAATTCATTTAAAAAGAAAAAGCCAAGTTATCAAGTACAAAACAGGGACGAAACATGTACAAAGATAAACCTACAAAGTTATCAGGTACATATCACATTCAAATCATGTTCACATGAATTCATAAACAAAAGAAAAAGCCAAGTTATCAAGTACAAAACAGGGACGAAACATGTACAAAGATAAACCTACAAAGTTATCAGGTACTTATCACATTCAAAACATGTTCACATGAATTCATAAACAAAAGAAAAAGCCAAGATATCAAGTACAAAACAGGGACAAAACATGTACAAAGATAAACCTACAAAGGTATCAGGTACATATCACATTCAAATCATGTTCACATGAATTCATAAACAAAAGAAAAAGCCAAGATATCGAGTACAAAACAGGGACAAAACATGTACAAAGATAAAGCTACAAAGTTACCAGTTACATTTCACATTCAAATCATGTTCACATGAATTTACTTATCAAACTCAAAACCTTTAGGCACATTTTTCTGTTCAAATAATGGACAAACTCTGTCCTAAGATGATTTATCTCACATAGTTACCAGATACACATCACATTCAAATCTTTTTTCCAATTTACTCTTTACAAAGAGAAAATTCTAGGCTAGTTCAAACTGAACACACTTGCAGACAAGGAAATTAATGTGACTCTAGAAATAAAGGGTAGAAACCTAGCAGGAAAAGGAGAAAATGCTAGGTACCAGCATTCCCCCCTCCCATTTTTTTCAGAGGCTCTCTTTCTCAGGCAGAGCTTCAGATCTACAGTGCGCCCGCACCAATGACGAAAGATTTCAAAAAAATGGCGCACAAGTTTGCAAGGTAATGCGGCCGTTGGGTGCATCCTTTTTGGTTGTGAATAAATCCTGACTTCAATAAAAAGTTGAAAATACATCTTATTTAGCGTCCCCGAAGACAGCTCTTCCCACTTTCCCAAAGTGGAAGGTTGTCGATGTAATTTTTTTGTTTGAATCCGCAATTGTTTGGCTCAAATAGCTATTATGATAAAGTCTGATTGATTAAAAACCTGAATGTTTTTTTGTCCCGACAGGCCTAGAAATGCATCGGATAATGGCTTCGAGGAGGAAATAATACTCTGATGTTTAATTGTTTTCATCAGATCTTCAGACCAACAAGCTACACAGGCTTGACTACAAATGACCGATTTAATCTGTGGCATGGATTAGTTTATTTTTCTAAATCAATACCGATCTCACTTTCAACTTCCGGTCTGTCTCGAATTACATTTAACCCTTTATCAAACGACAAATTTTCAGACTTGTCCAAATTGACAGAACTTGCAGACAACAAAATAAATGTGACCGAAAAATTGAAATTTCTTATTAGAAGGGCAGAAAACAGTGTGGGAAAAGGAGAAAATGCTTGTTACCAGCATTTTCTCCTTTTCCTACAGTGTTTTTAAAAGGCTTCATGACCAGGGTCGTTAAAAGTCGGGACTGTGTGGTAAAGAGTTAAATGATTTTCAAACAGATTTGAATCAATGTCAACCGATATATGTAACACTTAACAAGTCTTTTGTAGAATGAGCAAGTTATTAACGCTGTTTGGTGCAATTTAGATAGATTTTCTAGCGTGTAATCACTGTGTTTCTGGGTGACTTCATCGGACACTAGTCTGGTTCCCGTCCCATTACATTTCGAATATTTGTGTTTAGTTCTATACAGTATGATTGGGCGCGTCATTTCAGAAAATGACCTGCCGTATTTTGCTTCATGGGTCATCCTGGCGCACCAATCTTGAAAAATATCTGAAGCTCTGCTCAGGGATGATCAAAATTAGGATTGTGTGGTAAAAGGTTAATAAAACTGCAAAGTCACCCTGTAAATATCTGAATTTAACCCTTTACTAAACAATCCTTGATTTTAACGACCCTGAGATAGAAGTTTTTTGAAAAAAACGTTGAGTTACCAGCATTTTCTTGTGTTCTATGTTTTCAAAGGCTTTCTTTATCTAGGCTGTTAAAGTTGGGATTGTGTGGTAAAGAGTTAAAGGACAAGATTATCCATAATTCCTCATCTTTGAAAAGCAACTGAAATTGTGCTCCTACTTCACCATAATTGCTCTTCTGCTCTGCTCTCCTCTGTATCATTTTACAAGACATTATTCAAAGGGAAGCTATTGCTCAAAGAAGCAATAAGTTCCTTTTCCATAGTGTTTTCAAAACATTGAAAATCTTGGCTTTAAATCATGCTGTTCATGTTCTGTGAAAAAAGTGCTTAATGCATCTGCAAACAGTATCAACCAAGACTGTGCCGGCTGACCGTTCGTAAATTTTCTGCAATCCAAATGCTGTGCTAGCGTTGGCCCAAATAAACAAGTTGCAAAAAAATTTGCCTTCAAAAAATTAATAGAGAAATTTGTCTTAACCCTTTCCCAAACAAGCCCTGGTTTCTACGTGTCTGCAGTATAGGTCTTTTGAAAACACTGTGGGAAAAGGAGAAATGGTTCGTAACGAGAAATTTTTCCTTCTCCCACAGTGTTTTCTACCCTTTTGGCTGACTTCCTGCCATTTCCATCATATATAAAATTATTACCTGAAAACTCTATCAGTTTGGAAGTCTAAATTTTTTTCTATTCAGGAAAGGGTTAAAAGATTAACCCTTTCCCAAACGACAAATTGTAAGACTGGTCCAAATTCAAAGCATTTGTAGACAACGAAATAAATGTATATCAAAAGCAGAGTTTCTTTCCGGGATAGGTAGAAAACATTGTGGCAAAGGGAGAAAATACTGGTTACCAACATTTTCCTTTTCCTTCTTATTTTCAAAAGGTTTCTTTAACAGGGTCGTTAAAAGTCGGGATATTTTGGTTAAGGGTTAACCCATTACCACACAACTGTTTTGGTTGGCAGTCAAAACATTTCCTGGCCTTTTCATATTTCAACCCCAAATTTTAAATGTTTTCTTATTTTAATCCTTGTTGATTTTTTATTTGGAAAAATAACTCAATTTCATTGGATTTTTTTTTTTTAAATTTTTATTCGCTTATTTTCAATGATTATCAATTTCACGTCATTAAATGCGTCTGCTAGGCTAGCTAATTTTTACACTGACCTCTACGATTCTGGACTTATAATTGTAAGAAAACGTTTATTATTTATTTACCTTCATCATCTTCGGCTGCTTTGCGTTTAAAAAAACGTCTAAGGCTTGTTGAGCCATTTTACATTAAGCCCGGCGAAGAAACGTCGCCGGAAGTAAACAATCTCCATCGCGGCTGGTCACCGACTAGATAAACAAGAAGAGTACAAAGCTGGGAACCGTACCTAATCGATTATTTTTCGGTCTAACTCGATCTGCGAACTTGCTCGTAGAGCCTCCGAGAATTACCGATCATTTGTTTGTAACGATATAAGAAATAACTTTGTGTATCACGTGGTACACAAACGCATTTCCAGGATGACGTAATAACAGGGAAAATTCATATAATACTTCAAAACCACTTAGAACATTTCTCAATTTACCGGTAACAATTCTCTTTTCCGAATCAAAATATAAAAAAGTACATGAGTTTGTCGGAATAACGGAAATTAACCCGCAAGAATCAGAATCTGAATCTGCGTATCACGTGATGCAAAGCGCATTTTTGATGACGTCACAGCCTTGAAAAAATATTACAGAAATGGCGGTAAACCGTTCGAAAACAAATTTTCCCTTATGCGCTGGTTCAACGACAACGACAAACTTTTTGTGCATGGTCAGAAGTATATATTAGTACCTGAAAAGTCGGTTTACAAACCAGAGGATGTAGGATATGCATGTTTCCCTGGCTTTCAGGGTAGATCGAGATTTCGGATCTTGGCTGTTGGAGGTAAGGTGAAAGCGGGTGGGGAAGCGGATAGCATGACATTTGATATTAACCAATTCAGTTAAAATGCAATAAACCATCATCTATATATTTGTAAGACAGATCGTGGTTTGGTCCCACATTGGAGCATTGAATTAGCGAATTTTTCATGATTACCGAACTAATACCAAATTATTAACGAATTGCTCTCAATCATAGATCTCGTTTTAATTTATTTGTAATGTGAATATCATAAATTGATTTTGTTATGTACATGAAAAAAAAAAGATTTTGATATTGTATAAATTTGAATTTGTGTTTTAATCAACTTTCAACCTAATTAACAAATTATACCGATACCCATATGATTGACTAACTGGAAAATTGTAGGAATTTCAACATGCCTGCACCTGTTGTATGCACTGAGGTTGGTGGCAGCCATTGCTGCATACAAACAACATTTATCATATTTCTCGGTCTAAAATCACTTTTTTGATATTGTGAGAGACACTAATCTTCACAGGAGTAAAGTTGATATTGGGCAATTGCAGGAAAAAAAACCAAAAAACAAAAACAAATGAAGGAACAGTTGGATACCAATTTCAACATGCTAATGGTTGATGTTATTGATGGAACTTATGCCTGATTTGACTGCTGGAGATGGAGTTTTACATAAACTGATGGAGCTTCACCTGATGCCACTGATGCAACTTAAAAATTACAAGATGGCCTTCAGCTCAAAGGCAATAATTGTAAAGGCAAGTTTACATACCATATGATTCATTTACACCTTTTGACATCAATATAATAAGTAACCTTTTGAAAACATTGGGTTAAACGTCTCTTTAACAGTATTTCAGTTATATCACAACAGTGTCTGCACAAGACAAGTTATAGTGCTGCATCATTGGAATGCTCATGTGGCAGACACATAGCATGAACACTCTATCCAGTCACATTATCCTGACACCGGGACGACCAGTCATAGTGCTCTACTCTTTTTAATGCTGAGCGCTGGCAATGGAGCTACTACTATCAATTTCTAACGACTTTTAGTATGTTGCGGCCGGGGATCAAACCCCTGACCTACTGCTCTGGAGTTAGATGCTCTACTAACTGAGCTAACTGTGCTGGTTCTTCTGTAATTTAGATAAAAGTATAAACTAAATTTGCATCCATCATGCACATGATGGGAGATATATTTGATGACTGAGTGCAAAATGAATGCAAGAACATCTTGTTACAAGATGTTGTTAAAACCGTATTGTGCTCAACCCATGTTTTTCTCCTCTTGAGCATTATCTTTTTATGCCCTTGCATCGATAGATCGGGGTTTTTACCGGTGTCCGTCTTTCTGTCTGTCTGTCCGTCTGTCTGTCTGTCTGCATAAGTTAACCTGCCAATTTTCCTATAACTCCAACCCTGATTAAGTTACAATGCTAATACAGTGTTCGACATTAACCTACGACCGACCGACTTTGTCTGCCTGATGCTCGGTCTGGTCAGGTTGAACCCGCCAGAAACAAGCCCAACTGGTCGTCCTAATTTCAAATCTACATTCGTCCTCTATAAATTCATTATTTTACGATTGCAAACTGACCTATTCCCTTGTTGAAAGGATGATTGTTTACTATTCTACCATATCCACTATGGACGCGTATGCATTACTAGCAGGGGAAATTCCACATGACTGGTTTCTGTTTTAACTGTAAGTCTTTACTGAAACCGAGAATCATTAATTCTGGGATCCCAACTTTTACGAGAATGTGGTTATACAAAAATGCGGCCTAAAAACGCAAATTTCTTTTACAGAAAACATAAAGGTTCTGATGTCATGTGTAACAATTTTAATTAAAATAAAGCTATTCCGGCCGTCTTTCATAATTTAAAAACTGAAAAATATCCCAAGCTAGGTTTTACGATAATACGGTCAGAACGCTTTACTTTAGTTTACATTGACGATATGACAAAATGTCACTGTTTAAGTTGTAAGTCCTTTGCAACCATCATATTTATATACTGAGATTTCTGTTTAATTTAAAAATCAGGTAGACTTTGCTGCTTGTTTTACGAGTATGTCAGTAAGTAGAACCCCTGTTAACTTGGCAACTCTCAACTATTTTTATTATGAATTCAGACTGCTTATTAAATGTGTTTATCAGTTGTTTTTCTTGTTACCTAGTACCAACTACCTACAAGTTCATCATTAATATTTTGTGCAAATCTAGTTAGTAAATGTTCAAGGTGAAATAACTTTGGAATAGTTTGGTATCTGGTAAAGAAAACCATGTAATAATGCATTTCCTAACTTCTGATACAAGCAATTGGTTAGGACCAGTGAACATTTGGTCAGGGCCAGCAGTATCTTGCAGCAACAAGCCCGACTGTCTGGCAGCCAAAAAATTAATGTCAAACCCTGTAATATTTGGTATGTAGATAGGTCTCAACAAGGCGCAACTGGGGAAGGTCAATTCATCAAGGTCAAGGTCAAAATTTTAACACTTTTCCCTAAAACGTTACTCAAAAACTTAACCTGCCAACTACACATTTTCCTATAACTTCATCCCTAATTAAGTTACAATGCTTATATTTGGTATGTAGATAGGTCTCAACAAGGCGCAACTGGGGAAGGTTATTTCATCAAGGTCAAGGTCAAAATTTCAACCCTTTTCCCTAAAACGTTACTCAAAAACTTAACCTGCCAACTAAACATTTTCCTATAACTTAAGGGTTTTCGTTTGACCCGAGACCTCGGGTTTTGACGCACAGAAATTCAAAAAGAAGCAATTTTAACGCTCCAAAATTTGTCACTGTGCGTCATTTTGACTCTCGAAAATTTGTCACTGTGCGTCATTTTGACTCTCAAAAATTAGCAGCCATGCGTCAAGTGTCATCATAAGTGTATCAAAATTATTTGAAAATGGCTAATTGATTATGAAAACATACACCTCTATCAAGGATAACACCAACCTTGATTGGTAATTAACACTCTTGAGTGATGGCATCGCAATCGTATTTGACAGGTACTTGACACCTGTGAAATTAATGATGAATCCCATTTTCAGAGTTCTTATCCTACTGAAATTTACTTATTTGCTATTTCTTTTATAAAAAAACCTCACAAAATATAATCAAGAAGTAAAATGATACCAAAGAAAATGTTTTCCAAGAAATGTCATTGGTTTTCGTGTATAAAATCGGCACTTCTTTTTATGAAAAATAGAAATAATTTGATCTTCTTAGTACTCTTGAGAATTTCTAAAACTGATTCAAACTAATAATATATAATATGAATACTGATTTTTCCCTAAAGTTTATATTATATTGAAAATAGAATACTGTCAGATTAGAGAAATGGTTCAATCTGAGACAGAGTTTATTCTAAGGCACCATTGGTTAAAAAGTTATAAACTTTTTTTTTCTGAATTGCTCGGGGAGGGGGGGGGGGGGAGGATTTGCATTTTGACTCTTCGGATTTCAATTTTGACTCTTGGAAATTTTGGCTCAAGGGTCAATGACTCTTGACTTTTAGGAACTAATGAAAACCCTGAACTTCATCCCTAATTAAGTTTCAATGCTAATATTTGGTATGTAGATAGGTCTCAATAAGGTGCAACTGGGGAAGGTCATTTCATCAAGGTCAAGGTCAACATTTAACCAGTTTCCCTAAAACAAAACAAACAACAACAAAAAAAAAAAACCACAATAAAAATCACCCATTTCTAAAGAATTCCTGTATCGGGGGGCATGGTGTTTCACAATCACATCTTCTTTGCTACAGTGTTTTCAAAAGTCGACTGCTGCTTTTAAGTTTATATATGACTTAAAATGCATAAATGGGTAAAAGTAACTTTAAAGTCTTTCCCCCAGAATAGCCCTTTCTACATTTTTATACCCCCCTTAACTTCACTGATATAATCAGTATCAACAGAGATGTGCATATTCTATTTTGGTTACAGTCTATTGATTTTTGACGGAGTTATGGCCCTTTAGTGAAAAATCGTGTCCGCTCATTTTCTCAGCAACCATTGAACGGATTTGATTCAAATTTTACAGAAACGCTCGGTATAAGTCAGACATGTTATATCCTATTTTGGTTATGGTCCATTGATTTTTGATGGTTTTATGGCCCTTTAATTAAAAAAAGTCCATTTTTTGTTACGGCCCTTTTGCAGATAGCACTTATATACGGACAAGCGTTGTTGGGAGGTATTAGTCCACTTTGTGACAATGTCTAGTTTTCAAATAGTGGAGGCCTAGGCCAGATAGCTCTTAACCCTTGTCATACTAAACCCAGAATATTCCGGTTTTGGCAGGAGGTGTAGACTAAGATCAGACTTTACGTTTGTGCAGGCTGACTTTGGTCTACACCTTCTGCTTGTACTTTTTCTTCACGAATTGTTTACGAGGTTGATTTCTAAAAGAAATATTGATTTTTGAACAACAAGATCTATCAATACTCTCAGCCCTTTGATTTGACAGCTATTCAGTTAGGTAATTTATACAGCATGACAAGGGTTAAAGAAGCTGTCAGATCAGGATCTCCACTGTTACATAGTGTGTCTTTAACCCTTAATCTGTTTAATATTCATCCAAAACTCCACCTACTTTGCATATAAAATTGGATATATTTTTAATTTGTCACAAAAATTTTGAATATCAATGCTGTAACCAGTAAAGCAAAGTCTGGACTACAATATATATGCTCTGAAGCAAACTGAGTAGACCCTGATCAGGCAGCTCCTACAGGTCAGGATCTCCACTGTTACATAGTGTGTCTTTAACCCTTAATCTGTTACTTGGCAGATAAAAAGATTTGTAGCAGTCACCCCAACCCAGGAGTGATACAGGATGACACAGCATCTGTTTCTACAAGAGCAGAAGAATCCATTCATTCCCACTCAACAGCTTCAGCAAGCTCTTCTTTACCATCAGGTATTCTGTACTAATATTTTATCCCATACAATAATATACAAATTATTTATCTTTCCTGAAAAGCACCTCAAGTATCTGACTCAACTTAATCTATTACTTAATTTGAGCAAATAAGTAACTTATTTTTTTTTGTGAAACAGGGGCCAGTTTTTAGCTCGCCTGAGCACAATGTCAGAATGTCAGAATGATTGTCATGTCACAAGGATGAATGTTTAAGTTTATTTTTTCCATAAACAGTAGGTTGAGAAAACTTAAGTTAACCCATTTAACCCTAGTGACACATATTAGCATCCTTCAAGATCAGGGTCTGCACTGTTTGTCAATTTTGAAACATATTGAAAAAACAACCCTAAATTGCAAAAATGGACTAAACTAAATTGGAGACTGGACTTGTTCATCAAAAGTTTCAGGGTTCAATTGGTTGAGCAAAAGACAGTTTTAAGACACAGTATCAAAATTGAAGTTGTAGTTTGGCAGTGTTTTGTTTGTTTTATAGAATTGCTTATTTATTAATAGGGTGATTTAGTGTAAAAGTTAATCTGGCTGCACACATAAACAGACTGGTCTGAACATTTAGCGGCTGTAAAAAAATAAAAAGGCCATTATAATTCTTTTAAAATTAAATTAATCTTTTATTTACAGCTACTTTGACTTCAAAGCAGGTGGCAGAAAAGGCACTGTTGCATACAAAGAACACCAAGTCAAGCCATTCTGAGTAAGTATTAGAATTTTCTATTTCAGAAACTTAGTAACCCTTTACTACTCAGAAATGGGTTTTCATGCCTCTGTAGGTTGATAACATTTGAAAACATTGTGGGAAATGGAACATTTGCTCGTAACAAGCAATTGCTCCATTTTCAACAATGTTTCCAAACAAATCAAAATCTGCATTTTCCTTTCACCTTCATAATTCTCCTATATGAAGCTCACCTGAGCATGAAGTGCTAAAGGTGAGCTTAGTGTGATCAGGTGCTGTCTGCCGTCCATCGTCCGTCATCAACTTTTACCTTGTTTGCACTCTAGAGGCCATATTTTAGGCTCAATTGTCTTGAAACTTGGCCAGAATGTTTGTCTCATTGATATCTCGGTCAAGATCGAAATCGTGTCATATCAGGTCATAAATTAGGTCATTAGGTCAAATCTTATAAAAACCTTGTTTGCACTCTAGAGGCCATATTTTAGGCTCAATTGTCTTGAAACTTGGTCAGAATGTTTGTTGCAATGATTTCTCGTTCAAGTTGGAAATTTGGTCAAAACAGGCCATAAACTAGGTAATCTCGTGTGCACTCTAGAGGCCACATTTTTTGCCCAATTGTCTTGAAACTTTGTTAGAATGTTTGTCCCATTAATATCTCAGTTAAGTTTAAAATCGGGTCAAATCGGTTCAAAAACTATTTCACTAGGTAAAGTCTTTGAAAAGCAAAATTTAGTGAAAATATTGATATTCTGTATTGAATTTGGAAGTTTTGAATTAGAAGTTTTGCATTCACAACCTTATTAAACATTGCCTCAGGTGAGCGCTTTAGCACCAATGTCCCTCTTGTTTTATTACATTCCCTCACTGTGGATGGGTCTAAATAGCTTATGAGGTAAAGGGTTAAGAGAGAGACATAAAATCCAAACAGCTCTTTAACCCATTCCAACACAGCAAAATTTTAGACTGGTCCAAATTGAAAGAAGCTGCAGACGACAATTTCAAGTTGGTGGAATTTTGAATTTTTTCGTCTTTTTGGATAGAAAACATTGTGGATAATGAAGAAATTGCTTGATACAAGCAATTTCTTCATTTTCCACAATGTTTTCCAAAGCTTTTTTCTCAAGGGGCGTAAAAAGGAGGGATTGAGTTGGAATGGGTTAAACATAAAAGTTCTTGTATAAATCAGCAAGGAAGATGTCTTGTGAAAATCAACAATTGTTATTGGATAAATAATTTTCCAATTTTAATCTTTAACTGAAAGTTTGAACTATATTGCTAATTGAGTATCAGAATTTATCGTTTTAAAATATTGTCAAAAATTTATGAATAAACAGTCAAATCTAAATTTAATATTGAGACTGCCTATATGTGGTGAACCTATCCCTTTACCTCATTTGCTATATTTAGAATCATCCACAACAAAGGAATGTGACGTAAAGGTTAAATAACCTGTTCCCAGATGAACAATTTTTCCAGCCTTTCACGGCCCGTGTGTTCACAAATGAAACGAGTCAGGATCAGGCTCAAGATCAATTCTATATTTTTTATTTTCTTCAATATGCCCTTATTAATGATTTAACCTCAAATTTAGACAGTCATAATAAGCAGGATGACACTGTAAAATATTAAATCTATCAGAAATTAGCATAAACAGAGTTGATCCTGATTCTTAACATCAGATCAAAACTGATCCTGATTTCATCAGGCTTAATTAAATAACTCTATTTTCGAAGGACTAATTTCTGAAATTAAATTCTCAGTATTTGTCTGTATTCTTTTCAACAATCTTTACCAAATAGTACCAAACAAAAGTGTTTTAAAGCAATTTTGTGGAAGAAAATAAAGAAATATAAAATTTGTCTTTGGGCCTGATCCTGATTTTCGGTTTGTTTGTGACCACAGGGCCTGACTACTATGAATATATTTTTTACCAGTATTTCATTTATGAAAATTAAGTTATGACTACATTTAATAGTAAAGGCCTAGCTCATCCAGATTTTCTCAAGCATGTAGAGTAGACCTTGATCACACAGCTCAACCAGTATCAATCTGACCCAGGTCTACTAGTATTTGCAGTCTTGCAGAGCTGTCAAACCCATCAACTCATTAATCAGAGAATGGGCTAATGAATGGGTGTTGCATCTGAATTATTGCAGCTTTATACTGCATTTGTTAGATAATAACCGACATATTAACCCTTTCTTCCATAACCACCTTTCAGTGTCCATTTCAAGGAGAGTAGACCTTCCTAATAGGGTTTTATTAGAGATTTTAATGTTTGTCTGAAGTATCACATGACACTATGTTCGTTGATCCTGATAATGTTGATACACAAATGTAACATACTTTTGCAGATGCGTAAGTAGGAAGGAATTTCGTGATCTAAAAGATGAAGTTAAGCGATTGAAGAGGCGACTAAGCCAGGAGCTAGAAGCCAGGGATTCTACATGTTCACCAACTAGGGAGTCTATACCAAAGAAACCACCATCACCAGCACAAATTTCCACAATGGAAAATTTTCATCAGTTCAAAGCTCTCCGCAGTGCACTGCAGGAACTTTCAATGGCTTTACACTGGATGAGCTGCGGGATTCAGTTGCACATCTTGATAAACTGTATGAGGCAGTTAAAGTGCTCATGTTGAAACTTTTTACCAGGCAGTACATTCTTCCACATTCTGTGTCGCGAGCAACAAAGACATTACAGAAAAAGGGCAGTCTGTACAGAAATATGTGGCAAATCATAACAATTAAACACAATTACCATGTTTATGATTTTAGTGTTCCCCACAGGACTGGATTGAAATAAATCTGGGCACTGTAGTACACTGTAGTTTGATTATCCACTGGTAAATAATTGCATTATTTTTTTTAAGTCAATAGAAATAGATATATTTTTAAATGTTAATCTGTTAACCCTTTCCCAGACAACAAATTTTAGACTTCTAAGCTCAAAGTGTTCGCAGTTGGTAGTTTCAAACTCGATGAAAATGGCAGAAAAGTCTCCAGAAGGGTAGAAAACACTGTGAGAAAAGCAGAAATTGCTCGTTACGAGCAATTTCTCCTTTTCCCACAGTGTATTCAGAAGACTTGAATTGCAGACATGTTAAAACCAAGGCTTGTTTGAGAAAGGGTTAAAATTATTCAATAGAATACAATTAAGTCATGGTCAGAGCATGTTCTTTGTTATATTTATGCTGATGTGCATTCTTAAAAAAATTCTGTAAAGAGGTGCTGAAAAATTCAACAGTCCTGGTAAATAAGTTACCAGACATTTTCATAAATCACAAAGCAGTCTTTTTAACTACCTAATTGTGACATTGATATGGACATCTATCTACTTTGCTTAAACCATGTCTGAAACATGGTTTAACCAGGAAAGCCATGATACAACACGGCCATTACAGGCCAAAATGAATGCCAGACCTCTAAAGAGTGTCGTGAAACAACCTTGATTTTACCATGCTACTGTAAATTGAAATGGATGTCAATGCACTTTGTTTAAACCATGTCTGAAACATGGTTTGACCAGGATAAGACATGGCCATTACAGGCTAAAATTTAAGTGCCGGCACTGGCCTCTAAAGGGCGTCGTGAAACAATCTTGATTTTTTTTTTACCATTATAACTGCCATATATTGAAATGGATGTCCAGTTTTTTAAACCATGTCTGAAACATGGTTTGACCAGGAAGGCCATGGTAAAACATGGCCATTACAGGCCAAAATGAGTGCTAAACTGCCTACAGGGTGTCATGAAACAACCCTGTTATTACCATGTTTTCTGACTGTTTTGGCTTTGATTTAACCTTGGTCACATGAAGCTTGATTCATGGTCATTTAACCTAGTCAGTACAAGGTCATTTCAGGATACTTCCTGACCATGGTTGTTCGTGAAATAGTCGTGTTCCATTTGCCATTCCTGGTCAAACCATGTTTAGAACATGATCATAACAGTTCTATAATGATGCCGAACCATGTTTCTTGTCCATGGTCTAACACTGCTCGAAGCATGGTTAAAACATGGTTTGCCAATGATTATTAACGCAGGGTATCCTTAACCGATTTACATTTATACATTTCCGGAGCCCTGGCCTAGACCATTACCAAAGCAGAAAAATTGGGATTGTTTCAAATTGAAAGAAGATGAATTAGAAAAATATTGTTTATTTCTATTAAATTCCAACTAACATTTCTCACAAATTTAGTTGCTATTTATTATATAGCTTATTTTCTTCATTGCATTAGAGTGTTTGAATGTCTAGAAAAAACTCATTCCTATACTGAATGAAATTTAACTTTTTATTGTCCCACGAGAAAAACAAGAAGGGAATCATTGTGCAACAAGCAATTCTTCATTTCCCACAATGATTTCCACCAAGAAAGTTGAAAAGATATAAAAATTCCACAAACGATAAATTGTAGTCTGCAGCTGAATTGGACGAGTCTAGAATTTTGTCATCTGGTAAAAGGTTGAGTCCCAGTATCATTTAACCCATTCCTACACAATGACACTTTTAAACACCCCCTCAATATGAATGCTGTAGAAAACATTGTGGAGAATGAAGAAATTGCTTATTACAAGCAATTTCTTCATTATCCACAATGTTTTCTACCCTTAAAGACAAAGATTTTGAAGATTTCGTCAAAGATTTTGAAGATTTTGTTAACATAAATTTGTCGTATGCTGCTTCTTTGAATTTGGACTAGTCAAAAAATTTATTGTGTGGGAATGGGTTAAACCAAATACAGCACAATCGAATTCTCTGAATGATGATTTATTTGCATGCCGTGTCTGGTTAAATTTTGAATTCAGTTATATCAGCCTTTTAACCAATTACCAGACAAGAGAATTATTAACTGGTAGAGCTATTTTTTCATGTTTATAAATCAAACAAAATGTTGCTAGCAAGACCTAAAATTATGAAGTCTTAAGAGCCTTTTGTTTTTGTTTGTGATAATGTCTTGCTGGGACTTTAACCCTTGTCATACTGAAACAAGAATATCCCTGTTTTTGCAGGAGGCATCAACACAGAGTTATTATATGCAGTTTGATCTTAGTCCACACCACCTGTGCTTTATTTTTAGCCTCTAATACCACACAGTCCTGCAACATGGCAATGTGCAACACATTACATCATGAGAAAATTTTGGATCAAATTAAGGGTTCCATCCCTGGCGGTGGCGCATATCATTTCCGACCTTTGCCTCCCACCAAAGCATAGATAATAGTAAATCTAAGTGGGATAGCAGCTGCAGGCTAGGAAAGGATGGTACACTGCACTAATGCTGTTGGTGGGGTCCAAGATATGAAACAGCGGAAGAAGTGGAGTTATTATGCTATAACGCTACACACACACACACCCCCGCCGTAACTGAAATTTTCAAACGTCAGAATCGGAACTTAACACCCGATAATTCGTGATAAAATTCCTGTAACAAGATTAATTCTATACAAGTTACTAGTCGGGAAATGAAAAACAACAACTGTAGTTACGATATTTTAGCAGAAACCGATGAAATTCAGCGTTTGGAGAATTAAATTCTAACCTTACCTTTCCGGTCTATTAAGATTGAATAATCTGCAAATTTCTACAGGTCTACAAATTGTGGTTCTCTTTCTCCCAATATTAAGAAGCTAGAACTTTTATCCGAGACATGTTTCATTATTATGATAGTCGTCGGCATTAATCTAATTAAATTTAGTTTTACACGGACGTAAATATTTCCATCCTTAGACAAAAGGGAAAAAATCTAAGTATCTCGCATAGCGACGTCTCCTTGGAGACCGACGAGTTGTTGAACACCTGGGGTTACTGAAGCGTTGAGAAAATGTCGCGTATATCGACCTTAGAACCTCTTTCGTGGTAATGGACTTGGTCTAATTTCGATACCATTGTTAAAAAAACGGTAACAATAAATCAACAAAGAACTCTATCTGAACTTATTATATATTTACGAATCGGGAATTTAAACCGACCAGTTGCAAGTATACAAAAACTGGATTAAACTTTGTGAGGCTAACTTTTATTCGTAAAAACGAAGGTCATAATCGAAAAATATCTGAGACGGCAGAATGTCTGGTTTCATAACGACAAGAGTAAAAAAAAAAAATCGGTCAGCAAGAACTCTCACAGGGTACGCATCTGGCACGTGTCAACTCCGGAAACTCTCCCATAAATAACTGAACATCTGGGGGCGGCGCCTTTTATCACCTTTCCTCCCTCAGAATAAAATAAACTGTACCCGAAAAACCTTTATATCAAATTTGTCGACGAGCATTTTGCCATGTGTTTGATCATACAGAATGGCTTTAAATTTTCGGATTATTGAAAGAAATGCGGAAAAATAACAGTATTTTATTTTAATCTACGCATATTATCTATCCCATTTCGGATGAGAATCTTCCGATATTGTGACATTTACAATTGAAATTCACATATTTTCTGTAATTAGTGAAAACGTCGCAACTACGACTGATTGTTTTCAAAACACATTGTTGCGTTTTATCTTGAAGCCACTATCCTCTACGAGCTCCGGATATCAGCAAACTATGAAGTGAAATAAAAACAAGGCTCAGGTCAATTTGTCTAATTTCACGGTCGCTTATTACTTTAAGAACACGTCCTACTGGGGAATGAAGAAAATTAAGAACGCTGAGAGTGAAACAATGTGATATTTTAATCGCACCTCCTTCAAAGTTTGTAACTGAAGGATACCGAGTTGCGTGCCTATTCTCTATTGATTTAAAAAATATCAATGACCTAAAGCATTGATCATCCCAATGTCAAACAGTAAGACCAAACAATCAAACCGATTTTGTAAATTGAAACACCACGCTTGTCATCAATCAAACAATGCAATTACCTCTGAACTAATGCATTAATGGCCAGGACCGTCCACGTAAGGTGTTAAAAACTTACCTGGATTCAGGTAATTATCGATTTTTATGTGCAATCCTCTTTCTTAAAGCGGGCCGAAAACGGGATGAAAAATTGCGACCAAATCAGCATTAACGTAATATCTCGGCATCTGCAACC
The DNA here is from genome assembly GCA_946902895.1 of Fragum fragum. Lineage (NCBI taxonomy): Eukaryota > Metazoa > Mollusca > Bivalvia > Cardiida > Cardiidae > Fragum > Fragum fragum. The sequence goes on from OX336377.1 coordinate 8,359,220, forward strand.
AAAAATACCCCCCCCCTCCAAAATTTTGGGAGCCAAGCATATCCCGCGTTTTAATTGAGTCAGCGCTGTGCCGGGTAGAGTAGTTGCAGTGTAGTAATTGTGCGAGATATATCAGGAATCCATTGTTAGGTGCCCAATCCACAGCAATATGACTGAAAAATGTTAAAAGTGGCATTAAACCCCATTCAATCAAACAAATCAAATTAAGGGAAGTTTCTTAGATCAATTTTTACTTTATGCAATTTTAAAAATCCTTGTCTTCTGTGAAAGAAAACATTGCTGATAATGAAGAAATTGCTTTTAACAAGCAATTTCTTCATTCTCCACCAATGTTTCCAAAGCGTTTTACTTGAGAGGCTTCAAAAAGAAGGATTGCATGGAAATGGGATAGCATTATCATTATTGATGACAATCTAGTTGCAGTGAGTCTCAAACAGTCAATCTGATCTGGAATTCATCTATTATTTTGCATTCTTTTAGGGTTGTATTTGCATGATTAAGGTTAAAACTTCATTAGTATTCAGAAAGTTCTAACAATTTGATAATGCTAGCTTCACAAACAGCACATCAAATTAGTTGTGTTTCACTGTACAAAAGACGGCAAGCTTCTGTTTAGCATCTTAGCTTATACAACTTTTGTTTTGTGCTTGCAGCTGTCAATGGAGAAATTGCATGTTTTAATGAAGCCAGACTATTCCAAAAATGATATTGGGGTTATTCAGTCAACTGAGCGTCTGGGTTATAACTCAAAGTGTAACCTGTAAGTGTCATATTTCCCTGTTCACACTATTGCTCTGAAACTTTGCACATGCCTTAAATTATCTAGGCAAATATATGTACTCTGGCATTCATTTTAGAGCAATTTTTAAACCTTTTTCAACAGGTAAAGTTTTATATGCAAGATGTTGTCTGTCACATCACTCAGTAATGGTTTGAAACTTAACTCATTTGTTAACCCTTGTCATGCTGAACCCAAAATATTCCTGTTTGGGCAGGAAGTATAGACAAAGATCAGCCTGCCCATATGTGTTCTTAGTCTACACCACCTATCTTTCCCAAATGAAGCCAAAATTGTTTCAAGAAATAAGTTTTCAAACGAGATATTGACCCACGATCAAGTAATCCAGTGCTTTCAGTCCTTTGATTTCGATGCAAATCTGAGAAAGTCATTGATTCAGCATGACAAGGGTTGATATATTATGTCATTATTAAACCTCTATTGACAAGTATTCATTGATCTGAAAGTTTACACCCCTCTCCCATAAAGCAGTGAGGGGTATATTTGTTTCACCATTTCTGTCTGTCTGGCCGTCTGTCTTTTTTTGTCTCCATGATCTTACTCTTGAATAAATTGACCTTAAGCCATAAAACTTATGCAATTGATGCCAATGATCAAAGGAAGTGGCCTATTGTTTTTGAGTCTTGTAGGTCAAATGTCAAGGTCATAATTTAACTTTATTGAAAACAGTTACTGTGCTTTAACCCATTCCAACACAATCCCTCCTTTTTACGCCTCAAGAAAAGAGCTTCAGAAAACATTGTGGACAAAGAAGAAATTGCTTGATTCAAGCAATTTCTTCAATGTCTTCAATGTTTTCTACCCCAAAATACAAAGAATTTTAGAATTTCATCAGCCTAAAATTGTCATTATCTTCTTTCAATTTGGACCAGTCTAAAATTTTCTCTTGTGGAAATGGGTTGACTCGTGAGGCACTTAACCTAGAGTGGTGGTCCAATCTTATTAGAACTTAAAACAGGGAATTTTGAAACATGATAAAAAAAGTGTTGTGTGAAAAGAAAAAATAGGGATACTTATGATAGAATACCCTATAACTACAGCTTGAATAAACACAAAAAAGAATAAAAGTTTGTTCACATACAGCGACAGCGACAGAAAATTATTATGGGATCACCCGTGGTGTCCGGGCGTCCGGTTGTCCGGCGGTGTCCACTTCTTTGTCCGGAGCATAACTCTGTCACTGTAAGTCCGATTGACTTTAAACTTGGCAGTTATATTCTTCTCATCAATACGGAGTGCAGTGCTCAATAACCATAACTCTACCTAGCCTATTTTTTGAGTTATTGCCCTTTGTTGTTTTTCATACTTGAATCTTGTCCGGAGTATATCTCTAAAAGTATTATAGCTAGGATCATGAAACTTCATGGGTGTATAGATCTCACCAAGGGGGAGTGCAGTGCACAAGAACCATAACTCTACCTATCCTATTTTTTGAGTTATTGCCCTTTGTTGTTTTTCATACTTGAATCTTGTCCGGAGTATATCTCTAAAAGTATTATAGCTAGGATCATGAAACTTCATGGGTGTATAGATCTCACCAAGGGGGAGTGCAGTGCACAGAAACCATAACTCTACCTGGCCTATTTTTTGAGTTATTGCCCTTTGTTGTTTTTCATACTTGAATCTTGTCCGGAGTAAATCTCTAAAAGAATAAAAGCTAGAATCATGAAACTTCATAGATGGAAAGAGCTCACCAAGTGGGAGTGCAGTGTACAAGAACCATAACTCTACCTAGCCTATTTTTTGAGTTATTGCCCTTTGTTGTTTTTCATACTTGAATCTTGTCCGGAGTATATCTCTAGAAGTATACTAGCTAGGATCATGAAACTTCATGGGTGTATAGATCTCACCAAGGGGGAGTGCAGTGTACAATAACCATAACTCTACCTAGCCTATTTTTTGAGTTATTGCCCTTTGTTGTTTTTCATACTTGAATCTTGTCCGGAGTTTATCTCTAAAAGTATTATAGCTAGGATCATGAAACTTCATGGGTGTATAGATCTAACCAAGGGGGAGTGCAGTGCACAAGAACCATAACTCTACCTGGCCTATTTTTTGAGTTATTGTCCTTTGTTGTTTTCCATACTTGAATCTTGTCCGGAGTATATCTTTAAAATTATAATAGCTAGAATCATGAAACTTCATAGATGGATAGAGCTCACCAAGTGGGAGTGCAGTGTACAATAACCATAACTCTACCTAGCCTATTTTTTGAGTTATTGCCCTTTGTTGTTTTTCATACTTGAATCTTGTCCGGAGTATATCTCTCATATTATAATAGCTAGAATCATGAAACTTCATGGATGTATAGATCTCACCAAGGGGGAGTGCAGTGCACAAGAACCATAACTCTACCTAGCCTATTTTTTGAATTATTGCCCTTTGTTGTTTTTCATACTTGAATCTTGTCCGGAGTATATCTCTAAAAGTATAATAGCTAGGATCATGAAACTACATGGGTGTATAGATCTCACCAAGGGGGAGTGCAGTGCACAAGAACCATAACTCTACCTAGCCTATTTTTTGAGTTATTGCCCTTTGTTGTTTTTCATACTTGAATCTTGTCCGGAGTATATCTCTAAAAGTATTATAGCTAGAATCATGAAATTTCATGGATGGATAGAGCTCACCAAGTGGGAGTGCAGTGTACAAGAACCATAACTCTACCTAGCCTATTTTTTTAGTTATTGCCCTTTGTTGTTTTTCATACTTGAATCTTGTCCGGAGTATATCTCTAAAAGTATAATAGCTAGAATCATGAAACTTCATGGATGGATAGAGCTCACCAAGGGGGAGTGCAGTGTACAAGAACCATAACTCTACCTAGCGTATATTTTGAGTTATTGCCCTTTGTTGTTTTTCATACTTTGTTTGACAAAAAAATTCATTCTAAATAACCTCAGTTCTATTCAAACCCCCAGTTAATATTAAGCAGTTTGACGGGCGTATCTTGTGACAGTTTGGCACCTTGTTTTGTAGTGTGTTTTGGGGAAGATATGGCTTAAACAAAATTTGTAGCCAATGTCAAAGTTTAAAACTCCCTTCTGCTCAAAATGAGCAATTTCATTGGTTGACTGATTATTTGATGGACTGCCATGATTGGTCAATTGTTACACCTGTAAGCTTACTCTATGAAATCTGCTGTTACTTAGGCTTTCTATGAACATGCATTCATGGATTTGGGACTTATATTTTTCAGCTTGATGAGAGCAAGTTGGTTGTGCTTCATTGAGGCTAAATTTCTCTAAAGGTTAAGGTCAAAACAAAAAGAATTTTACTTGGCATGTTACTTGACACATGTACAAAATGAGCTGAGCGGCAATCCTAAAGGCCAAGGCCACAACAGATGGTCACTTATATCTCTTGATTCTACAATCTGATTCTTAAAATATTTTACCTGTATGTTCATCTTCATGACGGGAACTTAGTTGGGCCTAATTGATCAATCGATTGCCTGGCACTACCTCCATTGACTCCGTCAGGAAGTCTGACTGATTTTTAGCTAGCAAAGCGTCAGCTTTGATAGCTTAAGTTAACAGACACAATTTTGAGGTCGTCTCAAAGTTCAACGGGTGCAAAGCGCCACTGGAGGCTTAACCACTAAATGCTTACGCCACAAAAAGTAGTTCTTATGTATTGCAGGAAGATTGCAAACTCTGCATAGAAGTTCATCTCCTAGGTGTTTTGGCTCACTTGAGCACAGCGTGTTCAAAATGAGTCTGACCAGAGTCCTCAAAGAAGTTGCAGACGACAATTTCAATTGTTGAAAATTCTAAGATATTTATCTCTTGTAACGAGCAATTTCTTCATTTTCCAGATTGTTTTCCACAATTGAGCGTAAAAAGGAGGGATTGTGTGGGAATGGGCTAACTCCTTGGTAACTTTAACCTCATTTCTCTATCATGATAACGTTTGACAAAAAAAGAATACTGAAAAAAACAATGCTTTGCTAGCTTACTGTAGTTTTCAGTACTTTGATTAACAATGTTAATTTGAAAAATTTATAGCCAGAACAATGTAACAAACAATTAAAATGGTTGGTTGGGGACATAAACATTGTAGCCACAGCTGTAGTTACGACGTTTCACTTGCCAAACCAACAAATAAAGCATAACAAAAATGGTTACCAATGTCGTATTTCAAAACACATTTCTGGTCTAAAAGAAGGATTTCATTGGTTGATTGATTATTTGTTTGAGAGCCATGAATGGTCAATTCGAGCTCCTAATACAAAGGTTACAGTTTGACCTCACATATCCCTCTTAACCCATTCACACTCAATGACGCTTTTAAATGCCCCTCAATTTGAAACCTTTGGAAAACATTGTGGAAAATGAAGAAATTGCTTGTAACAAGCATTTTCTTCATTATCCACAATGTTTTTTACCCAAGTAGACAAAGATTTTAAAGATTTCATAAACTTGAAATTGTCGTCTGCAACTTTTTTCAATTTGGATCAGTCTAAAATTTCACTGTGTGGGAATGGGTTAATTCTATGACAGGATTCTCCTTAAATTTACACATTAATGTGAGCAAATGTGCTGCGCTTGATTTGTTTTTCTACTCTGAAGGCAAAGGGTCATAGGAAACATTTTGACCTTGCCTGAATCTCTCCCTACCCAGCACGTACAAGACATTGGCATTTACATGCTGTGAGCCGCCGTCATAGCGCAGTCGGTAGCGCGTCAGACTCCTTATCTTCAATCATAGGGTGTCATTGGTTCAATCCCCGGTGATGGCACATATTCTTTCCGACATTTGTCTCTCACCAATGGGTGGATAATTGTGAACCTAAAAGGGATAGCAGCTGGGGGCTAGGAAAGGATGTAATGGTAGTACTGGTGTGAGAAATACCAGGAATCCATTGTTAGGTACTCCAGCCGCTGTGATATGACTGAAATACTGTTAAAAGTGGCATTTTACCACATTCAATCAATCAATTACATGCTGTGCTTAAATGGTTGCTTGGTTTGTGAGTCTGTTTGTATGTCAGTTTATAAGAAAAAATAGATTTTCCATTTTAACTTTAGACTCTTCAGATTTCTATCTTCAGATTTCTAAGTTGAAGTTTTTTCATAAGATTGTAATCAACTAGTGCTTTCAGCCTTTTGATTTATTTCAGGTCTTCAACATTTCAAAGGTTAAACTGATGTTTTTATAAATTTTCTCAAAGTGCTATACGTGAATCTTATTATTTCTTGAGATTTAAGAACACTTTTTCAGAGACAATATAAAGGGAAAATGGGAAAAATGCCTTATCAGACCTTTTTAACTTTATGATATGAACATTGTATGAATTTAAATACTTTGAGCTTCATAATTGTTTAGATTTAAGTATCAGTGAGATCCATGGATTTAAAGCAATTGTTAGATGAGAAAATGGATTTAAACTGTTGACATTGTAAGAGCTCTTTGTCCTTGTTGATACAAATGTTGTGTTTGCTTTTGCTCCTGTTGTCAAATGTAACCCTTTTGCCATCAAACCTTAACCTCTGATTTCTTATACCATCGCAAAGGAAGTTTGAGGTGGATATACTGGAGCCTGTCGATCCAGTGGTCAGTCTGTCTGCAAAATCTTGTCTTGATAACAGTTTCTCCTCTTACAGTTTCAGTGAAATTCACATGATATTCGGCAGAAGTGTTCCTTCATTAGGACCTCTAGATGTGCAAGACACAATTGTTCTAAAAATTCCGTCACAAATATTTGAGTTATTGCCCCTGATTTGACTTAGAAATGCTTCTTCAGATAACTCCTCTTGCACTGAAATCTGGTTCACTTTAACCCATTACTAGACGGCAAAAATTTAGACTCGTCGAAATTGAAAGGAGTTGCAAACGCCATTTTAAAGATTATGAAAGTTTAGATTTTTTCAACTTTTTGGGTAGAAAACAAAGTGTAAAATGAAGAAATAGCTTGTCACAAGCAATTTCTTTACTTTTCACAATGTTTTCCCAGCTTTTTTTTTAAAGTGTCCAAAAGTGTCACTGTGTGGGAATGGGTTAAAGTTGGCATAAGCGTTCATATGCAAGACACAGATTTCATGAAATTTGTTGAAGAATGTTATGAGTTATTGCCTGTGATTTGCATATGACAATATATTGTCTATTTTATTTAAAAATGATCAGTCATAGAGTCTTCTTTTTCCACAATGTTTTCTAAAGTATAAAACCACAGGGACATAAAAAAGGGATTGAACAGAAAAAGGTTAGCAGAAGAACTTAAAATTTTGAGTAAGCCTTCTAAAGAACAATCTATACCTTCAAAGAAGATCATTCTAAATGCATTTTTAGCTCACCTTAGCACAATGTGCTCAAGATGAGCTTTTGTGGTTGTATGATGCCCTTTATCAATCATTATTTACCTTACATTTATAGCTCTCAGACACTCTCGAGGCCACAGTTTTTGCGCAGAATTCAGCATTATTTTATCTAGATGAGCATCATATGCTCTGAAAACATTTTGTATACATTCAATGAGCCAAATGGCAAAAAGGAGAGTAACGGAAGGATTTTATTGCCTGAATGAACTTGAGGGTGAGTTTGTACCATAGGCCTTAGATTCATATTGTGTTATGTCTATCAAGACTTTAGATGGTCTGTTGCACAATGGTCCATTCTAGATTGAACATGGTGACCAGGGTTAACTTAATGGTCAGTTCTTATTCTAATTTTAGGGTAGATCAAGAGATCCACGTCGAAGAGCTACTGTAGCTTACAATCCCCAGTACAATAGATCACTGGATTATGAAGGCACAATGTCCGAGGTAGATGGTCCGACCTTCCATCGGGGAGGCTATGTTCGATCCAGTCTTCCAGCTTCTGCTGCCAGAAGTCCTCCTTCTACTTTAGATAAACCACCAGGTAACTACCAACACACTAAATAAATTTTAATGCCCCAAATTCTATAGGCTAAGATCTACAACGATCTGTGAGAGAACCATAAATCATCAAAATCTCAGAAAATGAAATGCCATCTTTAACCCATTACTGAACAAAAAAAATTTAGACCAGTCAAAGTCATAGATGATGCATACGCCAATTTAAAGTTGATATTATTTCAGTATTGTTGTTCTTGGTAAAACACAATGTGGAATATTAAGAATCTGCATTACCAGAAGACAAAATTTAAGACTTGTTCAAATTGAAAGGAGTTAAAGTTTATGAAATTTAAGATTGTTCAACTTTTTGGAAAATAAATTGGTTGTTCAAACAATTTATTCATATGTCACAATATTTTTCAAAGCCTTTTTCGAAGAATAGGGAGCTATTACCGTCACTCAGGCATCGATGTCAGTGTCGGGGTAATGGTTTGGTTAAACTTTATTTTCAAGTGTCACATCTCTGTTTCTACTAATCCTATTGCTCTGAAACTTTGCACATATTTTTGTGACAATGATATCAGCCTCTAGATACAGCTTTATTACTCTGACATTCATTTTAGTTGATATTTAATCCTTTTTGAACTAAGAAATTCTTGGTTAAACATTATGTGCAACTGCCATATATCTGTAATAACTCTCTTTCTACTAATGCTATTGCTTTGAAACTTTGCACATGCTTTTGTGACAATCATGTATCTGACAATAGTATCAGCCTCTTAATATAGATTCATTACTCTGACATTCATTTTAGTGGAATTTTAACCTTTTTTAGCTCAACCATTCGAAGAATCCAGTCAGCAGGAAACTTTGCAAATCCTTTTGTCACAATCATATATCTGACAATAATATCAGTCTGTAAATATAGATTCATTACTCTTACATTCATTTCAGTGGAATTTTTTCCCTTTTCAGACTTAAAAATTCTTAAACCTTACATGCAACTGTCATATATCTTTAATAACTCTCTTTTCACTAATGCTGTTGCTTTGAAACTTTGCAGATGCTTTTGTGACTATCATATCATCTTATAGAGAAGATTCATTACAATTACATTTATCATAGTGGAGCCACCCTTTTTAGATTTTAATATTTTGAATTCTTGGTTAAACCTTTTGTGCAACTGTCATATTTCTTTAATAACTCTCTTTCTACAAAGGCTACCTCTTATAAAATTTGCTCATGCTTTTGTGACCATCATATCATTATCTTGGCATATATTCATTGCAATTACATTTATCATATTGGAGTTTTAACCCTTTTAGGACCTGGAAATTCTTGGTTAAGCCTTGCATGCAACTGGCATATATCTTTAATAACTCTCCTTCTACTGATGCTATTTCTTTGTAACTTTGCACAGTCATGTATTTGTGACAATAATATCAGCCGCCGGACACAGGTCCATTACTCTGACATTCATTTTAGTGGAATTTTAACCCTTTTTGACATAGAAATTCTTGGTTAAACCTTACATCATATATCTTTAATAACTGTCTTTGAACTAATGCAATTGCTATGAATCTTTGCGCATGTTTTTGTGACAATAATATCAGCCTCCAGACACAGATTCATTACTCTGATATTCATTTCAGTGGAATTTTAACCCTTTTTGGATTTTGTATTTCTTATATGTGCAACTGTCATATATCTTTAGTAATTTAATAACTCTATTTCTACCAATGCTATTGCTTTGAAACTTTGTACTTGTATTTGTGACAATAAAATCAGCCTCCAGGCACAGTTTAATTACTGTGACATTCAATTCAGTGAAATTTCAACCCTTTATGGACTTAAAAATTCTTATTTGACTTAAATTTTAATTTAAAGATTTTTAGCTCGGCTATTTTTCGAGTGTTGTCCTTGTCGTGCAAAATTTGACATTTTGTGATATTTCTGGTTCACTATCAAAAGAGGAACCTATACTATCAAGGGGGATAACTCTAGATGCATTTTGTGTGAATTATTCCCCTTTTTCGACTTAGATTTTTTATCCACTATCCAGCACCCATTAGCCGAGTGTAGGCACCCATAGGCGGTGCTCTTGTTTATCTTTATTACCACTTAATTTGTATTATGCCTTATGTTGAAATTGAATTGAATGTTACTGTCCAGCACTAACAATAGTTGAGTGCTGCTGTCCTCTTGACAGCTCTTGTTCCCTAGATATTCAAAAAAAAAAAACGCCCTTGGTTTGTAATGGCTTAATAGATTGCCAAGATTCTTATTGGTCCAAGACCACTGATTGGATATACTTTGGATGATATAATTTGTCATATTGCTGAAACAACCGATCACAAAATTGGTATCAAAGTAGCGTCAAACTCCTACAAAGCTTCAGCGAGTGTTTTTCTTCTATTTTTCAAAGAGGAGAGTTAATAGATAGCCACTTTCAATTAAAAGTGATGTACCAATTAAGTCAATCATTTAGAATATAGGCAAATTTTGACCTTCTATGAATTTTGTGTCTAATATTTTTGTCGGCAAGTTTGACATCATAGCTACAGTTTAGTTAGAATGCTTAGATCGTCTACCAACAATTTGCTTTTGAGGTTTAATTTCGAAGTATGGTAGTGGGGGTTGGATCATTCTAGCCACCTGGAAGTTTTGACAATATATCAACAGAAAATCTTTAGTCTTGTAGTAATTTCATCTCAAATAGAATGTTGTTTTGGAAAGCAGAGGAGAAAGGAGTCTTATTAACAAATTGATGAACACAAACAAATTTTAATTCAATAAGCTTTTATATTTCACCTTTCTTCACAAATAAGACTTGCTTTGAGTTTCATTGTTTCTTTATCCAAATGAGGTGAGTGACAAAATGGCCCTCTCAGTAAAAGCTCCTATTATAACAGTAGTCAGACATTTTCAAGGATATTGAAAATGTCAAGGTTTTCTAGATTTAGACTAAATTAAAGTAAGGAGGAACTATTTTCAGACAGATATAAATATCAAAGCCATATTGTCTCCAGACTGTTGCACTTTATTGATTTTGCCAACCAGATTTTCTGCTATAAATCTATTACCAGATGACAAAACTCCAGTCTGGTCCAAATCTAGATCTTGACAGACAACAAAAAAAAGCAATACCAAAATGGTAGCATTTGTATTATGATTTGGTCTTCTTAGAGTGCATTTTGCATTAGCTATGATATCGTAGCCCTCTTTCTGATAATCTGCTGGCAAGCAGATTATCAGAAAGAGGTCTAAAATATCGCAGCTAATTTTGCTTTATTGTCTCTGTTTATCAATCTTTTTTATGGCCCACTACTATGAGTAATTCAAAATCAACAGATTTATCTGACTTCGAAGAAAATTTATCTTAATTAAATTTTGATTACAATTCCTGGATTTTATGCCCCATGATTTTATAATTGAGAATATATGGTTGACCACAGACAAGTTCTTTGTCGGTGAAGTCTCATGAAAAACTTAGAACTAAGAAACAAATACATGTGTACCAAGCAGAGGTTGTTCAGAGGGTAGATAAAAATTAATACATAATGAGGTAGAACAAAAACATTCTGGATTCAGAAAATCTGAAAATAGCCAAAAGTTATTACCTTGTCATCGTCTGTTTGGTAGTTCACACAGTCTGATGTTGATCTTCTTACCTTTTACACATCCAAAAAAGACCCTTTTTGCATGTATGGTTAGATGTCGTAAATTTATATTTTCAGGTCTAGTATTTCTAATATTCCGAGATGAAACCAAGAAAGCATTACTACCAAACGAGATTACCCATCTAGACACAGTGCGGGCTATGTTTGTCCGTTCGTTTCCAGGGAAATTGACCATGTCTTTCTTAGAATCACCAAAACGAAAAATATACATCCTAGATCCAAGGACTAATATTTATTACCAACTTGAAGATCTCAGGTAATGTATTATTAGCCCATTACTAGGCGGCAAAATTTTAGACTGGTCCTAATTGAAAGAAGTGGAAGATGACAATTTAAGGTTTATGAATTTTAGATTTTTTAAACTTTTTAGGTTGAAAACATTGTGTAGAATGAAGAAATTTGCTTGTTACAAGCAATTTCTTCATTTTACCCGGATATTTTTACAATAATTTTTCTAGACGGGTGTCACTGTGTGGGAATGGGTTAACAAGCAAACAAGATGGTACGAGTAGTTTATTAAACCCACAAAAAGAATATTTTAGGGGGTATACTTGAATCAGCCTGTCTGTCTGTGTGTCCGTCTGTCTGTGTACAAAATACTACCAATTTTGTGTCGTGAACTCCTCCTTCAGTTTGCTTCAATACCATTGAAACTTTATTCAAAGGTTAACCACATGTTGAAGTTTTGCAAGAAGTTTTAATTCCCCCTGGTTCAAGAATCATCTCCCCTTGAACTTAGACAATATTTATGCTTTATACACATATACAGCTGATTATACTACCAATTTTGTGTTGCGAACTCCTCCTTTCTAGAAAAGCAAAGTCAGTAGCTATGTCCTTGTATTGTTTAAGCTCTCATAACACTAAAAGCACTTGCAGGGCTATTAAGTCACATACTGTGACAAGTTCTAGTTTTGATAACAGCAGATTGAATATTTTATTTACTGGTTGAGAAACTAAAGTATTCCATTTTTAGGTGCATCATTATTTCTGAAATATAACTAAAGATTGTTCAAAGCAACTGTTAACCCAAATGAATAATTTTCACAAAATTTGAGAAAAGGGTTAAAACATTTAGCAAAGAGTGAAGATGTTAGCTGTGTATTTAATTAAACAGTTGTCTAATTAAAGATGGTAATTAAAGTGCTTTGATTTAAATAGACTGGATGACACTTTGATTGCATGAGTAATATGCATTATGTACAATATCTGTCTGGTTTTCTACTACACAAATATAACCCATTCCTTCTTAGTATGAATTCAAAGAAGTTGCAGATAACAATTTTAAGCTTATGAAATATGAAAAATCTCTGTCTTTTAGATGAAATGATGCTTGTGACAAGCTTTATATTCTTTGTCTACAATGTTTTCTAATGTTTTTTTGTTTTTTCTTGTGGAGTGTAAAAATTCGGAATTATGTGGGAATCAGTTATCTGTTTGGCTTTCTTCTATGCAAGTTTAATTCTAGGGCAAGACTGAACTAAATGTCTTTACAATGTATAGATACTTAACACAGTCTTTGTGGTCACTGCTATGATAATTGAGGGAGCATGAATGTCAATCAAAAGATTGATCAACCAATCAAATCCTTATTTACACTGGAAATGAACTTTAAACTCTTATATTTGTTGAACATTTTTTTTGGTTTAGCAACTTAAGCCTTTCCTATTCAATCCCTGATTTTCATGTCCCTATAATTTAATGATTAGGAAAACATTGTCAAAAAAGAAGAAATTGTTTGTAACAAGTATTTTTTTCTTTTTCCACAATATTTGTACTCTACTGAATGGATATTTTTCAAAATAAGTCCACTTTAAATTTTCGTCTGCAAAACCTCTGAAGTTGGACAGGTCTAAAATTTTGTAAAACAGGAAAGGATTGAACATGAATTACACTTGAATTAGTTGTAGTTACAAAGTTTAGTTTAGTTTATACTTATCATACCCCCCACAACGAAGTTATGGGGGGGTATACTGGAATCAGGTTGTCCGTCCGTCCGTCCGTCCGTGGACATAATTTTGTGTCCTCTTCTCCTCCCACATTTTTTGACCAATTTTGCTGAAATTTTATCAGGTTGTTTCCTATCATATGAAGTTGTGCACCTGCAATTTTCATCTTGATCCAGTCGTTAGTTTCAGAGTTATGCCATTTTGAACTTTTTAATTGGGGGAGGGGGGACATAATTTTGTGTCCTCTTCTCCTCCCACATTTTTTGACCAATTTTGCTGAAATTTTATCAGGTTGTTTCCTATCATATGAAGTTGTGCACCTGCAATTTTCATCTTGATCCAGTCGTTAGTTTCAGAGTTATGCCATTTTGAACTTTTTAATGGGGGGGGGACATAATTTTGTGTCCTCTTCTCCTCCCACATTTTTTGACCAATTTTGCTGAAATTTTATCAGGTTGTTTCCTATCATATGAAGTTATGCACCTGCAATTTTCATCTTGATCCAGTCGTTAGTTTCAGAGTTATGCCATTTTGAATTTTTAATGGGGGGGGGGGGGGAGTAGTCAAAATTTAAAATTGCAAAACTCAGTAACCATAAGGGGAGTTACCAAATTTGGTAAGTAACATCATCTTGTATATATATACATGTTTGACATCAAAACGCTATAAGTCATTTACAATTAACAATTAACTGAACAATTCCGTCCTCTCTAATACTTGGTACATAGCTTTCAAGGGTCAGAAGTGTTGGAGAGTGAGACTTGCAAAAGAAAGACGCGATCGGGGGGGGGGGAGAAGCTGAAAACATAATTACATACACAATTGCTACTTTTCCACTCCTACTTAAAAAGGGGTCATAAAATGCCCCTTCAAATTCCACTCCTTCATAGAAAAGCCTTTTTAGCGGTGTGGGGGGTATTCTCGTCAGCCCTTGAGGGCGACAGCTCTAGTTTATCTTAGTTCAAAATGCGACAAAAGTCTTTGGCTTATAGAGTCGCTCTTGAACACTCACAGCCCAGATGTTTTCACATCCCTCAAAGAGGGGCAGTGATTTAAATCTACTGCTATCCAATTCTACAGCTCGGTAGACTTAGGTGGGCTATTATGTGTCTTGCCCATGAACACACATCGGTGATGGTGGGTCTCGCACCCGTGACCTTCAGATCATGAGTCAAGCACCTTTACCACTTGGCCATCAAGGCAGTCAAAGTTTAGGTGGCAAACAAACTATTTCATTTCTCTGCTACATACTACTGACTATAAATATTGCAAATTAGTGCCATTTAACCCATTACCACACTGTAAAATTTGGACTGGTGCAAATTCAAACAAGTTGCATACAACAATTTTGTTTAAATCCCCTCTCATAGTTGACATCCAGCAGTGTAATGGGCGTATCTTGTGTTTGGCACCTTGATTTAAACTTGGAGCAACATGAAAATCTAAGACTTTTCAGAAATGTTACTCAATTGTCAACAGAGAGATTTCTGAAAGGGCCACCAATTCAAAGGACAAAATAATGTTGCCCCTCTCTGTTATTGGATTACTAATGAGTTTTACTTTAAATGAAATTCTTTGATGTATCCTAGCCTCTGAATGAATCTGATTGTAATTGCTTGTGCAATGAATACTACATGCACATCTCTAACCTTTAACTTTTCATCAGTTCACTGTTTCAGACTGAAAATACATGCATAACTCTAACTTTAACACTTTATCAGATGACTATTTTAGACTGAAAGTACATGCATAACTTTAACTTTAACCCTTTATCAGATGAATATTTCAGACTTAAAGTACATGTATAACTCTAACCCTTTATTAGATGACTATGTAGACTTAAAGTACATGCATAACTATAACTTAAACCCTTTACAAGATGATTCCTGAAAACATGATTTTCCTTTTTCAGTACAATCAGGACTGTGGAGCGGTGCAGGAGGTCAAGAGCCTTTAGTTCTAGGTTTCTTTCCCTTATTGGGTTTTAACACATCCACACATATTCCTGCTTTACCGAACCTAATGAAAATAGCTCTGGAAAACAGAATAGCAAAAATTGAAAAAGCAATTCTTTCATATCCCAGTATATTTTCTACACCAAAAGACAAGGGCTTTTTTTAAAAAAAAAATTCCTCATCTATAAATTTGTGCTTTGCAATTTCTTTGAATTTAGACCAGTCTAGTTTTTTGTAGTCTCATAAGATATCAATTTCTATTGAGCTCAAAATTTTTAATGTTCCTTATTGTATACCTATAAATACTTCTTATAAAGTACACTATGTCCCACACAGACAAAATCGGACTTATCAGAAAAAAAAATCTGTATCTTTATTATGTCAAATATGGTTCAATATCAGGTAGTCTAGGACAATGTAGATGATGTCTTAATGCCAATAAATGTAATGAGAATTGTGAAATTGAAGAAGGGAAAATACCTGAAGAATACAGTTTTTCAGCAAGCTATTGTCATGGTGTTGTATCAATTGTGGGTCAATGCATGGGTCCACCCATTTGTGCATAAACATTTTCTTAAAAAAATCTTCTCAAAAACTGTTGTTCAGACTTAGCAGTATTGTTTCCTAGATAGGCCTCTTTTAGATTCCTTCAAACAATTATGTTCCATGTTCTCTGTTTGCCATGGCAACCAAAGTATAAGTACTTTAACCCATTACCAGATGGCAAAATTTAAGACTGGTCAAAATGGAAAGTAGTTGCAGAAGACAATTTAAAGTTTAGGATATTTCAGATTTCCTCAACTTTCTGGATATAAAACATTGTGTAAAATGATGAAAATGCTTGTTGAAAGCAATTTCTTCATTTTGCACAATGTTTTCCCAACTATTTTTTTCTTTGAGGGGCATTAACAAGCATCAAAATTGCACAGTTGGTTGATGATAAAAAAAAGGAAGTAGAAAATAACAATGTTTTAACCAATTGCCAGACAACAATATTTTAGACTGGTCCAAATGGAAATATTGTTGCAGATGATGATTCAAGTTAAACAAACTGAAAACTTGACTAAAAATAGTGTAGAAAAGGAAAGAAAGATAGCCAGGACTGTCATGAGCAAAGCAAATTATTTTCCATATGTAGTGGTTGGATTGTGTTTGATATATGATATAAGAGAGACAACTTACTATTTTGTAAGCTACATACAAATGAATTGTGTCCCTTTCATGTTAGATCTAATTTGGATGTTCATACTACATGCACAATTTATCAATTATAAAAGAAATAAGGGAACTGGTTGATAGAAGGAAAAAAATGGAAGGGATATTATCTATATTATCTAACCCATCACCAGATGGCAAAATTTTAGACTGGTCCAAATTGAAAGGAGTTACAGACAGCAATATACGGTTTGTGAAATTTTATTTTTATGCCCGCATCGATAAGATCGGGGGCATATTGTTTTACCGGTGTCCGTCTGTCTGTCCGTCTGTCTGTCTGTCTGTCCGTCTGCAAAACTTAACCTGCCAACTAAACATTTTCCTATAACTTCAACCCTGATTAAGTTACAATGCTAATACACTGCAGCTCCGCTATAACGCTGTTGGTGGGGTCCAAGAAATGAAACAGCGGAAGAAGTGGAGTTATTATGCTACAACGCTGTCCCCCTCCCCCCCGCCGTAACTGAAATTTTCAACCGTCGAATCGGAACCAAACACCTGATAATTTGTGATGAAATTCCTGTAACAAGTTTAATTCTATACAAGTTACTAGTCGGGAAATGAAAAACAACTTTAGTTACGAGATTTTAGTAGAAACCGACGAAATTCAGCATGCGGAGAATTAATTTCTAACCTTACCTTCCCGGTCTATCAGGATTGAATAGTCCGTCAATTTCTACAGGTCTATAAATTGTGGTTCTCTTTCTCCCAATATTAAGCTAGAACTTTTACCCAAGACATGTTTTATTATTTTGATAGTCGTCGTAAATATTTCCGTCCTTACACAAAAGGGATAAAATCTAAGTATTCTGCATAGCGACGTCTCTTTGGAGACCGACGAGTTGTTGAACACCTGGGGTTACTGAAGCATTGAGAAAATGTCGCGTGGATCGACCTTCCAACCTCTTTCGCGGTAATGGACTTGGTCTAGTTTCTTTACCTTTGTTGAAAATACGGAAACAATAAACCGACAAAGAACTCTATCTGAACCTAGTCATTTACGGATCGGGAATTTAAACCGACAAGTTGCACGTATACAAACCTGGATTAAACTTTGTAGCTGCTAACTTTTAATTGTAAAAATAAAGGTCATAATAATCGAAAAAAAATCCGTCTGGCTTCATGACGACAAGAGTAAAAAATTCGGTCAGCAAGAATTCTCACGGGGTACACGTCTGGCACGTGTCAACTCTGGAAACTCTCCCATAAATAGCTGAACGTCTGGCGGCGGCACCTTTGATCACCTTTCCTCCCTCAGAATAAAATAAACTGTACCCGAAAAAACTTGACTTCAAAGTTTAGCAGTGCGCTTGATCATACAGGATGGTATTAAATTTTCGGATTATTGAAAGAAAAATTTTATTGGAAAAATAACGGTATTTTATTTTAATCTACTTATATTATCCATCCCGTTTCGGATGAGAATCTTCCGATATTGTGACATTTACAATTCAAATTCACGTATTTTCTGTATTAAGAGAAAACGTCGCAACTACGACTGATTGTTTTCAAAGTTGCGTTTTTATCTTGAAGCCACTATCCTCTACGAGCTCCAGATACCAGCAAACTATGAAGTGAAATAAATAGTAGGCTCAAGTCAATTTGTCTAATTTCACGTTTGCGCATTACTTTAAGAACACGTCCTACCGGGACTGAAGAAAATTAAGAACGCCGAGAGTGAAACAGTCTGATATTTTAAACGCACCACCTTCAAGGTTTGTAACTGAAGGATACCAAGGTGCGCGCCTATTCTCTATTGATTTAAAAAATATAAAAGACCTTAGGCATTGATCATCTCAATGTCAAACAGAAAAACCAAACAATCAAACTGATTTTGTTAATTGAAACACTAATCATGTCATCAATCAAACAAAGCAAATACCTCTGAAGTAATGCATTAATGACCAGGACCGTCTACGTAAGGTGTTAAAAACTTACCTGGCTTCGGGTAATTATCGATTTTTATGTGCAACCCCTTTTCTTAGCGCGGGCCGAAGACGGGATGAAAAAATCACGGCCAAATCGGCATTAACGTCATATCTCAGCATCAGCAACTGGAAATGCCCCCCCCCCCCTCCAAAATTTTGGGAGCCAAGCGGACCCCGCATTATAATGGAGTCAGTGCTGTGCCCGGTAGCATTATAGAGGAGTTGCAGTGTATTTGGTATGTAGATAGGTCTCAACAAGGCGCAACTGGGGAAGGTCATTTCATTAAGGTCAAGGTCAAAATTTTAACCCTTTACCCTTTTCTAAAGAATTCCCTTTCGGGGGCATAGTATTTCACAAACACATCTTGTTTTTCAATATTCTGGTTAAAAAACATCATGGAAAAAGAAGAAATTGCTTTTAAAATAAAATTTCATTATTGAAATAGAAAGATGTTGAAGATTACAATTTCAAGTGTATGAAATTTCGTAGATGTTAATCTTGATAAAGAACATCATGGAAAATAAACTGCATCTTGCGGTTGGACTTTTTCAGCTAGTGGAATAAAACAGGCTCTCTTATTTAGAATATTATCCAATGTTTTGAATATAAAATGGTTGTACACTTGTGAAATATTAACACTTATCATGCTGAATAAAAGCCTTTTCAGAATTTCATTAAAATCAAAGGGCTGAAAGCAGTGATAGAATTTATTGTTAAGTTATCAATACTTCTTTTGAAAATTAATTCATTAACAACTCTGGTTTCAAAAGGACAGACAGGAGGTATAGACTAAGATTAGACTGCACTTATATTCTGTCTGATCTTTTTCTAAACATCCTGCTAAAATGGGAATATTCTGGATTCAGCATGACAAGGGATATAAACTTTCTTCTGGGGCTCAAATCAAAAATGTAATGTTGGATAGCTATTGCAAAATAATAATCCCTGTTTATTTATTGCTATTTTCCAGAGATATCAAAGATAGGACAGTGTTGCGCGTTCACGAATGTGACAGTCACGAGCCCCAGAGAGTGATGGAAAAGCCGGAAGTCAGGGGCCGTACGGTACATCTTCCCCCCGGGTCTCAGGGATATTATGGCGCCTCACCATCTTCTGCAATAACTAGTCAGGTAGTTAACCCTTTCCTGTACAATTCCTGGTTTTCATTCAAGCTATTTTTTACTTTAGAAAACATTGTGAGAAAAGAAGAATTTGCTTGTTGCAAGCAATTTCCTCTTGCCCCACAAATTTTTCTCCCTGTTAGTTGGTTACTGTTCAAATTTCACTCACTTTTAACTGTCGTCTGTACCTTCTTTAAAGCTAGACAAGTCTAATATTTTGAAAAACAGGAAAGGGTAAAGGTTATGATTTGATTTTAGGTTTCATATTTATTGGTCTGTCATTTGATGTATGTCTTGCCTAGTCATCCATCAATTGTTACAGCCAATGATTCAGTTATATAATTGTACTCATGCATTAGGTTGAAAACTTTCCTGTTCAATCCCTGATTTTACCATCCCTATGTTTTTATACTTGAGAAAATGCTGTGGAAAAAGAATCAATTGCTTGTAACAAGCAATTCCTTCTTTTTCAACAATTTTTTGCCACCCTACTGAATGATTATTTATTAAATAAAATCAACATCCAGATGGGGGATATTGTGAGACTTGGTTAAAGATCATCTTTAAATCTGGTCAAAAATTTGTTGTCTGGCAATAAGTTGAATGGAACTCTGGTATATTTAATGCTTCTAACCCATATCATTGGCACAGAGTTGAAGTGAACATAACTATGGTGTAAGTCATGCAATATATTTTCAGATGTGTTTTGGTTTATTTGCTTTGGTTTGTAATTTAGCTAACATTTTTTTTATTTCTATATGGAGAATTACTTTTTTTATTAACTCTTTTCTTGTTTTAGCTGGAAGGCTAGACAAAGATCAGGCAGCATATTATGTGCAGTCTAGACCCCCTACTTGTCCCTTTTTAAACCAACATTCTTTATACCACTAATTCTCTGAATAATTTCCAACCAAAAATTACTGGTTTCTGTGCCTTCATTCCTTTGATTTTAACACAATTTTGTAGGATTTTTTTTTCAACATGACAAATGTTGAAAATAGTATCTGAAGTTGTTAAATGTGTCTCTCTTTTTTTCCATTGATAGCTTTATATACTACCTTAACAGTGTTTGCTTTGCTTTGTAGCCTAGTAGAAATTTTTATTGCTGAAAAAAATTCTTTGAAACTAACTTATGAAGTGTATACATTAGTCTCTTTTTACAATGATGATGTTGCATTTTACTTCACTGGTATTTTTTGTCTGTTAATCCTTTAAAGCAATTTTTTTCAAACCCACTTGCACTGAGCAAACAGTTATGTATGTGTGTTTGTGCATTAGTCCGCCCACATTAGTGCATCACTTATTTTTATAGATGGACTCCAAAACAACTTAGAGCAAGTGTTCTCCATCATTGTAGATATGCCACTTGAAATGAATTTTTGCATAGAACTAAGGTCACAGCTCAAGGTCAAATATTTGGCAGGCTTAACATGTTATCCCCTGATGACTGTAATTTTGAAGGAAAGTTACTACATTCTATATTGCAAGGATAACTTGTTTCTTTTCCGCATACAGGTCCAAAAAGCTCAAACGATTCCACAACATATGCAACAACCCATCTACATGTCATATGATGATGTCACACAATCACCTGTCAGGACAAGCTATGAAAGGTCAAGGTCACTTACACCAGACCCCACAAGATCAGCCAACTATGCTCAAAACCCCATTTATGGCAGAATGGGGATTTCCCCTGAACGTCCACCACCACCACAAGATAGGGCAGGGCCCCCTGATAGACCACCATCATTGAGACCAATACCGGAACATTATCAAATGCTTAATGGAACCAAGAATGGTCTCCCATATGGTTATTTAAACGGCCAGCAGTACCAACAAGCACCTGGAGCCCCATCCCCTTCTCCCAGTCAGAGATCGTACCCAAGACAGGCTATGTCACCACCAGCTGTTCCTACTGGACCCCGAGTTGATCCAGGGAGAAGGGCTTTTTCACCGCCCCCTAATTTACAGAATTATGATTATATTCAGGTGACTTATATTGTAGGTTTTAGATGTTGTCTGTCAAAAAGCCTTACCTCAGTTTAAATCAGTTTCTTCAAAACTTTTGAACATTCTTCAATATCATACTTGTATATAATTGACACTACCATTTTCCCAGGATCACGAGGATCCAAGAAAGTTGGAAGGGATCCCAGCAATTCCAGACTAGAAATGTAATCAGGATTCCTCAATATTTCTCAAGTACAATAGTTCTTAATGTATAAACTAATGCTGAAGACATTATATAACTTTTTACCAGATGACATCATTTTTGGCTGATCCAAATTCAAAGAAATTGCAGCCGACACTTTTAAGTAAATGAAATTCTATCAAAATTCTATCAATTCTATCTGGGTGTTTCACTCTGTACTTGGAAAAAGCGTTCAGTGGGAGTTGTAGATATCTTAGATGCAAATTGTATGTAGCTTCTATCAAGAATTAACTCTTCTCCCGCTGAATATTCTTCACATATTTTAATTTCAAATTTAGATCTACTTTATTAGGTCACCTGACTGAATGGTCATGGTGACCTATTGCAATCATCGTTTGTCCATCGTCGTGCGTCGTCCATCGTGCGTCGTCCGTTAACTTTTAAACATTTTCATCTTCTTCTCAAGAACTACTGGGCGGATTTCAACCAAACTTGGTAGAAAACATCATTGGGGGATGCCGATTCAAGTTTGTGAAAATAGGGGTTCTGGGGGGTCATAGGGGCCCAAATAGGGGCCAAAAAGGGGTAATTTTTGGTACTTCTTTAAAAATCTTCTTCTAATAAACCGTTAATGCCAGAGCTTAAATATTTTGTGTGCATGACAACTAGGACAGGTATATTATAAATTGTGAAATTCATGGGGTCATGTATGGGGCCACACCCAGAGGTCAAAGTTCATCGTGTTAAAAAATTCACATTTTCATCTTCTTCTGATGAAGTACAAAGCCAATTTCAAACAAACTTGGTGAAAAGCATCATTTGGTAATTGTTATTCAGATTTGTGAAAATAAAAAGGCTGTGGGGTCAGGGGGCCCTAAAATGGGGACCAAAAGGGGGTAATTTTTGGTAACTTTTAAATATTTCATCTTCTTCTCAAGAACTACTGAGTGGATTTCAACCAAACTTGGTAGAAAGCATCATTGGGGGATGCCAATTCAAGTTTGTGAAAATAGGGGTTCTGGGGGTCAAAGGGGTCCAAATAGGGGGCAAAAGGGGTAATTTTTGGTACTTCTTTAAAAATCTTCTTCTAATAAACTGTTTATGCCAGAGCTTAAATATTCTGTGTGCATGACAACTAGGACAGGTATATTATAAATTGTGAAATTCATGTCCCTGGGGTCATGTATGGGGCCACACCCAGAGGTCAAAGTTCATCATGTTAAAAAATTCACATTTTCACCTTCTTCTGATGAAGTACAAAGCCAATTTCAAACAAACTTGGTGAAAAGCATCATTGGGTACTGATTATACAGATTTGTGAAAATTAAAAGGCTGGAGGTCAGGGGTGCCTAAAATGGGGACCAAAAGGGGGTCATTTTTGGTAACTTTTAAACATTTTCATCTTCTTCTCAAGAACTACTGAGGGGATTTCAACCAAACCCTTTTCTAATTCTTTCAAACAAAATCACTTGTCTTGGTGCTCTTTTACTCAGGTGACCGTTAAGGCCCACTGGGCCTCTTGTGTTCAAATATTTCCTCAACACTAAAAGAACAAGCAGATAGTGTAAACTGAGATCAATCTGCAAGTCTTTGCAGGCTGATCTAAGTCTGTACACTTGACACAGCTATTGTCCAAACAGGAATATTCCGGGATCAGCATAAGGGTTATAGAGTTAATGCTCTTTATTTGGGAATTAGCTATGTTGAGGAGTACAGAATTAATATGCCACTGAATCAAAGATACAAGTTTTTTTGCATGGGTGCTGGCCAAATGATTACGGAGTTATTCACCCTAAATTGACGTTGCAGTGTTACTGTGTCCCTACCACATGAAATAATTAGGGGCTTGGGTATTAATTAGCTTTTTGTGATAGTTATTCTAGTTTGAAACAAAGATTAAGGATTTATGCGTACTTATTTATAGTCCGTCATTAAGCAAGAATAGCAGGTGCTGAATGAATTACAACTTTTTGTTTACAATATGCATAAGTGTGTACATTCTTATTGTAAAGATCTTCAAATTTGTACTTTGTTTTATGAAGTAATGGGTTGTGTTAGAAAAAAGGTATTTCAGTTTGGACAAGTCTTTCATTTTGTTGTCTAATAAATGCTAAAAATTATCTTAAATATAGTAGCATGTTTACTATATTATCAAAGTGGTTTCTTATCCAAAGCTTGGTATAATTTGCATGCAATATTGCACTGAAACACTAACAATAGTAAACTGACTGTAGTTGCACTTAATTTGCCAAACTAAATAAAAAAAACCTTGACATAAATATCAGACATCAACGTTCAATTCCAGTGTAAATGATCCACTGGCTTATTTCCATCTATGGTTTGTAGTGAATACCTTAAAAACCTTCTTAGACACAAGTGATTGATTTCAACTTATTTCATTTGAATGATCCTTTGGTGACTTTTTTCAGATTCCCTATTGGATTAAAACATGGCTTTTGTGGACTGGAATATTATTTCCATACATGGTTAATTGAAAACTTTTAACATTCACAGGAATATTTTGTGGCCCTATTTAGATTCCTTCGAAAAATTCTGGATGTATAAAAGTATGACTTTGAATTGTGATTATTTCCATATATATGGTATATCAGAAAACTTTCAAAAATTTCCTCACGCAGACCTGGAGGATTATTTTAGATCGAATTTTACAGAAATTGTCTTTTGATGACCCTTTATCAGAATGCTAAAAGAATTTTTTAGATTGAATCAGAAAATATTTGAGGACTGACCAAATTCATTCAGAGATCACATAATGATTAGAAATAATTAAACCTGTTGAACTGAGAATTGTTGATATAACAACAATAATGATAATAATAATAATAAAGCCATCCATATCTGTACAAATCTTATTTTCAACAAAGCCTACTTACATGTATTACATTAAATTGTAAAAAAAAAGGTCTTTTTTTCAAAAATAACTTTCCTCCTGTGTAACCTATTCAATGACTTTTTTTGAAGCCCCATAAGAAAAGCAAAAGGGAAAACATAGTGTACAGTGAAGAAATTGCTTGAAACAAACAATTTCTTCATTTTCTTCAATGTTTTCTTCACAGAAAGTTGAAAAATCTAAAATTTCAACCATAAACTGTTGACTGCAATTTCTTTCAATGTGGACCATTCTAAAATTTTGCCATCTGGTAGTGGGTTAACCCTTTCCTGTTTTTCAAATTTTACACCTTTTGGATTGCAAAGGTTTTGCATACAAAGATTCACAGTGGATTTAATTTGAAAAAAAAAATAAACAATTCAGTAGGGTATAAAAAATATTGAGGAGAAAGAAGAGATTGCTTGTCACAAGGAATTTCTTTTTCTACAATGTTTTCTTCATTAAAGAATCACAGTGACATAAAAAACTGGGGATTGAACAGGAAATGGTTAAAGAAAACTAAAAATCTGAATGAGAAGTAAATTCATGTTGGTGGACTGCATGAGGGGCTCAAGTCCGTCTAGTTATAATTTACAGAGGCATTCAATGAATTACCTCTCCTGTTTTGGACCCTTAAGAATAAGGATTTTAAGTAATATTCTATGAAAAAATTGTATAATTTTGCTGTTGCTCATCTACTCAGTGAAAGCACAGATAAAAAAAGTTTTCGCTGTGAATCTTGTATGAAGATAGTTTCATTAACCCTTTCCTGTTTTTAGCTCTACTGGCCATGGCAACTAGAGCTATAGCGATGGCATTTTCCCGTCCGGCGTCCGTTAAACTTTTCCTTGTTTACGCGATAAAGTCCACAGTTTTCATTGGATTCCCTTCAAACTTTCACAGAATGATTGTACCATTATAAGGATCGTTTCTTTCGAAATTGGGTCAGATCCCTGAAAAAACATGGGAAAAGGGGCCTAATTAAAACTTAATTAAAAAATTCTCGTTTACGCGATAGAGTCCACAGTTTTCAAAGGATTCTTTTCAAATTTTCACAGAATGATTATACTATCATAAGGATCGTTCCTTTCAAAATTGGGTATGGTCCGTCAAGAAACATGGGAAAAGGGGCCTTATGAAAATTTAATTAAAATTCCATTAAAATCCTCGTTTATGCGATAGAGTCCACAGTTTTCACCGGATTCTCTTCAAACTTTCACAGAATGATTGTACTATCATAAGGATTGTTCCTTTCGAAAATGGGTATGATCCGTCAAGAAACACTGGAAAGGGGCCTTATGAAAATTTAATTAAAAAATCCTTTAAAAATCCTCGTTTACACAAGAGAGTCCACAGTTCTCATCAGATTCTCTTCAAACTTTCTCAGAATGATTATACCATCATAAGGATCGTTCCTTTTGAAAATGGGTATGATCCGTCAAGAAACACAGGAAAAGGGGCCTTATGAAAATTTAATTTAAAAAATCCTCGTTAACACTCTAGAGATAAGAGTTTACATCAGATTCAATTCAAACTTTCACAGAATGATTGTACCAACATAAGGATCCTTCCTTTCGAAAATGGTAATGATCCGTCAAGAGACATTTGAAAAGGGGCCTTATTTAAACTTAATTAAAAAATCCTCGTTTAAGCGATAGAGTCCACAGTTTTCATCAGATTGTATTTAAACTTTCACAGAATGATTGTACCATCATAAGGATAGTTCCTTTGGGAATTTGGTCAGATCCATCAGGAAACACGGGAAAAGGGGCATTTGAAAATTTAATCTAAAAATCTTTTAAGAAATCCTAAGAAATCCTCTTTAACACCCTGTAGACAACAGTTTTCATCAGATTCCCTTCAAACTTTCAAAGAATGATTGTACTATCATACGGATTGTTCCTTTCGAAATTGGGTATGATCGGTCAAGAAACACAGGAAAAAGGGGCCTTATGAAAATTTTAATAAAAAATTCTCATAAATTATCTAGAGCCAACAATTTTCAACGGATTCTCTTCAAACTTTCACAGAATGATTGTACCATCATAAGGATTGTTCCTTTCGGAATCGGATATGATTCCTCAAGAAACAAAGGAAAAGGGGCCTTATTAAAATTTAATTCAAAGATCTTTGTTAACACTCTAGAGTCCACAGTTTTCATCTGATTGACTTCAAACTTTCACATAATGATTGTACCATCATAAGAATTGTTCCTTTAAAAATTTGGTATGATCAGTCAAGGACCACCGGAAAAAGGGGCCCGATAAAAACTTGATTGAAAAAGTCCTTGTAAACACAATAGAGTCCATAGTTTTCAACAAATTCTCTCCAAACATTCCCAGAATGATTATTACATTAAATTGATTATTCCTTTCGGAAGTAGGTTTGATCCATCAAGTTTCATGGGAAAAGGGGGCCTATGAAATTTTAATTAAAAAATCTTAGTTTACACATCATGGCCCTAGATTTCACCTGATTGACTTCAAACTTTCACATAATGATTTTACCATCATAAGGATTGTTCCTTTCAAATTTTGGTCTGATCCATTGAGAAACATAGGAAAAGGGGCCTTAGGAAAATTCAATTAAAAAAATCTTAATTAATGCTTGTAAGTCCACAGATGAGATGGGGTTGTCTTTATATTCAAACAGAATAATTATACTTTTGTAAGAAGAATTCCCTTTGGAATTGGTACAGATCCATCAAGTAACATGGGAAAAGGGGCTAAAAGAAAATTCAATTAATAAAACCCTGTTTACACAATGAAGCCCACAGCTATGATCAGATTTTGTTGAAACTTTCATGGAATGATTTGAAGGTCATAACTATCATTCTTTTCATAACAGGGTTTGAACTGTCAAGAAGCACAGGAAAAGGGGCCTTATGAAAATTTCATTTATAAATCCTTGTTACCAAGTCCAGAGCTTTCATCGGATTTTCTTCAAACATTCACAGAATAATTGTACAATAATAATGATTGTTGATGTTTGCATTAGACCTGATTCGTCAAGTATCACAGGAAAAGGAGCATTATGAAATTCAATTTTAAAATCATTGTACCACAATAAAGTCAACAGTTTCCATCAGATTCTGTTAAAACTTTCACAGAATGATTATTCCATCATGAGGATTCTTTCTTTTCAAATTAGGCGTGATCTGTCTAGTATCATGGGAAAAGGGGCCTTTTTAGAATCTTTTCTTTAATCCTTGTAACTAAGTCCAGAGTTTTCATTGGATTTTATTCAAACCTTCTCAGAATCATTGTACAATAATCATGATTGTTGATGACATGAGACCTGATCCTTCAAGTATCTCTGGAAAAGGAGCCTTATGAAAATTTTATTTGAAAAATTTTACACCAAGATTAAGTCTGCAGTTTTCATCAGATTCTGTTCAAACTTTCACAAAATGTTTGTACCATCATTAGGATTGTTTCTTCCCAAATTGGGCCTGATCTGTCTAGTATCATAGGAAAAGGGGCTGTATGAAAAATTATTACCAAATCCTTATAAACACAACAATGCCCTCAGTCTTTATCAGAATCTCTTCAAACTTTAATAGAATGATTGTACCATCATTTGGATTGTTCCTTTGTAAATTAGGCCTGATTGGTTAAGTGACACAAGAAAAGGGACCTTATGAAAATTTTATTACAAAACATCATTGTTACAATAAAGTCCTCAGTCTTTATCATTTTCTTCAAACTATCACTAGGATTGTTCCTTTGTACGTTGGGTCTGATTTGTTAAGTTTCACAAAAAAAGGGGCCTTATGAAATTTTGTTACAAAAATTCTTGACACAATTCAGTCCACTGTTTTCATTGATTCTCTTTAACTTTTAAAGAATGATTGTACCTTCATTAGAATTGTTCCTTTTGAAATTTGGTTTGTTCTGTAAAGTATCATGAGAAAAGGGGCCCTATGAAGATTTCACTATAAACTCATTAATACAATAAATTCCACAGAATACACAGATTGATTGTACCATCATTCTAATTGTTGATTTTGACAGTGGATCTGATTATGGCAAGTGTCACATAAAAAGGGGCCTTATGAAAAACTTTTTTAAATATTCTGGTTAACACAATGGTGTCCCTTGATTTCACCGGATTCACTTCAAAATTTCACAGAATGATTGTACAATCACTTAAATGGTTCTTTTCAGTACTGGGTACAATCCATCAAGTATCATGTAAAAAGGGGCCATATGATTTTTTTTTTTAAATATTCTAGTAAACATAATGATTTCCCAATATTTCATCGGATTCACTTTTAACTTTC
Organism: Fragum fragum; assembly: GCA_946902895.1. Taxonomy (NCBI): domain Eukaryota; kingdom Metazoa; phylum Mollusca; class Bivalvia; order Cardiida; family Cardiidae; genus Fragum; species Fragum fragum. Next base: position 8,388,010 of record OX336377.1, read on the forward strand.
ACAGAATGATAAAACCAACAGTAAAATATCACGGGAAAAGGGGCCTTATGAGAACTTGAATTTAATATCTTTGTTAACACAATAAAGTCAACAGTTTTATTGGATTCTCTTCAAAGATGCATGGAATAATTGTGGCATTCGAAACACAGGAAAAGGGGCCTTACAGATTATCATTCAAAACATTCTTGTGTATGTGATGAAGATCACAATCATTATCAAATTGTCTTTTAAATTTCACGGGACAATTGTAGGGTTGTAAGGAAAGTTCCTTTTGGAATGAAATTGATCCATCAGAAAACACAGGAAAAGGGGCCTTATTGATTTTCATCCAAAACAATCTTGTTTATGTGAGTCAACAATTATTGGCAGATTCTGATGAAATATTCACAGAATGATTGTAGGGTCATAAGGTAACTTTCTTTTGGAAATGGAGTGGATCCGTCATGAAACATGGGAAAAGGGGCCTTGAGGATTGTTGCTTAAAATGATAGAGGGGATAAAGCCCTTTTTTTTTCTTTATGAATTCTTTGAGCAGTTAACTTCCTTAAATAACAGATTTCTTTAACAGAAAACTTGATAACCAGTAGAGCGTCTCAGGCCCTTATTGGCCTCTTGTTTGAAAATTTGGACTGGTCCAAATTGAGAGAGGTTGCAGACGACAATGAAAATTGGATGTAATATGAAATGAAAACATCCTTTGTGGTAGAAAATATTGTGGGAAAAGAAGAAATTGCTTGTTACAAGCAATTTCTTCTTTTTCCACATTTTTTTATGCTCCTGAAAAATTTTTCGAGGGGAGCATATAGTCGCCGGCCTGTGCGTCCATCCGTCCTTCCGTCTGGCCATCCGGCCGTCCATCCGAAGTCATATCTCAGCAACCCCTCGGCCTAATTGGACGAAACTTCATATATAATCTTTCTAGGAAATTTCCAAGACCCTTTTTTTTTTATTTTTCTTATTTCAAGGCTGCTTCATGGAAAAAGGGGCCTTAATGTAAAAACTTGTTTTTTGCCCATTTCTCCAAGACTAATTGTTAGAATTTCATGAAATTTCATATTTGAGTAGCAAATCAGGTCCCCTTGACCTTAAACTAAGGATTTTTTTTGTTTAAAAAAATGTATCATGGGAAAAGGGGCCTTAATGTTATTACCTTTACGTTAACTGTCTTTTTTCCACGCAAAAACTAAAATTGGCCATAATTTTGCAATGGTAAGTGATATAGCCTTCATATTTCACATGTGCATTGCTTATGACATGACCTTTCTGTTGGTACTAAGTTCAAGGTCATCTGTCAAGGTCAAGGTCACTTTTCAAAGTCAAAATTTTGAAAATTTTAACTTTAACATCTCCCATAAGTATACAATGGTAAATGGCTCTAATGTTTCAAGTATAAATCACAGCTTTATTTTAACAAAAGAAATAACATGCCAAAGATCAAATGTACAAGATTGTGCTTTTTGATTACTTCCAGGTAATACCAGGTAGCCAGGCCCCACCAGGTGCCCCACAGAGTACAGGGTATATAGCAAAGGGGGTCAGGGCCAGTACTGTAGTAACCCCACAGCGGGGCCCAGTGGTACCATCACCTGGACAGCCACAGCCGCCTTTACCAACACAAACTTCATGGCGTAAGTAGTATTGAATTTGAACCCTTCTCCAGAAGACAAAATTTAGACTAGTCCAAATTGAAAGAATTTATAGGCCAAATAGTTAGTTGATGACATCAAGAAATCTACGCGTTTCAGGTTGAAAACATTGTGGATAATAAAAAGATTGTATGTAATAAGCTTCTGGGTTAAGCGGATGACAAAATTTTATACCAGTCCACACTGAAAGAAGTTGCAGATGAAACACTTAAGTGTTTTGGAATTGAAAATAAGTGCAACATAGGAAAGAACACATTTTGAGAAGAAGAAAAAATAGTACTTAACCCATTACCACACAGCAAAATTTTAGACTGGTCCAAATTGAAAGGAGATGCAGACAACAATGTAAAGCTTATGAAGTTTTGGAGTTGCTTTACCTTTGGGGTAGAAAACAAGGTGAATAATGAAGAAATTGCTTGTAACAAGCAATTTCTTCATTTTCAACAATGTTTTCCTCAACCTTTTTGTCTAGCCCACTTGTGGTGAGCAAGACATAGTTGTTACTATGACTAGTCCATGTATGTGCATTAGACAGTTAGTTAGTCTGTCCATCCGTCCATCCAAATTTGTGAGGACAATTACTCTTACATTTATGATGGATTTCAAATTAACTTGGCACAATATTATTATTCTCCATCATGAGTAGATTTGCCATTTGAAAGAACTTTTTGGATAGCTTCAAGGTCAAATCTCAAGGTCAAATACTAAAATTGTGTTTGTCCGGACAATTACTCCAACATTTATGGATGGATTTCGAATTAACTTGGCACATTTATTCTCAATCATTAGTAGATGTGCCATTTGAAAAAATGATTATGCCCGCACATTGAGGCATATGGTAATCGAACTGTCAGTCAGTCAGTCTGTCCGTCCGTCCCGCTTTCATGTCTGCTCAGTAACTTCTACATGCAATTATGGATTTCGATATAACTTTGCACAAATGTTCACCACCATAAGATGACTTGTCGCAAAAAAGACCCAGGTTCATATCTCAAAGATCAAGGTCACAATCTTGGGTCAAAGGTAAAAAATGGGGACTTTTTGCAGTGTCCGCTCTGTAACTTCTATAATCATGCACGTAGGTACAAATTTCTTTTTATACAAATGTTCACCACCTTCAGATGACGTGTCGCAAAAAAGACCCAGGTTCCTATCTCAAAGGTCAAGGTCACAATCCGGGGGTCTAATGTCAAAAATTGAGATTTTTTGCTGTGTACACTCTGTTACTTCTATAATCATGCTTGCAGGTAAAAATTTCTTTCATACAAATGTTCACAACCTTCAGACGCTGTGTCCCAAAAAAGACCCAGGTTCCTATCTCAAAGGTCAAGGTCACAATCTGGGGTCAAAGATAAAAAAATCGGCACTTTTTGCCGTGTCCGCTCTGTAACTTTTATAATCATGCACGCTGATACAAATTTCTTTCATACAAATGTTCACCACCTTCAGACGACGTGTTGCAAAAATGACCCAGGTTTTCATCTCAAAGGTCAAGGTCACAATCTTGGGTCAAAGGGGCGTCCAAAATGGTTAAATTGAGTCCGGATTCCCTAAATTGTATATACTCTCTTATTCTTCAATGGATTGCTTCCATATTTGGACAGATGCCTAATTGGGTGGACCACTTTACATGACCTTGACCCAGTGACCTTGACCTTAGATCTACTTTTGACCTCAGAAAAATCCGTCCATGATGCATTTCTGGATTCCATTCTGTATTTATAGAAATTATTATATGTATTAAAATTTCATTTATTAAAAACCCAGACGCATAGATCCGAATGCATGTGGTTGTGTTTACAAAACATATCAAAGTGCCACATGCTTGACCCTGTCCTTTGGGGCCATTTGTCACATGACTGTGACCCAATCATGTTTGGATGGTATGGATGTCAAGGTCACAGCTCAAGGTCAAACACTAAAATTGTGATTGTCAAGAGCATTTCTCCTACAATTATGTATGGATTTCAAAATAACTTGGCACAATTATTCTCCATTATGAGTAGATGTGCCATTGAAAGAATTTTTTGGATAGCATGAAGTTCAAGGTCAAAGCTCAAGGTCAAACACTAAAATTGCGCTTGTCGGGAGCATGATTGCTACAAAACTTTGCGGGCTCCAAAGTAGTTGTCCTGGGACAACCAACTAATTTCATTTGGCGTCCAAAAGTGTCATTGATTGGGAATGGGTTCAAAATGGGAAGCAAATTCTCATTTATTCCTTGCACTTTTCCTTCTTTTTTTCTAGCAGCTGGATTATGTGGTGATGGTTTTGTAGCAGAATTCTTACTTGCAGGAAATGACCATCTTTAAACCCAATACCACACAAACTTTTAGACTGGTCCAAATGGAAAGAAGTTGTAGTTGAAAACGAGTTTTGCTAGAATTGAAAAATAAATGTCAATGGGGTAGAAAGCATTATTAGAAAAGGAGAAATAGCTTTTCACAAGCAATCTCCTTTCCCACAAAGTTTTCAATTATCTTATTTCAGAAAGTGACATTGTTGGGTGTCAGTAAGTGTCATGTCATGGTGATGGGCTATCAATACTTAATGATAATAACATAATAAGGGAAAAAATAACTTCATGTTTATAAGTTTGGAAGATGATTTCTGACTAAACCCATTACCAGAAGGAAATTTTTTAAAATGGTTAAAATTGAAAGGTGTTGCAGATGACAATTAAAGTTTGTGAAATTGTAGATTTTTTATGCCCCCAAAGGGAGGCATATAGTAATCAAACTGTCTGTCTGTCCGTCCATCCCGCTTTCATGTCCGCTCTGTAACTTCTACATGCAATAGTGGATTTCAATATAACTTTGCACAAATGTTCAGCGCTGTAAGATGACATGTCGCAAAAAAGACCCAGGTTCCTATCTCAAAGATCAAGGTCACAATCTGGAGTCAAATGTAAAAAGCAGCACTTTTTCCCATGTCCATTCTGTAACTTCTATAATCATGCATGTAGGTACAAATTTCTTTCATACAAATGTTCACCAGCTTCAGACGACGTGTCGCAAAAAAGACCCAGGTTCCTATCTCAAAGGTCAAGGTCACAATCTTGGGTCAACGGTAAAAAATTGGCACTTTTTGCCGTGTCCGCTCTGTTACTTCTATAATTATGCAAGGAGGTACAAATTTCTTTCATACAAATGTTCACCACCTTGAGACGACATGTTGCGTAAAATCAAGCTTCCTATCTCACAGGTCAAGGTCACAATCTTTGGTCAAGTGTAAAAATCGGCACTTTTTGCTGTGTCCGCTCTGTAACTTCTATAATCATGCAGGCAGGTACAAATTTCTTTCACACAAATGTTCACCACCTTCAGACAACGTGTTGTGAAAAAGGCCCAGGTTCCTTTCTCAAAGGTCACAATCTTGTGTTAAAGGTAAAAAATCGGCACTTTTTGCCGTGAACGCTCTGTAACTTCTATAATCATGCACGCAGGTACGAATTTCTTTCATACAAATGTTCACCACCTTCAGAGGACGTGTCGCGTACAACCAAGGTTCCTATCTCAAAGGACAAGGTCACAATCCAGGGTCAAAGGGGTGTCCAGAATGGTTAAATTGCGTCCGGAATGGTCAAATTGTATTTACTCTCTTATTCTTCAATGGATTGCTTCCATATTTGGACAGATGCTTAATTGGGTGGACCACTTTATGTGACCTTGACCTTGACCCAGTGACTTAGATTACTTTTGACCTCAGAAAAATCCGTCCATAATGCATTTCTGGATTTCATTCTGTATTTAAAGAAGTTATTATATGTATTAAAATTTCATTTATTAAAAACCTAGACGTATAGATCACAAATGCATGTGGTTGTGTTTACAAAACAAATCAAAGTGCCACATTCTTGGCCCTGTCCTTTCGGGGCATTTTTCACATGACTGTGACCAGCTCTTGTTCTAATAGTTTTTCTAGGAGGAGAAGCTAAAAGCTTGGTTTGCCCCTATAGCTTGTTTTAACCATGTGACAACATTTTTTTTTCTAAACTCTACTATGCTAGTATTTGAATGTAAGATACAATGAATATTTTACCTTTTTATATGCCGCTGGAGGCGGTTGTATATTGGTGTCATCTTCTCCATCTGTCTGTCCATCCATCCGTCTGTCTGTCCATATGTACGGACATCCACTTTTCTTGTGAGTGCAACTCCTAAGTTTCTGGATGGATCTTTTTGAAACTTGGTCAATATTATCACCTTAATTGGTAAATATGCAAGAAGTAAGGATTCTATGGTTCATTGATTTTTGCCTCAGTTAAGCCCCCTTAAAACTTAGTCTCTGGGGCTTATTAAAATTGCAGCCTTGTGAATGCAACTCCTAAGTTTTTGGATGGATCTTTTTGAAACTTGGAAGATGTTATCACCTTAATTGGTAGATGTGTATGAAGTAAGGATATTATGGTTCATTGATTTTTGCCTCAGTTATGCCCCCTTAAAACTTAGTCTCTGGGGCTTATTAAAATTGCAGCCTTGTGAATGCAACTCTTCCTAAGTTTCTCGCTGGATCTAAATGAAACTTGGTGGATATATCACCTTAATTGATAGATGTGCATGAAGTAAGGATTTTATCGTTCATTGATTTTTGCCTCAGTTATGCCCCCTTAAAACTTAGTCTCTGGGGCTTATCAAAATTGCAGCCTTGTGAATGCATCTTCTCCTAAGTTTCTGGCTGGACCTAAATGAAACTTGGTGGATGTTATAACCTAAATTGGTAAATGTGCATGAAGTAAGGATTTTATGGTTCATTATTTTTTCCCTGAGTTATGCCCCCTTAAAACTTAGTCTCTGGGGCTATTGAAATTGCAGCCTTGTGAATGCAACTCCTTCTAACTTTTTGTCTTGATTTGAATGTTACTTGGTCAATGTCATCACCATAATTTGTAGGTGTACATGGATCAAGGATTTTATGGTTCATTGATTTTTGCAAGAGTTATGCCCCTTGACACCAAGTCTCTTGGCCCAATCAATCAATCATAACAAAAAGTTTGACCTTGACAATTTAAAAAAGGTAGTCTGCAAATGTCTGAAATTTGGTTCTGTCAAAGTAGTGTCTACAATTATTTTCGTGAAACAGCAGCAAAGTGGTGGCGTATATTGTGACTATGGCACTCTTGTTGCCAAATGAATTGAAAGTTCAACCCTTTATTGAATGCAATGAAAATCAAACTTTGAGTTACATGTATTCAAATAAAATCAGGTGTTCGAGTCAGACTCCTTATCATGGGGTCGTAGGTTCAATCTCTGGTCATGGCAAATATCCTTTCCTACATTCGTCTCTAGCCAACAAGTTGGTAATCACAAACCAAAGTGGGATGAGGAGCTGGAGGCTCGGAAAGGATATAGTGGTATTACTGCTGTGAGAAATACAAAGTATCCATGGTTAGGTGATCAAGCCACGGCAATATGACTGAAATACTTCTCAAAGTGGTGTTTAAACCCCTTTCATACAAACAAATCAGGTGTTCAGTTTACAGCAGCAATTGTCAAATGATTTATTAACAGAATGGTTAAAATTGTATGCATACAGTTGGGCTAAAGGCAGTTTGGGGATTTAGGACAACTAAATCAGGACATTGTAATACAAATCAGTTGATAAATTGTTTGATTAAAACCAAATCATAGAAGATTTTTCTATAGTTTTGAATATTTGTTCTTAGGTGAAAGATCTCCTGTAGGAAGACAAGGCTTGCCCCTTTCTACAGCCCCTTATGGGGTCCCAGCTGCTGGACAACAACAACGATCTCAGAGCTACAGGGTGGTTCCCACAGCTGACAGGGAGTCACTGCTGGTTACCCGTCCCAGGAGTATGACTCCATCACCAATTGAAAATGAAATGACAAGGTAATTAAAACTTTGTATTTATTATTACTATGTTTGACTAGCCGCAAAGTGTGATATTAACTGAATACATCAAGAAGTTGAGTAATTCTATCAATAGTATAAAAACTACGGCAATAGCACAGTTGATAGCATGTCGGACTTCAAGCATAAGGTCAAAGGTTCAATCCTTGGATGCAGAAAAAAAAAGTCCTTTCAGACACTTATCTCCCACCAATGGGTGGATAATTGTAAACCTATGTGAAATGAGTAGCCCAGAAAGGAAATAGTAGTTGTGCTGGTGTGAGAAATACCAGGAACCCACGGTTAGGTGCCCCAGCTGCAACAATATATCTGAAATACTGTTAAAAGCAGCATTAGACCCTATTCAAACAAACAAAATCACTAGTATGACTGAGTGATAGAACATATCAAGAAGATGAGAAATTCCCACACAGACCCCTTTTTTTGAACCCTTAACACATTACCAGAAAACAAAATTTTAGACTTTCATTAAAGGCTTTTAAAAAAGCGGGATGAATTGTGTTGGACTTGGATAGGAAAAAGCTATTTAAAGAATTTTATTGCAGTCAGGATACTGACTGTAATCGAGGAATCACCCGAATTCACTATTTGCTTCTGATAACGACCTTAAAATTTTTTCCTTGCTTGTGAATTGATTCATGATTTCTTGTAGTATACTATCTGAAAATGTAAGCTCATTCATAAAGAATGACTGCAAAATCTCTGAATGTGCGCAGTGATTAAGGTCACGACCTCAATAGGTACTTCTATTTATACCATGTTAAACAGTGTTGCATCCAGGCCACTCGATAGAGGGAATTCTTCGGGCTTGTCGTTATGTCAAAAGTTAGCATCATAAGAGACATAGAATAATGTATATTTATGTCTCTGACATCATTTAATCGACTGCCTGAACTTACCATCATTATGGATTTCATTTAAGAAAAATTGGGTATGGTAGGCCTCGGTGTTCATAGATTCGTCGATCTTGGGCATGGTCAAAAGTGAAACTAGACATTCTGCAGTCTCGGATTTTTTCGATTATTACCTTCATTCTTGCAATGTTAAAAGTTACCAGCTACAAAGTTTAATTCAGTTTTGTACACATGCATCTGTTCAGTGTAAATTGCTGAACAGATGCATGTTTACATGAGTTCTTTGTTGATTTATTGTTACCATATTTTTAACAATGGTAAAGAAATTAAACTAAGTGTATTACCGCGAAAGAGGTTCGAAGGTCGATCTGAGTAACATTTTCTCAACAGGTGTTCAACAACTCGTCGGTCTCCAACACATCGCAATGCGGGATACTTAGATTTTATCCCTTTTGTCTAAGGATGGAAATATTTACTTCGGTGTAAAGCTAAATTCAATTAGATTAATTCAGACAACTATCAATAATAATAAAACATGTCTCAGGTGAAAATTTTAGCTTTTAAATATTGGCGCAGACCGAAAGAGAACCACAATTTGTAGACGTGTTGAAATTTATGGATTATTCAATTCCGGTAGGCAGGTAAGGGTAGAATTTAATAATTCTCCGCACGCCCAATTTCGACGGTTTCTGCTAATAACTCGTAACTACAGTTGTTATATTTCAAAATCTGAGGCTGATGCTCCTTAAATTATCCTTCGTATATTTTTAGTTCGAATTTGAAAATTAAGCTGTTGATCAAGTCAGTTATGGGCAAATCTGAATCTAGGACGCGGGATTCACGCGTCTAAATAGTTCAGGACGCAAAAAACATTAGGCTGTGCGCCACTTGTCACGCACATTTTAAAAGGTTGGAGCATTGTTAAATCGGCGGTGTGTTTAACATGAATCCATTTAGATGCTCTAAAACCCCCTAATTTCTATTGCACTGTGTAAAGCTGTTTATACGTACCCTGGAATACTATATATAGAATCCCCAGTCAGCTCCCCCGCTAAAGTTACACTTCAATGAGTACAGCCCACAGGTAATAATGTGTAGGAATTCTAAGGCCATAGAGTCGTAAGTGATATCGATACACATTATAGATAAAGCTTTATTTAATCAGATTTCACATTTCTTTTCGACACAATACAGTTGACCCAAGCTTCCAAAGTCGTATTTTGATGTAGCATTCTCCATCAGGACCTAAGACAGATAGTTGTCGGATAATAAATGAATAAGAAGCAGATAAGAAAGCTAGATATCATTCCGTGGTCTATGTCTGGTAATTAGATTAGTGTCAAAAAAATGGAATGATACACAAAGAGTTTGATAGTCTTTAGGGGAATTTTGATTTTCTCTTTCGGGTATTTCATTTATTTATACATGTCCCTTGTAAAAATGTGTCAAAACATCAATTTTCAACATCTGAATATTGTTGATAGGCGGCCGAATCCTTGTGAGTACAACTTCACTGAAGCTGTACTTACGATATTTTGGTCGCATATATTACATTGAGTGATGCCATGATGATCCAGAATTGTTCACATTTCATATTCTCTTGATTTGCAATAGTAAATACAGCAGCCTGTATGTCAAAGGTTAACCAGCGGTGGGATCGGACCATATTTAAAGCTCTACCAGATCCTTCAAAATTGCTCACCTTGATAACTTATCTTATAAAATGAAAGAACAATGAAAAAAAATGTGTGTTTCCAAAAGATCTTCTTTGGCACTTGTGTTTTGTGTGCCTTTCTTTTTAGAGTAGTCAGAACTTTAAGAAAGTAATTTCCACATGTGGCTCAAATCTGAAACATTGGCCCACATTTTGAAATGTGATGGGGGAGTTGGCCCACTTTTGTGAAAACCTAGATTCAGCTCTGAAATTGTTAATATACAGTCCTGACTGCATTTGAGGCCTTTCAGGCCTTTGATTTGATTTAAATGAAGAAAATGCTTGTAATAAACAGTTGCTTCATTTTTCACAATGTTTTCAACCCAAAAGACAAATATGCCTTGAATTACATCAAATAGAAATTGTCATCTGCAGTTTCTCTCAATTTAGACCAATCTAAAATTTTGTGAACTCGTAATTCTAAGTGTCTATACATTTATATAATCAAAGGGAGACAATATCTTTAAGAATTTGTGGAAAATTTCATTTCCCTTGGTATTTTTATGCCCCCACATTGATAAGCATTAGATAACGTTAAGGTCAAGGTCATCCATGATTGTCAGATTTTTCAACTTTTCAAGGTCAGATTTGTGAAATAATGCAGTTACAGTGGCATGACATTTCAAAAATACATATTTGCTTTAAAATTTATTTGTTTTGGACATGAAAACTGGAAAGATTAAACAAAAGGTCATCAGAAATAATCAGGAAAACCTATTCTGTATTTTCAAAAAGTTGGTAATTTAGAAAAAGTATCAGCATAGTTGGTGTTTGAGAATGGTATTAGTTGATACAAAAAAGTCTGACTTCATGTTTAATTTCAGGGAGAGAATAGACAAGATGGAACATCAATTAGCCAGTTTAGCAGCCTGGGTCCAGTCTGCAGTCATCCAGTCTACAAGTAGTACAGGGGCGCCCTCTAGTGTCAAAAGTGCTAGCACTACTGCTAGTGTTACCTCGGACACCAGTCCAGTACTAGACTCTGCAAGTTGTAGTGAGTTTTTAGTTAACAACAGAACTTATATGGACATAATATTCTTCTATCTCAAACAAAACGCATTGTAAAACAAGGTCATCTTAACCAAATCCCACACAACAAAATTTTGGACTGGTCTAAATTGATAGAAGCTGCAGATGACAATTTCAAGTTAATAGGATTTTAATTTTTTTCATCTTTTGGGATAGAAGATATTGTGGATAATGAAGAAACTGCCTGTATCAAGCAATTTCTTCATTTTCCACAATTTTTTTCAAAGCTTTTTTCTTGAGGGGCATAAAAAGGAAGGTTTGTGTGAGAATGGGTTTACCCTTTCCTGTTCATTCCCTAGTTTTGTAACAAGCAATTTCTTCTTTTTCCACAATATTTTCTACACTACTTGATGGTTATTGCTCAAATTAAATCCACTTTTAATTTTCTTCTGCAAAACCTTTGAAGTTGGACAGGTCAAAAAAATTTCAAACAGGAAAGGTAAACTCATTCCAACTCAACAAAAATTTAGATTGGTCCTAAATCAAAGAGGTTTCAATTTCAAGTTCATAGAATTCCAAATATGTCCATCTTTCTAGGTAAAGAACCTTGTGGAAGATGTAGAAAATTGCCTTTAAAAAGCAATTTCTATATTTTCAATGTTTTTTTTTTTCTGAGCCTTTTCTTCAAAGGCATCAAAACGCAGGATTGTGTGGTAATGGGTTTATAATTCACTGTACTGTAGTAAGTTTGGTGTAATTTGTAGGATTAAATGATACATTATGGCAAATATTAACCCTCTACCTATGAAATAGTAGGGTATACAGGTTTCACATCCTCTGTCTGTCTGTTTGTCCATACGTCCCAATGTAGACATTGTGATTCTATACTTTGAATCAAAAGCCATTTAACCCATTCCAACACAGCAAAATTTTAGACTAGTCCAAATTGAAAGAAGCTGCAGACGACAATTTCAAGTTGATAGAATTTGGAATTTTTTCGTCATTTTGGATAGAAAACATTGTGGATAATGAAGAAATTGCTTGATACAAGCAATTTCTTCATTTTCCACAATGTTTACTAAAGATTTTTTCTTGAGGGGCGTAAAAAGGAGGGATTGAGTTGTAATGGGTTAACATAGATCCATGAAACTTTTATAAAATGTTGCCTATTACTCAAGAGGTGCCCTATTGTTTTGGAGTCACAGTAGGACAGGATTCTTCACAAAAACTGTTTATACACCCCTACTCCACTTGACCTAAAACAAGTAAATTTGACTTAGATATTGCCTATGGCTGTACAATGTGCCATATAAGTATATTGTTAGGGAATAGGTTAAACCTAAAATTCATGAAATATAGCATGCTGAATTTAAAGGGAAGTATTGATGTCTCTCAAACATTGATAAGAAAAATTTTGTTAATTGTCTAAAAATACGCTCAAATGGACGCTAAACATTTAAATTTTAGTCAGATATTGTCTTCGCTCTAATCTGATAGGCTTTAAATGGCATTTTTTTTGGGGGGGGGGGGGGGGAGGTTATATAGGAAAGGTTCATCGTAATTCAAGGTTATTTATAGATATCACCGAATTCAGTTGTAGACACAACATGACCCCATTTGCTTATGATCCAAAGTCAAGGGAAGGTAACAAATTGACAAGCGAAACAACTAACGTCCTTTATCATTTCATACCAAGTATTTAGAGCAAAACTATTGTAAGTGTCTATATTTGTATTGACGCTTACAGCAGTTTTGGACTGATCTTTACAAAATTGAAGACTTGCTAACGAACCTAGCTCCTGAGGATGTAATAGTGATGTTGGTTTCAGCAAATTCAAACTTGAAGTACCATGGTTTTATTCTGATAAACGACCTCTGGTTTTCGCAATACTACTTTCCAGAACATTGTTTTAAAATAGTACATGAGAGGGAATAAGAATATTCAATATCTGTGACATGAATACCTACCTTTAATAAATGAGATCATTAGTAAGATGAGAGAACATAGCTGGATAGGTAGCTTGATAGATAGGTCACATTTAAACAAGTTTTGCACTGGTCAAGGTTAGAGGTCAATGTCACAAATTTAGAAAGTAAACAGAAAGCGCGGTCTTTCTTGAAACCTCAAAATTAAATAGCTATATTGATGTTATTTTTGTTAGACATGATATTAAAGATATTCAGGTGGCATGAACTTCTAAACAACTAAAAGCCTATTCCTGATTCTTTTATGATACAGAAACAGTCATTTTATCTCGGTTGACCATATTTAAACCCTTTTAACCCATTCCCACAGAACAAAAATTTTAGACTGGTCCAAATTGAAAGAAGTTGCAGATAATAATTCTAGTTTTATGAAATTTCAGGTTTTTTTAATTTTCTGCGAAGTAAACATTGTGGATAATGAGGAAATTGCTTGTAACAATTTCTTCATTTTCTATAATGTTTTCTAAAGCTTTTTTTTCTTGGGGCGTCCAAAAGCGTCACTGAGTGGGAATGGGTTAATTAAGACAACAAAATTTTAAACTGGTCCAATTTGAAAGAGGTATTCAACAAATCAAACTGTGTGTTAACAGAGAAAAAATAGCCTGTTACAACCGATTTCTTTTTACCCACAATTCCACTGTACAAAAAATTCCAACAATCAAAACTCTGGAAAGGGTAATGCCAAATTATTTAATATAATTTGAGATTTTTCCCCAAATTTTTTGTGTTGTCCCTAGTTATTGTTTACATTCTTGACACTCAAGAGGCTTCAATCTTTGTTCAGTCAACTTTGTAAGAATGTTTGTCTTGATGAAATATTGGAGTCTGGAATAAGATCACTAGGTGAAATCTTTGAAAAACCCTGGGGTGCTCTAGTGGCAACAATTTATGCTCCAATAACCTGAAAGTTGCTCTGAATTTTTGTCTTGCAAAAATAAGGTCTTTTTGCCAAATTTTAGAAAAAAGTTTTTGGCACTGTAGATGACATACTTAAGGCTCAATCATTCTGTCAAAAATAGGACAAAATGTTTGTCATGATGAGATCTCGAATTAGAAATTAGGTTTCTTGAATTCACTAGGTCAATTCTAAGAAAATTCTTGTGGGCACTTTGGAGGCTGCATTACTTGCTCATTCAACCAGAAAATTGGTCAGACTTTTTTTCTTGATGAAATTTTGGACAAGTCCAAAATTCAGACACTTTGGATCAAAGATAGGTCACTAGGTCAAACCTTAAAAAGTCTGGAGGGCACTTGAAGAGGTCATATTTGATGTTTAATCAATCTTCAAATTGGGCAGAATGCTTGTTAAACAAATTCAAACTTGGGTCACTTTGGGATGTATCATGGTCACTAGGTAAGATCTTAGCAAGACCTTGTTGGCACTCTGAAGGCCATAATTATATTTTGACCAATCACCCTGAAAATTTGTACTGTTGTTGGTATTGATAAACAATGTAATAGTCATCATCAGCTATATTGTATATTGTGCATACAAAATTGTTAATGTTTTGTGACATCTCTGAAACCAATAGTCCAATTCTGATTATATTTCACATACTTATACATCTTGAAGAGAACAAGTCTGCTGAGGGCTGAAGGTTAAATCTTTTCTTTGTCAGTATCCCTTGATCAAACAAATTCAGGCTTTTACATCTTGATTTAGGTTCATACTTTGATTGTCGAGCTCTTAGATGGTCAAAGGCCATACTTCTATATTTTCTTTATCTCTTGATCCTTAGGTCTGAATCTTATCTTTTGCACATTTGTACATCTTGATGTGAATGATCAAGGTTACACCAGAAGGCCAAAGGTCAAATTTTGACCTTGCCTATTTCACTTCAATTTGATTCTTGCAAAATTTCACATCTTGATGGGAGCAAGTGTACTGCCCTTTATTCAGGCTTCTAGTCTTGAAGTCAAGATTACTACAGAAGCTTAAAAGCCAAAATTTGTCCTTGCCTATACATCATACCACGTTAATACAGTTTGATTCCCGTAATATTTTTACACAACGGTACATCATGATGAAAACATGTGGGCTGTGCTTGATAAATGGTTTACTCAAAAGGTTAAGCCCTAAGCAGAATGAAGATCACATTTTGACTTTGCCTACATCTCTCATTTCTTTTGTCCAATTTTTATGATATTTTCCACACTTGTAGATTTTGACGTAAGCTATTGTACTGTGCTGTTTGCAAGTTTCTCGGCCATAAGGAGTCGTAGAAGAACGAACTTTGAAAACCATACTATAGCCCAATTCTTATGTTAATACCTGGCATCTATTGTTGAGCCTTAGCACTTGCTTGTAGTATTCTTGCATATAATGAATAATCTTAGTTAGTTGCATTCTAGCAAGGTGCAGGGTTTTGTATAGAAATGTCTTGTATAATTGGGTGCTTTTTATATATGTATGTGCAATATTGTATATGTCTTGCATTTTCTTGTTTACAGAGCTAGATACAGAACAAAATGGTGTTGGGAAAGTTAAAGGTATTTATTACTATTTCAACTGGGACTTTTGTAAATAAACCAATTCCAACACACTGAAACTATTGGGGAAAGATTTAAGTAATTTAAGAAATTGCTTGTGACAAGCAAATTCTTCATTTTTAGCTTAACTATTTGAAGAATAGGTGGGCTATCCTAGTAACACGGGAGTTGGCGTAATGGTTTGGTTGAACCTTACATGCAAGTGTCATATCTCAGTTTCTACTAATGCTATTGCTTTGAAACTTTGCAAATACTTTGTGACAATAATATAAGCCTCTAGACATAGATTCAATACTCTGACATTCATATTTGTTGAATTTTAACCCTTTTCGGTCTTAGAAATTCTTAGTTAAACCTTGTTTGCACCTGTCATATTTCTTAAATAACTCTCTTTCTACTAATGCTACAACTTTGAAACTTTGCACAGGCTTTTGTGATCATTATATCATCTTGTAGGCACAGACTCATTACTCTGACACTCATTTCAGTGGAATTTTAACCTTTTTGGACTTCGAAATTCTTGGTTAAACTTTACATGCAACACTCATATATCATTAATAACTCTCTTTCTACCAATGCTATTGCTTTGAAACTTCACACAATTCTTTGTGACCAGCATATCACAATGATTGTATATTTCGACATGATTGATATCTTTTGTAACTTAATTTGCACTTTAACATCATGTGCTCTTCAGAAAATGCTCCTTGTTATGTTCATATTGTATGTTTTGGTGTAAGAATGTTATTCTTAATGCAATAAAGAATATATATATATAAACCATCCTCACTCAGACGTTCATTTTAGTGCAATTTTAACTTCAAATTTTAATTGAAAGATTTTTATCAGGTATTATGCCTTATGTTGACATTGATTTGCTGTTACTATCCAGCACTCCAAATAGTCAAGTGTTGTTGCTGTCGTCTGACAGCTCTTATTCACTACGTTTCCCTACCAAGAAAGTTGAAAAAAATCTAAAATCCCACAAACTATTATTTGTTGTCTGCAGAAACTTTCAATTTGTACCAGTCTAAAATTTTGTTGTCTGGTAATGGGTTAATTTACCAAAAGCAAAAAGGTTAGGCTATGATCGGCCTGATCAACTTTAGCAGTCTGTCAAGTCTGATGTCTTTCATAAATCTGAGATGGTGTCTTCTCATGATGTGTAACATTTGAGCCTGTCCACAAAATGTCCCAACAATTTTAGATGGGCATCAAGTAAAGACCAGAAGAGCTATAGGAATGGTGTGTTTTCTGTCCAGCATCCGTACCTCTTTCACGTCATCCATCTGTTTGTAAACTTTTCCCTTTTAACACTCTTGAGTCACAGTTTTCATTGGATTCGCTTCAAACTATCACAAAATGATAGTACCATCATATGGATCGTTGAAGTTTGGTCTGATGCGTCAAGAACCATGGGAAGAGACCTTATGAAAATTTAATTAAAAAATCCTCTTCAACACTCTTAGAGTCATTGGATTCTCTTCAAACTTTCATAGAATGATTTTACCATCATAAGGATCGTCCCTTTCAGAATTGAGTTCAATCCATCAAGAAACAGTGGACAAGGAGTCTTATGAAAGTTTCATAAAATATTCTCATGAATGCAATATTCACAGTTTTCATTGGATTCTAGTCAAACTTTTACAGAACAAGAGCCATGGTGGACATGGCCATCCCCCGCCGCAAAAGCTTGATAGTAAACTGAGGCCAGTTAGATTTAGGCTTCTTGTGCACTGCATTTCTTCTCAATGAGTTCGATAATAGCTATTATACTTTCAGAGATATGCTTAGGACAAAATCTAAGTGTTTAAAGCAACAAAGGGCAATAACTCCAAAATTATGCAAGCAAGAAGAATAGCTCCTTTAAAACTTGGTTTGTTCTGTCAAGTATCACAGGAAAAGGGGCTGTATCAAAATTTCATAAAAAAAATCCTTGTTAACACAATTTCCCTAGTTTTCATCAGATTCTTTTTAAATTTTCCAAGATTGATTGTACCATCATTATGATAGTTGATTTTGACATTGAATCTGATCCGTCGAGTATCATGTAAAAGGGGGCATTACAGAAATTTTATTTGAATATTCTAGTTAAGACATTGAAGTCCCCAGATATCATCAGATTCACTTCAAACTTTCACAGAATGATTGTATCTTCTTTTTACAATTGTTTTTTTTTGAGTTATCAAGAAACATGGGAAAAGGGACCTCATTTAAATTTAATTCATAATTCTCATTTAACGCAATAAAGTCCACAGTTTTCATCAAATTCTTTTCAAACTTTAACAGATGAGGATGAATTCCTTCTGAAAATCCTTAAAGTATCGCTGGAAAAGGAGCCTAATGAGAATTCTCTGGAAATTTCATGAGATGATTGTAGAGTCATAAGGAATGTTCCTTTCAAAGTTTGAATGGATCCTTCATAAAATATGGGAAAAAGGTCCAAATGGATTTTCACTCAAATTTTTCTCACTTAAGCCAAATAGTCCATAATCATTTTCTGATTCTCTTGAAACTTTCATAGGATGATTGTAGGGACGTAAGAAAGGTTCCTTTCCGAAATGAAATGGATCCGTTTGAATATAAGTGAGAAAAGGTCCTTTCATGGGATGTCATGGGTTTGATTCCCTGGTGGCGGCACATATTCTTTCCGACATTTGTCTCTCACCAATGGGTAGATAATCTTAAAGCTAAGTGGGATAGCAGCTGGAGGCTAGGAAAGAATGTAGTGGTAGTACTGGTTTGAGAAATACCAGGAATCCATTGTAAGGTACTCCAGCCGCTGTGATATGACTGAAATACTGTTGCAAGTGGCGTTTAACCCCATTCAATCAATCCTTGTGGAAGTTTTACAGTTTTTTTGTAGAGTCATAAGAATGGTTCCTTCTGAAAATGAATTGGATCAGTCAGAAAACACAGGAAAAGATACTTTAAGGATTGTTGCTTAAAATCATTTTGGGTTAAAGTCAATTTATTTTCATTTTATGCATTCTTCTTTAAGCAGTTTAAAGTTCCTTGAATATTAGATTTAATTAAAAGAAAATTTGATAGCCAGTAGAGCATCAAATATATGGAGGCAAACAGAATTTAGATCTTTCTGTGTAAAAATTATTTTTTGTGCAGATTACATGGTAAATGTCACAGGACTAACTTCAGTCCTATAGAGTTGAAAGTGCATAAAATAAACATAATACCTGCATTTATTTCACTCCAAAACAGTCCTGCTTTTCTATGACCATCAGTTGGAGACATTTGGAAAACATCCTGGAAAGTAAAGTTTTCTATGTTTTCTTTCAATAAAAACTGTTGGGACAAGGAAAAGACATTTGTTTTAATGAACATAATTATTTAAAAAAGAGTTTTAGAAGTGAGAGTTTTATTTTTGTGCCCCACATAGAGATTAGGTTAGGGCATATTGTTTTACCAATGTCTGTCAATGTGCGAGCACTAAACCTTACATAGAAACTTAACATTTAGCTGTTACTCAAACACCTTTCAAAAAAATTGTTCTTGCTTGGGACACAGGTTTCTTTCATGGATAGGCATCAGTTGGTTGTAAGATTTAGGCTTATCCATAAAGGTCAAGGTCACTTAGCAAGGTCAGCTGTAGCATCAGTTGGTTGTAAGGTCAATGTCATCGCGTTATGGTTGATTTTCAAGGTCAACGGAACAAAAGTCATTGTTTTTCTGTTCTTCAAACACCATTCAATATAACTGGCCTATAATTTGGACATAGGTTCCTTGCATCTATAGGCATCACTTCATTGTAAGGTTTGAAGCTCATCCATCAAGGTCAAGGTCAATTATCAAGGCTTGTGTTTCACAAACACATCTCAAAATTTCATCACTGTGAATTGTCATCTGAAACTTCTTTGAATTAAAACCAATCTAAAAATTTCCTCTGGTAATGTATTCAGCTCTTAAAATCGTGTATGACTCTATTTCTCTTAAGGTTTGAGTGACTTAGCTTCTGAAGCCACTGCCACACTGTCTCAGGATATGAAAGATAAAATACTGGCCATCAAACATCAGGCAGATGCCTTGCGATCTGATCTGAGAAATCTTCGACGACTACAGCAGATAAATAAGGAGTCAATGATAGAAACTGTGGATAATGCTTGGCGGAAAATAAAGGTGAGATAGTCTATTTATGTAATTGCAGTGTCTAATTAAATTCCTCTGGCACTATTGGGAAATTCAAACATGTATTGATGAAGTAAAATAAGATTAGCGCTATGTATTTTAGTTTGAATTAGAATATTATGCAGAGAAATTCAAAAGGTTATTTCCAAAAATAGAAATATTTTGCCCTCTCCTAAAACGGTATTATGGGCAATCTGGAGTCAGTCTGCCTTTGTGTGTAGTGCTCATATTGATGACATCTACATAAGGTTATTTAACCCATTCGCAAGTAACAATTTCTTTTACGGATCCAAATTTGAAGAAGTTGCAGAAGGCAATTTTGATGAAATTGTATAAAAATTTAGTCTTTTGGGGTATGAAACATTGTGGATTTTTGAAGACACTGCTTGTAACAAGCAATTTCTTCATTTTACACACTGTTTTCCAAACTTTTGTTTGTGTGTGTGTGTGTTTAAGCATCACTAAGTGGAAATGGGTCAAGAGGAATGTGAACACAATCTAGACTTTTTATTAGGTCACCTGACCAAAGGTCATGGTGACCTATTGCAATCATGTTTTGTCTGTTGTCGTGCGTAAACTTTTTACATTTCTAGCTTGCCTATTTTTTGAGTTATTGCCCTTTGTTATTTTTACCTTAAAATTTTTGTCCAGAGCATATCTCCTTAACCAGATGTGCTAGGAACTTGAAACTTTATACACGTACAGATCACAATGTGTAGAAGTGTCATGTTCAAGAATGGTAACTCTAGTCTGCCTATTTTTTTAGTTATTGCCCTTTGCTGATTTTAACGTTACATTTCTGTCTGGAGCATATCTCCTAAACCATAAGTGCTAGGAACTTGAAACTTTATACAATTATAGGTTACAATAAGTAGAAGTGTCATGTACCAGAACCATTACCCTGCCATGCCCATTGTTTGAGTTATTGCCCTTTGTTGTTTTAAACTTTGTATTATATGAACGGTTACTCTTCTACGACAAATTTTTAGTTATTTTTAGTTTTTGCCCTTTGATTGTTTTTAATCTTAAATCGCAACATTTAACAACCATGATAAGGGGATGTGTCTCGAACATCTTTCAGTTTGACAATTTCATTTGATCACTACTTGTGTCCTTTTGCACTCATCACACGTTTGTGAAGAGACGAAGTAAATCCTATCTTTATCCAATACATTTTCACATTTGCAGAAGCCTTCAAATTTCTTTAAATCATTACCAGACGGCAAAATTTTAGACTGTTCCAAAATGAAAGGAGTTACAGACAACAATATAAAGTTCATGAAATATAAATGTTTTAAACTTTCTGGATAGAATACATTGTGTAAAATGAAGAAATTGCTTGTTACAAGCAATTTCTTTATTTTACATAATATTTTCCAAATTGTTTTCCTAGGGGGTGTCCAAAAGCGTCACTTTGTGGGAATGGGTTAAGCTTTTTGGTGGTTTATTGAGAAATAACAGCAGATTATCACTTGATAATCTCACTGCAAAGCAGTGAAATTGTCAAAATCTATACCCTGCTTTCACTTTATTTCACATTATCTGAACAGAGCCCAAAAAAACAAATCCTGATGACTTCATGATGACGTTGCCTAATAATCAAGTTCAAAATGAGGCATTAAAGAAAAAGAATAATTGTTTGTTTTTGGTGCAATATCAGTAAATCTTTCATTTCATGAACAACAAAAGCAATATTTTCACTCTGACACTTTTGAAAATAAAGCTTTTGCTGTTTACTCAATAAAAGATAAATGGATCTTACACTGAAACAAACAATTATCCTCTTTTTAAAGTATTCACATTTAAACTTCTCCAAAATTAAAGTGAAAGGTTTACTATAAAAAAGACTTTTTTAATCCAATGGGGCAAGACGACATGCAATTGTTTGATATGTATTATCATCTATTGGACCTCTTTCAAGATTGTATAAATTATAGCCCCTTCGTCATAATAAGCCCATTCCCGGATGTCACAAGTTTTACATAGGTCTTACATAATTAAAATAGTTAATATGTTAAAAATCTTCTTCACCCAAACAGAAAAGCCTAGAGTTTTAATATTTGGTATGTAGCATCATCTGTAGGACTTGGTTTATGTACTCTTTGGACTCAGGTGACCAATAAAGCCCTATGGGCCTCTTGTTTCTCTTTTGAGCCCTGTTCTGTAGGTACATATTGATGAAGACAATTCCAATGAGTGCCCACTACATGGTATTTAGTGTTGAAATAATGAATTTTTAGCTCACCTGAGCACAAAGTGCTCAAGTGAGCTATTGTGATCACCGTTCGTCCGGCTTCCGTCCGGCGTGCATTGTGTGTTGTGCGTCTTCTGTCAACAAATTCTTTAAACGACATTTCCTCCTAAACCACTGGGCAAATTTGAACCAAATTTAGCAGAAATGATCCTTAGAAGGTCCCCTTTAAAGATTGCTAAAAGAATTGAAATCCGTTAAAGACTCTGGTTTCCATGGCAAAAAAAGTGAAATTTTAAAGTAATCTTTAAAAAAGAGCCTTGATATTATGCATGAAGCATCAGTATATTGACCTCTTTCAAAATAGCTTTGTCTCTCACCAATGGGTCGATAATCGTAGACCTATGTGGGATAGCAGCTTGAGGCCTAAGGAAGGGATGTAATGGTAGTACTGGTGTGAGAAATACCAGGACTCCATTCTTAGGTGCTCCAGCCGCCGCAATATAACTGAAAGATTGTTGAAAGTGGCGTAATATCCAATTCAAACAAACACATCTTTCAAAATAGCTAAAATCATGATCCTTGGGATGTCAGGGGGGGGGAGCCCTGGGAGGGGGGTTATAGGTATGAAGCGTCTTTCTTATTTCTGAAATTATATCTTATGGATCCAGAGGGAGAAAAAAGTTAATTTTT
The DNA here is from genome assembly GCA_946902895.1 of Fragum fragum. Lineage (NCBI taxonomy): Eukaryota > Metazoa > Mollusca > Bivalvia > Cardiida > Cardiidae > Fragum > Fragum fragum. The sequence goes on from OX336377.1 coordinate 8,410,566, forward strand.
TCTTTCAATTTTGCCCCAAAGCCTTGGAATTTGTAATTTAGACTTTTGGATCCCCAGGTACATAGTCTATATATGTAAGTGTGGCCCTCTTGTATCATAATCCTAACCTTAACATGAAATTAGACTGTTGAAAGAAAAAGTGCCTTTATCTCAGGTGAGCACCCAGGGGCCAACGGCCCTCTTGTTACAATTTGAAATTGAAATCAATGCTCTACATTTACAGGAGGCCATAGCTACTGTACCAGGTGCTGAGACCTTGTTGATTCGTCAACAACGAAATGAACTTGATGTGATGTACCAAATCTACCTCGAAGATAAAGCTAAAGCAGATAAAGAACTGAGGTAATGTAACATAATATGATGCATCAAAATCTAAATTAAGGATAGTGCTAGGGAAAATGAAAATGAATTGAGGTAATGTAACATACATACTTTGTCAAAAATACATAAAAGATGAAGCTAGTCAGAATGAAAAGAGTGAGTTATGTAACAATATGAATACTTCTGTTATGCATCAAATTCACATTATAGGCTTTTACTGTGGTATGTTATTTTGTGAACTGAACTGACAATGTATTAAATAAGAAATGCAGAAGAATCTCGCTTATTAGAACATCACTTGTTGGTAGATATGGGTTCATTAGTATACTTCCTTGATCCTATCATCTTTCCATTTTTTCCTTGTTCCGCCGTCATAGCGCAAACGGACATCGGACTCCAAATCTTCAATCATGGGATGTAATGAGTATGATCCCGATGGCGGCACATATCCTTTCCAACATTTGTTTGTAACCAATGGGTGGATAATTGTAAATCAAAGTGGGATAACAGCTGCAGGCTTGGAAAGGATGTAGTGTTGTACTTGTGTGAGTAATACACGTACAAGGAATCCATTGTTAGGTTCTCCAACAGCTGCAAAATGACTGAAATACTGTTGCAAGTGGTGTTAAACCCCATTCAGTCAATCAATCTATCTTTGTTTTACAGCTCTTTCTTATTCAAACATCAGTGGTTTGTAGTTCGTAGCCCCTTTCAAGTCCTGAAAGTATGTTTTAGCACAAACCATATCTAATTAGTAAGTGTGCTTAATCCTCTCTTGAAATAACACACAAATTGCCACTTACCTTGATTTTCACAACTTCTAAATCGTACTTATCAGTTATCATTTTAATTCAAAGGGCTGTTTGGTTTGTATATAGGGAATTAATCGAGTGAAGGTTCCTGTAGTTATTGCCAAGAATTATCTTCAGATTGCCACGTTTCCATTATTATCAATAATATTTTGTCATTTAGTTGTTCTTATCATTTTATCTCGATCTATAGCAGCTTTCTTCACAATTTTGTAATTTTGATAATAGAATACTCTCAGTGATTTGATCCAGTTGACTAATTGCGGCTGTCAATCAAGATATTAACCGACCAATCAAATAATTTATTTAGTTTGGACCTTAACTTATCAACTCTGACATTTGCTGCCATTTTTGATAACCTTTAATGTTGGTAATAAACTGTAGTTACAACCTTTAGGTCACCAACCAACATTTTCCTTTTTTTTAACATGCTACTTGCCATAAATTTTGCAAAAAGACTACGTTAAAAATTGAATCTGAACTTCCTGTGGGAGTTAATGGATTGGGCCTAGGGAGTCAGTTGGCAGGGCTAGCGATTGGTCAATTAGTCCAATGAAGATAGAAGCGAATGATTCATGTATAATATTTGCACTGCATTCAAACAAAATACCCATTTAGGCATGGCCATAATTTATGAAAAGATGAGTTATTTTCAATTTGTATTTTCCTCAATGAACTACAAATTGTCTTTATGAATTTTTTTTGAAGATATAACCAATTAAGAATCAAGCCCTAAATGGGAGACAGAACAAGACTATGTTTTTTTCAGAGTATCTCTTGCAGCCGATCAATCTGATCAATCACCTGCCCTTCCTTTAGTTTGTACTATGCTTAGTTCATATGAAATGTCCTGTTCCCTTGCCTTACAAACTACCGAGGTTTTACTGTATCCATAGGCATTTATAGAGAATAGATGTTTAGTTACCCAAGATTGAAAAGTTTATTTGGCAAGAAGTAGGGATTAATTCTAAAGAGCATCTTTTCAGAGATTTAGAGCATGCAGTTGAAGAATTAAGATCAGATGTACTAAGCAGACAGTGCCGTGTACAGATGAGCGATGTAGAAGGGATGGCCCTAGTACTGAGTCATGTGACGAAAGCTCTGGGAGACCTCAAAGGTGGGTCAAACTACCTTCGATTCAATAACCTCACAATTTATGCACTTAAGAAAAGTACTTATGGATAACCTTGTAAGAAAAGGAGAAATTGCTTGCTACAAGCTTTTCCTTCCTTCCTTTCTTCCCTATATGACACTTGTTTTCTAATTTAACTACATTTGTATTTACCAGACATCAAGACTTTAGACTTGTACAAATTAAACAGATTAAAGTTTCTGAAATTTTTCATTTTTCAACTCTCTGAGTAGCAATTTGAGGGGCATTAAAGAGCATAATTGTGTGGGGAAATGTTAAACATTCTTTGAAATGTTGTCTGTAACCCCTTTAAACCAATTTGAAATTTTATTGTTGGGTGATAAGTTTAAATTTATCAATTTTCTTCATGAAATGCTTCATGCAGAAGATTAACAATTCCATTATGACATCATTTTCCTTCTAAAATGGCTTCACATTGAGAACTCCAGCAGTGGTGAATATCCTTCCTGAAATTTATCTTAAAATAATGGATTAATAGTTGTAAACTTATGCGAGATGACAAGCTGGAGGTTCAGAAAGGATGTGGTATTACTGTTGCAAGAAAAACCAAGAATCCATGGTTTAAGTGCTCCAGCCCCTGCAATATGACTGATATAACATTAAAAGTTAAGACAAAGCCCATTTGCCCTTATTCGGGCAATCACATTTAGAATTAACATTTTTGTAAGAGAACAAATCAATTCCATGGATCAGTGCAAAACAGTTGTAACTGCAAATAAAGATATAGGTAGTTACAACTCTTTTGTGCTGGCTCCTAGATTTCTGAACATCATTATGTGGTAGTGGTTTAAAGTAAAAGGTCTAGTCAAAAGGTTTTATAGTAAAATTTGTAGAATATTTTTGCAATAGAACACAAGAAGTCTTTCTTTGACCCATCAGGAAAAAAGGGACCTCCAAGAGGTCTGTAAAATAAATATTTGATAAAGAAACCGAGAAGAGGTCAACCAGGGGTCCAATTCTGAAAATAATTATATTGTAAGAAAGAGCGGTCAAAATCACAGGCAGTCTTAGCAGGATTTATACTTTTTAACAATATTCTTTTTTTTTTTTTTTTTTTTCAGAACTAACATAGGACTTTTTAATCTTTCAGTGAGATTTCCCAAACTGATGGATAGAATGAAGCAGTTAATGTCAGCAGAAATGGAGGTCATAGTACATGAGGAGAGGTAAACTGTTTTATTTTTTGTGTTTGTTAATTAACACATTACCAGGGGGCAAAATTTTAGACCAGTCCAAAATGAAAGAGCAGCAGATGATAATTTATATTTTAAGAAATCTTAGATTCTTTCAACTTTCTGGGTGGAAAACATTGTTGAAAATGAAGAGATTGATTTGACATTTTCTACAAAGTTTTCCCAATTGTTTTTCTTGACGGGCGTCAAAAAGTATCTCTGTCTGGGACAGGGTTAATAAGAACTAAAATGTCAAGACTATAAGCTTTAACCCATTCCAACCCAAGAAAATTTTAGACTGGTCCAAATTGAAAGAAGCTGCAGATGACAATTTAAATTTGATGGAATTTTAAATTTGCCGGTATTTTGGGTAGAAAACATTGTGGATAATGAAGAAATTGCTTGATACAAGCAATTTCTTCATTTTCCACAATGTTTTCCAAAGCTTTTTTCTCGAGGGGCGTAAAAAGGAGGGATTGAGTTGGAATGGGTTAAGTTTGTTGACATCAATTTCAAGGCAATAGTGTGGAAAAACAGATTTTCACCACTTATTCCTATACAAGATAGGCATACTTTTCTACTAGTCCAGAGTTAAAATGATCTTTTCCACAAACAAAAATGGAGATAAATTTTGAGGAAATGTTGTTGATGAAGAAAATGCAGGTACCCTGCATTTTTTACTCCACTGTCTGTCTTTTGTCTGTATGTGCATGTGTCAGTCCAAATACTTTTTGTCGAGCTCATTTTTGGGATAGTTTCAAGTTCAAGGTCAAAGCTCAAGGTTAAACACTGAAATTGATGGTCAAGGTCAAGTCGATGTTCAAAACTTTGCAGGCTCAGCAGCAGTCGTCCTCAGACAACCATCTAGTACTTTTAAAATTGTCTCCTTAGGAATTACAGAACAGAATTCAACCAAATTTCACATGAATGAACCTTGAGTGACCCTTTATCAGATTCCTTCAAAGAATATTGATCGGATGAAAAACATTGCTTAAATGGGCGTGGCTAATCTCCATATATTTTTAAACCTTTAAAAATCTTCTTCTAAGAAACCAATTGATCGATTTCAACCAAATTTTACATTAAAGATCCTTGGGTAACCTTTATCATTTTCCTTCAAAGAATTTTGATCGGATGAAAAACATGGCTTTAATGGGTGTGGCTAATTTCCTAATATGATGAAACCTTCAAAAATCTTTTTCTAAGAAATCAATAGATAGATTTCAGAGGGATGATCCTTGGGTAACCCTTTACAAGATGCGTTCAAAGAATTTTGATCAGATGAAAAACATGGCTTAAATGGGTGTGGCTAATTTCCATATATGGTGAAACTTCTAAAAAATTTCTTCCCAGAAATCAATGGATGGAATTCAACCAAATTTTACAGGAATGCTCTTTGGGTGACCCTTACAAGATTCCTTCAAATAATTTTGATAGGATGAAAACATTGCTTTAATGGGCATGGCTTTTTCCATATATGGTGAAACCTTCAAAAATCTCTTCAAAGAAATCAATGGATGGATTTCAACCAAATTTTACAGGAATGCTTTTAACTGACCCTTACCAGATTCCTTCAAATAATTTTGATTGGATGAAAAACATGGCTTTAATGGGCGGGGCTTTTTCCACATCTGGTGAAACCTTCAAATATCTTCTCAGAGACCAATGGATGGATTTCAACCAAATTTCACTGGATTGATATTGGGTGACTCTTTATCAGATTCCTTCAAAGAATTTTGATACAACAGAAAACATGGCTTTATTTGGCAGTGCTAATTTCTATACAAGGTGTAACCTTTGAAAATCTTCCCAGAAACCATTCAATGGATGTCAACTAAATTCACTGGAATGATCCTTTGGTAACCCCCTATTAGATTGCTTAAAATAGAATTGATTGACTGTTTACATTGCTTTATTGGATTGGGCTTATTTCCATATTTGGTGAACAGTTGAAACCTACAATCTTCTCAGATTACAAACAATTATAAGTTTTCAACAAAATTATACTAAATGATCCGTTGGTGACTCTTTGTCAGAATCCTTTATAAAACATGGTTCAGATGAAAATTATGGCTTCGTAGGAGGGGATCGTGTCCATATATGGTATATAGTTAAATTTTGAAAATTTTATTCTTGCAAACTGCAGGACGGTTTTCAACCAGATTACTCAGGAATGATAAGTAAATTCAGGCCGATGGAGTGATATCAGGCGCTAAAGCACCCCTTGTTTTCATTAACTACAATATTTTCTATCCTTCATTATAAAGAGTATAATTTACCAATAATTTAATTTTTAGCTCGTTTTTCTGAGAAATTCCAAGGTATTGTGATAGCCTTGGTGTCGTTGTTGTTGTTGTCTAGATGCAATTTGTCCACCATCCAGCACACAACAGCCGAGCGTTGGCACCCGTAGCTGGTGTTCTTGTTAGTTTCATCTATTGAAATGGGCAGTCTGAACAAAATTTTTAGCAAGCTTTCGCACAAAATAGTTTGATACAAAAATTTCAAGAGTTTTTGCTTTTTTTGCTTGATGCTATAATGTTATAAGAAATGAAGAGAATATTATTTGTTTTCACGGAGATATGAACTGAAAAACCTAATCACACTTATGTTTGAATCTGCTTCTCATATTCATACAGTGTGATTAGTTTTTAGCTCCACTGGCTGAAAGCCATCAAGCTATTGTCATAGCGTTGTGTCCGTCTGTCTGTGCATCCGCCCATCCGTCTGTAAACTTTTCCTTAAAAATCTTCTCCTCAGAAAATACTGAACAGAATTTAACAAAATTTCACAGAAATGATCCTTTGGTGACCTTTTATCCGGTTCTTTTAAAAAAAATACCTTTAAAAATCTTCTCAGCAACCTATGAATGGATTTCAACCTAGTGTTAAAGGATTGCTCATTGGGTGACCCTTTATCAGATTTCTTCAAGAACAGATTTCTTCAAGAATTTTAATTAGATAAAAAACATAGCTTTAATAGGTGTGGCTAATTTCCTAATATAGTGAAGCCTTTAAGAGTCTTCTCAGAAACCAATGAATGGATTTCAACCACATTTCACTGGAAAGCTCATTAGGTGACCCTCCACCAGATTCGTTCAAAGAATTAAGACTGGTTCAAATTTAAAGGAGTTGCAGACGACAATTTAAAGTGCATGAAATTTTGGATTGTTTTTAATTTTGGGGTAGAAAACATTGTGGATAATGAAGAAATTGCTTGTAACAAGCAAATTTTTTTTTCATTTTACACAATAATCTCAAAATCTTTTTTTTCTTAGGGGTGTCTCTAAAAGCGTCACTGAGTGGGAATAGGTTAATCATTCATCCTTAACCCTTTTCATGCTGATTTAAATCCTTGTTCAAAAATTGCATTGGAATCAAAGGGCTGAAAACAGTGGAAACGTAGTTGTTGGTCTGTATTTCTTGATTTCATAAACAATTCTTGCTTAAACGGGACAAACAGGAGATGTAGACTAAGATCAGACTGCACATGTGTGCAGGCTGATCTTTGTTTATACCTCCTGCCAAAGCAGGATAATTCCAGGTGCCTGTTGACAAGGCTAAATTTTGAAGTGGAAGGAAAACTGAATTTTTCTTGTTTCCAGATTTTTAAAAGAAGAGCCAGAAAGGTTGGATAACTCTCTGAAAAAGTGTAAAAAGTTGACTGGTACATTGTTCACTTTAAAAAGGTAGGTTCTATTGTTCCCATATTGATAGCACAATTAACCCATTATCAGACGACATAAGTTTAGACTGGTCCAAATTCTAAGCAGTTACAGACAACAATATTATTAGTTGAAGTGGTATAAAAAAGGTGTTTTGGGTTCGAAAACATTCTGGATAATGGAGAAATTGCTTTTCTTCATTTTTCACAACCTTTTCTATATTTTTATCAGTTCTTTTCCTAAGGGCATAAAAACGTATGATTGTGTCAGAATGTGTTAAGATGTCTTATGGGTGATTACACAGTTGATAATTCTTTTAGAGTAAGTTGTGGAGGAGCTATTTTCATGTTACCCTCCGTTTCAGCATCAATGATCATTGTTGGCCTTAGGACTTTCTTAAAGTTGTTCTAAATCACACAGAAGGGCAAGCTTTGTCCATACACAACACTTGTTGAATCAGTAGTCGTTTATCTTGGACACTGGTAATAAAAACTGGAAAGTAAAATAGTGGTCACTAGTGATAGCAATATTCATGGGAACGGAAGGAAATATCTTGTGAATATCTTCATATATTGTTTTGTGATTCCTAAATGATACAAGCTAATTTTAACTTTTCTAGAATAGAAAAATCAGTAAGTTAACATTGACAAGCTGAGTAACTTTTCTATTTTAACCCTTGTCATGCTGAACCTGGAATATTTCTGTTGAGCAGGAGATGAAGACAAAGATCAGCCTGCACAAATGTGTAGTCTGATCTTTGTCTACAGCTCCTGTTTGTCTCTTTTAAACCAGAATTTGTTATGCAATAAATTATCAAGACAAACATTAAGTCAAAATTAGTGCATCCAGTGTCGTCAGCATTTTGAACTTAATGTAATTCTGTAGAGGATTTTATTCAGCATGACAAGGGTTAATAGGGTCATTCTATCTGTTTCAAAGAAGTGTTTAGTAACATGCCATAGACCAATAGATGTTCAATTTTGCTCTATACAGGTTAGCCTCTGTACAAGAACACCGTCCCCCCCAACCCATTGCCATGACTGCACAGGCAAAAATACCCACAATGGAAGACAAGAAGGCTGTCTTGGAGAATATACAAGCTATGGTACCAGATCATGAAGCTAGAGTCCATGGAATACAGGTATTTGAACAGAGAAAGGCGGAAAAATATTTGTTAACCCATTACCAGATTACAGAATTTTAGGCAATACCAAATTGAAAGATCTAATCTTTAACTGTGTCCTTTTTATTTATACTCTTTTTTTTTTTCGTTTAAGGGAAACCTTTTTTACAAAGCATCCTATTTATACCTTTTCATTTTTCATGATATGACTTTAGTATATTTAAGTTCATGTCTCAATCATTTGTATTTTTTAAGTACTTTTTATACGCCCGTCGAAGACGGGACGTATTATGGGATCACCCGTGGCATCCGGTCGTCCGGGCGTCCGTCCGTCCGGTCGTCCGGGCGTCCGGTTGTCCGGGCGGTGTCCACTTCTTTGTCCGGAGCATAACTCTGTCACCGTAAGTCCGATTGACTTTAAACTTGGCAGTTATATTCTTCTCATCAATACGGAGTGCAGTGCTCAATAACCATAACTCTACCTGGCCTATTTTTTGAGTTATTGCCCTTTGCTGTTTTTCATACTTGAATCTTGTCCGGAGTATATCTCTAAAAGTATTATAGCTAGGATCATGATACTTCAAGGGTGTATAGATCTCACCAAGGGGGAGTGCAGTGCACAAAAACCATAACTCTACCTGGCCTATTTTTTGAGTTATTGCCCTTTGTTGTTTTTCATACTTGAATCTTGTCCGGAGTATATCTCTAAAAGTATGATAGCTAGAATCATGAAATAATATGGATGGATAGAGCTTACCAAGGGGGAGTGCAGTGTACAAGAACCATAACTCTACCTAGCCAATTTTTGAGTTATTGCCCTTTGTTGTTTTTCATACTTGAATCTTGTCAGGAGTATATCTCTAAAAGTATAATAGCTAGAATCATGAAATTTCATGGATTGATAGATCACACCAAGTGGGAGTGCAGTGTACAAGAACCATAACTCAACCTGGCCTATTTTTTGAGTTATTGCCCTTTGTTGTTTTTTTATACTTGAATCTTGTCCGAAGTATATCTCTTAAAGTATAATAGCTAGAATCATGAAATTACATGGATGGATAGAGCTCACCAAGTGGGAGTGCAGTGTACAAGAACCATAACTATACCTAGCCAATTTTTTGAGTTATTGCCCTTTGTTGTTTTTTATACTTGAATCTTGTCCGGAGTATATCTCTTAAAGTATTATAGCTAGGATCATGAAATTACATGGATGGATAGAGCCTACCAAGGGGGAGTGCAGTGTACAAGAACCATAACTCTACCTAGCCAATTTTTTTAGTTTTTGCCCTTTGTTTTTTTTCATACTTGAATCTTGTCCGGAGTATATCTCTAAAAGTATAATAGCTAGAATAATGAAATTACATGGATGGATAGAGCTCACCAAGTGGGAGTGCAGTGTACAAGAACCATAACTCTACCTGGCCTATTTTTTGAGTTATTGCCCTTTGTTGTTTTTCATACTTGAATCTTGTCCGAAGTATATTTCTAAAAGTATTATAGCTAGGATCATGAAACTTTATGGGTGTATAGATCTCACCAAGGGGGAGTGCAGTGCACAAAAACCATAACTCTACCTGGCCTATTTTTTGAGTTATTGCCCTTTGTTGTTTTTCATACTTAAATCTTGTCCGGCGTATATCTCTAAAAGTAATAAAGCTAGAATAATGAAATTTCATGGATGGATAGAGCTCACCAAGTGGGAGTGCAGTGTACAAGAACCATAACTCTACCAAGCCTATTATTTGAGTTATTGCCCTTTGTTGTTTTTCATACTTGAATCTTGTCCGGAGTATATCTCTAAAAGTAAAATAGCTAGAAACATGAAACTTCATGGATGGATAGATCTCACCAGGGGGGGGGGGTGCAGTGTACAAGAACCATAACTCAACCTAGCGTATAATTTGAGTTTTTGTCCTTTGTTGTTTTCCATACTTTGTTTGAGAAAAAATATTCATTCAAAATAACCTCAGTTCTATTCAAACCTCCAGTTAATATTAAGCAGTGTGACGGGCGTATCTTGTGACAATTTGGCACCTTGTTATGTTTTGTGAAGTGCCTTTGAATGTGCTTTACATGAAAAAGGGCACTATATAAATTTTGTATAGTAATGATAATGTTGCAGACAACATTTCAAAGTGCCATAAAGTTGGAAATAAGTGCCTTATTAACCCTTTTCCATTTCAATCACTGGTTTTTACGTCCCTGTGTTTTGATATCTCTTCAATGTCTACAATATCTTTTACTCCAAATATCAAAGAAATTTAGAATTTCATTAACCTATAATTGCTGTATGTATCTTCTTTAAATTTGGACCTGTGATATATTTTTGTCATATTGGAATGGGTAAAGATCCATTAACTGTTTTTATTCTCACTGAAGGGAGAATAATCGCTGTTTCATCTGTCTGTCCATATGTTCAACCACTTTCTGTCCGTCCATCCACAACCCTTAGGCCAATTTGGAAGAAACTTCACATGTGAATTCCTAATGCACCAAGATACTTTTCCTAGTTTTTTGTTTTTGGATAGTTTCAAGGTCAAGGTCACAAGTCAACGTCAAAGGTCGAAATTGACCCTGTTCATAGGATAGCTCCTTCAGATATGGATTGATTTCAAAATTACTTGACATAACTTGACAAAATTATTCTCTATCACAAAAAGATAAACCATCTGAAAAAAAAATAGATAGCTTGATGGTCAAGGTCACAGTTCAAGGTCAAAATGTACCTTGTTCACAGCATAGCTCCTTCAATTGTGGATGGATTTCAAAATAACTTTGTAAAGTTATTCTCTCTCATGAGTGGATGTACCATTTGAAAAAAAATCAGAAAGCTCCAAGGTCAAGGTCACAGCTAAAGGTCAAACATTGAAATAAAGCATTTCAAGAGTATATCTCCTTCAATTATGGACGGATTTCAAAATAACCTTTACACAATTATTCTTTAGCATAAGTAGATGTACCATTTGAAAAAACCTTCAGATAGCTTCAAGGTCAAGGTCACATCCTACGGTCGAAAGTTAAAATTAAGCATTCCAGAGTGTAGCTCCTTCAATTATAGAAGGAATTTAATTTAACTTGGCACAATTGTTCTCAGTCATGACGATATGTAACATTTGAGAGAAAAATGGATAGCTCCAATGGTCACAGGTCACGCAATTGTTGTCTATCATGAGTAGACGTGCCAATTGAAAAAATTATTCATAAAGTTCAGTGGTGAAGGTCACAGCTCAAGCTTGAACATCAAAATTAGGCATTACAGATCATAGCTCTTTCAATAATAGATGGATTTCAGTATAACTTTTCACAAGTCTCAGTCACGTGCAGATGTGCAATTTGAAAAAGAAAAAAATTAGATACCTCAAAGGTTAAGGTCACAGCTTAAGGAAAAACAGGCTCTAAAATTATGTGAATTGATTTTGAAATAACTTTGCACAGTTTTTGTCTATTGTGAGTAGATGTGCCATTTCAAACACATTTTTAGATAGCTCCAAGGTCAAGGTCACAGCTCAAGGATGTATTTTGATTTTAAGCATGTCTGGAATATAGCGTGCATATACCAGCATCTACATCTGTCTGTCCATTTATTTTATAGTTTTGTGACAGGGCTGCATTTGGCGAGTATGATCCTCTGCTGACAGCTCATATCCAGAGCATAGCTTTTTCAATCATAGATGGATTTCAATATAACTTTGCACAATTGTTCTCAGTCGTGAGTAGACATACCATTTGGAAAAAATGGCTCCAAGGTCACAGATTAAGCTGAAATGTTTAAAAACACAACAATTGTTTTCTATCATCAGTAGATGTGAATTTGAAACAAATCTTCAGCTAAATATAAGGTCAAGGTCACAGCTCAAGGTTAAACCTAAAAAGTTAGTTTTTTCAGAAGATAGATCCTTCAATTATGGATGGATTTCGAAAAAGATTCATACAATTGTTGTATGTATTGAGTAGATGTGCTATTTAAAGAATTTATTCATATAGTTGCAAGGTACGGGTCACAGTTCAAGGATGTACATTAAAATTTTTCATGTCTGGAATACAGCAGGCATATACCCCAATCTGCTTCTGTCGGTCCGTTCAAACTTTTTTCCCTGTTTATTTAATACTTTTAGTGACAGGTCTATAATCTGTCTCTGCTGGGTCTTGTTAAACTTAGCAGGTATTTTACATTTTTTGTCATGAGAGACGTCAAAACCATAAACCAGAATTTTTTAGGAAAAAAAACTTGCTTTCCTTATCCTAATATTCCCAATATTTAATTTCAGGTAGTTATGTATTATCCTTTTTCATGTGACATGAAACAAATTTTGTCATTTTAGGCTGCAGAAGCTGCTAGGGAAAGAAAGAAAAAGATAACAACTCAACAAGAAGCATTGAGGTTTGGAAAGTCCCTAGAGCTTGCCACAAAAGCTTTAAAATCGTCCAGTCAGTCAGGTGCTGCTCCATCAACCTCAAGTAGGAGCAAAACGTCCATGAGTGCTCAGCCGTCATCATCCGATTGTGTTCCAACTACATCTACGCCAAAGTCATCATCATCAGATTCATCGTCAGTTATTTCATTCATCATGCCCATGTCGACATCAACACCCAAAAGTGCTAGTCAACCTCCTACCTCACATAACGGGGATAGTTCATCTACTTCTCCGTCAATATCGTACCCTGTTATGTCCCTTATAAGAACTGTTCAGGGTGAAAATGGAAAGGAAAAACATCATGTAAGAAGTGGTGAGAAACCATCAAAAAGTGTAGAGTTTAAGTCAGAGCCAGCTATTTTACCTGTGACTTCAAGTGAATCTTTTGAGTATAAACCAATTAGAAAAGATAGCAAAGAAGTGGTTGTAACTTCTGCAGAATCTCCAAGTCTGAGTGAACAGAAAAGTGCAGCCCGAGCTGCTTTCTTCAGTTCTTTATCATCTCCCCTTACTCCGACTACTTCAACATCGCCATTAGTATCATCTGCACTGCCAACAACGGAGTCACCGACAGAATCATATTCGAGAATGTCACCAAGTGTTGGCCCACCTCGTGGTATACCATCATTAGTTCGAAGTACTGCTGTGACTGTACCACCTACATTAATCAGTACATCAGTTACACAAACTAATATACCAAAGCCATCTAGTCTGCCCATGTCTGGGACATCAACTTCATCTGGAACTATCATATCAACTCAAAGGTTCAGTCCGGTATCTCCAAACCATGCAGGCCATTCTAGTTCAAAGTCTCGCACATCTTTCACTGCCATTCCAAAGCCATACTCCCCCACTAAAACAACAACACCAAGCCCTCTGACCCCTGAATCCCCTAAATACAGGGTACCCCCTAGTCAGCTGTCTAGTGATGGTAGCAAAAAGTCTTACATAAGCTCTGGGGCAAAACCAAAGAAGATACCTCCCCCACCCCCTCCCAGGAAAAGCAGTAAGCTTCCAGGGCATGCTGTCCTAGCTGTTAACGCTGCTACAATGAATGGTCAGTTAACAAAGCCAGACAAGCAAAAGGGAGAAGGTGCCAAATCCAGGGAGAGACACAGTGTACATGCAGACATCATTGATCCACCTAAACAATTTGCTAATCTTGAAACAAAAGTGGAGAGAAAATCTAGTGTAGGCTCTTTAAAACAATTTACAACTCCTCTTCTGGAGAGTAAGAGAGATCTTCAACTTGAAAAACAAAGCAAGCTTAAACAATCCCCCTTGGCTTCTAAAAAGATTTCTAGTTCAAATTTAGATACTGAAACTGCCCCAGCAAAAAGGCACAGTAAAGAAATTGATATATACAAAGATGATAAATTAGAAGAAAAAGACCTAGATGAGACAGTTATAGAAACTAAACTTACCAATGTTAGTTCAGGAACACAAGTGACTGATATGGGTTCTAGATCAGGTAGTGTAGATAGTTCAGATAGCAGTGCTAGTCAGGATTCCCAGCATGACATTGTAAAACAATCTAGTATTGAAAGGGAAACGGAAATAATTGATACATCTCCAGAGGAAGAAAAAGTAGGTCAAGCTGAAGCTGTTGTATCTGGGTCTTCTACTACAGAACAAGTAAAATCTTCAGATGGAGCTAAAAAACCAAAGCCACCACCTCCCGAGAGAAGATCAAGCTTGTCCTCTAAACCTCAAACTGAGGAAAGCTCTTCAGATAAGGAAGATAAAAAGGAAGACAAGCCCTCTAAAACTGTTAAGGTTATAGATAGATTGGTATGAAAGTGATTGTAGTTAGTTGTTTTTTTTTCCTGTGTATTACTCAGCCCTTTACAAATTTCGTAATTCAAGTCAACTGACCAAATGATAGTGAGTTATTGCCATGGCAATGTTTCTATCATGTATCTGTGCAACTATAAATTTTTCCACCAAATTAGTTGGATTTCACCCAAATTTTGCAAGAATGATCTTTTGGTGACCCTCTCTTAAATTTCTTCATGAAATTTTGATAAAATGCTAAGACATTGCAGTGATAATTTCCATATTATTGTATTGATACTGAAAATTCAAACTTGATATCAACCAATTTTAACAGGCAAGGTCCTTGGTTGACCATTTATCAGATTCCTTGATAAAATTTTGACCTGTTGAAAAACTTGGCTGTGATTGAGTTGGGTTTATTTCCATATATGGTGAAATCTTTGAAAAATACCCAGAAAGTAGCAAGAGGATTTACAATAAGGTTCCTTGGTTGACTTTTAATTACTTTCATCAAACAAAAAATAAATTGATTGTTTGAAAATGTTGGACATTTTATTCTCACAGTATAATTATGTTTTTTTGCAATTTGCAATTAAATGAACCAAATTTTATATAATTCTAATGTTTGTACTTAATGACTTGTAATTGTTGTCTTCATTTTTAGCTCAGCTGTTTTCGGAGAAAACCCGAGGTATTTCTATAGCCTTGGTGTCGTCGTCTTCTTTGTGCCAAAACTATGACATTTTGTGTTATCTCTGGTTCTACTGAAGGCATTCACTTGAAACTTGGCACACTTGTTCACTATCAAAAGGGCAACCTACAATATCAAGGGGGATAACTAGATCCATTTTGTGCTTTTATTCATTATCTAGCACCCAATAGCTGAGTGTAAGCACCCTTAGGTGGTGCTTTTGTTTCGAATATGGGCCAGTTTAAATTTTTGTTGTCTGGGCTAGGTAAGAAAACTATAAGTTATACATGTATTTGAATTGAGTCACAGACCCTATATATTTTGAGAAACCGTGATTGAGTGTTAATTTGAGTAGTTTCTTTAATGATGTGTAAAATATGTTTGCTGGCAAAATGTGAATGTAGACATGAATGTAATGACAATGGCAGATCCATTTATGAGTGGAGAATATTTTATTGTTTATCCTGTTACAAGATGACAGAATTTTGACTGATAAAAACAAAGAAGTCGCAGGAGACATATCAAAGTAGATTAAATTTGCAGAAACAAATGTAGCATAGGGTAGGAAAGATTTTTTGTTATAAGCAAGCTCTACTATTCCCTACAATGTTTACCATAAAAGAATTTGGGATTGTGTGATAATTTGGTTTAAAAGAAAACACTTTTGTTGTGTTTAATGTAAAAAAACGCCTACTTAATAGTGCTAATGTAAATGATTGATTACTTACCCTGCCTATTGTACTCACACAAGGCAGTTCTTTTGTAAGACACCAGGTAGCATTAGGTTGTAAAATATAAGGTTGTTTGGCATGAAACAGAAACCAGATTGTTGATAGGTGACCTATGGGTTTAGTTACCTGTTTTAAACCATTACTAAGTTTCGAAATTTTAGACTGCCCCACTCTGAAAAAAGTTCCACATAACAATTTAATCCATTACCACACAACGAAATTTTAGACCAGTCCAAATTCAAAGAAGTTAGACAACAATATTAATTTGAGGAAATCTTAAAAATCTTCGCCTTTTGGGATGGAAAACATTGTGGATAATAAAGAAATTGCTTGCAACAAGCAATTTCATTTTCCACAATGTCTTCAAAAGTTCTATATTGAGGGGGCTCTTAAAAGAGTCACTGGGTAGGTGGTTCTACATTTTGAAAGTACGAACCAAATAAGGCAGAAAACATTGTAGGAAATTTTTTCCTTTCCCCACAAAGTTTCCATAATTGTATTTGTTCTGGTTAAAAAGGATCATTGTATGGTAATGTGCTAAATATATTTAAATAACCAAAGATAAAAAATGTTTGAAATAATTGTCTGAGGTAATTATTACATTTTGAGTCTAAATGAATAATTTGATTTATCCATCAGTTTTCTGGGTTGACTGAGACTGAGTTGATCTGTAAGTTAATTTTTGAATCAAAGTAAAGTTCTTTTAGCCCTTTTCCGTTTTTTGAAATTTTACACTGGTCCAAATTGAAAGAGGTTGCATACAACAATGAAAATTGGATGCAATTTGAAATGAAACCATCCTATGTAGTAGAACATTTTGTGGGAAAAGGAAAAATTGATTGTTTGCAAGCAATTTCATCTTTTTGCCCACTGTTTTTCAAGGTATAAAATTATAGCAACATAAAACCCTGTGTTTGTACAGAAAACAGTTAAAGAACAATTAATTTATATCTAGAATTAACCCATTCTAAGGCAATCCCACCATCAATAAAATAACTTGAGAAAAATCATGGAAAATGAGGAAATGGCTAGTAAAACAAGCAATATCTTCAATTCACACAATGTTTTCTGGCTAAAGAGTCAAAATTTCACCAAATTAAAATTGTTTCCGCAACTTCTTTGAAATTTGACCAATCTTAAATTCTGTTGTCTGTGAATGGTTGAAATCTTGAGAGAAGTCAATTATGAACCATTGATAAATCTAGAAATTTAAAGCAGAGGTCAAGGTGAGGCTTATTGCTGTAAATCTAAATCAATTGTATTGCTTTCAAAGCTGATGTTGTGGGTATTCTTAGGAATAGGTTTCAAGATTCTGAATAGTCTCCTCAGCATAGAGTTAACCCATTCCTATACAATGACACTTTTTGGCGGCCCTAAGACAAACAATTTGGAAACATTGTGGAAAATGAAGAATAAGCAATTTCATCATTTTTCTACATTTTTTCTACACGCAAAAGTAAAAAAAAAATCTAAAATTTCATAACTTTTAAGTTGCAACTTAAATTGTAATTCAAACTGAAACTCTTTTCAATTTTGACCATTCTTAAATGTTGTCTGGTAATGGGTTAAAAGGATATACTAAGAAAGTTATTGGTTTCAATCAAAAACACTCCTTTAAAGCATTAGCAGAGGATATAATTTTAGACTGGTCCATTTTAAAAGAAAATGCAGACAACATTTTCAAATTGATAGAAATTAAAATTTCTCAAAGTTTCAAGGTAGATATCTATGTTGAAAATATAGAATTTTTTGTAAGTTTGAACAAGCAATTTCTTCATTTACCACATTGTTTTCATAAACATTTTTCTTTGGGGAGGGGGAGAGTAAAAAAGCCTAATTGTGTGGGAATTGGTTAATCTGGAACTGGCCATAATATTGTGAACACTTTGTGTTCAATCCCTGGCTTTTTGTCCCCGTAATTTTATACTTTAAAAAACATTGCAGAATAAGAAGATATTCCTTATAACTAGCAATTTCTTCTTTTCCACAATATTTTCTACCCTACTGAATGGTTAATTTTCAATTTAAATCACTAGATTTTGTCTGCAAAACCTATGAATTTAGGCAGGTCTAAAAGTCTGTAAAACCGGAAAGGGTTAAAAGTAAAGATGAACAAACAGCTCAAAGAAAATTCATGAATAATCGAAAAACCATTGTAAATTACATTCACCTGTAATTGTTTTGTTTGAAAGTTTCAATTAATCTTTTTGTCAATAGAAAAGTGTAATATCAGATGGCAACCAAAATATTTGTAGCTACACCTTGAATAAGCTATAGTTATGAGGTTTATATATGATTGTTTGTTATTTTGCTACTGAAGTAAATGGCATAATATACTTGTGTTCTCAAAAACATTTGAGTGCGTGCGTGACATATTCAACCGTTACACATGAGCACAAAGTAAAGACTCAGATCAGCTTGTGCATCCACACAGTCTGATCAGAGTCTTCACTCTGCACTCTGTAGATAGATACTGACCAAAAGCTTCTTTAAACATTAAGCGAATATTCTAATTGCCCCGAATGGCTGTCCAGGGTGCTGAATGTGTGTGAGTCACGCACCTGCGAAATAGTTTGAAATGTCACGCACAGGCTCATTTCTCAGTGTATATCATATAGTAGCCGTTTTATGAAGTCAGTTATGAATGTTTTGTTATAAAAAAAAGTATGAATCATTGTTCCACATTAGGAAAATATATGAATATATCCAGAAGGGGTGACCTTATTGTCAAGATTTTAAGATTTCTGAACCACTGTATAAAATCCTTGTTAAGAATTGCTTTACAATCAAACGGTTGAAAGCCCCGAGAGCTCTGGTTGTGGGTCAAAATTTCTATCTTAATTTTAGAAACAAATTAGGCTCAAACAGTTGATTTAGACTAAGATCTTTGCCTTCTTCCAAAGCAGTTTCAGATTGGCAAGAGTTAAGATCTTGCTGTCTCAAAGTATCTCTTTCAGACAGTAGAATTTCCACTGGATGATATGAGATATCCCGAACAGAACTTAAACATTCTTAAAATTCTTGTTCTTAAGGACAGACCTCACATCAAGGACTCGAGTTTGATATGGGATTTATTCTTACAGTAGACAACAAAAAAGAATTTTACCAATGATGCTTAATAAGCTAAGGGTGTTAGATCTGCCTTGTTCCTGAACTAGTAGCCATTTGCATGGTACCAATATATCCAGGGGCAGTAACAAAGTCTATAATCCCTGCTAGTAAATAAGGAAGAAATAGAGTTACTATCCTTAAGTTGCAAATTGATGGGAGATGTGAACATTTTCAGGCATTTTTGCCTGATATACAGACCTTCGCATATTCAAAAATTAAGGCAACTTATTTATTAATGATTTGTAAGCCAAGGGTGATAATTTAACTTTGTTCCTCACTGAGTAATAAAGTTAGTTCCCTTGGCTTGTGAATTTCGGGAAAGGCAAAGCATTTTTCCTTCACACTAATCTAAAAGAAAAGCTTGTTGTAAACATAAATGATTAATTCATTTTCACTCATTGGTATTCAGTATTAGTTCAAAATTCATTTTGATGACATTTATATAATTGTCAATAAATTATAAGATAAACATAGAATTTCAATATGTCTTTGCTTCTCTTATCACTTCTGTTAGCATAACCAGCTGCCATTTATGGCCCGAACCTAAAAAAAATACCCATCTAATCACAAGTCGGGCTAGTTTAGCACTAACTAACAAGATACTGTAACCAATTACCTGACAACAATATTTTAGTATTGCCAAAATTGAAAAAAAGTTGTAAATAACATTTACAAAAAAGAAGTGCCAGATAGGGTGGGACATATTGCTCAAAAAGAGATTAAGACTTTTTCCACGAAGTGCTCAAGGTTAGCTATTGTGATCGATCAATGTCGGTGTCATGCGTCCTTCAACAATTTCTTTAAACATCGTCTCCTCCTGAACCAGTGGGCCAATCTTGAAACTTGGTAGGGATTCTCTTTGGTTGAAGCTCATCCAAAATTATTGAAAGAATTGAAATTCAGTAGTAAATATAATGAAATCTTTCAAAATAATGAAATCTTTCAAAATCTTCTCTGAAACCAGAAGACTGAGAGATATTTAGTTTAGTTTTTATTTTGGACATACATCAAGTTTGTGTAAATGATGCCCCTTAGGTCATATTCGCGCCCCCGGGCGCACCCCATAACAAAAGGAAAACATGACAATCTGCTTCTTTGAAACCAGACAGCCTAGATTAATACTTGGTATGTAGCATCTCATAGGAGACCTCTTTAAAGTTTGTTCATGATATGCCCTTTAGACATTTGCGCTCCACCTTGGCGCATCCTATTTGAGCATAGAAACAAGAAAGGGAAAAAAATCTTAATCTCCGAAACCAGAAAGCCTAGAGCATTAATATGTGGTATGTAGAAATACCTAGAGAACCTCTGCAATGTTCATGTGATACCTTTAGGGTCATATTTGGGCTCCACCCAGGTACACCCTATTGTAATATAGAAATAAATTGAAAATCATAAAAATCTTCCCCTCTCCCCAGAATACCCCAGTTACATTGGGAGAAAAAAGACATAAATATTAGAATAACAACTTTGCCTCCAAACCCAGAAACTTTAGAACATTAATAATTGATATGTAGAATCTCAAAGTGGACGTTAAATTTGTTCTTGTATTGCCCATTTGGTCATGTTTGAACTCCACCTGTGGACCCTTCCGGTTTAATAGGGAAAGTTGAAAAATCTTACATAGAAACTTACATAGAAGCAAATCTAATGCAAAATCTTCTTACGATACGTCACATAGCTTAAATTGATTGATTGAATGGTGTTTAACGACGCTTTTTACAGTATTTGAGTCATATTGCTGCGGCTGGAGCACCTAACACTGGATTCCTGGCATTTCTCACACCAGTACTACCACTACATCCTTTCCTAGCCTCCAGCTGCTATCCCACTTAGATTTACGATTATCCACCCATTGTATATATCGATTTCAAACTGGTGACTTCTAATTTGCCCTGTGTATAATATTCCTAAGCTTTGTCCCAGTTGAGCGCTTCAGGGCCAATGACCTACTTGTGTATATCTATAGGTATTGAAGCTATAGCATAGTTATATGCGGTAAAGTACTGAACAGCTATGACCTATGACAATTTTGGTGACCATTTACGAGATTGCTTTTAGTGTATTTGATCAAATGAAAAACATGGCTTTTATAGACGAGTCGAAATTTTCTGTATATAGTGAAAATTGTCGTCCAAGAATCTGTCGTATGGATTTCTATTAAATTTCACAGGAATAGTCTATGGGTAGTTTAGAAACAAGATGAAAATCTGAGTTGATGTATAGATAGAAGGACAGACAGTCAAAGCAGTGACTACAATGTTTGTCCTTTGTGGAGTATAAAAGCCAACTGCTCTGATGATAAACTCACATTTTTGAATACTCGGCCCATTTCTGAATAATCTAATAATAGTTTCAACCCAAAGTAATTGTATAGATGTAAATTTCCGGTATATATGAACGATTTGATTGGTTTATCAATGTTTTGCTTGAAGGCAAGGATTCTTCTTTCACTTGTACGTTGTAACAGTTTTCTCACAAACTGCAATATCTCTTGTGTATGGCCTTGCGAAAGTAGAGGTGCTTGTTAAAGCTGTAGTCATCATGGGATGTCATGGGTTCGATCCCCAGAGGCGGAACATACCCTTTCCGACATTTGTATCTCACCAATTGGTTGATAATCATAAACCTAAGTGGGATAACAGCATGAGGCTAGGAAAGGATGTACTGGTAGTACTGGTGTGAGAAATACAAGGAATCCATTGTTAGGTGCTCCAGACACCGCGATTTGACTGAAATACTGTTAAAAGTGGCGTTGGTCCCCAATTAATCAATCAAGGTTAAAACTATAGTCATGATCTACAGATGATCTAACAACAATTTGCTATTAAGCCATTCCCACACAATCCCCCTTTTTTCGCCCACAAGAAAATGGCTCTGGAAAACATTTTGGAAAACGAAGACAAGCAATTTCTTCATCATCCACACTGTTTTCTACCCAAAGAGACGAAATAATGAAACATTCCATAAACTTGAAATTGTCGTCCTCAGCTTCTTTCAATTTAGACCAGTCTAAATTTTTGTTATGTGAGAATGGGTTAAGCTCACCTTCAGTACTTCTACCTCTGGCTGGCTATTTTGATTGGTCCAATGTCTATTGTCGAAATCAACAAACTAAACAGATATCATCCTTAGAACATGCTGTTTCAAGATACTGCAGATATTTGCAATCCGTGACGCTTAGGTTGCTATGGAACACCAAAGATTTTAACTTTAAAAATAGTCTCCAAAATCATGGGCATAGAGCTTTCAGATGTTGCATGTTCCATTGTTGAATGCAATTTTATTTAAAAAGATGTAATTTTACTCTTGGATCAAGATAGGCCCTATATTTTTGCAAAGTGATAAAGAAGGATATCTTGTAAAAAACATTCTCCTACTTACCATACGGCTTTATAAAAATGTTTGCACCATCACCTAATGGCACACTTCGAAAATAGTCTCGTGTCAACATAAGCCCTATGCTTTTGGTTTCTGGATTTTCAATGAACAGACAATTTAAAATACGTCATGTATGGTAAATGAGAAATATATAAAATTCATCTACTTAAAAACCGAAGGCTCAGAGTTTAGAAATTCTTTATGCAGCTTCCCCTATGGGTCTGTCCGTAATTATGAAGAATGAGAACCTAATGATCAATATTAGCCTTATGATGTGGGTTTCTGTATCTTATCGGGATAAGGAAACTTTTTTTTAAAAGTCTCCCGGGTGATCTCACACTTTTAATTGTAAACGACCTCTTACCAAAACACTTCAAGTAATTACATTTAGATAAACAAAAACCCAACGCTATTGGCTCTGTAATTTT
Source organism: Fragum fragum (assembly GCA_946902895.1). Classification (NCBI taxonomy): domain Eukaryota; kingdom Metazoa; phylum Mollusca; class Bivalvia; order Cardiida; family Cardiidae; genus Fragum; species Fragum fragum. The sequence continues at coordinate 8,433,341 of OX336377.1, forward strand.
ATATTGCAATGTTAAAGAAAATCTTTAAAATTCTTATTCTCCGAATCCATTAACCCATTACTTCACAGTCTCGTTTCTACACCCTTTCATAAAAAATGAAAATGTGGAAAGTGAAAAATGCTTGGAATGAGCAAATTCTTCATTTCCTGCAGTGTTGTAGCTTCACTGGCTGAAAGCCAATGCGCTATTTTCCTTGCGGAGTGTCCGTCGTATGTTCATCCGTCCATAAACTTATACGGACGACGGACGACAGACATTCAACGATCACATGAAACATCTGTTTATTGAGCTCTTTCAAAATAACTAAAATCAAGACCTTCGGGGCCAGCTGGGGTTTATAAAGAATTAAAGAACGATTTTTAAAAGACATCTCCGACGAAACCTTTGGGCCAATTGGAACAAAATTTGGTAGAAATACTCCTAAGGTGGTCCCCTTTTAAAATAGCTACAAGAATTGAAATCCGTTAAAACTCTGGTTGCCACGGCAACAAAAGTGAAATTTTAAAGTAATCTTCTCTTGGCCAAGAAGGCGTAGAGCCTTGATATTTTGCATGAAGTATCAGTTCATTGACTACTTCCTTATTTCTAAAATTATAACCCACAGCTCTAAAGGGAGAAATAATGTACTCCTCCTTTCAAAATAGTCCTAAAGCCTTGGAATTTGCCATTAAGACTTTGGGATCCCCAGGTAAAGAGCCTATATATGTATAAAGTATGGCCCACTTGTATCATAATCATATCCCTAACATGAAATTAGACTGGTTAAAGAAAAAGAGCCTTTATCCCAGGTGAACTCCCCAGGGCCAACGGCCCTCTTGTTTCAAAGATGGTTTAACCCTTTTTAAAGGTGGTTTGGGGAAGATGACACACTCCCATATTCGCATGAAAAGGTACCCTTATCTTTTGCATGTGGAAATATTCGGTTAGGATGAAAAAATATTTGGAAATAAGAAAAAAATCAATTCGCGAATTTTTTTTTTTTAAAAAAAATCGGAGATAAGTCATCCGAAACTCAATCAACTTGTTGCATTAATCATCTTTGACATTTCACTATTTCATTGTGTCCTTGGGTGACTGTCGGATTCCTTCATAGTATTTGGCTTTTATTGGCGGGGCTTGTGGTTATATATGGTGTAAAGTGAAAAATCTTGTCACTGGACAATACCTTTATAATAAGTAAATTCAGGCCGTAAGAGCGAAGGGGCCCAACGCCTCTAGTTGATGAACTATTTGAAATGAAGAAGATTTTTTATTCATTATATCCTCCTTCAACGAAATAGGGTATATTGCAATTTATTTTGGGTTGTCGTTGTTCAGATTAATCCAATTCCTTTTGATTCTCAGCTCAGTCTGTCAAAGGTTATAGTTTATGAAAACCAGTTCCCCATGTGATGACGTGAAATAGAATTGACCTACGTCTGTCAAATTTAACTCTGGGTACAGGTTTTCAGATCAGTTCATTTGAGGTCTTTTGATGTAAAGGTAACAATTGTTCATAGTTTATAATTAAGCCCTTCCTACACACTCCCTCCTTTTTACGCCTCTCAAGACGAAAAGCTTTGGAAAACATTGCGGAAAATGAAGAAATTACTTGTTTCAAGTCACGACGTTTAAGTCGCCTCGCATAACCAACAAAAATGCTTCACATAAATATCGACCAATGACGGAATCCAAATTTACCTCCTGTTTGAATGTATGGTAAAACTGGTCGATAGTTTGCTGTTGTATAGGTTTTTAGCTCTACTGGCCGAAGGCCACTAGAGCTATTGCGATGGCTTTTTCCCGTCCGGCGTTAGGCCGTCCGTCCGTCGTCCGGCCGTTAAACTTTTCCTTGTTAACACTCTAGAGTCCATAGTTTTCATCGGATTCCCTTCGAGCTTTCACAGAACGGTTGTACCATCATAAGGATCGTTCCTTTCGAAATTGGGTCAGATCCGTCAAGAAATATGGGAAAGGGGGCCTTATTAAAATTTAATTAAAAATTCCTCGTTAACACTCTAAAGTCTACAGTTTTCATCGGATTCTCTTCAAACTTTCACAGAATGATTGGACCATCATAAGGATTGTTCCTTTCAAAATTTGGTATGATCAGTCTAGGACCATGGGAAAAGGGGCCTTATGAAAATTTGATTAAAATCTCATTAACACTCCAGACTCAACAGGTTTCTTCTGATTCTCTTCAAACATTCACAGAATGATTATTACATTAAATGGATTGTTCCTTTCGGAAGATGGTTTAATCATTCAAGTTTCATGGGAAAAGGGCCCTATGAAAATTTTATAAAAAAAACTTAGTTAACACATCATGGTCCTAGATTTCACCTGATCGACTTCTAACTTTCACAGAATGATTGTACCGTTATAAGGATTGTTCCTTTCAAATTTGGTATGATCCATCGAGAAACACAGGAAAAGGGGCCTTAAGAAAATCTTAATTCTTTTAAGTCTACAGATTTCATGGGGTTGTCTTTATACTCAAACAGAATAAATATACTTTTATAAGTATAGTTCCCTTTGGAATTGGTTCAGATCCATCAAGTAACATGGGAAAAGGGACTATATGAGAATTCAATTAAAAATCCCTTTTAACACAATGAAGACCACAGCTTTGATCAAATTTAGTTGAAACTTCACAGAATGATTGTAAGGTCATAACGATCATTCTTTTCATAACAGGGTTTGAACTGTCAACAAACATGGGAAAATGGGCCTCATGAAAATTTCATTTATAAATCTTTGTTACCATGTCCAGAGCTTTCATTGGATTTTCTTAAAAAAATCACAGAATAATTGTACAATAAAAATGATTGTTGATGTTGACATTAGACCTAATCTGTCAAGTATCACAGAAAAAGGAGCATTATGACATTTGATTTTAAAATCCTTGTACCTCAATAAAGTCAACAGTTTTCACCAGATTCTGTTTAAACTTTCGCAGAATGATTGTTCCATCATGAGGATTCTTTCTTTTCAAATAAGGCCTGATCTGTCTATTATCATGGGAAAAGGGGCCTTTTGAGAATTGTATCTATAATCCTTGTAACCAAGTCCAGAGCTTTCATTGGAATTTCTTTAAACCTTCACAGAATCATTCTACAATAATTACGATTGTTGATGCTGACATGAGACCTGATCCTTCAAGTATCACAGAAAAGGAGCCTTATGAAAATTTTATTTTAAAATCTTTACACCAAGATAAAGTCCGCAGTTTTCATCGGATTCTGTTCAAACTTTCACAGAATGTTTGTACCATCATTAGGATTGTTTCTTTCCAAATTGGGTCTGAAATGTCAAGTATCATAGGCATAGAGGCTGTATGAAAAATTATTACCAAATCCTCATTAACACAAGAATGTCCTCAGTCTATATCAGAATCTCTTCAAACTTTAATAGAATGATTGTACTATCATTTGGATTGTTCCTTTGTAAATTGGGTCTGATCGGTTAAGTGACACAAGAAAAGGGACCTTATGAAAATTTTAGTACAAAATATCATTATCACAATAAAGACCTCAGTCTTTATCATTTTCTTCAAACTATCATTAGGATTGTTCCTTTGTACATTGGGTCTGATTTGTTTCACTGGAAAAGGGGCCTTATGAAAATTTTATTACAAAAATTCTTGACACAATTCAGTCCACTGTTTTCATTGATTCATTTAAAGAATGATTGTACCTTCATTAGAATTGTTCCTTTTGAAATTTGGTTTGTTCTGTAAAGTATCATGGGAAAAGGGGCCCTATGAAGATTTCACTATAAACTCATTAACATAATAAATTTCACAGATTACACAGATTGATTGTACCCTCATTCTAATTGTTGATTTTGACAGTGGATCTGATTATGGCAAGTGTCACATAAAAAGGGTCTTTATGAAAAACTTTCTTAAAATATTCTTGTTAACATAATGATGTCCCTTGATTTCACCAGATTCACTTCAAAATTTCATAGAATGATTGTACAATCACTTAAATGGTTCTTTTCATTACTGGGTACAATCCATCAAGTATCATGTAAAAAGGGGTCATATGATTTTTTTTAAATATTCTAGTAAACAAAATGAAGTCCTCATATTTCATTGGATTCCCTATTAACTTTCACAGAATGATAAAACTAACAGTAAAATATCACCGGAAAAGGGGCCCTTATGAGAACTTGATTTTAATATCTTTGTTAACACAATACAGTCAACAGTTTTATCGGATTCTCTTCAAAGATGCATGGAATAATTGTGGCATTCGAAACACAGGAAAAGGGGCCTAACAGTTTATCATTCAAAACATTCTTGTGTATTTGATGAACATCACAATCATTATCCAAATTTTATTGTCTTTTAAATTTCACAGGACAATTGTAGGGTTTTAAGGAAAGTTCCTTTTGGAACGAAATTGATCCATCAGAAAACACAGGAAAAGGGGGCTTATTGATTTTCATTCAAAACAATCCTGTTTATGTGATAAAGTCCACAATTATTGTCAGATTCTGGTGAAAATTTCACAGGATGATTGTAGGGTCATAGGGTAACTTTTTGGAAATGGAGTGGAACCGTCATGAAACACGGGAAAAGGGGCCTTGAGGATTGTTGTTCAAAATAATAGGGGGATAAGGTCCTTTTTTTTGAGGGTTTTTTTTGTTTTGTTTTGTTTTTTCTTTATGCATTCTTCTTTGAGTAATTAACTTCCTTAAATATCAGATTTCTTTAACGGAAAACTTGATAACCAGTAGATCGTCTCAGGCCCTCATGGGCCTATTGTTTAAATAATATTTTTTTTTTTTGAAGTTGGCTCACCTTAGCAAATTGAATTCTTATTCAGGTTGTCGGCCTAGAAGATTTGACAATTTTTATGACGTTATCGTTCATAAAACAAAAGTACCCGAAAAGGTTTCACTTTATCCCAAGATGTTGGACTTGACAGAAACCATAGTGGAAATGGCTCACTAGATCTACTAGCAATTTTCCATTATTCAATTTTTTCAGTTAAAGCTTTTAAGCTCCACTGGCTAAAGCTAGCGAGCTATTTTCATTATTTTGTGTCCGTACATGCGTCTGTACGTGAGTACGTCCGTAAACTTTTGATGTAAATAACTTCTCATAATTTATTGAACAGACTTTAACCCAATTTCATAGGAATAATCCTTGGGTGACTTTTTTCAGATTCCTTCAAAGAAATTTGATTGGATGAAAAACAATTGGCTTTTATAGACGGGACTAATATCCATATACGGTATATAGTGAACACTTTGAAAAATTTTTTTTCTCGGAAACTAGGGTATGGATTTCAACCAAATTTCACAGGAATGATTCTTTGGTGACTCTTTATCACAATTCTTCAAAGAATTTGCATCGGATCAAAAACATGGCATTTACTGGGGGGGGGGGGGGGCTATTCCAATATATAGTATATACTGAAAACTTTAAAAAATCTTCTTTTTACAGGAAAAAGTTGATTAATTTTAAACCAAATCCAACAGGGACGATCATTTGGTGACTCTTTGTCAGATTCCTTCATAGAACTTAGATCGGTTTAACAACATGGCTTTTATTGGCCGGACTTATTTCCGTATATGGTAAAGATTTTGCAAACCTTGTTCCTTGAAAATACTTTTATGCGTGTAAGACACTCAAGCGCAAGCCGCCGTCATAGCAAAGTTGGTAGCGCGCCAGACTCCTAATCTCCAATCGTTGGATGTCATGGGTACGATCCCCGGCGGCGGCACTTATTCTTTCCGAAATATGTCTCTCAGCAATGGGTGGATAATCGTAAACCTAAGTTGGATAGCAGCTGTAGGCCAGGAAAGAATGTAGTGGTATATAGTACTGGTGTGCGAAATATCAGGAATCCATTGTTAGGTGCTCCAGCCGCCGCGATTTGACTGAAATACTGCTAAAAGCGCCGTTAAACCCCATTCACTCAAGCGCAAATATTGATATCTTCTCAGAGGTCAATGAGTGTAAACCGCACTTGAGGCTTAACCACTAAATTCATTGAATGTATACGCAATAAAAAGTACATGTAGTTCTTTAAAGGCGAGCTATAAAACCCATTCCCACTCAATTCCCAAGAAAAGAATTTGGAAAACATAGTGGACAATGAAATGTGGACAATGAATGTTGAATCAACTTTGTTCAAATTGTAGAGAACTCCTTCAAAAGCACTCAATTCCGCTTTTTAAGCAGCTCAATACAAAGGCTTTGGAAAACATTTTGGACAATCAAGAAATTGCTTGTCACGAGCAACTTCTTCAATGTCCACAATGCTTTCTATGGCCTACAGGGCAAAGATTTGCTAAATTGCACAACCTTGAAATTGTCTTATGCAACTTCCTTCAATTTGAACCAGTCTGAGATTTTGAAATGTTGTAATGGGTTAACTCTCGGGTTACTTCAACCTCATTTATTTTTCATGGTAACCTTTGACAAGAGGATTACTTATCAAAACCATGCTTTACTATTTAACAGTACTTTCAGTACTTTGATTTCGCTAGTTTATAACCAACGCCTAAGCATAAGCCTAATGCGTCTATAAATTCAATAGCATTTTCTCTTAGAGATACCAAAAAGGTGGTAACTGCTGCATCGGAGCGCTCAAGTTATTCTGGTATTCAAATCGACATGTTGATTGTGCCTACTCATGGAATCCCAACAACTTTTTCGAGTAGAAAAAGAAATTTCGCACAAGTGAAACGCGATCGCTAGCCGCAAATTGCCATTGTCAGACGAAAACAGTTTAGTCCAAATTCATTGGATGTGCAGACGACAACTCTTTACTTGATGATTTAGAAGAAACATATTTTTGGGGTAGAAAACATGGATGAAAAAGAATTGCTTGAACATTAAAAGCAATTGCTTCACTTTTGCATTGGTTTCCAAAGCTTACTTAGTTACATCCGGTGGATTGTCACTTGATAATTTCACAAAAATCTGCGAAATTATCAAAATGAAAAACTCACTGTCCCAGCTTTCGTTCATTAAGATGTACCGAGGACTCAAGAAATTGATGACGTCATCATGTTACCATGTAGTTGTATTCGCGTGCATACTTACTCAAGGGTATTTTTTAGGGATTTTGGACAAGCATTTTATGACTTGTCTCCTTTTTGCATCATAGAAACAAATAAGCGTTTGTTTATCGTCTATGATTGGAAATCTTTCATTTTGTGAAGAATTAAAGCAAATTTTAAATTGTGGGTCCGCCACTCATGAAAATATAGCTTTTTAGCTGGCAAAGCGTCAGCTTTGATAGTTTAAGTGAACAGACAAAATATTGAGGTCTTCTCAAAGTTCAATTAGTGCAAACCGCCACTGGAGGCTTAACTACTAAATTCATTGAATGTCTACGCAAGAAAAAGTAGTTCTTCAAAAGCGTGCTATAAAACCCATTCCCATCCAAACACGCTTTTTAACAAATCGCAAGAAAAGGCTATGTAAAACATTATTGACAATGAAGAAATTGCTTGTCACAAGCAATTTCTTCATTGTCCATAATGTTTTATCCTACAAAGACAAAGTAAGATTGCTTAACAAAACCACGCTTTGCTGTTTACAGTTCGTTCAGTACTTTGATTTGTTTATTCGATGAAAGATAAATCGATCTCACACTGAAACAAACGATTATAATCTATTACTTGAGGATCTTAGAAAAATGAAAGTGTGTTGGGACGGATTGATGTAAGTACAGCAACAGGATGCGTGTTGAAAATAAATATTCTTCAAAAACAACTAAATAAAAATGAATGAATCAATCCAACAGATAAATAGATTTATAATACTACAAAGAAAATAGCCGCAATTTGATTGGTTAATAATCATCGACTTTAACTCGTATGCATTGCGCTGCGGTATGACATCACTTATTGCGACTTGCCTATGATATGAACAAAAATTTTAATGGCGGCCAGTCCACTCTCACTTCGTCAGTTGCTAAACTAAGTTTTCACACAGTAAAGCGAGTAATCTTAGATCTGTCTATTGAAATTTGTATTAAAGAGTTGTTTTGTTTTTTTAAATAGGTGTCACACTTTGTGTAGTATTTTTTCCATACTGCGCGTTGTAACATGAATGTGGTATACGTGTGATAATTGAAGGTCCAATGTCACAAGGATTATATTTTATTTACAGACGGAATTCGAAAACTATAGATGATCGCTGTTAATTGCCGTCGAATCGTTTTTGAATCTTAATTCTCTTTATAACGTAATTCTAGCTGATCGTCACACTGGTAAGACCCTCTTTGCTGGGATTCGAACCCATGTCTCTCACTAGTGTAGTGAGTGTTCGCCAATGATCTTCAGAGGATGATGATCTCAGTTGTGACTCCATAGCTCCATACACATATGCCTTAGCGAACACAATTCAAATGAATACTGAAGTACATTGAACTTTTCAACACAAATGTATAAAAGTCTACGCTTTCTCCCGAGACTGTTGACCTATTCCGTACATGACGTCACAAACTTTTACAAGAGGAGCCTTAGGGGGAATAGGTATTTTGGCTTTAATTTGCCATACATGACTATGCGATGAAAATTTAGTTCCAAACTTTGTAGTATAATAAATTCGTTATGCAATTTTTCTTCGAGATATATGACTATTGATTCTCAGCTGGAGAAAACGATGTCAACCCTCGCCGGATGACATCATTTTCTCAAGCCGTGAATAAATCGTCAAATATCTAGACAAGAAACCGTATAACTAATTATGAATACACGAAAAGAGATTTTAGATGAAACGCAAGTGACTTGTAAATCTAACCCCACATCCAAACCACCTTAAGTTAACTTCCGACTTTTTTTACTATCAAACGTTAGTTGATACGTGACGTCGGCCGAGCAACACCAGAAACGTTACGGTAGCTGTCCTATAGCTGGTCCCGCCAACTGACCCCTAGGCCCCGCCCCTTAACTCCAACAGGAAGTTCCGCTTCGATTTTTAACGGCGTTATTTTGCAAACTATATAGCCATTAGCATGTAACAAAACAATTAAATGGTTGGCCGGCGACATAATTGCAGTAACTACAGCTTGAATAAGATGTTGTTACGACGTTTCGGTGGACAAACCAACAAAAGAGGCTTACAAAAATGGCAACCAGTGTTGGAGTTGGGAGCTCAGGTCCTGGCCGAATAGATGATTTGATTGGTCGGACAGACGCGATTGGTCAACGAAAGAGTGTTTCTGTGCGATTAGTTATGACGAGCGCGTGTTTCTGTAAAGCAGTAACCAGGTACTTTTTTTGTGTGAAATCCGTAAAAAAACATATCACAGTTCAGATCACTTTTTACCTTAACCCTTTCCTGGACAAACCCGGGATTTTACGTGGCTGTGATTTCATACCTGAGAAAACAATGTGGAAAAAGAAGAAATTGCTTGTAACAAGCAATTTCTTCATTGTCAACAATGTTTTCCATCTCAAAGTTAAAAAACGATTCAAGTTCCACCACAAAGTTTGCACAATATTATAACTCAAGTTAAAGTCGTTTTAGAATTGGACAATAAGTTAGCGCTTTGATCGGACTCAGTATTACAAGTCAAGGAAAATTTGTTTTTGATTTGGAGAATAAACGGACTCGATATTAAAAGTCACGTTGAAGTTGTTTTCGAATTGAAGAATAGGTTAGCACTTTGATCGACGCAATATCATAAGTTAATAAAAATTGGTTTTGAATCTGAGAATAATTTCGCACTTTGGTCCGGATTCGGTATTATAAGTCAATAAAGATTCTTTTCGAATCGGACAATAATTTAGCACCTTTGTCGGACTCAATATTGTAAGCCAGTAGAAATTACTTTCGAATTGGAGAATAAGTTAGCACTTTGATCGTGCTCAATATTATAAGTCAATAAAAATGTTTTTTGAATTGGTTAATAAGTTAGCACTTTGGACGGACTCAATATTATAAGTCAATAAAAAATACTTTCGAATTGGAGAATAAGTTAGCATTTTGATCGTATTCAATATTATAAGTCGATAAAAAATGCTTTCGAATCGGACAATAATGTAGCACTTTGTTCGGACTCAATATAATAGAACAGAACAGAACAGAAATTTTATTCAAGATAACGACTTGAACACGTATGGTTCATCGTCGATATACAAAACATTATACAAAGCATACATGGGTATAAACACACTTAACAGTATAAATTACAAAGTATATGTGGAAATAATGAATAATGTAGGGGTCTTATTAGGATTAAATTTGCATATCGTTTGTTTTCTAAATTAATTCCAAATTTGTGATATGTAAATTATTAATTACCCGTTGTCAATATTCAAGTTTTGTTTTCGCTTTTCGTTTGCTTTTATAGAGTAAATACCAATTCCGTTTAGAATTTTAATGTTTTCTGAATTTAAAAGTTCTATTAATTTTTTAACGCTTGGTCTCTCGTAAAAATATTTTTTGATGTATAAATTTCTCAAATCCCTGTAAGCCGGACAGATTAACAAAAAGTGAAATTCATCTTCAATTTCATTAAGATTACAAAGTGAACAAATTCTTTCGTTTCTAGCAATATTTCTATGTCGTCCGCTTTCAATGTTTAATGTATGAGCTGAAAGGCGCAATTTCGCCACAGCGTTTCTATAAGAAGCAATTTTCATTTTATCTAAATATAAAGAAAAGGAGAAACTATCTTTAAGATTTTTGTATACGAATAAAGAAGAACGATTGTTTATATCTTGAAACCACTCATTTATGTATATATCAATCAATCTATTTCGAAATAATGGAATGAAAATTTTAGAGTTAACAGATGCTGGAAACAACCAAACATCGTAGAACCCGGATTTTTGTAGAAGTTCTTTTACTTTAAACGTCCATAAATTTTTATTGTTTAAATTTTCCATTTCCTTTAATACTGTTTGAAGAATGCAATTAGAAGTTTTCTCTAATGAAAACAAATTTAAAAAGTATTTTATTATTCTAACTTTCATATTAATGTGTAGTGGAAATCTCCCGAATTCTCCGTAAATAGCCGAGTTACAGGTTGAGGGTTTAACATTCAATGTCCTTTTCAGAAATTTTCTGTGAATTCTTTCAATAAGCTCGCTCGTGATAAAACCCCAGACCTCGCTAGAATAATAAATGATTGACGCAACAAATGAGTCAAATAAATGAAGTAGTATTTTTAACGGAATTTCTTTATTTTTGGTAATTTGGTGTAAATCGTTTAATGCACGAGTTGCTTTTCCTAATAAGGTTTTAATGGCATTATTGAAATTTCCGTTTGTACTAAAAACTAAGCCTAAGTAATTGAATGTATCAACAATTTCTATATTAATTCCTGAATATGTAAAGATAATATCATTTAGTTTTTGTCTACATTTACGAAAAATCATAATTTTTGTCTTTTGAACATTAACTTTTAATTTCCATTTCTCACAATACTTTTCAAATGCTAATAACAGCTGTTGTAATCCTGTAGGGGTGTCGGAAATTAACACTGAATCGTCTGCAAAAAGTAAGAGATAAATCGATAATTGTCCCAATGAAAAACATTCTGTTGTATGTTGTTGTAAAAACATCTCTATATCGTTAACAAAGAAGGAAAATAAGAAAGGTGAAAGCGATTCACCCTGTAACAATCCAACGTCACAGTTATATAGATCTGAAATAGAATTCATGTGTTTGACACATAGTTTTACATCATTATATATTGAGCGAATAACGGTAAATAGCTTACCTGAAACATTGTTTTGAATAAGTTTAAACCAGAGTCCGTTACGGTATATAGAATCGAAACATTTTTCTAAATCTATAAAACAACAATATAGTTTTTTCTTTTCAATAAACTGTTTTTGAATAAAAGAATTTAAGATAAAAATTGCATCGACTGTACTATGTTTGGCTTTAAACCCGAATTGGGCATCACTTAAAACATCATATTTAGCTGACCATGTATTAAGGCGTTCATTAATTAATGACGTAAATAGTTTGGAAAAACAACTTGTTAAAGTAATACCTCTGTAATTTGAGGGATCGGAGTGATCTCCCTTTTTGTGTATCGGTATAATTAATCCCTTCGACCATGAGCTAGGGAACGATTTTTTGTTCAAAATATAATTAAATAATTTCAAAAGAGGCTGTTCTAGATGGTCGATACACTCTTTAAAATATTCATACATTATGTTGTCAGTAGAACATGCTTTATTTGTTCCAAGTTTTTTGACACATTTCCTCAGTTCAATAGATGTAAAGGGTAAATCTAATTCTTCATAGATGCATTCAAAATTTTCATTAGAGTCGAAATCGATCAAAAATGATTCACACTCATCATCCTCTTGTTGATTTAAATTGGATGTTAAATGTTGAAAATGTTTGTAAAAATCTTCAATCTTAATACCAGTATCATTTTGTCTTTCTTTCTTTTGCCTAAATGTTTTCCAAAATTCTCTGGGTTTTGTATATTTCATACTTTCTAATGTTTCTGCGAATTTTCTGTTGTATTTGCGTTTAGCCATCTTACAATGGTACTTGTAGTCTCTCTTTTTAGAAATAAAGTTTTGCCTATTCTCCTCATTTTTTGATAAATTATATTGTTTTAAAGCTTCTTTATATAAAAATCTTTTTTGTTTACAAGTTTCATCAAACCAGTTTTTCATAGGGTGTTCATTATGGTTATTAAAATGTGTCCGATTTGAGACTTTACTAGTGTTTTTAAAATATTTGTTTCCTACCGTGTTTAGATAATTTGTAAAAGACAGAACTAAATGATCGGTATCACAGTTCTGAGATATATTATTTTCTAAGCTGGTGCAAAAATCTTCAATTGATATAGATATATCATGTTTAAAATGTTCCTTGTAATCACAATTCCACTTGTAGAAAATGGCTTCATTATTTTCACTAGTTCTAATATTTGGATTATTATTAACAACAATATTGAATGATATGGGAGCATGGTTAGAAAAAACATTAAAATCATGGACAATGAAATTAGATATACAATGAAAATTATTAAAATTAGTTAATAAATAGTCAACAGTACTTTTACCATTGTACGTGAAACACGTTAATTTACCAAGATTATAATCCGAGCCAAGTCGGCCGTTTACTATTTGCATATCAACTGCCTTACATAGATCAATCAAACAATCACCGAACCGATTAGATCCGTTATCGCATGACACGCGTGGGTTTATATCGGTTGGCTGAATGTTGTTTTGATCGTGATCGCTAAGTGGTCGATCATTATCTATACAGTCTGATTTACATGCGGTGCGTGCATTAAGGTCACCTAAAAGGAACACTTTACCCCCTAGATTTTTAAAATGATTTATATCTGATTCAATTTTTTCGAATATATCAAAGTCAAAATTTTCGTATATTGGGGAACCATCAGGGGCGATATAGGTTGAACATATGTAAATATTTTCGGGGATATTAAAAAAATCTTTATTTAATCTAAACCATTGAATACAATCCACAGCGTTTCGGACTAATTTTACCCCACGTGACAAATTATTTCTCACGTACAGTAAAATTCCTCCGCTACTTCTCTTTGCTCTTTTATTTTGCGATTTTCTGTATGAATGAAATAATTTATATCCATTGAGGGAAATTTTTGTATTCTTATTGGTCCAAGTTTCAGATAGAAAAATTAAATCGTATGTTTTGATTAATTGAGTAAATTCACAGTCATTCAGCTTATCACTGGTCAAGCCCTCTACATTCCATTGTACACATTTTACACTATTTCCACTATTGTCCTAGTTACTTGTAACCTGTGTTGTGGGTTCTCGGTATAGTCTGCCTTCAATATAAAGTCTATCCATGACTAAATGAGCCTCTTTGCCGTCATCACGAGCTTTTCTTAAAATAGGATAGAGTCTCTTTCTCGTACTTACTATCTCAGGCGGAAATTGTTGAGCAATACCTTCAGGTCGTGCAAGCTGGTCTGCACTATGTCTAACTCTCTCGCGGTCAGGGTAATAAGCAAACTTTGCAACTATTGGGCGGATTTTGTCATTTTTATATCTACCAATTCTGTGTGCTCTGTGCAACTTGATTTCACTTTTAGCATCTTGTATTTTACACTTGTTTTCTATCATTGTTAACACCTTATCTACACAGTCGACGTCTTTTTCACCCTTTTCTTCCGGAATACCGAAAAACAATAGATTGTCTCGCATACTCCTTGCTTTTAAATCTGTCATCTCCCTTTTCACAGTTTCATTTTGTTGTTGTTGTTGCTGTTCGATTAGTTTTATTTCAGTCAACATTTTATCAAGTTCGTTTTGCTTGGTCTTTACAGACTCCAATATAGAAGAGTCAAAATCTTTGCTCGTTTCAAGATCGCATACTTTTTTTTCTAGGCCAGTGACCTTGGTATCCAATTCATCTAATCGTTTATTGATTGTTGTAACGGACTTCTGTATTTTGTCTAGCTGTGATAATTTACCGTCTATTGTGTCTAACCTACTTAATATGACTGAGAACTGATCATTTCCCGTAAGGTTCATGTATGTAGGTGGAGTATTATAAATCGGGGTGAGACATGGTGAGACATGGCTCTGAGTTGTAGGAATTTGTGGCGATGCGTAGTTTTGTCCATACGAAACATAATTCCCATTCCCTGGGGTGTGAAACTGATTCTGATTGTTCATATTTGTTGTATCTTGTTGGTGATTTGAAATATTACTGCTTTTTGAATTATCGTTGTTACTCACGGTAGCCCGCCTTTTTTCTTCTCCTTTGTTCTCTGGGGTGGTCTTACTTCTATTTCGTTTTTTACCCATAATAAATCCAAAATCGTCATATTTCCGACATATTTCACATTACTATAGTCCAATGAACACTATATTTCTAATCCATTTATTTCAAGTTTCTTAATATCTCAAATATTTGATTTTTTCCAATATCTTTTAATTCAACTGAAAAGTGCGTCCATTACCCACGCATGCGCAGTTCAACAAAATCATAATAAGTCAATTCAAACTGTTTTCGAATTAGAAAGTACTTTTGTGGGAGTCAGCATTTTAAACCATATAAAATTGTATCAAAATTTGAATTAGCACCTTGGTGGGATTTGAAATTATAAGTCAAGTAAAAATTGTTTTCAAATTTATTGACCTAACCGGTTTACAAAAGGCATGTTCTATAAAAGCATACATGATAATTTAAAAGATGTTATCAGACAAGCTTACTAACGATTCTGTAACAAAATACCAAATCTCATAACGTTAGGTAGAAAATCCATTTAGTTAGCTTTCGATTATTTAACGGACATATGATGTCATAAAAAAAGCAATGAAATCCTCTCTGTAATAGGGTATGATGTAAAACCACAATTAGATAGAAATAAAACATTCTGGTCATTCGTTATTTACCTTTTATATTAACTTTTACACGACTTTATGGATCGTGATTTTCAATAAAGAAAATCGACGAACCAATCAAATTATACATTTAGATCGGAAGTGATTTTTGTTCTTCAAACATTGGTCAACATTTATCTGAAACATTGTTGTTGGTTTTGCGACCTAAGCGTCGTAACTACAACTTATTCAAGTTGTAGTTACGACGTTTAAGTCGCCAACCAACCATTTATTCTACGTTATGCTAGATGTTACTGGCCATAAAATTCGCCGAATAACACCATTTAATATCTAAAAGGAGTTTCTTGTTGGAACTCAGTGGACTTGACCAAAGATACGTTAATTGTCATGGTCACTATTTGATAACAATACGGGGTTTGTATTAAGGAGCCAGTCTACATCATTATTTCATATTTGAATTTCACAATGAGGGCTGTGATTGGTCGAGACATATATTTTGTCCAATAAGAACCCTAGTTAAGAAAATGGACTGGTTCGTAGATATGTTCCTTACCATTTAGATTTTTCCTCCCATTGGGTCAAAGATTCGAGTATATGATTTTAAACGGGTAGATACCTATTCAATAGAATATATCGTTGTTATCATTCTAAAACGTCGTAACTAAAGCTTGAACCAAGCTTTAGTTACGACGTTTTAGAACGACAACGACGATATGTCATAATATATGATCATTTACCTTCGAGTATAAAAAGGCGGACGTACGTGACGTAAACCAACGCGAAAATAACAAAATTATTCCAAACATAGATTCCTAATTAAGTTAGTCGTGCTTCTCGACCAGACAATTTCTGTTCAAGATAAAAATTTAACACATTACCACACAATGACACTTTCTGACGCCCTGAAGAAATATGTTCATTGAGAACTTTGAGTGGAAAGGAGAAATTGCTAGTTACGAGCAATTTCTCCTTTTCTCAAAATGTATTCTGTCCTATTTGGGACTTGTTTTCCCATTTCAGCGCGATTTGAAATGTTGTCTGCAGCTTCTTTCAATTTGGACAAGTCTAAAATTTTGTTTTCTTGTATTAGGCTTATCCTATGTCTTTGGAATAATCAAATTTTACTACGCGGCGAGATCCATTGCAAATTATTTATCACTAGGCCTACTATATATTCGTATTGCATTTCTTATAAACCAGCGAATTTTGACTATGAAGGAAAAAGAGGCTTACGAAATTTGACTATAATCAACCAACAATAACGATGTTCGTGGTGTGACGTCATTTTACCGGAAAATGACGCCATTTAGCCATATTGTATCAGTTCAGTACATCTATCTATGATATGGATTTTCCCCCAGTCCGATTTATGTCCGCGGGTAGTGAATGTATCTTATCAGGTAATTCGGCATAGATTATCTTATTAAATAAAGATTGTGTTTCAAAATCAATTTCAGGCATGCGTAAAGAACACGCCCCACAAAGCCGATATGGTTATTACAATCCCTTTTTAATATCAAAATTAAAGATGTATCAATGTAATTTACAAAAAGAGATCACTTTGAGTCAAAATTACTCATTTGTTGGCCTTTAGCATCCTTTCAAAATATATCAAAGTCAGCTCTTTGACGTCAATGATCCTTAACTCTGTCCGATTTAATAAATATACCTAAATAGTTCTTCCATAAAGTATTCAATATTATCCTAATACACTGGTATACTTAGTCATTCGCACACAAAAACGAACTACGAATTAAATGAGAAAGACAGAGAGAGAGAAAAAAGATGATGATGTCTTGTGCGCATGTGCAAGTTTCTAATTAGGTCATCGAATTAGGCGTCTGAATGCGTCCCCTAGCCGTTGGAATCTAGAATATGCCCTGGCTGGATTTCGACAGTATCCTGTGAGCTCTCGAAGGCTACATTTATGCATGCAACACTCGCAGGTTATTTTGACTCTGGCCCGTTTATCAAGGAATAAAGTCGCTTCACGTTTGGTTAAGAAGTAGTCCGCCAAAAGAGAGTTGGTCTCTGGTAGATCTTCTACAGAATCTAGGTCTTCAGAATCTAGAATAGAATAAAAAAAAAAAATTGCATGACGGGATTTTCACAACTTAGAAGTATCGAAACAAACACGTTTTAATAGTATTGATATAACGTGGGTGATATCACACGAATGAGCTAGAGCCTATTGTAACGCTTTTTCGTTGCCTTGAAAATGACGCCAGCAATTACCTCATTTAACAAATAGCGTTTGTTTCGCGGAATACCATAAATCGATGAATAACATAATGTTTTTATATCAATTTGTAATGAAATTTAGGTCATACTATAAAAAGAAAATCGAATTTGTGTTCACAAAACACCGAGTTCATCAAAAACCCGTCACATTAAACTGATAAAAATGTTTTCGTCTCGTTTTAGATAACTCGCTTGATAATTTTAGTATTTCACGACCTCATGAGCAATATCTATACACCTTTTGTAAAAATGAAACCTGACTTTGGACTGCGAAGAGAACAAAGAACTTACTAGTTACAAGATTTTTTTTTCTTTTCCACAATGTTTACTCGAGTATAAAAACACATGCATAGATGCAAAAACAAGGGGTTGAACATGAAAGGGTCAATGCAGGAGTAAAGCGTAAGTAGGCATTTTTGTTTTAAAAGGTATCTAAAGGCTACATTCAAGATGAAATGGGCGTACATAATAACTTAAAGCAGAGCTCAGTTGTAAAATAATAGTCCAAAAATACACATCGTCGTTGTCATTTTAAAATCTCGTAACTACACTTTGATAACAAGCTGCAGTTACGATGTTTTAGAACGCAGCGACGATAAATTCATTGTCCTTGATAAACAAGATTAATATGATACTTCTAATGTTGGAAAAATGTCACGTCTACGGGTGATTTACAAAAATGTGGTTTTAATAGAAAAAAGATTATAGAGTCTTGAGTGAAAAAGAAATAAACGTTTCTTTGTGATTTACTAGTCGGCTAGACCGAAAATATCATCAAAAAGTCGATGTAATATTTCTTACTGGAATGGTAAAAATATTCTCTTCAGACGATTTTTGCCGAAACATACAACAGACAACCACTTTAAACCCATATCAACACGATTTAGCTTTTTGGCGCCTCTCAAGAAAAGAAAACGACTTGTAATAAGCAATTTCCTCAATGACCGCAATGTTTTCTATCCTTAAAACCAAAGGTTTTCTAAATTGCCACAACTTAAAAGTGTCCACTGCAACTTCTTTCAATTTGCACTAGTCTAAATTTTGTCGTCTGTAAATTGGTTAAGGCAATTAGTCTGGTACTTTAAAAAGTCGAGTTTCCGTCAGAAATTGACCAATCGCTTGTACCGCCCACTAACTTCGTTGGCCACGCCAACCGACTCCAAGAAAAAGTCAAGCTTTGATTTTTATTTTGAAGAATTTGCGGCCAGGATCTTGTAACAAAAAGTAAAATAGTTGGTTAGCGACCTAAACGTCTTTGCAGTGCTAAGACGACTTAAAGGGGACTTTTGACCCAAACGGTACACCATATGCTACGGTTCTGACGATAAATAAACAGACCTACATGGTCTTAGTTTATACCTGATGTAAGTAAACTGATAAAAATGTTTTCGTCTCGTTTTAGATGACTCGCTTGATAATTTTAGTATTTCACGACCTCATGAGCAATATCTATACACCTTTTGTAAAAATGAAACCTGACTTTGGACTGCGAAGAGAACCAAGAACTTACTAGTTACTAGATTTTTTTTTCTTTTCCACAACGTTTACTCGAGTATAAAAACACATGCATAGATGCAAAAACAAGGGGTTGAACATGAAAGGGTCAATGCAGGAGTAAAGCGTAAGTAGGCATTTTTGTTTTAAAAGGTATCTAAAGGCTACATTCAAGATGAAATGGGCGTACATAATAACTTAAAGCAGAGCTCAGTTGTAAAATAATAGTCCAAAAATACACATCGTCGTTGTCATTTTAAAATCTCGTAACTACACTTTGATAACAAGCTGCAGTTACGATGTTTTAGAACGCAGCGACGATAAATTCATTGTCCTTGATAAACAAGATTAATATGATACTTCTAATGTTGGAAAAAATGTCACGTCTACGGGTGATTTACAAAAATGTGGTTTTAATAGAAAAAAGATTATAGAGTCTTGAGTGAAAAAGAAATAAACGTTTCTTTGTGATTTACTAGTCGGCTAGACCGAAAATATCATCAAAAAGTCGATGTAATATTTCTTACTGGAATGGTAAAAATATTCTCTTCAGACGATTTTTGCCGAAACATACAACAGACAACCACTTTAAACCCATATCAACACGATTTAGCTTTTTGGCGCCTCTCAAGAAAAGAAAACGACTTGTAATAAGCAATTTCCTCAATGACCGCAATGTTTTCTATCCTTAAAACCAAAGGTTTTCTAAATTGCCACAACTTAAAAGTGTCCACTGCAACTTCTTTCAATTTGCACTAGTCTAAATTTTGTCGTCTGTAAATTGGTTAAGGCAATTAGTCTGGTACTTTAAAAAGTCGAGTTTCCGTCAGAAATTGACCAATCGCTTGTACCGCCCACTAACTTCGTTGGCCACGCCAACCGACTCCAAGAAAAAGTCAAGCTTTGATTTTTATTTTGAAGAATTTGCGGCCAGGATCTTGTAACAAAAAGTAAAATAGTTGGTTAGCGACCTAAACGTCTTTGCAGTGCTAAGACGACTTAAAGGGGACTTTTGACCCAAACGGTACACCATATGCTACGGTTCTGACGATAAATAAACAGACCTACATGGTCTTAGTTTATACCTGATGTAAGTAAAGGCACTGCTCTTTTACCATGTCTAGCGTAGCCGTCAGTAGAACATACTAGTTTTAGAGTTCTTGGAATAGCATCTCCACAAATACCCTACAGAAAGAAAGGGTAATATTGTTAATGAAGCATTGCTTAACCATTTCCTGTTTTTCAAAATTTGGGTCTTTTCCAATTTGAATGAAATTGCAGATGACAGTTAAAAGTTCATGCAATTGAAAAGTAATCAATCCATAGGGTAGAAAAGTATTGTCAGAAAAGAAGAAATTGATTGTTACAAGCAATGTCTTCTTTTCCAACAATGTTTTCTCAAGTATAAAACCACAGGAACGTAAAACAAGGGAATGAACAGGAAAGGGTAAAATCTAAACAGTAACACACAAACAGTTAAACCCATTACAACTCAATCCCTCTTTTTTGCGCCCCTCAAGAAAAAAACTTTGGAAAACATTGTGGATAATGAAGAAATTGCTTGTATCAAGCAATTTCTTCATAATCCACAATGTTTTCTATCCAAAAAGACGAAGAAATTCAAAATTCCATCAACTTGAAAATGTCGTCTGCAGCTTCTTTCAATTTGGACCAGTCTAAAATTTTGCTGAGTTGGAATGGGTTAAACACACAAAGATAGCTGTAGTCTTTAAATAATGGTCGGCCCGAACGTTTTGTGTCTGTTCGTTTTTCGGAAGTTTTTCTCCTAAACTACTAGTAGGATTTGAATCAAATTTCACACTAGAACTCGATATCAAGATTTGCAGATGTAATATTTGCTGAAAAAATCTATCTGATCCCGACCCTTTCCTCCATACTTTTGACCAAATCCACCCAATCTGTTTCTATGCAACCACCAAGGGAAAAAGCTTTGGAGAACATTATGGAAAATGAAGAAATTGCTTGTAACTCTTATAAGCAATTTCCACATTGTTTTCTAACCAGTCCAAAATCATGTCGTCTGCGAGTTGGATAACGTGAAATCTCTACGGATAACTCTGTTTCGTGCACGATCATAAGAATTGTCAAATCTACTTGGCAAGTAACCTAAATAAGAATTCCACTTGCCTAAGTGAATCACCTTCAAACTATTGACCAATCGCGGTGGTCAATCAAATAACCCGCCGACCAATTAAATTAATCATTCAGACCTGAAATGGGTTTTAAACTACGACATTGGCCGCCATTTTGTTCTACCTTTTTTGTTGGTTTTGCGACTTAAACACCGGAACTACATTTTTTCAAGAGGTAGTTACGACGTTTAGGTCGCCAATCAACTATTCTAGTTTTTTGTTACACGCTTCTTTCCATAAATTTTGCAAAATAACGCCGTTCAAAATCTAAGCTGGACTTCCCGTTGGAGTCGATGGGCGTGGCAAATGGAGTAAGTGGGCGGGGCTAGCGATTGGTCAATTTAGGTAAACTTTGTGTAATTTAAACTTTGTGTAAATTATACAGACCCGTGGATGTGGAGTGGAGTGCGGCCGGCATTCTCTGGAGCCAAATGTTGAGATCACATTAAACGAAACAACAACAACCCCCAAAAGTACACCAATCATTGATCCCGCCATCGGCTCTACTGAAATGAGAACAAATGATAATTGGTTAACCGCAATTTACGAATCGCTGACAACGCCCCCTAAGCTCCAACAGGAAGTTGAACTTCAGGGAGTTTCATTTCCATATTAAACGGCGTTATTCACAAGATTTGTGGCTTGTATTATGTTAAGCGAAATGATTGGTTGACGACCTAAAAGCCGTAACTACAGCTTGAATAAGCTGTAGTTACGAACTTTAAGTCGTGCACACATTAAAATTTTCAACAAAAAATGTTGGAGATCAACACTACACCTCCGATATATATGCGCGATCTGATAGGTCAATTGGCTTTTTGAGAGACATGGCGATTTATAAGTTGGTGACCTTTGACATCAGTTCTAGATATTGACACAAGAAAGTACAGTTAATCTTTTCTTAACCGACCACTCAAGGGAGCCCCCTTCCCCCCCCCCCCCCCAAAAAAAGAGGTCGCTTAGAAGCATGGTCGCTTAATTCATTACCAGATGGAAAGATTTAGACTAGTCCTAATTGAAAGGAGTTAAATAGTATTCTACAAAAGCTACTCGACATATACGGCCTGTAAGAAAGAAAGACTGTTGAAATATTCCATTTTTAATTCAAGCGTTCGCGCTAATATTTTGAAAGTGCACGCGTTATCTAACGAGTGCAATTTCAAAATATGAGCATGCACGCGTAAAAAAGTAAACACCGCCATGTAATTCAGGAATACGCGCACATTTTATACCATTGGACGCTCAGTAATTATGCGGGCACGCCTAAATGTTATGAGTGCATCTGTATTATTTACGCGTTCAATGGTTTATTTCAGCGTGTACTACCTAAAGTGGACTTTTGGCCCATTTCGGGCGCCATATTTGAACGTATTTCTCGGCTTGATAACCCGTCACAGTTTGAACCTGAAGCCGATACTTTACTACAATACAAATCCAAGAGTCAAATATTGCATAGCATCCACGGCGCCCTAGTCTGTTTGGTTTTGACAAGCAATGTACAAGAATTATGAATTTAGGGAAATATCGTAAACTGTAATGCTTGTTCAAGTTAACTCTATTCCACACAATCCCTCAATTTTACGAGCCAAAGAAATATAGGCATAGAAAAACTGTGAGGAAAGAAGAAAGTGCTGGTAACAAGCTTTTTTATTTCTTTTCTTTTTTTCACAATGTTTTCTACCTCGTTTGACTTTCATTTTCAATTCAAACCAACTTTGTTCTTGTCGTCTTCACACCGTATTCAATTTTTACATGTTTAATATTGTATTGATTGGGAACGAGTTAAATAATTTGCCAGGAAAACGTTATTGGTGTTGAAAATTAGCAAAGAGTAGTGGACTTTTACGGTAAGTGCACGCTGCAAAAATAAGAATATGATTTACATATTGCAAAAAAAAAAAATACATATAGTTCATGGGCACCAAAGGAACGAGAACATTATCAACGTGAAATAGTTATGGTAATGATTATAAACAAGACAGCTAAATTCTTCAAATAATTTACTTGAATCCATGAAGAGAGAGAGACACACATAGACAGAGAGAGAGAAAAAGAGAGACAGAGAGAACGAGAGAGAGAGGGGGAGAGAGAGAGAGAGTGAGATAGAAGAATAACAGAATTACAAACCGAACCAGTGAAAAGTCTCACTCGATAAGAGATTTGGCAATAATTGATTTTTTCAAATTTACCTACCCAAAAAGTACTCATATAACCCATTCCCCTCAAAGACGAGTAATAGGAAAAATTTGAATGAAATTAAGAACTAAGACAAAAGATGTGAATTTGTAGTTTTTTATTGTCTTATAACAAACTCAAGCGTATGGTAAAAACAACAACAACAATAAACATTTAAGATTACATCAGTAGCTTAACGATTTTTATGTATTGTTCAAGCATTACATGATGCTTTTGTTAACGTGTTGCACTCTAGAACAAAACCATACTTTAAGCTTAATTACTTGACTTTGATTTCGAAAACAACAATATATCATATATTTTGTACCGTGTAACCCCTTGCTAAAAGGTGTATAAAAAGATGTTGTACTACTTTGGCTGACAGATTCTTCTGTGAAGGAATCAAGACTAGACAAGTGTATCAGTTGTGTTTCTGTCCTCTTAAAAAGAAGATGATTTGTTTGGATGGGGTTTAACCCATTCCAACACAAGAAAATTTTAGACTGGTCCAAATTGAAAGAAGCTGCAGACGACAATTTCAAGGTGATGGAATTTCAATTTTTTTTTTTTTTTTTTCGTCTTTTGGGATAGAAAACATTGTGGATAATGAAGAAATTGCTTGTTACAAGCAATTTCTTCATTGTCCACAATGTTTTCCAAAGCTGTTTTCTTGTGGGGCGTAAAAAGGAGGGCTTGAGTTGGAATGGGTTAACACCACTTTTAGCAGTAATTCAGTCATATCGAGGCAACTGCAACACCTAGTATTCCTAGTATTTCTCATACCCGTACTACCACTACATCCTTACCAAGCAATCAGGTTTACGATTATCCCCCCATTTGTGAGAGACAAATGTCGGAAGGATATTTACTGCGACCGGGGATCGAGCCCTTAACGTCATGATTTTGAAACTTACGGGCTACCCACTGCGTTATGGTCGCGGCTATCTACAAAGACGATTTTTTTTTTGTTCAACGCTAGCCACAAACATTTAACTATGATTTAATTAGTTTCGTCTATCAAAAACGGGCGTTCTGATTGGTCGAAAAAAATTATTCTTAACTCCATGAACAAAATTTGAGCACGCAGCGAGTTTGTATGCTTCCGCACAAAATAGTCCCATACAAAAAGCTATCAAAAGATGAAGCTTTTTTGCTTTTCTTTTCGATACTATTATATTATAAGCTTCGCGTATTCATACAGTGAGATTAGTTTTTTCGTTTCATACCTCCATGAAACAAAAAAAATCTCTTCATCTCTTAATTGGATAACAAGGCATCCATGATAAATTAGAGTTCCAAACAAACAAACAAACAAAAAACAAACGACTGCAGCCAGTCTTATTTTGTGCTATAAGCTTTAAAAATAGACGGACCGTGCTGTCAGTCAAAGAAACAATCGACCAATCAAATCATGCATGTAGACCGTATGGTCTTTATTGGCCAAATAAGGTGTACTGATACATCTGAAAAGAATTAACCCATTTAGGAATCAAAGTACTGAAAGTGCGGTAAGCTAGCAAAGTATGAATTTGTAATGTTATCTTCTTTGCCAAAGGTTATAATGATAAAGAAACGAGGTTAAAGTAACCAAGGAGTCAACACAATCCCTCCTTTTTACGCCCCCCCCCCCCCAAGAAAATAGTTGTTGAAAACAATGTGGAAAATGAATAATTGCTTGTAACAAACAATATCTTCATTTTCCACATTGTTTTCTACATAAAGAGATAAATACTTTAGAATTTTCAACAATTGAATTTGTCGTCTGCAACGTCTTTGAAGACTCTGATTAGAGTAATTTTTAACAAGATGTGCTCAAGTGAGCGAAAAATACCTATGAGATGATCTTGCATGCAGAGTTTTAAATATTCCTAAATTACATAAGAATTGCTTTTTATGGCGTAGGCATTTAATGCCTTTAGGGATTAAGCCTCCACTGGCAGTGTGCACTCGTTGAACTTTGAGACGACCTTAAAATGTTGTCAATAAACTTAAGCTATCAGAGCTGACGCTTTGCTAGCTAAAAATACAGATATATAAATTACTTCCCTTAAATAAAACCTATTTGTTCTGTTATTTTGGAAGAAGTGGCCATCAGTTTGTAGAATTCCAATCTTAAAAAGCTCTGGGAAGAATATGATTGTGTGATTCCGAATCAAAGTATCGTGAAAACCTTATCGGAAGAGGAGAAATAACGATTCACAAGCATTCTATTCTGTTCATTTTCAAAAGAAATATTCCGAATAGATGATACAAATTATGCTTACACTGTGTTATCCAAATTATGCCATTTTAAATTGTTTACTACTTCTGCTCTCTATATTTGCAATAGTTCAGAAATTATTGTTGAAAAAAAAACGCTTGTAACAAGAAAAATTTCTTTTCTAAGAAAATATTTATAAGTTACTTTCTTTTCAATACTATTATAATCGCTGGCTCTGCCTCCTGAGTACTAAAATCCGACAGGAAGTTTCGCTTCGATTTTCTAACGGCGTTATTTTGCAACATTTATGACCAGTAGCATGTAACAATAAAGTAAGATCGTTGGTTAGTGATCTAAACGTCGTTACTTCAGCTTGAATAAGCTGTAGTTACGACGTTTAAGTCGACAAACCAACAGGAAAGGTTGACAAAAATGGCGGCCAAAGCGGAGTTAAAAGCTCGGATCAGGGCTGAATAAATGATTTGATTGATCGGTTAAGTCCTAGATTGACAGACTCGATTGGTCAATTGAATTGTGCCGTCTCTGTCAGTTTCTTTCATAAAGTCTCAAAGTGTGTGAATAACACAAGAAAGTCTATAATAAGATATGGAAAATATGGTGATACATTGTTGACCGGACTGGTTTGAACCATGCAATTCTTTTGAAAATACAATTGGCCAATCGCTGGTCCCGCCAGATATAGGTATATTCATCGCTGTATAAATTTCATTGTTATATATAATATATGTATATATAGATATAGATATATTTATCGCTATATAAATTTCACAATAAAATTTATAGATATAAATATATATATATATATATATATAAATTTCGCGGTACTCTGTAAATTATTTTTTATAATAATTCTACGAACCTTTTTCAAAAAACAATACATGTTGTTGTTGTTTTGTTTCGTCGGGAAAAAGAAAGTGACCATAAATAAGTTTACTTCTTGATATTTAGAAGTTTGTTGTTTTGCATTTGTTGACGACCTTGCATCGAATCTATGATCAGAGCAAAAGTCATCTTTCCATATGTCTAGACGTGTGGGTGTTTTCAAATACTAGTTATTTTCCAATTGTTAATTTAATTTTGGCGCTTTAATTCGTGGGAATAGAAACCTACAAAGACGCTAATGATCACAAATTAGGAATCTATTCTTGGTTTAATTACAATTGAGCAGGACTTTCTAGTATAATTTTCTGTCTTCCAGACAACCGGCTAGGTAAACAGGACAAATATACCCTTTTTTCAAACGTTACTACTTCGATTTTTGTTTTCTTTTTTTATTTTTATTCTTTCGGGAAGGGGGCATCTTCAGACATCAAAATCATTAACTTATTGACTATTCCAGACTGAAAGAAGTTGCTGCGAAAGTTCAATGAGTTTAAATTTAAATTGAGCATAAAGTGCATGGCATGTAGAAAATATAATTAGAAAATGAAAAATTGCTTGAAACAAGCATTTTCTCTCTTTATTCAAAATATTTTCTTCAATACATTTTAAGCAAAGCAGAGATTATGTGGTGATGTTTTAATGTTTTTCGATGATTTATCAAGATTTCTAAGTTGATTAGCATTTGATAATTTTATAGTTTTTAAAAAAATTATCAAAATTATAAATTCACTGTTTATAACTGATTTTAACCATTCTTCGTTCATTTGCTCTATTTACAGTTAACTTGCAACACGAAAGCCGACGCATGATGATGCATTTTCCGCGAACGACATGCACGTGCAAAAAGACAATTCCTTATATTTTGCTAATAAGTGATTTTTGCATTGAATATTTCTGATAATTTATAGTTTTTGGTATATGATTGACATGTTTATCGTGATTTATCATTATTAGTATTATTGTCCTTCATGGCTCCATTACCCGTGAGAATACATTGTGGACAATGAAGAAATCGTTTGTTAGAAGCAATTTCTTCATTGTCTACAATGTTTCCTACACAAAAAGTGCTTTTCTTCTAAACTAAATTGAAACGTACAACACTCATCTTTTTGTACTATCAAGAAATAAATGTTTGCACAAAGCGCAATTCAAAGTATAAATGTACAAGTTGTAGTGAGTTATCAAAGGTCAAAGATCAATTTTCTCTAAACAGGTATAGACAAAATTGACCTTTGACAAATCTCTATTACTTGTACATCTTTAAAAACCACAAAGTCAATGAAACGAATGTGCTTTTACCAAGAAAACAATCATAGTGCAGAATTCTGAGTTCAAATAGAAAAGTAAAGATCGATTAACTTAATTTGCCGCAAAAGTTATGCTTCGAATACTAATTAGAAAATTCAACGCTAATCCTATTTTCGATACTGTATGTTAACGGACACAATTTTTCTCTGGATTTTCGAGTGTCTTTTTTTATAGAAATTATCGTTAAATGTATGTTTAATATTTTGTATTTGTTTGCCATATTCTGTATTTTTGTAAATGGCTATAGACATTTTATGTCGATGTTTGCCATTAAATTGTTATTGTAATAAGAGCTTTAAGTCTTTCAATTTTGTTTTTTTTGTGTATGTGTGTTTGTTTGTTTGTTTTGTTTGTGTGTGTTTGTGTATGTTTTCGTGTGTGCCTGCGTGAGTGCTTAAAATACGTAAAGATACAAGGTTGATTAAACGGTTCAAACTTTACGTCTATTTTAAACGATCAAAGGAATGTAATTTCATCTTTCCCACAATATTTTCTATGAAATAGGATGATTACTTTTTTAATTTTCTATACCGTATAATTACGTGTGTTATCCTTTTAAAATTCCTTCTAAATTTGGACAAGTCTAAAAAAATGAAACCAGTAAGGGGTTTAATCAGAACGGCTTTTGTTACATAAACTCATTTTTTGCCCCAACTTCTGAAACATTTATCGGATTATCAAGAAAAACCTCAATAACGTTTTCACTATATCGTATACTAAACAGCGTGCAACCCGTAAGTCGGCGACCAATATACAAATTGAATGAATTAATTTTTACGATATTTTGTCGGCCCAATGACGATACAGATTTTTTTTTTCAAGCTTTAGGTATGATTTTGCACGCACAATGACGATATATTAATACGTTAAATACGTCATCGGGACTAAAGCAAATCATTGTTTATCCCATTTCCACACAAGAACTCCTTATTACGCCCCTCAAGAGAAAAGGCTTGGGAAAAGATTGTTGAAAATGAAGAAATTGATTGTACCAAGCAATTTCTTCATTATCCACAATAGTTTCTATCCAAAAGACAACAACAAAAAAAATCCATCAATTTGAAATTGTCGGCTGCAGCTTCTTCAGTTTCGACCAGTCTAAATTTTTTTTGTGTGGGAATGGGTTAAAAAGCAATGTCGTACAGAAATGAAGGGTTACGAAAGAAGACAAAAAAAACGGACAGGACTTTCGTCCTGAAGAATATTATAAGTCAATTTGAAAATTAAAAATAATGGGAAGTGTACAGAATTATTGAAAATAGTCTGGAAACATAATACTTACATTTGTTTGAAATTACATCATAATTTTGCTGTTTTTCAAGGAAACGATTTGACATGAAATCAGTGAAGATAAGGAAAAAATATGTAGATAGAACATAGGTTCATTGATTGATTAGATAAACGAAGATCTGACATTAATACTAAAAATAATGCTATTATAATGTATTATTCTTAGTCAAAACTATAGTGTTTATTGTTTAACCCATTCCCACTCAAGCTCTCCTTTTTAAGCCCCTTACTGAAAGATCTTTGGAAAACATTGTTGAAAATGAAGAAATTGCTTGTATCAAGCAATTTCTTCATTATCAACAATGTTTTCTACCTAAAAAGACAAAAAGAATTGGAATTCCATCAACTTGAAATTGTCGTCTGCAACTTCTTTCAAGTTGGACCAGTCTAAAATTTTCTTGTGTGGGAATGGGTTAAGAAGCGTTCACGTGTTATGACATTAAGTTTTTATATTGTTGTTGTTGTTGTTGTTTGCCTAAAAAATATGTGTCTTTTATATGTCCTGATATAAAACAAAAGAGATAAAAATCACAAACATTTTTTTAATTATTTTATTCTTATGCCTATGTAGACCACAACCCCAAACCAAAACTTTCCGCATTTGTCAGGTTTTTATGGGCTTAGAATGATCATTCTATCTTACTGTCTATTCATTTCTAAAATACCAACCTCAGTTGACCTCACTGTTTCTAACCTCTTTTTTACCCAGTTTATTTATTTCTAATTTCCAGGCAGAAGGATTAATTTCAATTTCAAAATAATTGTTCTTTAGTTCGTATATCAACATTCAAGACTTCTGAATAGCTGTTTTTTTAACATTTCTACGAACAAATGTTTGAGCACGCAACTATTTTGTATGTTTGTGCACAAAGTAGATCCGTCAAAATTTTGATGATTATTCACCGATTATAAAATATAAGCCAAAATTATTTCTAGGGATTCATTATTGTCATTGCGATATTTCTTGTAAGCCTCAATTAATTTACCAAACGGGCGAAATTAATAGATCTAGACTAATAGATTAATAGAAAGACTTTTGTTTACAAACAAAAACCTTTATATAATCACAACGTTTATGACTAGGTCGTTCTAACCAGTTAGTTCCAATCGGTCAATTGGCCAATCGCGACTGTCAATCAAATCGACCAATGAAATCATTGAGACAAGAAGTGAGTTTTTGTCTCCAACATTGGCCGCTATTTTTGTTAACCTTATTTGTTGGTTTGGCAATAAACGTCGTAACTACAGCTCTTGTGTCTTTTTTTCTTGGGGGGGTCCATCTTCAGACACACAAGTTGTAGTTTCGTCGGCGTCAATGGGCTGGGCAAAAATAGTAATACTGCGGGTCACCGATTGCTTTGTTATAAATTCACTGCCATTATAACCAAAACAGCAGACTTTGCACTCTGCGAGTTACTCCATTTTCGAAATATCCAAATTTTTGTTGTCTAGAAATAAGTTAACGAATGAAATAAAGGCGTGGAATATTTCCTAGACAAATATTTCTTGATTTAATCAGAAAGCAGACATACTGACCTATTCAGGTTGACAAATATTTATGGGTAGGTCAATACTTATTTGGTCTATGATCCTATTATGTATGGATTGACGTGGTAATGAAGAATTAATCCCAAACATGATATTAATCAATGAACAACCGTATTTATAGCATCTATTCGATACCTGCAAGCAAGTTACGTTGGGTCAAAATCTGACATTAGAATAAAAGCTTCTTTGGTCAGGGTCACGTGATTATTCCAGGTCCATAAGGGGGACGGGGGAGGGGGTTAGACCCTCAGTAATTTTCAAGAGGACATAAAATGACCCATTATTTCGCACTGATTTGCTTATATTGACTAAGAAAATCCTTAAATTTCTAAGTTATTACCCAACTTACACCATTTAAAAATGTTACAATTTTACTCCTGTGTTTTCAGGTTTAATCCACAAACTCATAATACCGCTTTGTGACACAATGAAGAAATATTATCGTTGAAAAATTTGTGGGAAAAAGAGAAACTGCTTAAAACAAGCAATTTCTCCTTTTCTCACAATGTTTTCTTCCCTATTTGGCATTCTTTCCCAATTTCAGAGAAATTTGAAATGTCGTCTGCAACTTATTTCAACTTGGATCAGTACAAATTAATCGCCAGATAACGGGTTCAATCATTTAAATCATCGAACAAGTTTGTCGACATTAAGACACATTTATTTGTCCATTCCATTCGGTTTTGGGGGCGGGCTGGCATGTACTTTGATTATTCCGCTTTTCGTCCGCACAAGCTTTAACTTTTGATTGTAAGCATTATGACCTTTCATTTAGTTACATCAATTAAGCCCCTTCCCACTCAATGACGCTTTTTACACAATATTTTGTACCACATAGGATGATTTCATTTCAAAATGCACCAAATTTGCATCGCGTCTGCAACCTCTTTCAATTAAGACCAGTCTAAAATTTCAAAACGGGAAATGGTTAAATATTTCCTTCTTTATGTTAAAGTCAATTACTGGATCCAAAAACCAAGGCTAATTTCAATATAAGAATACTAATTTGAAGTAATTTGGTAGAGAACCATACAATATTGAAACATGGAAAAGCTATATATCTAATGGTTTTGAAAGTAAATATAACTTTTGATTTCTTATGAATTAATGCTTAATCCAGGACAACTTAACAAAGGGATAATTTCAATCTATTTGCAAAAATGACATGTATTATATTATATTACAGTACAACCACTCTGTATGGATACACAAAGCGGATTCATACATAAGTGTGATTAGGATTTTTCCCCCCGTTTCATACCATCACAAAAACAAAATATGACATCAAGCTAAAAAACATAAATATTTTACAAATTTGGATACATTTTTATAGAACTATTTTGGGCGCAACCATACAAAAAATAGCTGCGCGCTCAAAATTTTGTTCGTTGAGACCTGAATTTTTTTCGGCCAATCAAAACGCTCTTTTTTCATTAACAACATTTTTCTTACAAATCTTTCTCTTCACTTTTAGTGGAAAAGTTGAGTTTCATTCTGGTAAAGAAGAAATTTGTGTTTTACTTGTCCGAGGACAAGAATAGAAAATCTTTGTTTGAGGGCCGCCGTCATAGCGCAGTTGGTAGCATCAGAATTGCAATCTTCAATCATGGGGTGTCATGGGTTCATTCCCCGGCGGCGGCACATATCCTTTCAGACATTTGTCTCTCACCAATAGGTGGATAATAGTAAAACTAAGTGGGATAGCAGCTGGAGGCTTGGAAAGGATATAATAGTGGTACTGTTGCGAGATATACCAGGAAACCATTGTTAGGTGATCCAGCCCCCGATATATGACTGAAAAAAACCTTAAAAGCGGCGTTAAACCCTATACAAACAAACGAACCCAACTGAGGCGTATATTTGTTAAGCTTTTCATCTGATTTGAACAAGCAGTTTTATTGTTTCAATGATTGGCGAACAAGGCATTGCCATATCAACTAATATTATATATAAACTTATCAACACTGAAATATATATCCCATCTTTAATTAATACGATGGGGTCAAAAGAAGCTTTATGCAACCATAATTCACTAAGCATAATTGAAGGTCACAGTGGAATTCGAATATCATTCTTCTAGAATGCAGACATATTGAATATGCCAGAGCACTGACCGGACAAAGAACATATTTTACAGTTCAAAAGTTCAAATATTGCACATAACTTGTCAACATCTAAGTCTAATATTCCGTCAGAAATGTGTGACATTTTTCCCAGTTTTACAAGCCTGAAGCGTTCCCTCCATTTTTGTTTATATCAAAACAAACAAATGACACACTTAAAATAATTATAAACAGAACATCCTTCCTGTCCGAGGGCTACTATCTTCCCACGAGCTCAATGTAGTAGAAATCTTTGGATACGAAAGGAGAGTTGGCATTTGGGTGACTTAGCATGTTTCTAAATAATGCTATTTGCTACCTGAAAAGTAGGTGACTTTGTAGTATAGTAGACGATGCTAACCCTTGTAATGCTGATCCTGGAATATTCCTGTTTTGGCAGGAGGTATAGACAAAGATCAGCCTGCACATAAGTGCAGTCTGATCTTAGTTTACTCCACCTGCGTATACATTCTACGAAGCACTTGCTTGTACAATTGATTTGTAAAAGAAATACGAGTCATCTTTAAGGGCTTCCAGTGCTTACAGCGCTTTTATTGAAAAGCATATATGGAAACAGATTTTATTCAACTTGACAAAGTTAAATGTTTCCTATATCAGGGTCACACTAAGATTACATAATTTCGCATGACTTTAGATTCTTCTATCTTGAACTTAGAGATAATAATCGAATGTATACAATACAATTTGTTTTATTTTATTTTGTTGTTGTTGTTTTGTTTTGTAATCTTAAAACAAGACAAATCTAGTTCACCATGTTTTCATTGGTATATAATTCTAGTAGGCACCTGAATCGTAGGCGACTTTGTGATATCGTATATAATGTTAATTCTTACTATACCAGTCACTCTTTCATACGACCACTGTTTCTTTTGACTTGAATATGGAAAGTAATTGAAAGTTAATAACACAAATTACTTTTATTTTTAGTTTTCTAAAAACCTGCACAAGGCCAGTTTGTCATATCTTTACTGGCATAACAATGCTATATGATAGGCTGCCTGAATCGTTGATGACTTTGTGGTGTAGTGAAAAGTGTTTGTTCATCTATATTATGAAATCTTTATTACACAAATGACTTTTTGGTTGTTTTTAACACTACACAAATCTGGTTCGTCATGTCTTGATTGGCATAATATTGTTTGGTACTTGAATCGTAGTTAACCCATTACCAGATGGCAAAATTTTACACTGGTCCAAGGAGTTGCCGAAGACAATTTTAAGTTTATGCAATTCTGCAATTTGTTTTAACCTTTTGGCAAAAACATTGTGGAAAATAAAGAAATTGCTTGTAACAAGCATCTTTTTTATTTTCCATAATGATTTCCATAGCTTTTTTTTTGTGGCGTCTAATTGCGTGATTGAATGGGAATGGGTTAAGCAACAAGTGCTTAACAAACCACAAAGTCACACGTCGATTATATAAATTAATACAATTTAATGTTATGGTCGTTTTTTAAAACAGCTCAAATCACGTACGTCACGTGTTTACTTGCATACTTTCCGACATCATCTGGTCACACTTAAATTGACAAGACAAATCCGTGTAATAGTTTACTTTCTTTTGTTGTGATTTTTTCCTCTATTTTATATTTTCTTGACATCACAGATTTCCGGTTCTGTGTTCATTTCCTTTTCAAGGCCATGTTGTGAATATTTAAAGAATCATTTATCCCTTCTTGTACAAAAATCAATGAAAAATAGGGTACCAATCGAGCATGCCTATACTTGCCAGATACATTTAGCTAATATACGTAGTGTATCAAGATATACTTTTTATTTGACTTCGACAAACTAGTTTTCAGCGATCGGTGATCTCGCCAATTGACAGGAAGTTCCACTTCGATATCAAATGGTATTACTTTACGAAATTTGTGGCCAATAACTTGTAGCAAATA
This sequence comes from Fragum fragum, assembly GCA_946902895.1. Taxonomy (NCBI): domain Eukaryota; kingdom Metazoa; phylum Mollusca; class Bivalvia; order Cardiida; family Cardiidae; genus Fragum; species Fragum fragum. The sequence goes on from OX336377.1 coordinate 8,467,947, forward strand.
AGTAAAATGGTTGGTTGACGACCTTAACGTCGTAACTACAGCTTGAATGAGCTGTAGTTACGACGTTTATGTCGCCAAACCGACGAATATGCTTCATGCAAATGTCGACAAATGAAGGGCTTCGAAGTCCTCTTACGGTCTAAATGACTAATTTGATTGGTTAATTGATTATTTGATTGACAGTCGCGATCCGTCAATTTCCGACGATACAAAATGACATTTCAATATCCGACGACATCGATGTTAAAAGTAAATTACTATATTTTTTTCTTTTTTCCCTTTTTGAGAAAAAAATACCATTCAGGCATCTCAGGTAGGTTTCTCTATTTCGTTGACAAAAATCTAATTATTTTAGATGCAATCAAAACTTGAGTAATTGTTTCGCACAACCAAATGTTAAAACTTTATAACAACTTTTTTTCATTCTCTTGGTAGAGGAACCTTAATTTATTGAAATAACCGTGTTTTTACAAATTTACTCATAGATAGAATATATCAGACTATGCTACTTGATCGTAATAAGGGTTTTGATAATTGGACAGAAAATGTAAAATCAGTTTTTGATATTGCCCGATTTTCTGTAACCCATTACCACTTAACACAGCATTTTAACGCACTGAAAGAATAAAGGTTGGGAAAAAAATTGTGAAAAAATGAAGAAATTGCTTGTAACAAGCAATTTCTACATTATCCATAATGTTTTCTATCCCGAAAGATGAAAACATTTAAAATTCCACCAACTGGATATTGTTGTCTGCAACTTCTTTGGACCAGTCTAAAGTTTATCATGGGTTAATATGGAACGAAAAGCCAAGGGCCAATCTTAAATTATTTCATTTGGATTTCCAAACTAGAGTTATCGAAGTGTGTGACAAAATGTCCCATGTATAGAATTAAAGGATTGGAATAATTTAAACGTTCTTTTTCTTCTGTGTTTTTAGACTCAGAATAATCTCTCTATATTCAACTGAAGCGATGAAATGATGATACTTATTTGGTTGAATTAGGTTTTACGCCAATATTATCAGTATTGCAGTCATATTGCGACGGCTCGAGTACCTAACCATAGAGTGTTGTATTTTTCAAAACCAGTATTACTGCTACATCCTTTCTTAGCCTACAGCTGCTCATTCCACTTAGCTTTACAATTATCCACCCGCTGGTAGGAGACAATAGTTGGCCCCACCCACTGACTCCGTTGGCCCTGCCTATGGACTCCGGCAGGAAGTTCCTCTTCGATTTTAATTTAGCATTATTTTGCAAATTTCGTAGCCAGAATCATGTAAAAATGAAAATGGTTGGTTGTAGATTTAAACGTCGTAACTACAGCTTGATATTCTGTAGTTACGGAGTTTAAATCGCCAAACCAACAAAAAAGTTTCACAAAATTGGCGACCAATATCGAATTATGAAACTTATTTACGGTCTAAATGAGTAACTCCATTGATCAACTCGTTCTTTGATCTACAGTCACAATTAGTTAATTGCAACAATAAAACTACATTAAACAGTCTATCTAAGTCTTTGCATGAGGCCTTCCGACTTAGAATAAAAAAAAATCATATTATAAATGAAATAAATACTTCTTATTATTATCTCATGCATTCTTGAAACTTTATTATAGTTTATGTAATCGTCGTTTATATTTGTATAACAAATTGTTTGTATGTTTGTAGTTTACATTTAACGTTACTCCAATAAATTATCATTCTTTCTGAAAAATATTCCGAATGCCGACAAGCGATGCTACGGAACAATAGGAATTACAATCAACTGAAAACTTTCATGTAAAATTGTGTCTAAAAGACCGTTTTAAAATTCACGGCTGCAGAGTTCAACCTACCATCGCTTAAAATCATTAATCATGGATTTCTAATTTGTACGCTGTAAGTTGTCGAGTAGTGACAAATACACGACTAGAAATTACATGTTCTGCGAACACTTCACCGCGAGAGAAATAATTCTTAACACAGTACAGAATAAAGGTAATACGACTACATAAATTTAAATACAAGATAATAAAAAAAAGCACACGAGGAATTAACTATGCTTCTTTCTACCACACGTTCAATTCTTACAGTTTAGTTTTACAAATAAACTATTTAACTTTGACTTGTTATGCGATATTTTTTTACCATTTTTACGACTGAAGTAGTGTGAAGTGTTTTGTTCAGATTTAATTTGAGATAATTCGTAGAACGGAATCATACATTATATAGGCTTATGCGAGTTCTAGGTCGAAGGTATCATATTTGTGGTTAAGGTGTTGAAGCTAAAAATCATCTAGTCCCAACAAAATTTTACACCTCTTTATCTCTACCAACGTGACTGGCACTACCAAAAAACATATAATCTCCGAATGCTCACATCTAGGAGTCTCATTGGCATAAAGTTGTTATACCTCCCTCTCTTCCGACCACGAAGAAGGGGGGGGGTCGAAGGGGGGGGGGGGGAATGGAGAGGGAGAAACTCTTATCGTCCCTGTTTTCGCTCCGTAGACACAAATTTGTCTGCATGGAGTTTTATTTCGAGAGTTTTGAAAGTACTAAACTAGAATTCACGCAAATTGTTCTTTTACATTATAAGTTGTAGCATATCGAATTGCCTCGGCTTTGAAGCTTTGATCATACTAAGAAACCCGATGGTCAAAGGAAGTACCTTATACGTTTAAGATTGCATAGACCAAGGGTCAAGGCCACATACATGATAACTATGTCCACAGTATTTCCAAAATGCCAAGTTATAATATTGTCTGTGTAGCAGCTCATTCACTGAGCTATATCGCATCCTGTTGAAAAGGCATAATTGTTACAAGGAGCTGGTAGGGGTATGACGCATTTTTTGCTAAACTATTACTGTATTCACGTACCTACACAACAATCTTCTTTATATTCAAGGCGAAATGGAATAATCACCAAATATGGTTTTGATTTGTCTGTCCACATTTCTTAATGAATAAACTACATTACGCTCTTTCACACTTGCGTGTTTTACAATATAATGTTTTACTGTCTAGTTTTTCACGTGAAATTTCATCTTAGCCGACACATATCAAGAAATATCGGTTAGTCAGTCATTCGAGCATTCCTCAACAATAACTGCTTACAAAATCATTTATTGTTAGTTTCGTCTATCAAAATTGAAACGTTTTGATTGGCTTAAATTATTTTTTCATACTTCCAAGAACAAGAACTTGAGCACTTACTTATTTGTATGCTTGGGCACAAAGAAAACAATGAAATTTTACTAAAAACTAAAGAAATATTTTCTTTGTTTGCTTGATGGCAATTAAATTATAGGACATGAAGAGAATGTTTTTTATTTTCATTGAGGTATGAACTTAAAGAGTTAATCGCACTAATGTATGAATCCACTTCGCGTATTCATACAGTACATGTATTTAGTTTTTAGGTTGATACCACAATGAAAACCTGCCTCGAGGGTTGAGTGGTATAGGTGTTTGACTCGTGATATGAAGGTCACGGGTTCGAGCCCCACCGTCACCGAGATGTGTTCATGGGCGAGACACTTAATAGCCAGCCTAAGTCTAACCAGCTGTAGAATAGGGTAGCAGTGGGTTTAATTCACTGCCTCTCTTTCAGGGACGTGAAAACATCTGGGTTGTGAGTGTTGGAGAGCGACTCTATAAGCTAAAGGCTTTCGCAGCAATCGAACTAAAATACATTAGTATAAACTAATGAAAACCAAAAAATGTATATATTCTGGAACATTTTTAACAAGAACATAAAATAAAGATATTGTCCTTAAAATCTTGTACTTATGGGTGTGCGTTTGCTCATTCCATTCGTGTAACCTTTACCGGATTATAAGAAATTGCATACGACATTTGAACAAGTTGTAGTTACAACGTTTAAGTCGCGAAACCAACGAGGATATTTAACATAAATGTTGGAGTTCTAAGTTCACTTCCGGCCTAAGACAATAAATTGATTGACCTATCCACTTTTTGAATGACAGCGACATTCCGTCATTTATTTAATTTACCTCAGAAAAAAATCTTGTCTTGAAAATACAGTAAAACTCGAATTAAGCGTCCACCGATATTCACAATAACGCTTTAACCATTTCCATTACAATCCCTGATTTCATTGCCCATGTCCTGTTATACTTAAAACACATTGTGGAAAAAGAAGAAATTGCTTGTAACAAGCAATTTCTTCTTTTTCCAAAATGTGTTCTATTATATACGAGAACTATTTTTTTATTTGTATTTAATTTAAAATGTCGTCTGCTACCCCTTTGAATTTGGACGAGTCTAAAATTTTTAAAACAGAAAGGGTTAAACAAATAACTTTTGTCTCTACATGAAGAACTGTATGAGTTTCATATGTCTATTTCAGATTTAAACACAATTTTTATCAACACTTTAAACTGAGATTTCGTCCCGAACACTTTACGTCTACATGTTATTTGGGTATAGGTCACATGATTTTTTCGTGTTTTCAATTAAAAAAACAAACTTGTTGCAACATTTTAATAAAAAACTATCCATTTGTCGCAAAGATGTGAAGTAGTTTTCGGCGGACGTCTCAACGTCAATCGGTGTTACCAAGTTTCGAAAATCCAGTAGGATTTTAACATTGGTGTAGGAAAAGTAGTACCCCATTATGCTTAATTTATCAATTTTCAAAGCTTCATTTCCGCTTACAAGCTGTATATCTAAAAGGGGTGTGTTGAGAATTCAACATAAACCATACATTGCGTAAAAACACCTTTAGTATGAAAAATTGTCTCCTTATATCACGATACATCAAGCTTCGGCCTTGTACACAATATATATCGGGTAATTTTCCGGCCATCCGGAACGCCGTACAGCTCACTTGGCTTCGTAGATTTGGTCCAAGAAGGTGTGATTCGCTTCGCTCACCAGTTTTGGGATTCCAAAATAAGCAATTTTAGAAACCAGCATACCGGTAGTTACCGGGGGTGATTAGTCAGACTTTACTAAATAGAAATGTAATGTACAAACCGACATAATTTAAGTATGTTGTGCTTGTGTTCAAAGAGGTTCCATGAAAGTTTTTTTTTTTTTTCTATTATTATTATTATTTTTTTTTTTTTTTTTTTCTCAAGCTACTACTGGGTCTTTAAAGGTACACATAACCTCTCATAAGTAATAACTTTGAATAACTTGCAGATCGAATATTTTCCAAGCTTCCTAAATAATATTTGAATTATTTGTTGTTTGTCATTGGAAAAGGAGCGTTTCGGAAAAGAAAACAAGTATCGATCTTGAAGGCTCGCTAGACTACGGTTACAAGCATTTGGTTTAACGTCACTTTCAGGAGTATTTAAGTAATACTGTGGTTAATAGATTTACCTAACCATAGCTTCCTGTCATTTTTCAAACAATGTTGATTGATTGATTGAATGGGTTTTACATAAATCATTAAATTCGCACCTCATTCTATTTTGCCCGAACTGCTTAGAATCGTCGCGTTGAGGTGATTCAAATACAGTAAAACCTCGGTAGTTCGTAGCGCAAGGGACCGGGGAAATTGATACGAATTAAGCGTAGTACGAACAAAACGGAGAGCAAGATGTCGGCTGTTTGAGACACACAGAATCCGTAATGGTCTTGTTCTGCCACCCCCTTTTTAGGAATTGTTTCTCCATTGGTTAATTTTCTAAATAAGACCCGCCGATATTAATTGAGGAAAACATAAATTAGAAATTACTCATCTTGTATTTTTTATACTTTCAAATCTGTGTTAATTTTTTTGGCATTTTTTAAACAAAGTGTTTGTATCAAATGGTAGTCACCATCAGAGTGATTTCCCTTTACAATACATTGGATCAAATCACTCTGAGTATTCTTTCATCAAATAATAAATTTAGGACCGAATATTGTGAAGAAAGCAACCGTAGAATGTAATAAAGTGGTTCGAATTTCTAAATGACCAATAACACTGATACTATTGGGGATTCGTCAATTTAAAGTAAATTTTCGGCGATAATTACGGGAATCTTTATTCGATTTATTACCCACCTTACAAACAAAACAGCCCCTTTTAACTGAACAGAACAGAACAGAACAATTCTTTATTTTCACCCAAGTATTTACAAATACAATAAGGGCAATATACATTATAACAAATATAAGGATTCTAAAGAGGAACTTCTGGTGTATAACATTAACATTAATTATTAAATTTAGGGATAGAGCCTGCTTGCTCGGATTTCCTCTACACATCCATGTAATGATACGTTGAGGAAGCCCGAACGTGGCCAGATGGAGATCTTTTCTATTAATATTATTCAATTTAGTATTGCTATTGAAATGTTCTATAAAATTGATTGTTTGAATTTGGACCAGTCAAACGATTCTCATCAAACGTGTTATGTACGGATAATTTAACAATAATGTAGAAAAGAAGATGCCATAATACTAGTAGAATGGTTACAGTATGTCAACTTGCAACATTGATCAACTTATACAGTAACAATAAGTGTAATAGTAATAACATTATGGTCGAAGGATTTTGTCTGGGAAAGGGCAGGTATTCTAGTCTAAGGAGAGCTGAGTGACGTCATTTGATAAGCGTCCTCGAGTTGTTTGCATAGATCATAACACAGGTAAGACTTCAATGTTTTCATGCTGCAGTTTTGACAGCTAATCGTGGGAAATATTTTTCCGTAGTTGGACCATGTTTTCAATAGACTAGTTCACGATCATGAGTAGATTTGTAATTTTGTGTTGAGCATGTTAACTTAACCCGTGCAAAGTGGTGAGATCCATATCACAAGCTAACTGACATCATGAGCAGTCTTTTTCGAATGTTAAAACGCTAGAGGGTTTAACCCAATCCCACAAAATCCCACTTTATACTTGAAAAAGTTATAGCTGTTAGGAAACGCTATGGGAAAAGGAAAATCTTGCCACTGGCATGTTGTTCTCTTTGCTACAACACTTTCCCTTTTTGACTCTAAATTTTCATTTTGGCAATTGCAATTAGCCTTAAAGAACAATAATTTAACAGAAAACATTTGCAAAAAAGGGGAAGCCAGATAGATAAATATAGTGATCAACATGTTTAAATACAAACAGCAAATTACACAAACAACAGTATCTCCATTGCCAATGCTTTTGGGAGTTTTACAAACAGTGTTTAAAGTGAAAGAAATTGCTTTTTATTTTTCTCTCAGTTTATGGGTTTACATTGATTGGAATCGACTGCTTTCATTTAACCCTTTCCTGTTCAAATACGGGATTTTGGGTTCCTTTGATTTTATACTCAAGAAAGCATTGTTGGAAAAGAAGAAACCTCTTGTAACAAGCAATTTCTTGTTTTTCCACAATACCTTCTACCACATATGATGGTTTCATTTCAAATGGCATCCAGTTGTCATTGTCATCTGCAACCTCTAACAAGTTGGACTTGTCTAAAATTTCCTACTTTTGGCACACAGTGATATAATAGTTGAGAAAAACGTTGTAGAAAAGGAAGAAACCACCTCAAATAAGCGATTTTATGTTCCTTTGATTTTATACTCGAGAAAGCATTGTTGGAAAAGAAGAAACCTCTTGTAACAAGCAATTTCTTATTTTTCCACAATACCTTCTACCACATATGATGGTTTCATTTCAAATAGCATCCACTTGTCATTGTCGTCTGCAACCTCTTACAAGCTGGACTTGTCTAAAATTTCCTACTTTTTGCACACAGTGATATAATAATTGAGAAAAAACGTTGTAGAAAAGGGAGAAACCACCTCAAATAAGCGGTTTCAAAGCAGTTAAGGGTAAAATGACACACAGTGATATAATAGTTGAGAAACATTGTAAAAAAAGAAGAAACCACCTGAAATAAGTGATTTCAAAGCAGTTAAGGGTTAAATGACATTACCCAAATAGCCCTATTCATGCGATGAATAAGTCTGATCATGGAAAATAGAGTATCCATGTATTTACAAAGACTAAATAAACCAGGGGAAAAAAATATATATATATAGTTTACTTTTTTCACCTTTTATTTAGATTCTTCAACAGCCGCCGCCATAGCGCAGTCAGTAGCGCGCAAGACTCCTAATCTTCAAACATGGGTGTAACTAAAGGTACATGATAACACATTATTTGTCATATAGATCGGCAGGTGTGAAAATCAAGGTAGGTTGTGATTGGTGACAATTAGTTTATCACACCTACGAATTAAACATTGCAGTTTGTGCTATAATTATACTTTCGGGACTTGAAATGGCATACGAACTACGAACCACTGACGTTCGAATTAGACAGATTTTTCTAACAAAGCTAAAGAAGGAAAAAGATCGGGACCACATAAAGTATACGAACGAACACACACCTACGAACCAGTGACGTTCGAATTAACGAGGTTCTACTGTAAATGATAATTAAAAAAGGAAATAGATACGATATTTTATATTTTGAATAAGCTGTAGTTATCACGTTTAAGTCGCAAAATCACCAAAAAAAAGGTTAACAAAAATGTCGGCCAATGTCGAAGATCAAAACTGATTTCTAGTCTAAATGAATAATTCAATTGGTTGACTGGTTATGTGATTGACAGACGCGATTGGTTAATTAGTCAAAGTGGGTTTCTCTCCCTTTAACGAGTATTTGCGCCTTCCTTAACGTTTTGTGTGTGTATAGTTTTGTTTGTTTGTTTTTCTTTTTTTTTCATCAAAAAAATGAATAAAGAAAATAATTAAAATGTCATTTGATGTGCCAATATTTCTTTTATGCCAGGTCCATTTAGGTATATAGTATTTCTTCTTTTCTTTTTTGCCTAACCGTTTTCTCGAAAGTCCTGATTTTCTTTGGTTTTATACTGAAAAGTAGGTATATCTATTGTAATTGATAAAAGCAACCAATTTTTGTTTGTTTGGTAGTTTAATTTTTGTTTGTTTGTCTATTTTTTCCATTGTTCTTTGTACATGTTTAATAGATTAATAAGTTTTTCTGAAATAAAACGTAAGTACTGAATAAAAATGCAATAAATACGTCAAGTTATATTTATTTTTTTCCAATTATTTACTGAATTGACAAATAAACAACCAACTACAAATATAACATATTACCTTGGTAATTCTCTTGTAAGCGGTCCTCGTTCTGCAGCACCAAAGGAACACTATCATTCCAGACTGTTGTATTTAAAGTACTATTGATGATAAGGTCTGCATCTCCAATTCCGTCACAACTAGTCCATCTATATAACCGATATTATACGCTCAGTTCAACAACTCTGGGCCACGGAATTCAAATATTGAATTCCGTACTTATTCTATTTCTTGTTAATATCGACGATGTCTTATCAAAATGTCGTAACTACAGCTTTAATAAAGCTGTAGTTATGACATTTTGCTCTCGCACCGATGATATAATTGATCCATTTTCCGGAAAAAAACACCTACCTAAATGACAAGATAGTTGATTTTTCTTCGTTTTATTACACATGTTAGATTCACAATATTAAGAGAAATGTCAATATTTAAAAAAACTGACAAAGTAATATCTATTTTTCACATTGACCCACTACGTGACGACAAAATTGTAGACTGGCCAATATTTGAAGAAATTGCTGAGTTGATGAAAATCTTAAAATTTGTATGTAGGGTTTAACCCTTTACCACACAATCCCGCATTGTTTCGCCGCCCAAGAAAACAGTGCTAGAAAACAATGTGGAAAATGAAGAAACTGCTTGTTACAAGGAATTTCTTTACTTTCCACATTGTTTTCTATCCGTAAAGACAAATACTTTAAACAGTTCAACGATTTCAATTTGTTATCTACAACTTCTTTCAAATTTGACCAGTCTAAAAGTTTGTTGTGTGGGAAAGAGTTAGAACGTTGTACGAAGTTAAGCAATTTCTTTATTTTCAACAGATTTAAGGAGTGTAGAAATGACGTCATCAAAACATTGGATTTTTAAAGCGTCATATTGTAACGTCATTAAGGCAGTTTTTTCTGGATAGCGAATCATTTGTATTATTTCAAAAGATTTTATCATTTTAGTGTCGGTATGTGTTACTTACATAGCATAGTTTTGCCGCATAGATGGGCCGAATATCGCTTTCAGTCGCATCCTAAAGGCATAAGACATTATCACTTATCTTAGATTTCCGGTATGCTATTGACTTTTTTTTTATTATTATTTTAGTTCGACTGTTTTCGTAGAACACCCGAAGTAATGTTAAAGCCAGGTCGCCTGTGCCAGGGCCGTCGTCGTCCGAAAACTTTGACATTTGTAATATTCTGGCATTACTGAACGCCTTCACTTGAAACCTGGAATTTAGGTTCACTGTCAGAAGAATAATTTATACCAATAGCGGTGCTCTTGTTTTGTCACCCGATAGATGTCTTAATTTGTGATAGCCTGCAGTGACTTTTTATACAGCATTTGACAGGACAATATACAACAGCTTCAATGTGAATTCTTTTCCCATCTGTTAAACCGCTCTCTCTGCGACTAAAGCAACCGCATGTGAAAATATTGTAGGAAAATGTGAAATTCCGTTCAAAGGAAAACCTCATACTGTAAAATGACTTCACATGCTTTAAATACGGGGTTGTCTCACTGCTCTCAATAAGGACCAGTTTCAGGAATTTTTAGAATTTCAAGTTTCAATTTCAGGAAGTTTTCACAAAATCAAGGATTTTATTCCTATCTGCGACATAACCCCCCCCCCCGTAATATACGTCGACGTCCGCTTATTGAAAGAAGGTTGAACGACAGGATTACATTTTTTACACGCCCTCTTCGAAAAGAGGTCGTTTGTTTTACTTTTCTGTTTTTCTCAAAGCTGAACAATCATCTAACATCATTTGAACATTTTCGTTTACATTCTGCCAAAGAATTGAAAGAAAAAATGGCCACAGTCCCGCAAACAAGCACCAATGTTGTAAATATGTTATGTATTTATAAGGGTTTGGTCAAGTAACGGATCTCTGACCACGCCCACTTCGCTCCAACAGAAAGTTCTATTTAGATATCTAACACCGTTTGTTTGCAAACTTCTTGGCTAGCAACATGTAAAATGATTCGCTCCACATCGTTTGTTTGCAAACTTCTTGGCTAGCAACATGTAAAATGATTCGCTCCACCGGCCTGCATTTACTAATTATGAAATTGAATCAGTTTTCTTTTAGATAAGAGGCAACTCATTTTTTAAAGGTTTCTTTTTTGTAACTTAATTTAAGGGAACAACTTACTTAAATGCAACAAATATTCTCAGTAAAGATATATCCATTATTTCCCTTGCATCACTATGTGATTGATCAATCTTCTAATGTTTTATCACTAAAACTAATGAAATTTCGTGAAAAAATCTGATAATGGATAAACAGAAGATAATTCCTGTTGAATTTGGTTGAAAACCTTCATTCAGTTTCGTAGAACATGATTTTCAAAGTTTTCACTTTATACCATCCTGCCCATTAAAGGCACGTTTTTCATGCTATAAAACTTTTTTGAAGGAATTTAATTAAGGGTCACCAAAGAATCATTCCTGTGATGGTTGAAATCTGGTTTCTGGTGAAAAAAAAAACATGATTTCACTCTATACTATAATTGGAAATAAGCCCTACCAATTAAAGCCATTCTTTTATTTGATTAAAATTCTTTGAAGGAATCTTATAAGTTGTCACAAAGGATCATTCCTCTTTCTGTGAAGAAGACATTTAAAGTAAACGTTTACGGAGGGACGGACAGACGATGGAAACTCTGCCATGGAACTAAAAAGAAAATGGTTGGTTCGCTATCTGAACCGAACTTTCATTAGGCGACCAAAAAGCCAAAGAGCAGTCATTAATGAACATTTCATAAGATAATTTATCATTATTAAATTCTGTCATGTCGGATCTCATTAGAATCGTCTCAATGAGTTCCGCCAACAAAGAATATTAAACGCGAATCCTGCAAAATTTATGTATGCAGACGAACCGATCCCTCAAATGTTCGCGCTCATTCTCTTTAACGAACACATTTTGACCGTTCCTTGAGCTGTCGCTTGAATCAAGTTGAACTGATTTTAGATTTCAGTACTTCCTTGAGTATGCCCTCACCATGACCGTTTGTTTACGGATATCACGATTTTAAGCCTCTAATTAACTTAAATATACCAATAATTGCTAGTTAAATATCTCATAGCTGTACTTCTTTTGCACATCAAAGAATAATGAAGGTAATATTTACCTGAAACATTTAGTTGAACCCACTCGAAGGTGTTCTACAAAAACCTCGTAACTGCAGCTTGAATAAGCTGCAGTTACGAGATTTTTGTACAACACCGACGATTTGACAATTGATTAGATTTATAAATAGCCACAGTCTTGAACAAGGAAAGGTTCGAGCAGAGATCATGTATATAAAAGGTTGTCATATCTTCCCCCATATTTGACCATAACCCATAGATGGCGGACTCTGTGTAAAGTGACCTGTCTTGCCGAATATAGGGAACCTTTTCACGTCGTGTTCGTTTTGTGATGTTAATTGATGGCTCGCCGCTTTCAATCAAACAATCGTTCGACCAATCAAATCATTTCAAACTGAAGTGACTTTTGATCATCTTCTTTCGTGCCAAAGAATTTAGTTGTTGTTGTTGTTAGGTGACTTGAAAGCTGGTTATACAGCTTATTCAGCTGTAGTTACGACGTTTAGGTCGCTTACCAACGATTTTCTTTTCGTATAGAGTCTCTGGCGATATATTTTTACAAACTTACGTCGTTTCATACCTCAGTGAAACTTCCATGTCAGAGGTCATTGGGCGTAGTCGGCGACCCGTCAATTGTGTGTGCATGTTTTTTTTAATTGACCCTTCTCAGTGTGAATTTGATACTCGCAACTATTTTTGATACATTTTGTTTTTTCTTGTTTTTTGTTGTTGGCTGTGACTTTCATATCAGTGTATTCTATTGTGCATTCATAGATCGTACTAATATCAATGTTTAGACAGTCTTTATAAAGAATGCTTATGATAAATATTATGCTGTGGTTTATTTTATGCAATGTGTAAATAAAGAATGCTCAATATAAGGTACTGCTGTATCTTATTGTGTACAATGTCTTTATAAAGAATGCTCAATAGTAGGTACTGCTGTATCTTATTGTATGCAATGTCTTTATAAAGAATGCTCAATATGAAGTACTGCTGTATTTTATTGTATGCAATGTCTTTATATAGAATGCTCAATAGTAGGTACTGTAATGTATGTATAAAGAATATAGAGGATTAAAATGCCACAGTGTCTTATTGCATACAATGTTTTTATAAGAAAAAATGACCAGGATTAAGATACTGGTGTTTCGTTCTGTATGCAATGTCGTTATAAAGAATGCTGAGAATTAATTTACTACTGTATCGTATTGAATGTATTGTCTTTTTAAAGAACGCTTGTATGACTAAGTTATTGCTATGTCCTAATTCACGAAATGTCGTTATTTATAATGCTGAGGATTGAGATACTGCTGCATCTTATTGCATAATAATGTCTTTATAATGGCTTATAATGTATTTCCGCGTGCAACTTTTGGTACATATTTGTCTACGTTTTGTCGAGACTGTAGAATGAATGTTGTTTAAATAAATCTTCAGCTGATATTACTTCGCACAGAAACATGCAATATAAAATATTATTATAAACTAGTATGTACAAACACTTTAATAAAAGATAATAAACCGAGAATTGATATCCTTAGTAATCTATAGAATTGATATTTGAAAAAAAATTTTGTCTCTAGCAGATAAGATGTAGTAATTTTGAGAAAGAGCAAATCACAGACTGTGAAATAATTTATTTTTTGTTGTTGTTGTTGTTTTAATTGAGGAAGTGCTTAATTTGCGTTCGAATACATATATTTTTTTTTTCTGCATATCTTGTATGTCTTAACGTAATTTAAGATCATTTCATGTATCAAATTCCTGTATTTTTTTTTCCTGAACAATCAAACTTGTTTAATTTGAAACGGGAGGATCTCGGCTGTCGATCAAAAAATCAATCATCGTCATCGAGTCATCGTTAAAAATAAGATGAACCAGAAATTCAGAAAATACGAGCCTTTGACTAGAAGAATTGAACTTAACTATAGAACAACTCATTTTGGACAATGAGGATTATTTATTCCGTCATTTAGAACATGCGCAGAATGAGTTACTATTTTGTGTCGAGAAACCTTACATGGTGAAACTAATATCCGTCCAATGTCTCGAGCTGCGGTTTTTCAGCCCTCTTGACGGCAAAAAAACTGTTATATTAACACAATCCCACCCGATTCATGCGTAAAGCACATGATAACCGTATTTGATTCATCCAGTGCCCTACATATTGGGTTAACCCATTCCCAGACAAGCCCTCCCTTTTACGCCCCTCAAGAAAAAAAGCTTTGGAAGAGATTGTGGAAAATGAAGAAATTGCTTTATACAAGCAATTTCTTCATTTTGCACAATGTTTTCTATCCAAGACAGACAAAAAAATTCAAATCCGTCAACTTGACATTGTCGTCAGTAGCGTCTTTCGATTTGAACGAGTCTATAACTTTGTTGTTTGGGAATGGGTTAAAGGCTCTACGGCTCTTGCAGGGACAAGAGGAATCATGAAATCTTCTTTAAAATTATTAACAGACACCTTTACCAATATTTTCAGAAAAGGTCACAAGCCGGGGACTTGAAAATAAAGTTACCGAACAGAAAACGTAAATAAATTTCGAAATAATTTCATAATGCCAATTGAAATGTATTGACATTTTCTGCTCGGTAACGCTTTTCGTGGAAGGTTTGTGACCTATTCTAACATTCTATAAACGATTCTAACGAAGAATTCGGGATTCCTTTTGGTAAAAGTGTTTTTCCATACGAGGGCCGTAGAGTTTTTAAGGATAAATAAACAAACTAGCCATGAGTTCTAAATGACAAAACGCTCGCTAATGTTGCATTCACACTTATCGCGATTCGACCACGATTGAAATCGTGGGCTTTATAATCGTGGACGTATCGGGATCATCGTATCTGATCTTATCCGATCGTACCTCATCTTAATGTCAATCGCCGCAATCAGTTTTTTTCCACGACTGATACGATTGTTGGAGCGATCGTAACCATCGCATCAGATCGTAAGTCATCGCAACAAATCGCACAGACCGTATCTCATCGTATTTCAAAATCGTTGTCATCGGGTTGGAGACAAATGGCCCGATCTTTTGCGATGTGTTGCGATCTCCAACGACGTGTAACGCTCCGTCACGATTCAGGATATTCAGTCGGGACCGATAGCCCATGACTTGACACGAATGACTGACGCGAGGATACGAGTTGATGCGATTAAATGCAGGCACGACTAGTTACGCATTTGTAACGGACGTCCAAGATCTTATGCGAGTTATCGTGACCATATATCGGACAAGATCTACAATAGAAGAGTTAATAACATCTAACGTCATATATTCCAGCAATTTTTAAACTTCTGAGGTATGCCACCGAAGGGCTCCAAGGCAAAAATGGAAAGGACAAGGCTTTGGTACACCCAGTGCTAGATCCTGACGTTCTTTGATAGCGGTTCTTGCAGCTGCCCTTCTTCTCCTTCAATGGCAGTAATAAAGGCAATCATCAAACCGAAATGACACATAATCATCATCCAAAAGTCCGGCCGTCATCGATGGTATTGAATGTTCAGATGATCAATTAACAATGAGGTCATCGATCAATCAGGTTGTTGATAATACTAGTCGCGGTCTCATCGTGGCCCAATCGTGGCCCATTTGTCTTGGGACATACCAGGGCAAATCTTGAAATGGTACATAATAGATCTCAAAGATTTATTATCCTAATGTTTATATTGAATGGTAGAATATATTGTTGTTAATGAAGAAAATGCTTGGCTCCTGCATTTTCTTCGTTAACAACAATACGTTCTCAAATTTTATCTATTAACACCTTCATTTCAGTTCTGGACATCTAGAAAACCATGTTTACTTGTCCGGGAACGAGTGTAGAGAAACCAGACTTCCATACCCCTTCAAAGTTTAAATTTTTGGTTGGCGACCTCTAACCTTTCCTGTTTTTCAAAATTTTAGACTTGTACAATTTCAAAGGTTTTTCAGACGAAAATTTAAATTCAGTTTTTTATGAAAAATTATCATTTAGTAGGGTAAAAATTATTGTGGAAAAAGAAGAAATTGCATGTTACAATTTCTTCTTTTTACACAATGTTTTCTGAAGTATATAAACACAGAGACATAAAAACCAGGGCTTGAACAGGAAAGGGTTAATGTTATAGGTATTTGATAAACTGTCGTTATGATTAAGATATGTTTAGATCGCTAAACCAATAAAAATACTTATCTTAAATGTCGAAGTTCAAAATACTCTTCCGATTTAAATGAATAACTTTATTGGTAAGATCTTTTTATGATTGACAACAGCGGTACGTCAATTAAGATTGCAGTTATAAATTTTCAGTGTTTTTGATTTTTTTCTCTGCTTAATTATTTTAATTCGTATTGTTGTTTTTTGTTGTTTTGAGTTGTTGTTGTTGTTATTGTTGCTGTTGCTATTTCGTTATGAATAAATGACTTAACGGTTTCACTTTATGTTGTTTATTATATTGGACAAGAAAAACTATATATTGTTACTCCAGTACAACGTTACGTACAACATAAAGTACAACAGTATGTAAACATAATGAAAAAGTAAAAGTGTATGACAATATAATGGAAAACACATAAAAGACAACATAACAGACAACATAAAGTACAACATAATAGACAACATAACAGACAACATAATGGACATCATAAAGTACAACATTATGTATAATATAATGAAAAACATTATGTTCAACATAATGGACAACATAAAGTACAACATTATGTACAATGTAATGGAAAACATTATGTACAAAATTGTGTACAACATAATCGACAACATAACGGACAACATAAAATACAATATAATTGAAAACACAGTGTACAACATAAAAGACAACATAACAGACAACATGAAGTACAACATAATAGACGACATAATGGACAACATAAAAGACAACATAATGGACATCATAAAGTAAAACATTATGTACAATATAATGGAAAACATTATGTACAAAATTGTGTACAACATAATGGACAACATAACGGACAATATATAGTACAACGTTATGTACAACATAATGGAAAACGCAATGTACAACATAACAGGCAACATAATGGATAACATAAAGTACAACAATGTGCTCAACATAATGGACAACATAATATAAAATATAAAGTACAAAATTATGTACAGCATAAAGTACAACATTATGTACAACATAATGGACAACATAATGTACAACATAATGGACAACGTTATGTACAACATGGTAAATAATAATTTTGACAACGTTATGTTCAACTTATTTTATCAAAATGAATAAAGAATTGTACAAGATAAATTAGTGAACAACAAAATGGTCAAGAAATGGACAACTTAATATGAAATTGTTTATATGACTTAAAACATCTGATGTTCAAGTCAGCCAGTGAGATAACTCAAAATTCAAAAATATATCCAATCTGAATGCATGCCAAGTGATTTTATTTCCTAGGATACATACTGACAAATTGATAGTTTTTCTTCTCTATTTTGGATAATAACCCATTTCCACACGATAAAATTCTTTACTAGTCCGAATTGGAAGAGGTTGCAGACGAAAAAACATGTTTGGTTAAATTTAAAAACAATGGTCAAATTAGGTAGAAAACATTGTGAGAAAAGAAGAAATTGCTTATTACAAGCAGTATCTACTTTTCCTTCAATTTTTTTCAAGATTTATTTTCCGCCGGCGCGAAAAAATGCGGGATAGTGCGGTAATGGGTAAAAAATAGAAATAGGTAATGTTTGATCGTTACGTAGTTACCTGCTTTCCTCCAATCAACGTGTAGAATTGCATGAATCAAATTAAGACTTTCTCGATCGAAGAAAATTTATTCAGCCTTTAACGTATATAAGAAGATACCATACAAATAGATTTCTATTTACATTCGACCGTCTAACGTATTTCCTTGTTTATAAATTAATTTTTGTATCAAGCACATCTCAAAGATTTTAATGTACTTTTTTCTGGTTGAACGTTATTTAACCCTTTCCTGTTCAATCCATGTTTTTTTCGCCCCTTTGATTTAGAATTTGAGAAAATATTGTGGAAAAAGAAAAAAATTGCTTGCAACAAGCAATTTCTTCTTTTTCTAGAATATTTTCTACCCGACTTAATGGTTATTTTTCAAATTTAATCCGAATTAAATTTTCAACTGCAAAATTTTAGAATTCGGACAGGTCTAAAATTTCTGAAAATCAGGAAAGGGTTAAGAGAATATTTTGTCTCTTTTTAAGATCTATACAAAAGACAACGAGGACAGCGTAGTTCAAACAGGCTGTAATCATATTGTGTGGGCCTTTCCCACGTCGAATGACGTCAGAAAATTGACGGATCGCATGCCACCCCCACCAACCTCAAATAGGAAATTCCACTTCGATACTAAACGGCGCTATTTTGCAAACTTCATAGCAAGTAACTCGTAACTAAAAGTAAAATGATTGGTTGGCGCCTTACTATAGTAAGGTCGCTAACCAACCAACTATAGCTTGAATAAGCTGTAGATACGATGGTTTATTTGCCGAACTGACATTAATAGTTCATGTAAATGTCGGTTAACATCGAAGTTCAAAGTTCACTTCCAGTCCAAATGAATGATTTGGTTGGTCGATTGGTTCTTTGTTTAAGAATTTCGATCCGTCAATTGTCACTTGTTTATTAAAAAACAAGAGAAAACCCGAAATAGCAAAAATTATAAAAGGTATTTTTAAGCATTTTAAAAACTAGTAAAATTACGGTGGTTTCTGGGTAAAAACGCGAAAAAATAATACACAAGCCCAAAATAATACACAATATCTACGTATGTATATCAAGCATGTCACAACTTATCAATCGATGGCCCCACCCACTAACTCCTTTTGCCACGCCCATTGACTCCCACAGGAAGTCCCGCTTCGATTTTAGACGTAGTTATTTTGTATAAACTATAATCAGTAGCATGTAACAAAAAATAGAATCGCTGGTTTGAGACCTAAATGTCGTAAATAAGCTGTGGTTACGAACTTTTAGGTCGCCTACCAATAACAATGTATCACACAAATGACGGCCAATGTCGGAGTTTATATCTTAATTCCGGGTTGAATGAATGATTTGATTGGTCGATATATTCCTTGATTGACAGCCGCGATAGTTCAAATGAGGATCACGACTAGCAATAAAAAAATCATTGGAACAATAAAACCATCGATTTATACCGGAAGTTTGGCGGCTTAAACGTCGTAACCACAGCTTATTCGCTGATTAATATCGAAATGGAACTTCCTGTCTGAGTTGAATGAATTCAGTTTTCATGCATTGTTAAAACTATTAAAAATTCGAAAATGCGTATGAAATTGTCTGAACAATTACTAAACGGGAAAATTTTAGACTTTATGAAATTTTATATTTTTCAACTTTCTCGATAGAAAACATTGAGTTAAATGAAGAAATTGCTTGTCACAAGCAATTTCTTCATTTTACACGATGTTTTTCTTTAAGGGCGTCCAAAAGCGCCATTGTGTAGTAATGGGTTAAAGGTTCTTTGGACAACGTTCCTGCCTGAAGGAAAGCCTGTAATCTGTTTTAAAACTGTTTATCGACCCCTTTATAGATAATTTCAGAATAGTTCACCCGCCGGCTATGAAAATCTTTGCCGAAAAAAAACAAAAATGAATTTCAACATTATTTTGTTGGCTGTAGTTACGACGTTTAGGTCGACAACCAAGCATTTAACCTTTTTTACCTAACTTCCTAAAATGTAGGTCAGTCAATTTGTAAGATACTGATGAAGTTGGGAAAAATTGTAGTGCGTTATATGAATGATACGAATGGAATGGGGAAGAGAGCTTTTGACTTAAACTGAGCGGAATTAACCAAAAATGACGAGTCGAGGCTTGCAACTGACAAATCTTTGGCCTCGCCCACTGACTCCCTGGGACCCGCCCATGAACTCCGCCCATTAAATTCCGCTTCGATTTTTAACGGCGTTATTTTTCAAAATTTATGGCTAGTAGCATGTAACAATCAAAGTGCTAAAACACTGTAAGCTAGCAAAACATAGATATGTTACGTTATCTTCTTTGCTAGAAGTTATCATGATAATAAACGAGGCTAAAGTAACCAAAGACTTAACATATTACAACATGACAAAATCTTAGAATGGTTCAAATGAAAGAAGTTTCAGGCGACTATTTCAAGTTGGCTGAATTTAGAAAATCTTTCCCTTGTGGGTAGAAAATATTGTGGACAATGAAGAAACTTCTTGTAAAAAGCAAATTCTTCATTGTCCACGATGTTTTCAAAAGCTTTTTTCTTGAGATGCTTAAAAAGCGAAATAGAGTGGGATGCTTTTGAAGGGGTTCTCTAAAAGTTGTTTAAAGTCACGTATAAAGTGAAGTTAATTCATGTGGCCATGCAAAGCAGTGCGCATGCTGAAGACTGGTCTGACTCATTTAGAACAAGAGATGCTTAAGTGAGTTAAAGTACCTAGTAGATGAACTTGCAGAAAGAGTTTGCTGTATTTCTGAAATACA
This sequence comes from Fragum fragum, assembly GCA_946902895.1. NCBI lineage: Eukaryota > Metazoa > Mollusca > Bivalvia > Cardiida > Cardiidae > Fragum > Fragum fragum. Next base: position 8,488,564 of record OX336377.1, read on the forward strand.
TAAGAACTCCTTTTTATGGCCTAGGCATTCGATGGATTTAGTGGTTAAGCCTCCAGTGGTAGTTTGTACTCGTTGAACTTTGAAAAGACCTGTAAATTCTGACGCTTTGCTAGGTAAAAAGTAGATTGGTTGGTAGATGACCCTATTGAAGCTGCAGTTATGACGTTTAGGTCGCCAACCGACTATTCTACTTATTTGTAACATGCTACCAGCCATAAATTTTGCAAAATAATGCCGTTAAAAATCGGAGCGGAGCTTCCTGTTAGAGACATATGGCGGGGCCAGCGGTCGGTCAATTTTCAATATCGCACCATACTTTAAAATATATTGTAAATATAGTTTATTTAAAATAACATTGACAGTATGCGGGTAGTCATTGAAGACTGTTCGAAATATTGAACCAAAATTGCAATCATATTTGACAGCTTTTTTTTCACTTTTATATTTTTCTCCCATCAATATTGACAGAATTATCAAAGCACTGGAAGTAATGGTGGAGATAGACTAAACAATTTATTAATTTATTTACTTTTGCGTTTTTTACATATAAATAGAGTAAAATAGTCAATTTTGACAATGTGTAGTTTCTTTCATAAGTTAACCCATTCCCACATGGGGAACATTTTTGACTGGTCCAAATTGAAAGAAGCTGCAGACGACAATTTCGAGTTGATGGAGTTTAAATATCTTCGTATCTTTGGATAGAAAACATTGTGGATAATGAAGTTGCTTGTTACAAGCAATTTTTTCATTTTCCAAAATGTTTTCCAAAGCTTTTATATTGAGGGGCGTTTAAAAGCACCATTGTGTGGAAATGGGTTAATATTGGATTGATTTTGAAGATGGTTCATTTGCCTTGGACACTGATACTGTTATTGATAAACTTTTTGACAAATTTACGTTGAACATAACGAAATTTTGTGAAATCAGAATTTACTTACTTCAGGATGGTATTTGTCTCTCACCAATGGGTCGATAATCGTAGACCTATGTTGGATAGCAGCTTGAGGCTAGGAAAGGATGTAATGGTTGTGCTGGTGTGAGAAATACCAGGATTCCATTGTTAGGTGCTCTAGCCGCCGCGATATAACTGAAAGATTGTTGAAAGCGGCGTAAAACCCCATTCAAACAAACAAAAACAAACTTCAGGGTAGACAAACGCGGGGTTGACATCATTTTAAATCTTATACAACAATTAGTCCCAATATAAATCCATGAGCAGTAGTAGTAGAAGAATAGCATAAATCTGATATACTTAAGAAATGACTATTTTCTTTTTTCATTGAAAACGTAATCACACTATATGAATACTCGAAGCGTTTGACTGTTATTATTAAAAGCTATCAAGCAAAACATGGCAAGTATTTTACTACGTTTTGGTAAAATTCTATTGATCTACTTTGTGCGCAAGTATACAATATAGTTACGTGTTATGAAAATTTGAAAAAAAATAGCCAACCACTACACTTGAATCTTCATAGACGAGACTAACACTATATATATATATGCTTGTGCTTTTAGTTGATTAATTGGTTGATTGATTGAATGGGATTTAACACCGCTTTTAACAGTATTTAAGTCATATCGCGGCGGCTGGAGCACCTATCAATAGGTTCCTGGTATTCTTCTCACCAGTACTACCACTACATCCTTTCCTAGCCTCCAGCTGCTATCCCATTTATGTCTACGATTATCCACCCATTGGTGAGAGACAACTGTGTTTTTTAAACGACGAGGATCATATAGCGACAAGAAACAAAGATATATTATCAACAAACTGCTTAACCCATTCCAACTCAAGCCCTCCTTTTTACGTCCCTAAAGAAAAAAAGCTAGCGAAAACATTTTGGACATAGAAGAAATTGCTTGGATCAAGCAATTTCTTCAATGTCCACAATGTTTTTTACCACAAAAGATAAAGAAATTTTGAATTTTATCAACCTAAAATTGTCGTCTGCATCTTCTTTCAATTTGGACCAGTCTAAAATTTTGATATGTGGGAATGGGTTAAACGTTGTATAAAAATCAAAGTGATAGAGCCGGAGCCTTTTTATCAGGGGAGTATCGTTACCGAAGCTGAGGGGTAGCGCCATCACGACGAGGGAGAGGCGAAAATAAATAATCTCAATTGTTTAACGGAAAGTTCACCCTACATTATTTTCGTTGAGTTACAAAAAACTAAGGTAAAACCATCAGCCGATCCAAATTATTTTCTCTTGAAAAAAAACAAACAAACAAACAAATAACATTTAACTTTTTAAGTATACAAAACTACGTCTAGAAAGGTACATGTTAAGAAACCAGGATATAGGCCTCTTTGTTTTGACGTCTGAAACCTTCGAAGTAAATTAACCCATAGGAAAAATGACAAATCGGGAAATATTTTTGTTCATGTGTCATGATTTTCACTCGTGTACCGTAGTTTCCACACATTTGTTGATTCTTGACAACCAATCTTGATTGCGGTACTGTTCTATGTGTCTTCCAAAAACTACGTTATAACGGAAAGTGTTACGAATAATATAGATGGGGATTTTTTGCTGTCGTTGTTTTTTAATCGAGGTCGAAGGCCAGTGCCGTTGACAACGATTCTTTACAGTAAGAATACCAGTAAGATGGCGGATTGCTAGCCCCGCGAACTGACTCCAACAGGAGGTTCCACTTCGATATCAAACGGCCTTGTATTGTGAAATTTATGGCAAGTTACATGTAACAAAGAAGTCAAATGGTTGGCTGGCGACCTCAACCATTTGATCAGTCGATTGATTCGTTGATTGACCAATAAGGACTGTCAATCAATGGATCAACCGACCAATCAAATCATGTATTCAGCCCAGACTTGACATTTCATCTCAAACAATTACCGCCATTTTTGTTGGCTTGGTTAGTTACGAGGTTTAAGTCGCGGAGCCAACAAAAATGATTCAACAAAATGGCGGCTAATGTCGAAGTTCAAACTGCACTTCCAGTCTAAATGAATGATTTCATTTGTCGACTGATTATTGGGCTGACAGACGCAATTGTACAATAGGTCAATATGTTGAATCCATGGTCAATAGTCAATATCATTGATATAGATGTACAAGTTATAGTGAGTGGCCAAATGTCAATTTTGTCTTTACTTGTATTGACCTGCACATCTTTAGTGTTTGTTACTTTAAATCTTAGTTCGAAAGAGGGTCGGACTCAGTTCAAAAAGGTCATCATAGCTCTAAAACTGAATTATACAAAGTACAAATTATTCAATTGCTGAGGTGTAGTGCGCTGAATCGGAGAGGTTCGTATAAAAAAAAACAAGTAAAACATGTTGTCATTTTTCTATTTATTGTTTTAAAAAGTCAATGCTCTTTTCCATTTTTACCATTTTCCAGATTATTTCTACGTTTTCCTTGACATGAGAATGTGACAGTTTTGATTGGCAATTACGTCATTCATATAGCTCGTGATAAAACAAAATAAAATGAGAAAAAAAAATATTGAACACGTATCAAAATACATGTAAGGAGTGTTAGGCCAGCCAACAGGCGCCAGGCTGCAAGAAAATATGCAAACTAGTTCTTTAAATCTGTCAAAAGCCTTTTATCTATGGTATACGGAATGCATTATATGCAACCATTCTCAAGGTCTGAAAATGAGTCACTATAGTTTGACCGTGTTCGATTTTCTTCGCAATTAACCAATCACTGGTCCCGCCCACTTTCCAATCGGCCGCGCCCAAATGACTCCAACAAAAAGTTTCTCTTCGATTTAAACGACGTAATTTTGCAAAAGTTATAGTCAGTAGCATGTAACAAAAGAGTACAATTGTTGGTTGGCGACCTACACGTCGTAACTACAGTTTGAATGATCAAAACCAACAATTAAATTCACAAAAACGGCGGCAACTGTTTGAGATGAAAACCCACTTCTGGTCAAAAGGAATAACTTCATTCGTCTGATGATTTGTTTGACAGCCGCGAATGGTCATTCTTTCACGGTTCGGCAATGACACCATTTCTCGGGTCATAGATTGTTTGGGGGACTCGAAATAGCGCCTATGTTGTAGGTGCTTTGGATCTGTCTGATTTCTCTTCTTGATCGAGGTAACACAAATCATCTCAATATTTTACCTACGTTTCAATCACTGTTTTCATTAAGTGTTGGGAAAATATGTTCTAAACTATTGTAGGAAAAACGAGCTGCTCATACCAAACATCTTTTTTTTTTTTTTTTTTCAAACCATTTTCCAACCGGTGTTTGTTTTGCGTCATGCGTATTTTATACCTTAGACATGCGTTAGTTGAAAATTGAAGAAAAATAAAGCATGTGCAATTAATTAGAAGAACGGCAATGGTTCTTAACCCATTACAACTTAATATCGAATTTTTACATAATGAAGAAATAAAGCTTTTGAAAACATCGTAAGAAAACGGGAAGTTGCTTGTAACCACCTTTTGTCACAATGTTTTCTTCCCAAGATGACATTTATTTCTTATTTGAATTGTACAAATTGCACTTTGAAATGTCGGCTGCAACTTCTTCCAATTTGGGCTAGTCAAAAAATTTTGTTGTGTGGAAATGGGTCAACATAACTAGTTCTCTCTAATAATAATAATACTATCAAGAATAATTGTGATAAGAATAATTTGTAGTGGCGATGCGTCATTTACAAAAAAAGAAAATTCATTTCTTTTCAAAAGTAATATGTTATATAATTTTTATGGGCGAATTCCCTTATTTCGACCTCTTCATACAATGTCTACTCCTGAATGCCTTTTCAGATGGTCAACCATAAAAACATCTAAGACTTCTTATGTATTCACATTATCCAGCAATTGACCGTTTAAAAATGCAAATCGCTTTCCTTTAGCCATTACCATACAATGGCCCTTTTTACGCGTACAAGAAAAATAACTGTGGAAAACATTTTGGAAAATGAAAAAATTGCTTGTTACAAGCAATTTTTATTGTCCAAAATGTTTTCTACCCGAAAGACAGAGACCTTTTAAATTTAATCAACAAAAAATTGTCATCTGCAACTTCTGTGAATTTGCGACAGTCTTCAAATATGCTGTCTGGTAATGGATTAAACAATTTATTGTTTGGTTCAATCCATATACATGTAGATATTGTCTTTGCTGACTATTCCCACTTTAGAAGGATCTCATGACACATAATACCGACAGGGCAAGCTGTCCGAGACACAAAATGTTGAGTTAACCCATTACCAGACTTTTGAGACTGGTCAAAATTGAAGGGAGTTGCAGACGACAATTTAAAGTTGGTGAAGTTTACATTTTTTCAATTTTCTGGGAAGAAAACGTTGAGAAAAGGAAAAAAATGTTTGTTGCATGCAATGTTTTCATTTTACACAAAGTTTTGGAAATTGCTTTTCTTGAAGGGAGTCAAAGCGCCATTCTGTGGGGATGGGTTAAACCTATGGTCGATGACATTTAGCTGAGGAGAAATAAAAAATAAATCTTTGTTCTACAACTTAAGCGTCGTAACTACAGCTCTAAAACCGTCGAACTCGTTGATATATGTATCTAAGTTAGAAGCTCCTGCTCTGTTCTAATTGGTAAAAAATAGGCTTAAAATATAGATTTGCTTGTGACCAAAATCTCGTAACTACAGCTTGAACAACCTGTAGCTACGATGTTTGGTAATCATCAATCGATTTTATTCGAGATCGAATTATATTGGAGGTATACGAAAGAAAACGGATTTTACAAAATTCTGATCGATAATGCTCAATAAAGAATTGAATGGTTTCTTATTTATTTGTAATTTCAAGTCGGCTACCCATATAAAAGATGTGAGAAGCTTTCCATTCAGGCTTGTGACACGTTAAGTATTGAGTTATTTATTACGGTAGGTTTTCTTATTTTTTGTATGTTTTATTTTATTCTTATTTACTGGTATAGCCATGAGTCACAGGTTAACCCATTACCAAACGACATACTCTTCCGTCTTAAACTTCTGCCAAAACCGGAATATTCTATGATCAGAATGGCAGTCTCAAATTTTGATGTCTGGTTATAGGTTTACCACACACCAGAATTTTAGACTGGTCCAAATTGAAAAGTTTCAGACCTCAATTTCGGATCGGTAAAATTTAGAAAATGTTTGTCTATTACAGCAGAAAACATTGTAGACATTGAACAAATTGCTTGTCACGGGCAATGTCTTAATTGTGCACTATGTTTCTCAAAGCTCTTTTTGAGAGTTGGGTAGTCAAAAAGCGGGATTGTTTGAGTTTATGTTAATAGCCCGATATTACAAAACTTCTTCACTCAACTGAAACTTTTTCAAACTTTTTAAATAAATATTATTGTTAGATTTCCGATTAAACCCATTCCCGAACAAACCATAACAAAATACCCCGGAAAATATTATGGAAAATGATTATTTTTTTGTTTTAAGGAAACTTTCTCCATTTTTGACAATGTAATCGTTTAAGACAACGGTTTCCGAATTTCGTATCAACTGTTTAATGTTCTCTGCAATTTCATTCCTTTAGTTCGGACCATTCTAAGATTTTGTCTTCTGGTAATAGGATGAAAACTGAAGCAACTTTCTAAAACTGACCAATCGCTAGCCCCAACCACTTACTCTGTTGGCCTCGCCCCATTGACTCCGACAGGAAGTACCGCTTCCATTTTAAACGATGTTATTGTGCAAAGTCTATTTCCAGTAGCATGTAAGAAAAGGGTATAATTATTGGTTAGCGACCTAAACGTCGTACCTACGGCTTAATAGTATTTAACTTTGAAGCATGAATGAATTCTTATTTGAGTAACGAAAACACCATTAAAGTAATAAAATACCAGCTTCGGACAGTTTATTATGATTTTCTTAAATATACAAAATACAAGATTACCATAAGACCACTTTTCTCCTTGTGAGGCCATAAATCAAATAGCCGAAACCAAAGTATCAGGGGACTGTCATAGAAAATCGATCACGCTTTTTGACGTCCTTCAAGAAAATGGGTTTTGGTAAACATTGTTGAAAATGATGTTTTCCTCCCAATTAGGCAAAGATAACACAAATTTAAGGTTGTCGTCTGCATCATTTTTTAATTTAGTACAGTCTAAAATTCTGTTGTCTAGTAATTGGTTACACTTAAGCGATATTAACATGCATGGACGGACGAACAGACGGGCGAGGACACTGCATAAAATTTATATGCCCTACCCACCACTCCAATACCAAACTTCATACGGGGGAGTGAAAATAGTAAAGATGCGGTTTCAGCGAAGGTGTTTGAATTTAAGGATCGCGTATCGATTTTTACTATTTAAGGATCGCCAGTGATTAGCACGATCGATTGACTCAACACAGTCCCCGTTCTTTTTTTTTTTTTTTTTTTTTTCAATTTTAGATTAGTCTAAATTGAAAGAGCTTGCAGACGATAATGAAAAACGGATGCATTTTGAAATAAAATCATCCTTTGCGGTAGAAAGTATTGTGGGAAAAGAAGAAATTGCTTGTTACAAGCAATTTCTTCTTTTTCAACAATGTTTTCTCAAGTATAAAAAACAGCAACGTGAAATTCTGGATTTGTTTGTACAAGAAAGGGTTAAATCAAAACATATACTTTGGCCGGAAGTGGACTCCGATATTTATGCTAAGAGTGTTTGTTGTTTGGAGACTTAAATGTTGTAACTAAAGCTCAATCAAGTTATAACAGTGTAGTGGTAGCAGAAGAAATTGTGAATATTGTGTTTTTGTTATGATTTAAAGCATTCTATTAGATTAGAACTACAAAAAAATTTAGTTCGAAATAACGAGCTTATTAAAGCAGCGAGAGTCCAATTCGAGGTTTTTTATTATTACTGTGTCATAGTATTCAAGTTACCGTATACCCACAATTTTTTTACCATTTCAAGGTAAAAGTTCATTGACACAGTTTCGATAAAACCTTTTTAGTGTATTATCACTTAGATCTCGGAATGTTACGAGATCGCGGTCCAAACTTTCGCTTTTGACGATTTGCTGAATAAATTCTTCCTTTATTATACAGCCATTTCGGAATAATTTGATTGTAAGTTTCGTCTATCAAAAACCAGCGTTCTGCTTAGTCGAGAAAACTTACTCATTACTCCATGAACAAAATTTTGAGCACGCAGCGATTGCTTCCGCACAAAATAGTCCATCAAAATTTGTAAAGCTTTTGGTTTCTTCGTTCGATGCTATAACTTTATAAGAAATGAAGAGAATAATTTTTGTTTTCATGGAGGTATGAACCGAAAAACCTAATCACACTTATTTATGAATCCGCTTCGCGTATTCATACAGTGTGATTAGGTTTTTCGGTCCATACCTCCATTAAAACAAAAAATATTCTCTCCATGTCTTAAATGGTTGACCTCTCCTGGATTCAATCTCTTTGTCAAGTATTCGTTTTACGAAAAGCACTTGAGTTCTTTTTTGCCCTCATAGCCAAATATATCGTCGTTATATGAACAAAATGTCGTAAGTACAACTTGAATAATGCATCAATATTTTGTTTTATTTTTCACTGTCTCCCTATCTAGAATGCCTCCATCTAGATTTAAATGATACTTTTCAGTGTTTTCTTTCGATCGTTAAACGCATCAATTATTTCCCGTTTTATTTTTTTTGCTTGAATTATTAAGTATTTTGGATGTTTCAGAAAAATGACTTAGTCAGAAATAAAGCCTTGAGAATTTAAAATAAAGATTTTTAACAATATTGATTTCTCTTGATCGACTCGCTTTTCATTGTGGACTATTGACGACTTTGGAATACAAGTTAGTATTAATATGTTGTTGTGGTGATGGTGGTGTGTTTTGTTTTTTTTTTTTGTTGTTGTTGTTGTTGTTGTTGTTGTTTTGTTTGTTGTTGGGGGGGTGCGTGTGTGTGTTTTTTATTGTTGTTGTTCTATTATTTATTCATTTTACTTTCCGTCGGATTATTGAGATTTCTCGATGGATTATCATTTAATAATTTCAACGAAATCCAGTGAAATTACGAAAACGTTACACTGGTAGATTTTGCCTTGCTGCACTACTAGAGCAATCGGAACACATTCCGCTATTCCCGTAAGCTTTTGGAACAGACTTCAGACGTCGTGTAGGAAAACATACTTCGTAATCTCGGTAAACCCAGATGGTTCAAAAGTCTCAAATCACTGAAAAACTTAAATTTCTTTTTGTTGTTTTATATTTTGCTCTGATTTCAAGTTTCCTTTGAAAACAAACAGAGTTATTACAGAGCTGTATGGGAAGCATTTTACCGCAGTTGCTTTGCATAACGGATAGTGCCATTTTTGGAAGTTTGTAACTTGAACTTTTGAAATAGTTCTAAGATGTACATTCGAGGTTTGATTTGCAGAATTGGACGAGGGGTTCAAATTGAACTAAAAGCTATCTCAGTGGGACTAAAGTCCTGATGACGTCATCAGGTTGCCGTCTAATTCACGTGCAAAATGAAGCGCTTTGGGAGATTTTGTACTAAAAATCATATTTGTCTAGAACAATCGTTCATTTTTTGTGTAAGATCGGTATATCTTTCATTTCGCCTACAACAAAGCTAGATTCGCCACTCGTGAAATATAGCTTTTGTTGCTCACCAAATAGAAGACAATTCGAAATCTGCATTAAAGGTAAAATCATTTGGAGAATGGGGAAATCGCTTGTGACAAGTACTTTTCTTCATTTTTCACACTATTTTCCAAAGCTTTTTTCTAGCGACATTTGTGACGTCATCAAGCCATTATTATTTTCCAATTCATAAAGCAATGTCATTTAGGCAGGTTTTCCTGAATAACTGATCCATTGAGATTCTTTAAGAAATAAGGAGAATATTTTGTGTTCATGGAGGTATGAACCGAAAATTAATCACACTGTATGGATACGCTTCAAGTTCATACCTCCATGACAACAAAAAATATTCTCTTCACTTCTCGTAATTTTATTATCATCGAGCGAAAAAAAGCAAAATTTTTACAAACTCTGATACTTTTTGTCTGAAACTATTTTGTGCGAGCTTACAAAATGACTGTGTGCTCAAAGTTCTGTTCATGGAGGTATCGATATTTTTTTTTCGACCAATCAAAACGCCTGATTTTCATAGACGAAACTAAAATCAAATTATTTGCAGATAGCCTATTATCGTGACACATATAACTGAAGATGTCACTAACAGAACGAGAGAAGCTACAGAAACAAGCGGACCTGTGTTCAAGAATGGGCCGTTTCGACGAGATGCTGCAGATCACAAAACAAATGGCTCAGAAGTCCTCGAATTCAAAGCCACTAAACGAGGAAGAAAGAAACCTTCTCTCGGTGGCTTACAAGAACTGTGTCGGGGCGAGGCGAACAGGATGGAGACATGTGTTACGAATCGAAAAGATGGAGAGAGAGGATAAGAATACGCGTAGGATTGAAATATCAAATACCTACAGGAAAGCGATAGAAACAGAACTGACTGGAATATGTAAGGATTTGTTACAAGTTCTGGATAAGAAACTGATTACGAAATCAATGGATGACGAGGCAGCTGTGTTCTATTTTAAGATGAAAGGGGATTATGCTAGATACATTGCTGAAGTGAATGTTGACACCAAAACTGTGGTGGATAGTTATGTTAATATGGCTGAAACAGCATACAAAGGTACAACACATTACCAAACTATAAACGGATTTGAAAGAAATTCATGTTAATAGAATTTGCATTTTTCTGTCTTTTTGGAGCGCACCCCCCAAAAGGTGCGTAAAGACAAAGCCTAATCGCATTACACCCATCTCTACTTACGCAAAGGAATAACGAAAGTGAATAAACTAGATTGAACAGTATCCATAGTAACGTAGGCCTAGTGTGAGAATGACCTCATTCTTTATGTAATGACGTAATCTTACGAACGATGTTCTGTGTTTTGTGCGTTTTTACCATTTTCTTTGAGTAGAAAACATATTTATTGAAGGCGTGTGATCTTATATGATCCAGGTGTTGACCAATCAGATATATTGATTTCTGTATTAATCGAACATCAACGATATTGATAAGGGGTCAACCATCTTAGTCAGGGGTAAATCTGTATTAAGCCCGGGTAAAACATGTGGAATAAAATGCGTTCCTAGATATGAAACGGACAAGACTTTCTGCAAAGTTGTCGCGTACCAACCATTCGTCTTTCATTTTATTCCCCGTCCACATATTTTTTGTTTATTACCTCAGTCGAACTGTTGTATGTGGAGAGGGCATGGTTGATTGAATGGGCTTTCACGCTACTTTTAACAGTAGTTTAGTTATCTCGCAGCGGCTGGAGCACACAACCATGGATTCCTGGTATTTCTCATATTATTACTACGGCTGCGGCCTCAGATGAAAGACGAATCGTTTGTAGGCGATCTATACGATATAAACAGCGTCAATAAGCGACATTAATTAAATCTGCAAAGCCAACATAATTCTCAATAATGAATGACTTGATTGGTCAATCGACTTTTTTATTTATAGCGGCGATCGTTTATTGTCGTCGTTCTGAAATATGAAATTAAGCGAACCCCGGTAGAGATCGTGAGGTTTTAAGTTCGTACTTTTTTAAATTTCAGATGCACTAACACGAGCTGAGACCGGAATTTCCGACACCCACCCGCTGTATCTCGGACTGGCGCTCAATTACTCGGTGTTTCTCCACGAGATGAAACAAGATCACGTGACTGCAATCCAGGTGGCTCGCAAGTGTTACGATGAGGCTCTTGACGAGATCGGAAGTGTCGAAGTGGTGGACGAAAGTCGATATACAGAGTGTAGGAACCTGTTGACTCTACTGCACGAGAACCTCAAAATCTGGACAAGCAGTCGTTAGCTGGATCTTGTGAACGGATCGCTAGCCACGCCAACTGATCTTCCGACGTCGCATTTCTACTGAAATATCAAATGAAAATATATGGTTATACACAAACCAGATAACACCATTGTGTTGGCGCCGATTTGTACCGACAGGAAGTTCGATTTCGATTTTAAACGTTGTTATTTTGCAAAGTTTATGGCAGGTAGAATGTAAGAAAACGTAGAATGGGTGGTTGGCGACCGAAACGTTGTTTAAGTCTCCAAACCAATAAAAATGCTTCACATAAATGACGGTCATCGTTTTTTGTTGTTGTTTTTTTTTTTTGGGGGGGGGGGGGGTTCGGGTTTTTTTAATCGTGATTGGTCTGCTTTCCGATCCATTGTTAGTTTTCAAAATGCTGTATTCGTCTTAACGCTAGACGGTTTTCAATGGGAAGCTATGCATAGGATGCTAGAGCATTTAAGTACATAATCGCTCACAATCGTCTCGACAGTGAGAAAAAGCGTCAGTTCTGGTCAAGCTGCCCGATATACGCAGGTTATTTAGGCATATTTTTTCCCAATTTAATTGGTTTTCCTGTATACCTGGGTTTTTTTGTTTTGTTTTGTTTTGTTTTGTTTTCATCGAGGTATGAACCAAAAATATTAAACACACTGTGTGAATATTGGTGTGATTTAGATTTAGCCCCATACCCCTATGAAATCAATACAAAAGAATTCTCTTCGTTTCTTATGGCTTAATGTTTTCAAGTAAAACAAAGCAAATATTTTACCAATTTTGATTAAAATTTGTATGGATCTACTTAGCGCAAACATACAAAATAGTTTCATGCTAAACATCTTGTTCATGACAGTATGAAAAAAATATCAGCCAATAGTTAAACCGATTTATTCTTGATAAACAAAACTGAAATTAAAGTTTTGGTTTTAACGTCACATTCTCCTACAGTATTTAGGATGCCCGATCTGATTTTTGAACACTTGTTTTACGGTAGTCCAATATTGTATCTCTTACAGTGACTGTCCGAAGTCACACCTGACAGCGTGCATCAAGGGAAGGAGGGGGAGGAGCGAGGGAGCGATGAACGAGTTATTTTAGTTGTTGTTTAGATGGCCATGTTGAAAATAAGATTTGTGCTTACATGTCTTAACGAGTCATATTCTTTAACTAAAAATAATTTCATTATCAGTATAATGCTTAAGTACTATTAGATAATGAAAACTTTTATAATACGAGATCCTCCTAGGGTCCAGCAATCGCGCTGACTTGAATCCCGGCGACGAAAATACAAAATGTAGTCCGCCCTTTGTATTTCATGCATTATTTCTAATGCCACTAAACATAAAGCAGGCGTCTGTCAACCCTTTCCTGTTTGATCCCTAGATTTACGTCCCCGTGCTTTTATACTTGATAAAATATTGTGGGAAAAAGAAGAAATTGCTTGTAACAAGCAATTTCTTCTTTTTCCACAATATTTCTACCCCACTGAATGATTATTTTTCAAATTTTCGTCTGCCAAACTTTTGAATATGGACAGTTCTAAAATTTTGCAAATCAGCAAAGGATTCATCAGCAGATAGCACAGTTAATCTGTCCAAGGGAGATAACAAATAGAAAAAAAGTGACTGAAATAATCTTGAGTATCCTTTCTTTACCTAACATTTACATGATACCATTTCCCGTGAAATAATAAGTCTAACAATATTATAAACTACATGTATAGTACTAGTTTGTTATGGTTGGTGTGGTGTGTGTGTTTTTTGTTTGTTGTTGTTTTTTTTTTTGGGGGGGGGGGGGAGCAAAGGAATGGAATGTAGTTGCAAAAGTGTTTTCTGGACTCTTTCCTTTGAATTAATCGATCGCTGACCTCCTTGAGAAAGTTCGATTTAGATTTTAAAAGGCCTCATTTTGAAACATTAAAGGTCAGCACCAATAGCAAAAACGTAAAATGGTTGGTTGGCGACCTAAACGTCGTAACTAAAGCCCTAAATAATCTGTACTTACAACGTTTCAGTCGTCAAACCAACAAAGATGCGTAACACAAATGTCAGAGTTCAACTCTCACTTCCGGTAGAGATGAATAATATGATTAGTCAATCCATTTTTACCTGACAGCTAAAATCCGTTCACATTGAATCAGTGATTTCATTCACTAATTGCGGAACAGTTCAATCGTCGCCTGTGAGACACTGAAGTTCTAGTACATGTAACACATAATAATTCGAGAGACGCCAGGCTCTAAAAACTTCATATATTCACGCCTTATCGACAAAACGTCATAAAGAAATATCAAGAATAAATGTTTGTTTTAATTTAGAAACATGAAAAATTAGTGATCTAGGCCCGATTGTCAATTAGACATTTAGAGTTCAAAGGGTTGGTAGAATTAAAACAAAAACTTAAAAAGACATGCCACTTAAATAAATCACCATTTCGAGACTACACTTTTGTGTGTTATTGTCTAATCGTTAAAGGGACTTTAAGTCTGTTCTGTATACCTATTACCAACCCGCAAAATTTAGATTGGTCCAAATTCAAAGGAGTCGCAGACAACAAACTTTAGTTGAATTTTTTTTTTTTTTTTTTTTTTTTTTTATTATGTATTTATTTATTTATCTATCTGCGTTTTGAGGTAGAAAACAGTGTGAATAATGAAGAAATTACTTGTAACAAGCAATTTCTCATAATGCATTCTAAGTTTAGTTGTTGGGGTTTTTTTCTTGGGGGGGGGAGGGGGGAGGGGGGCTAAATGGGTTAAACGAACTTTTTCAGCAGCGACCACTTATGGTCGTACCTTGGGTGGTAGCTTAGGACGAATTTTTCTGCAATTGCGATTGTTTCTTAGTAAGCAAAATTACTCATTGAGAACCACTTTACAGTGACAGGTGTTTCTGGCCGATACCCCTGGAATTAACCATACGGAGTTTACACGCAGAAGCTATAAACAAAATACTTTCTTGTAAGTGAATTCTGCTATCATAACTTGTATTGCACGGTCTCGCTTGTAGCAACATCGCAAAGATAATTGCGTAGGTCATGACCTTACCAACGGATCGCTGGCCACGCCCACTGAGCTCTGAAAGGAAGTTCCATTTCGATATCTTTTCAGGTAGTGACTGTCCAAGAATTTGATAATGGGTGTATTCTTTTAGCCCATTCCCACATGACAGAATTTAAGACTGGTCCAAAATGAAAGGAGTTGCAGACGACAATTTAAAGTTAATAAAATTTTGAATTTTTTCAACTTTTTGGGTAGAAAACATTGCGTAAAATGAAGAAATTGCTTGCTACAAACAATTTCTTCATTTTACACAATGTTTCCCCAGCTGTTTTCGTTGATGGGCGTCTTAAGGCGTCATTGTGTGGGAATGGGTTAATTTGTTTCCCATCTAACCCATCTATCGTATTTTCATACTGTGACATTTTCAATGTCATCATATACTATTCTCTTTCACCATGTGTATAACGTGGTGTCATTTTTAATTAAATCATTACATTTACTT
This sequence comes from Fragum fragum, assembly GCA_946902895.1. Classification (NCBI taxonomy): domain Eukaryota; kingdom Metazoa; phylum Mollusca; class Bivalvia; order Cardiida; family Cardiidae; genus Fragum; species Fragum fragum. Next base: position 8,503,870 of record OX336377.1, read on the forward strand.
AATGTTCTTTCAGTGAAGGCAAAAGAAGTTAATAGTTGTTTTGTTTGAAATAATTGTCTTTAGTGTTTTACCTTCATAAAATGAAGATATTATACAGAACGACGCATGTATTAAAAGATTTAAGGTGCTTGAATAAGCTGTAGTTACGATATTTAAGTCTGCAAACCAACAAAATTACTGTACATAAATGTCGTCCATTGTCGGAATTCAAAATCCATATCCGGTCTAAATTAATGTTTTGATTGGTCAATTGATTCTTTGAATAGCATAGGCAATCCGTCAATTTTCAAGGGGTGAATACCATCCGCTTATACGCTCCGTTCTTCATTAATACTCGACACGTATTTGTGACCGTCAAGCAAAAAGGGGTCTTATGTGGGTTTTTTTAATTCAAATATTTGAAAAGGAGATCGGATCTAGCAAAGGTTTACTATAATTTGTATGATAAATTCGAATATTCAGTGAAGTAGAAAGGTCTCTCTACACCCATGACATCTGCAGAAAATCTACAAAGAGACTGCGAGTTTCAATGCTCGAACCGTCTTACTAGGTTCTAGATTTTCGAAATTCTCTTCAGGTCCCTTTTGGCTTGACGGGTGTCATTCCCCCTACCCCACCTCCCTTGAGGTAAACCGTCAATAGTCCGTTTATTAACCCATTATAAGACGACGAAATTTTAGACTTGTCCAAATTGAAAAGAGTTGTAGACGAAAATTCTTAGTTTAAGATATTATATTTATTTATTTATCATTTTTTAATTATTTTTCAACTATCTGGGCAGAAAACATTGTATAAAATGAATAAATTGTTTATAACAAGCAATTTCTTCATTTTACACAATGTTTTCTTAATTGTTTATAGAGAGACGAGTCAAGATGCGTCATTGCGTGGGAAAGGGTTAATCGATATACTGGCTAATTAGTGACGCCTTATCAATCATTTAAAACAAAGGTCACTATGTAAGCTTTCTCTAGATAAACCATGTGCTTGGAGACGTGAATATGCTTCCTATTTTAACAATTTACATTCACACCTAAAAGCACGCAATTTGCTTATATTTGCGTCGAATCCGGAGGTAAAAGACTTAATTCATTCCCACACAATTCCTTCTTTTTACGCCCCTCAAGAACAGGCTTTGGAAAGTATTGTGGAAAATGAAGAAATTGCTTGTATCAAGCAATTTCTTTATTGTCAACAATGTTGACAAAAAAATCTAAAATTCCATATACTTGAAATTTGTCGTCTGTAGCTTCTCACAATTCGGACCGGTCTACATATTTATTTAGTGGGAATAGATTAAAAGTAAGAATGTTCCAGCGAACGCCCTTAAAACACAGGTGTTCGGAGAATCCTTCAGTAAACGAGAGTTTGGCTGAACATGAGACTATGATAAACTAGGGGTACACGAGCGCCTTAATCGCTCCATGGGCCTGGACTAACATTTCATACAGACATTTATTTAAAATCAAGAAGCATTCGTCTAGGAAGTCCTGCTTTGATTTTTTACGGCGATATTTTGCAAAATTTATGGCCAGTATGATGTAACAAAATAGTAAAATGGTTGTTTGGTGACTTAAACGTCGTAATAAGCTTGAATAAAGCTGTAGTTACGACGTTTAGTTCGCCAAACAAACTTTAAAGGTAAACAAAAATGGCGCCAATGTGTGACTTGATAAGCTCAGGTCCGGGCTGAATAGATTATTTGATTGGTCGATTTATTCCTTGATTGACATCCGCGATTGGTCAATTTCAAATTCGATTAAATTAAAAGGGAAAATGGACTTAATCAATTACATCCATTGCATTCCTTTTTGAGCTCTTTCTGAAATAAGACCCCCTATCTAAACGGTAATATTAAACCTATTTCAATTTCTTCATTAAATCTGACAAAAGGCCTAAAGAGGATTATTCTTGTGAAATAAGCTTTTGAAATTTGGCTGCATTCAAAGCCACGACAGTGTCTTTAACACTTTGAATAGTTTTGGGAATCTTAACCTTTGTCATTTTGAATCCAGGTTATTTCTTTTTTTTTTTTTTTTTTTTTTGCAGGAGATATATACAAGTGGAGTCTGATCTCAGTCTTCAAGCCCTGAAATAGGTATAATTCACTAACCAGTATAAATCTTTGAATTGTACAAAGAGGATTCTGATTGGATGAGACTTATATCTCGTCCAATGGGAGCATTCGTTACAAAAAATTCTTATCCGAGTCAGGGGTTCACCCAAAATAGTAAAGAAATCATCTTGCATTCATGATGAGCTCTCTTTTTTCATGTAATTCAGAAGTAAAAAACAATATCCTTTGAACTTGTTCATGACGCACTATGAAGGCGTAATCACTCCAGTTCTACATGTTTTTTTCCTTGCGAGTTCAGAAAATCCAATAAGATGTCCGAGCTTTTAGCTGTCATCAATTAGTGTTACATAAAGACGTGTCAGGTCTTATTTTGTCCTCATTTACTTCCAAGTTGATTCCTTACCGAGACAACATAATATAGATCTGAAATTGACAGAAAATTCGCCTCCTATACATGGTCTAATGATTTTGCCCCCCCCCACACACACACACTTATGGTCTCTAAACCAATTAGATGCCAAAGGTTTAAGTTCTTATGAATTATAATCATGTTCAAATTTTTATTTTGATAATTACACTAATGATATTTTGATGGACTTTGCATTCTTTGCAGCTTTTTGCATTTTTTTATTCATAATATGTTTCAAGAATTTTCTTTAACCTCCTACCTTATTGAATGGGTTTTCAAAATCTAGTTGTTCATTTGTTCTCCGCCTTGAGGAGGTGTACAAATTTTAACGAATTTTGAGTTAGGTCCAAGTTGGAGGTGATACGATAAATTATATAAAATTTCCTTGTCAAGGATTTACAGACACGTTCTCTTTTTTCATAAGGTCTTTGCATAAGTTCTTTACTTGTTGGACGACTGAAAATACATATATTGGGGTCGGTAACCATCTCATCTTGTAGGGATCATGTGAGGGGATATGAGGGGGTCCTACAGCCTACCATTTAACCCTTTTCTGGTTAATCCCTGGATTTTACGTCCCTGAGTTTTTATACTTGAGAAAATATTATTGGATAAGAAATAGTTGCTTGTAACAAGCAATTTCTTCTTATCCCACAATATTTTCTAGCCTACAGTTTAGTTACTTTACAAATTGCACTCAATTCTAGTTGTCGTCTGCAACTTCGTTGAAATTGGACAAGTCCGAAATGTTGAAAAACAGGAAAGGGTTAAAAAGAGTGGCAGGGGTCAGTACATGTATCTCATTTTCGTGAAGTATACTTATGTAAAATGTGAGAGTCTTACAACCTATCGTTTAAAAAAAGGTGGCAGAATCTCATTTCTTTGAATTACAGAGTCTTTTAGGATTTTTTATGTTAAATGAGAAGGTCCTACAACCTATCATTTAACCCATTACCAGACGACAAAACTTTATTCTGGTAAAAATTTTAAGAAGATGCAGACGAAAATTTATAGTTTATGAAATTTCAGGTTTTTGCAATTTTCAGGGTGAAAACATTAAGGAAAATGAAGAAATTGCTTGTCACAAGCAATTTCTTCATTAAACACAGTGTTTTCCCATTTTTTATCTTGATGGGGGCTTCCAAAGGCGTCATCATGTGGGAATAGGTTAAAAAAGACGGCAGAGGTCAGTAAATACATGTATATAATTTTCGTGAAGTATAATCTTATAGAAATCTTATATAAAATGTGAGAGTCATGTATACAGTCAATGGCATAAGATAAAGCGCAGACCATTGATTGGCGATCTTAACGTCGTCACATCAGCTTGAACAAGCCTTATTAATGACGTTTTAATCGCAAAACCAGCATAAATGCTTAATGCTTAATATTGAAGTTTAATTTCAGGTCTAAAAAAATGATTTGATTGGCTAATAGAATTCCTGATTGGCAACGGCGATCCTTCAGTTACATCATCTAACAAACAAGCAGAGCATAAACTTTTTTGGGTGCATGTAAATTCTCGTCGCAAATGTCCTTTTCAAAGCTCTAACAGGACCAAGTACAATACTAAGTAAAAATTGAAGTTGGAGTACTTTTAGCAAAAAACATTCTTAAAGGTGTTCTGGAAAGAATATGAACGATAAATCAATATTGGAACCAGGTTTCATAACCTTGTACAATGTTGTCGCCAATGTCCGTGTCTGCTTCATTAAACTGATTTGCAGTTACTTTTTTTCGAATGAAAGTTAGTTGGTGTTGTGTTATTTTCAAATTGACAGTTCGCCTCTGTCATTCAAAAACCAAGTGACCTTGTAGCGGAAATATAACACTAACCTCAGGCATTTATGTCAAAAATGCAGTTGAACATTTAGACGAGTCCGAATTCCAAGGTTTTGCAGGCGAAAACTTAAAGTTGATTTTATTTCAAAAATAATCATTTAGGAAGGTAGAAAATATTGTTGAAAAAGCATAAATTGCTTGTTACAAGCAATTTCTTCTTTTTCCACAATGTTATCTCAATAATATAATCACTGGGACTTAAAAACCAGGGAGTAACCAGGAAAGGGTTAAATAAACACCGTGCCCACAGCTTATTCAAGATGAAGTAAAGACGTTTATTTCTCCCTTGAACGTTTTACTTTCTCGAGGGGTAAGTATAACACTGTCGTAAATGCTTATATAAATATTCCCACTTACGACCATGTTGCACGAAGCCCACAGTCTGTTTTACCGAACATATATTTTGGAATCTAATGTCGTCTATATCTCAGACCAATGTTATCGTTGGAGAACAGAGGATGCAGCTAGCAATTCTCGAACATTTCATTTTCCAAAAAGCACAGCTTCCATAACAGAATCTCGACGTACTTTTGAAACGTTGACTAGAAGAATCGCTGGCCACGCACACTGATCTCCAACAGTAGGTTCGACCTATATCTAAACGTCTCGTTTTTTTCAAACTCTGTGGCCAGTAACATGTAAAAATATAGTTTATTTGATGGTTGGCGACCTGAACGTCGTACTTACAGCAAGCAAAAGCTATAATTACGACATTTACGTCGCCCAAACAACACAAATGTTAACATAAATTTCGGAGGTCAAAGTTCACTTCCGGTCTTCATCATATCAGTTTGACTGATATAATCCCGATTTGATAGGTCAGTCGCTTCATAATTGAGAGCAGCGATCATTTGCTAGTTACATAAAAAATAAAGCCGATCTAAGAAGCTTAGAACTCGGAGATTATCCATTAACCATTTCCCGTATTTCAAAATTATAGACACATCCAATCTTTAAGAAGTTGCAGACGACAATTAAAAGTGGGTACAATTTGAAAAGTAACCAACCTTGAGGTTAGAAAATATTTTGGAAAAACAAAAAATTGCTTGTCACAAGCGTGCCGCCCACTTTTTGAAACATCTCCTAAACTAGAAAGTGTTGTTAAAACTGCAGTGGCACAGACATTCATTGATTAAGTGGTTGCCACAACAACGGGGTGGATTGAATCTTAAGGAAACACAAACTTTCCTTATCTTGAACCGGAAGCAATGCAGTTGAATTGGTAAAGCATCATCAAATGAACCACTCCCAAATATTTTTACGGGAATCATAGGAGGGAGACATTTAGGCTCAACAAAATAAAACCAAAAACACGCCATATTTCATATAAAATCCAAATATGAAATCATTAAAATACTTCTTCAAACATAAAATATGAAGTCTTTAGAGTCGGATATCTTTCGAATCGCTCTGTTGAAGCGCTACCGGGACTTCAATATCAGATTTCTTTATAACACACCTGGGCAAGAATTAATTGCCAAATGTCCGTCCGTCGTGAGTTTGTCGTGCGTCGTCCATTTGTTGTTGTTGTTGTTAGAAATCCCCTGTACCATTATGACGTTGAAACTTCACAGGGACGTTCTTTTGAGCGAGTAGTTTGAACATCTGACCAGAGTCAATACTTTGCACGTTTCCCTTTAGGCCCCCTTTCGCTGGTCGGATCGGATATGATAACAAAGACAAAATGGGTTTGACAGTCGGAAATGTAACTCCCCAGTGTGAAGAGCTTATCGACACCCACCTGATGAACCAATCAATAAACAGATTTCCCTTCTACATTGTGAACGCAGAGTCATATTGTGTTATTGTTCGTCGATCTGATTGTCAGGTTTCTGTTTGGGTGTGATCTATTCATTGACACAAGTTTACTTAACATTATTTTTTTGCTACAGAAATTCTCAGTGGTGTGGAAATACAGATCTTTTCCACTTTTCCCCGGACAAGTCTACTTGTCCAGAATCACAATGATCTTGTCGACAAAAAGGGAATTGATATATTTTGAGATAAAATTGTTGTTGATTAAGAAAATGCTGGAACTCAGCATTTTCTTCATTAACAGCAATATTTCTATCATTCAATATATACATAATGATAAATCTTTGAGACCCTTGAGATCTATTTTGTAGCCTACCCAGATTTGCTCTAATGTGCAAAATGTACTTGTCCGCAAGTAGAAAAGCCCAAATGTGACAAGTCGGGCATAGGAATTCCACACACCTGTATAGAAAATATTGAGCATTCAGCTAACCGCCAATGGACGAGCAAAACCTTGTAACTGCATCTTATTCTAAGTAACGAGGTATTGGTCACCCATCGTCGAAATTTAAGTTATCGATCCTCGTCAGCAGAAGGACTTTACGTTAACCCATTCTCAGTCGATACAATTTTAGACCAGTCCAAATTCAAAGAAGTTGCAGACGACAATTTCAAGTTAATGAAATCTTCATTTTTTTATTTTTTTATTTTTTTTTACTTTTACAGTAATTGTCATATTGAGGGGCGTTTAAATGCGTCATTGAGTGGGAATGGGTTAACGATATCTACACGCTGGAGAACACCAATGCTTTATTAATTGATATTGAAACACGGTCAACTCTGTGAAAGGCAGCCACCTTAATGACATAGCCGTTGTGGCCCTCTGTCATGGATGGCTGTTTTATCAAGGTTCCTGTTTCAGCTTGCTCGGGAAGTATTTCGTGGTATTTTGGAGCACTCAAATAAATACATTTGGTGAAAAAAAGAGCACCGCATGCGGATACCAACGTTCGGCTGTTCAAGTGCTTGACAGTGGGTAACATTTCCTTAGGTCGAAAAAGGGGGTATACTTTCTTTCCAAATTCATTAAGAGTTATCCCCTTATTGGTATGTGTTGATAATGAAGAGATATTTCGAGTTCACGTGATTGTATTAAAGGATACCATAGATATCAAAAAATGTCAAAGTTTTCGGACGACGACGCTGACGCAGACGCGGACGTAGGCAACACCTAGCAATACCTCGGTGATTATCCGAAAAGCAGTCGAGCTAAAAAGTATTATGATAGAACTGGCAATCTTAACCCTTTCCTTTTTTTGCAGAATTTTAGACATGTCCAAATTCAAAGCTTTTGCAAAATGAAAAACTAAAGTAGATTTGATTTGAAAAATAGCCATTCAGTAGGGTAGAAAATATTGTAGAAAAAGAAGAAATTGCTTGTCACAAGCAATTTCTTCTTTTTCTACAATATTTTCTCAATCATAAAATCACAGGGACGTAAAAAAACAGGTATTAAATAGGGAAGGGTTAGATTGACTGCCAATCAGGCTGTTTTATACAAGTTTGGAAACTTAAAAGAGCAACTGTTGGCTGGGGAAGACAGTTTGGGGTCTTATAGGGTTCATTATATAAGTCATTGCAAAGGTGGCTATTTTAGAGAGGTGGGTCTTTTGCGCAAGTAACTGGTTTGAAAAATTTGACTGTCGCTTTAAGGGGGTTCATCTATCTATTGACGAATGTAAAAGGACCACCATATCTTCCTATTGACCTGTAGACGTTTTATCACTTACTATACCCATTACCAGACGATAAAATTTCAACTGATCTAGAAGTTCCAGACGATTTTTAGTTGTTTTACTTAAAAAAAATCTTTGTCTATTTGGTCGGAAAAAAAATAGATAAGGAAAGAAATTGCTCCTAACAAGCAAATTCCTCCATTTTTCCTCAAATGAAAATTTTTTTGGGGGGGGGTGTAAATAAGCGGGAATGTGTGGGAATGAAATTTAACTTTCATCTTTGTCCACTTGTTCACTCAGTGACTTTGATCTAGGCCTATTTCAGAAAACTGAAGCCGTTTTGTTTGTTCGTTTGTATATTTATTGAACTTGCTTATAACCTGTTAGTTGTCTTTATTTCGAATTAGCAGGAACGGATGTTATTCAATTTCATACTTGATACGGGTACGTAATAACAAGTAAAGCCACATATATAGGGAATATTGTGTTAAAATAGCGATACAACATCTTGTATTTGCTTCGAGCTGCAGAGGAAAATATTGATGTTTCACGAGACCGAAGGTCTAGTGTGTTAAATAAATAAATTCGAGAAAATATAGAAAATCTTTCCTTCTACAAGTATTTCCGTAATTTACAGTTACAGCTTTAATAAAGTCGTAGTTACGACATTTTGCTCGCGCATCGACGATTTATAACAATATGAAGTTAGGCGTATTTTTGTCCCAACAGCACCAAACGACACAAAGTAGACTTAAGATCGATTTGTCCTCGTATTCTGTCATCTAATATTGGTTTGAATATAGTGGAAAAAAGCTCACAACCTATTTATATCGGAATATTTCGCGCCCACTGTCTTAGAAACCATATAGAAACGCGTGGACGTATCTATATGATAAATCGCCTGTTTAAAGGTCAAACAATGCCTTACATGGCATAAAGACAAGGCACATAAAATTAATTTGACATTAACATGAGGGAATGGTCTATTCTCCCCAAAGTTATATGATATAAAATAAGTTACAGGGAACACTCCAAGACCAACCTTATACCTTTCTACTATATATGTAAAATATGTTACAAGGAAAACACTTCAAGATCAACCTTACTACTATATATGTAAAATACGGGGGAGCACTTCAAGGCCAACCTTATACCTTGATAATATATATATATAAAATAAGTTACAAATAACACTTCAAGATCAATCTTATTCCTTACTTCTATATAAGGAAAATAAGTTACAGGGAACACTCCAAGACCAACCTTATACCTTACTACATGTTACAAGGAAAACACTTCAAGACCAACCTTACTACTATATATGTAAAATACGGGAGAGCACTTCAAGGCCAACCTTATACCTTGATAATATATATATATAAAATAAGTTACAAATAACACTTCAAGATCAATCTTATTCCTTACTTCTATATAAGGAAAATAAGTTACAGGGAACACTTCAAGAACAACCTTATACCTTACTACTATATATGTAAAATAAGTTACAAGGAAAACACTTCAAGAACAACCTTATACCTTACTACTATATATGTAAAATAAGTTACAAGGAAAACACTTCAAGAACAACCTTATACCTTACAAGTATATATCGGCGGTGGCTTTGGAATAAGCTGCAGTTACAAGGTTTCGAGGTTTAGGTTGAACACCGATGATACGTAAAATATGGGAACACTTCAAGACAATATCATACCTTACTAACGTTACCATATGATGTAAATGATTTATAGGGAACTCTTAAAGAACAACCTTATACCTTACTACTATTAGTAAAACAAGTTACAGTGAACATAATTTAAGAACAATATTATACCTCACTACCATATGATGTAAAAAAGTAGCAGGGAACACTTCAAGAATATCCATATACCTTACTGCTAAATATTGGTAGTATTCTTGGAATAAGCTGTAGTTATGAGGTTTTGGTAGAACACAGGCGATACGTAAATAAGTTACAGGGAACACTTATGCCTTACTACCATATGGTGTAAAATAATTTACAGGGAACGCTTCAAGACAATATCATACCTTTCAAACGTTACCATATTATGTAAATTTTTACATGGAACTCCCAAACAACAACCCTATACCTTACTACTATACATGTAAAATAAGTTACAAGGAAGACAATTGAAGATAGATATCATACCTTACAAGCAAATCGTATAATAATTTACAGGGAAAACGTATGTAACAAACTCGTGTGTAAAAAAGTTACAAGGAATAACTCAAAAACAATATCATACCAAATGGTCTAAATAATTTACAAGAAACACTTAAAGAACAACCCTGTACCTTACTACTATATATGTAAAACAAGTTGCAAGTAACACAATTTAGGAACAACATTACACCTTACTACCGTATAGTGTGAATAATTTACAGGGAACACTTCAAGTGAATCCTATCCTTACTACTCGAGCAACTTTCTGTTGAATATTGCTTTCATTCCTTTCCGCCCTTTGACATAAATGTAATTCTGCTGTTTGGTATGAGAAAGTTTAAGACCATAGAGAGTGTCATTAAACAGACGGGAAACCTTTAGACCAGTCCAGGATAAAAGGTGTTGCAAACAACAATTCAAGAGTTATGACATTTTGGATTTTTTCACTTTTTGGCTAGAAAACATTGTGGATAATGAAGAAATTGCTTGTAATAAGCAATTTCTTCATTATCCACAATGTTTTCAAAAGTGTTTTTTTTTTTTTGGGGGGGGGGGTAGCGTCTTAAATCGTCACTGAGTTGGAATGGGTTAAACTTAACATTGGTTCTAAAAATGAGAACGACCTTGCCGAGTTCTTATCTCTATTAGAATGACGTGTTAGCTTGGAGAATTGAAAAAGATCACAACTGTGATATATTGATTACCATAATCTTTGGACTATTTTGGTTAAAACCTGTTCCTATTTTTTAAAATTTTAGACCTGTCCAAATTCAAAAGTTTTGCAGACAAGAATTTAAAGTGGATTTAATTTGAAAAATAACCATTTAGTTGGGTAGAAAATATCATGGAAAAAGGAATTAATTGCTTGTTACAAGCATTTTTTTCCTATAATTTTTCCTCAATTATAATATCACAGGGACGTAAAAATCAGGGAAAGATCAGGATAGAGGTTTTAAAATATGGGGCGTTACCGCCGGTTTTAACAATCTTTCAGTTATATCACGATGAAGTTTACTTATTCGTGGGCTTTCTGGCTATCTCCAATACTAAATGACAGATCGCTGGCCCCGCCCAATAGGCTCCGACATGAAGTTACGCTTAGATGTTGAACGGGTAAAACATATAGCCAGTAGCAAGTAACAAAAGAGTAAAATAGTTGGTTGGTGTTTTAAACGTCGTCACTACAGCTTGAATAAGCTGTGGTTACGGCGTTTAAATCACCAAACCAACGAAAATGCCTCTCATAAATGCCAAGCAATGTTTGAGTTTAAAGTTCACTTCCGGCCTAAATGAATGATTTGATTAGTCATTGGTTCTATGATTGATAGACGCGATCCCGTCAATTATGCCCAAGAATATATCCGCGAGTCCAATTATAGATATCGATATTTCGCGCAATTTTATATTTTGAAATAACCCTAGGCATGCTGAACCCGGATTATACCTGTTTTTGAAGGAGGTATAGACAAAGATCAGCCTGCACATATGTGCAGTCTGATCCTTGTCTACACCTACTGTCTATCCCTTTTAAGTTAATTATCTATAACATATAATTTTTTAAAAGAATTATTTATCCACAATGATTACACCCAGTTCTGTCAGCCATTTGATTCTCATGCAATTCTAAAGCGGATTTTATTCAGTATCACAAGGGTTAGGACTTGTAAAATATTTGTATTTTTCTTCTCTTTGGCAAACAGACTGGGACAAAAGTCTTAGGCTAAAAAGGCCATTTTCAAATAAATTCTATGCATTTTTGCAACGGCATTCCCATTAAATTTCGTCAAAAACTATTAATAAAATTTGTATGAACTAAAGTTATTAAAAGATAATTAAAATTCCACATTTTGTGGAAAATAGAAAATTATCATTTTATCCAAAAGCTTCTGTTTTATGCCATATTTTTTATCTCCTACTGTTGACCCACACCGAATCGAATCATGTTCTTTTTATTAAAAAAAGATTTTTTTTTAATGGTCCGCCCGGTGGTGGGTGGTTCTTTTTCATCTTGCGATCTCAAATAGTTGACGGATCTCTAGTCCCACCCACTTGCCTCCGTCAAGGCAATTCTAATTAGATATCAAATAAACTACCGGTTCTAAATATAAACCGATCTCTTGTTTTATTACCTAAGCATCGCATCTACAGCTAGAATAAGCTGTAGGTTAGGAGCTTAAGTCGCCAAATGAACAAAAATGCATGACACTTATGGTGGAGTTCACCATTCAAGTTCGGTTTAATTCAATGATTTGGTCATTCAATAGATTTTTATTTTGACCTACCAATCTTTGTTACTCGAAACGTATGTAGGTATTTTTTATTGGATTCGACCTTCGGTCTCATCCAATAAAAAATACCTACACACGATTCTCGAACACGATAACAGCAAATAGAAAAACACACTGTTGTAATATTCCTTATATATACCTATAAATATATCTTGTAAAATATATACATTCCACACAGACAAAATCGGACATGTCAGAAAAAACTCCGTGTCTGACAATGTCGAATATGGTTGCATATAACGTAGTCATTTTCATTTTGTTGATGATGTCATAATGCGATTAAACGTAATCAGAATGGTAAAGGAGGGGTGAAATACTTGTAGAAATACATTTTTTCATCGAAAAATCTATTGAATAAAAAAAAAATGGGTTACATTATTAAATAATTTAATATTTACTTTCCTCTATTAAAATCGTGCGATCTGATTGGTCGAAAAATTTAATTCATACCTCCATGAACAAAATTTTGAGTACGCAGCCATTTTGAATGCTTCCGCTCAAAATAGTTCAAAACAAAAAGGTATGAAAATTTGTTAAGTTGTTGCATTTTTCGCTCGATGCAATTAAATTATGAGAAATGAAGATACTATTTTTTGTTTTCATGGAGGTATGAACCGAAAAACCTAATCGCACAATGTATGAATTCGCTTCGCGTATTCATACAGTGTGAGTAGGTTTTTCGGTTCATACCTCCATGAAAACAAAAAATAGTATCTTCATCTCTTAATTGAATACATGCATTATGTAACGGTAGAGAGACGACATATTGTATTTGCTTCTCGCTGCGGTGGAAAATTTAATATTCCGCTCGACCTTCGGTCTCGTGATATATCAAATTTTCCTCCGCAGCTCTGAGCAAATGCAAGATGTTGTATCTCTGTTATAACACAATATTCCCTAATTCTCCTTTACCCAGGACAATCTGTCTAAATAAAGTTACTTCTTGATGTTGGAAAATGCCAATTTTGAACTAGTCAAAACTTCTTGATTATTGCTGCACCCTTAAAGAAATAAATATTGTGAAGAAATTGTGGAAAATTAAGAAATTATTTGTTACAAGCAATTTCTTCATTATCTTCAATGTTTTCTATATATATAAAAAGATATTTTTAAAGTTTCACCAGCTTAACTGAATTCTGCTACTTCTTTAAATTTGGACCAGTTTTACTTTTTATCGCTTGACAGTGGGCTAATATTCGAAAACATGTTACGTTGTCATTTTTTTTTTTTTTTTTTTTTTATAAGAAACGGATGTTTATGTTTTAATTCTTCTTTTATTTTTTTTCTTAAATTAGAGAAGAAAAGAGAGAAAACTATTTGTCCTTTTTATGTAGGCTATCCTGGATAATGGAGAATTGCTTTGAAAATTAACATCTCTTAAGTAATTTTGTCTATAACACGTTGAGAAGGGGTGGGGGGTATCAATTTCAATCCTTGTCATTTTTTTTTTGCGTGTACAGAGGGGAGGAAGATTAGTAAAGGATCACAAGCACGTGCGAAGTCTGTCGTCCAGATTTCTATTAAAACGTGTAAATCGAGCTTGAAATTACATGAATATATCATAATGTGATTTGATAGCTTTATTTTGACAAAAACACCCATGATAACAAGATCAGCAATAATTTCCTACGCGATGTTACCGATAATTAACCCATGAAAATGGAAATCGATTGTTTATTTCGGATTCGACGACTGATCAATAGGAACTGTAGGAGTGCTAAAAACCGTCAACATGACGTCATCGCTTCTATGAATATTCATCGGCGCACCTGCCATTTGGGATTCTACAGCATCAACAAGAGGTCTTTTACAAAATATGTTTGGAATTTTTAACCTTTTGTAAATTTTGGATTACCGTAAAGAACTCTGGAATAGAATGGCGATGCTGTAAATAAGTATGTGGAACAAGTATTTTGTGTTTCTTGGTGGATTTCTGCTTTTATTTGGTGTGCAGAAGTCGACTTGTTTTGGAAGCAGTGATGACCAACAATTTCCATTGGGTACAATCGGTAAGTCACTGTCGCAGAAACGCTTTATTCTGAATTTTGACTATATATGGAATATCCTTATTTTTGTCCGTTTTCCTTCGTTTTGTCTGCTGTTATGCAATTTGTCTGCAAATTATTTATACTAGAAAATAAAATATTGGTCTTATACAAAGAAATAGAGGATAGTTATTGGAAAACGTGCGTGTAAAATCGTGTTTAATTGGATCAATTTTTCATTTAGACGCTTTACACAGGATCTCGTTAAAGTTGCTGTGTTTGCCATATTGTAAAGTCGACAAACATAAAATTCAATGTTAGGCATTGACTTACGGGTTGAAAACCAAATACCACTACTGACGCTAAAATTACAGATAATTTAATTTAATGAAGCTGCAGACGACTCTATGTATGCGTAGGAAAACTTATGATCTGTATCCTTATATAGAAAGCGATATAAAAAAAGGGGGAAAAAAGATAAAAAAAAAAAAGAAGATAATTTAAGCAATTTCACATTTTCATGCGCTCCTAAAAAGTAGAGGAGGATATGTTGGTTGCGCTACAAAAATGAAACTTCAGACAATTGTTCAATGATCCAATTTTAGACTAGTCAAAATTGAAAAGAATTGCAGACAACATTTTCAAATTAATGAGATTTTAGATTATTTCAACTTTTTGGGTAGAAAACATTCTGAGAAATGAAGGATTTGCCTGGTTCAAGCAATTTCTTCATTTTCCATAATGTTTTCTCAATTGTTTTTCTTGAGGGGCGTCAGAAAGTGTCATTGTGTGGGAATGGGTTAAACAACATCTCCTCCCAAACTATTGGGCTAATTTGAACCGAATTTGGCGGAAATGCTTGTTAGGTGTTCCCCTTAAAAATAGCTAAAGAATTGAAATTCATTTAAAACTCTGGTTGCCATGGCAACAAAAGTTAAATTTTAAAATAATCTTTAAAAATCTTCTCCTCCTGACCCAGAAGGTGAAGAGCCTTGATATTTTGCATGAAGCATCAGTAATATGACCTCTTTCAAAATGGCTAAATTCATGCTCCTTGGGTCCCCAGGGGCAGAGCCCATGGGGGTGGGGTATATACAGAAATAAAGAATGGTTTTTAAATGACATCTCCCCCTAAACCACAGGGCCAATTTGAACAGAATTAGGCAGAAATGTTCCTTAGGTGGAACCCTTTGAAATAGCTAAATGAATTGAAATCCATTTAAAACTCTGGTTGCCATGGCAACAAAAGTTAAATTTTAAAATAATCTTTAAAAATCTTCTCCTCCTGACCCAGAATGTGTAGAGCCTTGATACTTTGCATGAAGTATCAGTATATTGACCTCTTTCTAAACAGCTAAAATCATGATCATCTGGTCCCTAGGATTGGAGCCTTGGGAGGGGGATTTATAGGCATAAAGCGTCAGTTCCTAGACTTCTTTTGTAATCAAATGGCCCTCTTGTTTGATATTTTTGTATTGTCCACTTTGAAAGAAGTTACAGACAATAATTAAACTGAAAGCAATTTGAAAAATAACCATCCTTCAAGGTAGAAAAATTTGTGGGAAAAGAAGAAATTGCTTTTTAGAAGCAATTTCTTCTTTTCTCACAATATTTTCTCAAGCATAAAATCACAGGGATGTAAAAACCAGGACTTGTACAGGAAAGAGGTAATTGTGTAGATTTTGCAATGACCCTTTTTGCTGCTCCCACATTGATGCATTCTTGTATGATAGTCAGTTTAACACTTTCCTGTACAATCCCTGATTTTTACATCTCTGTGATGTTTTGCCTGAGAAGACACATTGTGGGAAAAGAAGATTTTTTTTGTAACTTTCAATTTAATCTTTTTCCACAATATTTTCTATCATGTAGGAATGTTGATTTTTTAATTGTACTGAAGCCATCTCCAGACAGAAACATTTCAAACTGTTCCAAATTGAGAGAAGTTGCATACAACAATTGAAAACTTATGAAATTGTAGATTTTTCAACTTTTTTGGTAGAAAACATTATGTAAAATAAAGAAATTCTTGTTGTGAACAATTTCTTCATTTTACACTAAGAGAGTCTTTGTGTTGGAATGGGCTAATCTTTAAAGATGTCTTCAACCCCTTTGAATTCAGAAGTCATGAATTTGAAAAAAAAAAAAAAAACCCCAGTAAAGGTTTAATTTTTCATTGATTCAAAAATTCAGTGGCCTCTGAAGTCATGAACAGAGTTGAAATGTAAGTGACAGAGGAAAAAGATTGATGAAAGTGAGGTAAACCTTATATAAAATTTTGACCAACTTTAAGAGAAATTACTCCCAGAACACAAAATGTTTTAAAAAAAGACCACATACGAAGGTTTTGCATGCATTTTCACATAAAGCTCCCATATATCTCAATTACAACCAGCGGGATACATTCAAACTGTAATGGGCAAATATTAATCCTTATCATGCTGAACCCGGAATATTCCTGTTTTGGCAGGAGGTATAGACAAAGATCAGTCTGCACATATGTGCAGCCTGATCTTAGTCTACACCTCCTGTTTGTCCAGTTCAAGCAAGAACTGTTTCTGTAAAAGAAATACTGACCAACAACTAGCGTTTCCATTGTTTTCAGCCCATTGATTTCAACGCAATTCTGAACAAGGATTTAATTCAGCATGACAAGTGTTATATATACTCAACTCAATTTTACCTCTGAGGTTTTATAGGTTTAAACAGCATTACCACACAGCAAAGTTTAAGACTTGTCCACATTGAAAAGAGTTGCAGACAACAATTGAAAGTTTATGGAACTTTGGATTTTTTCAATTATCTTGATAGAAAGCATCATGGAAAATGAAGAAATTGCTTGTTACAAGCAATTTCATCATTTTCCAGAATGTTTTCCCAATTGTTTTTCTTGAGGGACGTCCAAAAGCTTCATTGTGTGGGAATGACCTCAATTACCTCTGACACTGGAGTCTTAAGGCGCTACCACTAGACAAAGTCTTTTCTGTGGCTTTGCAGAAAAACAAATACATGTACAATCAAAACTTTTACAGTGGTCCAAATTAACAAGTGGTCCAGATGACAAAATTGGTAGCCTGAATTATTGATGAATTGGATTGATGAATTTTTGTTAAAAAAAGTTGTCTTTTGGGGTAGAAACATGGCAACTCCTCTTTTTCTCACAATGCCTTTCTTCCTCATATCTTACTTTCTTTGAATTAATCACACTTTTAATCTGCTTCCTCTTTTTCATCCATTTTCACACAATACCTCTTTTGGTCATACATACAGAGAAAAAAATGTAACAAGTAATGTCTACATTTTCTACAATTATTTCTGGAGATCTTCTCTTGGGGCTTCAAAAAGCAGTTTTGTGTCGGAATGGGTTGAAAGAGGATATGTATATTGCAAGCAATTTTTTATTCTTTTTTTCCCACAATGTTTTCAATAACACTAATTCAATATTCTTTCAAATTTAGGCAGAATGTGCGATAATGGACTAACCCATTACCAGAGAATGGTGCTTGATGATGCCCTGAAGAAATACAATCTTGGAAACTTTTTATGGGAAAAGGAGAAATTGCTTTAGGCAAGCGATTTCTCTGTTCTTCACAATGTTTACTACTCTTATTTTCCAAATTTAGGACAATTTTAAATTTTGTCTGAATTTTTTTTCAGTTTTGGACCAGTCTTGAATTTTCTAAAAAAATTATCACCATTAATCATGATTTCAAATACTAGTGCATATTGATTTTCACTATAACAACTATTTAGTAGCGCAATAATATTGACTAATTCAGAGATTTACTCGCAATAACAATAGTTTGGCTTTGTTCAAAGTCAATACTACATTATGCACAAGCTTGGATCAATTTGTCAATTTTGTCCCCAAACTTTGTATCAAGTGTAGTCAAAATTCAAAGTCTGACACTTGTGTGGTTTACCATTCTTTCTTTCTGTGCCTATCCAGAGTCAATATCATGGGTTAATTGCAATACTGTTTTAACCCTTTCCTGTACAATCCCTTGTTTTCACGTCCCTGTGGATCTATACTTGAGAAAACATTGTGAGAAAAGAAGAAATTGCTTGTCACAAGCAATTTCTTCTTTTCTTACAATATTTTGTAACCAGTAGGTTCGTTACTTTTCAAATTGCATCCACTTTTGATTGTTGTCTGTAATTTTCTTCAAATTGGACTGGTCTAAAATTTTGAAAAATGGGAAAGGGTTAATTAAGTGTCTATACATTGTTTAGACACTTAAAATAGTATCGCAATTATCCCTCTGTATGTGCTTTTACTGAAATGAAGAGAACTCCTATATTATTGGATGGGTTGCAAAAGTATTCTGCAAAAGTATGACCAGATGTACTATATGAAACAATTTTGGGCTCTACTGTCTGATGGCCAGAAGAGCTATAGTTATGGCGTGTTTCCCTTCCAGCTTCCATACAATTTCCGTCTAACTGTTAACTTTTCCTTGTTAACTCTTGTCATGCTGAATTATAGATCCTCTGCAGATTTTCATTGAATCACCAATCGCAGGCTGATATTTCTTTTGAAAATCTATCTTATAAACAATTCTGGTCTAAAATGGACAAGCAGGTGGTGTAGACTAAGATCAGACTGCACATATGTGCAGGCTGATCTTTGTCTATACTTTCTGCTAAAGCAGGAATATTCTGGGTTCAGCATGACAAGGATTTACACTCTAGAGACCATCACATATGAAAATGAATCCTTGAAATTTTCATTCAATAAAACTTTCTTGTGGAAGGATAATACTGATTCTGATAAAGGAACAAAGAATATCATTCCTGTGAAATATGGTTAAAATATATCCAGCAGGGTCTGAGAAGATTTTAAATTACAGGAATTAGCCCTGCCCATAAAATCAATGTTTTTGAACTGTTACAATTTCTTGAAGGATACCTGATAAGGAATATACAAGAGTCTTTTCTGTACAATTTGCTTAAAATCCATCCCCAATTTAAATTTAGTAGATTTTTAGTCTTTAGCTCACCTGACAACAAAGAAGTAATGGTGAGCTATTGTGATCTGACTGCGTCTGGCTTCCACCATCCATCATATGTGTGTGTCAACATCTTGTGTGCACTCTAGAGGCAACAATTTTTGCCAAAATGTCTTGAATCTTGGTCAGAATGTTTTCTCCATGAAATCTCAGACAAGATCAGTAGTTGGTCATATGGGGTCAAACACTAGGTCACTAGGTCAAATACTAGAATACCTTGTGTGCACTCTAGAGGTCACATTTGCCTCAAATGCCTTGACATTTGTCAGAATATTATGTGTCTGCATAATATCTTGGTCAAGTTCCATATGGGTTATGTGGGGTCAAAAGCTAGGTCACCAGGTCAAATCCTAGAAATAATCTTGTGTGCACTCTAGAGGCCACGTTTTAGGCTTAAATCAAATGACTTTTGGTCAGAATGTTTGTATTCATGTTATCTCAGCCAAATTCAAATTTCGGTCACATGGGGTAAAAATCTAGTTCACAAGGCAAAATTAGAAATACTTTGTGTAAATTCCAAAGGCCAAATTTTCTTCAAATGTCTTGATATTTGGTCAGAATCTGTGTCTGCATAATATGTGGGTGAAGAACTATATTGGGTTATGTGGGGTCAAAAACAAGGTCTTTAGGTCAAATCCTAGAAATAACCTTGTGTGCACTCTAGAGGTCGTATTTTTGGTTTAAATGTCTTAATATTTGATCAGAATCTTTGTCTGCATAATATCAAGGACAAGTTTGATAATGAGTTATGTTGGGTCAAAAACTAGGTCACTAGGTCAAATGTTAGAAATACCTTGTGTGCACCCCAGAGGCCATATTTTTGCTTTAAATGTCTTGATATTTGGTCAGATCCTTTTCCTGCATTATATCAAGGACAAGTTTGATAATGGGTTATGTTGGGTGAAAACCTAGGTAACTAGGTCAAACCTTAGAAATGCATTGTGTGCACTCTAGAGTTCATATTTTTGCCTCTAATCAAACAATATTTGGTTAGAATGTTTGTTTCCATTGTATTTCAGTCAAGTTCAAATTTCGACCAAATGGGTTCAAAAACTAGGTCACTAGATCAAATCTTAGAAATACTTTGTGTGCACTCAAGAGGCCATATTTTTGCTTTAACCCTTTCCTGTTTCTCAAAATTTTAGACTGGCCCAATTTGAAACATGTTGCAGACGACAATGAAAAGTGAGTGCAATTCGAGACAAAACCATTCTATGTGGTAGAAAATATTGTGGTTAAAGAAGAAATTGCTTGTATCAAGCAATTTCTTCTTTTGTCACAATATTTTCTTAAGTATTAAATTGCATGGACGTAAAAACCAGTGATTATACAGGAAAGGGTTAAATGTCTTGATATTTGGTCAGAAGGTTTGTCTGCATAATATCTAGGTCAAGTTCAATATTGGGTTATGTGAGGTAAACACTTAAAAAAGGTCACTAGGTCAAATCCTAGAAATAATCTTGTGTGTACTTTAGAGGTCACATTTTAGGCTCAAATGAAATATCTGTTCATAATGTTTGTTTCCTTGTTATCTCAGCCAAGTTTAAATTTTTGGTAGATAATCGTAAACCTAATAGGGATAGCAGCTGGAGGCTAGGAAAAGATGTAGTGGTAGTACTGGTGTGAGATATACAAGGAATCCATTGTTAGGTGCTCCAGCCACTGTGATATGACTGAAATACTGTTAAAAGGGGCTTTAAACCCAATTCAATCAACCAAGTTTAAATTTGGGTCTCATGTAGTAAAAAAGTAGGTCATCTTAGAAATGATTTCTTGCACTTTTACTAAATTGACTGGATATTTATTCAGAGGTTTGTCTTAATAAAAAACTTTTTCAAGTTTCATATTAGGTCAGTGGTTAAAATTGCCTCGGTAATATTGTAAAAAACTAAAAGACAAATCATATTTGTGTGAACACAAATGCCCCTTTAAAAGCTAATTTTCTGGAACATACCCTTCATTTTGACCTTGGTAAGAATGTTTGTTCATGATTTCTTGGACAAGATTTGATCATGGGTCACTTTTGGCTAAAATAAGGTCACTTAAGATTTCCCTATAGTCATTGATTCAGGTGAGGGCTTTGGGGCCAATGGCCCTTTTTTTAACTATATACCAAAAAAAAAGGCATGCATGTAGAAGTCACGTTTGTTACCCAACTTTAATTTCTGAACGAAATTTTACCAAGGAGTCACCAAAGAATCGTTCTTGTGAAATTTATGTGTTATTCATCAACTAAGTTTCTCAGGAGAGGATTTAAGGAAAAAATTTAGAAACGGATGCCACAAGACAATCCCCAAAAGGATCCATAAACAGCAGAATAACACTAGACTGAAAATTAGAAAGTAATAGGTTTGAAAGTATTTCAATAATGAGAATGCGAAGATATTTAAGTGGCCTTCAAGGGAAAATTAGAGAGAAAATGGAAAGTAAAAAGCAATAAATGCCTGCAGGTATTCTTTAATACTGGGAATATTGATACATTATTTCAGGCACTATATTGTAATAGTTCCAGTGTTCTGTATAAAATATAAAAGGTGAAAGCTTTTTCTATTATAGTGTCACCCCATTTAATCAAAGCACTGACAGTACTGATTGTAATGATGGGCCTTTGATCAATTATAATCGATAATCAATTGGTGTGGGCTTCGGATTACTATAATTGACTAAGAAATTTTATAATTGATTAATCGCTTTGTAACACATTTTTATCTGACTTTTGATAAATATATGCAAAACATTGCGACCATAATGTGTCATGTTTTTAGAATTGACCTCCTTTGCTGAGTGACTCTTCCAGCTTTGAGAATTAAGCTTCTATATTTGATTAGGGGGAGGAGAATGCAGGATATAAAGTCAAACATGATTTTTATTAGCTCGGCTGTTTTCGGTAAAAACCCAAGGTATTGCGATCACCTCGGCATCATTTGCGTCGGCGTTGGTGTTGGCAATGGCATGACAGACTTTAAGCTTGGTCATATTTCTGTTGTTATTGAAGATATTCTCATGAAGCTTGGCATGTGTATTGACCATCACAAGAGCTATCTAGACTACCTAGGGGGATAACTCTAAAAGCGTTTTTGTAAGAGTTATGCCCCTGTTTAGACTTAGAATTCTTGCATTATCCAGCACCTGCAGCAGAGCGTTGGCACCCATGGATGGTGCTGTTGTTTATATTTTCAGGTCACCTGACCAAAGGTCATGGTGACCTATTACGATCATGTTTTATCCGTCGTTGTGCGTCATGTGTTAACTTTTTACATTTTTACTTCTTCTTAAGAACCCTTGGATGGATTTCAACCAAAATTTGGCAGGAAACATCCTAGTGGGAAGGCGCTTCAGATTTGTACATGTCATGGAGTTATTCCCCCTTGGGGCCCCATAAGGGGCCCCATAAGGGGCCAAAAAGGGTACACCTTTAAAAATCTTCCTGTCATGAACCAGCTGTCAGATAAGATTCACTTTTGGTATTTCGGGTCTTTAGGGCAAGGAGTATCAAGTTTGTACAAGAAAGAAAATCTGTCAAGAAATGGCCGAGCTAGGGGGGAGGGGGGGGGCAAAGGTCGGGATGTTACATAAGCTTACATAGTGATAACTTTGAAAATCTTTTTCTACCAAACCAAAAGACCTACAGCTCTGATATTTGGTTTGTGGCATCATCTAGTGGACCTCTATCAATACGTGTATTGTATAAATTATAACCTTAAGGTCAAAATTAGCCTGTTCCCAGACATCACAAGTTTAACATAGGCTTATATAGTGAAAAGTTAAAAAATCTTCTCCCAAACAAGAGGGCCTAGAGCTTTGATATTTGGTATGTAGCATCATCTGGTGGATTTCTATCAAGATTATATAAATCATGGCCACAGAGACAGACTTAGCTATTCCTGAACATCACAGGATTAACATAACTTTTTTGGTGAAATTTAAAAAATCTTCTTCTCCCAAACAATAGGGCCTAGAGCTTTGATATTTGGTATGAAGCATCATCTGGTGGATTTCTATCAAGATTGTATAATCCTGGACATCACAGGTTTTACAAAGGGCTTATATAGTGAATCTTCTTCTCCAAAATGGGAGATATTGATATTTGGTAAACAGTATCATCTGGTGGACCTCTATCAAGATTGTACAAATTATTGCCCCAGGATTAAAATTAGCCCATTCACGGAGGTCACAAGTTTAACATAGTCTTATATAGTGTAAACTTTAAGAATCTTCTTCTCTCAAACAGATAGGCCTATAGCTTTGATATCATCTGGTGGATCTCTATCAATATTGTATGAATTATGGCCCTTAAAGGTCATAATTAGCCAATTCCAGGATGTCACAAATTTTACATAGGGCTTATATAGTGAAAATTTAAAACTCCTCATATCCCAAACAGGAGGGCCTAGAGTTCTAATATTTGGTATGTAGCATAATCTGGTGGACTTTTATCTGTTTTTGTGCATTTTGGACTCAGGTGAGGCCCTATGGGCCTCATGTTTATAATTGATGGTCATATGATGGACACATTGAATTTGTTCTTGGACTCCTTGCAATAGTTTCAGTTATGTAAGTCCTTGCATTCACTGCTTGATATGAAAGTACAAACCATTGACACATGTGTTAGGTTAACTGGGAAGACCAATGTCACTAATTCAATCTTGTTTACTTCTTGTTCTCTAGTAATAACCTTTTACCTAGGGAGTGCAAACCCTGTCTTGAGAATGAACCAGGTCTCCATCAAAATACATAATCAACTATTTCAAAATCAAGCTCACAAGTTTTAAAACAAATGATATAAGTATCATTGCATTAATTATTAAAAAAAATCAAAGTAGCAGGCATAGCATCCCATAGCATATAATACGTAGAGTACTGAATAGATTTCAAAGAAACCGATTATGTGATCGATCATTAGCTGACTTATTCTTCCGACTAAAAACTGATCATCTATTATGATTTGAAACCGATTGCCCAACACTAACTGATGGTGGTTTCCAAGTTGGCATAGTAGAGTGAAATGCCCATTTTGGTGTAAAAATTAGCATTTTTCATTAGATAATCTGATTGAAGCAAAACGCCTCACCTAGTCTGGCTGGCTGATAATAGGTAATACAAGATGTTTTCAATTCTAGAGTCCTGTGCACAATCCCCAATTTCGGCCCAAAAAGGGGAAAAAATACCATTGCCACATGACTGTGTCCTTTGTCTCTCACTGATGGAAACAGTAAAATATGTTGAGAACAAATACTGCAGATAATTTTCCAGAATAAAAAATTAGGCTCATCTTTTTTGCCAAAAAGCAATCACTCAGATGGTAACAGAAAACACCAGAGGAGAAAATACACTGGACCTCTTCCTAACATCAAACCACACCTTAATTAAAAATGTAAAATGTCTTCCAGGTATATCGGACCATAATATTGTCTCTATTTTTGCAGATACAAAGCCACAGATGACAAAACAACAACCTAGACAGGTTCATCTGTACAAAAAAGCTGACTGGGGTAGCTTTAAAATCTACATGGAGCAAGTTAAAAATGAAATTCTGAAAGATCATCAATCTAATTCTGTTGAAGAAATTTGGTTAAAATTTTCAGATGCAATCTCCACAGGTATCGAGAAGTATGTTCCAACAAAACGACTTGGCCACAAGAGATCGCTTCCATGGATTACACAGCCTATAAAACGCCTTATCAGAAAAAGGGATCAACTCTATTTCAGATTGAAGAAAGAAGGAAACAACAAGATGAAGACTGCTCTCAAGGCTCTAAAAAGAAACATCAAAAATCAAATTAAAGTTTCCTATATTAATTATATTGAATATATTTTAGGCCTAGATGGAACCACTGAAGACAAAGAGAAAGCCACAAGATTTAACAATAAGAAACTTTTCAGTCTTTTAAAGAATGCCAAGCAAGATTCAACCGGAGTAGCCCCTCTTCTCGATAAAATTTCAGGTTCCATCAAATCGGACAACACAGAAAAGGCGAATATCCTAAATCAACAGTTCCAGTCAGTCTTCACTCCAATGACACCAATTTCTTTGGCTCAGTCCGGCCTCTCATCTATAAGACAAAATGTATTCTCTTCCTCTTTCAGCAAATACCCAGTTATGCCGAACATTACTATTTGCACCAGTGGAGTACAAAAACTTATTTCCAACCTGAAACCAGACAAAGCAGCAGGACCAGACAACATCAAACCTCTTGTACTAAAAAACTTATGTTATCAAATTTCCCCTATCTTACAAATTCTCTTTCAGAAATCCCTAGACACAGGCACTCTTCCCCAAGTTTGGACAAAAGCAAACGTGACTCCACTCTTCAAGAAAGGAAACAAAGAAGATCCTGCAAATTACAGACCTATATCTTTAACATGTATACTGTGTAAAGTTCTAGAACATATTGTAGCATCAAATCTAACTGAACATTTTGATAAAAATAATATCCTTTATGACTTGCAGCATGGTTTTAGAGAAAGACGTTCATGCGAAACCCAGCTACTTCAACTGACCGACCATCTTGCCAGAAACCTGACTGAAGGAAAACAAACTGATCTAGTTTTGTTAGACTTCAGCAAGGCTTTTGACAAAGTTAGCCACTTAAAACTTTTGTATAAATTGCAGGAACATGGTGTTAACAATGCTACCCTTTTGTGGATTAAATCTTTTCTAATAGGCAGAACACAAAAAGTAGTCTTAGAAGGTGGTTGCTCATCAGAAGTACCAGTCACGTCTGGAGTACCTCAGGGATCTGTACTTGGCCCTCTTTTGTTTCTTTTGTATATAAATGACCTTCCAAATAACATCACATCCCAAGTTCGTTTGTTTGCAGATGACACTGCCGTTTACTTAGCTATTAACAACAGACAAGACTGTTTAACCCTACAAGAAGATCTAGACAAGTTAATGCAGTGGGAGAAAGAGTGGGAAATGGAGTTTAACCCCAGCAAATGCATTGTCCTAAATATTACTAAAAAGAAGAAAAAGATTTCCTTTGATTACAGGTTACATGGACAAGTACTAGAGACTGTGGACAATGCCAAATACCTAGGAGTTACAATATCTGGAGATCTTTCCTGGAACAAACACATTGACAACATAACATCAAATGCTAATAAAACTTTAGGTTTTCTCCGCAGAAACATCCAGACCAAAAATAAAAAGATCAGAGAAATAGCGTATAAAACTTTAGTGAGACCCCAGGTAGAATACGCATCAACAGTTTGGAGCCCCTACACAAAAACCTATATCAACAAAGTGGAAAAAGTACAACGTAGAGCGGCAAGATGGGTTCAAAATAATTTCTCTTATTATGACAGTGTTACCTGCATGCAGAAGGAGCTTGGTTGGGAAACTCTCCAATACAGACGAGACATCTCCAGAGTCACCATGTTTTATAAAATCGTTAACAATTTTGTTGCAGTGCCAGTACCAGCTTATCTTGATAGACCAGTGAGGACCACCCGACATATGCACACAGCATCTTTCAGACAGATTCATACAAATGCAGCCTACTTTAAATATTCCTTTTTTCCCTACACAGTGATACTATGGAACAGCCTTCCAGAAACAATTGTACAGCAACCTGATATTGCAGCATTCAAAAAGAGTCTTGATTCTTTTCAGATAGTGAGCCGTCCCTGAATGACCAAAATATGTTTTATCAGCTCTTTTAACCTAACACTCACAATACTTTTAAAATTTTGCACCCTAACAAATGTCTAACAGTTTTTATTCCAGCACAGACGCGCACCTGCCAGTAATACCCGAAAGGGGAGTTGGGCAGTATATATAGATAGATAGATAGCAATAAAGTTTTTCTTCAATTTGTAGCTGTACAAGCAAACTACAACAACAAATCAGATGTAATTACCATGTTTCACTTGACCAACGACTATTTTGGTAACTTGCAGATCAATATAGCTTTTTAGCTCCACTAGCTTTAAGACAGTGAGTAATTGTCATGGAGTTGTGTCCCTTCAAGAATTTTGATCGGATGGAAAACATGGCTTTCATTGGCATGTTTTATTTTCATTTAAGGTGAAACCTTTAAAAAATTTCTTCTTAGACACCAGGGAATGGATTTCAACCAAATTTTACAGAGAGGATCATTGGTTAACCCTTTATGAGACTCGCCAAAGGCCAGAAGAGCTATAGCAATAGCTTTTAATGTCCAGCATCCGTGAATGTCTGTCTGTCTGTTAACTTTTCCTTGTTTATGCTCTAAGAGTCCACAGTTTTCATCTGATTCTCTTTCTGAGAATAATCTAACTGTTATAAGGATTGTTTCTTTCAAAATTGGGTCAAATCCATCAAGAAAAATCCCCACTTACACTCTAGAGTCCACTATTTTCATCGGATTCACTTCAAATTTTCACAGAATGATTGCACCATCATAAGGATCATTCCTTTCCAAATTGGGTCAGAACTGTCTAGTAAAATGGAAAAAGAGGACTTATGAAAATTTCATTTTAAAATCCTTACCAAGTCCAGAGCTTTTATCAGATTTTCTTCAAATTTTCACAGATTGATTGCAAAATAATAAAAATCCTTGATGTTGACATCTGTCAAGTAGTGGTTAAACAGTTTACCTACATAATCAGGTAAACTGCTGTCTGTCAATAGAGAAAAAATGAAACTGGTTCGACTTTTTCTGTACCGGTTTTTCTGCAATATGTTTTCTTCTCATTTTAAATAAGATATATAAGTACATGTACTATTTTCACAAGAATCCATTCTGAAATCAATCATTTTTAAAACTTTCAAAAGAGTCCTGAAAGCAAAAGAAAAACTTGTTTCCTCTGGCGGTGTTACCCATGTAGAGGTTACAAACAAATGAATTAACACATAATGTTAAACCCATTCCCAAACAACAAAATTTTAGACCTGTCAAAATTAAATAAAAAATTAAGTGAATATGATTCAGTTTATAATGAATTCCTGAAAACAACATTTGCTTAATCAGTAAAATCATGCCTATGGAGCGATACAGGCACTCAAGCACCTCTAGCAACTGTATCGTTTAACCCATTCCCACACAATGAAATTTTAGAATTTTTAACATTCTGGGTTGGAAACATTGTTAAAAATGAAGAAATTTGATGGTTCAGCAAGAAACAGTTGTAACTGCATATATGTGTATAGGCAGTTACAACTGTTTCGCGCTGAACCATCGAATTGCTTGTGACAAGCAATTTCTTCATTTTAGACAATGTTTTCCGAATTTTTTTTCTTAAGGGGCATCAAAAAACGTCTCTGTGTTGGAATGGATTAAGCAAAAGAAATACCTAAATGAAGAAATTGAACTGACTTGAGAAAGTCAAATGGAAAGGCAATAAAAATCAAGGTTCTGTCAAATTCTAATAGTTAAAGATCACTGAACCCATGAATTGTTTACCTAAAAGCTGAAAAATAGCTGTGCGAATCACATTTCTGTATAGTGTTCACAACTCACACAATGAGAGGTGCTATTGATTTTCGTATTTGTGTACAAGGGTCTCAGAAATACAGATAAGTACAACGTGAGCTGTTGTTAATTGACACTAATTGCTGTACAACAGCTACTTCTGGGCTTGTTCACTCATATTAAACCCTAATATCATTGTTTGTGAGGATTTCTGTTGACTCTGTCAAGTCTATAATTTAATAGGCCCTTAGTTTTTGTGAGATTTGTCATCCAACAGTGGGTGGATAATCTTTAATAGTGGGATGAGCAGCTGGATGCTCAGAAAGGATGTAGTGTTAGTACTGGTGTGAGGAATACCAGGAATCCATGGTTAGGAGCTCC
The DNA here is from genome assembly GCA_946902895.1 of Fragum fragum. Classification (NCBI taxonomy): domain Eukaryota; kingdom Metazoa; phylum Mollusca; class Bivalvia; order Cardiida; family Cardiidae; genus Fragum; species Fragum fragum. Next base: position 8,532,929 of record OX336377.1, read on the forward strand.
AGTCGCTGTGATAAGACTGAAATATTGTTCAAAGTTGTATTAAACTCCATTCAATCAATTACCCTTAGCTTTTGTAGAATTTGATGAATTGATGTCATGTGGAAAAAAGAGATTTGTCTCCCAACAATAATTGTAAACCTAAGTGGGATGAGCAGTTGGAGGCTCAGAAAGGATGTGGTGGTACTGGGATGAGGAATACAAGGAGTCCATGGTTAGGTACTCAATATGGCTGAAATACTGTTACTTCATTCAAACAAACAAATTCAAAGTAAAATTACTAGAAGACTAGATATTGCTGAAATGATGTTAGAAGGGGCCTTAACCCATGCCCACTCATTATCCCTCCTTTTAACATTCCTTAACTCTTTCCTGTTTTTAGCTCTACTGGCCTAAGGCCACTAGAGCTATAGCAATGACTTTTTACCGTCCGGCGTCCGTGCGTCCGTCCGTCCGTCGTCCGTCCGTTAAACTTTTCCTCGTTTACGCGATAAAGTCCACAGTTTTCATCGGATTCTCTTCAAACTTTCACAGAATGATTGTACCAACATAAGGATTGTTCCTTTCGAAATTGGGTCAGATCCGTCAAGAAACACGAGAAGGGGGCCTAATTAAAACTTAATTAAAAAATCTTCGTTTTACACGATAAAGTCCACAGTTTTCATTGGATTCTCTTCAAACTTTCACAGAATGATTGTACCATCATAAGGATCGTTCCTTTCGAAAATGGGTATGATCAGTCAAGAAACATAGGAAAAGGGGCCTTATGAAAATTTAATTAAAAAATCAATTAAAAATCCTCGTTTACGCGATAAAGTCCAATGTTTTCATCAGATTCTCTTCAAACTTTCACAGAATGATTGTACCAACATAAGGATCTTTCCTTTCGAAAATGGGTATGATCCGTCAAGAAACACGGGAAAAGGGGCCTTATGAAAATTTTATTAAAAAATCAATTAAAAATCCTTGTTTATGCTATAAAGTCCACAGTTTTCAGCGAATTCTCTTCAAACTTTCACAGAATGATTGTACCAACATAAGGATGGTTCCTTTCGAAAATGGGTATGATCCATGAAGAAACACGAGAAAAGGGGCCTTATGAAAATTTAATTAAAAAATCCTCGTTTATGAGATAGAGTCCACAGTTTTCATCAGATTCTCTTCAAACTTTCACAGAATGATTGTACCAACATAAGGATCGTTCCTTTCGAAAATGGGTCTGATCCGTCAAGAAACATGGGAAAAGGGGCCTTATGAAAATTTTATTAAAATTCATTTAAAAATCCTTGTTTACGCGATAGAGTCCACAGTCTTCATTGGATTCTCTTCATACTTTTACAGAATGATTGTACCAACATAAGGATCGTTCCTTTCGAAAATGGGTATGATCCGTCAAGAAACACGGGAAAAGGGGCCTTATGAAAATTCAATTAAAAACTCCATTAAAAATCTTTGTTTACGAGATAGAGTCCACAGTTTTCATCGGATTCTCTTCAAACTTTCTCAGAATGATTGTACAAGCATAAGGATAGTTCCTTTCGAAAATGGGTCTGATCTGTCATGAAACAGGGGAAAAGGGGCCTTTATTAAAATTTAATAAAAAAATTCTTGTTAACACTCTAGAGTCCACAGTTTTCATCAGATTGTATTTAAACTTTCACAGAATGATTGTACCATCATAAGGATTGTTCCTTTGGAAATTTGGTCAGATCCATCTGGAAACACGGGAAAAGGGGCCTTATGAAAATTTAATCGAAAAATCTTTTAAGAAATACTCTTTAACACTCTGGAGTCAATAGTTTTCATCGGATTCCCTTCAAACTTTCACAGAATGATTGTACTGTCATAAGGATTATTCCTTTTGAAATTAGGTATGATCCTTCAAGAAACACAGGAAAAAGGGGCCTTATGAAATGTTTAATAAAAAATTCACATTAATAATCTAGAGCCAACAATTTACAACGGATTCTCTTCAAATTTTCACAGAATGATTGTACCATCATAAGGATTGTACCTTTTGGAATCGGATATGATTCCTCAAGAAACATAGGAAAAGGGGCCTTATTAAAATTTAATTCAAAGATCTTTGTTAACACTCTAGAGTCCACAGTTTTCATCTGATTGACTTCAAACTTTCACAGAATGATTGTACCATCATAAGAATTGTTCCTTTCAAAATTTGGTATAATCAGTCAAGGACCACGGGAAAAGGGGCCCGATTAAAACTGGATTGAAAAAGTCCTCGTAAACACAATAGAGTCCATAGTTTTCAACAAATTCTCTTCAAACATTCCCAGAATGATTATTACATTATGTGGATTGTTCCTTTCGGAAGTAGGTTTGATCCATCAAGTTTCATGGGAAAAGGGGCCCCATGATAATTTAATAAAAAAAATCTTAGTTAACACATAATGGCCCTAGATTTCACCTGATTGACTTCAAACTTTCACATAATGATTGTACCATCATAAGGATTGTTCCTTTCAAATTGGGTCTGATCCATTGAGAAACATAGGAAAAGGGGCCTTAGGAAAATTCAATTAAAAAAATCTTAATTAATGCTTGTAAGTCCACAGGTGAGATGGGGTTGTCTTTATACTCAAACAGAATAATTATACTTTTGTAAGAAGAGTTCCCTTTGGAATTTGTTCAGATCCATCAAGTAACATGGGAAAAGGGGCTATATGAAAATTCAATTAATAAAACCCTGTTAACACAATAAAGCCCACAGCTTTGATCAGATTTTGTTGAAACTTTCACAGAATGATTGGAAGATCATAACTATCATTCTTTTCATAACAGGGTTTGAACTGTCAAGAAGCACAGGAAAAGGGGCCTTATGAAAATTTCATTTATAAATCCTTGTTACCAAGTCCAGAGCTTTCATCAGATTTTCTTCAAACATTCACAGAATAATTGTACATTAATAATGATTGTTGATGTTTGCATTAGACCTGATCCGTCAAGTATCACAGGAAAAGGAGCATTATGAAATTTAATTTTAAAATCATTGTACCACAATAAAGTCAACAGTTTTCATCAGATTCTGTTAAAACTTTCACAGAATGATTATTCCATCATGAGGATTGTTTCTTTTCAAATTAGGCGTGATCTGTCTAGTATCATGGGAAAAGGGGCCTTTAGAGAATTTTATCTATAATCCTTGTAACCAAGTCCAGAGCTTTCATTGGATTTTATTCAAACCTTCACAGAATCATTGTACAATAATCACGATTGTTGAGGCTGACATAAGACCTGATCCTTCAAGTATCACAGGAAAAGGAGCCTTATGAAAATTTTATTTTAAAAATTTGACACCAAGATAAAGTCTGCAGTTTTCATCAGATTCTGTTCAAACTTTCACAGAATGTTTGTACCATCATAAGGATTGTTTCTTTCCAAATTGGGCCTGATCTGTCTAGTATCATAGGAAAAGGGGCTGTATGAAAAATTATTACCAAATCCTCATAAACACAACAATGCCCTCAGTCTTTATCAGAATCTCTTCAAACTTTAATAGAATGATTGTACCATCATTTGGATTGTTCCTTTGTAAATTAGGTCTGATTGGTTAAGTGACACAAGAAAAGGGACCTTATAAAAATTTTATTACAAAACATCATTATTACAATTAAGTCCTCAGTCTTTATCATTTTCTTCAAACTATCATTAGGATTGTTCCTTTGTACATTGGGTCTGATTTGTTAAGTTTCACGGGAAAAGGGGCCTTATGAAAATTTAGTTACAAAAATTCTTGACACAATTCTGTCCACTGTTTTCATTGATTCTCTTTAACTTTTAAAGAATGATTCTACCTTCATTAGAATTGTTCCTTTTGAAATTTGGTTTGTTCTGTAAAGTATCATGAGAAAAGGGGCCCTATGAATATTTCACTATAATTCATTAACACAATAAATTCCACAGATTAAACAGATTGATTGTACCATCATTCCAATTGTTGATTTTGACAGTGGATCTGACTATAGCAAGGGTCACATAAAAAGGGGCCTTATGAAAAACTCTCTTCAATATTCTGGTTAACACAATGATGTCCCTTGATTTCACCGGATTCACTTCAAAATTTCACAGAATGATTGTACAAATACTTAGATGGTTCTTTTCAGAACTGGGTACTATCCATCAAGTATCATGTAAAAAGGGGACATATGATTTTTTTTTAAATATTCTAGTAAACATAATGAATTCCCAATATTTCATCGGATTCACTTTTAACTTTCATAGAATGATAAAACCAACAGTAAAATATCACAGGAAAAGGGGCCTTATGAGAACTTGAATTTAATATCTTTGTTAACACAATAAAGTCAACAGTTTTATTGGATTCTCTTCAAAGATGCATGGAATAATTGTGGCATTCGAAACACAGGAAAAGGGGCCTTACAGATTATCATTCAAAACATTCTTGTGTATGTGATGAAGATCACAATCATTATCAAGTTGTCTTTTAAATTTCACAGGACAATTGTCGGGTTGTAAGGAAAGTTCCTTTTGGAATGAAATTGATCCATCAGAAAATACAGGAAAAGGGGCCTTATTGATTTTCATTCAAAACAATCCTGTTTATGTGATTAAGTCCACAATTATTGTCAGATTCTGATGAAATATTCACAGAATGATTGTAGGGTCATAAGGTAACTTTCTTTTGGAAATGGAGTGGATCCGTCATGAAACATGGGAAAAGGGGCCTTGAGGATTGTTGCTTAAAATGATAAAGGGGATAAAGCCCCCTTTTTTTTCTTTATGCATTCTTCTTTGAGCAATTAACTTCCTTAAATATCAGATTTCTTTAACGGAAAACTTGATAACCAGTAGAGCGTCTCAGGCCCTCATGGGCCTCTTGTTGAAATTTTAGACTGGTCCGTTTTGCAGACGACGATTACAAGAAGAGTTTATTTGAAAAAATAATCATTCATTAGAGTACAAAATATTGTTACATACAATTTCATCTTTTTCCACAATATTTTCTCAAGTATGAAAATATGGGGACGTTAAATCCAGGGATTAAACAGGAAAGGGTTAAGAAGAAAGCAATTTCTTCATTATCAACAGTGTTTTCTATCCAAAAAGATGAAAAAATGTTAAATTCCATCAACTTGAAATTGTCGTCTTCAGCTTCTTTCAATTTGGACCAATCCAAAATCTTGTTGTGTGGGAATGGGTTATACCCCATTCAAACAAACAAATTCAAAGTAAAAATACCAGAAAGTAAGGTTATTAGTAATATCTGACACTTCAAAAAGCATATATATTAGTCCATAAAAATTCAGAGAAAAGAAATTGAATTTTTCAGATCTGGTAGAGATTTTTGGTGAAACAGATTTCCTGTCATGCAAGTCCAGTATAAGTGTGATCAATAATGGTCAGGAATTGCCCTTTGGGTATTCACAGCAGATGGTTTTGGCCATCGATTATATTAACCCATTCCTTCTTAATGACGCTTTTTGACAGCCCCCAAGCAAAATGCTTTGGAAAACGTCGCTGATAATGAATAAATTGCTTGATACAAGCATTTTTTCATTATCCACAATGTTTTCTATCCCAAAATTAAACAAAATCCAAAGTTTTTATAAGCTTTAAATTGTTGTCTGCAACCCGTTTCAATATAGACAGGTCTAAAATTTTGCCGTCTGCTCCTAAAGTCATACAAGGTCATCATCAGATGTAGACAATGTTAGATCTAGCTTGCAAGCTTTTCTAGGTCACCTGATGGAAGGTTTTGGTCCATCCCTCCATTCACAATTACAAAAAAATCTTCTCCTCCTAAACTAACCATGGAATTTCAACAAAACGTCACAGAAATGATCCTTGTCATGCTCTTTCAAAATACTTCAAAGAATTGAAATCCATGAAGAACTCTGGTTGCCGTGGCAATGGAGTGAAAAACTGAAAAAATCTTCTCCTCCCAAGTGGTAAGGCCTAGAGCTTTGATATTTGGTACAAATCATCATCTATTGACCCCCTACTAAAATAATTCAAATAACTGTATTCTGAAAATTAACCCTTTTCTGAGCGATCCCTGATTTTACATAGAAATAAAGAAGGAAAACTTTAATCTTCTTCTCCCAAACCATAAGGCTTAGAGCTTTGATATTTGGTACATATCATCATCTATTGACCCTGTAGGAAAATACTTCAAAGAATTACAGTATTCTGATTTACCATAGAAATAAAGAAGAAAACCTTAAAAAATCTTCTCCCAAACCATAAGGCTTAGAGCTTTGATATTTGGTATACATTATAACTTAATGACTCTCTACCAAAATATTTCAAAGAATTACCCTATTCTGAAAATAAGCCCTTTTCTGAGCGATCCCTGATTTTACATAGTAATAAAGAAGGAAATCTTTAAAACTCTTCTTCTCCCTAACCATTAGGCCTCGAGCTTTGATATTTGGTAAAAATAATCATATATTGACCCTCTACCAAAATACTCCAAACAATTACCATATTTTGAAAATTAGCCCTTTTCTGTGCGATCCCTGATATTAAATAATATATAAGAAAGAAAACTTTAAAAATCATCATAATTTAATGACTATCTACCAAATTATTTCAAAGAATTACCCTATTCTGAAAATTGGCCCTTTTCTAGGCAATCTCTGATTTTACATTGAATAAAAGAAGGGAATCTTAAAAAAATCATCTTCTCCCAAATCATAAGGCCTAGAGTTTGATACTTGGCACAAATCAAATATTTTAACCCTCTAACAAAATACTTCAAAGAATTACCATATTTTGAAAATTAGCCCTTTTCTGTGCGATCCCTGATGTTAAATAGTATAAAAGAAAGAAAACTTTAAAAATCTTCTTTCCGAAACCAGGCCTAGAACTTTGATATTTTGTATAAATCATCATCTATTGACAATCTACCAAAATAATTCATAGAATTACCATTCTCTGAAAATTAGCACTATTCTTTGTGATCCCTGATTTTTCATAGAAATAAAGAAGGAAATCTTTAAAAATCTTTTTCTCCCAAGCCATTAGGTCAAAGGCTTTAATATTTAGTGTTCAATAATATCTATTGACCCTCTACCAAATACTTCATAGAATTACTGTATCCTGAAAATAAGCCCTTTTCTGTGCAATCCCAGAAAGGAGTTATGAAGGATATCATAGAAAATGATAATTTGTATATTGTATCATTACACCTTGAGCCATCATACTCAGGGGAGGGATAAAGGACCATCATGGTCCTCTTGTTTTATGTATTTTTCTTGAGCATCATAAAGCTGCAGGATTCAACGTTTTCCCAAGAAAAGGACCCTTATGGACGCTCCAAGGAAAAAATCTTAGGAAAACATTGAGGAAAATGAAGAAATTGTTTGTTACAAGCAATTTCTTCAATTTTCAAAAAGTTTTCTACCCCCAAAAGTCAAAGATTTTATAAATCCACAACCATTTTGAATTTGGACCAGTCTAAAATTTTGTCGTCTGGTAATGGGTTAAAAGGGATTGGTTAACCCTTTCCTGTAGAAACCCGGGACTTTTTGTTACTGTGATTTTATATTTGAGCAAATATTGTGGAAAAAGGAGAAATTGTTTGTAACAAGAAATTTCTTCTTTTCCCAAAATATTTTCTTCCCAATAGAATCATTTATTTACAAATTGCAACCAGTTTTCATTGTTGTCTGCAATCTCTTTCAATTTTGATCAGTCTAATGTTGCAAAAAAACAGGAAAGGGTTTATAGAAGAAGTCACTTGGAGCTAGATTGACAGTAGGTGAGCATAATCGAATTAAATGTTGATCTGTCAGGTTCAAGGTCATGCTGATTTTCAACTTTATGATAATAAACTAAGCTTTGTCTGTACTATGTTTAATCTAAGCCCAAACATGAACATCTCTATTCCTCCTCAAATGAAGTTTAACCCTTATCATGCTGAATTATAAATCCACTTCATATATCCATTAAAATCAAAGGACTGAAAGCACTGGAAGCACAAATTGTAGGTTAATATTTATTTTGAAAACAATTCTGATATAAGAGGGTCAAGCAGGAGGTGTAGACTAAGATCAGACTGAACACATGACTGTGCAGGCTGATCTTTGTCTACACCTCCTGCCAAAGCAGGAATATTCTGGGTTCAGCATGACAAGGGTTAAGAGGTATACTGGAACCAGCCTGTGAGTCTGGCAGTGGGTTGGTTTGTCTGTCCTCAAAAAATCTTGTCTGGACAATTCTACTTACAGTTGAAGTCCCATTTGCTTCGTATTTTGCAGAAGTGTTCATTAGGAGTGACTCAATTTTCCCGAAAATTCCACAAAAAATTATTGAGTTATTGCCCCTGATTTGACTAAAAAACATCTCTTAGAGTTTCAGTCTGATTCCCTGAAGTGATCATTTGTTATCATAGATGTGAAATACACAGAATTTGTGAAAATTCCATCAAGAATTACTGGATTAACCCATTCCCATACAGTGAAATATTAGACTGGTCAAAACTGAAAGAAGCTGCAGACGATAATTTCAACTTGATGGAATTTTAAATTTCTTCTCTTTTTGTATAGAAAACATTGTGGATAATGAAGAAATTGCTTGTTACAAGCAATTTCTTTATTTTCCACAAAGTTTTCCAAATTGTTTTTCATGAGGGGGTGTCCAAAGGCGTCACTGTGTAGGAATGGGTTAATAACCCTGATTTGACTGAAAAATGCTTGTCTATGCAAGTCCTCCTACAATTTGTCTGATTCACTTCAAACCTGGCAGAAGTTGAAGATGTGCATTACACAATTTTTGAGCAAATGAGTTATCGCCCCTGATTTTAACTTAGAAAAGCTTGTCAAAAGCAATTTCTTCATTTTACACAATGATTTAGCAATTGTTTTTCTTGAAAGGCATCAAAAAAGCGTCCTTGTGTAGGAATGTTTTCCTTCATTCAGTCCTCATTGAGGGCAATGGAAATGATTTTAGAAAAGGCTGGGGAAGAGGAAGTTATCTGCATGAGTTGATCTGAGATTTGTTGTTCTGTTGCGTGTGACATTTGTACGAAAATGAATGTTCGTGTATAATCCCAGCTCATCAATGACTTGTCTTTATTCATCACAGCATGCTTGCATTAGTAGAGATGAGAATTTTCTGCCTAATTTATGGATTAAAATTTGCCATCCTGATTCATATGGATGATCTGGTGATACCTAGAAATGTCACGAATGTGTACACAACAATCATTATTGTATAGTTTCCTAAAAATTTATCCCTTCACTTTTTGTGGACAAGCTCATCAAGTAAATCAAAGTACTGTAAGCTAGCAAAGCAATGTTTTGTTCAATAATCATCTTTTCGAACGTCATCATGATAAAGAAACGAGGTCAAAGTAACCAAAGAGTTAACCCATTCCCACACAATCCCTCCTTGTAATGTCCCTCAAGAAAATGGTTGTGGAAAACAGTGTGAAAAATGAAGAAATTGCTTGTTACAAGCTATATTTCTTCATTTTTCACATTGTTTTCAACCTAAAGAGAAAAATGTTTTAGAATTTCTACAATGTGAAATTGTTGTCTGCAACTTCTTTGAAGATCGATGTGCTCAAGTGAGCTAAAATACCTAGGAGATGAACTTGCATGCAGAGTTTGGAATATTCCTGAAATAAATAAGAACTACTTTTTATGACGTAAGCATGTAACAGATTTAGTAGTTAAGCCTCAAGTGGCAGTTTGCACTCGTTGAACTTTGAGTCGACCTCAAAATTTTGTCTGTTAACATTAAGCTATCAAAGCGCTGAAAGCTCTGAAAGCCTGAGATATGTATATAGGAGATATATAATCTGGGCAGATAAAGTTTGATGGTGGTATTATCGGAGGTGCCACTTTCTACCCAAATCTACTGTGGATTATGCGAAGATCTGCCAATTTGTGCGCTAGGGGACACAACCTGTCCGCAATAATTTTCATCCCTTTGAGGTATTGTAATGATATATTTACATGTATATATCGTTACATATTTTTTCACCCGATCAAAATGCTTTGAAGGAATCTGATAAAAGCCACCTAAAGATCCTTCTTGTGAATTTTGGTTGAGTTTGGTTGAATTATGTTCAGTACTTTCTGAGGAGAAGATTTTTAAAGTAAAAGTTGACAGACGGACGATTGACACCACATCATGACAAAAGCTTGTTGGCTTTTAGCCAGTGGAGCTAGCGAGAGAGAGCTAGAGAGTGAGAGAGATGGGGGAATGGAGCGTGTAGCAAGGTTCAACCTAGGAGGCTCTTGCGTGCGATTCAAATTAAATCCAAGTTAATTTTCTTCAGCCAAATCTTTGAATTAGACAGTTTTAAAAGTTTGCAAAACAGGAAAGGGTTGATTAAATTTGGGTAAGTTTTGAAATAAGGACTTCTTTGGTTGAAGTAGTATTTGGAGTATTTCCTTTTATGGATTGGTTAATTCTGGAATTTTATTTTTCCGTGAAGGATTAATTTGGTTTCATTGAGAAATTTTTCCTGGCTTTGAACCATGTTACTGAAGATAATGTCTGAAGTTTCATTGATTATGCTTGCTCATCACTAATTGGACAAAAATTGTGGAAATTTCATCCTCAATTTTCTAAACAAATTACTTTTGAAATTCTCTCTCATTTTAAAAAAAAAAGAAAACAAAAAGAAATTTACATGTAATATCACATTTTATATGAATGAATTGCTGCTTCTTAGATCAAGAAATATCTACCCTTGAAATCATGAATTATCCATTACTAGATGACAAAATTTTAGTCTTTTCCAAATTGGCATTGTGGGGTTCTGAGTTTTTTTCTAGAAAATATCTTGACCTTTCACTGATATAAATTACTTGATATATGTCTTCCTTCCTTCTTTGTATTGGGTCCAAGGGCATTTGTCATGGTTGCTTTTCAAGGTAAAATGTTGAAAAGTTTTACACTTTTTGACATTGGACTTTACTTTGGATTTGAAGGGTATGTAAAAAAACCAGTACAATTTTATCTCATTAACCCTTTCTTGTTTTTCAAAATTTTAGACCAGTCCAATTTGAAAGAAGTTGCAGACGACAATAAAAGTGAGTGCAATTTGAAAAGTAATCAACCTACAGGGTAGAAAATATTGTGAGAAAAGAAGAGATTGCTTTTTACAAGCAATTTCTTCTTTTCCCACAATGTTTTCACAAGTGTAAAATCACAGGGATGTAAAAACTAGGGATTGAACAGTAAGGGTTAACCCTTGTCATGCATGATAAAATCCCTTAAGAAATTGCATTAAAATCAAAGGGCTTAAAGCACTGATAGTACTTATTGTTCAATAATCAATACTTCTTTTGAGAATCTGAATTTCATAGACAACATTGGTAGGAAAAGTACAAGCAGGAGGTGTAGACCAAGATCAGACTGCACGTACGTGCAGGCTATTCTTTGTCTATACCTCTTGCCCAAACTGGAATATTCCGGGTTCAGCATGACAAGGGTTAACCCTTATCATGCATGATAAAATCCAGTTTAGAATTGCACTAAAGTCAAAGCACCAAAATCTCTGGAGGCACTAAGTTGCAGATTGAAAACTGATTTTAAAATAAGTTTTGGCTTGAAAGGGGTTTAAGCAGGTGGTGTTAGACTTAGAGATGAGATATCACATATGTGCTGGCTAATCATTGTCTATACCTCCTGCCCAAAACAGTAATATTGCAGGTTCAGCTTGACAAGGATTGGTAATAATCAATAGAAAGTCATTGGGCCAGAAAAACAGTGAAAGATTCATTAAATGTTATCCATTTATCAGCTTTTTCTCATTAGATCACCCTTTATTGTGGTGTATCATTTGACCTCTATGGTCAACTAAGCTTGTGGTGAGCCAAAAGGTCTTTCACCATGGTGATTTGAAGGGTTTTAACCCGTTCCCACACAATTCTGCTTTTTGATGTCCCTCAAGAAGAATTTGTTCATTTTGCTTTCTCATCCATATATTAAGCTGATACCAGATGGCAAAATTTTAGGCTGGTCCAAATTGAAAGGAGTTGCAGACAACAATTTTATTTTGTCGAACTTTTTTCTACTTTTTGGTTAGAAAACATTGTGAAAAATAAAGAAATTGCTTGTTCAAACAATTTCTTCATTTTACACAATGCTTTCCCAATTGTTTCTCTTGAGAGGCATCCAAAAGTGCCATTGTGTGGGAATAGGTTAATACAGACATGAATATAAGGAATACTTACAGTGAAAATTTTTTCTACTTTCTGGTTAGAAAACATTGTGAAAAATAAAGAAATTGCTTGTTACAAGCAATTTCTTCATTTTACACAATGTTTTCCCAATTGTTTTTCTTGAGAGGCATCCAAAAGCGTCATTGTTTGGGAATGGGTTAATACAGACATGAATATTAGGAATACCTGCAGTGAAGATTTTTGATAGATCAATACAAAAGTTACCATTTTAACCCTTGTCATGCTTAACCCGGAATATTACATTTTTTGCAGGAGGTGTAGACCAAGATCAGCGTGCACATAAGTGCTGTCTGATCTTGGCTTACACTTCCTGCTTGTACTTTCCTGCCAGAGTTGTTAATGAAATTGATTTCTAAAAGAAATATTTATTTTTTAACAACAAACTGACTTATCAGTGCGTTCATCCCTTTGTTTTTACATCAATTCAGTAAGGTAATTTATACAGCATGACAAGGGTTAAGTGATTACAGCTTTATCATGCTGTACCTTTTTTTTTTTTTGAATGGGGTTTCACGCCGCTTTCAACAATCTTTCAGTTATATTGGGGCAGCAAGAGCACCTAACAATGGAATCCTGGTATTTCTCACACCAGTACTACCATTACATCCTTTCCTATCCTCAAGCTGCTATCCCACATAGGTCTACAATTATCACCCATTGATGAGAGACAAATTGCGGAAAGGATGAGTGCCGCCGACAGGGATCGAACCCGGGACCTCTAGATTGACAGTCCAACGCGCTACCAACTGTGCTTTGACGGAGGCTCATGCTGTACCTGTACTGTAGTTGGAAACCGTAGTTACATGGTAAATGGTAGCTGAAGATTTTACCTTTCCATCTAGCTAATGGTTTACAAATTTTATCATAAAGAATTTTATCATAAGGAAAGGAACATAGATAGAGGGGAGGAGAGGGAGAAAAAGAGAGAGGGCATCTTGGGAGAGTTTATGTTTTTTTCCTAAACTCAAGACTCCTGTCATTTCTCTCTTTGCCAGAAATTTCTTAACTTTTAATTTTCAATATTTAAGGTAAAATTAAAGGAATCAAGTGTCTTAAAGCATTAATTTTTTGTGATATTCTTTGAAAAAGATATTCCAGACTCAATATCCAAAGAAAATCATACACTCCTGTAACCCATTCTGACACAATGACCCTTTTTGACGCCAATCAAGAAAGACAATTGAGGAAACATTGTGTAAAATGAGGAAATTGCTTGTTGCAAGCAATTTCTTCAGTTTATACAATGTTTTCTTCTCAGAAGGTTGAAAAAATATAAATTTTCTTAAACTTGAAATTGTCGTCCACAACACCTTTGAATTTGGACCCTTCTAAATTTTTCTGTCTGGTATTGAGTTCAATGGCAGCCTATATGTTGATTTGGGAATAAAACAATGGATTTGGAGTGTTAGTGAATCTGTGCTTCAATCAGTCCATCTGAATTTGTCCAGACTTTTATTACTAAAATTTTATGGACAGATTTCAAAAGAGCTTCAAGTACAGTTATTTTCTGTCATGAGCAGACAATTTGATCAGGTAGATCAGAGATCAAGGTCACAGCTGAAGGTCAAATCTTTGTCCAGATCAGAACTGCTACATCATTCAGGAATAGATTTTTGATATAAATTTGCATGTTTGATCTCCATCATGAGTGAGTTACAATTTGAAACATTAACCCATTCCAACACAATGACGATTTTGAGGCCCCCTTTGAAAAAAGGTTTAGAAAACAGTGTAAAATGATAGAGGAGACATTATATTCAATGTTTTCTGCACTAAGTGACATAGGTTTTTTTGAAATTTCATCAACTTTTAATTGTTGTCTACAACACTTTCAATTAGGACAAGTATAAATTTTTCTTGTGTGGTAATGGGTTAATATTAACCCATTTCCTCATGACAAATTTTAGACTGGTCCAAATTCAAAGGAGTTGCATACAACAATTTAAAATAATGAAATTTTAGATTTTTCAGCTTTCTGTGTTGAAAACCTTGTGTAAAATGAAGAAATTGCTTGTAACAAGCAATTTCTTCATTTTACACAATGTGCTCCCAATTGTTTTTCCTGGGGGGGGGGGGCCTTCAAAAGCGTCACTGTGTGGGAAAGGGCTATGTAGGTTCAATTTCATTTTCAGGTCCCATTTCAAGGCCAAAATGTTTGTATAAACATGTTGAACTAAGATTTCATTATAAAGATGCTTAAAGGTTCTTCATATTTATTTGATCATATTTACATAGAGCTCGTTGCCATGGCGCAGTTGGCAGCTCGTCAGACTCTCAATCATGAGGTCCAGGGTCCAGTCACCAGTCATGGCAAATATCCTTTCCAACATTTGTTTCCCAGGGTTTTCCCTCGACTTTCAAAACAGGGGGTCATTTTGCAACTTTATGACCCCTATCAAATAAGATAAAGAAGGCTGTCTAGCTATTTTGGGGGTCATTTCTGAAAAATGGGGGTCCAAATTCAAAGAAGGAGAGGGTCATGGAAAACCCTGGTTTCCCATTTGCATCGTAAACCTAAGTGGAATGAGCAGCTGGAGGTGGTTGTATTGGGGTGAGAAATACCCGCAATCTATGGTTAGGTACTGCAGCCACCGCGATATGACTGTAATACTGTTAAAAGTTGTATTAAACCCAATTCAATCAAACAAACAGTATATTTACATAGATGTGCCATTCAAAACATCCTGGTCCCGGGTTCGATTCCCGATGGTGGCACTCATTCTTTCCGACTATTTGTCTCTCACCAATGGGTCGATAATCGTAGACCTATGTGGGATAGCAGCTGGAGGCTAGGAAAGGATGTAATGGTAGTACTGGTGTGAGAAATACCAGGATTCCATTGTTAGGTGCTCCAGCCGCCGCGATATAACTGAAAGATTGTTGAAAGCGGCGTAAAACCCCATTCAAACAAACAAACAAATCAAAACATCCTGGTTTTAAAGTCAAGGTCTCAGTTAAAGGTCATTATTTAGGTATTATAAATTATATAATTGATTACTACTGTCAATGAAAAAATCTATTGACCAATGACCAATTAAAGCATTCATTTAGACTGGAAGTGAATGCTGTATGACATTTATGTCAAGCATATATTTCTTGGTTTGGTGACTGAACAATTTTACCACTCAAGAGCTGTTAATTTAACCCTTTCCTGGTTTTTGAAATCTTAGACTGGTCCAAATTGAAAGGGGATGCAGACGACAATGAAAATTGGATGCAATTCCAAATAAAACCATCCTATGTGGTAGAAAACACTGTGGGAAAAGGAGAAATTGCTTATTATAAGCAATTTCTCCTTTTTCCACAATGTTTTCTCAAGTATAATATCACAGTGACGTAAAATCCCGGGTTTATCCAGGAAAGGGTTAAGCCTTGTCATGCTGAAAAATAATCTCTAGAATAGTCTTTAGAAATTGCATTGAAATCAAACTGCTGAAAGCAATGGAAGCACTAATTTTGGATAGATATTTCTTTGAATATTAAGATTATAAATAATTCTGGCTCGACTGGACAAACAGGAGGTGTAGACTAAAATCAGACTGCACACATGTGCAGACTGATCTTAGCCCATGCCTCCTACTCAAACAGAAATATTTGGGGTTCAGCATTACAAGAGTTGATATAAGAAGTGAAAATATATTAATTACATTTTGAAGATTCACTTCTTCTTAACCACATTTTGATATGTGGAGAAAAAGGACAAGAAATTATCAAAAGGGACTCTGAATGTGAAACATTGATGCAATTAAATCTAAGGCTATTAGAAAGAGGAGATTAGGGTAGGATAGTCTTAAAATGGTCACCTTTGTTTTTAGGTTGCATGGCGATGAAGAAATTTGCTTTTTGCAAGTAATTTCCTCATTTCAGACAATGTTTTCCCACTTGTTTCTCTTGAGGGGTGTCATAAAGCGTCATTATGTGGGAATAGGTCAAATTCATTAAACTTTGAACAGTTTTCTGGAGCATCTTTGAACTTTCCCTTACAATCCCTGATGTTTCTTTTTGTAATATCATACTTGGTAAAACATTGCAGGAAAAAGAGAAATTGCTTGTAACAAGCGATTTATTCTTTTCAGACAGTATTTTTTGTGCCGCCGTCATTGCGCAGTCGGTAGCGTGTCAGTATCCCAATTTTCAATCTTGGGGTGTCATGGGTTTGATCCCTGGAGGCAGCACATATTCTTTTTAACATTTGTCTCTCACCACTGGGTGGATAATCATACACATAGGTGGGATAGCAGCTGGAGGCTAGGAAAGGATGTAGTGGTAGTACTTGTGTGAAAAATACCAGGAATCCATTGTTAGGTGCTCTAGCCGTCGTGATATGACTGAAATACTGTTAAAAGTGGCGTTAAACCCCAATCATTCAATCAATCAGTATTTTCTATCAAGTAGAATTGATGCTTTTTGAATCACACAAATATCATCTGCCATCCCTTTCAATTTGATAAAAAAAAGCAGAAAAACAGTAAAGGACTAAAACTCCATAGTTATCTTCTTTGAAGAAAAAACAACTATTTTCTTTAACCCATAACCAGACATCAAAATTTGAGACTTGCCCAAATTGAAAGGAGTTGCAGACAACAACTTTTTACATTTGTTCAATTTTCTGGATAAAACAATTTATGGGAAATGTCAGGATTTGCTTGATGCAAGCAATTCATTCATTTTACACAGTGTTTTGCCAAATGTTTTCTTTAGGGGTGTCAAAATGCGTCACTGTGTGGGAATGGGTTTATTGACCATCAATTTTATACGGAGAAAGCTTGCTATGGAAGTGTCTAACTGCTTAGTTCAACCTATAAGTAGACAATAACAGGGGTAATTGTGTGGGAATGGGTAACCTATTACCACAAACAAATTTGAAACTGGTCCAAATTGAAAGAAGCTGCAGATGACAATTTTCAGTTTATTAAATTTAGGATAGCTGTCTAATTTTGGGTAGAAAACTTTGTGTATTACAAAGAAATTGCTTGTCACAAGCAATTTCTTCATTTTCCACAATGTTTTTCCAAACTTTTTTCTTGAGGGGTGTAAAAAGGCGTCATTGTGTGGTAATGGGTAAAAGAAAAGTAAATATTATCGACTTGTTACATGTGAACTAAAATGTTTTTGTTTTTCTCGGTGCTTTCCTAGAAATCATACCACCAGGGTTGAAACTTTTGGAATTTGCATCATTATCCCATTCCCACACAGTGATGTTTTTAGACATCCCTTAAGAAAAACTGTTGGGAAAACATCATGTGGAGCATGAAGAAATCGATCGCAATAAGTAATTTCTTCATTTTCCGCAATATTTTCTACCCAGAAAGTTGAGTATAAACCTAAAATTTCATTTCATTTCATTTTTCGCCCGTAATTTTTAGCTCACCTGAGCACGTAGTGCTCAAGTGAGCTATTGTGATCGCCTTTTGTCCGGCGTCCGTCCGTCGTGCGTCGTCCGTCAACAATTTCTTTAAACGACATCTCCTCCTAAACCACTGGGCCAATCTGAACCAAATTTGGCAGAAATGTTCCTTAGGTGGTCCCCTTCAAAAATAGCTAAAAGAATTGAAATCTGTTAAAAACTCTGGTTGCCATGGCAACAAAAGTGAAATTTTAAAATAATCTTTAAAAATCTTCTCCTCCTGACCCAGAAGGCGTACAGCCTTGATATTTTGCATGTAGCATCAGTATATTGATCTATTCCGAAATAGCTAAAATCATGATCCTCAGACCCCCATGGGCGGAGCCCCAGGGGGTGAGGTTTATATAGAAATAAAGAATGATTTTTTAAATGACATCTCTCAAACCACTGGGCCGATTTGAACCAAATTTGGCAGAAATATTGCTTAGGTGGTCCCCTTCAAAAATAGCTAAAAGAATTGAAATCCGTTAAAAACTCTGGTTGCGATGGCAACAAAAGTGAAATTTTAAAATAATCTTTAAAAATCTTCTCCTCCTGACCCAGAAGGCATAGAGCCTTGATATTTTGCATGAAGCATCAGTTTATTGACCTCTTTCAAAATAGCTAAAATCATGATCCTTGGATCCCCAGGGGCGGAGCCCCAGGGGGGTGGGGTTTATATAGAAATAAAGAACGATTTTTTAAATGACATCTCCTCTCAAACCACTGGGCCGATTTGAACCAAATTTGGCAGAAATGTTGCTTAGGTGGTCCCCTTCAAAAATAGCTAAAAGAATTGAATTCCGTTAAAAACTCTGGTTGCCATGGCAACAAAGTGAAATTTCAAAATAATCTTTAAAAATCTTATCCTCCTGACCCAGAAGGCGTAGAGCCTTGATATTTTGCATGAAGCATCATTATATTGACCTCTTTCAAAATAGCTTAAATCATGATCCTTGGATCCCCAGGGGCGAAGCCCCAAAGGGGGGGGGGTTATAAAGAAATAAAGAACGATTTTTTAAATGACATCTGCTCCCAATTCACAGGGCCAATTTGAACCAAATTTGGCAGAAATGTTGCTTAGGTGTTCCCCCTTAAAATTAGCTAAAAGAATTGAAATCCGTTAAAAACTCTGGTTGCCATGGCAACAAAAGTGAAATTTCAAAATAATCTTTCAGAATCTTCTCCTCCTGACCCAGAAGGCGTAGAGCCTTGATATTTTGCATGAAGCATCAGTATATTGATCTCTTACAAAATAGCTAAAATCATGATCCTAGGGTTTCCAGGGGCAGACGCGGGTGGGGGGGTATAGGCATGAAGCATCAGTTCACAGACTTCTTTCTTATTTCTGAAATTATAACCCATGGAAAAAGTTTTTTCCTTCTTTCAAATCAGCACTAAGGCCCTAGAATTTATAATTTAGACTTTTGGATCCCCAGGTTCATAGTCTTTATATGTAATTGTGGCCCACTTGTTTCATAATCCTAACCTTAACATGAAATTAGACTGTTGAAAGAAAAAGAGCCTTTATCTCAGGTGAGCGCCCCAGGGCCAACGGCCCTCTTGTTTGTAATTTGGACCTGAGTCTATAATTTTGTCATCTATTTATGGGATATACTTTAGTTTAGACAAATATACCTTCCTAGAAATTGATCTTTGATTTGTTTGTCCATGGAGAGACTCGACTATTTTCTATTCTTGGGATTTAAACAGATTGACAATTAGATAAGTTGCTGTTAGACATTGAAGACGAAGTCTCGTGAGATATTAAGATGTATCGATTGTTCAATAAATGCGATGGTTAAACAAGAGAGAGGCATTGTATCCTATCTCAATCAGATTTGTTTTTATCCATTTCTGGGAAATTTAGGTCTAAGGATATTTGTGGGTGGAAAATGGAAGGTTAGCCCCTATAGCGTTGAGAAAAGGAGAAATTGCTTGTTAAACAGAGATATCCCACATTGTTCTCCCAAGCTTGTTTTCCAAAGCTGATTTTCTTCATCCTGTCAAAATGTGTTGGTTGTGTGGTTATGGGTTAAAAGATTCATTTGAGCTGTTTGATAAACAATGACTGATTAAAACCTTCCATCCACTTGAAATTGTCCTCTGCAACTCCTTTCAATTTGGACCAGTCTAAAATTTTGCTGTGTGGGAATGGGTTAACCTATAACCAGACATCAAAATTTGAGACTGCCATGCTAATCATAGAATATTCCTGTTTTGCAGAAGTTTAAGACGGATGATCAGCTTATATATATCTGCATATATGTGTAGTCTGATCTTGATCTACAAAACATGCTTGCCCCATTCTAAACATAGACGATTGTAAGATAAATTGTCAAAATAGAAATTTTCCCACAATGAGTGCTTTTCAGTGTTTTAGACTTTTGATTTAGATATAACTTTGAAGAGAATTTTATTCCTACAAAATGATCCTGTTTTTTATGACCCTAAAAAGGGCTTTTGAAAACATTGTAAAAAATAACTAAATTGCTTGTGGAGAGTAATATCTTCTTTATCCAGAATCTTTTCTTCCCATAAAGCATTATGAAATGCCAGCTGAAATTGTTGTCTACAACTTCTTTTAACCCATTCCCACTTGACAAAATTTTAGACTGGTCCAAAATGAAAGAAGATGCAGATGACAATTTCAAGTTGATGGAATTTTAAATTTTTTCACCTTTTTGGATAGAAAACATTGTGGATAATGAAGAAATTGCTTGTATCAAGCAATTTCTTCATTTTCCACAATGTTTTCCAAAGCTTTTTTCTTGAAGGGCGTAAAAAGGAGGGATTGAGTTGGAATGGGTTAATTTGGACCAGACTAAAATTTTGAGATTTGGTAATGGGTTAACCCATTTCCACACAGTGAAATTTTTGACTGGTCCAAATTGAAAGAAGCTGCAGACGACAATTTCAAGTTAATGGAATTGTTAATTTCTTCGTCTTTTGGATAGAAAACATTGTGGATAATGAAGAAATTGCTTGTTACAAGCAATTTCTTCATTTTCCACAATGTTTACCCAATCGTTTTTCTTCAGGGGCGTCCAAAGCGTCACTGTGTGGGAATGGGTTAAGGTAGTTACAGACAAAATTTAACCCTTTCCTGTTTCGCAGAATGTTAGACCTGTCCAAATTCAAAAGTTTTGCAGACAAAAATTTAAGGTGGATTTAATTAAAAAAAATAACCATTCCTAGGATAGAAAACATTGAAGAAAAAGAAGAAATTGCTTGTTACAAGCAATTTCTTCTTTTTCAACAACTTTTTTCTCAATCATTAATTCACAGGGACGTAAAAGAAGGGTTAACCCATTCAAACACAATTTTGACGCCCCTCAAGAAACATTGTGAAAAATGAAGAAATTACTTGTTACAAGTAATTTCATTATTGATGATGTTTTCTGACCATAAAGTTGAAAAAATCTGAAATTTCTTAAACCTTAAAATGTTGTCTGCAACTCCTTTCAATTTTGGCCAGTCTAAAATATAGCTGTATGGTTTGGGGTTAAGGAAATGAAATAATTATAAATTGGAAATTAATGCCAAAGGGTTGGTGGCTTGTTACAGTGATCTCAGTGGTTAGAGCAGGAACTAGTAATCCAAGAGAATTGAGTGTTGCAGATTTGTATCCTGTCTGCATTGCTGGTCATGTTGGTATATCCTTGGGCATAACATTTTAGAGCCCAGCTTAATTTTGGTTGTACCTTAAGCATTTGAATAAATGAACTTTGCTGTGATCTAATAGTAGCCGCCGTGATAGCACAGTCGATAGCGCATCAGACTCCTAATCTATAATTATGGGATGTCATGGTTTCGATCCCTGGCGGCGGCTGAATATCTCTTCAGACATTTGTCTCTCTCCAATGGGTGAATAATCATAAACCTAAGTGGGATGGCAGCTGGAGGCTAGGAAAGGATGTAGTGGAAGTACTGGTGTGAGAAATAGGTGCTCCAGTCGCCGCGATATGACTGAAATACTATTAAAAGTGGCATTAAACCCAAATCAATCAATCTAACTGAATGATTGTTAAAAGCAGTGGTAAACCTTTTACCCAGCAATATTTAAGACTGGTTTGTATCAAAAGAAGTTGTAGAGGACAGTTTAAAATTGATAAAGTTTTAGATTTTTTCAATTTTCTGGGTAGAAAACAATTTGGAAAATGAAGAAATTCCTTGAGGCATGCAATTTCTTCATTTTCCTCAATGTTTTCCCAATTGGTTTTAGTTCTACTGGCCGAAGGCCACTAGAGCTATAGCGATGGCTTTTTCCCGTCCGGCGTCTGTGCGTCCGTCCGTTAAACTTTTCCTTGTTTACGCGATAAAGTCCACAGTTTTCATCGGATTCTCTTCAGACTTTCACAGAATGATTGTACCATCATAAGGATAGTTCCTTTCGAAATTGGGTATGATCCGTCAAGAAACATGGGAAAAGGGGCCTAATAAAAAAATCTTCTTTCACGCGATAAAGTCCACAGTTTTCATCGGATTCTCTTCTAACTTTCACAGAATGATTGTACCATCATAAGGATCGTTCCTTTCGAAAATGGGTATGATCCGTCAAGAAACACGGGAAAAGGGGCCTTATGAAAATTCATTAAAAATTCAATTAAAAATCCTCGTTTACGCGATAAAGTCCACAGTTTTCATCGGATTCTCTTCAAACTTTCTCAGAATGATTGTACCAACATAAGGATTGTTCCTTTCGAAATTGGGTATGATCCGTCAAGAAACACGGGAAAAGGGGCCTTATGAAAATTCATTAAAAATTCAATCAAAAATCCTCGTTTACGCGATAAAGTCCACAGTTTTCATCGGATTCTCTTCAAACTTTCTCAGAATGATTGTACCAACATAAGGATTGTTCCTTTAGAAATTGGGTATGATCCGTCAAGAAACACAGGAAAAGGGGCCTTATGAAAATTCATTAAAAATTCAATTAAAAAGCCTCGTTTACGCGATACAGTCCATAGTTTTCTTGGATTCTCTTCAAACTTTCACCGAATGATTGTACCAACAAAAGGATCGTTCCTTTAGAAAATGGGTATGATCCGTCAAGAAACACGGGAAAAGGGGCCTTATGAAAATTCATTAAAAATTCAATAAAAAATCCTCGTTTATGTGATAGAGTCCACAGTTTTCATCAGATTCTCTTCAAACTTTCACAGAATGATTGTACCAACATAAGGATCGTTCCGTTTGAAAATGGGTATTATCTGTCAAGAAACATGGGAAAAGGGGCCTTATGAAAATTTAGTTAAAATTCAATTAAAAATCCTTGTTTACGCGATAGAGTCCACAGTCTTCATTGGATTCTCTTCAAACTTTCACAGAATGATTGTACCAACATAAGGATCGTTCCTTTCGAAATTGGGTATGATCCGTCAAGAAACATGGGAAAAGGGGCCTTATGAAAATTTAATTAAAAAATCCTCGTTAACACGATAGAGTCCACAGTTCTCATCAGATTCTCTTCAAACTTTCACAGAATGATTGAATCAACATAAGGATCGTTCCTTTCGAAAATGGGTATGATCCGTCATGAAACACGGGAAAAGGGGCCTTATGAAAATTCATTAAAAATTCAATTAAAAATCCTCGTTTACGCGATAGAGTCCATAGTTTTCATTTGATTCTCTTCAAACTTTCACCGAATGATTGTACCAACATAAGGATTGTTCCTTAAGAAAATGGGTATGATCTGTCAAGAAACACGGGAAAAGGGGCCTTATGAAAATTCATTAAAAATTCAATTAAAAATCCTCGTTAATGCGATAGAGTCCACAGTTTTCATCAGATTCTCTTCAGATTCTGGTCAGATCCATCTGGAAACACGGGAAAAGGGGCCTTATGAAAATTTAATCGAAAAATCTTTTAAGAAATACTCTTTAACACTCTGGAGTCAATAGTTTTCATCGGATTCCCTTCAAACTTTCACAGAATGATTGTACTATCATAAGGATTATTCCTTTTGAAATTAGGTATGATCCTTCAAGAAACACAGGAAAAAGGGGCCTTATGAAATGTTTAATAAAAAATTCTCATTAATAATCTAGAGCCAACAATTTACAACGGATTCTCTTCAAACTTTCACAGAATGATTGTACCATCATAAGGATTATTCCTTTGGAATTGGTTATGATTCCTCAAGAAACATAGGAAAAGGGGCCTTATTAAAATTTAATTCAAAGATCTTTCTTAACACTCTAGAGTCCACAGTTTTCATATGATTGACTTCAAACTTTCACAGAATGATCGTACCATCATAAGAATTGTTCCTTTCAAAATTTGGTGTAATCAGTCAAGAACCACGGGAAAAGGGGCCCGATTAAAACTGGATTTAAAAAGTCCTCGTAAACACAATAGAGTCCATAGTTTTCAACAAATTCTCTTCAAACATTCCCAGAATGATTATCACATTATGTGGATTGTTCCTTTCGGAAGTAGGTTTGATCCATCAAGTTTCATGGGAAAAGGGGCCCCATGAAAATTTAATAAAAAAAATCTTAGTTAACACATAATGGCCCTAGATTTCACATGATTGACTTCAAACTTTCACATAATGATTGTACCATCATAAGGATAGTTCCTTTCAAATTGGGTCTGATCCATTGAGAAACATAGGAAAAGGGGCCTTAGGAAAATTCAATTAAAAAAATCTTAATGCTTGTAAGTCCACAGGTGAGATGGGGTTGTCTTTATACTCAAACAGAATAATTATACTTTTGTAAGAAGAGTTCCCTTTGGAATTGGTTCAGATCCATCAAGTAACATGGGAAAAGGGGCTTTATGAAAATCAATTAATAAAACCCTGTTAACACAATAAAGCCCACAGCTTTGATCAGATTTTGTTGAAACTTTCACAGAATGATTGGAAGGTCATAACTATCATTCTTTTCATAACAGGGTTTGAACTGTCAAGAAGCACAGGAAAAGGGGCCTTATGAAAATTTCATTTATAAATCCTTGTTACAAAGTCCAGAGCTTTCATCGGATTTTCTTCAAACATTCACAGAATAATTGTACAATAATAATGATTGTTGATGTTTGCATTAGACCTGATCCGTCAAGTATCACAGGAAAAGGAGCATTATGAAATTTAATTTTAAAATCATTGTACCACAATAAAGTCAACAGTTTTCATCAGATTCTGTTAAAACTTTCACAGAATGATTATTCCATCATGAGGATTCTTTCTTTTCAAATTAGGCGTGATCTGTCTAGTATCATGCGAAAAGGGGCCTTTAGAGAATTTTATCTATAATCCTTGTAACCAAGTCCAGAGCTTTCATTGGATTTTATTCAAACCTTCACAGAATTATTGTACAATAATCACGATTGTTGAGGCTGACATGAGACCTGATCCTTCAAGTATCACAGGAAAAGGAGCCTTATGAAAATTTTATTTTAAAAATTTGACACCAAGATAAAGTCTGCAGTTTTCATCAGATTCTGTTCAAACTTTCACAGAATGTTTGTACCATCATAAGGATTTTTATTTCCAAATTGGGCCTGATCTGTCTAGTATCATAGGAAAAGGGGCTGTATGAAAAATTATTACCAAATCCTCATAAACACAACAATGCCCTCAGTCTTTATCAGAATCTCTTCAAACTTTAATAGAATGATTGTACCATCATTTGGATTGTTCATTTGTAAATTAGGTCTGATTGGTTAAGTGACACAAGAAAAGGGACCTTATAAAAATTTTATTACAAAACATCATTATTACAATAAAGTCCTCAGTCTTTATCATTTTCTTCAAACTATCATTAGGATTGTTCCTTTGTACATCGGGTCTGATTTATAAGTTTCACGGGAAAAGGGGCCTTATGAAAATTTAGTTACAAAAATTCTTGACACAATTCAGTCCACTGTTTTCATTGATTCTCTTTAACTTTTAAAGAATGATTCTACCTTCATTAGAATTGTTCCTTTTGAAATTTGGTTTGTTCTGTAAAGTATCATGAGAAAAGGGGCCCTATGAATATTTCACTATAATTCATTAACACAATAAATTCCACAGATTAAACAGATTGATTGTACCATCATTCCAATTGTTGATTTTGACAGTGGATCTGACTATAGCAAGGGTCACATAAAAAGGGGCCTTATGAAAAACTCTCTTCAATATTCTGGTTAACACAATGATGTCCCTTGATTTCACTGGATTCACTTCAAAATTTCACAGAATGATTGTACAAATACTTAGATGGTTCTTTTCAGAACTGGGTACAGTCCATCAAGTATCATGTAAAAAGGGGACATATGATTTTTTTTTAATATTCTAGTAAACATAATGAATTCCCAATATTTCATCGGATTCACTTTTAACTTTCATAGAATGATAAAACCAACAGTAAAATATCACGGGAAAAGGGGCCTTATGAGAACTTGAATTTAATATCTCTGTTAACACAATAAAGTCAACAGTTTTATTGGATTCTCTTCAAAGATGCATGGAATAATTGTGGCATTCGAAACACAGGAAAAGGGGCCTTACAGATTATCATTCAAAACATTCTTGTGTATGTGATGAAGATCACAATCATTATCAAGTTGTCTTTTAAATTTCACAGGACAATTGTCGGGTTGTAAGGAAAGTTCCTTTTGGAATGAAATTGATCCATCAGAAAACACAGGAAAAGGGGCCTTATTGATTTTCATTCAAAACAATCCTGTTTATGTGACTAAGTCCACAATTATTGTCAGATTCTGATGAAATATTCACAGAATGATTGTAGGGTAATAAGGTAACTTTCTTTTGGAAATGGAGTGGATCCGTCATGAAACATTGGAAAAGGGGCCTTGAGGATTGTTGCTTAAAATGATAAAGGGGATAAAGCCCCTTTTTTTTCTTTATGCATTCTTCTTTGAGCAATTAACTTCCTTAAATATCAGATTTCTTTAACGGAAAACTTGATAACCAGTAGAGCGTCTCAGGCCCTCATGGGCCTCTTGTTCTTGAAGGGCGTCAAAAAATGTCATTGTGTAGGAATGGGTTAAACCCCTTACAAACAACCAAATAGGGTAGAAATAATTGTGAAATTGCTTAATTCAAGTAATTTTTATTTTTCCTCTAATGTTTCCAAAACGTTTTTCTTGAGGGGTATAAAAAGAAGGATTGAGTAGGAATTGGTAAATTTTTCTCTTTGAATTGATTATGGGAGTCAGAAGGACAAAACTGTCAGTTTTCAATTTTAGATTAGTTCCATTTACAGACAGGATATAAGACGATTTGTATACAAACTGAATTATGTATTAGATCATTAACCCTTTTCCGATTAGTCTAGTTATTATACCCTTTTACTAACAAAAAGAATGTTTTTATAAGCTCAACCGGATGAAAGCCAGCAGGCCATTTTCATGGCCTTGTGTCTTTAACCATAAACTTTTATTTTAATTATCTCTTTAGGAAGCACTGAACTGCAGAATTTTGACCAAATTTCGCCAGAATGATCCTTGGGTGATTCTTTATCACAATCCCTTAAAGAACTTAAAATTTGATAGGATAACAAAATGGCTGTGATAGGCAGGGTTAATTTGCATAATTATATGGTATAGTGAAATTTACTTCTCAGAAATTGGTAAAAGGATTGGAATAAAATTTCACAGGAATGATCCTTTGGTGATCCTTTATTTCCATTGGGCAGATTTCAACCAAACTTGGCAGGAATGTTCCTTGGGTGACCCTCCTCAAAAGTTGCTCGCGGAATTTTTGATTGACCCCCAAAATATGGGCGTGGCAGTTTTTGACTTTGAAATCTTTAAACATCTACTCCTCTGTTACCATTGGGCCAATTCCAACCAAACTTTGTATGAATGTTCCTTGGGTAGTCCTTTTTAAAAGGTGTTTACGTAATTTTGATTGGGGCTCAAATATGGGCGTGACAGGGTGGGGCAGTTCTTTGACTTTGAAATCTTCTAACATCTTCTTCTCGGTAACCATTGGGCCAATTTCAACAAAACTTGGCTTGAATGTTCCTTGGGTTACCCTTTTCAAAAGGTGTTTGTGGTATTTTGATTGACGCCCAAATATGGGCGTGGCAGGGCAGGGCAGTTTTCTTACTTTGGAGTTTTTAAACATCTTCTTCTCAGTAACCATTGGGCAGATTTCAACCAGACTTTGCATGAATGTTCCTGGGTGACCTTTTTTAAAAGTTGTTCGTGGAATTCTGATTAATGCCCAAATATTGGAGTGGCAGGGTAGGGCAGTTTTTGACTTTTAAATCTTTAAACATCTTCTCCTCAGTAACCATTAGGCCAATTTCATCCAAATTTGGCAGGAATGTTCCTGGGTGACCCTTTTCACAAGATTTTCGCAAGATTTGGAATGAAGCCCAATCATGGGTGTGGCAGGGTAGGGCA
The DNA here is from genome assembly GCA_946902895.1 of Fragum fragum. Taxonomy (NCBI): domain Eukaryota; kingdom Metazoa; phylum Mollusca; class Bivalvia; order Cardiida; family Cardiidae; genus Fragum; species Fragum fragum. Next base: position 8,560,862 of record OX336377.1, read on the forward strand.
GTTTTTGACTTAGAAATCTTTAATCATCTTCTCCTCAGTAACCATTTGGCCAATTTCAACCATATTTGGCATGAATGTTCCTTGGGGGACCCTTTTTAAAAGTTGTTTGCGTAATTTTGATTGAGGCCCAAATATGGGTGTGGCAGGGTGGGGCAGTTTTTGGCTTTGAAATCTTTTAACATCTTCTTCATAGTAACCATTGGGCCAATTTCAACAAAACTTGGCTTGAATGTTCCTTGGGTGACCCTTTTCAAAAGGTGTTTGCAGTATTTTGATTGAGGCCCAAATATGGGCGTGGCAGGGCGGGGCAATTTTCATACTTTGAAATTTTTAAACATCTTCTCCTCAGTAACCATTGGGCCAATTTCAACCAAACTTGAAATGAATATTCTTTTGGGACCCTTTTCAAAAGATGTTGGCAAAATTTTGAATGACACTCAAAAATGGGCGTGGCAGGGTGGGGTAGTTTTTTACTTAGAAATCTTTAAACATCTTTTCCCCAGTAACCATTGGGCCAATTTCAACTAAACCTGGCATGAATGTTCTTTGGGTTACCCTTTTCAATATTTGTTTGTTGAATTTTTAATGAAGCCCAAATATGGGCGAGGCTGTTTTTGACTTTAAAATCTTCTCCTCCCTTACCATTTAGCCAATTTCAATCAAACTGGGCATGAATCTTACTGACAATGGCCAATGGGGTTACCTTGCTGTTATGTCTGTGAGTACTTCAGGGCTGCCATGATAGCCAGTTAGAAATGCGTCAGACACCCAATCTATAATCATTGTGTGTCCAGGGTTCCCAGGCTACTGGTAAAATGGGAAAAAGTCTTGGTTTTGCGATATCTATTAAAAAAAAAAAAAAAAAAAAACAGGAGAAACTAGGAAAAAGACAAATCTATTTGATAAAAGATGCAAGACCCAATTAAAGTACATGTTCCAAACAGTTGACAAGTATACTCCCTGCCAGTAGGTTTTATCACAGTGTGAATTACATGGGGATGCATTATCATGTCACAACGTCTGCCGAGAAAGAGAAATTGGTATTTGTTTCACAAAATATACAAGCATGGTACTTAGTTTTCTGCTAGGAATGGAGATAGGTGTCCAATTTTACTAAATATATATATGATTAGAGTACATAAAGCAAGTATTTAGGAGAAAATCCAAAGCAACATCTTAAGTGTACCAGTAACTGGACATGAATTGAATTTGGATACGAAAGCAATTAATGGCCTCCAATTCAATTCAATGAAAAAGAGAACTCTGAGTAAATAGACAATGAAATTAATTATCATTATCATGATATTGACAATCTACACGTCTAGAAGCATTTAAATTAGTCAGGTGAGCGATTTTAGGGCCATTCTCGCCCTCTTGTTTAGTATTGTGCTGTTTGAATGAATTTTCGGGATAGGTCTAATGTCAAGGTGACAGCTCAAACACTAAAATTGTGATTGTCAAGAGCATTTCTCCCACTATTATGGATGGATTTCACAATAAATTGGCACAATTATTCTCCATAATCAATAGATGTGCCATTTGAAAGAATGTTTTTGATAGCTTCAAGTTCAAGGTTAAAGCTCAAGGTAAAACACTTAAATGGTGCTTGGCCAGAGCATGATGCCTTCAATTATGAATGGATTTTAAATTAATATCAAATGTATTGTCCACATTTAAGAATTGATTTAAAAAAAAGTATTTGACACAATTATTCTCTATTATGAGAGATTGATAGTCAAAGTCAAGTTGACGGTCAAAACTTTGTGGGCTCGACAGCAATTGTCCTGAGACAACCATCTAGATCATAAAAAGCATCATTTTGTGGAAATGGGTTAATCTCTTGTTTTTACTATTTCCCTTCCAGCAAAGCCAAATGTGCATTTAGCAAGTCTATTTTTCAAGACTTTTTTTATATCTTTGTAGATTGAAAGCTCTTTTTAGGTCACCTGACCGAATGGTCATGGTGACCTATTGCAATCATCGTTTGTCCGTCGTCGTGCATCGTCCGTCGTCCGTCGTCCGTTAACTTTTAAACATTTTCATCTTCTTCTCAAGAACTTCTGGGCGGATTTCAACCAAACTTGGTAGAAAACATCATTGGGGGATGCCAATTCAAGTTTGTGAAAATAGGGATTCTGGGGGTCATAGGGGCCCCAATCGGGGGCAAAAAGGGGTAATTTTTGGTTCTTCTTTAAAAATCTTCTTCTTATAAACCGTTAATGCCAGAGCTTAAATATTTTGTGTGCATGACAACTAGGACAAGTATATTATAAATTGTGAAATTCATGCCCCTGAGGTCATGTATGGGGCCACACCCAGAGGTCAAAGTTCATCATGTTAAAAAATTCACTTTTTCATCTTCTTCTGATGAAGTACACAGCCAATTTCAAACAAACTTTGTGAAAAGCATCATTTGGTACTGATTATACAGATTTGTGAAAATTAAAAGGCTGGGGGATCAGGGCCTCTAAAATGGGGACCAAAAGGGGTAATTTTTTATAACTTTTAAATATTTCATCTTCTTCTCAAGAACTACTGGGCGGATTTCAACCAAACTTGGTAGAAAGCATCATTGGGGGATGCAACTTCAAGTTTGTGAAAATAGGGGTTCTGGGGGTCAAAGGGGCACAAATAGGGGGCAAAAAGGTGTAATTTTTGGTACTTCTTTAAAAATCTTCTTCTAATAAACCATTAATGCCAGAGCTTAAATATTTTATGTGCATGACAACTAGGACAGGTATATTATAAATTGTGAAATTCATGTCCCTGGGGTCATATAAGGGGCCACACCCAGAGGTCAAAGTTCATCATGTTAAAAAATTCACATTTTCATCTTCTTCTGATGAAGTACTAAGCCAATTTCAAACTAACTTGGTGAAAAGCATCATTTGGTACTGATTATACAGATTTGTGAAAATCAAAAGGCTGGAGGTCAGGGGGCCCTAAAATGGGGACCAAAAGGGGGTCATTTTTGTTAACTTTTAAACATTTCATCTTCTTCTCAAGAACTACTGGGCGGATTTCAACCTAACTTGGTAGAAAGCATCATTGGAGGATGCCAATTCAAGTTTGTGAAAATAGGTTGGGGGGGCTTGGGGTAAAAGGGGCCCCAGTCAGGGGCAGAAAGGGGTAAATTTTTGTACTTCTTAAAAAATCTTTTTCTAATAAACCCTAAATGCAAGAGCTTAAATATTTTATGTGCATGACTGGTAGGACAGGTATACTAAAGTTTGTGAAATTTATGTACCTGGGGTCATGTATTGGGCTACGCCCAGGGTTCAAAGTTCATCATGTTAAGAAATTTATATTTTTAGGTCACCACCAATGGTCATGGTGACCTATTGCAATCATCGTTTGTCCGTCGTCCGTTAACTTTAAACATTTTTTTATCGTTTTCTCAAGAACCACTGGGCAGCTTGGCTTAGAGTTTTTATATTTTGTCCGTAGCAACCATCATCTAGAAGACTTCTAGCAAGATTTTTTAAATTATGGTACAGGGCTCAAAACTCAAATCATTTGAAACTAACTCTGAAGATGATGGAGCTTTGATATTTCGTATGTAGTATCATCACATGGATGTCTTTCTAGACTTTTCAACTCATTGCCCATGAGTCAAATATGCTCATATCTCAGGGGCAAAAGCTTTACATGGGTCATATGGTGAGAAATTTAAGATTTTCTTGTCAAATCTTAAAGGTTCACAGCTTTTTATGTATGCTTTGCTTTTAAATGTCTAATAATGTTTATGTGATTAATTTTTGTTACTTGGGAAAACATCAAATTCTTTTCATCCTGACTAATTACATGAAAGTTTTTAGTCCATCATTAACAATTAATGGTGCATATCTTTTGTTTTAGGTGAAGGAAGAATATAAACTGACAGAAATTAGTGACTATCATATCTACTGACAAAACATGGATGTAGAACAATCCATCATTTCAATTACTGTACCCAAAATTTTAAAGATTTTGATTTCTAACAAGCAAATAACAACAGTAATTTCACTTGATGACATTCTTTTTGAAATGTGAAATTAATTTTCTCAGAGTTTCTTTGACACGAAGGCAAGAAGGCTAACCAAAATGAACAAATTCCATCAAGCAGTAATGGAAATGGAACCATATTGCATATTTCTCTTGTTTACACAATAAAGTCCACATTTTCAGCTACACTAACCAAAGGCCAGCAGGGCTATTGTCATGGTCCTGTGTCCGTCGTGCATCTGTGCATGCGTAAACTTTTCTTTAAACAACTATTTCTTGAAAAATACTGGGCCAATTTTTAACCAAACTTAACAGGGGTGTTACTTGCACAATCCTCTTCCAAACTACTAAAAATTATTTTGTTCCATGAACTCTGGTTGCTATGGAAACAAAATTAATTTCTAACAGAAATTTTGATTGAAAAATTCTTTAAAACTACTAGGTAGATTCTAATCAAATTTCACATGAATGTTCCTTTGGTGGATCTTTTTCTAATTCTTTCAAACAAAATCACTTGTCTTGATGCTCTTTTACTCAGGTGACCGTTAAGGCCTACTGGGCCTCTTGTTTAATGTGAAAATTTGCAATTAACAGTTGCTGATCTATTTTGTGTTTCATTTTGATCAGTTGAATTTTGATGAAAATATATGGATGCTTGACTTCGAAAAGGATTTTCTCAGAGAAAATGATTTTATTTGCTGGTAGAAATCTTGGTATTGCTTATAAACCCTTTCCTGTTCAATCTCGGGTTTTTACGTCCCTTGTGATTTTTATACTTGAGGAAACATTTAGGAAAAAGAAGAAATTGCTTTTAACAAGCAATTTCTTCTTTTTCCACATTTTTTACCCTGTAGGTTGGTTACTTTTCAAATTGCTTACACTTTTAGTTGTCATCTGCCACTTCTTTCTGATTGGACAAGTCTCAAATTTTGATAAACAGGAAAGGGTTAAATATAACTTTAAGTAGTGAAAAAAAAAGTTTCCTCTAATTGAGACAATTTTTCTTTTAACATCTGTTGAATATAGAAGAAATCAAATCAAAGAAACTCAAAAGACTTTTAGCTAAGAAAGTAGAACTTCCCTCGTGGTCATTTGTTTGCATAGCCTATAGAGCTTTTATTAGAAGATATATGGTATGTCATAATTGGAAGATTTGAATTTGTCAAATCAATATTTATTTACTTGAGAAAATGCTCATATTAGGATGTTAAACAGAATTAATGAGGCCTAGTGAAAGATATTTTACAAGAAATTGGCAGCTATTATTAAAGATCTCTGATTTCACATGTTTATTCTGCTTTGTCTATCAAAATTTGAAAATAAACCCTTGTCATGCTGAACCTGCATTTTTTCTGTTTATACAAGAAGAAAAGTCAAAGAACAGCTTGCTCATATTAAAGCAGTCCTGGCTTAGTCTACACCACATAATTTTTACCTTGTAAACCTGAGTTGTTAACCTAATACCAAAATTTTTGACTGGTTCAAAGTAGACAACAATTTGAAGCTCATGAAAGCATTAAGATTTTTGTCTTTTGGGACAGAAAACATTGTGGAAAATGAAGAAATTGCTTGTAACAAGCTTTTGATATTGAGAGGCGTTGGAATGGGTTAAGCAATTTACTTCCTAAAATATTAATTTACTTTAATTTTGATAGCCAGTAGATTGAGCATCTCAGGCCATCACTGGCGTCTTGTTTACCTTGTTAGCTAGAGTTGTTAACCCTTGTCATGCTGAACCTGGAATATTCCGGTTTTTGCAGGAGATCTAGACCAAGATCAGACTGCACTTATAAGTGCAGTCTGATCTTGATATACACCCCCTGCTTGTACTTTTCCTGTCAGAGTTGTTAATGGATTTGATTTCTGAAAGAAATATTGATTTTTGAACAACAACTTCTATCAGTGCTTTCAGCTCTTCCATTTTACAGCAATTCGGTAAGGTAATATATACAGCATTACATTAATACAATAGTTTTCCAAAAGAAATGTTGAACCTCTATGATGCACTACAGTGCTTTCAGTCATTTGATTTTAGTTCTATTTTGAATAAAGATTTATTCAGTATGAAAAGGGTTAACCCATCACCAGAGAAGAAAATTTCAGACTGCATCAGGTTGAAAGGAGTTGCAGACAAGTGTGCTTAAAATTGGAAAATATATGGGGGTGAATTAAGGTAATAAAAACAATGTGGGAAAAGGAGAACAGCATCAAATCACTTGCTCCCGATTTAATTTTATGCTACCTTGCTTATAGTCATAAGCGGTTTAGAAAAAAACATGGTCATAAAGTTTCTCATTTTGTATGCTATTAAATGGACATAATGGTATTTTTGTTTCTTTGTTCACTTCTTTTTCTGTATGTTTATGCACATATTGGCCTAAAAAATCTGACATGAACAGACGTAACTGTAGTTGAAGTACATACTGCAATACGTGAGTGCGCAACCTCGAGAAATCAAATTTGTCATCTGATAAATGGTCAGTGAGGCTGTAGTTTTGATGTAAAGTTACAATTTGAAGTAAAACAGTCCGACTATATATTGATAATAAAAATTTCATCTGGTTAAAAAATAGATCCACTTGTAATATTAGAGCTCAGAATTGTCTCCCAAATGAAAAAATAATCTCTTGCAGATTGACAGTTAGAGACATGTTATGGTTCTAGGTTTCTATTTTAAATGAGATTTAATCCTAGTACCACAGCTGAGGTCTCAGACCCTTAACCTGTTACCAGAACACAAAATTTTGGACTGGTCCAAATTTAAAGGAGTTGCAGACAACATTTCAACGTTTATGAAATTTTTGGATTTTTCAACTTTATGTACCTTAAATTGTTATCTACAACTCGTTTCATTTTGGACCAGTCTAAAATGTAAACATTGCATGTAAGAGGGTAAACCCATCTGGTAATTAGGGTCAACCCATTCCAACACAATCACGCTTTTTACCCCTACCCCACAAGGAAAAAGCTGAAAATTGGAAAACATAATGGAAAATGAAGAAATTGCTTAATACAAACTATTTCATCATTATCCACAATGTTCCACCCCAAAAGACATATATTTTTCAGATTTCACCACTTTAAAATTGTCTTCTGCAACTACTTTGAATTTGGACCAGCCTTAGAAGTTTGTGTTATAATGTGTGAACCAAATAACAGACAACAAAACTTTCATTTGAAGAGGATACAGATATTTCAAAGCTGGTGATAATCGAGAGATCGTGGACTGTCCCATCTTGTACATAAAAAAAATAAAATTCAGAAATTGAAAAGAAAATTTTAGAAGTTTTCCTTATACAAAGCTGCAATTTCAAATTGTGAAAAAAAAACAAAACAAAAAAAAAAAACGGTAACAAATGTCAAGCATTTCTACATATCCTCATAAAGTTGACATGAAAAAATATGGGATCACCTTCAGCCTTGTTTCATCGCTGATAAAGAAAATAACTTAATTGCTGATTGCTCATAGCCTACTTTTTAGCTCCACTGGCTGAATACCAGCGAGCTATTATCATGGTGTTGTGTCTGTTGTCTGTGCCTCCATGTGTGCGTCTGTCTGTCCATAAACTTTTACATAAAAAAATCTTTTCCTCAGCAAGTACTAAACAGAATTCAACCAAATTTCACAGAAATGATCCTTTTGTGACCCTTTATCAGATTTCTTCAATGAAAGACAAACATGGCTTTAATGTGCGGGGCTAATTTCGATATTTGGTGAAAGCTTTGAAAATCTTCTTCTGTCGTCATGGCGTTGTGTCCATTGTGCATGTGTCCGTCCGTAAACTTTTTCTTTGAAAATCTTCTCCTCAGAAAGTACTGAACAGATTTCAACCAAATTTCACAGATATGATCCTTGGGTGACCCTCTATCAGATTCCTTCAAAGAATTTTGATCGGATGAAAAACATGGTTTTAATGGGCAGGGCTATCTCCATATAAGCTTTGAAAATCTTCTTCTCAGAGACTGGTAGATGAATTTCAACCAAATTTCACAGAAATGATCCTTAGGTGAACCTTTATCAGATTCCTTCAAAGAAATTTGATTGGATGAAAACATGGCTTTAATGGGCGGGGCTTATTTCCATATATGGTAAAAGCTTTGAAAATCTTCTTAGAACCTGGTGGAAGGATTTCAACGAAATTTCTCAGAAACCTGTTGATGGATTTCAACCAAATGTCATGGGAATGATAAACAGATGACTGTTTGTCAGATTCCTTCATATGATTTTAATCGGTTGAAAAACATGGCTATTATGGTGGTGGGTTATGTCCATAAATTATATGGTATATAGTGAAAATTAACATAACAAATTTTACATAACTTGACTTGACTTTTGTAAAAACAATGAAAAGTTTGAAATGGTCCTCTAGAACTATTTCAAAGATTTCATTGATTTGAATTCATTTTCATCATATACAGTCTATTTTAAATGAATGAAAAAAATTGCTAAATCTGAACATTTTTGCCTGTGGAGCATTACACCAGGAGCTCAAGCGCCTCTAGTTATTGAATGTAGCTACTGATAAAAAGTAACAAGCCAGCAAAGCCACTCTCAGGACTTTCAGTCCTTTGCTTGCCATATGACTTCCCTCAAACCAAAATGTGTTCAAGATGTTGAGATTTTGTATTATCCTGTCCAAGACATTGAGATTTTGTATGGAGCCTTATTCAGTTATTTTCACAGAATCAAACATAATCTGAACGTAAGGAATTTCAAAAGATGCAGAGCATTCCCACACAATCCTGCCCATTTGACATCTTGATTTTGAAAGAGGGTCTGGAAACATTTTGGATCATGAAGAAATTGCTTTTTGTCACAATTTCTTCATTTCTGCAATGTTTTCTCCCCAAATAGACAAAAAATTATGAACTATTACCCACTTCATCTTCCAATTTGGACCAGTCTCAAATTTAGTTTTTAGCTCACCTAAGCACATAGTGCTCAAGAGAGCTATTGTGACCCCTTTTTATCCGGCGTCCGTCCGGCATCCGTCGTGCGTTGTCCGTCAACAATTTCTTTAAACGACATCTCCTCCCAAATCAATGCGCCAATTTGAACTAAATTTGGCAGAATTGTTCCTTAGGTGGTCCTCTTCAAAAATAGCTAAAAGAATTGAAATCTGCTAAAAACTCTGGTTGCCATGGCAACAAAAGAGAAATTTTAAAATATCCTTTAAGAATCTTTTCCTCCTGACCCAGATGGCGTAGAGCCTTGAAATTTTGCATGAAGCATCAGTATATTGACCTCTTTCAAAATAGCTAAAATCATGATCCTCGGGTCCTCAGGGGCGGAGCCCAAGGGGTGTGGGGTTTATAAAGAAATAAAGAACGATTTTTTAAATGACATTTCATCCCAAACTACAAAGCCAATTTGAACCAAATTTGGCAGACATGTTGCTTAGGTGGTCCCCTTCAAAAATAGGTAAAAGAATTGAAATCCATTAAAAACTCTGGTTGCCATGGCAACAAAAGGGAAATTTCAAGATAATCTTTAAAAAGCTTCCTCACCTGACACAGAAGGCATAGAGCCTTGATATTTTGCATGAAGTATCAGTATAAAAAGCTAAAATCATGATCCTCAGGTCCCTAGGGGCGGAGCCCTAGGGGGGTGGAGTTTATATAGAAATAAAGAACTATTTTTTAAATGACATATCCTCCCAAACAACTGGGCCAATTTGAACCAAATTTGGCAGAAATGTTCCTTAGGTTGTCCCCTTCAAAAATAGGTAAAAGAATTGAAATCCGTTAAAAACTTGTTGCCATGGCAACTAAAGCGAAATTTTAAAATAATCTTTAAAAATCTTCTCCTCCTGACCCAGATGGCATAGAGCCTTGATATTTTGCATGAAATTTCAGTATATTGATCTCTTACAAAATAGCTTAAATCATGATCCTGGGGTCCCCAGTGGCGGAGTCGGGGGAGGGGGGGAATAGGCATGAAGCATCAGTTCACAGACTTTTTTCTTATTTCTGAAATTATAACCCATGGATCCAGAGGGAGGAAAAAGTTTTTTCTTTCTTTCAAATCAGTACTAAAGCCTTGGAATTTGTAATTTAGACTTTTGGATCCCCAGGTTCATAATCTTTCTATGTCAGTGTGGCCCAATTGTTTCATAATCCTAACCTTAACATGAAATTAGACTGTTGAAAGAAAAAGAGCCTTTATCTCAGGTGAGGGCCCAGGGCTAATGGCCCTCTTGTTCTGGAAAATGGGTTTATGTTAAGACTTTAGGCTAAGTACTTGTCAGTTTAATCCATTACCAGACAGCAAATTTTAGTTCAAGGACAATTTAAAAGAAGCTGCGACGACAATTTTTAGTTGATTCAATTTTAAAATTCTTTATCTTTTATGGTAGAAAACATTTGGAAAATGAAGCAATTGCTTGTATCAAGCATTATTTCTTCAATTTCCACATTGTGTTTTCTAAAGCTTTTATACGGGGGAGTCAAAGAGTGTCATTGTACGGGAATTGGTTAATTTCATTCATCACCCAAAATATTCACAATCATGAAGGCATATTTCTTCTCAGAAGTCATTGCAGCTTCCTTCCAAAAAGTGACTTGCTGCCATCAAAGCCCAGTTTGTAGAGCATCAGACTCCTAATCTTCAATTATGGGATGTCATGGGTTTGATCCCCGGCATCAGCACATATCCTTTCCGACATTTGTCTCTCACCAATGGGCAGATAATCATAAACCTAAGTGGGATAGCAGCTGGAGGCTAGGAAAGGATGTAGTGTGAGAAATACCAGGAATCCATTGTTAGGTGCTGCAGCCACTGTGATATGACTGAAATACTGTTAAAAGTGGTGTTAAACCCCATTCAATCAATCAATCCAAATAGTAGCTTAATAGATATAGCATATTACACCATGCCATGATTGTGTTAAGTTTCCTTGGGAAGGCATTGGTGGAAAATGAGAAATTATGTGTGATAAGCGATTTCTCCTAATCTCACTTTGTTTTCAAGCCAGTAAGATACTAATCTTTCAATTTTGACTTAATTGTCTGCAGTTGTGAACTGGTGTAATTTTCTGTTTTCTGATAATCAGGATGAAAGGGTTAAGTTAAATAAAACAGGAAACCTATTTTCCAGTATCTTTATATGGATTTCCATTGTCTGGAAAAGAAACTTTAATTAGATTATGGCTATTGACTCCTGAGGTTTAACCCTTTCCTGTTCAATCCCTGTTTTTTATGCTGAACCTAGAGTATTCCTGTTTTTGCAGGAGGCATAGACAAAGATCAGCTTACAATTATGTGCAAACTGTTCTTTTTGTACCTATACTGTGACATTGCTATTCATTTTAAAAGTGTTGTTTAGAAAATCAATTTTCAATTTTATAAGAAAATATTGAACAACTTTCAGGCCTTCCAGTGGTTTCAGCCCTTTGACATAAGACACAAATTTCAAAAGGTTTTTATTTAGAATGACTTTGGGCTATGAATGATATTTTTGTTTATAATGAAATCATGTTTGTGCTAAAACACTTACAATTGACCAGAATCCAATTTTACTTGAAAACATTTAAAATGTTTTAAGCATTTAGAAAAGAATTGCTTGGATTGGTAAATTTTCTTCATTTTCAGCAGAAACATGGACACCTAATATGATTAATCTCTGTGCAAAGAACAGTTAATCAAATGCTGAAGAAAATCAATGGATAAATTAGATGAAGTCACAGACAGTATTTGTCGAGGAATTAAAGCCAAAGACATCTTCATCTTTTCCCCATGTTCTGCCGGTTTCTTGGGCAAATAAGATTTTATTACACAAAAAGACATATTTTATTTTACTCAACCCTTTCCCTCACAGTGACGCTTTTGCACTATGCAAGAAAAACAATTAGGAAAACATTGTATGAAATGAAGAAATTTCTTTATTATCAACAATGTTTGCTATACAGAAAGTTGAAAAAATCTAAAATATCATAATTAGCTCACCTGAGCACATAGTGCTCATGGTGAGCTTTTGTGATTGTTGAATGTCTGTTGTGTGTCGTGCAGCGTCAACAATTGAAGTGTTTACACTCACGAAGTTTTGGCTCAATCTTCATGAAACTTTTCCAGAATAATTGTTAGGTCATGAGGATGAACCCTATTGATTATGGGAGGGTTCTATTCGAAAAGGAAAAGAGACCTTAACGACAATTTCTTTGTTTACACTCTAGAGGCCACAGATTTGGCTCAATCTTCATGAAATATGCCAGAATAATTAGTAGGTCATTAAGATGAGCCTATTGATTATTGGAATGATCTTTCCAAAAACACAGGAAAAGGGGCCTTAATGGCAATTTTCTTGTCTACACTTGTCTAGAGGCCACAATTTTGGCTTAATCTTCATGAAACTTGGTCAGAATAATTGTTTGGTCATGATGATGAACCCTATTGCTTATGGGATGGTTCTTTTGGAAAACACAGGAAAAGGGGCCTTATTGACAATTTCTTTGTTTACACTCTAGAGGCCACAACTTTAGCTCAATCTTCATGAAATATGCCAGAATAATTGTTAGGCCAAAAGGATGAACCCTATTGATTATGGGAAGTTTCTATTGGAAAACACAGGAAAAGGAGCCTTGGTAACAATTTCTTCGTTTACTTTCTAGATGCCACAAATTAGGCTCAATCTTCATGAAACTAGGCCAGAATAATTATTAGGGCATAAGGATGAACCCTTTTGATAATGGGATGGTTCTTTTGGAAAACACAGGAAAGGGGACCTTAACCCATTCCAACACAGCAAAATTTTAGACTGGTCAAAATTGAAAGAATCTGCTGACGATAATTTCAAGTTGATGGAATTTTGTATTTTTTCGTCTTTTTGGATAGAAAACATTGTGGATTATGAAGAAATTGCTTGATACAAGCAATTTCTTCATTTTCCACAATGTTTTCCTAAGCTTTTTTCTCGAGGGGCGTAAAAAGGAGGGATTGAGTTGGAATAGGTTAATGACAATTTCTTCGTTTACTTTCTAGATGCCACAATTTTGGCTCAATCTTCGTGAAAATCGGCCAGAATAATTGTTTGGCAACTTTTTTTTCTACATTGATTTCCACAACTGTTTTCCTCATGGGCATAAAAAAGAGGGATTGAGTTGGAATGGGTTAAGTCTTTGATTACTTATACCTCATTTCTTTATCATGATAATGTTTGATAAAGAAGTTTACTGAACAAAACAATGCTTTACTAGCTTACAGTATTTTCAGTACTTTGATTTTAAACATCTTACAGACTTTTTTCTTCTTTTTTTTGAAATAAGGATGTTTAATATTTAGGCGAAACTTTCTGTTGGAGGCAAGTGGGTGTTACAAGCAATCTGTCCATTAGACAGGCGCGTAAAATAAAGATTGATCATCATTTGCTTTCATGCATGCGGCTGATCTATAGATAGATCCCTATACTCAAAGCTTCTGTAGACAATCGCTATATACACGGAGAGAATGTGTAGGCTGGTCAGTGTCTGAGTCTTTTTAAAAGTTTAACCCATTCCAACAAAATAATACATTTTAGTGCAACTTAGCCAATTCGAAAAACATACTGAAAAATGAAACAAGCAATTTCTACATTTTCCAGAAGTTATCAACCAAGAGAGTTGAAAAAGTCCAAAATTTCATAAACTAAAAATTGTCATCTTCAACTCTTTTCAAATTGGACCAGTCTGAAATTTTGCCATAATGGGTACAAAGTGTCATGCAGAGGCTGGAAATTTCAGACGCCATTTTCAACAATTGTTTGTTGCATAAAAGAAAGTTGCCTCCTATAAAGTAAATGGCGAAAAAAGTAATTATTTTCTTAAATGAGTTGCTTCTTATGTTAACCCATTACCAGATGGCTAAATTTTAGACTCCCCCAAATTGAAAGAAATTGCAGACAATAATACAACATTTATGAAATTTTGGATTTTTTCAACTATTGGGGTAGAAAACATTGTGAAAATGAAAAAACTGCTTGTAACAAGCAATTTCTTCTTTTTAGCTCACCTGAGCACAACTTGCTCAAGGTGAGCTTTTGGTATCACCTTTTGTCTGTCGTGTGTCGTGCATTGTGTGTCATGCGTCGGAAGGCATCAACAATTCTTTAAACATCTTCTCCTCAGTAACCACAGGGCAGAATTCAACCAAACTTGGTAGGAATGTTCCTTGGGTGACCCTTCTCAAAAGTTGTTTGCGAAATTTTGATTTATGCCCAAATATGGGCGTGGCAGGGCGTGGCAGTTTTTGACTTTGAAATCTTTAAACATCTTCTCCTCAGTAACCATTTGGCCAATTTTAACCAAACTTGGCATGAAAGTTCCATGGGTGACCCTTATCAAAAGTTGTTCGTGGAATTTTGATTTATGCCCAAATAAGGGTGTGGCAGGGCGTGGCAGTTTTTGACTTTTAAATCTTTAAACATCTTCTCCTCAGTAACCATTGGGCCAATTTCAACAAAACTTGGCATGAATGTTCCTTGGGTGACCCTTTTCAAAAGTTGTTCGTGGAATTTTGATTTATGCCCAAATAAGGGCGTGGCAGGGCGTGGCAGTTTTTGACTTTGAAATCTTTAAACATCTTCTCCTCAGTAACCATTTGGCCAATTTCAACCAAATTTGGCATGAATGTTCCTTGGGTGACCCTTTTCAAGATTTGTTTGTGGAATTTTGATTTATGCCCAAATATGGGTGTGGCAGGGCGTGGCACTTTTTGACTTTGAAATCTTTAAACATCTTCTCCTCAGTAACCATTTGGCCAATTTCAACCAAACTTGGCATGAATGTTCCGTGGGTGACCCTTTTCAAAAGTTGTTCGTGGAATTTTGATTTATGCCCAAATATGTGCGTGGCGGGGCGTGGCAGGGCGTGGCAGTTTTTGACTTTGAAATCTTTAAACATCTTCTCCTCAGTAACCATTGGGCCAATTTCAACAAAACTTGGCATGAATGTTCCTTGGGTGACCCTTTTCAAAAGTTGTTCCTGGAATTATGATTTATGCCCATATATGGGTGTGGCAGGGTCGGGCACTTTTTTGATTTTGAAATCTTTAAACATCTTCTCGTCAGTAAGCATTGGGCCAATTTCAACCAAACTTGGCATGAATGTTTCTTGTTTGACCCTTTTCAAAGTTATTTGCAGAATTTGTTTCACGTCCAAATATGGGCAAGGCAGTTTTTGACTTTGAAATCTTAAAACATCTTCTCCTCAGTAACTTTTGGGCCAATTTCAACCAAATTTGGTATGAATAGTCCTTGGGTGACCCTTTTCAAAAGTTGTTCTACAATTTTGATTGATGCCCATATATGGGCGTGGAAGGGTGGGGCAGTTTTTGACTTAGAAATCTTTAAACATCTTCTCAACAGTAACCATTGGGCCAATTTCAACCAAACTTGGCATGAATGTTCCTTGGGTGACCCTTTCCAAATTGTGTTTAGGAAATTTGATTTACGCCCAAATATGGGCATGGCAGTTTTTTTAAATTTGAAATCTTTAAACATCTTCTCCTCAGTAAGCATTGGGCCAATTTCAACAAAACTTGGCATGAATGTTCCTTGGACGACCCTTTTTCAAAAGTTGTTTTTGAAATTTGATTTATGCCCATATTTGGGCATGGCAGGGTCGGGCACTTTTTTTGACTTTGAAATCTTTAAATATCTTCTCCTCAGTAATCATTGGGCCAATTTCAACAAAACTTGGCATGAATGTTCCTTTGGTGACCCTATTCAAAAGGTGTTTGCAGAATTTTGATTTACGCCCAAATATGGGCACAGCATGGCGGGGCAGTTTTTTTGCTTTGAAATTTTTAAACATCTCCTCAGTAACAATTGGGCCAATTTCAACTAAACTTAAATGAATATTCCTTGGGTGACCTTTTTCAAAAGTGTTGGCAAAATTTTGAATCATCTTACATTAGTCAGGTGAGCGATTTTAGGGCCATTCTGGCCCTCTTGTTTCACAATGTTTTTCAAAGATTTTTTTCCTTTGGGGGGGTCTGAAAGCATCACTAAGTTGGAAAGGGTTAAGAAAACTAAATTTATGATAAGTAAATTCAGGCCTCAAGCACCTCTAGTTTTGTTAAATGTTACTAACCACTGTGACATTCAGCAAAAAAACACCTGGTCCTGCCATTAACTATCTAAGTCAAACTTCCTATTGGGGCTTAGTGGGTAGGGCCTTGTCAAAGTCTGCTGAGAGTAAAAAATTCAAGGTGTCTTGTTTTAAAACCTTAAATTCATGTATTAACACATTCCCACACAACAACACTTTTTGACGCCTCTCGAGAAAAACAATTGTGAAAAAATTGTGGAAAATGAAGAAATTGCTTGTAACAAGCAATTTCTTCATTATCCACAATGTTTTCTACTTGAAATATGAAAAAATCCTAAATTTCATAAACTTTAGATTGCCGTCTACAACTGACCACTCTATAATTTCGCCATCTTGTTATGGGTTAAATCGTACTCAAGATGGTTTCCTTACTTGAGGTTTTCTTCTCTTTTTAGGCTGCCTTTTTGTAGAAAAAGATATTCTTTGTGGAAAACACTCAAGATGCATTGATGGTGAGTATGTTATTCTATTATGTCTGAAGGGCAGTGGCCATAGCACAGTTTGTAGTATGTTGAACTCTCAATCATGAGGTCCAGGGTTCAATCTCCAGTTGCGGCAAATATCCTTTCCGATATTTGTCTCCCACCAATTGATTGATAATCGTAAGCCTTATTGGGATGAACAGCTGGAGGCTTGGAAGATAAACCAGGAATCAATGGTAAGGTGCTCTAGCAGCTGTGATGTATGACTGAAATACTGTTAAAAGTGGCATTAAACCCCAATCCAAACTTACAAATAAAACAATTTTTTTATGTCTGATTACTCACCTACAGGGTTTGTGTTTGACTCACAAACCTCAAAAATCTACCTTATTTTGACCCTTTGAAATTTCCCTCAAGGGGGGTCCTTTTGAATCCGTTTGAGTAATTTCTGAAAGGTCAAAATAGGATTTTTTCAATGGTGTATCTAATATTCTATTGAAAATTGTACTACTTAATATCCTCTTTCTGTAAATTTTTACTTACATTGATTCTTTTTGTTGTTTTGACTCCTTCATGTCAAATTTTTAGATTTTTATGTTTTTTGAGTAGCTGAAAAACTGTAGGGGGATCAGATGTCTTAATCAAATAACATGCATTTTGAATAAAGACAAAAAAATATAAATGATAGTTGTTTAATAACAAGAACTGAAGGAGTAAATAGTTATGTGTAGAAAAAATCCAATTCTTCATGTCTGCAGTCAAATTTTAAAGGTGTAGAAAATATGGAAAAAGTAAAAAGATAATGCTTGTTTGCTCTACTGGATGAAGGCCAGAATTGCTATAGGAATGACGTGTTTCCTGTTGGGTGTCTGCGTGCTACCATCAGTCCCTTCATCCATCTGATAACTTTTATTTGTTAACACTCTAGAGTCCACAGTCTCTTCAAACTTTCACAGAATGATTGTTCCATTTTGGATTGTTCCTTTTGAAATTGGGTCTCATATATCAAGTATCAGAGGAAAAGGAGCCTTATTAAAATTTGATGAAAAATCCTCATTAACACAATGATGTCCCCAGATTTCATCAGATATACTTCAAACTTTCAGAGAATGATTGCGATCATAGGGATATTTCCTCTGGAAAAAAGGGCATTACAATAATTTCATTAAAAAAAATCCTTGTAACATAAATAAGTCTACAGTTGTCATTGTATTCTCTTCAAACTTACACAGGATGATTGTACCATCATTAGGATAGTTCCTTTTGAAATTTGGTTTGTTTAGTCATGTATCACGTAAAAAAGGGTTGTATGAAAATACAGATTCTCTTCAAACTTTAATTGTACCATCACTTGGATTGTTTCTTTGTAAATTTGGTCTGATCTGTCTGATCTGTTATGTTTCACACAAAAAGGGGCTTTATGAAAATGTTATTTTCTTAAAACTTTTAGAATGATTGAACTATCATTGTTCCTTTATGAATTGGGTCTGATTTGTTAAGTTTCACAGGAACAGGGGCCAAATGAAATTTTTATTATAAAAAATTCTCGACACAAATTAGTACACTGTTTTCATTGATTCTCATTAAACTTTTACAGAATGATTGTACCTACATAACAATTGTTCCTTTTGAAATTAATTTTGTTCTGTAAAGTATCATGAGAAAAAGGGACCTATGAAAAACTCACTATAGAATCCTCATTAACACAATTAAGTCAACAGATTACACAGATTGATTGTACCATTATAACGATGGTTCTTTTCAGAATTAGGTACAATCTGTTAAGGGGCCCATGAAAATTTTATTTACATATTCTAGATGAGACATCTCCTCCAAAACCGCGGGATTGATTTCAACCAAATTTGGCAGGAATGTTCCTTGGGTGATGCCCTTTAAAAATTGCTAAAAGAATTTTATACCGTTAAAAGCTCTGGTTGCCATGGTAACAAAACTGAAATTTAGATAAAATCTTTGAAAATTATCGCCTCCTGACCCAGAAGGCATAGAGCCTTGATATTTGGCATGAAGCATCAGAGCATTGAACTCTTTCAGAAGTGGTATAATCATCACCCTTGGGACCCCAGGGGTAGAGCCCAAGGGGGGGTGCGGCTGATATAGATATAAAGAAGGATTTTGAAACGACATCTTCCCCCAAACCCTAAGGGGGATTTTAACCAAACTTGGCAGGAATGTTCCTAAGGGGGTGCCCTTTAAAATTTGCTAAAAGATTTGAAATCCATTAAAAGCTCTGGTTACCATGGTAACGAAACTGAAATTTTAAAATAAACTTTGAAAATGATCTCCTCCTGACCTAGAAGGCATACAGCCTTGATATTTGGCATGAAGCATCAATACATTGACCTCTCTCAGAATTGCTAAAATCATCAACCTTGGGTCCCAAGGGTTGAAGAAGCTTATATGGAAATAAGGAAGGATTTTTAAAACGACATCTCCTCCCAAACGTCTGGGCGGATTTCAACCAAATTTAGTACAAATGTTCTTAGGGTGGTGCCCTTTAAGAATTGCTAAAAGAATTTAATTCCGTTAAAAACTCTGGTTGCCATGGTAACAAAACTGAAATTTAAATAAAATATTTAAAATTATCTCCTCCTAACCCAGAGGGCCTACAGTCTTGATATTTGGCATGAAGCATCGGTACATTGAACTCCTTCAGAATTGGTAAAATTTTATATAGAAATAAAGAAGGAATTTTAAAACGACATCTCCTCCCAAACAAATGGGGCAATTTCAACCAAAGAATTTAAATCAGTTGAAAACTCTGGTTGCTAATTTACAACAAGAGTAAAATTGAATAAAAAAGATTAAAAAAAATCCCCTCCTAACCTGAATTTTTCATGAAGCATCAATACATTGACCTCTTTTAAAATTGATAGAATTTCAGAGGTACATGGTGATTGGGCTTGCATAGAAATAAAGAAGGCAATCAATTCATAACTATTTGGCCAATTTAAACCAAATTGGGCAGAAATTTACGTTTGTTTGCCCCCTTTTAATAATTACTAAAAGATTTGAAAGCTGTTTACAGCATTGGTTGGCATCATAAGTTGATTTTAGTTATTTTAAAGGAGGTTTTCTATCGACTGAGTTAGTATTAGGCCTTGAAGAAAGAAAGAGCCTTATCTCAGGTGAGCCACTGGCCCTCTTGTTATCAGATTCACTTCAAAGATGCACGGAATAATCGTTGTATGAGAAACACAGGAAAAGGAGCCTTACAGGTTATCATTCAAAACAATCTTGTTATGTGATAACGTCAACAATTATCAGATTGTCATTAAAATTTCGCAGGACAATTGTAGGTAAGTTCCTTTTGGAATAAAATTGATCCATCAGAAAACTCAGGAAAAGGGGCCTTATTGATTATTATCAGATTCTATTGAAAATTTCACAGGATGATTGTAAGGTCATAAGGAAACCTTCTTTTTGGAAATGGAGTGGATCTATCGTGAAACATTGGCAGACAGGCCTTAAGGATTATTGCTCAAAATTATAAAGGGGATAAAGTCCAATTTGTTATTTTCATTTTATGCATTCTTCTTTAAGCAATTAGCTTCCTTAAATATCAGATTACTTTAATGGAAAACTTGATAGCCAGTAAAGCATCTCAGACCCTCACGCACCTCTTGTTATAGATAAGATCTGGTTTTCCCACATGTTTTTCTTAACTCATTCCCATACAATCCCACTTTTTAACCTTCCTCAAGGAAAAAAAGCTCTGGAAAATGTAGTTACGTGAATGAAAAACTTTTTAGAAGCAATTTCATTTTCAAAAAGCCTTTCCAAAGACAAGAAATTCACTTATTCTTTCATCTGGTGTTGATGTAATATTTTAGAGGTGTAGAAATGAGGGATTTTCTAGTTGTGGGTAAATATGTTTCTGTTTTATTTTCAGATTATTTATTTGGAACATGTGCTGGCAAGGGGGTGCCGGAAAACTTTGTGTATACACTCACTGAACATGACATGCGAAAACTTTACAAAGAACTAGTCAAATTGAAAGTGGACAAATTTACATGGCGGGATGACTTCACTCAGTGTATCGTACAAAACGTAATCTTATCACTCAGTCTAAATGAGCCTTTTAGTAAAAAAATTTGCTACGATCTTTTATTTGAATTTGAAACCGAGACAGAAAATGAGATTGCCAATGTACTCAAAGATTTACTTGAAGGAAAATTGGACTCTGAATTGGGTTTACAACAAGCAACATTCCCGGTCTCTCAGAAAAGGGACGAGATTATTCGAGTGCATAAATATTATGACAAATCAAAAGCGATACATAAGAGATTAACGAAACCTTCTCCTTACGATTCAAGCTACCTCTCATACTATCCAAAAGATGATCTAGTTGACCTAAGTATTAACGATCCAAGATTATACAGTAGCCAAAATTATCAAGGTGGATGGGAAAATTCTGGAATTCCTCTTAGTGACTATCAAATGGTAAAGAATTATCTCGAAGCCACAAGAGGTAGAGATGCTCCAAACAGCGTAAGTTCTGATGATTTTGCTGAAACTAGGCAGAATGGATTATTTGGTGGTTACTATGGAAACAATGCTGTAGATGACCTTGAACCAGGATACCAATGGGTTGATGGGGGAGATATCCAGGAGATGGCACCTTCAGCAGGTATTTTATCATTTCAACCTATTTCTAAATAACTATGTTATAGACTGGTCTAAACTGAAACAAATTTCATCTATTTCTGACCCATCATGAAATGGCGGAAGGGCATGTAGAATTATCTCTGTCTATGTGGTAATGTGTGCAAAATGCATGGGTATGCATGTTCCAACAATCTTGTCCAGAGCTTTTAAGATCAAGCTGAAGGTTAGAATTGTGTCTGGAGTATATCTTCTATTTTTTGGAGTGATTTCATAATAACTTGGCACAGTTTTTCCCTTCATGAGTGCTTAATGGCATAGGAAAAATTTGTTAGGGTAGTTTAAAGGTGAAGGTCGCATCTGAATATCAAGTGAGAAAATTGTTTTTATTTTATTTTCCAATTTGAATACTAGACATTCAAAATTGTGTTGTGATAATCACAAGGTCAAAGACTGAATTGAATGTCAATATTCATACAACCAAAGGGTTATGTTTTGGCCCCTGTTGTTTATTTATCTGTCTAACTGTTGGCCCAGCCATTAGAAATTTTTGTGTGCATAATTCCTTCTACTGGATCCATGGTGGCAGCACATATCCTTTCAGACATTTGTCTCTCTAATAGGTGGATAATCATAAGCCTAAGTGACATAGCAGTAGTACTGATGTGAGAAATACCGGGAATCCATTGTAAGGTGCTCAAGCCGCCATGATATGACTGAAATACTGTTAAAAGTAGCTTTAAACCCCATGCAGTCAATCCTTCTACTGTTTTAATTGTAATGAATCGAAACTTGCTAAAATGATTCTCTTTGATGTCTAGTTGTGCATATGACCAAAAATAATTTTATCCCTCAAGTAGTTTTTGATTGATCTGCCCCTGACTCAGCAAAATAACTCAAAATTACTGTGGTCTTTTTGGTTGGCTCTTTTTCCTACAGTTTCAATTTGAATAACCTGAAACTGACCTCAAGGAGTCTCTATTACATCTTGTGCTTGAGACAAAAGTTATTCTGATCCCTAAAATAATTTTGGTATTAATTTGCCCTTTATTTAGCAAAATAGCTTAACCAATTCCCACACACTGACGCTTTTTGACGCCCCTCAAGAAAAGTAATTGAGAAAGCATTGTGTAAAATGAAGAAATTGCTTGTGACAAGCAATTTTCTCATTATCCACAAAGTTTACTACCTAGAAAGTTTAAAAAATCTAAAATTTCATAAACTTTAAATTGTCGTCTGCAATGTCTTTCCATTCCAACCAGTCTTAAATTTTGCTGTGTGGGAATGGGTTAAAATCGCAGTGTATTTGTGTTTGAAACTCCTAAAGTTTCAGTTCGAATGAACAGAAAACTTACCACAATGAATATGTGACATGCAGAGCTGGAAGAAAGAACTAATCCATTCACAGGAAAGGATCCTCAACCCTTAATGGGTCGACTTTGTCTTTATATAACTACAAAGAGTGACATATCTCTTAATTTGCGTATCCCTCAAATTACCTCCCCTGAAACTGTCACATAATTCTCGCCTCCAAGGAGACTCGTCCAGAGTCTTTGCCTGAGTGACACATGGGTAAGGCAACTCCAATCTGGCAATTGTCTGCATCCCACCCCTTTCACCAAATGTAACATGCAGACCTTATAGACAAAGCCTATCCATTCATAGAAAAGGATTCTCAACCCTAAATGGGTTGAGTTACATATTTATCTGGAGGTTTCCTAATTTGCTTATCACCACAAATTAACCCTTGAATATTCCAGTTTTGGCAGGAGGTGTAGACTAAGATCAGACTGCACTTATGTGCAGGCTGATCTTAGTCTACACCTCCTGCTTGTACTTTTCCTGCCAGAGTTGTTTATGAAGTTGATTTCTAAAAGAATTATTGATTTTTGAACAACAAGTTCTATCAGTGCTTCTAGCCCTTTGATTTGACAGCATTTCAGTGAGGTAATTTATACAGCATGACAAGGGTTAACTCCCCTGAAACTGTCACAAATTTCTATGATATCTAGTTGTGTATTAGACAATTTAGAATGAAATATTAGAAAATACATTTTTTTTTCATATTAATTTAAGACTTGTACAATTCAAAGAAGTTTCTGACAACAATTTTAAGTCAATGAATTATTAAAATCCTTTATCCTTAGGACTAGAAAAACTTGTGGATGATTAAAAATTTGCTTGTAAAAAGCAATTTAGCCATTTACAATAATAATTTTGTCAAGTTTGATATTGGGTCATATGGTGTAAAAATTAGGTCATTAGAGCTAATCTTAAGATATCTTCACAATTTACATGCTACTTTTATGGCACAGATACCTTGAAACTTTGTAAGAATGTTCTTCATCTCTCAGACAAGATTTGATAACAAGTCACTTTTGGCCAAAATTAATTCACTGTGGCCCACCTAAGCTGATCCTTTGAGATCACCCTGTGTCCATTGTCCATAAGTCATTGTGCGTCAATTTTTTAAAAATCTTCTCCTCTGTAACCATGGGCCAATTTCAACCAAACTTGGCAGGAATGATCCTTGGGTGACCCTTTTCAAGACATGTTTGTGAAATTTTGATTGGCCAAAAAATAGGGGCTTTGCAGGGTGGGGCTTATCAGACTTAGAGAAATCATGAATTAATTCTTTAAAAATCTTCTCCTCCTAAACCATTGGGCCGATTTGGACTAAGCCTCTAGAATGTTCCTTGGGTGACCATTTCAAATTATTGTTCATTATAAATTGGTGATATTAATTGGGGGCATGGTAGGTATGGCTTATCAAACTAAAGAGAATTAATGAAATATTTCTTTAAAAATCATCTCCTGAACAACAGAATGCTGATTTCAACCAAACTTTGACTGTTTCTTTTGAGGTTCTTTCAAAAATTATTCATAAAATTTTGATTCACTAAAAAGGGGGCGCAGTAAGGCTTATCAGACTTAGAGAAATCATGAAATAATTCTTTAAAAATTGTCTTCTCCTCAACCATTGAGCCAGTTTGGACAAGACATGGCAGGAATGTTCCTTGGGTGACAGTTTCAACTCTTTATCATGAAACTTTGGTTAGTGAAGAAATGGGGGAATGGCAGGCAGGGCTTATCAGACTTAAAATATAATGAAATAGTTCTTCAAAAAACTCATAAACCACCAGGTCAATTAAGACCAAAATTGGCAGGAATCTTCTTTTGGTGACCCTTTTCAAAACTTGCTCATGAAATGTTGATTCACAAAAAAATGTCAATGACCTTGACTTTGTGACCTTAACCTTTAGCCTGTTTTAAAGGCTTTAACCAAAAACTTATCTTTTTCTTACAAGGTAATTTTTCATCCAAGGGTCTTCAAATTACACACTTGCATTTATCAGGAGATATGCTTTCATTTGAGACATTGACCATTACCAGTTGACTTTGAACCATTTGCCCTTTATAGAGAATTCTACACAAAACTTCACTCTTATATATCTTGATTATTTTTCATAATGGTGCGCTCATTCTTCACACATGCATTCATATTGTAATGACTGACTTTCTGATCATGTGCCCTCAACAACCTTAAACCCAGTTGTTTGTAGTCTTGTTATGGGTTGATCAGAAAACTTTCCAAAAGAATAAATCATGGACTCTGATCAGCCTGACCTTGATTGATACTTTCTGCATTTCTAGGATGGTTCCCTTTAATTTTATTGCTCATAATAAAATTTTCTATATACAGGTGGACAGATGGTTGAGGAAACAAGCAGTGAGGGTAAGGCTTTTTTCATAACACAAGTTTACAGCTTATTTAACCTTTTACCACATTATCCCACATATCTACACACTGAGGAAATATTACCTAGGTAAACATTGTTGGAAATTAGAAAATGCTGATAACCAGCCTTTTTCCCAAACTACTTTCTACCATATCTGATACAAAATTCAAATATGTGACCACATATAGAATGTAGTCTAACTACTATCAAAATTGACCAGTCTTAGAATATGTTGTTTAGTAATGGTTGAAAAGTTAATTCTTCTCATGCTGAAATTAATACTTAGCTGATTTTGTATTAACCCTTGTCATGCTGAACCCGGAATATTCCGGTTTTGGAAGGAGATGTAGACCAAAATCAGCTTGCACATAAGTGCAGTCTTATCTTAGTCTACACCCCCTGCTTGTACTTTTCCTGCCAGAGTTTTTTATGACATTGATTTCTAAAAGAAATACTGATTTTTGAACAACGAGTACCATCAGTGCTTTCAGCCCTTTGATTTTACAACAACTCAGCATGGTAATTTATTCAGCATGACAAGATTTAAAATCAAAGGCTTGAAAGCACTAGAAGCACTATTTAAGGATGAAGAATTATATGGAAAATTAATTTTATAAACAACTCTTGGTTGAAGGAGTCAAACAGGAGGTGTAGAATAAGATGTGACAGCACAAATGCAAAAAAAGGAATATTCTGGGTTCAGCATGACGGGTTATTTATCAAGAAGGGTACCTGTGGTCAAGGGGTATAGTGTTGTCTACAAGAGGTCCCAAGTTTCCAAGGGATATCAATCTTGTCTTTTTCATTGGCCTACAATCACTATGTCATGGGTTTGAACCCTTGTGGTAGCACATATCCTTTCAGACATTTGTCTCTCATCAATGGATGGATAATCGTAAACCTAAGTGGGATAGCTGCTGAAGGCTAGGAAAGGATGTAGTGGTAGTACTTGTGTGAGAAATACCAGGAATCCATTGTTAGGTGCTCCAGCCGCTGTGATATGACTAAAATACTGTTAAAAGCCGCGTTAAACCCCATTCAATCAATCTTTGCTCTTTCATTGGCGCTGCATATGTATGTTGAACTCTCCAGGAGCAGAATAAATTGAATTGATCCAAGTTGTAAGAACTTGTTTCCAATCAAATTGAAAAATAAATAGGTTTGACCTAAACAAGTGATTTCCTCATTTTCTACAATATTTCTACCTAACACTAAAACTTTTTAAAATTTCATCAATGAAAATTTGTCATCTAAAGTTTCTTTGACTTTGGTCCAGTCTTAAATTTTGTCTTTAGGGTAATGACCAATTTACTCATTGCCTGATGACCAAATTTTTAGACTTCTCAGGACTGAAAGATTAGGTGCACATGACAATTTCTTGTAGATGAACTTATAAAAGTCTATAAATTTCAGGATAGAAAATATTGTGTGATATGAATTTGAGGGTAGAAAACTTTGTGGGATATGAAGAAATTGCTTGGACAATTTCTTTCATTTTCCACTATATTTCAAAAGTTAATTTTCCTGAGGATCTAATGTGTGAAAATGTATCAAAAATGCTTTTATGAGCCTTGTTGATTAAGAAAACAATTCATTGTAGTTTAAATGGAGTATTTGGTTCCCTCCTAACCCATTCCCACACAATGAAACTTTTTGACGCCCCTAAAATAAACAATTTGGAAAACATTGTGTAATATGAAGAAGTTACTTGCAACAAGCCATTTCTTAATTTTTTACAATGCTTTCTGACCAGAAAGTTGAAAAAATCTAAAATGTAAAACATTTGCAACTTCTTTCATTTTGGACTAGTCTAATATTTTGCTGTCTGGTAAAAAGTTAAAATATGTGATTTTATATACCCATTACCAGATGACAAAATTTTAGACTGGTCCAAAATTTATTTCCCACTATGTTTTCCTAATTATCTTTTCTTGAGGGGCACCAGAAAGCATTATTGTGTGGTAATGGGTTAAAAGCTCTAAAAAGCTCATGCTTTCAGTTAGATATACTCGCACCCCAGCATGTCAACATTTGTTACAACAGTAAATTCGTTCAGCTCGAAACAGTTGTAACTGCGTATATGTTTATACGCAGTTACAACTGTTTGTGCTGAACCATCAAACTGACATAGCCATTTGTCTCTCACCTATGGGTGAATAAGTGCCTATGCGCAGCTGTAGGCTCAGATAAGATGTGGTCTTATTGCTTTGAAAAATGCCAGGATCCAATGGTTGGGGGTTTCAGCTGGTGTAAGATGACAAGCAATTATCTTGTTTTCTATCCTGAAAGATTTTTTCAGATTTTACCAACTGAATGTTATTGATTGTTTTTTCTATCCCAAAATAGATTTTTTTTCAAATCTAATCAACTTGAAATTGTCGTCTGCAACTCTTCTCAATTTGGAGCAGTCTAAAATTTTGCTGTCTGGTAATGGGTTAAGGGGCAGACTGTTTGACAAAAATGTTTTGTTTTATATTTAAGACGGCCTAGATGAAGAAGTAGACTCACTACCTCCATACTATGCTAACCTTCTAGATAAACTTATTAATGGTGGGTAGCTTGTTTGGAAATACATTGCTATTTGAGACAAAATACTTAATCCATTCCCACACAATGCTGCTTTTTGATGTCCCTCAATAAACAATTTGGAAACATTGTGTGAAATAAAGAATTTGCTTGCAGCAAGTAATTTCTTCATTTTCCCTCTGAAAGTTGAACAAATGTAAAATTCATACATCTTTAATCTTTTCCTGAATAAATTGTGGATTTTACGTCACTGTGATTTTAAACGTGAGAAAACATAGTGGAAAAAGAAGAAATTGCTTGTAACAAGCAATTTCTCCTTTTCCCACAATATTTTCTACCACGCTGGATGGTTCCATTTTAAATTGATCCAATTTTGATTGTTAATTGCGGCCTCTTTCAATTTGGACCAGTCTAAATTTCAAAAAATGGGAAAGGGTTAATTGATGTTGGTAAGTTTGGACCAGTCTACAATTTAATGGAGAAACGATAGATTTCTGGCCATCCCACTTTCATGCAATGTGACTGTTCGATTGAGGTAATGAAAACGATTATTTTGTAAAGCATCATGACCAGGGACAAAAATAGAAGATAAATCATTGGTTGGATCGTAACATCATACTTACAGCGTAAATAAGCATTTGCACAACGTTTTCTACCGAGAGAGTTGAAAATATCTAAAAATTCCATAAACTTTAAATTGTCGTCTGCATCTCTTTTCGATTTGGACCTATCTAAAATGTTGTCATTTGGTAATGGGTTAATCAATAGTGCCTCATGATATGAATAGAAACTAGGTCAATGATGAATCTTTAGTTTTAGTCAAAGAGACACAACTCTTGGATACTGTCCAACTAAAAAGATTATTTCCCTTACAAGACTTTACACGATTTCCATAATGTCTTAACCCTTGTCATGCTGAACCCGCAATATTCAGGTTATGGCAGGAGATATAGACCAAGATCAGCCTGCACATAAGTGCAGTCTGATCTTAGTCTACACCTCCTGCTTGTATTTCTCCTACCAGAGTTGTTAATGAAGCTGATTTCCAAAAGAAATATTGATTTGTGAACAACAAGTTCTATCAGTGCTTTCAGCCCTTTGATTTTACATCAAATCAATAAGGTAATTTATACAGCATGACAACGGTTAAAATACCAGAGAAAACAGTGACATTTTGAGTACAAAATCACCAGTTGTAGGTACTCATTACAAAACTTCTAGGTCACAGCCATAGCACAGTGGTAGCGCATGGGACTCTCAATCATGAGGTCAGGGGTTTGTTCCCTTGTCTCAGCAAATATCCTGTCCAAGATTTGTCTCCCAACAATAGATGGATAATCGTAAACCTAAGTGGGATGAACAGCTGGAGACTGAGAAAGGATATAGTGGTAGTGCTGGTGTGAGAAATACCAGGACTCCATTGTTAGGTGCTCACCATGATATGACTGAAATACGTTTTAAAAGTGGCTTTAATTCCCATTCAATCAGCCAACAAAACTTCTGTCACATGGAACTTGTTAAAAACTTAACCCATTCCCACACATTGATGCCTTTGGATGCCCCTCAAGAAAAATGGTTGGGAAAACATTGTGTAAAATGAAGAGATTGCTTGTCACAAGCAATTTCTTCATTTTACACAATGTTTTCTACCCTCTACATCTCTTTTCAATTTGGACCAGTCCAAAATTCTAATAAAGGGTTAAAATTGTCCTTACATTGTACACTGTCTCATGGCTACAACTGTGGTATTGCTGGCTCCACCTACTGACTTTGTTGGACACACCCACTGACTCCAACAGTAAGTTCGACTTCAATATTAAATGGTGTTATTTTACAAAATTTGTTGTCAGAACATTAAACAAATGAATAAAATGGTTGGTTGGTGAGCTAAACATTATAGCTACTGCTTACATAAGCTGTAGTTCTGACATTTGAGTTGCCACATCAACAAAAATGCTTCATAAATGTTGGCCAAATTGTCGGGTTTAGAGTTCACTTCCAGTCAAAATGAATAATTTGGTTGGTCACTTGATTTTTGACAATATCAGTTGCAATTGATTGATATCAGCTATCTATAGGGATTTAAGTAAGATTCCATTAATAAATGAAGCAGCTGTTGAAGTCACAAGAATTTTTCCATTTAACCCTGCTTTTGTTTGAAAATATTACGTCTTTAAAACCCCTTATAATGACTGTTGTTAATCTATGAAAATTTCATCCAAATCTGTTTAGAAATGCAAGAGATACCAAGCTAACAAAAATAGTTTGGATGAAGCCCCCTTTTTTGCTCGCCTGAGCACAAAGTGTTCTGGGTGAGCTAGTGTGATCCGTCATCTTCCGGCATCCATCTGTCATTCTGTCTGTCCGTCCGTCTGTCCGTTCACAATTACAAAAAATCTTCTCCTCCTAAACTAACAATGGAATTTCAACCAAACTTTACAGAAATGATACTTAGGTCATGCACTTTCAAAAACTTCAAAGAATTGAAATCCATGAAGAACTCTGGTTGCCATGGCAACAGAGTGAAAAAACTTCAAAGAATAATCGTAATCTGAAAATAAGCCCTTTTCTGTGCAATCCCTGATTTTACATTGAAATAAAGAAGGAAAACTCTAAAAATCTTCTTCCCCCAAACCATTAGGCCTAGAGCTTTGATATTTTGTATTAATCATTGTCTATTGACCCTCTTCAAAGAATAAACCATATTCTGAAAATTAGCCCTTTTCTGTGCAATCCCCGATTTTAGTTAGAAATAATGAAGGAAAACTTTAAAAATATTTTTCTTCCAAATCATGAGGCCTAGTGCTTTGATATATGGTACAAATCATCATCTATAGACCCATAACCAAAATACTTCAAAGAATTTACCGTATGCTGAAAGTTAGCCCCTTTCTGTGTGATCCCAGGTTTACATAGAAATAAAGAAGGAAAACTTTAAAAATCTTCTACTCACAAACCATAAGGCCTAGAGCTTTGATATTTGTTGTGTTACAATACATATTGACCCTGTACTTAAATACTTCATAGAATTACTGTATTCAAAAATAAGCCCTTTTCTGTGCAATCTCAGAAAGGAATAAAGAAGGATATCATAGAAAGTGTTCTCCTTCTAAACCATTAGTCCTAGAGCTTTGATATGTCTATTGACTGTCTACTTAAGTACTTCAAAGAACTACCATTCTCTTGAAATTAGCTCAGTATGGTTGGATCTTCACTATACCTAGGATTAAAGGAGAAAATCTTTAAAGAATCTTCTTCTCCAAAATGACTAGGTGTAGAGCTTTGATATTTTGTATATTATATCATAAAGCCTTGAGCCATCATACTCAGGGGAGCGATATAGGACCATCATGGTCCTCTTGTTCTGTGAAACATCTAAAAGTTATAGCAAAAAGAAAAAAAGAAAAGACTTTGCAAAAGGTAACTATGCCGACAAAGATTCTATGAAAAATTAATTCAACCCATTCCCACAAAATCAAGTTTTTTTTACGCCCCTCATGAGAAAAGCTTACAAGCGATTTCTTCATTATCCACAATGTTTTCTTCCTTACAAGACAAAATGAAATAAAATATTACAAGCTTGAAATTGTAGTCTGCAATTTCTTTGAATTTTGACCAGTCTAAAATTTTATAGTGTAGGAATGGGTTAAATCTAATCCTTTTATAAAAACAGCCAATTGGTTAGCTTTCTGACAGGATTGTACGTCTTCAGCACTCTCAGAGCTTTGATTCATATTATTTTCTACCCAGCTATTTTAGATTTTATCAATAGGTAGTTGTTGTCAGTAGCTTCTTTGAATTTTAGCCGGTCTAAAATTTTGTTGTTTGGTACTGGGTTAAAGGGAAAATGATTAAAGTCTCTTTACTTTAAGGCGAGATGGAGCCGGAAAATTTAACAGATAATGACTTGGAGCTTCTATTGCCCTATGTCACCAATATGCTAGTGAAGCTGTCTGATCTTGGATACACCGACGACGACGGCGACATCATGCAGCAGGAGCTGGGTCAGGAGAACCAATTGACAGATGCTGCCAAGGAAGCCTTGGAAACAGAAATGAAGCTTGGTAAGATATCTGGATCAATAAGCCATCCCATGACCAGATGACAAAATGTTAGACTTATCCAAAATGAAAGAAAAAGCAGAAGACATTTCAAGTTGCACTAGAATTTTAAGATAAGTGCCCAAATAGGGTAGAAAAAAATGTAAGAAAAGGAGAAATTGCTTGTCCAAAGCAATTTCCTCTTTTCAAACAGAGTTTTCCATGATTGCATTTATTCATGACATAAGAAAGCGTCATTGTGTGATAAAAAGGGTTAATGCCACTTTCAACAGTATTTCAGTTGTATTGCCATTGTTGGTGCAGCAAAGCATGGTTTGCCTGTCATTTCTCACATCGGCAGAGCTACAGATAGAGGGCTTAATTATCCCCGCTGATGAAATCATCCGGGGGGAATATTGTTTTTGCCACGTCCTTCTGAGTTTCGTTTCCGCGCTATTTCTTGGAAACATTGAACTGGATTTCAAAGAAACTTTGTGGAAAGCTTCACTACAAAGAAGACATGTGCATATGGTCGGAGTTATCTGGTTCGACTATTAAATTCAGAGTTACTGCCCCTGATTAGTGAAGCTATATACAGAGTAATATTTGTTTCCACGCTATTTCTTGGAAACCATTCACTGGATTTCAATGAAACTTTGTGGAAAGCTTCACTACAAAGAGGAGATGCGCATATTGTCGAGGTAATACCCAGTTGGACTATCAAATTTAGAGTTACTGCCCTTGATTGGTGAAGCCATATATATATATATACATATATACAGAGTCATATTAGTTTTCAGGCTATTTCTTTGAAACCATTGGCTGGATTTCAATGAAACTTTGTGGAAAGCTTCACAAAGAGGAAATGCGCATATCATCATTCACATACAGAGTAAATTTTGTTTCCATGCTATTTCTTGAAAATTATTGGCTGTATACTAGCTGTAAACCATGAACAGGATATACTCCATTGAAAAACAAAGTATTTTCTGCGGGGGATATCAATTCAACAAATTTGCTTGTTAGTATTTTAAATTTAAATATTCCACCAATGCTGCCATAGATCCTATGTTGTAGGCACTTGTTTAAATTGTCTGAACAAGACGATTAAAATGAGTACCCACAACATAGGGTTTTAATGAGAAATAAGGATTTTAGAATATCTAGACATTTACCTCAGTACAAGCACATCATTCTTACCGCCCCACTCATTTGCTTATCTCATTAGATGCACTACCTTTCATCTGCACAATGGTGAGAGAAAAATTATGCATGTCCTGATGACTTTCATCAAATGTCTCAACGAATGTTGGCTGGTCTGGGATTCAAACTGATAACCCAGGATTGAGAGCACATACTGAGCTTTCTGGGCTTGGCACTCAAG
The DNA here is from genome assembly GCA_946902895.1 of Fragum fragum. NCBI lineage: Eukaryota > Metazoa > Mollusca > Bivalvia > Cardiida > Cardiidae > Fragum > Fragum fragum. The sequence continues at coordinate 8,593,661 of OX336377.1, forward strand.
TGTTTGATCACAATTCCCATCTGACCCCTAAGAAAGAGGATTTAAATGGGAAACATTGTGTCAGAAGGAGAAAGCTCACAGATGTTTGTTTTTTGTGAATCCCAAAGTTATTTGTGTTCTAGATCTAAATTCCATGCCCTTGGTCATTGTTCTTTCTTTGCTTTAACCCTTTCCTGTAGGTCAAAATTCTAGACTTGTCCAAATTCAAAGGTGTAGCAGAAAAAATACAGAGTAAGTAAAATTTGAAAAGTAACCATCCTATATGATAGAAATATTGTGATAAATGAAGAATTTTCTTCCTTTTCACAGCATGTTCTCAAGTACAATATCATAGGAAAAGGATATTTGCTACAGCCAGGGATGGAACCTGGGACCCCATGATTAGAAGTCCTACGCACCACCATAACCACATAAATCTAGTGGAAGGAGATGTTGATATAGTTTTTACCCTTGTCATGCTGTATAAATTACTTAACTGACTCGCTGTCAAATCAAAGGACTGAAAGCACTGATAGAACTTGATTTTCAAAAATCTTTTTATTTTTAAGAAATCAACTTCATAAACAACTCTTGTAGGATAAGTACAAGCAGGAGGTATAGACTAAGATCAGCCTGCACATAAGTGCTGTCTGATCTTAGTCTACACCTCCTGCCAAAACCGGACATGACAAGGGTTAGCTACAGTAAGACAAGCTTGAAAGTTTAAACAAATATAGAATGATGATTTATTATTCTAGATCCAAATGCCATTCCATATGACACAGTGGAAGAAGCAATGAACATGGATGACGGTCAAGATCAGGATATAGGTGAAGGAAACCTTGATAAAGTTTTACCACCATTAGATGATGAGGCCCTAGCAATGGAAAGCAACATGAAAAGAATGGATGAGAATGAGGTTGATGAGGATCAGAAGATGGTCAAAAAAATAGGTAAATGTAATGATTTTTTAAATGATATCAGGCATCAATATTATAGGCTGATCCAAAATGGAAGATATTCAGTGTTTTGGCTATTCTAAAATTTTGTCATGTCGTAATCAGATTGGCTAAAGAATCTTTGAGTCAGAGGTTGTATACAGAGTGCATAGTACAGATTCTGAATTTTTTGGAAATGTTATGCCCAGGCTCCAGTGATCAAATCTAAAACCTTTCCTGTGTTGAAAAAATTGAGACTTGTCCAAATTCAAAGAAATTTTAACCCATTCCCATACATCGAGTTTTTGACACTCCTTGAGAAAAACAATTGGGAAAACATTGTGGAAAATGAAGAGTTGATTGTAACAAGCAAGTGCTTGTAAGTAGCAAATGCTTCTTTTTTTACAGTGTTTTCTCATCTAAAATCCCTGGGACGTAAAATCCAGGAATTGAAAGGAAAATGGTTAAGATAGAAAAATAAGGGTACAAAGGTAAACTACTTTTGTCAAGTTTTGCTGCTTTGTTTTCTTTTAGCAATTACCATAATGCAATATCTTTGAATTTTGTCATCATGTAATGGGTTAACAAACAAGTTTTTCCTGTACCAGAATTTCTCTTACCCTAAATATCACTTAATGTTGGGTTTCATATAATTTGAATTGTCCTTTGAAGCTTCCTTTAACACATTCCCACACAATGACGCTTTTGGACACCCCCTCAAGAAAAACATTGAGTAGAATGAAGAAATTGCTTCTAACAAGCATTTTTTTCATTTTTATACGCTCGTTGAAGACGGGACGTATTATAGGATCACCCGTGGTGTCCGGGCGTGCGGTCGTCCTGGCGTCCGGTTGTCCGGCGGTGTCCACTTCTTTGTCCGGAGCATAACTCTGTCACCGTAAGTCCGATTGACTTTAAACTTGGCAGTTATATTCTTCTCATCAATACGGAGTGCAGTGCTCAATAACCATAACTCTACCTAGCCTATTTTTTGAATTATTGCCCTTTGTTGTTTTTCATACTTGAATCTTGTCCGGAGTATATCTCTAAAAGTATTATAGCTAGGATCATGAAACTTCATGGGTGTTTAGATCTCATCAAGGGGGAGTGCAGTGCACAAGAACCAAAACTCTATCTAGCCTATTTTTTGAGTTATTGCCCTTTGTTGTTTTTCATACTTGAATCTTGTCCGGAGTTTATCTCTAAAAGTATAATAGCTAGAATAATTAAATTTCATGGATGGATAGAGCTCACCAAGAAGGAATGCAGTGTACAAGAACCATAACTCTCCCTAGCCTATTTTTAGCTCCCCTGAGCACGAAGTGCTCTAGAGGAGCTATTGTGATCGGTCATAGTCCTTCCGTCCGTCCGTCCGTCCGTCTGTCCTTACTCAATTACAAAAAAATCTTCTCCTCCTAAACTAACCATGGAATTTCAACAAAACTTCACAGAAATGATCCTTAGGTCATGCTCTTTCAAAATACTTCAAAGATACAATCTATGCAGAACTCTGGTTGCCATGGCAACGGAGTGAAAAAACTTAAAAAATCTTCTCCTCCCAAAAGGTAAAGCCTAGAGCTTTGATATTTGGTATATATCATCATCTATTGACCCTCTACCAAAATACTTCAAAGAATTACCGTATTCTGAAAATTTGCCCTTTTCTTAATGATCCCTGATTTTACATAGAAATAAAGCAGGAAATCTTTAAAAATCTTCTTCTCCCAAATCTTAAAGCCTAGAGCTTTGATATTTGGTATACATCATCATCTATTGACCCTCTACCAAAATACTTAAAAGAATTACTGTATTCAGAAAATTAGCCCTTTTCTAAATGATCCCTGATTTTACATAGAAATAAAGAAGGAAATCTTTTAAAATCTTCTTCTCCCAAACCATAAAGCCCTGAGCTTTGATATTTTGTACAAATCATCATCTATTTGACCCTCTTCAAAAATACTTCAAAGAATTACCCTTTTCTGAAAATTAGCCCTTTTCTGGATAATCCCTGATTTAACATAGAAATAAAGAAGGAAATCTTTAAAAATCTTCTTCTTCCAAACCATAAGGCCTTGAAATTTGATATTTGGTATACATCATCATCTTTTGACCCTCTTCCAAAAGACTTCAAAGAATTACTGTATTCTGAAAATTAGCCCTTTTCTTAATGATCCCTGATTTTACATAGAAATAAGGAAGGAAATCTTATAAAATCTTCTTCTCCGAAACCATAAGGCCTAGAGCTTGATATTTGGTATACATCTTCATCTATTGACCCTCTACCAAAATACTTCAAAAATTACCATATTCTGAAAATTAGCCCTTTTCTTAATGATCCCTGATTTTACATAGAAATAAAGAAGGAAATCTTTTAAAATCTTCTTCTCCCAAACCATAAGGCCTAGAGCTTTGATATTTAGTACAAATCATCATCTATTGACTCTCTACCAAAATACTTCAAAGAATTACCCTATTCTGAAAATTAGCCCTTTTCTGGGCAATCCCTGATTTTACATAGAATTAAAGAAGGAAAACTTTAAAAATCTTCATCTCCCAAACCGTAAGGCCTAGAGCTTTGATATTTTGCAAATATCATAATATATTGACCCTCTACCAAAATACTTAAAAGAATTACTGTATTCTGAAAATTAGCCCTTTTCTGTGCGATTCCTGATTTAACAAAGGAATAAAGAAGGAAATCTTTGAAAATCTACTTCTCCCAAACCATAAAGCCTAGAAGTTTGATATTTGGTACATATCATCAGCCATTGACCCTCTACCAAATTACTTAAAAAATTGTCCCTTTTCTGTGCAATCCCTAATTTTAGTTAGGAATAAATAATGATATCTTTGAAAATCTTCTTCTCCTAAACCATTAGGCTTACAGCTTTTATACTTGGTATGTATTGATGTCTTTACTTCAAAGCATTACCATATTTAGGGAATTAGTGCTATATGGTGGGATCATCAATATTCCTAGGATTAAAAGAGAAATCTGTAAACATCTTATCCAAAATAATTAGACAGAGGGCTTTGCCATTTTGTTTATATCTTAAAGCCATGAACCATCATACTCAGGGGAGCAATTTAGGACCATCATGGTCCTCTTGTTTTTAGTTATTGCCCTTTGTTGTTTTTCATACTTGAATCTTGTCCGGAGTATATCTCTAAAAGTATAATAGCTAGAATCATGAAACTTCATGGATGGATAGAGCTCACCAAGTGGGAGTGCAGTGTACAAGAACCATAACTCTACCTAGCGTTTATTTTGAGTTATTGTCCTTTGTTGTTTTTCATACTTTGTTTGACAAAAAATATTCATTCAAAATAACCTCAGTTCTATTCAAACCCCCAGTTAATATCAAGCAGTGTGACGAGCGTATCTTGTGACAATTTGGCACCTTGTTCACAATGTTTTCTTCCCAAAAATTTAAAAAAATCTAAAATTTCTTAAACATTAATTATCGTCTGCAACTCCTTCCAATTTGGACCACTCTAAAATTTTGCCCTCTGGTAATAGGTTAATTCAGGCTTGTCAAGAATTTAGTCATCTATTTGTGGGTTAACCAATTAAAGAATGTACCAGGTAGAGAAGAAGACATTGTGAGAAAATGAAAACTTGCCTGTAAAAGTTATTTCTCATAATGTTTTTAACCTTATTACTCTGGAGTGTAAAAAAAGGAGGGATCTTACTGTAATTGATTAACCCATTTGAACACAATGACACTTTAAAATGCCTCTCATTATGAAAGTTTTGGAAAACATTGTGGAAAATGAAGAAATTGATTGTAACAAGCAAATTTTTCATTATTCATAATGTTTTGTACCCCAAAAATCAAAGATTTTCAAGATTTCATTGACTTAAAACTAACGTCTGCAACTTCTTTGAATTTGGACTGGTCCAAAATTTTATTGTTTGGGAATTGGTTAAACTAGTTCTAGAAAAAAATATACAAGTACAGGTCAACACTGAAAAGACTAAAATAACATCTCAAGAAAAAAATCTAGAGTAAGAAAAAATTTTAGGTAGACAATATTTCCATAAGACAAGCAATTTCATCCTATTATACTATGTTTTCATGAAAATTATGTATCAGAGAAATTGTGGTTGCTTGGCTAACGGTTAGATTATAAAAAACTATTTTTGGTATTTTGTTTCCAACAAATGGTTGTATTTCTGGACTTACCTCTGGTAAATACTTTACTACCAGACACATTTTTATGCCCCCAAAGGGAGGCATATAGTAATCGAACTGTCCGTCCGTCCGTCAGTCAGTCTGTCCGTCCGTCCCGCTTTCGTGTCCGCTCTGTAACTTCTACATGCAATAGTGGATTTCAATATAACTTTGCACAAATGTTCACCGCTATAAGACGATGTGTCGCGGAAAAGACCACGGTTGCTATCTCAAAGATCAAGGTCACAATCTGGGGTCAAAGGTAAAAAATTGGGACTTTTTGCCCTGTCCGCTCTGTAACTTCCATAATCATGCACACAGGTACTAATACATTTCATACAAATGTTAACCACCTTCAGAAGACGTGTCACGAAAAAGACCAAGGTTCCTATCTCAAAGGTCAAGGTCACAATCTGGGTCAAAGGTAAAAAATCTGCACTTTTTGCAGTGTCCGCTCTGTAACTTCTATAATCATGCACGCAGGTACAAATTTCTTTCATACAAATGTTAACCACCTTCAGACGTCGGGTCGCGAAAAAGACCCAGACCTACTTTTGACCTCAGAAAAATTTGTCTATAATGCAATTCTCGATTTTATTCTGTATTCAAAGAAATTATTATATGTATCAAAATTTTATTTATTAAAAACCTAAAAGGTATAAAGCATATGGTTGTGTTTACAAAACAAATCAAAGTGCCACATGCTTGACTCTGTCCTTCGGGGGCATTTGTCACATGACTGTGACCAGCTCTTGTTTTAGACTTGTCCAAATTCAAAGATGTTACAGATAAGAATTTTTAGTATACGATATTTAAAATTCTTTTTCTTATTGGATAGAAAACATTGTGGGTAATTTTTCTTGTTTCTCATTTTTAGCCGGAGGCCACTAGAGCTATTGCGCTGGCTTTTTACCATCCGGCATCCATCAATTCATCATCCACCTGTTAATTTTTCTTTGTGTACGTGAAAAAGTCAACAGTTTTAATTGGATTCCCTTCAAACTTTTTCAGAATGATTGTTACATCAAAAGGATCTTTCCTTTTGAAATTGGGTCAGATCCATCAAGAAACACTGGAAAAGGGGCCTAATTAAAAATTAATTATCAAATTCCTCGTTTATTGGATAGAGTCCACAGTTTTCTTCAGATTCTCTTCAAACTTTCACAGAATGATTGTACCATTATAAGGATTGTTCCTTTAGAAATTTGGTTTGATCCTCATGGAAAACAGGAAAAGGGGCCTAATGAAAATTTGATAAAATAATCCATTAAAAGTCCTTGTCTACGTTATAGAGACCACAGTTTTCATCAGATTCTCATCAAACTTTGTCAGATTGATTGTACCATCATAATGAGTGTTCCTTTGGAAATTGGATCATATCCATCAAGATACACTGGAAAAGGGGCCTAATCAAAATTTAATAGAAAAAGTCTCGTTTATTGGATAGAGTCCACAGTTTTCATCTGATTCTCCTCAAACTTTGTCAGATAGATTGTACCATCATAAAGATCCTTCCTTTCAAAATTAGGTATGATTTGTCAAGATACACTGGAAAAGGGGCCTTATGAAAATTTGATTAAAAAATCCACTAAAAATCCTTGTTTACGTGATAGAGTCCACTGCTTTCAGGATTCTCTTCAAACTTTGTCAGAATGATTGTACCATCATAGGAGATGTTCCTATCGAAATTGGGTTTGATCTATCAAGAAACAAGGGAAAAGGGGCCTTATTAAAATTCAATTAAAAATGCATTAAAAATCCTCGTTTATGGGATAGAGCCCACAGTTTTAATTGGACTCATTTCAATCTTTGTCAGAATGATTGTACCATCATAAGGATCTTTCTTTCTAAATTTGGTCAGATCCATCAAGAAACATTGGAAAAGGGGCCTTATGAAAATTTGACTTGGCAATTAAAAATATTTGTTTACGCACTAGAGTCCACAGTTTCATCGGAGTCTCTTCAAACTTTAACTGAAAGAATGTAATTTTTAAGGTCGGTGCCTTTTGAAATTGGATATGATCCTTCAAGAAACATTAGAAAAGGGGCCTTTTGAAAATTTAACTTAAAAAGTCCTCTTCAATACTTTGGAGTGCGCTGTATACATCAGATTCTCTTCAGACTTTCACAGTATGATTGTATCGTCGCTAGGATCCTTCCTTTTAAAGTTGGGTCAGATCCATCAAGAAACACTGTAAAAGGGGCCTATTGAAATTTAATTGCAAAATCTTATTGCTATAAAGTTCACAGATTTCATCTGGTTGTCTTCTTACTGAAAAGAACGATTATACTTTGTAAGTATAGTTCCCTTCAGAATTGGGTCAGATGCATCAAGTAACATGGGAAAAGGAGCCTTATATAATTTATTTCTAAAGTCCTTGTACCACAATAAAGTCGACAGTTTTCAGCGTTTTCTATTCAAACATGAATTAAATAATTGTACCATCATTTTGATTGTTCCTTTGTAAATTGAGTCTGATCTGTTAAGCAACACAAGAAAAGGGGCTTTATGAAAATTTTATAACAAGAATGGTAATATCACAATAAAGTCCTCAGTCTTTACTGTTTTCTTCAAACTATCTATCATTAGGATTGTTCCTTTGTACATTGGGTCTGAATTGTTAAGTTTCACGGGAAAAGAGGCCTTATGAAAAATTTTGACACAATTTAGTCCACTGTTTTCACTGATTCTCTTTAAACTTTTACAGAATGATTGTACCTTCATTAGAATTGTTCCTTTTGAAATTTTGTTTGTTCTGTAAAGTATCATGGGAAAAGGGACCCTATGAAAATATCACCATGAAATCCTTATTAACACAATAAATTTCACAGATTATACATTGATTGTACAATCATTACAATTGTTGATTTTGACAGTGGATCTGATACAGCAATTATCACATGAAAAGGGGACACTTGAAAAGCTTTATGAAATATTCTAGTTAATACAATGATGTCTCTGGATTTCACTGGATTCAATTCAAGATGTCACAGAATGATTGCACAATTACAAGGATGGTTCTTTTCCGAATTGAGTAGAACTATTGTATGATCGTAAGGAAAGTTCCTTTCGGAAATGAAATGGATCCATAAGAAAACACAAGAAAAGGGGCCTTATGGAATTTTACTCAAAACAATCCTGTTTACGTGATTAAAAGTCCACAATTATTATCGGATTCTGATGAAAATTTCTTAGTATGATTGTAGGATCATAAGGAAACTTCCTTTTGGAAATGAAGTGGATCTGTCATGGAAGATCGGAAAAGGGCCTTAAGGATTGTTTGCTCAAAAAAAAAAATAAAGGGGATAAAGTCCAATTTGTTATTTTTTCATGCATTCTTCTTTAAGCAATTAACTTCCTTAAATATCAGATTTCTTTAACAGAAAACTTGATAATCAGTAGAGCATCTCAGGCCCACATCAGCCTCTTGTTATTATTTAGTGGCATAAAGAAGCTCGATTGTGTGTGAATATTTGAAAACCCTGGTTCACTCCCTTGGAATTAGAGAACATCTTTGAAGCCGTTGTCTGCGCATGTCATATTCTTCGAAGATAGACCTGTCTTCGGGACCGTATCACTTATCCAGATTGGGATAAATATTACTACGTCGTACGCATAACTCCATATTATATCGCCCAAAAGTAGCAAGTGGATAATTGCAATAAAAACTACAATTGTCGAGAAATCAAACTTAACTGTCAACCCAAATTAATTAGAAAATAATTATTTTAATTTGCGAAAGCATTTATGTCTTACCTGTACTCTAAGAAGAGGCATCAACATTTCGAAGCGTGCTTTTCATGGGCGCTGACATTTTGAATATAGGTCGACGGAATCGGCCGAGTTGACACGAATGACACTACCCAGAATGCTAAAATTAGATAGGTCAGTATTTGAAAAATGCCATCTATCGGAAGATAACGTCTTGGAAGCAGAAAAAGAAAGTTTTATATTGATTCAGGGGAAACAAATCATGAGTGTGTGAAAGCAAATGTACTAAACATGGTGATATCCCTTCCTGTGGTTGAACTGACCACAGAGCAATGTCTTGACCTATTCCTGCTTTTTACACCCTCAAGAATTGTTTTTCTGAAACATTGTAGAAAATGAAGAAATTACTTGATATCAGCAATTTCTTCATAATCCACTGTTTTCTACCCTATTCATCAAAGCTTTTTAAGATTTTACCAGCCTTAAATTGTCAACAGCATCCCATTTCAATTTGGACTTGTCTAAAATTTTGGTGTCATGTAGAAGGTTAATTTCTTAGTGATAGTTATTTGCTCAACACATATTTTCCTTTTCTATCATTTTGTTTCCCTGTAATCTTCTTTGTTTTATGACAGACTGGGTAGAAGTAAAATTAATCTGAGTAGAATTTTTTGATATCTTATGGACAACATTGTAATTTGCAAAATAGCTAAAACCTCATTTGGATGAGGTTTAACACAGCTGAAAACAATTTTTCAGTTATATCAAGTAAAGTTTGCTTTTTCTTGTGCTCCTTTGGTATCACTAGTGCTAGGCTTGGGCTCTAAAAATTTAATGTCTTACCAAAAAAAAACCATACCCTCATAACAAGCCTAAAATTTTAACCCTTGTCATGCTGTATAAACTACCTCACTGAATTGCTGTAAAATCAAAGGGCTGAAAGCACTGGTAGAACTTTTTGTTCAAAAATCAATATTTCTCTTAGAAATCAACTCTGGCAGGAAAAGTACATGCTGGAGGTGTAGACTAAGATCAGACTGCACCTATGTGCAGGCTGATCTTAGTCTACACCTTCTGCAAAAGCCTGAATATTCCGGGTTCAGCATGACAAGGGTTAATAAAGACCCCATAAAAAACAGTAAAGCGGTATAAAAATCATTGTATCAGGGCTAAAGTAGGGTCAACACTAACATCAGTCCTTAGGCCTGAGACTTGTGATATTTGGAGAGAATTTGCAATAGCCCTAAGCTGCATTTCTTTTAGCTGGTTACAAATTTTTTCTCATACAGTCCATACAAATCACTTCTTGTTTTGCCCTTTCTCCATCATCTCCTGGTATTCAAAATTAGGGTAGTATGCTTGGAAAAAAGAAAATGATTTCAACAACCTATTTCTTCTTTTCCCACTGTGTATTTTGTTTCCAATCATGTACAAGACACAATTTATATCAAGTCTAGTATTTGATAGCTAACTACCACCCCCCTTTTGTGACAGTATAATGGCACAATGTAAAATTTCGAATTGATCTTATCCCCTGTCAAATTGGTCAATCACATTTCTTCTGGCCACTACAAGAAGTCTTTAAAATCCCTATCAGGAATCATAATTGTGCTTTGTTTCATTGCTTGACATGATTCATTTTCTGAAACATTGTCCCACACACTCTTTCAAGATGGTGAAATTTCATAGATGCACACAGTATCAAGCAAAGATGTGCAAATCATATTTTGGTTACATTCCATTCCTTTTTCTCTGAGTTACGTCCCATTTTCTAAAGATCATGTCCCTTGTTTACTCTTTTTTGAGGCTTTTTCTTATCTGACCATTTTCTCCTTAACTATAAAATGAATTTCATTTAAATTTCCCATATGCACTCAGTATCAAGCAAAGATTTGCATATTTTTCTTAGAGTTATTGCCCTTTGTTGAAAAATCTGAAAAAGACCTATACCTCTGACAAAATGTTTTTTTCTGTGATATGAAACGGTTAGGGGGTATTAGTCAGTTTAAGTACTGACTTTTAATCCATTCCCACACAATCATACTTTTGAAGCTTCCTAAAAAAATATTTGGGATATCATCGTTGAAAAAGAAATTGCTTTTTACAAGCAAAAGGCAAAGATTGTTATAATTTCAAGAAAAAATAATTGTCATCTGCATCTACTTTGAATTTGGACTAGTCTAAAATTTTGTCATCTGGTAATGGTTTAACCCATTCCCACACAATAGGGAATAGGGAAACATGTTGTAAAATGATGAAATTGCTTGTAACAACAATATGCATTTCATTTCAGATGAGATGTCTGGTGTACATGAGGCCGTTAAAAAAGATGATGTCGTGAATACAAACATTGTCTATATACAGATGGACCATCAGTAAGTTATATCTATTTATCATTCCCTTATACCCTAAAGCATGTGACACTGTGTGGTTTAACCCATCACCAGACAACTTATTTTGAACTGGTCCAAATTTAGATAAATTGCAGACAACAATTTTTTAGTGACGAAATCTTGTGGATAATGAAGAAATTGCTTATCTGTTCCTCAAGTGTTTTTTGAGGGACGGAAAGAAGAGGGATTGTGTAGGAATGTGTTAAACAGAGTATGAGAATAAACCACTGTAGGTTTAGCATTAACTCTAGTCATGCTGAATAAAATCTTTATTGAGAATTACATGAAAATCTTAAGTGCGAAAACACTGTAAGGCTTTAACCCATTCCCACTTGACAAAATTTTAGACTGGTCCAAATTGAAAGAAGATGCAGACAGCAATTTCAAGTTGATGGAATTTTAATTTTTTTCACCTTTTTAGATAGAAAACATTGTGGATAATGAAGAAATTGCTTGATACAAGCAATTTCTTCATTTTCCAGAATGTTTTCCAAAGCTTTTTTCTTGAAGGGCGTTAAAAGGAGGGATTGAGTTGGAATGGGTTAATTGTTGGTTAATAACACTTTTGACAAATGAATTCATAAACAAATCTGACTTGAATTAGACAAGCAAGGGGTGTATACAAATATCGGACTGCACATATTTGCAATCTGATCTTTGTCTATACCTTCTGCCAAAACAGGAATATTCCGGATTCAGCATGACAAGGGTTAACATGTCTACCATTTCATCCAGTGGAACAAATATGACAACTGGCATGTCGTAATGCTGCTCTCACACCTTTGCGTATCTGCGGCGCTTGGGCCAAATATATTTTACGTGGATCAAATGCCGATGACCAAGGCGTATTTTGTTCGATCTCAATGGTATGGCGTATGTACTACGTTCCTGCGTCGTTTCCGCGGCGTTCCTGCTGCATTCCCGTGTTTGTATGGAGATCCAGTGGCGTAAGTACAACGTTCTGAGGCGTATGCGTGGCGTATAAGGCGTTGTCGCGGCGTAACCGCTATGTAAGCACGGCGTTCCATTCATTCGCGCGGCGTTGCTGCTGGGTAATCACGACGTTTACTGTTTACTTTGGGGTATAAAACTGTTTATTTCACGTCGTTGTAGTCATTCACCAGAAAGCAGCCGAAGATGCCACCTAATAGCTGTTTCAGTTTGTTTTTGTAAGCAAAATGTGCAGGCAAGTCCGACAACAGCAATATCATAATCTTCTTGGTCCATGACTTTGGAAATAATGAGAGCAGACCAAGGATACTGGTACTTTGGCGCTATTCAGACACAAACTCTTTGAACGCCATAGAAACTCTGACAACGCAACACCAACGCAGCTGTAACGAACTAGAAACGAAACATACGTAACACGTACGTAGCATAAACGCGAGATATGCCGTACAAACGTAGCTCTTACACCGTGGTTACGAAATCAAAACCAAGAAAACGTAGTGACAACGCGGTTAACGTATAACATATGCCACACATACGCCACATATAAGCGGGCTTACGCCGTGGTTACGCGGTATGATTAGCTTTTCGTTCGTGCCACGTACAAGGCGTAAGAGCTACGTTCCCGCTTCGTAACTGCTACGTTGTTTTCGTTTCTACGGCGTTTACACTACGTAAGCGCGGCGTATCAGAGCTGTCACGTACGTGCTACGTATTTTTAAGTGCACACTTAAAAATACGTTGACCCTCGGCGTACAAGGAGATCATGCTACGTATCAGGCGTATGCGCTACGTAAACCACGTTCCTGCTACGTTGTCACGGCGTTCCTTTCTTATCGTGATACGCCACGCTTACGCGGGTCGATACACAAAGGTGTGAGGAACGTATTAGAGCTTAGAGGCCACAAAAAAGGTCATCATTTTGTGATTTTGTGTCATTCTTCATTAACCCTTGTCAAACTGAAAACGGAATATTCCGGTTTAGGCAAGAGGTATAGACAAAGATCAGCCTGCAGTCTGATCTTGGTCTACATCTCCTGCTTGTACTTTTCCTGCAAGAGAAGTTATGAAATTGATTTTCAAAAGAAATATTGATTATTGAACAACAAGTACTATCTATCACTGCTCTCAGCCCTTTGATTTTAATGTAATTCCGCAAGGCGTTTTATACAGCATGACAAGGGTTAGCCCAATCCCACACAGTGATGCTTTTAAACGCCCCTAAGAAAAAAGGCTTTGGAAAACATTGTGGAAAATGAAGAAATTCCTTGTTGCAAGCAATTTCTTCATTATCCACAATGTTCTCTACCCCAAAAGTAAAAAAAACCCAAAAATTCATAAGCTTCAAATTGTCGTCTGCAACTCCTTTCAATTCCGACCAGTCTAAAATTTTGCCGTCTGGTAATGGGTTAATGATTGAAACTGTTTTGTATTTGTCTATTATGTATGTATCTTTATATGGATTAGGATTAACTGCCTTTGAATATCTTGCCTGCAAAATGACCAAGGCTGTATTTACAATATTTTTGTCGCCCATCATTGTTAACCCTTGTAATGCTGTATAAATTACCTCATTGAATTGCTGTAAATCAAAGGGCTGAAAGCACTGATAGAACTCCTTGGTTGAAAATAAAAAAATCTTTTAGAAATCAATTTCATAAACAACTCAAGCAGGAAAAGCACAAGCAGGAGATGTAGACTAAGATCAGACTGCACTCATGTGCAGGCTGATCTTGGTCTTCACCTCCTGCCAAAACCGGAATATTCCGGGTTCAGCATGACAAGGGTTAAAAATTACTTCCTCAGATAAGAAATGTTTCCAAAATGTTTCTGAAACATTTCATTTGAACTTTTTATGATCCCACCATGTTCTGGCCATGCCCATATAAAGTTAGATCTTTCCATTTGTGTGTGTGTGTTTGTGGGTGTGGTTGTTTTTTGTTTGTGTGTGTTCAATTCTTGTTCGGAGCATTTAGAGGATTAATTGCAATATTGATCTAAGTGCCTATACAATGTATAGACAATTAGAACAGTATGGCAAATACATCTCAAATTATCTTCTACATTAAATGATGGATTTTGAAATAACTTGGCATGGTTGTTCCCCCTTTATGAGTACCAGTGTCGAGTGAGATTTGACAAGCCATGAAGTGGGGCAATCGAGTTGGTGACAAAGTTCTTTTCTTTAATCCATTTACAAATCTGTCTGATCTACAGGTCTACAACTCATTTGTCCTTCTAGTTTTCCCTCAATAAATTCTTCAAAGTTAATCCATTCCCGCTCAATGACGCTTTCTGACGCCCCTCAAGAAAAACAGTTTGGAAAATATTGTGAAAAATGAAGAAATTGCTTGTAACAAGCAATTTCTTCATTTTTCACAATGCTTTCTAGCCAGAAAGTTGAAAAAATCCTAAATATAAACTTTGAATTGTTGTTTGCAACTCCTTTCAATTTGGACAGGTCTAAAATATTGCTGTTTGGTAGTGGGTTAAGCCGTAACTCACAATTACATATTTTTAGACAGTTTTCTACCCTGTATGGCTTTTAATTTTCAACATATACACTTTGAATAGTTGTTTGCAACCAGTCTTAAATCTTGTCAACTGAGAATGGATTAACCTTAGTCTCCTGTTGATAATATAAGAACATTCCTGATATAGATTTAAATTTGGTGGCAAACTGACCTTTGCTTATACTACCTTCCTGTCGCTTTATTCAACAACTTGTTAGGGAAAAGGTTAACATCATGTCTTCCAAGCTCTACAAGTCTCACCCTAATTATAGTGGTGTTGAATAGATTGCTAGGAGCTGACAAGGTTTCACTAATTCGAACCAATAATTGCCCTTATTCTACAGGTTGTTACAGCCACAGGCTGATTTTTTAGCATTTTTTTTTCAGAGAAAGCCCAAGGTATTGCTATAGCTTTGTCATTGTTGGCTTCAGTTTCATTGTTGGCATCATGGCGAAAGCTTTGAAGTTTTTATGCCCCTGCATCAAAAGATTGGAGGTATATTGTTTTACTGTTGTTCTTCTGTCTGTCTGTCTGCAAAACTTAGCCAAAAAAACTTAATATTGCCAATTACTACCAGCCTATTATTGCTCATATTTGGCATGATGATACATCTCCATAATACGCATCGCCTCATGTCAAGGTCATGTGATAAGGTCAAGATCGCATACCAAGGTCAAACACCAAAAACCTTGATGTACAGCGGGGGCATTGTTGTTTCACAAACATATCTTGTTTAACCCTTGTCATGCTGAACCTGGAATATTTCTGTTTTGGCAGAAGGTAGAGACAAAGATCAGCCTGCACATAAGTGCAGTCTAATCTTGGTCTGCACCTCCTGCAGGACATTTAAACATACAAGGACACACTTAAAGGTCAAAGTTGTCTTTGGACCATAGTGGACAGCTTTGGGTATAAATTTGCATCCCATTGTGAAAAGAATGTTCCATTTATCCCATTTCCATACAACAAAGTTTTAGACTGGTCCAAATTGAAAAAAGTCTGAAAATTAAAGTTGTTGAAAATTTTATAAATTTTGTCTAATTGAAAATATTATTGATAATGACATTTGTATAAAGCAATTTCTTCATTTTCCACAATGATTTCTATAAAGCCAGTATTTGAGGGGCATAAAAAGGGATTGTGTAGGAATGGGTCAAATATTTTGATTAGGCAAGAGTTTAAAGAGTTTGTTGGGTTTACTTATAACGACCTTAACCCTTTCCTTTTTTGAAAAATTTTAGACCTATTGAATTCAGTAGGGAAGACAATATTTTGGAAGAAGAATAAATTGCTTGTTACAAGCAATTTATTCTTTTTCTTAAATGTTTTCTTAGGTATAAAACCACAGTGTCGTAAAATCCCCGGTTTGTACTGGAAAGGTTTAAAGACAACTCTTCTAGTCTTAAGTTTTCTGGCAAAACATGTATGAATCAAAATCAATTATTAGCTTGAGTGCTTGTAGATCGAATACAGAGCTTACAACCCCCTCCCCAACTTAAGCTTTGGGAAACAATGTGGAAAATGAGGAAATTTGTTATTCACAATTTTTTCTACCCCAAAGATAAAAAAAATTCCAAAACTGCACAAGCTTAAAATTGTTGTCTGCAACTCCTTTCAGTTTGGATCTGTTTAAAACTTTGCTGTCTGGTAATGGGTTGACCCATTTTCAGCTGACAAATTAGAAAAGTACAGACAATATTTGAAGTGCAATGTAATGGAATAAGAAGTGTCATTTAGGATTGAAAACATTTTGGAAGAAGGGGGAACTACTTGAAAAAGCAAATTTTCCTTTTCTCATGATCATTTCTTCTTATAATTACATTGGGCATAAAAAGTATGGAAATGGATTACTCTGTCAAAGGAATTTTTAGCATTTTATTATTTTCTCTGTATATTTCAAAGGTAAATATTGTAACCTACGTAAATTCTAATGACGGAAGAGGACTGAGCTGGTCAGAAAGGGATTTATACTCATTATGAAGCAGAAAGTCTCTAGGTTTTCCATTAAAAGCTTACTGAGTAATTTGGATGTAATTTAAGACGGAACAAAAATCCACAGAGCTCACAATTTATAGAAAAAAGCTTTTAATATGTATGTCTCATGTAGCAAATAACTCATTTCCCTTGTCAATTTGTCGTCAGATTCTACAGTCTTTATAACCCACACTTTCAATATACTGTTGTTTACAGTACATCATTTTAACCCAATTTCCCTCACAATCATGTTTTTTCACACCCCTCAGGGTAAACTTAAATCCTTTGAAAACATGGAGAATGAAGAATGTGCTTCTCACAATTAATGTCACCATTTTCCACAATCTTTTCGATCCCAAAGGACAGAGATATTTAAAATTACATCATCTTAAAATTATTTTCTGCAATTCATTTCAGTTTTGATCTGTCATTAGCAATTTCATCTTTTTTTCGACCCAAAAGCCAGATACTTAACCTTTTCTGCTCAATCTCTGTTTTTTATGTCCCTGTGACGTAATCAAGAAAACATTGTCGAAAAAGAAATGCTGGTGACAAGCAATTTCTTCTTTTTCCACAATATTCTTTAGCCTATTGAATTCTTATTTTCAAATTAAATCCACTTTCAAATTTTGTATGCAATTTTGATATGTCTAAAATTTTGCAAAACAGGAAACTGTTAAAGGAATCTTATAAAGGTCACTAAAGGAATTTGTTGTAATCATAAATAATGTGCACAGTACATTCTGAGTAGAAGTTTTCTTGTTTAGTCCACTCTATGAACAGAACACCATGACAAAAACCTGCTGGCTTTCAGCCAGTGGAGCTAAAAACTAGAATCTTGAGTTACAGACACATGAGTATTTTATTTTAGAGATGGAGAAAATATTTTTTTGTTGTCATGGAGGTATGAAACCGAAAAGCTAATCACACTATCATACTAAATAGCTTTGTGCTCAAAATTTTGTCCAGGGAGGTATAAATAATTTTTCTTAACAAAACGGAATGCTAGCTTTTGATAGAAGAAACTAAAATTCAAATTATTAGCAGTTTGTCATGAAAATAATATTTGACGAAAGATCTATCTTTAGAAACACTAGACACTTTTCCTGTATAGTCTGACTAGTAGTTTATTAACATAATTACAACAAAATCCTTTAGTGATCTTTATAAGATTCCTTTAAAGTATTTTGATATGAAACAAAACATGGCTTTTGTGGGCTGCTGGCTAATTTTCGTTTATAGTGAAAACTATGAAAATATCCCTCTCAAAAACTAGGGTATGGATTTCAACAAATGTTACAAGAAAAATCTCTGGGTGACCCCTTTATAAGATTCCTTCAAATAATTTTGATCAGATGAAAAACATTAATTTCATGGTCTTTACTTATTTCCATTTATGGTATATAATCAAATTCTAACACTCTTCCCAGAAAATAGGTGTGGATTTCAACAAGATTTTACAGGAGTGATCCTTATAGGACTCTCTCTCACAGTCTAAAAACAAAGTTTAAATCATTACTTAACCCATCCCCACACGGTGACGCTTTTTACGCCCCTCAAGAAAAACAACTGAGAAAACATTGTGTAAAATGAAGAAATTGCTTGTCACAAGCAATTTCTTCATTTTACATATTGTTTTCTACCCAGGAAGTTGAAAAAATCTGAAATTCCATAAACTTTAAAATGTCGTCTGCAACTCTTTTGAATTTGGACCAGTCTAAATATTTGTTGTGTGGGAATGGGTTAAAAGAGTGACTGAATTTCATACATGGTGTAAAGGTGAACACTTTTAAAATCTTAATTCCAAACCAGTTGATGGATGCCATCAAATTTCAATTGATCCTTTAGTAACTTTTTAAGATTCCTCCAAACAATTTCAATTGGTTTCAAATCATGCCTGTTACGGATGTGGGTAAATTCCATATATGGTACATGATAAAAACTCTTCAACCTCTTCTTCCTTAGAAACTTGATTAACGCATTCCAACACAATGACGCTTTAAACGCCCCTCAATATAAAAGCTCTGGAAAACATTGTGGAAAATGAAGAAATTGCTTGTGACAAGCAATTTTTCATTCTCCACGATGCTTTCTACCCCAAAGTACTAATATTCCGGTTTTAGCAGGAGGCGTAGACTTGATCCGCCTGCACATAAGTGCAGTCTGATCTTTGTCTACACCTCCTGCTTGTAGTTTTCGTGCAAGAGCTGTTTATGAAATTGATTTCTAAAATAAATATTGATTTTTGAATAACAAGTTCTTTCAGTGCTTTCAGCCCTTTGATTTTACAGCAATAATTCAGTTAAGTAATTTATACAGCATGACAAGGGTCAATACCTTGTCAAGCTAAGTAAAATCCTTGTGAGAAAAAGCATTAATATCAAAGGACAGAAAGCACTGAAGGCCCTGATACAAGTCAATATTTTCTACTTGGGATTAAAACATTAAATAGATGGCTAAAACTTGGATTGAACTGTGCAATAATTGCTGATCTTTGTGTATGTAACCTCCTGTCAAAGCAGAAATATTACTGTTCAATATAACATGGTACCCCAGATGATTCCTTTTTGTGTAATAATGTCTGCGAGAGCTTTTATTTGGAAGATTTATGAAATTTTTTGTCTTGAAAATTAAGAGAAGAAGAAGCTTGATTCTATTTGATTCATGGTACTCGTAGAAGAGAGAGAGAGAGCAAGCAATGTCAGACTTTATTGCTTTTAATGTGGTTCCTGCATAGTTCTTGCAATATTTCTCAGATAATGAAGAATTATTGCAAATTTATCAATTATAATTGTCAATTTGAAGAGCCATCAGTGATTTTCTTCTTTTGTGGAAAAAATAAAAAGAAAGAAGTGCATTTTTTTTTCCTCCTTAAATAACCTGGACCATTTCATTTACAGTGTGCCAATCTTTATTAGGCTATTAGCAATGTCTTCATTATCCACAATGTTTTCTACCCAAATGGATAAAACAAAGAATGAATTTCAAATAAAAAGAATTGTTCTTCAAAATTTCTTTCAATTTGGACTGGTCTAAAAATATTTTGTGTTGTTATGAGTTAAATCCATACAAACAAATCTTCTCTCTCACCATGAATTAATTGGCGCAACTTTTCTGTCCCTATTTTTTCTAGATATACTTAGACAAGGGTTAATGTAGGATTAAGTCCACTTTTAATGACAGTCAATCTTGCAGCGAGCTTGAAGACACAGGATAAATCTGGGTTTTACGAGACAGCCTGCAAATGACAGGGATAGAACCATCTATTGAGATATTCTCCGCCTTTCTATTTCTTGGCTTAATTTTGACCCTTATCTTAAAGAAAGTTAACGGATTCTAACACAAATTATGCTATTTTACAACCCTTAAAATAGAGAGTAAAGAAACAATGTGGAAAAAAAGAAATTGCTAATGTTGCTAGCTATTCCTGCATTTGCCACATTGTTTTTAATCCTAAGACAGATACTTAAAAATCTATCGAATCAAATCTTTTGAAATAGTTATTGGCAACATCATTCTTTGGATTTGGACTGTTCTTGATTCTTTGGTAAAAGCCATTCCCTCAAAAAATAGACAGGTTCAAGTTATAAAACTTACAAACAACAATTTACAGATGATGGAATTTCATGAATCTGTCTTTTAAGATTAAAAAAACCATTGTAATTAATGAAGAAATTCCTTGTAACAAGCAAATTCTTCATTTTCCACAATGTTTTCCGTAGCATTTTTAGCTCACCTGAGCACGTAGTGCTCAAGTGAGCTATTGTGATCGTCTTTTGTCCGGCGTCCGTCCGGCGTCCGTCGTGCGTCGTGCGTCGTCCGTCAACAATTTCTTTAAACGACATCTCCTCCTAAACCACTGGGCCAATTTGAACCAAATTTGGCAGAAATGTTTCTTAGGTGGTCCCCTTCAAAAATAGCTAAAAGAATTGAAATCCGTTAAAAACTCTGGTTGCCATGGCAACAAAAGTGAAATTTTAAAATAATCTTTAAAAATCTTCTCCTCCTGACCCAGAAGGTGTAGAGCCTTGATATTTTGCATGAAGCATCAGTATATGGACCTCTTTCAAAATAGCTAAAATCATGATCCTCTGGTCCCCAGGGACGGGGCCCCAGGGGGGGTGGGGTTTATAAAGATATAAAGAACGATTTTTTAAATGACATCTCTTCTCAAACCACTGGGCCAATTTGAACCAAATTTGGCAGAGATGTTGCTTAGGTGGTCCCCTTCAAAAATAGCTATAAGAATTGAAATCCGTTAAAAACTCTGGTTGCCATGGCAACAAAAGTGAATTTTTAAAATAATCTAAAAAAATCTTCTCCTCCTGACCCAGAAGGCGTAGAGCCTTGATATTTTGCATGAAGCATCAGTATATTGACCTCTTTCAAAATAGCTAAAATCATGATCCTCGGGTCCCAAGGGGCGGAGCCCCAGGGGGGTGGGTTTATTTTGGAAATAAAGAACGATTTTTTAAATGACATCTCCTCTCAAACCACTGGGCCAATTTGAACCAAAATTGGCAGAAATGTTGCTTAGGTGGTCCCCTTCAAAAATAGCTATAAGAATTGAAATCTGTTGAAAACTCTGGTTGCCATGGCAACAAAAGCGAAATTTTAAGATAATCTTTAAAAATCTTCTCCTTCTGACTCAGAAGGCGTAGAGCCTTGATATTTTGCATGAAGCATCAGTATATTGACCTCTTTCAAAATAGCTAAAATCATGATCCTCTGGTCCCCAGGGGCGGAGCCCCAGGGGGGTGGGGTTTATTTTGGAAATAAAGAACGATTTTTTAAATGACATCTCCTCTCAAACCACTGGGCCAATTTGAACCAAAATTGGCAGAAATGTTGCTTAGGTGGTCCCCTTCAAAAATAGCTATAAGAATTGAAATCTGTTGAAAACTCTGGTTGCCATGGCAACAAAAGCGAAATTTTAAGATAATCTTTAAAAATCTTCTCCTTCTGACCCAGAAGGTGTAGAGCCTTGATATTTTGCATGAAGCATCAGTATATGGACCTCTTTCAAAATAGCTAAAATCATGATCCTCTGGTCCCCAGGGATGGGGCCCCAGGGGGGGTGGGGTTTATAAAGATATAAAGAACGATTTTTTAAATGACATCTCTTCTCAAACCACTGGGCCAATTTGAACCAAATTTGGCAGAGATGTTGCTTAGGTGGTCCCCTTCAAAAATAGCTATAAGAATTGAAATCCGTTAAAAACTCTGGTTGCCATGGCAACAAAAGTGAATTTTTAAAATAATCTAAAAAAATCTTCTCCTCCTGACCCAGAAGGCGTAGAGCCTTGATATTTTGCATGAAGCATCAGTATATTGACCTCTTTCAAAATAGCTAAAATCATGATCCTCGGGTCCCAAGGGGCGGAGCCCCAGGGGGGTGGGTTTATTTTGGAAATAAAGAACGATTTTTTAAATGACATCTCCTCTCAAACCACTGGGCCAATTTGAACCAAAATTGGCAGAAATGTTGCTTAGGTGGTCCCCTTCAAAAATAGCTATAAGAATTGAAATCTGTTGAAAACTCTGGTTGCCATGGCAACAAAAGCGAAATTTTAAGATAATCTTTAAAAATCTTCTCCTTCTGACTCAGAAGGCGTAGAGCCTTGATATTTTGCATGAAGCATCAGTATATTGACCTCTTTCAAAATAGCTAAAATCATGATCCTCTGGTCCCCAGGGGCGGAGCCCCAGGGGGGTGGGGTTTATTTTGGAAATAAAGAACGATTTTTTAAATGACATCTCCTCTCAAACCACTGGGCCAATTTGAACCAAAATTGGCAGAAATGTTCCTTAGGTGGTCCCCTTCAAAAATAGCTATAAGAATTGAAATCTGTTGAAAACTCTGGTTGCCATGGCAACAAAAGCGAAATTTTAAGATAATCTTTAAAAATCTTCTCCTTCTGACTCAGAAGGCGTAGAGCCTTGATATTTTGCATGAAGCATCAGTATATTGACCTCTTTCAAAATAGCTAAAATCATGATCCTCTGGTCCCCAGGGGCGGAGCCCCAGGGGGGTGGGGTTTACATAGAAATAAAGAACGATTTTTTAAATGACATCTCCTCCCAATTCACAGGGCCAATTTGAACCAAATTTTGCAGAAATGTTCCTTAGGTGGTCCCCCTTAAAATTAGCTAAAAGAATTGAAATCCGTTAAAAACTCTGGTTGCCATGGCAGCAAAAGTTAAATTTCAAAATAATCTTTAAGAATCTTTTCCTCCTGACCCAGAAGGCGTACAGCCTTGATATTTTGCATGAAGCATCAGTATATTGACCTCTTACAAAATAGCTAAAATCATGATCCTCGGGTCTCCAGGGGCAGACCCAGGGGGGGGGGGTATAGGCATGAAGCATAAGTTCACAGACTTCTTTCTTATTTCTGAAATTATAACCCATGGAAAAAGTTTTTTCTTTCATTCAAATCGGCACTAAAGCCTTGGAATTTGTAATTTGGACTTTTGGATTCCCAGGTTCATAGTCTTTATATGTAATTGTGGCCCACTTGTTTCATAATCCTAACCTTAACATGAAATTAGACTGCTGAAAGAAAAAGAGCCTTTATCTCAGGTGAGCGCCCCAGGGCCAAAGGCCCTCTTGTTCTTATAAACTTGGAATTGTGAGGTAAGTGAGTTAAGCTTTAATTGGTTTAACTGATGAAACGTGGTAACTACAGCTTTATTGAACTACAATTAATAGACTAAAAGAAAGGTTGTAACATTGAAGGCCAATGAAAAGTGGCAATTTAAAGATCTCTAGAAAACAAAAATCACAAAATTTTCTCAAGAACTTTTTCTGCATTGTATGTCATTTTCTGGAAGCTTGGAATTTGTTTAAAATAAAATCCCGATTTTGTCTTTTTTTTGAAAAAAAAAATCCCTTTACATAAAGGCTTAACCCATTCCCACACAGTGACGCTTTTAGACGCCCCCAAGGAAAAAGACTTTGGAAAACATTGTGAAAAATGAAGAAATTACTTGTTACAAGCAATTTCTTCATTTTACACAATATTTTCTACTCAGAAAGTTGGTAAATAAAAAAATTCATAAACTTTAAATTGTCGTCTGCAACTTCTTTCAATTTGGGCCTGTCTGAAATTTTGATGTCTGATAATGGGTTAAACTTCTCAAGGATTTTCAAGTCTTAGTTGGACATGCCATCAAATAATCTAACATGAGCTCAAAATCACATGGACCCCCCTTCCTCTCAGATCAGGAGAATATCCCATGTTAGAGTTGTGCACTTTGCTTGAATATTCATAAGAAGAACATATCCATTATTAAATATAAAGATAGCCTGATAAAACAGATCCATGTAACCCTTTACTACATGACAAAATTTTAGACAGGTCCCTAACCCTTTCCTGTTTTTGGAAATTTTAGACTTGTCCTAATTGAAAGAGGTTGCAGACAACAATGAAACTGGATGCAATTTGAAATGAAACCATCCTATGAAGTAGAAAATATTGTGGAAAAAGGAGAAATTGCTTATTACAAGCAATTTCTTCTTTTTCCACAATGTTTTCTCGAGTATAAAATCACAGGAACGTAAAATCCCGTATTTGAACGGGAAAGGGTTAAAGAAACAACTTGCAGATGGCATTTCAAATACACTGAAATTGGAAAGTAAGTGCCAAATAAGGATTAAAAACATTGTGAGATAGGAGAAATTGTTTTTTTCAAGCAACTTCTCCCTTTTCCCATAAAGTTTTCAAGGATAATATCTCCTCAGTCTAATAGCGGCACTGTGTGGTGATGGGATAAACAAAATAAATGACCAAGAAGAAAGAGGATAGGAGGAAGAAATTAGTAATTTGCCTCTGCGGCTTAAGGTTATAATCATAGAGCGTTGGAAGAACAAAGAATCTGGTGTAATTTGTCGCAATTTGAAATTAATGACGCTACAAAATCTAATGGCTTTGGATGTGTGTTGGTAAAAATGGCTTCTCCTATTAGAGAAGAGAAGAAGAATTAGTGGAAAATATCTTTTAATTTTCTGTTTTTGATGTTATTTTCCTTGTATGATGCATTTTGTGCGTTATTTTTTTATCCCAGTGCATTTAGTTTGTTATTTTGTGCCATCAGCACTTAACCCATTCCCAGTCTCTGAGGCTATTAGAGGCCCAAAGATAAAAAGATTAGGAAAGCATTATGGAAAATGAAGAAATTACTTATTACAAGCAATTTCTTCATTATCCACCATGTTTTCAACCCCATAAGATAAAAAAGTCCAAATTTCATAAGCTTTAAATTGTCATCTTCAACTTCTTTCAAATTGGACCTGAGTTTAAACTTCGCAGTCTGGTAATTGGATAAACTATCTACAGATCGGCCTTTAAAGTTGTCTTGCACCAGAATATCATAGATTGAGAATCTTCTAAATATCCAAAGAAATACTGGATTTGCTATACAAAACATTTTAACATATTACCAGATGACAAAATTTTAAACTGGTCCAAATTGAAAGAAGTTGCAGAAGACAATTTAAAGCTTATGAAGTTTGGATTTGAGTGACGATTTAATGGAATCCTTGAAAAAGAATGTGAAGATAACAAATAAATCTTTGAAGGGGGCTTTTAAGCTCACTTGGGCATAGCATGCTCCAGGTGAGCTTTTGTGATCACCCTGTGTCAGTTGTGCGACATGCACTTGAATTTGTCAACATTTCTTTGAAAAACTTCTAACCAAAGGGCCAATTTCAAACTTACTTAACAGGAATGTTCCTGGGGCCTACTTGGTAGGGTAAGGGATGTATGGGGTGTAATCTTTAAAAATCTTGTACTCCTATACCACTTGGCCATCTAGTACCAAACTTTGCAAATAGGTTCCCTAGGTGAACCTTTTTAGCTCACCTGAGCACAAAGTGCTCTGGGTGAGCTATTGTGATTGGTCATTGTGATTGTGTGTTGTCCATCTATGTGTCTGTCTGTCAATTCACAATTACAAATCAAAGTACTGAAAGTACTGAAAGCTAGCAAAGCAGTGTTTTTTGATAAGTAATCTTCTTTGCCAAAGATTATCATGATAAGTAAATAAGTTTAATATAACTCAGGAGTTAACCCATTACAAATTGACAACATTTTAGACTGGTTCAAATTGAAAGAAGTTGCAGACAACAATTTCATGTTGGTTGAATTTAGACAATCTTTCCCTTGTTGGGTACAAATCATTGTGGATAATGAAGAAATTGCTTGTAACACGCAAGTTCTTCATTGTCCACAATGTTTTCCAAAGCCATTTCTTGAGATGCTTAAAAAGCGGAATTAAGAGTGGGAATGGGTTGAATAGCATGCTTTTGAAAGGCTTCTCTACAACTGAATAGAGTTTGTAATATTCCTGAAATACATAAGAACTACTTTTAAGAACTACTTTATATTCTTCTCCAAGTGATTAGGCGCAGAGCTTTGATATTTTGTATGTATCAAAAGCCTAGAGCCATCATACTCAGGGGAGCAATATAGGACCATCATGGTCCTTTTGTTTAATACTTTTTCATGGAATTTTGAAAAAATTGGGGTATTGCAGGAGCTTATCAGACTTATGAGAAATAATGAAAATCTTCTCCTGTAACCATTAATCAAATTTCAACCAGTCTTGGCATGAATGTTCCTTGCGTGACCCTTTTCAAAACTTGTTCATGAAATTTTGATTTGCAAAAAAATGGCAATGGGTTAACACAAAGAAAGAATATTTATTGTGAAAATGTCATTAATAAATATTGGAAAACCAGATAATTTTCCTCTAATAAATATTGGAAAACCAGATAATTTTCCTCTAATAAATATTGGAAAACCAGATAATTTTCCTCTAATAAATATTGGAAAACCAGATAATTTTCCTCCACAGAATTTTCATGAAAACCTGTTCAAGAGTCACTCTAAATACAGATAAAAGGCAAAAAGCTATTGCTACTTCCTTGCCTTCATTCTCCCTCCTGAAAAATCGGGATGTGTTGTTTAACAGTTGTCCGTCTTCTGAAATATAAATTCAATATAACTCAAAGATGAATTCAAGGTCTATTATTTTGAGCTATATACCTTATATTGACTCTTCTGAGACCACAGCGTTTGACTTACATCTTGGTTGAACAATATTTTGCAGATAATGATACCTTAGGAGCCAAAACAATGGATTGTTTATTGTATAGTAAACAACTAATCTGACAATTTCTGATGAAACCATCTTTTGCTTTTACCCATTACCAGACAACAAAATTTTAGACTGGTCCAAATTGATAGAAGTTGCTGACGATAATTCAAAACTTATGAAATTTTGGACCCTTTTAGACACCCTCAAGAAAAAAAACTTTGGAAAACATTTCGGAAAAGAAAAAAATTGCTTGTTACAAGTAAATTCATCATTATCGACAATGCTTTCTATCCCAAAAGTAAAAAGGGGTTGGAATTTTAATAAGTTTTAAAGTGTCATCTGGAACTCCTTTCAATTTGGACCAGTTGAAAATTTTACATTCTGGTAACTGGTTAAATTAAAACTTATAAAAAAGCAGATTTAATGAGTGAGTTTATAGCTCTTACATGTCAATTTTGTTCTTTTTCTAGATTGACAGATGGTGATGGAGACAAGATTATGGAGGCCCTGAAAAAAGGCATGAAAGTCAACCCTGGATCCATGAATGATTACCTGTAAGTATGATACGCCATGTTGCAAAACTCCCTGATAGGGCTGACTGTACATTGTTAACCTATTGATCTAAATTAATGATTTGAATGATCAATCAATTTTTAAAATTTTTAGCTCCACTGGCAGAAAGCGAGCAAGCTGTTGTTATGGTGTCATTACCACCCTGCTTCCGTCCTTATGTGGGTCTGTCTGTAATCTTTTATTTTAAAATCTTCTCCCCAGAAAGTACTGATCGGAATTCAACCAAATTTTATGGGAATGATCCTTGGGTAACCCTTTATCAGATTCCTTCAAAGAATTTTAATTGGATAAAAAAAAACTTGCCATAAATGGACTTGTTGAATTTCCATGGGCTTATGTCAATTTATAGTACATGGTGAAAATTTTGAAAAATCTTGTTCTTGTAAACTAGAGGATGGTTTTCAACCAAATTTCTTAGGAATGATAAATAAATTTAGGCTGGTGGAGCACTGAAGCACCTCTAGTTTGATCGACAGCAGCCATCTTTCAATTAAACCCACAAATAGGAAGTAAACTGTGATATTTTGGTTTCACTATGTCTGTCTGTCTATTCATTTCTCCCTCTATCTGCAAACTTTGTCTCATTTAGCTCTTTCAAAAATGATAGTTAAAGGGGTTAGTTATACTATTCAAACAAAATTCCTCTTTTTTACGCACCCCAAGAAAAGAGCTTTAGAAAACATTTTTCTTGACAAGCATTTCTTCAATGACCACAATGTTTTCCTTAAAGACCCTTAAAGACAAACTTTTTCAAATTGCACCTACTTTTAGTTGTTGTCTGCAACTTCTTTCAATTTGGACCAGTCTGAAATTTTGTTGTGTGGGGATAGCTTAAAAACCAGTCCCTTAAGTAGAGCTCATCTAAGTATGAAATTAACTTTCATTTGGAAATGAAATAATTTCATTTCTCTGTCTACAAACCCCTTGATGTTTGTACTCATTGGTCATCAAGACATTTCCATTGAATACCTACAACATGGGGTTTAGCAGAGCAATGGCAGAGTCAGATTGTCATCGTTCAATGATAGCTTATGCTGGGAACAGAGTTAGTATAGTGGTTACATGCAAAACTCCAGTGTCAGGGGTTCCTGGTTAGATCTTACTCTTCAGTTCTTCAGACGAGACTTTGAGTCTGTCCTGTGCAATCCCTTATTCTTATGTCCCTGTGATATCATATTCAAGGAAAAAGAAGAAATTGCTCCTAAGGAAATTTTATCTTTTCCCAAAATATTTACTATCATATAGGAGGGTTTCTTTTTGAATAATGTACTTACTTTACAATGTAGTCTGCTACCCCTTTGAATTTGGACAAATCAAGAATTTTGAAAAACAGTCAAGGGTTAAGCACAGGCTCTGCCTTATGTCCTCAGTGGTTGAGTCGGACATAAAACCAGCATACAAACCAAATTTAACCCTTGTCATGCTGATCCCTGAATATTCCTGGATTTGCAGGAGGTATATACAAAGATCAGACTGCTCATATGTGCAGTCTGATCTTTGTATACACCACCTGCTTGTCCAATTCAAGTTTGAATTGTTTATAAATTCATTTGTCAACAGAAATATTGACCCACAATTAAAGCCTTAAAGTTTTTTCAGTCCTTTCAGACTTTTGATTTTCATGTAATTGTAAATGAATATTTAATTTAGCATGACAAGGGTGAAGTGAACAGCAAAATTTTAGACTGGTCCAAATTAAAAAGAAGACAATTTCCAGTTGAGAGAATGTCGAGAATCGTGGTCTTTTGGGGTAGAAAACAAGATTGAAAATTACGAAATTTCTTGTAACAAGCGTTTTCTTCATTTTTAATCTTGCTTTCTTCATGTCTTCTCTTAACCTATCCCAACACTATTTTTTTTTCGTCCAAATTGAAAGACGCTGCAGAAAACAATATCGAATGGATGGATTTTTTAATATTTTTGTCTTTTAGGATGTAAACATTGTGGATAATGAAGAAATTGCTTGATACAAGCAATTTCTTCATTTTCCACAATGTTTCCAAGCCTTTTTTCTGGAGGGGAGTAAAAAGGAGGGATAATGTGGGAATGGGTTAAAAAGTGTTCAACCCTTCTCCACACATTCCCTCCTTTTTACGCCCCTCATAAAACAATTTGAAAACAACAGGGAATATGCTTCTTTCAACTTGAACCAGTCTAAATTTCACTGTGTGGGAATGCGTTAAAAGTGGGTTTGTGTGGAATTGGGTTAGCCCATCATTATTGTTTGTATGGTCGTCTGATGAAGAGAAATATTGATTTATATCAAGAAGCCAATTATTAGATTTGGTCCTTAATTGGGGGAATTAATTGGTGAAGCTCAGAAATTAATTGAAAATCATTGTAAAATTTGTGAAATGTTAGGAATAAGGACAGAAAGTGCCGAAAGGCATTTTGGTCTTCTTTTATTCAACCCTATTCAACACAATCCATGTTTTACCCCACCCTGACAGGAAGAAAGTTTTCTATAAAACATTGTTAAAAGTGATTCTTCATTGTCCACATTGCCTTTCTACCACAGGAAGAGGAAGATTTTTAATAAAAATTTAACTTTTTTCCAATTGAATATCTAAAATTTTGTTGTAAATTAATTGCTTAACCCATTCCCACTTAATGACACTTTTAGACGCCCCAAACAGAGAAAGTCTTTGCGAAAACATTGTGGAAAATGAGAACATTCCTCGCTTCAAGAAATTTCTTTATTATGTTTTCTACCCCAAAGGTAAAAAATCTAAAACTTTATTAGCTTTAGATAATGTTGTTAACACGTTTCCTCCTACATTTATGGACAGCTACGAATGAAATTTTCACAGAATGTTCCTTGAATCTCAGAATCTGTGCCTATTGTCTGGGTTTTGCCATTTGAAAACTGTGTCACAGAAAAAGGAGGCTTAATGCAATTTTTAGCTCACCTGTACTCATGGTGAGGAATTTTTGGTCTTCCTCTGTCCAGCATCTGTCATGCATAGTCCGTCATCCATCTTGTGTCAACAATTTTAAAATAACATCTCCTCCCAAACCAGTGGGCGAATTTCAACCAATTTTGGAATGTTCCTTGGGTGGTGCCCTTTAAAAATTGATAAAATAATTGAAATCAGTTGAAAACTGGTTGACATGGCAATAAAACTGAAATTTTAATAAAATGTTTAAAAATTATCTCCTCCTGACTCAGAAGGTCTAGAGCCTTGATATTTGGCATGAAGCATCAGTACATTGACCTCTTTCAGCATTGCTCAAATCACCAACTTCAGGCCCCCAGGGGGGTGGGGCTTATATAGAAATTAAGAAGGATTTTTAAAATAACATCTCCTCCACTTGGTGGATTTCAAGCAAATATGACAGGAATGTTCCCTAGGGGTTGACATTTAAAAATTGCTAAAAGAATTGAAATCTGTTGAAAAAACTGAAATGAAATCTTTAAAAATTATCTCCTTCTAATCCAGAGGGCCTAGAGTCTTGATACTTTGCATGAAGCATCAGTACATTGACCTCTTTCAGAATTTGTAAAAAAAATTCACCCACAGACCCCCAGGGGCTGAGCCCCGGGGGGGGGAGGGGGGCGCTCATATGAAAATTAAGATGAAATTTTAAAATGACATCTCCTCCCAGACCACTGGCATGATTTCAACCAAAGCATTTAAATCAGTTGAAAACTCTGGTTGCTATAACTGTAATGACTAAGTCCTTTAGGTTTCTAGTTTTATTCTAATTGTTAGATTCATTACAAACTCCCTTGGTGTCTAGTTCATGTTCTAATGATGAGTCAGGAGGTAAAAAGCTGAAAATAGACATATTAACAGCCTGTTACCAGATGTGCACATAGAAATGCCTAAATACTCTAAATAGTTATCAAGATAAGTCAAGATCCTAGTTTATACATGCCTTGTAGAAAGAAATTTCTATATTGAAAGTAAACAACTTTCTATAACCTATGACCTTTCTAAGAATTCCAACATTCCTACTTTCGATTTTATTAATGGCCTAAGATGTCCCTTTTTCTAATATTAGAAAACATGCAAAGTAGATTCAGATCAGGCTGCGCACTTCTGCAGGATGATCTGTATATGCATTGCACCATCAAGCAATTATTCCTCTAAATCTCAATCTAAACTTCTCTTTACGGAAGAAGCCTTTTAATGTTAAGCGTGACCTCATAAATCATGTAATTACAACCAAAACATCAATTAACCAAAAATGACAGTTCAAACAATTATTTAAAACACCATTATCTTCCACAATATTGCTTTACTTACACTGTGGGTGACCACATCTCTAAGTTCTAGCTAAACTTTGTGAAAACAATGCCTAAATTTGACAAAATGGATGACTAAATTTTCTATTAAGTTTATTGTACAGACTGCTTTGCCCGAAAACCCAAAAAATTGACCTTGACTATTCTATGGACCTAATTTGACCAAAACTCAAATTAATGTGACAGAACAATAACAACAAGAGTGAAATTGAAAAAAAGAACTAAAAAAGAAAAAAACATCTCCTCCTGACCCAGAAGTTGAAGAATCTTGAATTATGCCCCCTTTTTATAATTATTAAAAGATTTGAACTCTGTTGAAAGCATTGGTTGGCATGGCAACATAAGTTGATTTTAGTTAAATTTTAAAGGAGGTCTTCTCCTGACCCAGGTAGTAATAGGTTTTGAAATTAATAAGAGCCTTATCTCAGGTGAGCACCAGGGCCTGTCTGGCCCTCTTGTTTCTGTCTAGGCTAGTTTGCTGCATACCTGTTGTGATTATGGCACTTCTGTTCCTCAATATTTCCTACCCTATAGGGCACTAATTTCTTAATTTTAATATTTTGAATTGTTGTCTAGTCAGACTACCAATCCTTGTCTTCCTAAACCAGAAATATTCCTGATTTAACAGAAAATATGGATGGATATACATACACACTGTCTGATCTTAATGAACACTATCTGTATGTCTTTTTGAAATCAGAGATGTTTATGAAAAAAATGAATATTGACCCTAAATAGCAGCACTACAGTGTCATCAACCATTTGTTTTTTTAATTTTTTTTTATAGTTTTAAAAAGGATTTCCTTTAGTAATGCAAAGGTTAATTAAAGGATTGCTAGCCATGCCCTCTAACCTCCCACAGGAATATCAGTGTTATTTTGCAAAATTTATGGCCAGTAACAAGTCGCAAAAGAGTAGAATGGTTGGTTGGTGACCTAAACGTCGTAACTACACTGCAGTTATTGAGTTTAAGTCGCCAAACCAACAAATATGCTTCACATGAATGTCAGCCAAAGTCAGAATTCAAAGTTCACTTAAGAGATGGAGAGAATTTTTTTTTTTTTCATGGAGGGTATGAACCGAAAAACCTAATCACACTGTATGAATACAAAAAATATTCTCTTCATTTCTTATAATTTAATAGCATCGAGGGATTCCTTTTTGTATGGGACTTTTTTGTTCGGAAGCATACAAAATTGCTGTGTGCTCAAAATTTTGTGCATGGAGTTATGAATAAATTTTTTCGACCAATCAGAACACTCATTTTTGATAGACGAAATTATAAATTAAATTATCTAAGAAATGAATGATTTTATTGATCGATTGATTTTTGATTGGTTGATTTGAATTAACCTAAAAAAATTGTTAGATATTCGGTAAATCCTGATTACTCTCAGATACCCAGGGGTGTGGAATTCCCATGCCCGACTTGTCTGACACGGGCTTTTCTACCTGCGGGCAAATACATTTTCGAGGCTACTTGTCCGTGGACAAGTAAATATCAGGGCAAATCTTGGAATGGTACTAAATAGATAGAAAAGATTTATGAGCGCAATGTTTGTATCTTAGGCTAGAAAATATTGTTTTTAATGA
This sequence comes from Fragum fragum, assembly GCA_946902895.1. NCBI lineage: Eukaryota > Metazoa > Mollusca > Bivalvia > Cardiida > Cardiidae > Fragum > Fragum fragum. The sequence goes on from OX336377.1 coordinate 8,626,810, forward strand.
AGAAAATGCTGAGTTCCAGCATTTTCTTCTTTAAAAATAATGTTTTCACAAAATCTATCTGTTCTTCATCTTTTCACAGCAAGTCCATTTTGATCCTGGACAAGTAGAAAATCACATTTTACTTGTCCAAGGACAAGAAGAGAAAACCCGTATTTCCACAACCCTGCAGATACCTCAAATTTCTTTCAAATATATGGTTTTGCTTAGGGATAACTAGCAGAATCAAAGGTCCAAAAAAATATTGATACCATAAACTAATAACTCTGGTAGTAATTACTGTGTTTTCTTACAGTTTTTTCTTACAATATTCCTTTTAATTTTCTATCTTATTCACTCATCTGTACATTCCATTATTTTCTTTGTATAGATGATTTTTCATTAATATAAGGCTAGATAATGAAATGAATTAGAATAATAAGGTATAAAAGTTTAATCAGAAACAAAAATAATGTTTTATTCCTTGTCATGACAAAATATGTTAGCTTGGTGTAAAGCTTGAATTTAGAACACCAAAATAATCTTTAAGCCTGTAGTAATATACTGTTGCTTACTCACAATTGTCCTCTTGTTGGCTTAACCTTTGTCATGCTGAACCCAGAATAATCCTGATTTGGCAGGACAGGCTGATCTTTGTCTTATACCTTCTGCCAAGGCATTAATTTTCCGGGTTCATGACAAGAATTTATATTTGAAGAAACATTTTTGGATGAAGCGACATTATTTTGTAGAAAGACATCTGACACAGGTGTTCTTTCATGTCTAAATGACTTTGCCTATTAAATCTTACTTTGATAATATCCTGTTCATTGCCTAGAACTTTTTATAAGCTCACCGTCCATCCATCCGTCAGTCCGTTGACAATTTACAAAAACAAATTCTCCTAAACTAACCATGGAATTTCAACCAAAATTCACAGAAATGATCCCTAGGTCATGCTCTATTAAATACTTCAAAGAATTGAAATCCATGAAGAACTTTGTTACCATGGCAACCAATTGAAAAAACTTAAATATTTATCTGCTCCTCCAAAGCTTTGAGATTTGGTACATATCATCTTTTGTTTATTCTCTCACAAAATACTTAATTAAGATATTCTGAAAATTAGCTCATTTCTGTGTGATCTCTGATTTTACATAGAAATACAGAAGGAAATCTATGAAAATCTTCTCCCAAACCGTAAGGCCTAGAGCTTTGATATTTGGAATAAATTATCTTCTATTGACCCTCTACCAAAATGCTTCAAAGAATAACCATACTCTAGAAATTTGCCCTTTTCTGTGTGATACCTGATTTGCATAGGAATAAAGAAGACAATCTTTGAAAATCTTCTTCTCTCAAACCATATAAATCATCTATTTCCCTCTACCAAAATACTTCATAGAGTTATCATACTCTGAAAATAAACCATTTTCTGTGTGATCCCTGATTTTGCATTGGAATAAAGAAGGAAATCTTTGAAAAAAAATTCTTCTGAAAATTAGCCCTTTTTTGTGTGATCCTTGATTTAACATAGGAATAAAGAAGGAAATAAGTGCTATATTGTGGGATCTTTCATATACCTAGGCTTAAATGAGAAATCTTTAAAAATCTTCTCCTCCAAAATAATTGGACGTAGGGCTTCGATATTTAGTATATATCATAATAATTTAATTGTTAGTTTCGTCTATCAAAAACGAGCGTTCTGATTGGTCGAAAAATTTAATTCATACCTCCATGAACAAAATTTTGAGCACACAGCCATTTTATATGCTTCCACACAAAATAGTTCCGTACAAAAAGGTATCAAAATTTTTTAAGTTGTTGCATTTTTCGCTCGATGCTATTAAATTATAAGAAATGAAGAGAATATTTTATGTTTTCATGGAGGTATGAACCGAAAAACCTAATCACACAATGTATGAATCCGCTTCGCGTATTCATACAGTGTGATTAGGTTTTTCGGTTCATACCTCCATGAAAACAAAAAATATTCTCTTCATCTCTTAACAGACGTGAGCCCTCATACTAAATGGAGTGATATAAGACCATCATGGTCCTCTTGTATACAAAAAAAGTACTTTAATTAGCAACTGATTCAGATGGGCAATTTAGGATCATCATTGTCCTCTTGAATACACTCTTTTTGAAGATGTGTTATACTATTGGATAACCTGTGATTATGAAGCAAAACTGTTGAACTGGCTGGAAACTTGGCAGTTCTTTTCACGACATGTATACAGAGTGCAGTGTATAAGAACCATAACTTTACCATGCTTAATTTCTTTAGCAAATGCAATTTGTTGATTTCAGACTTCAATCTTTTGTCTTATGCATATCTCTGAAAGTACAAAGCTATGATTATGAAATTTCATGGGTTGATGGGTAACCTTTCAAGGAAAAGTATAGTGCACAAGAACCATTATTCTACCTTCTTTTGTTTATTTTGTCCATAACCTAACTCTGTCAGTTTTATCACTGTGATTATAGAACTTCTTGAATGGATCTGATCTGATCAAGGAGAAGTGTATTGTACTAGAATGATAACTATATTGCTTTACTTTTAGCTCACCTGAGTAGAAATAAAGAAGAAAATCTTTGGAAATCTTCTTCTCCCAAACAATAAGGCCAAGAGCTTTGACATTTGGTATAAATCATCATCTATTGACCCTCTACTTCAAAGAATTTCTGTACTCTGAAAATTAGCCCTTCTCTATATGATCCCTGATTTTACTTAGAAATATAGAAGAAAATCTTCTTCTCCCAAACCATTATAAGGTGTTGAGTTATTGCCCTTTGTTGTTTTTCTGCTTCAACTTTGTTTGGAGCATATCTCTGAAATTATAATACCTACGATTATGAAATTCTATGAATATAAAGATCCTATCAAGGGAAAGTGCACTGCACAAGATCCATAAATCTATTTTGCTTAATTTCTATTTATTGCCCTTTATTATGTTTCTGCTAAAGATTGTAAAGAATATATCTGCCGCCATCATAGAGCAGTTGATAGCTCATCAGACTCCCAATCTTCAATCATGGGGTGTGATGGGTTTGATCCTGGGTGTCTGTGCATATCTTTTCCGACATTTGTCCCTCACCAATGAGTGGACAATCATAAACCTAAGTGGGATAGCAGCTGGAACAAACCAGAACATATCTCTGAAATTATGATACTTATGATTTTGAAACTTCATTGTTTCATAGATCTTATCAACAGAAAGTGCAAGACAGAAGATTGATCCATTAACCTTCAATACATTCATTTAGAGTTATTGCACTGTTTTGTTTTTTAAGACTTAACTGATATACTTCATTTATACTTTACTGCAATTTTTAGCTAATACCCTTTATTACTTGAGTTTTGAAGGGAGCATACCTCTGCAAATATGATGGCTATAATTAACCCTTGTCATGCTGAACCCAGAATATTCCTGCTTTGGAAGGAGGTATAAGCAAAGACCAGCCTGCACATAGGTGTAGTGTGTTCTTAGTTTACACTAGCTGTTTGACCCCTCAAGTCTGGAGTTTTGTTTAAAGTTAATTTTCAAAACAAATTTTGGACCTTACCTGGTGCTTCAGGTGCTTTTAGGACTTTGATTTAATGCAAAAACCCAAAAAGGGTTTAGTTCAGCATGACAAGGGTTAACAGATTTCACAATCGGATAGAATCAGGGAAAATGCAGTGCCCAGAAACTATAAATGATATGACAAGGAATTAATTCATTTTCTGGTTGTTTACTTAAGCTAGAAAGACAGAAAAAGTAATTTTTACCTACATGAAAATGTTTTTTTGCAATTTCTTTCAATTTGGACCCATCCAAAATGATGGCATTTTGTCATAAGTTTAAGCAAATTTAAAGTAATCATTATTTGCTGTATTGAAAAAAAAATAAAATAAAAAAATTGTACAACTTTAACTTTATTATTGCCATTTAACCTAAATTGATTTTGATTAGGTCTTGCATATATATTTTGGAAGCAATCTGCAATGGTTATTGAAAAAAAAGAGTTTTGTTAGAATTCTGGAAATAGATCACAGAGTTTAAGACCATTAATTAAACTGACTGCAACTTCTTCCTTCTTTTTTATACGCCCGTCGAAGACGGGTTGTATTACGGGATCACCCATGGTGTCCGGGCGTCCGGTTGTCCAGGCGTCTGGTCGTCCGGGCGGTGTCCACTTCTTTGTCCGGAGCATAACTCTGTCATCCTAAGTCCAATTGACTTTAAACTTAGCAGTTATATTCTTCTTATCAATACGGAGTGCAGTGCACAAGAACCATAACTCTACCTGGCCTATTTTTTGAGTTATTGCCCTTTGTTGTTTTTCATACTTGAATCTTGTCCGGAGTATATCTCTAAAAGTATTATGGCTAGGATCATGAAACTTCATGGGTGTATAGATCTCACCAAGGGGGAGTGCAGTGCAAAAGAACCATAACTCTACCTGGCCTATTTTTTGAGTTATTGCCCTTTGTTGTTTTTCATACTTGAATCTTGTCCGGAGTATATCTCTAAAAGTATTATAGCTAAGATCATGAAACTTCATGGGTGTATAGATCTCACCAAGGGGGAGTGCAGTGCACAAGAACCATAACTCTACCTGGCCTATTTTTTGAGTTATTGCCCTTTGTTGTTTTTCATACTTGAATCTTGTCCGGAGTATATCTCTAAAAGTATAATAGCTAGAATCATGAAATTTCATGGGTGTATAGATCTCACCAAGGGGGAGTGCAGTGGACAAGAACCATAACTCTACCTAGCTTATATTTTGAGTAATTGCCCTTTGTTGTTTTTCATACTTGAATCTTGTCCGGAGTATCACTCTAAAAGTATAATAGCTAGGATCATGAAACTTCATGGGTGTATAGATCTCACCAAGGGGGAGTGCAGTGTACAAGAACCATAACTCTACCTGGCCTATTTTTTGAGTTATTGCCCTTTGTTGTTTTTCATACTTGAATCTTGTCCGGAGTATATCTCTAAAAGTATAATAGCTAGAATCATGAAATTTCATTGATGGATAGAGCTCACCAAGTGGGAGTGCAGTGTACAAGAACCATAACTCTACCTAGCCTATTTTTTGAGTTATTGCCCTTTGTTGTTTTTCATACTTGAATCTTGTCCGGAGTATATCTCTAAAAGCATAATAACTAGAATCATGAAATTTCATGGATGGATAGAGCTCACCAAGTGGGAGTGCAGTGTACAAGAACCATAACTCTACCTGGCTTATATTTTGAGTTATTGTCCTTTGTTGTTTTTCATACTTTGTTTGACAAAAAATATTCATTCAAAATAACCTCAGTTCTATTCAAACCCCCAGCTAATATTAATCAGTGTGACGGGCGTATCTTGTGACAATTTGGCACCTTGTTTTCTGATAGTTTCAACATCGGGTTATTTGACCAAGAAACATGGATGTGGTTTGGGAAAAGGTTAAACTGATTCAGGAAAAGATATTGAAATTCAAAATATGCTTCGCAGGACAATTGCGTTAGATCCTCTTTCATTCATTTGAGCTCAAAGCCATGGATGTGATTCTGCTGCAGTTCTCGCTGTGAATGTTAAATAGGCAGATTTTCTTCTGGAGAAAAGATTGTATTGGCTGTGAATCATCGGATTTGAAGAACTTAGTTTGACCAATTCCCACACAATACACACAATGACGCTTTTTTATGCCCCTCAAGAAAAACAATTTGGTAAAACATTGTGCAAAATGAAGAAATTGCTTGTAATAAGCAATTTCTTCATTTTCCACAATGTTTTCTACCCAGAAAGTTGAACAAATCTAAAACTTCAGGAAATTTTAACTGTCATCTGCAACTTCTTTCAGGACTAATTTTGCTGTCTGGTAATCGGATCAAACCTCTTTACCCTATTTGTCTTGCATTCCAGAAAGTAAATTTGTAGTGTGGCTTTTTCAGAGAAAACCTGAGGTATTGCTATAGCCAGTATTCATTTTTGTCATTGTCTGAAGCTGTTGACATTTTGTAATATCGCTGGTATCACTTCATGCGTTCAATTGAAACTTAAATATGTATCTTTACAAAATTAAAAGAACAATCCATATCAAGAAGGGAAAAACCCTAAATGCATATAATGTTCCTTTTTTTACTAAGAAGTTCTACTAACTGTCAAGCAATTGAACAGCCGAGCGTTGGGCTTGATCCTATGCTGTGCTCTTGTAGCGTTATAAAATCCTGCTTGAAGCTTTACAATTACCATATTTTTTGCTCCCTGTCTAAAGTAGTAGATCGCCTTGTGATATTTATAATAATTTACTTGTAACTTCAGGATCATTTTCCCTAGCCAAACATGTGCTCCAATTTTCTTGAGGGCCATGAAAAAGCATGAATGTTTGAGAATGGGTTAAGAAGAATTTTTAGTATAAAGGAACTTTGAATTGTTGTATTAAACTTATTTTAATATTTATTTGACATGCCTAAAAATTTGTTGTCTGGTAATTTGTTCAATTGATTTAAAGGGTCACAAAAATTATTACAGAAGATAAGGAAAACAGAAATTTGAAAATGAAAAATAACAGCAACAACAAAACCAATATGTATTCCTTTCTAACCCATTCCATGGGATCCCATTTTTTACACCCCCTAACCCTTTCCCGTTTTTGAAAATTTTAGACTGGTCCAATATAAAAGAAGCTGCAGACGACTATTAAAAGTGGGTGCAATTTGAAAAGTAACCAACATACAGGCTAGAAAAAAATGTGGAAACAGAAGAAATTGCTTGTTACAAGCAATTTCTTCTTTTCCCACAATGTTTTCTTAAGTATAAAATCACAGGGATGTAAAAACAAGGGATTGTAAATGAAAGGGTTAAGAAGCAAAAGCTAGGGAAAACTAGAAATTTCTTCATCATTAACATTATTTTCTACCTAAAGAGAGATATTTTTAATTTCATGAACTGAAAATAGTGTCTATAAGTTCTTTCAGTTTCGACAAGTCAAAAATTTGTTATCTGGTAATGGGTTAAGAAACTGTATGATTGAAACTCCGAGAGAAAATTTGTGAAGATAGTTTTCTTCGGTAATTGTGTTGGATCATATTTTGACAGCTGAAAGGAGCACAGATTGCATAAAAATTGAGAGTTGAAGATGGAATTTGTCAATTTCAATTTTGTTACGGCAATGATTTGCAAAGAAAACAATGTTTTATTTGGTAGGGAAGATGACGAGAGATTTTCTAACAATCAACTTGTGTGATTGATTGCATTGTAAATTTGAGAAATCGGGTGATGTTTTTCGTATAAAATTGTATTTTATTTCCTATTTTCCCTCCAAGTGTGATCGATATTTGAGGGTATTTTATGTTCTGTGAAACTAATATTTTCATGTCTGTACATCATTGATCTTTAAAAATAGGCTTCATTGTTTCTTACTAGACTATGAAATTTTAGACTTGTGCAAATTGTAAGAAGATCCTGATAGCAAATCAAATTGAAAATAAATTTGGAAATAAATGGTCACAATGTAAGCATACAACTTCCTCTAAGAAATCAGAGGAGGGATTTCAACTAAATTTTACAGGAATGATTCTTTGGTGACCCTTTGTCAGATTTTGAATGTTGATTGGATGAAAAGCATGGCTTTAATGGGACAGGGGCGTATTTTCCATATATGGTGAAAGCTTTGAATAAATATTTCTTAGAAGTTGGTTGATCCATTTCAACCAAATTAATGATTCCTTGGTGACTATTTTTTAGATTCCATCAATTCATTTTGATGGCTACAATGGCTGTGGCATATGTCCATATATGGTACACAGTGATTTTTGTTGAAAAATTGTATGGTTGTGGCTGATGTCCATTTATGGTATCCAGTGATTTTTTAAGGTCACCTGACCGAATGGTCATGGTGACCTATTGCAATCATCGTTTGTCCGTCGTCCGTCGTCCATTAACTTTTAAACATTTTCATCTTCTTCTCAAGAACTACTGGGGGGATTTCAACCAAACTTGGTAGAAAGCATCATTGGGGGATGCCAATTCAAGTTTGTAAAAATAGGGGTTCTTGGGGTCATAGGGGCCCAAATAGGGGCCAAAAAGGGGTATTTTTTGGTACTTCTTTAAAAATCTTCTTCTAATAAACCGTAAATGCCAGAGCTTAAATATTTTGTGTGCATGACAACTAGGACAGGTATATTATAAATTGTGAAATTCATGCCCCTGGGGTCATGTATGGGGCCACACCCAGAGGTCAAAGTTCATCATGTTAAAAAATTCACATTTTCATCTTCTTCTGCTGAAGTACAAAGCCAATTTCACACAAACTTAGTGAAAAGCATCATTTGGTAATGGTTATTCGATTTTGTGAAAATAAAAAGAGTGGGGGGTCAGGGGGCCCTAAAATGGGGACCAAAAGGGGGTAATTTTTGGTAACTTTTAAATATTTCATCTTCCTCTCAAGAACTACTGGGGGAATTTCAACCAAACATGGTAGAAAGCATCATTGGGGGATGCCAATTCAAGTTTGCAAAAATAGGGGTTCTGGGGGTCATAGGGGCCCAAATAGGGGCCAAAAAGGGGTAATTTTTGGTACTTCTTTAAAAAACTTCTTCTAATAAACCGTTAATGCCAGAGCTTAAATATTTTGTGTGCATGACAGCTAGGACAGGTATATTATAAATTGTGAAATTCATGCCCTGGGGTCATGTATGGGGCCACACCCAGAGGTCAAAGTTCATCATGTTAAAAAATTCAAATTTTCATCTTCTTCTGATGAAGTAAAAAGCCAATTTCAAACAAACTTGGTGAAAAGCATCATTTGGTAATGGTTATTCCATTTTGTGAAAATAAAAAGGCTGGGGGGTCAGGGGGCCCTAAAATGGGGACCAAAAGGGGGTAATTTTGGTAACTTTTAAACATTTTCATCTTCTTCTCAAGAACTACTGGGGGGATTTCAACCAAACTTGGTAGAAAGCATCATTGGGGGATGCCAATTCAAGTTTGTAAAAATAGGGGTTCTTGGGGTCATAGGGGCCCAAATAGGGGCCAAAAAGAGGTAATTTTTGGTACTTCTTTAAAAAACTTCTTCTAATAAACCGTAAATGCCAGAGCTTAAATATTTTGTGTGCATGACAACTAGGACAGGTATATTATAAATTGTGAAATTCATGCCCCTGGGGTCATGTATGGGGCCACACCCAGAGGTCAAAGTTCATCATGTTAAAAAATTCAAATTTTCATCTTCTTCTGATGAAGTACAAAGCCAATTTCAAACAAACTTGGTGAAAAGCGTCATTTGGTAATGGTTATTCGATTTTGTGAAAATAAAAAGGCTGGGGGGTCAGGGGGCCCTAAAATGGGGACCAAAAGGGGGTAATTTTTGGTAACTTTTAAATATTTCATCTTCTTCTCAAGAACTACTGGGGGGATTTCAACCAAACTTGGTAGAAAGCATCATTGGGGGATGCCAATTCAAGTTTGTAAAAATATGGGTTCTGGGGGTCATAGGGGTAATTTTTGGTACTTCTTTAAAAATCTTCTTCTAATAAACCGTTTATGCCAGAGCTTAAATATTTTGTGTGCATGACAACTAGGACAGGTATATTATAAATTGTGAAATTCATGTCCCTGGGGTCATGTATTGGGCCACACCCAGAGGTCAAAGTTCATCATGTTAAAAAATTCACATTTTCACCTTCTTCTGATGAAGTACTAAGCCAATTTCAAACTAACTTGGTGAAAAGCATCATTTGGTACATATTATACAGATTTGTGAAAATCTAAAGGCTGGAGGTCAGGGGTGCCTAAAATGGGGACCAAAAGGGGGTCATTTTTGGTAACTTTTAAACATTTTCATCTTCTTCTCAAGAACTACTGAGGGGATTTCAACCAAACCTTTTTCTAATTCTTTCAAACAAAATCACTTGTCTTGGTGCTCTTACTCAGGTGACCGTTAAGGCCCACTGGGCCTCTTGTTTAAACTATGAATACCTATTTCATCTGACTTGGTAAATGAATTGACTTTTGTAAAACAATGACAAGTTTGAAAATTCAAAAGATATCATTGACAAGATTTATTTGCCACTCATGGTGAATATGATTTGGTTAACTCATTACCACACGATAAAATTTTAGACCAGTCCAAATTGAAAGGAGTTGAAGATGACAATTTAAAGTTTATGAAATTTAAGATTTTTTTCAACAATCTGGGTAGAAAACAATGTGTTAGATGAAGAAATTGCTTGTCACAAGCAATTTCTTCATTTTACACAATGTTTTCCAAAGCTTTTTTCTTGAAGGGCGTAAAAACGAGGGATTGTGTGGGAATGGGTTAATATTGCATTACTGAAAACACCATTAATCAGTACACTCAGGCCTGTGGAGCAATACAGGCGCTTAAGCGCCTCTAGTTTTACACAATGTTTTCCAGATTTATTATCTTGAGGAGAGTCAAAAAGTGTCATTGTGTGGGAATATGTCAACAGAATTTCAGTTATATGGCAGGAGCTGTTGCAGCTAACATGATAGCTTCTTGTCATTTCTTACACCAGTACAACCACATCATTTGATCTAATGGTATGTTGCAATACTGTTCTAAATGTCTTTACAATGTATAGACACATAGAACAATATGGTAATAAGCCATAAAGCAGCTCACCTCACTATGGTGCCCTACTTATCATTTGTCAAGTGAAGAGAATCAAATGATGCATGTTGTGATTACTTTTGCTTAATGTCGGAAAGATTGTTGGCTGAGCCATGGTTCAAACTCAAGACCCATAGAATGAGAGCCTAGCAAGTAATGGATTAAGTTAACCGAAGTGATAAAGGGCACCTTGTTTCATTGCATATATAATTATGCATAGCTAATTGTCACCAGGTTTGATGGTGTTGTTTTTTTTACTATATTTTCCAAATATTTCATTCTTAGTTGTGAAAGTATGATTGTTGCAATTCGAGATTCTGATTGCGTCATACAGGGTATAAGAGAAAAATGGATTGATTGAATGATCCAGTTAAATGCCACTTTCAATATTATCTTTTCATGCAAAAAGGTAACAACATAGAAAGAAAGTAACTGTTACAATTTTGAATGGAGTTTTGTCCCTGGTTTTCAACTTCTCTTTATTTAATGTTTTACCAAACAATCTTGCTTTTTTAAGCCCCATAAAAAAAACTTTGGAAAATTAACACAGTGGACACTACAGAAATTGCTTGTATCAAGCAATTTCTGCAATATCCATATGGTTTTCAACACCAAATTCAAAGAATTTTTAACTTTCACCAACTTAACCCTTGTCATGCTGAATTAAAATCTATACAGAATTGCTTTAAAATCAAGGGACTGACAGCGCTAGAAGATCTTTACGAGGGCTAATATTCCTTTTGAAAATTTATTACTTAAACATCTCTGATTTAAAAGGGGAGAAACAGGAGGTGTAGACTAAGATCAGACTGCACTTATGTGCAGGTTGATCTTAGTGTATACATCCTGCCAAAATAGGATTCAGCATGACAAGGGTTAATCTATTCCTGCCTTATGATGCTTTTTGACACCTCCAGAAAGATGTTCAGGAGAAAAAAATGTTGAAAACAGATATTGCTATTTCCAAGTAATTTCTACAATTTCTACATTGTTTTCTACCAAGAATGGTAGAGGTATTTTAAATTCTATCAACTTGATATTGTTGTCTTCAATTTCCTTCAAATTGGACCTGTCTAAACTTCTATTGTGTAGGAATGGGTTAAGATTGTCTGCAACTTAGACTAAGCCTAAAATATTGTCATGACTTTTGTAGTAATAGGTTGAAAGTTGATATCTAGTAAAGGAATGTTCATTTCTACTTGCAGGATTGAAGGAAACACTTTGAAGATTAATGTGGATTCTATCTTAGCTGGAGTGAACGCACAACAGGTGGCGCAGCAAGCAGGTGAGTCTGAAAGCTTTTTATCCACAACTAGCAGTGAGAGGAAAATTACCTGTGGCATTGTCTTGCAGTCCACAGGTTTTTATGGGACCAAATTTTGCGAGTTTTCAGACTCACAAATAAGCAATTTAGGACCCTCAAAAGGTTCCTGAATTGAGTCCCATACACGCTTTGGGACTCAACTTCAGAATTGAAGACCAGTGACAGAAGAGTCTGTTGGACAGAATGCAAACCTTACTTGGTGGGAGGGAGATTGATTAGCAAGTTCTTAAAATTTTTGTAGAGCCCTCTTGCTGTGAGTGAGACACAGCTGTCGTTATTACAATGTGCGTCAGTCCTTTCGGATTTTTCTAGAGTATATCCCCTACATTTGGAGGGTAAACTGTGATACTATTCAAAGAGTCTATTCATCGCATAGACACTTAGAACAGTATTGCAATTGACCCTCAATATGTTCTACATTTATGGATAGAATTTCAAAATATCTAGCTCTATTATAAGTATATGTGGCATTTGAAATCAATCTTCAAATAAGTCTTGGAAAAATATTCTTCTTCTAAAGAATTGGGCCTGAGAACCTTAAGATTTTGCATGTAGCATCAGTTCTTGAACCTTTCTGAAAATTGCTAAAAGCATGACTCTAGAGTTACCAGGGCGGAACCCCAGGGGTGGAGGGTGACCTATGTAGTTGATGTAATGGTCTTTTTGATGCCATGATAATTTTAATCTTTACAAAAATGTTTTATATTCAACTTTTTAAACCATTTCTAGATGGCAAAATTTCAGACTGGTGCAAATTGAATGGAGTTGTAGAAGACAATTCAGAATTAATGAAATTTTAGATATTTTTAACTTTTTAAGGTTAATAACATTGTGTAAAATGAAGAAATTTCTTTTTCAATGATTTTACAAAATATTTCCCTAATTGTTTTTCAAGAGGGGCATTATTCAAAGACCGTCATTGTGTGGTAATGAGTTTACATACTGTCTTTGTAGAAGACCTTAGATAGTTCAATGTCTAAAAGTAACTAAGTACATTAGTATCAGGTGAGTGCCTCAGAACCACATTGTCTTCTTATTTGTAACTGATGACATATAATTCCAAAGAAAAAAATTAAGAAGGAATAAAAAAAACTTCTCCAAAGTATTCAAATATATATGGTGGAAAACAGACTAATCTGATTTTAGAATTTCTGTGAAGATTTACCCTGCCTTAAATCCTATCTTGTATTTTGCAGTACTTTATAATAGTACTTGCATATTTGCATTTTCCCTCACAAGCTTGAAACTTTTATATGCTACCCCTGCAAAAAATCAATGCAATCCGGCAATGGGCAATGACTTCTTCCAATAACCTGCTAATTCTAACAATTTTACTTAATAAAGATAGTGAGGATAGGGCTTGATTTTCAGTAAAATTAGGCTATTAACTTCATTTACTGGAAATAGAAGCTAGCAAAAATTACCTTAGCCTCAAAGAAAAATTGCCTTATTAGTGCGGAAATAATTAGCAGCAATTTGGGTCCGCACAAAAAGCAGCCTTGAGCACATGGAAAAAAATCTTGAACTTGATACAATTAATAGCGGATGTCACCCAAGCCTCATTAGTTTGAGTCATATGGTGCTTCCTTCGTCCCAGAGAAGATCCTTTTACTTTTTAGACAAATTTAGTGTCCATATTTTATTGAATTTCCATATTGTAAAACAGTGTCTTGTGGGGTTTTGAAAGTGTATACAAGTATGTTTTTTTTATACTAAAATGGTTCAATGTGGTTTGAAGCATTAGTTAACAATCCCGTTTTTTCCCATTCAAATTTGATTTCTGAAGAATGTTAAAGTTATTGTCTAGTCAAAGAAAGAATTGATTTCTCTAAAGTGTAAGGCTAATTAGCAATAATTGAAGGCTGTATGTATGACAGACAGTCAAGGTTGTTAAGATGGTCTTCAATGCATAAATGATCTGAGGTTGAAGAGTTGTGGGTTTGTCAATTAGCCCTTGTACAATTTAACCCTTTCCCTTTTTTCAAAATTTTAGACCTGTCCAAATTCAAAGGTTTTGCGGATAACATTTAAAGTGGATTTAACTTGAAAAAGATCCATTCAATCGGGTATAAAATATTGTGGAAAAAGAAGAAATTGCTTGTTACAAGCAATTTCTTCTTTTCCCACAATATTTTCTCAAGTTTAAAATCACAGGGACATAAAAAAGGGATTGTATCAAAAATTTGTCTTAGCTTATTACAACACCCTTGTTTAGATACCCCTGAAGATTTATACTGAGGAAAACAATGTGTGAAAAGAAAAAAAAGTTAATTCTCCTTTTCTCACAGGGGTTTTCTCTATATTTTTTTTCAATTTTAGTGCATTTTGAATTCTTGCCTAAATGAATGATTTGAATTGTCAATTATTTCTTTATTGACAATGGAAATCCATCAAATGATTAATTTATATGCAGTAAAACAAGGGAGTTTTCATGGAACATTATTTTAGGGAAAAGATAAATCATCTAAAATTTTATGGGTTATCAAAAATATTCATATTGACTTTATAATAAATAGTTTTGTAGAAACAGATAAGCCACTCTGATTCAAAAGCAAGCCTTTGAAAAAGAAATTTTTGACACTAGCAACAAAAAGTAATGTTAAATCTAAATCCTCAGGGGAGTTGTTCTTATAAGTGACTACTAGTCCACTTTGACAGGGATCCTGGTTCGATCCACTGTTTCTCTAGTCCTTGGGAAGAGACTATTAACCCTTGTCATGCTGAATATAATCCTTGTCTGAATTTACATTAAAATCAAAGGATTGAAAGAGATGGAAGCAGTAGTTAAAGGGTCAAAAATCATTAAATTGAAAATTAAATTTAAAAACATTTCTAAATTGAAGGAGTCAAACAGGAGGTGTAGACTAAGATCAGACTGCACATAAGTGCAGTCTGATCTTTGTTTATATCTCAAGTCCCAAAGCAGAAATATTCTGGGTTCAGCATGACAAGGGTTAACTGAGGCCCAGTCTCCATATGACCTTGGTCATTGAGCCGGATGTAAAACTTTGTACAATCAACCATCAATTTAAAACCATCAAATAGAAACAATAAGAGGGCTGAGTAAAAAGTTTGTGGATTTGTTTATAAAATCTTAACTTCTTGGAAGTTCGAAAGAAAGAAAAAAAGTATGAAGCAAATTGGTCTAAACATATAACAAATATCATTGGTTTCTGTAATAATAGGGAGAGTAATCTTTACAGGTTGTGACATCATATTCTTAAATCTTTCCTGTTCAATCCCTAGTTTTTACGTCCCTGTAGTTTTATGATTGAGAAAACCTTGTAGAAAAAGAAGAAATTGCTTGTAACAAGCAATTTCCTAATTTTATACGCCGCCACAGGCGGTCGTATATTGGCATCATCTTCTCCATCTGTCCGTCCTTTCCATCCATCCGTCCGTCAATCTGTCCTTCTGTTCATATGTATGTCCACTTTTCTCGTGAGCGCAACTCCTCCCAAGTTTCTGGTTGGATCTTTTGGAAACTTGGTCAATCTTATCACCTTAATTGGTAGATATGCATGAAGTAAGGATTTTATGGTTCATTGGTTTTTGCCTCAGTTATGCCCCCTTAAAACTTAGAATCTGGGGCTTATTGGAATTGTAGCCTTGTGAATGCAACTCCTCCTAACTTTTTGTTTTGATTTAAATGAAACTCGGTCAAAGTCATCACCATAATTTGTAGATGTACATGGATCAAGCATTATATGGTTCATTAATTTCCCTGAATTATGCCCCCTTAAAACTTAGTATCTGGGGCTTATTGAAATTACAGCCTTGAGAATGCAACTCCTCCTAACTTTTTGTCTTGATTTAAATGAAACTTGGTCAATGTCATCACCATAATTTGTAGGTGTACATGGATCAAGGATTTTATGGTTCATTGATTTTGCAAGAGTTATGCCCCTTGACACTTAGTCTCTGGGCCCAGTCATTCTTCGTTTCCCACTATATTTTTCAAAATGTTTATCCTGAAGGGCATTAAATGGTTAGATTGTGAGGGATTTGGAGGCCTCTCATGGTAGTCAATTTCAAGACTTGTCAAATATCTCTTCCTTGATTCTATACTCCCTAAGGCCGAGCATATAGCCACCACTTAATCTCATCTGTCTGTTAGTCCTTCAGCCTTTCCAGCCGTCTTTCTGCCTTAATATCGCCACAACTCTTGGGCCAAATTGAATGAAACTTCAAATGTAAATTCCTTATGGTAATGCGCCAACACAATTTTCCCAGTTTTTTTTATAGTTCAAAGGTCTAGATCACAGTTCAAGGTCAAACATTAAAATTGAAATTGTCCTGAGAATACCTCCTATAATTATGGATGGATTTTGAAATAACTTTGAACAATTTTTCTCTATCATTAGTTTGATGTACCTGCTGAATTTTTTCAGGGTAGCTCAGAGACCAAGGTCACAGCTTAAGGTCAAATATTAAAATTAAGCATGTCTGGAGCATAGCTCTTTCAATTATGGATGGATTTCAAAAAAAAAATGGCTCAATTGTTCTTTAAAATGAGAAGATGTATCATTTGAGAAAAAAATCGGAAAGCTCCAAGCTCAAAGCTCAAGGTCAAATGTTAACATCAAGCATGTCCAGAGCTTAGCTCCTAAAATAATTGATGGATTTTGAAATTAACTAACAATTGTTCTCTATCATGAGTAGATTTGCCATGAAAAAAAAAAGCTCAAAGGTCATAGCTCAAGGTCAAATATTAAAATTAAGGATGTCTAGAGCATAGTTCCTTCAATTTTGGATGAATTTCGATATAACTTGTCACAATTGTTCTTTATTATGATAAGATCTGCCATTTGGAAAAAAAAAATCTGAAAGCTAGAGGTCACAGTTGAAGTCAAACATAAAAATTTAAGCATGTCTGGAGCATAGCTCCTAAAACTTTGGATGCATTTCGAAATAACTTTGCACGATTGTTCTCTATCATGAGAAGATGTACCATTTGAAACAAATTTTCAAGTTACTAAGCTGCAAGGTCACAGCTCAAGGTCATATATTGAAATTTATCATATCTGGAATACGCAAGCTTAAAGCCGCATCTCTGTCTGTCAGTCCGTCCGAATCCTTTTCCCAATTTATTCTATACTTTCTGTGATAGGACTATTTTTGAGGAGCAAAATCCAACTCTGATTGCTCCTGTCTTCCCATTTCTCTTAAGTCATGAAGTACACGGTTCGATCCCTGACTCCTGCTAATAGTGAGTGATTCCTTTCGACCTTTTTCTCCCACAAAAGGACGGATAGTGGTAAACCAAAATGGATGATTAGCTGGAAGCTCAGAAAGGATGTAGTGGTAGTGACTGGTGTTAGAAATACCAAGAATCTACTGAAATAGTGTTAAAGTGGCGTTAATCAATCAACTAAGAAGCAATTCAATTTCAACTGTTTTGCATCAAACCCTTGTTGTTACAAAAATTGTTCAGTTTGTCAAACCCTTTGTCACTTTCTTTTGTTGGATTTGTATATGTTTCTCTGTAAGTAAAAAGTTTGTATAAAAGCCAGTGGGGAGAAACAGGCCCTATAGCGTCCCTTGTTAACATTGCTTTTCCAAACTTTTTTATGTGTGGAATGGGTTTAAAACAAATTTCAATACCTTTGCAAAAATGCATTCTGCTTATTAATCTGAAATTTTTGTTTTCTAGTAATAAGGTTTTTTGATAAGAAAATAGTGCTTTTGAATGCATTAAGGAATAAAAATCATGTTATGAATAATTCATTAAGTTTTTCATGATAATTATTTAATTTTGATTTTTATCCAGGTTATTAACTTTGTTTTTTTGAGAAAGTATCATTTTTAATGAATCTTTAATTTTAATGCATTTAACCCATTACCAAATGATCCAAGTCTAACTAGCTCAGTGGCAAATGGACTGTGCTCTCAATCCTGATTTTGGGGGTTTAAAGCTTGCTTAACAAACATTCTTTCCCATAATTAACCCTTTACTGTAAAATCACTGGTATTTACATCCTTGTGATTTTATACTTGAGAAAACATTGTGGGAAAAGAAGAAATTGCTTGTAACAAGCAATTTCTTCTTTTTCCACAATATTTTCTACCCTACTGAATGGTTATTTTTCAAATTAAATCCGCTATAAATTGTCGTCTGCAAAACCTTTGAAATTGGACGAGTCTAAAAAAATTTAAAACAGGAAAGGGTTAACAAAAGTCATCATGACAGGCATTTTAGCCAATTCCCACACAATAAATTTCAGACTGGTCAAAATTGAAAGGAGATGCAGACAATAATTTAAAGGTCTTAATGAGAGTCAATATTTCTTTTGTAAATTGGTTATTTAAACAACCCTGGCTTTTTGGGATCAAACAGGAGGGGTCTGTCAGAAGACCAAGATCAGACTGCACTTATATACAGGCAGACCTTCTTTACCTCCTGCAAAAACAGAAATATTCCAGGCTCAGCATGACTAGGGTTAATGTCTCATCATGGGCAAATGATAAGTAGAGCAAGTATGTGAGATGAGAAGTGGCTGGAGCTCCTAACCATGGATTCCTGGTAGTTCACACACCAGTACTACCACTTCATCCTTATCTTACCTCCAGCTGCTTACTCCACTTAGCTGTACAATTTACTTACTCATCTTGATGATACATGCTGGCATTATTGAGTGCGATTACTGATAAGCCAGCAAAAACTTTCAGTCCTTTGATTTATACTATAAATTATCAGTTTATTATTACCAAAAGTTGGTGCTTGCAGTACTTTCAGCCCTTTGATTGCCATTCATTTCTGAAGAAAACTTTTTATTCAGCTTGACATGCATAAAATCTTTTTCAGAATTGCATTACAATCAAAGGACTGAAAGTAATGTTGGCACTAACTATTGATAATTTTCCATTGAAAATCAATCTCTTTGAACAACTCTTGTCTAAAAGGGAGAAAACATGTTGTTATATGCTGCCGGAGGCGGTCGTATAATTGGCGTCATCTTCTCCGTCTGTCCGTCCATCCGTCCGTACGTACCTACATACGTCCACTTTTCTCGTGAGCGCAACTCCTATGTTTCTGGACAGATCTTTATGAAACTTGGTCAATGTAATCACCTTAATTGGTAAATGTGCATGAAGCAAGGATATTATGGTTCATTGATTTTGGCCTCAGTTATGCCCCCATTAAACTTAGTCTCTGGGGCCTATTGAAATTGCAGCCTTGTGAATGCAACTCCTCCTAAGTTTCTGTCTGGATCTAAATGAAACTTGGCGAATGTTATCACCTTAATTGGTAGATTTGCATGAAGTAAGGATTTTATGGTTCATTGGTTTTTGCCTCAGTTATGCCCCCTTAAAACTTAGTCTCTGGGGCTTATTGAAATTGCAGCCTTGTGAATGCAACTCCTCCTAAGTTTCTGGCTGGATCTAAATGAAACTTGTTTGATGATATTACCTTAATTGGTAGATGTACATGAAGTAAGGATTTTATGGTTCATTGGTTTTTGCCTCAGTTATGCCCCCTTTAAAATTAGTATCTGGGGCTTATTGAAATTGCAGCCTTGTGAATGCAACTCCTGAACTTTTGTCTCGATTTAAATGAAATTTGGTCAATGTTATCACCATAATTTGTAGTTGTACATGGATCAAGGATTTTATTGTTCATTGATTTTTGACAATTTAAAAAGGTAGTCTGCAAATGTTTTAAACAGCAGCAAAGTTGGCGGCGTATATTGTGACTATGGCACTCTTGTGTAGACTTAGATCCGACTACACAGGTGTGCAGGCTGATTTTTTACCTCTTGCAAAAATAGGAATACTCTTGGTTCTGCATGACCATGCTTAAATTTGTACATTTTTATATACACCAATCACCACAGGATTTTCCACAAAGTTCCCCTTGTGACACACCTGTAGATATTTTTAGGATTGCTTTTAAGCTGTTCAAAGTTGTCTGGTAATTGATTCAGAAAGTCCTTACTGCCTCATTGAAGAGCGCTCTTAATTTAGAGCTCAGGAATTATGATGATAAGAAGAAGGGACATTAAACTCAAAATCAATGGTTAATGCATGATCAATTAAAAGATAGGCCTGCTGTGGAAATGACAGCTAAATTATGCTTCATCGAGATTTGTAAATGGATTAAAATCTTGCAATTTACTCATGCTTTTAACTCAATCTCACATATTGGTATTGATGGTTCACTCTTTTTATCCCTTTCCTGTTCAATCCATGGTTTTTGTGTCCTTGCGTTTTTGTACTTGAGAAAACATTGTGGAAAAAGCCCAAATTGCTTGTAACAAGCAATTTGTTCATTTTCTGCAATTTATGCAACTCCTTTGAATTTGGACTAGTCTAAAATTTTGTTGTCTGGTTATGGTCTGGGAATTTGTTTGAATAGGTGTTTAGCTGGGAGAAATAATTTCCTGAGGATAGCCTTTTTTTCTCCCTGAAAGACGAGCATGCAGTCGTCACTACGTCCATCCGTCATTCCGTCCTTCATTCTGTACCTCAATTCATCATTTTGTAAATCCGTCTGTTGCGATTCTCCGCAACTCTTTGGCCAAACTAGAGGAAACTTAACATGTAAATTCCTCATGATATTGCACAAACACGTTTTGGATAGCTCCAAGGTCAGGGTCACTGTACAAGGTCAATCATTAAAATTGGGCTTGTCCAGAGCATAGCTCTTGAATTATAGATGGTTTGAATATAACTCAATACAATTGCTCTTTATCATGAGTAGATTTACCATTTGAAAGAAATTTTCAGATAGCTCCAAGGTCAAGGCCACAGCACAGCTCAAGGTCAAACATTAAGATTAAGCAGGTCTGGAGCTTACCTCCTACAATTATGTATAGATTTCAAAAGAACTTAATTGAACAACTATTCTCTATCATTATTAAATGTGCCATTTGAATTAAATTTTCAGATAACACCAATGTCAAGGTCAATTTAGTTAAATGTTAAAATACTGCTTACCTGGAGCTCCTACAGTTATGGAAGGATTTCAAAATAACTTGCCATTAACCATTTGAATAAATTTTCAGACAGCTCCAAGGTCAAGTTCACAGCTTAAGGTCAAGCATTATCTGGAGCTTATCTCCCACATTATGGATTGGTTCCAGTTCTTTTTTTGCACAAATATTCTCCATCATGAGTAGATTTGTCATTTGAAACAAATATATTCAGATAGGTCTAAATTAATAGGTCAGGTTCAATGTTGAAATACAGCCTTTGCAGGCTTGACATCACTGGTCAGTGGACAACCATTCTAGTTAACTCCACTGGCTGACAGCCAGCGAGCTATTATGGCGTTGTGTCCGTCGTGCGTTTGTCCATCTGTCCGTTAACTTTTACTTTAAAAATCTTCTCCTCAGAGAGTACTGAAGAGAATTCAACCAAATTTCACAGAAATGATTCTTGGGTGACCCTTTATCATATTCCTTCAAAGAATTTTGGTCGGATGAAAAACATGGCTTTAATGGGCGGGGCTAATTTCCATTTATGGTGAAAACTTTAAAAATCTTCTCAGAAACCAATTTATTGATTTCAACAAATTTTACAGGAATGATCATTGGGTGACCCTTTATCAGATTCCTTCAAAAAATTTTGATCGGATGAATTACACAGCTTTAATGGGAGGGGCTAATTTCCATTTAAGGTAAAACCTTTAAAAATCTTCTTCTCAGAAACAAATAGATGGTTTTCTACCAAAATTAACAGGAATGCTCATAGGGTGACCCTTTATCTGATTCCTTCAAAGAATTTTGATCACATGAAAAACATAGCTTTAATGGGCGGAGCAAATTTCCATTTATGTTGAAAACTTTAAAAATTTTCTTCCCAGAAACCAATACATGGATTTCAACTAAATTTTACAGGAATGCTTATTGGGTGACCCATTATCAGAATCCTTCAAAGAATTAAGATCAGAGGAAAATCTTGGCTTCAATGTTCCATATATGGTGAAAACTTTGATTTGTTTGTTTGAATGGCGTTTTACGCCGCTTTCAACAATCTTTCAGTTATATCGTGGCAGCTGGAGCACCTAACAATGGAATCCTGGTATTTCTCACACCAGTACTACCATTACATCCTTTCCTAGCCTCCAGCTGCTATCCCACATAGGTCTGTGATTATCCACCCTTTGGTGAGAGACAAATAGTCGGAAAGGATGAGTGCCGCCGTCGGGAATCGAACCGGATGAAAACTTTGAAATTCCCCTTCTAAAAAACCAATGGATGGATTTCAACCAAATTTTGTGGGAATGCTTATTTGGTGACCCTTTATCAGATCCCTTCAAAGAATTTTGATTGGATGAAAAACATGGCTTTAATGGGCAGAGCTAATTTTCATATATGGTGAAAACTTTAAAAATCTTCTTCTCCGAATCCAATTGATGGATTTTTACCAAATTTTAAGGAATGCTTTTTGGGTGACCCATTATCAGATTCCTTCAAAAATTTTGATTGGATGAAAAATATGGCTTTAATGAGCTGGGCAAATTTCCATATATGGTGAAAACTTCTCAGGAATGATAAATAAATTCAGGCCGGTGGAGCGAATCAGGCACTCAAGTGCCTCTAGTTTTTATGCTCCCAAAATTAGAAATACCACATTTTTTTCTTTTTCTTTGTTACTTCAAAATTCCTGAGGTCTATCTATCCTTAACCAATTCCCACACGATAAAAATTTAGACCAGTCCAAATTCAAAGAAGATGCAGATGACAATTTCAGGTTGATGAAATCTTAATAATATTTGTCTTTTAGGGTAGAAAACATTGAGGAGAATGAAGAAATTGCTTGTAACAAGCAATGGCTTCATTCTCCACAATGTTTTCCAAAGCTTTCATGATTAGGGGCGATTTAAAGCGTCATTGTGTGGGAATGGGTTAAGGCATATAAAAGGGGAATGAATACAAGAATTCACAAAGGGTACCCCCCCAAAATGCTTGATATACAGAATATTCCATTAAATAGCAAGTACCAATAATTACCTTTTAGTTATCAATAAGAAACACTTTTCCTAGGATATTTTATACTTTTTGAGACAGGGCTATGTTCCAGGAGCATAATCCGTCTCTGACGGCTCTTGTTTTTTCAAAACGCTAAATTTGTATATCTACCCATTACCAAATAATAAAATTTTGGCCTGTGTCAAATTCAATTCTCATGCTAAACCTAGAATATTTTTGTTTTGACAGGAGGTAAAGACAAAGATCAACCTGAACATATGTGTAGTCTGATCTTAGTCTACATCACCTGTCTATCCTTATGAAGCAAAAATGGTTTAAAGAAATTACGTGTAGTTTTCAAAGAAATATTGACCCACAATCAAGTAACCCAGTGCTTTCAGTCCTTTGATTTTGATGCAATTCTGAGAAACCTATTTATTCAGCATGACAAAGGGTAGAATTCATGAAGTATCATGTTTGCTGAGGTTAAATGTGACAGAATACATATTGGATTCTTATACCGTGCAACAGCATTTTCCACAGAATTTCGAATTAATCTGAACAGGCTTGAGTATTAAATTACTGCTTTGTGAGGCTAACTGTCAATTAACCCATTCCAACTCAATCCCTCCTTTTTACGCCCCTCAATAAAACAGTTTTAAAAGACATTGTGGAAAATGAAGAAATTGCTTGTGACAAGCAATTTCTTCATTTTCCACAATGTTTTCTATCCCAAAAGATGAAAAAAATTAATATTCCATCAACTTGAAATTGTTGTCTGCAGCTTCTTTCAATTTTGACCAGTCTAAAATTTTGTCGAGTGGGAATGGGTTAAAGATGAAAAACTACTCACTGTTACTTTACAAGGAGTGTTTTGGGGAAATCTCATATTTGTTATCTAAAAACTTTGAAAAAATCCAAGGTTTTCCTAAAGCATTTTTCCATAAAAGAGAAAGTATTATGATTACTTTACTTCTCTATGTTTATCAGTATTTCTTAGAAAATATGGAAATTTGAGTCAATACAGAATTTGATAATTCTTTTATTAACCCATTCTGTCAAAATCCCATTTTATTTTTGTCTCTAATGATAAAAGGTTTGGAAAAAAAAACATAATTGTTGTCTGCAACTTCTTTAAATTTTGACCAGTTTAGAACTTTGTTTTGTTGGAAAGGTTTAACTGCAGTTCAGACTTGTCTGAATTGAAAGACGCTGCAGATGACAATTCAAAGTTGATGAAGTTTTAGATTTTTCCTTTTTCTGGGTAGAAAACTTTGTGAAAAATGAAGAAATTGCTTGTAACAAGCAATTTCTCCATTTTACTCAATGTTTTCTTGGTGGTTTTTTTCTTGAGGGGTGTCCAAAAGGGTCATTGTGTGGGATTGGGTTAACTAGACAAAGATACTTTTTAACGCCTCTCAATACAAGACAAGCAATTTCTTCATTTTCCACAATGTTTTCTACCCCAAAAGACATTGATTTTAAATATTTTATCAACTTAAAATTGTTGTCTGCAACTTCTTTGAATTTGGACTAGTTTAAAAATTCATCTTTAGGTAATGTTAACCCCTTTCCACTCAGTGACGCTTTTGGACGCCCCTCAAGTAAAACAATTGCGAAAACATTGAGTAAAATGAAGAAATTGCTTATTGCATGCAATTTCTTCATTTTCCACAATGTTTTCTACCCAAAAAGTTGAAAAAATCTAAAATTGTATCAACTTGAAATTGTTGTCTGCAGCTTCTTTCAATTTGGACAAGTCTAAAATTTAATTGTCTGGTAATGGGTTAAAATAGTCAACAGGAAATATATGTAAAACTATCTAGTTAGAATAATTATTTCGGATTGAAAAACCTTCAACACCCTCTGTTTATGCCCCCCCCTTTCAATAAAATAAGCTCAGGAAGACAATGAGGAAAATGCAAAAGTTGTGTAATTAAATATTTTTTTCTATCCAGAATGACTGAGGAATTGATTGATTGATTGAATGGGGTTAATGCTGCTTTTAACAGTATTTCAGTCATATCCAGGCGACTTGAGCACCTAACAATGGATTCCTGGTATTTCTCACACCAGTACTACCACAACATCCCCTTTCCTGCCTTACGATTATTCACCCATTGGATGGAGAAATGGAAAGTTCTATCAACTTGATATTCTTGCCTGTTTCGATTTGGACATGTCTAAAACTTGGATGTCTGTGTAGTTAATGTTAAAACAGTAAACAGGAAATATATGTTAAACTTTATAGTTCAATTTTTGATTAAAGTAGAAATTTCTCCTTTTGTCACAGTCAGTAACAGTTTTCCATTAAATCCTGATTGGTGTAGTAATAATAGTTAATGAATTTATTTGTTGTTGTTTTTTTCAGACACTAACAAGCTAGATATAGAGAAAGCCACAGGATACAAGTTTCTGGGAACTGGATTTGGAGATGTGGTAAGTTCAATTTTTAGCTTAGCTGTTTTGGGAGAAAACCGGAGGTATTGTGATCACCTTGGCGTCGCGTCGGTGTTGGTCGTAAGTTCAATTTATAGCTCGGCTGTTTTCGGAGAAAACCCGAGGTATTGTGATCATTGGTGTTGGCATTGGTGTCACAAACTTTAACCTTGGTCATATCTCTGTTGTTATTGAAGATATCCTCAAGAAACTTTGCATGTGTATTGACCATCACAAGAGCTATCTAGACTATCAAGGGGGATAACTCTTAAAGCGTTTTGTAATAGTTATGCCCCTTTTTCGCCTTAGAATTTTTGCATTATCCAGCACCTGCAGCCAAGCGTTGGCATCCATGGGTGGTACTCTTGTTTATTCTCTTATCATACCTCCAAGCTACAAAGTAGAGAGGGGGGCTATATTGGTTTCACATGATGTCTGTCTGTCAGTCTGTGGGTCCTTCCGTAGACTTTAACTGCTCTAACTTTAGAAAACATTGAACTAAAATCATGAAACTTCATACAATTGTTACTTATGATGGAAGGAATTGCCCCATTACTAATGGTTCACATAGGTCAAAAGTCAAGGTCATAATTGAACTTTGATCGAAAACCATTTCTGTGCTCTAAGTGATAAGTCATTTGACCAAGGACATTGGGTAAAAAGCTAAGCAAGTTCTAGAACATTATAACTTGAACTTGAGAATTGAACTTATAGAACATTCAAGAACTAATTCTTGAACTTTTTTGCAGGGGAGATGTTGACTTTATCGTATGGCATTATCTTGTCTATGAATTAAAATCTTAATGAATTTTGCTCCTTAGGTAAAAGGTGTCCTATAATTTTCTTCAAGAAAAAATTATTGTTTAAAAGTGAGCAATCCAAGGCTATTATAACCCTTTTGTTTAACATTTATTCTAAGTTCCCCCATATTAGTGTGCTCTTGATATTTTTAAATCTAGTTCAAATGTGCCTTGTAACCCAAAACCAAATGAAAATTTTAGACTGGTTTGTAAATTTTATTTGTTTTGTGGGGTAGAAAATATTGTGAATAATGAAGAAATTGCTTGTTATAAGCAATTTCTTCATTCTCCACAATGTTTTCAAACAATGTATATCTTCAGAGCATCAAAAAGCATGATTGCTTCGGAACGTGTTAAGTAATTTTGAAGAAGTAATATTTTCCAAAATATACAAGTGTATTACAGGGATATTTTGGGAGCGTGTAAGATTCCCCTCATATGTTTGTTTTGTTGGGTAGAAAATATTGTGAATAATGAAGAAATTGCTTGTTATAAGCAATTTCTTCATTCTCCACAATGTTTTCAAACAATGCTTATCTTCAGAGGCATCAAAAAGCAGGATTTAGTGGGAATGTGTTAAGTAATATTGATGAAGTAATGTTTCCAAAATATACAAGTGTATTACAGTGATATTTTGGGAGCGTGTAAGATTCCCCTCATCAGCTAATGACTACAGGGTCAGTGATTTGAATTTCTATTTCGACAAATAGGGGCACCTACAGACATCCATTAGCGTATGTCTCCCAACATCCAATGTCATTTACGTTGCCATGGTGACGGTAATGAAAGTAAGGAAACCATTGAAATGCAAATATAGATTTTGAATTATCAACCCAAAGAGTTTCTCAACCCTTTCCCCAATAATTGAGATCTTGTGAGGTTTCGTGGTAACAGGGTACTATTCTATAACCCTTTTGCAATGCGCATACTCTTTCACCAAGAAAAATATAAGGGCAGTTGCCAACATTCTTTTTAGTTACTAGATTAAAAAAAAATAGAAGAACCCATATATAAATAAGATAGAAAATACAGTAAAAAAGTAAGATAGCTTGTTTGAAGCCTCATGCCCACAATATTATTCAAAGTACTCTTTTAAAATACAAAATTGTTTGATAATAGTTAAAAAATAATTGGATATTTTTTCTCCACCGAGTTTCACAAATGGTCACTGTTTTTAGCTCACCTGAGCAAAAAGTCTGTCTGTCTTCAGTCAAGAATTTCTTTAAAAAACATCTCCTCCCAAACCACATGGTCAATTTTCAGGGTGTCAAAAAGAGGGATTGGGTAGTAGTGGGTTAATGGCCCTGTCACAGCTTAATGCTTTAGTCAGTGAGTGCCAATGCTTTAGTCAGTGTGTGCTAGTGCTTTAGTCAGTGAGTGCCACTGCTTTAGTCAGTGAGTGCCACTGCTTTAGTCAGTGTGTGCCAATGCTTTAGTCAGTGAGTGCCAATGCTTTAGTCAGTGAGTGCCAGTGCTTTAGTCAGTGAGTGCCAATGCTTTAGTCAGTGAGTGCCAATGCTTTAGTCAGTGAGTGCCAGTGCTTTAGTCAGTGTGTGCCTAATGAGTTCAAGAAATCACCTCTAAAAATTGGTGTATGCTGCTTGCCCAAAAATGTTTTTCTAATTTTCAGCCCGCTCTACATGTTAAACACATTAATCCTTGTCATGCTGAATAAATACATTTTGGAATGGCATCAAAATCAAAGGGATGAAAGTACTGGTAGTACTTGTTTTTCACTCATAAATATTCTTATGAATTTTAATTTCATAAAAAAATTGCATGAAAAAGACAAACAGTAGGTGTAGACAAAGATCAGACTGCACTTATATTATTTGTCATGTTAACCCTTGTCGTGCTGAATTAAATGCTTTTTCAAAACAGCATGAAAATAAAAAGCCTTAAAGCATGGAAAGTACTATTTCTAATTCTATATTTATTTTGATAATTAAATTTCATAAACAACCCTGGCTTAAAAGGGACGAGCAGGTGGTGTAGACAAAGGTCAGACTGAACTTATGTGCGGGCTGAACTTTGTCTATACCTCATGCATAAACAGGAATATTCCTGGTTCAGCATGTCAAGGGTTAAAGTGTGAGGAATATACCCATAGCGTATCTAACATGTTGGAAGAGAGTGATTTAAAACCAAACACATTTGGCACACTCTTGCTAAAGCGATAAGGTTTGACAGAGCCATAAGATAAGCTTACAAGGAAAAATCTCATGATCAATCAAATCTGTATGAAATCTACTTGTATTAACCAATTACCAGATGACAAAATATTAGACGGGTCCAAAATCAAAGAAGTAGTAGACAATACATGAAAGTTAATGAAATTTTAGACTTCTTTTTTTGGGGGGGGGGGGGGGAGGGGGGGTAGAAAGCAATGTTGATAATGAAGAAATCTATTAACACATTACATGATGACAATATATTAGACGGGTTCAAAATCAAAGAAGTTGCAGAAGGCAATTTAAAGATGATTGGATTTTAAAACTCTATGTTTTGGGAGCAGGGTGGGGGTGTTTGGGTAGATGTCCTTTATTTTATGAGCTTCAAAAGGCGGGATTTTGTGGGTATGGGTTAAGATTTTCATAGTTCTGAATTTCTAAACTGCACATTTGTAAGACAGGGTTTTATTGAACTGATTATCTTTATCTGGGGAGAAATTTGGGTTTTCTAGGCCAGAAGGTAATTTGTCCTTTAGTCTAATCTGGTACAAGTGTTTGGTTCTAGAACCATGTCAATGGGCTTTTTAACCCTATACTGTTTTCCAAAATTTTAGACCTCTTCAAATTTAAAGGTTTTGCAGACGAAAATTTAAAGTCAATTTTTATTTAGATGGATAGAAAATATTGAGGAAAAAGAAGAAATTGCTTGGTACAAGCAACTTCTTCTTTTTCCACAATATTTTCTCAAATAAAAACCTTGTAGACCAGGGATTGAACAGGAAAGAGTAAACCCCTTCCTATATAAACCACGGATTTCACAACACTGTGATTTGAGAAAACATTGTGGAAAAAGGAGAAACCTCTTGTAACAACCCTTACTTATTTAACCTTTTTTAGCAGTATTTGATATATACTCTGCAACTTCTTTCAATTTTAGCTAGTTTAAAAATTTGTCATCTGTCAAAATGTGTGGTGGTAATGTGTGATTTAGGCCGCTTATGTGAAAAAGGGGGGGTTAACCCTTTCCAGTTCAGTCCCTGGTTTTTACTATCCTATTATTTCACAATTGACAAAACATTGTAGAAAAACGAAAAAGAAATTTCTTGTCACAAACAATTTCTTCTTTTTCCACAATATTTTCTACCCTACCACTTGATTGTCTTTTCAAATTAAATTGACTTTAAATGTTCATCTGCAAAACCTCCAAAATTGGATTGATCTAAAATATTGTAAAACAGGAAAGGGTTAATGCAAAATTTCTTGTCAACACATCTCCTTCATTTGTGGAAAAATTTCAATGAAATTATCACAGAAAGTTTGTAGTCACTTGACCTTGTGCATACTGATCAGTTTTGCCATTTTTGGCTGCGTAACAGAATCTTTAATACTTCTTATGGGTCTGGACTAATGACTGTCCTTATATTAGAAGTCAACCCAACAAAATTCGTTAATGATAATAGACTGTATAACTTTCTTTGTTAACTGAGAAAACTGTTGAGTTGCATCTATTTGTCTGCAGTAAGTTAATTCAAACAGACCACAAGATTTTGAATAAGTAGCAAAGAACTGTTTTCCATTACGCATTAGGTAGAATAAAAGGAAATAAATTCAGCATTTTTTTCCAGAATCCATTAGGCTTTAGTATGTCACAAAAGATGGAAGAAAATAATTACAAAGACCTAAATATACTTACCCTTTTTCTAAAGTATTGTACCCATTGACACAGTTAAGTATACGTAAGTTTGTTCTTATAACCCATTACCTGGTGGAAACAAAATTTTAAACTGGTCCAAATTTGAAGATGTTGCAGACAACACTTTTTGTCGAGCCTGCTTGGGGTGAGCGAGACATTATATGAGTTGTCACTATGAAAATTCTATGTATGTGCGTTAGTGTGTTAGTCCGTCTGTCCGTCCGAAAATGGCCGTACAATTACTCCTGATTTTATGGATGGATTTCAAAATAACTTGCGACAATCATTCTCCATCATGAGTAGATGTGCCATTTGAAAGAATTTTGGGATAGTTCTAATGTCAAAGTCACAGCTCAAGGTCAAACACTAAAATTGTAATTGTCAAGAGCATTTCTCGTACAATTATGGATGGATTTTAAAATAAATTGACACATTTATTCTCCATCATGAGTAGATGTGCCATTTGAAAGAACTTTATGGATAGCTTCAAATTCAAGGTCAAAGCTCACGGTAAAACACAAATTGATGGTCAAGGTCAAGTTGATGGTCAACACTTTGCGGGCTTGACAGCCGTTGTCCTGGGACAACCATCTTGAAATTGGACAAATCTTTGTGTTATTAGGTTGAAAACATTGTGGATTATTAAGAAATTCCTTATAACAAGCAATTGCTGCATTTTCCAAAATGTTTTACAAAGCTTTTTTCTTGATGGCATAAAAAAGAAGGTTTGTGTGGGATTTGGTTAAATCAACATGTCAAGCAGATATGGGGTAACACCAGTCTGAATTTAATTGGCATTTCTCAACAAAAATTCTCAACTTGTCTGGAAGAGATATTCCAATGTGTACCAACAACACAGGATTAGGTAATTATTTTCAAAATCATTGAAAATCAAATACATCCACCCTTTTCTATTCTGGTACTCTTTTCAAGGTCATAGTGAAAGGTCAGAAGACAATTGCAACCTAGTACATATAACATAAATGACCATTACATTAGATAATTTTTTTTTCTTCACTCGGAATCACAAACTAAATTTTTAGTATTTTCACAATTATTTGAAAATATAATTTTTCATTCCTTCAATTCATCTTTTTTAACTCTACCAGAAGACAAGAATTTTAAAACTGAAAGAAGTTACAGATCATAATTTCAAGTTTGTATTTAAATATTTCAGTCTTTCAGGGATAAAACATTGGGATAAAATTGAAGGAATTGCTTGTGACAGGCAATGTCTTTATTTTCCATTTTTGAGGTTCTTAAAAAGTTTGGTGAGTTGTGTGTGTGTGGGGGGGGGGGGGGGGCTGAGAACAATAGAATTTCAAGTAGATTTAATTATGAAGGGATCTGAGAAGTAAAAGTAAACCTCAGTCTGAAAAGCAAAGAAATTGAAAAAATTATTTTGATGACTCAAATAATACTAGCTTTTTGGAAAGGGGGTATTTACAATAGAATTAAAAAAGATATAATTAGGAAAAGGACTGAAGAAGTAAAAAATTGTCAAGCAAAGAAATTGGAGAATTAACCCTTTTCTGTTCAATCCCTGATTTTATAATTAAGAAAACATTGTAGAAAAAGAAGAAATTGCTTATAATAAGCAATTTCTTCTTTTCCACAATATTTTCTAACTAACTGAATGTTGCTTTTCTCCAAAATGATTTTGCTTTTATTTCTTGTCTGCAAATCCATTGAATTTGAACAGGTCTAAATTTTGAAAAACAGGAAAGGGTTAACCTTATCTGCTCAAACTAATACAAGCTCTAGCCCTCCTGCAGAGATATTGTACGCCATGTCCATTTTCAGTGTACATCATATATGAAGGCCATTAGTCCCTGCAAAGAAATCAAAGGGACGACATGTGAGGAGGCTGGGATTTCAAGCATCTTCGTTGAGATCTCACAGGAAATAGGCAGATTAGTAGCTCAGCATGATCACAAAATCGGGATAAAAGGAATACTCGAAGCGAGTCATTTTCTTGACATAAACACGGTGTTTTTGTTTCAGAGGAATCCGATTTCCAATTTTACATCCTAATCCTGAATGTTCCATGATATTAGAAATTGTTGAACTTGAAACTTACTGAACCCTTACCACACGTTTCAGAGATTTAGCCCATTAACCTATTACAAGATGACAAAATTTTAGATTGGACCAAATTGAAAGAAGATGCAGATGACAATTTCTAGTCTATGACATTTAAAAAATCTATGTCTTTTTGAGTAAAATAGATTATGGATAATGAAGAAATTGTTTGTAACAAGAATGTCTTCCTTTTACAAAATGTTTTTCAAATCTTTTTCTTGAAGGGTAGGAATATGTGGGAATGTGTAAAAACATAAACATTAGATTTAAGCCATTCCCATGCAATTACGCTTTTAAACGCCCCTCAATATGAAAGCTTTGGAAAACATTGTGGAGAATGAAGAAACTGCTTGTTACAAGCATTTTCTTCACTTTCCACAATGTTTTATACCCTGAAAGACAAAGATTTTGAAGATTTCATCAACCTAGCATTGTCTTCGGCAACTTCTTTGAATTTGGACTGGTCTAAAATTTTCTTGTGTGGGAATTGGTTAAAGAATAAAACAGCAACTTCTGGATAATTGATCTATCAGTGGCTCTACCCGGCCCATTGACTCCAACAGGAAGTTCCTCTGCATATATACTATATAATATAATATCAGGTAGCATGTAACAGAAAAGTAGATTGGTTGCTTTGCAACTTTAACATGGTCATTTAGCTTTAAAAGGCTGTATTATGATGTATAAGTTGTCAAACCAATAAAAATGCTTCATATAAATGGCGGCCAATGTCATAGTTCAAAGTTAACTTCCAGTCTAAATGAACAGTTTCATTGGTTGACTTATTATTAGACTGACAGCTACGATTGGTCAATTGAAACAAAACATGTTTACAAATTTGTGTTGCTATTAACCCATTCCCACATGATAAAATTTTGACTGGTCCAAATTGTTAGTAACTGCAGACGACAATATAAAGTTAATGAAATTTGAAAATATGTCATGCTGGGTTGGTTGAAACTTTGTGGGAATTGAAGAAATTGCTTGTAACAAGCAATTTCTTCATTTTCCACAGTGTTTTCCCAACCTTTTTTATTAAGGGGCGTAAAAAAGAGGGATTGTGTAGGAATGGGTTAACAGGATGCCACTCTTATCATTTCAACAAAATTGCTTCTTATAATCAAAGCTTTGATATCCTGACAGACAGGCACTGACCACGCCCACTGACCTCCAACAGGAAGTCCTACTTGGATTTTTAAATGTTTTTTTTTTTTTTTTTATTTTAACCCTTGTCATGCTGAATAAAGTCCTTTTCAGAATTGCATAAAAATCAAAGGGCTAAAAGCAATGGTAGTACTTGCTGTTCAGTTGTTAATACTTCTTTTGAAAATTAATTTCATGAACAACTCTGGTCTCAAAAGGACAGTCAGGAGGTGTAGATTAAGATCAAGATTAAGATATGGACCAGTCTTAAATTTAGCTGTCTGGTAATGGGTTAATCCACCAACCCAGCAAAAATGAGTCGCATTCATGTCGACGAAAGTCAGACTTCAAAGTTCACTTAGTTTAAATGTATGGCCACTAGAGCTATTGCGATGGCTTTTTCCCGTCCGTGTGTGCGTCCGTCTGTTAAACTTTTCCTTGTTGACACTCTACAGTCCACAATTTTCATCGGAATCCCTTCAAACTTTCACAGAATGATTGTACTATCAAAAGGATCATTCCTTTCGAAATTGGGTCAGATCGGTCAAGAAACACAGGAAAGGGGCCTTATGAAAATTTAATTAAAAAATCCTTGTTACCAAGTCCAGAGCTTTCAACACTCTAGATTCCACAGTTTTCATCAGATTCAATTCAAAATTTCACAAAATGATAGTGCCTACATAAGGATTGTTCCTTTCAAAATTTGGTATGATCCGTCTAGAAACGTTGGAAAAGGGGCCTTATGAAAATTTCAGTAAAAATTCAATAAAAATCCTCATTCACACTCTAGAGTCCACAATTTTCATCAGATTCTCTTCAAACTTTCACAGAATGATTGTATTACCTTAAGGATAGTTCCTTTTGAAATTGGGTATGATATGTCAAGAAACATGGGAAAAGGGGCCTTAGAGTGAAAATTTGATTAAAAATCCCAATAAAAATCCTCATTAACACTCTAGAGTCCACAGTTTTCATTGGATTCTCTTCAAATTTTCTCAGAATGATTGTACCATCATAAGGTTTGTTCCTTTCGAAAACAGGTATGATCGGTCAAGAAACACAGGAAAAGGGGGCTTATTAAAATTTAATTAAAAAATCCTTGTTAACACTCTAGAGTCCACATTTTTCATTAGATTTTATTCAAACTTTCACAGAATGATTGTACAATCATAAGGATTGTACCTTATGGAATTGGTCCAGAACCATCTCCAAACACGGGAAAAGGGGCCTTAATAAAATTTAATAGAAAAATCTTTTAAGAAATCCTTGTTCACACTCTGGAGTCAACAGTTTTCATCGGATTCTCTTCAAACTTTCACAGAATGATTGTTCTATCATAATGATTGTTCCTTTTGAAATTTGGTATGATCCGTCAAGAAACACAGGAAAAGGGGCCTTATGAAAATTTGAATAAAAAATCCTCATTAACAACACTCTAGAGTCCACAGTTTCATCAGGTTCAATTCAAACTTTCACAGAATGCTTGTACCAACATAAGAATTGTTCCTTTCAAAATTTCGCATGATCAGTCAAGGACCATGGGGAAAAAGGGCCTGATAAAAATTGGATTAAAAAATCCAATAGAGTCCTCAGATTTCAACTAATCGCTTCAAACATTCACAGAATGATTATTACATTGAATGGTTTGTTCCTTTAATAAAAAATCTTGGTTAACTCATCATGGCCCTAGATTTCACCTGATCGACTTCAAACTTTGTCTGATTTGTTAAATTTCACGGAAAAAGGGGCCTACAGAAAATTTTATAACAAAAATTCTTGACACAATTCAGTCCACTGTTTTCATTGATTGTCTATAACTTTTAAAGAATGATTGTACCTTCATTAGAATTGTTCCTTTTGAAATTTGGTTTGTTCTGTAAAGTATCATGAGAAAAGGATCCCTATGAAGATTTCACTATAAACTCATTAACACAATTAATTCCACAGATTACACAGATTGATTGTACCATCATTCCAATTTTTGATTTTGACAGTGGATCTGACTATGGCAAGGGTCACATAAAAAGTGGCCTTATGAAAAACTTTCTTAAATATTCTGGTTAACACAATGATGTCCCTTGATTTCACCGGATTCACTTAAAAATTTCACAGAATGATTGAACAATCACTTAAATGGTTCTTTTCAGAACTGGGTACAATCCATCAAGTATCATGTAAAAAGGGGCCATATGATTTTTTTTTTTAAATATTCCAGTAAACATAATGAAGTCCTAATATTTCATCAGAATCACTTTTAACTTTGACAGAATGATAAAACCAACAGTAAAATATCATGGGAAAAGTGGCCTTATGAGAACTTGATTTTAATATCTTTGTTAACAAAATAAAGTCAACAGTTTTATTGGATTCTCTTCAAAGTTGCATGGAATAATTGTGGCATTCGAAACACAGGAAAGGGGGCCTTACAGATTATCATTCAAAACATTTTTGTGTATGTGATGAAGATCACAATCATTATCAAATTGTCTTTTAAATTTCACAGGACAAATGAAGGGTTGTCAGGAAAGTTCCTCTTTGAATGAAATTGATCCGTCAGAAAGCACAGGAAAAGGGGCCTTATTGATTTTCATTCAAAACAATACTGTTTTTGTGATAAAGTCCACAATTATTGTCAGATTCTGATGAAAATTTCACAGGATTATTGTAGGGTCATAAGGTAACTTTCTTTTTGAAATGGAGTGGATTGGTCATGAAACATGGGAAAAGGGGCTTTGAGGATTGTTGCTCAAAATAATAAAGAGGATAATGTCCTGTTTTTTAGGTCACCTGACCAAATGGTCATGGTGACCTATTGCAATCATCGTTTGTCCGTCGTCGTCCGTCGTGCGTCGTCCGTCGTGCGTCGTCCGTCGTCCGTTAACTTTTAAACATTTTCATCTTCTTCTCAAGAACTACTGGGCCGATTTCAACCTTGGTAGAAAGCATCATTGGGGGATGCCAATTCAAGTTTGTGAAAATAGGGGTCATGGGGGTCATAGGGGCCCAAATAGGGGCCAAAAAGGGGTAATTTTTGGTACTTCTTTAAAAATCTTCTTCTAATAAACCGTTAATGCCAGAGCTTAAATATTTTGTGTGCATGACAACTAGGACAGGTGTATTATAAATTGTGAAATTCATGCCCCTGGGGTCATGTATGGGGCCACACCCAGAGGTCAAAGTTCATCATGTTAAAAAATTCACATTTTCATCTTCTTCTGATGAAGTAGTAAGCCAATTTCAAACAAACTTGGTGAAAAGCATCATTTGGTAATGGTTATTTGGATTTGTGAAAATAAAAAGGCTGGGGGGTCAGGGGGCCCTAAAATGGGGACCAAAGGGGGTAATTTTTGGTAACTTTTAAATATTTCATCTTCTTCTCAAGAACTACTGGGCGGATTTCAACCAAACTTGGTAGAAAGCATCATTGGGGGATGCCAATTCAAGTTTGTGAAAATAGGGGTCATGGGGGTCATAGGGGCCCAATTAGGGGCCAAAAAGGGGTAATTTTTGGTACTTCTTTAAAAATCTTCTAATAAACCGTTAATGCCAGAGCTTAAATATTCTGTGTGCATGACAACTAGGACAGGTATATTATAAATTGTGAAATTCATGTCCCTGGGGTCATGTATGGGGCCACACCCAGAGGTCAAAGTTCATCATGTTAAAAAATTCACATTTTCACCTGCTTCTGATGAAGTAGTAAGCCAATTTCAAACTAACATGGTGAAAAGCATCATTGGGTACTGATTATACAGATTTGTGAAAATAAAAAGGCTGGAGGTCAGGGGTGCCTAAAATGGGGACCAAAAGGGGGTCATTTCTGGTAACTTTTAAACATTTTCATCTTCTTCTCAAGAACTACTGAGGGGATTTCAACCAAACCTTTTTCTAATTCTTTCAAACAAAATCACTTATCTTGGTGCTCTTTTACTCAGGTGACCGTTAAGGCCCACTGGGCCTCTTGTTTTTTTTCTTTATGCATTCTTCTTTGAGTAATTAACTTCCTCAAATATCAGATTTCTTTAACGGAAAACTTGATAACCAGTAGAGTGTCTCAGGCCCTCATGGGCCTCTTGCTTTTTAAATACAGCTGCAATCAATCAATCATAAAACAGTTGCTATTTGATTCAGTAAAATGGGGGTTAAATTGGCATATGCTCGCACAATCAGAAATTTGATTTGGTTTTCTTGAAGGAGTTCATTTCCTTGACAATTGTGAGAAAAGAAACTTGATATTTTCAGCTAGAAGTTTTTGCAGACTTGTCAAAGTGCAGGTGAAATATGGCTCTAAAATATGTTCCATGGTGATATGTCAAAAATGTAATTTCCTGTGAAATTCTGTTTACCATGGCAACCAAACATGTATTTTGGCATGTAGGTCAGAAGGGCAATGTAGATATAAGAGATGTTCTCATGAAAACTTGAAAATTGCTAAAACCTTTACAAAGAAACCAAAAAAAATTAATTCAATAGCAAGGAAATAATTGGTCAAAATTATAAATGAAAGGAAAATATTGATGGGTCAGCATGAGACAGTTGTTACTGCCTATAATCATCAGTTTCCATACATTTAACCTATTCCAAAAGAAAACAAAAAAATAGACTGATCCAAATTGAAATAGGTTGCAGATGACAAAATTTAAATGGGTTTAAATGGAAAGATATTGGCCATTATTTGGGTTAGTGTGGATATGGGTTAAGGGCTCAATGCAACGCTATCCTAATTGCCTATTTAGCTCAAATGAGCATGAAGCGCTCTTGGTGAGCTATAGTTATCGGTCATTGTCTGGCATCCGTCCGTCTGTCCATCCATCTGTCTGTCTGTCTGTTCACATTTTCAAAAAAAAAATTCTCTTCCGGAACTAACCTTGGAATTCAACCTAAATTCACAGAAATGATCGTCAGGTCATGCTCTTTCAAAATACTACAAAGGGCAGAACTTTGGTTGCCATCGCAAAAGAGTGAAAAATTTGAAAAATCTCCTCTTTCTAAACAATAATGCCAGAGCTTTGATATTTGGTATAAATCATCAGCTCTTGACCCTCTACCAACATACTTCAAAGAATTACCATACTTTGAAATTAGCCCTTTTTTGTGCAATCCCTGAATTTACAAAGAAATAAAGAAGAAATCTTGGAAAATGAGTGAGCTATTGTGATCACCTTTCGTCTGGCATCCTTCTGTTGAGTTTCCTTAGTCAAAAATGTCTTTAAACGACATCTCCTCCAAAACCACTGGGCCAATTTGAACCAAATTTGGCAGAAATGTTCCTTAGATGGTCCCCTTTTAAAATAGTTAAAAAGAATTGAAATCCGTAAAAAACTGGTTGCCATGGCAACAAAAGTGAAATCTTAAAATAATCTTTAAAAATCTTTTCCTCCTGACCCAAAAGGTGTGAGCCTGGATATTTTGCATGGAGCATCAGTATATTGACCTCTTTCAAAATAGCTAAAATCATGATCCTCGGGTGCCCAGGGCTAGAGCGCCCCCCCCCCCCCCCCCAACCCCCTCCCCGGTTGGGCAGGGATTTATAAAGAAATAAAGACCGATTTTTGGTGCTCCAGCCACTGCAATATGACTGAAATACTGTTAAAAGTGGCGTCTAATCCCATTCAATCAATCATTTGCCTTTAGGGTGCTTTACAGAAAAAGGGGCTTAACCCTTTCCAGACCAAACATAAAATCACCCTTGCAATATCAAAAACATTCAACAGCTTCTTTATTTCACTCCTGTGCTTTTTTTTTTCACCCCACCACCCTGTAGGTATTATTAGGGAATGGATCATTAGTGGTTGATGAGGCTTACTAATGAGGCATTGTTAACATGAACAAAACACCTGAGATATTTGTAAGGGTGTCCTTCAATATCCTCGAAAATGAAAATAATCTCTCATAGTAATTTGTCTTTGAACAAAATAAATGAAGCCATTCCCCCACAGGTAAATTGGGATTGGTCTTGTCAGTTTAAACTTATTTTTCCTCCGCTGTTAACCCTTTCCTGTGTGAACCCAGGATATTACATCACTGTGATTTTATACTTAGGAAAATATTGTTAATGCAATTTCTTCTTTTCCCACAATATATTCTACCACATAGGATGGTTTGATTTCAAATTGCATCCAAATGTCTACTTTTTGTCTGCAAACCCTTTCAATTTGGACTGGTCTAACATTTCAAAACCAGGAAAGGGTTAATGTTAACCCTTGACATACTTATTTGCTTAATATTCCTGTGTTGACAGGAGGTGTAGACAAATATCTATCAGCCTGCTCATTTGTGCAGTTTGATATTTGTCTACAGTACCTGTTTGTCCATTTTAAAGTAGAGTTGTTTCAGAAGTTAGTAAGTAATTGTCAGCCAGTTACAGGTGAGTAACACATATAAGACAAGTCTGTAAGTGCACCTTAAACCCATTCCCACACAATAAAGTTTTTGACCTGCCCAAAATTCAAAGGATTCCAGATGATAATTTTAGATTGGTGAAACCTTTTAAATTGTTGTTTTTTGGGGGTGGAAAACATTGTGGATAATGAAGAAATTGCTTGTAACAAGCAATTTCTTCATTTTCCACAATGTTTTTGAAAGATTTTTTCTTGAGAGGCATAAACAGAAATGATTGTGTTTAAATGGGTTCAATGAGTTATTGCACCTATCTGTCTGAGTTTTTCCGGGCATAATTCCTATAGAAATGTATTGATTGATTTCAAAGTTTCTTGGCACAATTGTGCTCCATCATGATTTCTTCATTTTCCTCAATGTTTTTCAAAGCTTTCATATTGAGGGGTGTTTAAAAGCAACATTGTGTGGGAATGAGTTAAAACTTTGTTGTAATCAAACTAAAATGAATTAGTATAAGCTAAGTTCAGGCACTTTGAAATATTGTTTTCAACCAAGTTTCATGTGGTGACTCTTTAAAATATCTGATTTCTTAACCTTCTTCTTCACAAGCTTTTGTGCCGCCATCATAGCGCAGTCGGAAGCGTGTTAGACTCCTAATCTTCAATCATAGGATGTCATGGGTTCTATCCCCAGTGGCGGCACATATGCTGTTGGACTATTGTAATCAATGGGTGAATAATCGTAAACCTAAGTGGGATAGAAGATGGAGGCTAGGAAAGGATGTAGTGGTAGTACTGGTGTGAGAAATACCAGGAATCCATTGTAAGGTACTCCAGCGGCCTCGATAATACTGAATTACTGTTAAAAGTGGTGTTAAACTCCATTCAATCAATCCACACAAGAATCATGAAAAAAGCTTTTGAAAGCATGCGGAAAATGATGAAATTGATCAGCAATTTCTTCAATGCCACAATGTTTTCTACCTAAACCCTTCCCTGTACAATCCCTGGTTTTTACGTCCCTGTGATTTTATGATTGAGAAAACATTGTTGAAAAAGAAGAAATTGCTTGGAACAAGCAATTTCTTCTCTTTCCACAATATTTTCTACCCAACTGAACAGATATTCTGTAAAGTAAATCCAGTTTAAATTGTCGTCTGCAAAACCTTTGAATTTGGACTGGTCTATAAATTTCCGAAATGGGAAAGGGTTAAAGGGCAAATATTTCTTGAATTTCACCTACTTAAAATTGTTGTCTGCAAATTCTCAACAAATCAAAAAATCCTCAGCAGATCATTATTAGATATTGACCCAAACCATAAAAGAAATGTTTTTTACTCAATCTCAATTTTTTTTAACCCACTCCACATGACTAAATTTTAGACTTGTTCCAATTGAAAGAAATAGCAAACTACAAATTAACCCATTCCAAATCATTGACGCTTTTGGACGCCCCTAAAGATAAGCAGATGGGAAAACTTTTCATGCAATGAAGTAATTGCCTGTTACAAGCAATTTCTTCAAATTACACCCAGAAAGTTGGAAAAAAATCAAAATTTCATAACTTTAAATTGTTGCCTGCAAATCCTTTGAATTCAGACCAGTCTAAAATTTTGTTGTCTAGTAATGGGTTTAAGTTGATGCTATTTCTCATCTCTTTTGATTGAAAACATTGTGGATAATGAAGAAATAGCTTCATTTTCCACAATGTTTTCCAAAGTTTTTTGATGGAGGAGCATAGTAAAGGAGGGATTGTGTTGGAAATGGGTAATCCACACTAACTCCTTTGATTATATATAAAATTCAGTGTAGAATTTGAATCAACATGGTAAGGGTTACAGACTCCCAATACATTAACCCATTCTCTGATCATAGAATTTTAGACCAGTTCAAATTTCAAGGAAGTTGCAGACAACAATTTCAAATCAATGAAATCTTTAAAATCTTCGTCTTCTTGGGTAGGAAACATTGTGGATAATGAAGAAATTGCTTGTAACAAGCAACTTCTTCATTTTCATCAGTGTATTCCAAAGCTGTAATATTGAGTGGGGGTTTAAGAGCGTCGTTGTGTGGGAATGGGTTAAACAGGTCTACGGCGAGAGAGCAAATCGACGTTGTTCTACGAAAACCTCGTATCTACAGCTTATTCAAAGCTGTAGTTACGAGGTTTTCGTAGAACATCGACGAAATGTAAGATAAACTAGTGGTATGCTGTCAACCCTTGTTGGCTTGGACACTCAGAGCTGACGAAAAATAATTTAGGATTGATGATGATGATTTTCATATTGAATTTTCTTACCTATCTCTAGATTACAAAATTTTAGACTGGTCCAAATTTGCAGGTGACAATTTTCAGTTGGTGGAAGTTTTAAAATCTTTGTCTTTTAGGGTAGAACACATATGCAAAAATGGATAATGCAAAAATTACATTTGACAAGCAAATTCTTTATTTTCCACAATGTTTTCTGAAGCTTTTTTTCTTGAGGTGCATAGAAAATCGTGATTTTGGGGAATAGGTTAAAAACCTTATTTTCAGTTCCCATAAATACAGGCCTGAGGAGCGATACAGGGGTGAAGCACCTCTTAACAATTTATTTTTTCATATGTAAAAACATTAAACAAGACACTCTAAAAAATGAATGTAGAGGATTTTCTGAGATTCAAGCTTTTAACACCTTCTTGAAACTGATTTTTTGATATCGCCCGAATATTAAGACAGCTGAAATGGTTACTATGGTAACAGAAAACTGTCACCAAGGACCTGTGTTGACAATCAATATATGATAATGGGATGTAGTGAAGGGACACATACCACATTTAATACAGGGCTATAAATGATAATAGGTATCAGTAATAAGAAATAATTCAAAGTAGCCCTGTGTTGTGTGTATTCATACCTGTTTTTTTCTAACGAACAGATAAAGACAATGCACCTTTTGAATAGAGAATTTGTAAATATAAACCTTTTTAAAATAGAATATGGAAACAGGTGAAAAACAATTCTTTTAAATATGAATTTGCCACTACTTTGGTTTTATGATTTGAGGGACCTCTAGTATCAAGCAAAACATTTCCTTGATTAAACAGAAATTTACAAAGTAGAGTGAGGTGCTTTGGAGTTGAAGTAAAGGTATGTTAAGACTTTTATTTTCTCTTATGCTTTTTATACCCCTGCAAAACCAATATTTTCGTTATACCCCTGCAAAACAAATGTTTGCAGGGGTAAATTATAATCAGTTTGTCTGTCCTTGTGTCCATCTGTCTGTGTATAAAATACTTTCAATTTTGTGTCGCAAACTCCTTCTTCAGTTTTGCTTCAATACCATTGAAACTTGATACACAGATTAACCACATGTTGAAGTTTTGCAAGACGCAATTTTAAAGTCTTGATTCTCCCTGGTTCAAGATTTATCTCCCCTTGAACTTAGACATTATTTATGCTTTGTAGACATGTACAGCTAATTATATAGCAATTTTTTTGTCCTTAACTCCTCCTTTCTAGAAAAGGGAAGTCAGTAGCTATGTCCTGAAAGCACTGGCAGGGGTATCAAGTCACATACTGTGACATGTTCTCACTTTTTAGTTAGCTCAACTGAGCATGAAGTGCTTAACCCATTCCCACTCAATCCCTCCTTTTTACAACCCTCAACAAAAAAGCTTTGGAAAACATTGTGGAAAATGAAGAAATTGCTTGGATCAAGCAATTTCTTCATTATCTACATTGTT
Organism: Fragum fragum; assembly: GCA_946902895.1. NCBI lineage: Eukaryota > Metazoa > Mollusca > Bivalvia > Cardiida > Cardiidae > Fragum > Fragum fragum. Next base: position 8,670,026 of record OX336377.1, read on the forward strand.
TTCTATCTAAAGGCATGAAAAAAATTGAAATTTCATCAATTTGAAATTGTCGTCTTCAGCTTCTCTCAATTTGGACCAGTCTAAAATTTCGTTGTGTTGGAATGGGTTAAGATGACGTTTTTTGATCACCTTTTGTCCAGTGTGCAACATTTGAGTGTCAACAAATTTCTTGAAATCACATCTTCTCCAAAACAACTGGGCCATTTTCAACCAAATTTGGCAGGCATGTTCCTTAGGTTGTGACCTTCTTTCTTTTAAATATTTGTAAAAGAATTAAAATCTTTTTAAAATTGATTGCCATGGCAACAAAAGTAAATTTGATGCTATTAATGCATGAAAATAAAAACTGGAATAATCAAAAAGAAAGATAAAGCTAAAAACTTTTAGGACAGTTAGCTTGAAACTAACAGAATATCCCCAACAGAAAAATTATACTATGAATTGCTGTAGTCATTTTAGTTCACAATGATGTTCCTAATTAAGTTAAATGATGAAAAGAAAATTTATCCAAGGATTAAAGATCAAAGTTTGTTTTAACTTTCCTCTTACACTGGCAAAGTCATTATACCCCCCCCCCCCCCCCAAAACTATGTTATGGGGGTATATTCAGAGTCAGCTTGTCCGTCAGTCAGTCCATCCATCTGTCTGTCCGTCGTCTGTCTGTAGCTTTTTCATGTCCGCTCAATTTCTCAGCAACTATTGGACGGATTTTATTCAAACTTCACTGATATAATCAGTATCAAGCAGAGATGTGCATATTTTATTTTGGTTATGGTCCATTGATTTTTGAAGGATTTATGGCCATTTGGTGAAAAATCATGTCCGCTCAATTTCTCAGCAACTATTGGACAGATTCGATTCAAATTTCACAGAAAGACTCGGTATAAGTCAGACATGTGCATATCCTATTTTGGTTATGGTCCATTTATTTTTTACTTATTTATGGCCTTTTAATGAAAATGTACATTTTTTGCCCTTAGGCAGATGGACAAGGGCTGTTGGGTGGTATTTGTCTGCTTTGCAACAATTTCTAGTTTTTTGTTAACTTTCAATGTATGACATTTTTCCCATGTTTGTTAACCCATTCTCAAACAATGTTGCTCATTGACAACCTCTAAAAAAAGGTTTAGAAAATATTGTAGAATAATGTAGAAATTGCTTGCTACAATTTTAATTTAATGAATCTTTTAAAACATCTTATGGGTTAGAAAATATTGTGGATAATGAAGAAATTGCTTGTTACAAGCAATTTCTTCATTTTCTACAATGTTTTCCAAAGCCGTCACATTGAGGGGAACTTATAAGCACCATAGTGGGGGAATGGATTAAGAGATTGTAAGAAATGAAGAGAATATTTTTTGTTTTCATTGAGGTATTAACCTTGTTTTTGAATTGAGGACCAACAAATATTAGTACAGATATATTCATATACATTGTTTGCAAAACATCATCTATAGTTGAGGTTATTGAAAGAAGAAAAGCTTGGTGTTGATGGCGACCCATTTTGCTGATTAATATACACATTTTCTCGGATAAACCATTCCCAAACAACAAAATTGTAAACGTGCAAATTCAAAGAAGTTGCAGACAACAATTTATAGTTGATGAAATTTTAAAAATCCTTGTCTTTTGAGGTTGAAAACCATTTGGATAATGAAGAAATTTCTTGTAAAAAAAATCTTCATTATATCTACGATGTTTTCCTAATCTTTATTCCTTAGGGGTGTAAAAAAACAGGATTGTGTGGTAACTGGTTAGAGCCTGTGATTTGTATTTAATAAATACCTCTTAACCCATTTCCAGACGGCAAACACTTAGACTGGTCCAAATTGAAAAGATTTGCAGACATCAATTTAAAGTTTATGAAATTTTAGATTTTAACAACTTTCTGGGTAGAAAAAAAATAGTGTTAAATGAACAAATTGCTTGTTTCAAGCAATTTCTTCATTTTACTTAACATTTTCTCAATTGATTTTCTTGAGGGACGTCAAAAAGGGTTGTTGTGTGGGAATGGTTAACATTTTATGTATTTCATTCCAAAAAATATGTATGATTTAGAAACTTGCAAGCCGCTTCTAGATGTTGAGATACCATACTAAAGGCATTGAGTAATTTCTAAGACAAGGTTTATACATTTGACACCATTTATTTCAATGAATGCCTCTAACATTTTATGCCAAGAAATATGTATAACTTAAAAACTGAGATGGGGTATTAAAGGCCTTGTGAGTAATTTCCAAGACCAGGGTTATATTTCTGGAACCACCAAGGAGACCCCTTTTGCATGGCAAGTTATAAATTTTATGTGTTAACCCTTTCCCGTTCAAATACAGGTTTTTACGTTGCTGTGATTTTATACTGGAGAAAACATTGTGGAAAAAGAAGAAATTGCTTGTAACAAGCAATTTCTCCTTTTTCCACAATATTTTCTACCTCATAGGATGGTTTCATTTCAAATGGAATCCAGTTTTCATTGTCGTCTACAAACTCTTACAATTTGGACTAGTCTTCAATTTCAAAAAATGGGAAAGGGTTAACCCATTACCACACAGTCCTGTGTTGAAGAAATACATTGTGAGATACAATCTTTCCTTATTTGCAATACCACATTTTTTTCTCATGTAGCATTATTTTTTAGTTTTATCCAACTTTGTTTTCTTGTCTGCAACATGTTTGATTGATTGATTGAATCAGGTTTTACACCAATTTTATGGCCTCCTGGTATTTTCTCACTTCTGTACCACCACTTTTCAAGCCTCCTGCTGCTCATGCAACATCTTTGAACTTTAAAGACAAGTAAAACTTATATTGTTTGGTAATGGCTTAGAAAATATGAGGTGGACCTGTGTACAGTGATAACACTGATAAGCATAAATATTAATTTTGCACTTGACATATTTTAACCATTGTCATGCTGAATCCAGAATATTCCTGGTATTGTAGATGGTATAGACATTGGACAAGTTTATGAACCTTTCATTTACAAGATTGAGCCATCATGGCAGTCATTTACCCTTGTCATGCTGTATGAAATCCCTGGCGGTATAGCATTAAAATCAAAGGGCTGAAAGCACTGATAGCACTTGTTCAATGATCAGTATTTCTTTTGAAAATCAATCTCATAACTTCTCTGGCAGGAAAAATACACGCAGGAGGTGTAGACCAAGATCAGGCTGCACTTATGTGCAGGCTGATCTTTGTCTTCACCAGGGCTCCGGAAATCAGACAATTTGCCGGTCTGGACCAAATTTTGAATTGCCAGACTGATTGGAACCCCCAAAAATTACACCAAAATCGGTCTGAAATTTTCATCAAATTTCATGTTCAAATATTGATAAACTTGCCCACCATCTGTCAAAATCCACTTGAAATCAAAATAATTTAAGGGTTTCACACGTACCTGCAGATTAAGAGATAAACAAAAGTGCCAAAATCGATAATTAGTTTACCTGCCGGCCAGTCTAATGACCATCCGCATGTGGACCTAATTTGCAGTTTCACGCTTGACTGAACTTCGGGTATCGAGTTTTGTAAATACTGTGCAATAGAGTTTGACTTACACATGTTCGAAGAAATGAGCGTCTAATACTGCGTCGGTTTAAATTGCCGTTACTCGTGAAACTATTATTTTTACTATAACATGGGATGGCTATATAAATCGAGACATGAACAGGCTTCAGTTGCGGTTTGTTTAAAGTCGGAATAGCTCAGCACAACGCTTTTATGAAATTAATTTATCACAAGTAAGCGTGTGAGACCAGGTTTGAAATTTACATAAAAAAATTACGTCATTTATATATGTTTTATAGTTTTTCATTCACGGTAAGAAACATAGCTGATAGAATTCAAACAATAATTGAAAATCCGCAGAATACAGATAATTAAATATAAATGAAAATGACAGCTTAATAATATCAATAAAATTAAATCTTACTTCAGGGGTGAAAAATGTCCGAATGATAAATCCGAAATCAACTGCAACCAATAAATGTCCGAGATTTGTGAACAAATTCCTCTCTAGGAAAATTGTGCAACACATGGGTGACCCACTCGAGTTTGTCTCGTTGGTCTTTTTGATGTACGTCACGACTCTGTGATCCCATGGGGAAGAATGGACTAACCCGATATTTTTGTGACGTCAGCTTTCTTTTTCCATCAACGGACACTCCATTGAGAGAAAATCGACATGACTGTGTTAAATTAACAGAACATTGGATAACTAGCTTATGAAAATGAAAAAGTATATCTTTACTATAATTAAATCGGTGGTTATAAAACCTGTAAATTTTAATAATGTAATTCATTTGTCTATCTAATTTTACAACATATTTGAATTTTGTGGACTGCCGTACATTGCTGGAATTGCAATTTATACTCAGCCGAATTTTCAAAAACAAAATGAAAGTGTGATCTGTCAGTTGTTTTCATCTTTCTTCCACTCGTTGAAGATTATAATCATCTTCGGAACATTTGAAAAAGAAGGCAACTACTAAATGAATGATGAAACCTTTTTCGAATGGGAAATGTGAAAAAAGGCAGGGGGCGTTTTTGACGGCGGAGGGGAGATTCGTTTTTGCCGGGTGGCAATGTCCCGGACCGATTTAGATTTCCAAATTTCCGGAGCCCTGGTCTTCACCGTCTGCCAAAACCGGAATATACCGGGTTCAACATGACAAGGGTTAAGATATTTCTTTAATGCTTTCTTGTGGATTGTTGTGATTTCCTAGTGGAATTTCACCAAAATTCAGTGAAGTTATGAAATTGATACATACTCCCTGATTTTGTAGAATCGGCAATGGTTCACTCCTTTTTGCTATACTGAACATCATCTTAGAAGGACCAAAGTCCCAATGATGTCATCAGATTGCCATGTGAATCTTTTGCAAGTGACATGCTGTGAGAGAGTTTGTCTGAAAAATTCAATGTTTTATTTTCCATGTAGAATCGAAATGTCTTTCATTTCGAGAATAATAAGTTTAAGCTATAGTTTCATTCATTGATTTGCATGTACATATAATGAGATGTAATTATAGGAGTGAACAGGTCAGATTTCCAGAATTGGAGAAATTTTTCCAAGGGTTTGGTATTGTCTTTGGGTTAATTTGATTTTGGGAATTCTAGAATAAGATCGTAATTAAAGTTTGATAAAAGAACAATTCTACTTGGCTTAATGAAATAGAAAGTTACACCCTTTTGTCTGCAATATAAAAAAATAGCGTTTTATTGGAAAAACAATAAAATGCCTTCTTAACCCTTGTCATGCTGAACCAAGAATATTCTGGTTTTGGCAGGAGGTATAGACAAAGATCAGTCTGCACATAAGTACAGTCTGATCTTGGTCTACACCTCCTGCTTGTATTTTTCCTGCAAGAGAAATTATGAAATTGATCTTTCAAAAGAAATATCGATCATTGAAAAATAATATTACCAGTACTCCCAGCCCTTTGATTTTAATGCAATTACGTAATGGATTTTATACAGCATGACAAGGGTTGATTATAAACTATTTAACCCAGTACCTGATGACAAAGTTTAAGACTGGCCAAAATTCAATGTTGTTGTAGATAATATTTTCAAGTTGTCAGAATTTCAAATATCTCTGTCCATCTGGGTAGAAAACAATATGGAAAATGGAAAATTGCAGGTTATTTCCACATCATTTTCTTTTTTTTCGGGTCCCCTTAGGGCATGAAAATAGAGTAATGTGCTGAGATTGATTAACCCTTTCTTGGCTCATACTATTGCTCATGATTCATATGATACTATCTTGTTACTGCAATAAAATATGGGAACAGAAGTAAATACCATATATCAAGATACATGTGATGCATGTATCATTCAGTAGTTTAGAAACAGAATTAAAAAACTGTGTATCCCGTAAATTTAAACAACAGCACAATTATATGCTTTTCCAAATATCATTCTTGGTCCACCTAGGATTTTTTTCAATGGTGTTTAACCCATTCCAACACAAGCCCTCCTATGACTTTTACGCCGCTCAAGAAAAAAGCTTTGGAAAACATTGTGGACATGGAAGAAATTGCTTGTTCCAAGCAATTTCTTCGATGTCCACAATGTTTTCTACCTCAAAAGACAAAGAATTTTAGAATTGCATCAACCTAAAATTGTCGTCTTCATCTTCTTTCAATTTGGACCAGTCTAAAATACTCTTGTGTGGGAATGGGTTAAATAACTTTTATGGTATATGGTATTTGATCTCTTTAGAAGATGTTTTTTCCCTTATAAGTAGAGGTAAAAAACTATCTGGAACAAATAGATAAATTGAATTTCGTTGCTATGGAGACTGTTTTTGGAGGAATTTGTATAGGTAAAATTAAGGAAAATTTAGAATAGGAAGATCAAATTTACTGAGGCAGTTATCTATAAATATATACTTTTTTCTAGGTCGTAAAGTTGGAATTATGGGTTTTGTTATGACATTATTTTTCAATTGGGTTTAGTTCGACTCAAGACCGCAATCAAAATTTGTGGAAATTACAAAATCGGTTGTCACATACTTATCAAACTCTAACCAATTGCCACTCACATTATCCTGCTTTTTCCCACATAATGAAGCTTTTTGATATCCCATAAATAAAAAGGTTTTGGAAAACATTTAGGTAATTGAAGAATATGTTTTCTATCCCAAAAGCTAAAGAGTATATAAATTTCATCAACTTTCATCATCCGCAACTTCTTTCAATCATCATCCGCAACTTCTTTCAATTTAGACCAGTTTCAATTGTCATCAATTGTGAATGGGTTAATGCCCCAAAGAATACAACTTATATATCAGTAATGCCTTCATTTTTCACCATGTTTTCTATCCCAATAAGCAGATTTTTTCTTAATTTCACCAGCATAGAATTATTCTCTACAACATCTTTCATTTTGGACAACTCTGAGATTTTGTCCACTGAAAATGAGTTAAGTTCCAGCATCAATTGAGAGATGGCCAATTGACCCATTAACCCTTTCCTGTTTTTTGAAATTTTAGACCGGTCCAAATTAAAAGAGGTTGCAGACGAAAATGAATATTGGTTACAATTTCAAATGAGACCATCCTAAGTGGTAGAAAATATTGTGGAAAAAGGGGAAATTGCTTGTTACAGCAACGTAAAATCCTGTGTTTGTACAGGAAAGGGTTAAAGCATTCATTCAGACCAGAAGTGAACTTTGAACTATAATGACAGTGGTTTGTTTAAGCTGTAGTTACAACCTTCAACCCTTTCCTACACAATCACTCCTTTTAACGCCCCTCAGGAAGAAAGGTTTGGAAAATATTGTGGAAAATGAAGAAATTGCTTATATCAAGCAATTTCTTCTTTATCCACAAAATCTTTTGTCCCAAAACACACAAAAAAATTTAACATTCTATCAACTTGAAATTGTCATCTGCACATTATTTCACTTTGAACGAGTTTGAAATTATTTTGTATGAGAGTTGATGTATTTCAGTTATGTCACTAACTAGGAACTTTTATTACCAGATGTAATTCTACAAAATATGTTAACTTCTTCAGTCAAACTACGCCGCCATCATAGCACAGTTGGTAGCATATCAAACTCCCAATCTTCTATCATGGGGTGTTATGTATTCGATCCCAGTGGTGGCACATATCTCTCCGACATTTGTCTCTCACCAAAGGGTGGATAATCGTAAACCTAAGCGGGATAGCAGCTGTGGTCAGGAAAGGATGTAATGGTGCTACTGGTGCGAGATATTCCACACAGTGACACTTTAGACGACTCTCAAGAAAGACAATTTTGAAAACATCATGTGAAATGTAGAAATTGCTAGTAACATAAGCAATTTCTTCATTACACTGACGTCAGAATATTCCTAATGTGGCAGTAGTTCTACCCAAAGATCACGCTGCATTTCTGTGCAGTTTTATCTGAGTAAATGCCATCTGTTTTTCCCTTTAAAGGGGCTATTGAATGGTTTTTCATGAACATTTGAAAAAGGAAAAGTATCTGCTTTTTCAATAGGTTCACAATCATTGTGCCTAGCTTTGATATTGTAGCGCTCTTTCTGATAATCTGCTGGTGAGGGCTACGATATCTTCCCTCTTTGCTCCTTGTTGCAAGTCCAAATATTTTATGTTTTGTCATGAGCTACTATCTACAGAAACAATTTCATGTGTTATGTTAATATTTTTGACAAATTCTTCCAAAATTATCAGAATGTCAATTGTGTCTGTCTTATAATACCGGTTTCTTTTCAATTTATAAAAAAAATTCCCAAGTTTGGCGGCCATGATATTTTGTTGGTCATGTGACTATTTTTACATCACACTGTTTACCACTGTCAATCTTTCAAAAAAGATTTTCGTAAAAATCATAGTATCCTGTTTTATCTACAATTGATAAAAAAATTTCATCAAAGGTACTGAATTGTTAATATTTTTATTGTTTCTATCCATTAATTTTGAATTAATTGCGCAAAACTTTGTTTTTGTTTTCTTATTCTGAAAAAAATACTACCGTAATTTGTCCATATATTCGGACACTCCAAGAATTTGGACACCATTAATTATTTCATGAAATAATTAATTTTGTGCCTCTAATTTCGGACCAATGGTGTCTGGAATTTATCTATAAATTCGGACACCGAATTTACGAACATAAAAATCAGGGTAACAAATACCGCATCCATTATCGGTAATTTGGAATCTTGGCGATCTGTATCTCCAAACTGTCTGGGTTAAGTGTCAACAGGTGTATATTGCTTATGACAGTGACCTAGAATAGGCACGCACCTCGATATGCTTAAGCTACGAACCGTGAAGGTGATGCAATTAAAATATCACGCTTGGTTTCTCTCTCTGATTTCCTAATTTTCTATCCCCGACAGGACCTGCTCTGAAAGGATGGCTACGATTAACATGTGCGACCCTATGAAATTAGTCGAATTGACCTGAACCTACTTTCGATTTTACTACACTTTCCTCGTATCCGGAGCTCATCGAGGGTATTGTCATCGGCCGTATCAAATCAAGAAAAAAAATGCAATGATATGCTTCGAGAAGAATCAGTCGTAGCAACGACGTTTTCCCTAAATACGGAAAATGCGAGAGTTTTACTTGTTAATTTGTAACAAAATTATTAACTTCTCATCCAATATACAATATTGGTAGATTAAAATAAATTACCTTTTTTTATCCCCGCTTCTTTTAATAATCTGAAAATTTAATCTCATACACACGTAACAAGTCTCGTTCGACAAATATGAAATAAAGGTTTTCGGGTAAAGTTTATTTTACTACGAGGGAGGAAAGGTGATCAAAGGCGCCGCCGCCAGATGTTCAGCTATATTTGGGAGAGTTTCCGGAGTTGGCACGTGCCAGACGCGTACCCCGTGAGAATTCTTGGTGACCGAATTTTTACCCTTGTCATTATGTCGAAAGTTTACATGGTTTAATCGACTGTCTGAATACTCTTAAAACATTACGGATATAATTTTAAAAAAAGGATTTTTTCTCACAGGTAGGCCATCGCATTTACTTTAAATTTGCGGGGAATATTACGCGATGATTTATGTAAAGCAGATCAGAGAAAAACTGTCGTATTTGACCGATGCCGTGATTTTATTCTGACAAATTACTTCTTATCTCTTGGTGACTTTAATTCATGAACAATTGACATGTGAAGATTTTGTTTAGCTCTCCATATCAATATCCCTTTTTTCAATTCAACCGACGATGATTGTATATAATTTACAGAAAAAGAATTTTCCATACTCTCAAAATCTGACTTTGACTACCGAAACGTCGTAACAATTTTGCCTGAACATGCTGCAGTTACGATCTTGTCGTATTCTTACGGTGATATGTGGGATTCTATCAATCGTTAAAACGAAGAAAAACAACAGTTTAGAAAAGTAAATCGTTTATTAAGGTTTTTAATCAGTGAATGATCATTAAATTCACGTCGTCTTCGCCAGTATCTTTAAACAATCTGAAATCTAAAATAATAATGAATAAATTTACGAACGTAATGCGTAACACATATCAAGTTTATTTACTGTTGAAATGAATTCAGTGTCTGAGCAAACAGTTAGTGACTCATGAAAATCGGCAATGGTTGTTCCCGGCCGCACGACGATTTATCTATAAATTCGGACACTGGCTTGAGTAATTATCTATGTATTCGGACATGAAAAAAAATAATTATTTAGTTGTGTCCCAATATATGGACAAATTACGGTATATCCTCCAAATATGGTGACCTTAATTTTCCTTTGCTGTCATTTTGGCAGGAAGGGCGAGATCTCATGAGATCTTGCTGGCAAGCAGAAATGGCCGAAAAAAATGGATTTTCTGATGGTGTAACAAATCAGGCCTTAAATGCATGAAATATCTGACTATTTTCAGATAACTATTTATAGAGATGGATGAATATTTGGTTTAGGTCCTTCCAGATTTTAAGTCGATTCAATGGAAAAATTTACCATTCAGTAGGGTAGATAATATTGTTAAAAGCAATTTCTTCTTTTTAGCTTGTCTGTTTTCAGAGAAAATCCGAGAAATTGCGATAGCCTTGGTGTAGTTGTTGTCGTCTGCAATGTTCAATAACTTTGATATTTTGTGATATCTCTGGTTCTACTAAAGGCATTCACTTGAAACTTTGCTCACTTGCTCACTATCAATAGAGCAACCTATACTATCAAGGGAGATAACTCTAGATGCATTTTGTTCACTATCCAGCACCAAACAGCCAAGGGTACGCACCCGTAGGCAGTGCTCTTGTTCTACAATGTATTAACCTTTCAGTAGGGTAGAAAATATTGATACAAGCAATTTCTTCTTTTTCTACAATGTTTTCTTACTTATAAAATCTTAAGGACGTTAGAACCAGGGATTGAACAGGAAAGGGTTAAGTTTGTGTCTGCAACCTCTTTGAACCGTTGGAAAAGCCTAAAACTCCGATGTCTGCCTGGTGAAGGGGTAAAAATAATGGATGGCGTCTGCTGCATTCCTTAAGTTTGCAGCAGGTGTTCAAAGGAATAAGAAAACCCAAATCTCTCTGGCCAATTATGTCTTGGCAACCAAGTATAATTGCCTCCATAAATTTGCCAAATATGGGCAAGACCTTACCAAGGATAGCCACAGGTTCCAGTCAAAGAATCCAGTAAATGACAGATTTATGCTTAATTACCTCACTCAATAAACTCGGTTGTTTCCTGCATGAGCAGAAATTGGAATGAACACAACATTTAGCAATAAAAGGCATTTCTAAAAATGTGGACTTCTCCACTTGGAATGCCAAGATTTTTTATTTATTTACTTGGTTTTTTAGGTTTTTGTTAAGAAAAATTGTTAATTTTAGACAGGATGTAAAAAAGTGTTAAAAAAAGATGGAAATTACTTGATGTGTCATCGGTACTAATTGAGATGTACTTATTATCCCCTGCCGTTTCGGCAAAGGGGATATAGTAATGGTCTCCGTCCGTCATTCTGTCTTTCCGTCTTTCCGTCACTAAACTTGTCTGGAGCATATCTCTGAAAGTATAATTGCTATCAAATTGAAACTTCATAGGTGGATAGATCTCATTGAGGAGAAGTGCAGTGCACAAGAACCACAACTTTTGCTTGCATAATTTTGGAGTTATTGCCCTTTGTTGTTTTAAAGACTAAGATTTTGTCCGGGGCATATCTCTGAAAGTATATTAGCTATTGACTTTAAACTTCATGTGTGGATAGATGTCATTGAGTAGAAGTGCAGTGCACCAGAACCACAAATCTTGCTTGCATAATTTTGGAGCTATTGCCCTTTGTTGTTTTGAAGACTTCGATTTGTCCTGAGCATATCTCTGAAAGTATAATAGCTATTATCGAACTCATTGAGAAGAAATGCAGTGCCTGGATCTAACTGGCTTCAGTTTACTATCAAGCTTTTTAGGCGGGGGATGGCCATGTCCGACATGGTTCCTGTTTCTAATTGTATTTGTATCCGTACTTGTATCAGTACCAATTGAGATAGACTTGGTGCAATTTGTGTCAGTACTAATTTAGATAGACTTAGTTCTAATAGTATTTGTATCATACTGAGTGAGGTATACTTAGTTGAATTTGTATCAGTATTGAGATATACTAAGTTTAAGTTGTTGTGGTAGTACTGGTGTGAGAAATACCAGGAATCTGTGTTAGGTGCAACCGCCTCTATAATTATGACTGAAATACTGTTAAAAATGGCTTTAAACCTCATTCAAACAAAATTGATTACTTAATTAACTTTTTCCTTTACAGCTGCATTACAGGCTATGTGATTTGAACTTCATGTTTGCTGATAGAAATTTATATTTTTCTCTGAAAATTAAACATGCAAAGGATGCACAACAATGCATGCAAAGATGCATTTTTCGGTATGAAATTACACAATTTATGCCTGCGTTGCACTTGAAAAGTCATTTTTGAGAAATTCGAATTGTGTTTCAAAAATACTCAATCAAAGAATACTGGAAGTTTGAAGCCAGTAAAACAGAGTTTAACCCTTGACATGCTGTTTTGGCAGGAGGGGTAGACCAAGATCAGACTTCACTTAATTGCAGTCTGATCTTGGTCTACAACTCCTGCTTGTACTTTTCCCACCAGAGTTGTTCATTAAATTGATTTTCTAAAAGCAATATTGATTTTTGAACAACAAGTTCTATCAGCGCTTTCAGCACTTTGATTTTACAGTTATTCAATAATGTAATTTATTCAGCATGACAAAGGTTATAATATTTGCATAGAATTCAATTATTATTCAGTTACCACTGTGACACTGATTACTCAAATTTGACTACCTATATAACAGATCACTTCCTGTTGGTGGTCAGTGGGCAATGCCAGCAATCTGTTAACCCATTCCCACACAGTAAAATTTTAGACCGGTCCAAATTGAAAGAAGTTGCAGACTACAATTTTAAGTATATGAAATTTTAGATTTTTTCAACTTTCTGGTTAGAAAACATTGTGTAAAATGAAGAAATTGCTTATTACAAGCAATTTCTTCATTTTTAGGTCACCTGACCGAATGGTCATGGTGACCTATTGCAATCATCGTTTGTCCGTCGTCCGTCGTCTGTTAACTTTTAAACATTTTCATCTTCTTCTCAAGAACTACTGGGCGGATTTCAACCAAACTTGGTAGAAAGCATCATTGGGGGATGCCAATTCAAGTTTGTGAAAATAGGGGTTCTGGGGGTCATAGGGGCCCAAATAGGGGCCAAAAAGGGGTAATTTTGGGTACTTCTTTAAAAATCTTCTTCTAATAAACCGTTAATGCCAGAGCTTAAATATTTTGTGTGCATGACAACTAGGACAGGTATATTATAAATTGTGAAATTCATGCCCCTGGGGTCATGTATGGGGCCACACCCAGAGGTCAAAGTTCATCATGTTAAAAAATTCACATTTTATCTTCTGATGATGAAGTACAAAGCCAATTTTAAACAAACTTGGTGAAAAGCATCATTTGGTAATGGTTATTCGGATTTGTGAAAATAAAAAGGCCGGGGGGTCAGGGGGCCCTAAAATGGGGACCTAAAGGGGGTAATTTTGGGTAACTTTTAAATATTTCATCTTCTTCTCAAGAACTACTGGGCGGATTTCAACCAAACTTGGTAGAAAGCATCATTGGGGGATGCCAATTCAAGTTTGTGAAAATAGGGGTTCTGGGGGTCAAAGGGGCCCAAATAGGGGGCAAAAAGGGGTAATTTTTGGTACTTCTTTAAAAACTTCTTCTAATAAACCGTTAATGCCAGAGCTTAAATATTCTGTGTGCATGACAACTAGGACAGGTATATTATTAATTGTGAAATTCATGTCCCTGGGGTCATGTATGGCGCCACACCCAGAGGTCAAAGTTCATCATGTTAAAAAATTCACATTTTCACCTTCTTCTGATGAAGTACTAAGCCAATTTCAAACTAACTTGGTGAAAAGCATCATTGGGTACTGATTATACAGATTTGTGAAAATTAAAAGGCTGGAGGTCAGGGTTGCCTAAAATGGGGACCAAAAGGGGGTCATTTTTGATAACTTTTAAACATTTTCATCTTCTTCTCAAGAACTACTGAGGGGATTTCAACCAAACCTTTTTCTAATTCTTTCAAACAAAATCACTTGTCTTGGTGCTCTTTTACTCAGGTGACCGTTAAGGCCCACTGGGCCTCTTGTTCACAATGTTTTCAAAATTGTTTTTTCTTAAGGGGCGTCCAAAGGTGTCACTGAGTGGGAATTTGATTGGATGATAAACATGGCTTTAATGGGCAGGGCTAATTTCCATATATGGTGAAACCTTTAAAAATCTTCATCCTAGAAGGCCACTGTCATAGCGTAGTCGGTAGCTCATCAGGCTTCAAATTTTCAATCATTGGATGTCATGGATTCAATCCCCAGCGGCAGCCCAGATCCTTTCCGACCATGGGATAATTGTAAACCTAAGTTGGAATCAGCTAGAGGCTAGGAAAGAGTGTAGTGGTTGTGCTGTTGTGAGAAATACCAGGAATCCATTGTTAGGTGCTCCAGCTTCCGCAATATGAATGAATACTGTTAAACCTCATTCAATAATTCAATTCTTCTTGGAAACCGGTTGAATTATTACAACCAATTTTTTCAGGAACAATCAGTGGGTGACCCTTTATCAGATTTTTTCAAAGAATTCTGGTCGGAAGCATGGCTTGAATGGGTGGAGCTAATCATTTTCTCAGAAATGATGGATTTCCACCAAATTTCACTGGAATGATCTGGTGACTCTTTTTCTGATTCCATCAATTACTTTTGATTGCTTTAAAACATGGCTTTGATGGTTTTGGCTTATGTCCATATATGGTATACAGTGAATTTTTATAAAAAAAAATGTTAATTCACTGGAATGATCTTCAGGTGACTCTTTTTCTGATTCCATCAATTAATTTTGATTGGTTGAAAACATGGCTTTGATGGTTGTGGCTTATGTCCATATATGGTATACAGTTAGTTTTTATAAAAAAAACTATTGATACCCTTTTCATCCAACTAAGTAAATGAATTTTCTTTGTGAAAAAATGAAAAGTTTGAAATATTTAAAGATTTTTTGACAAGATTAATTTCCACGCATGGTGAATATGATTCAGTTTATATCGAATTCCTGAAAATACCATTTGCTTAATCAGTTCATTCTGGCCTGTGGAGCAATACAGGCGCTCAAACACCTCTAGTTCATTCTACCACAATCTTCTTCTCATTAACTAGGGGCATCATATTATGGGGATGTGATAGATTGGTTAAGGTAATTGTATGTTTATTATAAGCTCACTTGAGCACACAAAGTGCTCAAGTGAGCTATTGTGATCACCTTTCTTCCGGCATCCGTCCGTCGTCCGTCAACAATCTCTTTAAACAACATCTCCTCCCAAACCACTGGGCCAATTTGAAGCAAATTTGGCAGAAATGTTCCTCAGGTGGTCCCCTTCAAAAATAGCTAAAAGAATTGAAATCCTTTAAAAACTCTGGTTGCCATGGCAACAGAAGTGAAATTTTAAAGTAATCTTTAAAAATATTCTCCTCCTGACCCAGAAGGCGTAGAGCCTTGATATTTTGCATGAAGCATCAGTATATTTATCTGTTACAAAACAGCTAAAACCATGATCCTAGGGTCCCCGGGATGGAGCCCCAGGGGGGGAGGGGGTTATATAAAAATAAAGAATGTTTTTTTAAACGACATCTCCTCCCAAACCACTGGGCCAATTTGAACCAAATTTGGCAGAAATGTTGCTAAGGTGGTCCCCTTCAAAAATAGCTAAAAGAATTGAAATCTGTTAAAAACTCTGGTTTATATGGCAACAAAAGTGAAAATTTAAAATAATCTTTCAAAATCTTCTCCTCCTTACCCAGAAGGCGTAGAGCCTTGATATTTTGCATGAAGCATCAGTATATTTATCTCTTTCAAAATAGCTAAAATCATGATCCTCGGGTCCCCAGGGAGGTGGGGTGTATATAGAAATAAAGAATGATTTTTTATTTAACATCTCCCAAACCACTGGGCCGATTTTGACCAAATTTGGCAGAAATGTTCGTTAGGTGCTCCCCCTTAAAATCAGCTAAAAGAATTGAAATCTGTTAAAAACTCTGGTTGCCATGGCAACAAAAGTGAAATTTCAAAATAATCTTTAAAAATCTTCTCCTCCTGACCCAGAAGGCGTAGAGCCTTGATATTTTGCATGAAGCATCAGTATATCTATCTCTTACAAAATAGCTAAAATCATGATCCTCGGGTCTCCTTGGGCCGAGCCCGACCGGGGGGGGTGTATAGGCATGAAGCATCAGTCCACAGACTACTTTCTTATTTCTGAAATTATAACCCATGGAAAAAGTTTTTTCCTTCTTTCAAATCAGCACTAAAGCCTTGGAATTTGTAATTTAGATTTTTGGATCCCCGGGTTCATAGTCTTTAAATGTAATTGTGGCCCACTTGTTTCATAATCCTAACCTTAACATGAAATTAGGCTGTTGAAAGAAAAAAGCCTTTATCTCAGGTGAGCGCCCCAGGGCCAACAGCCCTCTTGTAAATGATAATAGCATAGCTAGTAGTCTAGAACTCCTAAACATGACGTCCCAGGTTTGATCCCCATCCACGGCGAATATCCTTTCTAACATTTTACTAGCATTTGGTAGATAATCTAAAACCTGAGTGGGATAAGCAGCTGGAAGCTTTGGAGGGATGCATGTAGTGGTAGTACTGATGTGAGAAATACCAGGAATTGATGGTTAGATGCTCCAGCTGCAACATGAGTGAAATAATGTTAATGTAGCATTAAAACACAACCAATCAATCACTTTATCAATCTAATGATTATTATTTTTTGTTGATTAATGCCAAGGTTATAATTGTAATTCCAGGTTGAATGAGCAGGAATTATGATATTTTGGTCACCAACCTAAGTTCTGAGGGTCAGTTTAGGATAACATCATTCACAATTGATTCCTCATTCTTCGAGAACGCTTACAAAGTGATTATGTCAATTCTTGACTTGACACAAGACATTTAAGTCTAGACTACCTATTGACACTCTCTGAAGAAAAAAATACTGTATTTCTCCTATTGAGTGCACTTTCTCCTTTATAGTATACTAGTCTTCAATATTTACACAAGATGTCCCTTAACCCTTGTTAGGCTGCCGCCGTCATAGGGCAGTTGGTAGTGCATCAGACTCCTAATCTTCAATCATTGAATGTCATAGGTACGATCCTGACTGCAGCACTTATCTTTTTTGACATTTGTCTCCCACCAATGGTTCGATAATTGTTAACCTAAGTGGGATAGTAGCTGGAGGCTAGGAAAGGCTGCAGTGGTAGTATTGGTGTGAGAAATACCAGGAATCCATTGTTAGGTAGTCCAGCCGCCCCTATATGACTGAAATACTGTTAAAAGTGGCGTTAAACCCCATTCAATCAATCATTAAAACCTTGTTTTGTTTGATACAACCCTCTTCAGAAATGCATTAATATCAAAGGGCTAAAAAGAGTGGAGGGAAGGGTAAATATATCTTTAAATTCATCTTATAAACAACTTTTGCTTAAAAGGGACAAGCATTGTAGTGTAGACTTAGTTCTCTGTCAATACCTCCTGTGAAAAAGGGAATATTCCTAGTTCAGCATGACTTAAATACTAGCTTAATTGTTATAGTTTCAAGATATGCTTTGAGTTTACTTTTTAGCTCCACTGGCTGAAAGCTAGAGAGCTATTGTCATGGCGTTGTGTCCGTTGTGCGTGCGTCTGTAAACTTTTCCTTTGAAAATCTTCTGCTCAGAAAATACTGAACAGATTTCAAACAAATTTCACAGAAATGATCCTTTGGTGATACTCTTTCAGATTCCTTCAAAGAATTTTGATCAGATGAAAAACATGGCTTTAATGGGCGAGGCTAATTTCAATATATGGTAAAAGCTTTGAAAATCTTCTTCTCTTAAACCAGTGGATTGATTTCAACCAAATTGTACAGAAATGATCCTTGGGTGACCCTCTATCAGATTCATTCAAAGAATTTTGATTGAACATAAAACATAGCTTAGAGGGCAGGGCTAATTTCCATGAATGGTAAAAGCTTTGAAAATCTTCTTCCCAGAAACAAATGGATAAATGGGCTGGGCTAATTTGCATATATGGTAAAAGCTTTGAAATTCTTCTTCTCAGAAACCAGTCGGTTGATTTCAACCAAATTTGACCAGATCCTTCCTTGGGTGACCTTTTATTAGATTATAAAAAAGCATTTTGATTTGATGAAAGATATGGCTTTAATAGGCAGGGCTAATTTCTATATATGGTATATACTGAGTACTTAGTAAATTTCTCAGAAACCTGTCTATGAATTTCAACCGAATTTCACTGGAATGATTCTCAGATGTCTGCTTGTCAGATTTCTTCATATTATTTTGATCAGTTGAAAAACATGCCTATTACGGTGGTGGGTTATGTCCATTTATGGTTTACATTGAACATTTTACATAATGAATTTTACATAAGTTGACTTTTTGTAAAACAATGAAAAGTTTGAAATGATTCTTTAGAACTATTTCAAAGATTTCAATGACTTAGATTTATTTTACTTATATTCAGTTTATTTTGAATTCAGCCGCCATCATAGCACAGTTGGTAGCGTGTCAGACTGTCAGTCTAGAGGTCCCAGTTCGATCCCCGACGTCGGCACTCATCCTTTCCGACCATTTGTCTCTCACCAATGGGTTAAAAATCGTAGACCTATGTGGGATAGCAGCCATTGTTAGGTGCTCCAACTGCCGCGATATAACTGAAAGGTTGTTGAAAGCGGCGTAAAACCCCTTTAAACAAACAAATTATTTTGAATTCATGCATATACAGCATATCAGCGATACAGGCGCTCAAGCCCCTCTAGTTTATGCTCAAGCCATGTAATGGAGATGGGCATATAGAGCTAGCTCTCCTTTTGTGAGTTGGTGTGTGGGTGTATGTATTAGTGTCTCTGGAGCCCAGGTATTAAATATGTCCGGGCCTAGAACTGTGATATTTTTTTAAATGGCATCCTGTTGTGGACCTCTATCAAGATTGTACAAATTATTGCCTCAGGATTAAAATTAGCCCATTCCTGGATGTCAGTCAAATTGAACATAGGCTTACATTGTGAAAACTTTAAAAATCTTCTTCTCCCAAACTAAAAGGCTTAGAGCTTCGATATTTAGTATATAGCATAATCTGTTGGACTTTTATTTTTTTTGTGCTCTTTGAAATCAGGTGACCAATAAGGCCCTATGGGCCTCTTGTTTTATGTTGGAAGGTTTGTTTTTACCAAGTATTAAGCACTTGAACAGTTGAGCATTAGCATCTAAATGTAGTGCTCATATCTTCCGTTAAGATGTGCTGATCAAAGAATATTTCTGTTGACAAGGTAAACATGATCAGGCTGTAGGTAGGTGGTGTCTGATCTTGGTCTATACAACCTGTTTGACCCTTTAAAGCCAGATTTTTTTAATGAAATAGTTTTTAAATTATTGATCATCTGAATAAAGCCTTTCAGCCATTTGATACAGTGAAAAGGGAGATTTATTCAGCATGACAAAGGTTAAGGACTATCCAAATTAAAGAAATTTTGGCTTTCAACATTTTTTCTTGGTATCCTACATGGTTGTTGTGACATTTAGGGTTGACAGTAATAATAAGAAATTCCTGGATTCAGATATTTTTCTCCAAATTGCCCCCAGATTCTTTGGGGCTAAATACATATTGATTCAGTTAAAAATTTGTCACATATTCCCTGGTAAAATCGGAGAGTAAATTCCGAGATGATATATCCGAATGACAGACCGCTGAGATCCTCGTATGTTTTAGTAACTTCATGTCACATGATACTGTCACATATGGACGTTTACAACATCTCAGCAGGAAATGGTGTTCGGCAAAAAGGGCTTAGGAGTAGATTTATTTGTCAGATTTTCTGGGATTTCATGGAAGCAACCATTGTCTAGGGATCATCATTTCTAGGCGGAAAGTAGGTGATTTGTTATATACATATTTAAAGTATGGAAGTCCTTGTAATACTTTGTTTATCTCATTACCAAAAGTTTCAAATCGAAAAGGATGGCAGACAACAATTTGATATTTAAGAATTTTTAGATTTTTTTTAACATTTGGCTTATAAAACATTGTGTAAAATGAAGAAATTGCTTTTTACAAGCAATTTCTGCATATAACACCATGTTTTTACAATTGCTTTTCTTGAGGGGCTTCAAAAAGCATCACTGTGTGGGAATCGATTAACACAAAATTTTAGCTCAGGACTCACTAAATGAGGGTTTAAATGTTTGAGCAAGCTGAGCTTAGTATTTGTCTTCATGATACATTTTAATTATTGTGTTTCAAGAGGACAAAAGTTTAGATTGATCCAAATTTAAAGATGTTGTAGGCTAAAAATTTTTGTATAATGAATTTTGAAAATCTTTGTCTTTCGGCTAGAAAAAGTCGAAAAATTATGGATTATTAAGAAATTGTAATAATTGCAATCCCTTCATTCATTATCCACAAATTCTTTTACCGACAAGGCAAAGAATTTTCAAATTTCATGAAGCAAATATTGCTGTCTGCAACTTCTTTCAAATGATAAGTTTGAAATTTTGTCATCAAAATGATGCTTTCTGATGACCCTGAAGAAAAACAATTTGAAAAAACTATGAAAATAAAGAAATTCTTTGTGACACAATGTTTTCTATCCAGAAAGGTGAAAAAATATTAAATTTCATAAACTTTAAATTGTCATCTGCAATTTCTTTCAGTTTAGACCAGTCTATTTTCTTGTGTGGTAATGGGATAATGGAAACATTAAGTTTTAAGTGCCAACTCAAATTTGAATTTTGACTTATCATCTCTGCTGAACTTAACCTTTTTCCGTTGATTTTTTTTTTTTTTTAATTTCAAGCTTTTTCCAATCTGGAAGAAGTTGCAGATTACTATTAAAAATGGGTGTATTTTGAAAAGTTAACAACCTACAGGCTTCAAAATATAGATGAAAAAAGAAGAAATTGATTGCAATTTCTTCTCTTTGTATAATGTTTTCTTAAGTATAAAATTACAGGGATGTAAAAACAAAGGATTGTGCAGGAAAAGGTCAAGAAGCAAATAGTTTGGTACCAATTCTTCATCTCTGCAGGTGTGATAAACAAGATTGAGAAAAAGCCAGTAGTAGAAGGACTAGAAGGTTTTTGCAATGAGCCTCAAGTTATAAACCTATCAATGTTTTGTTATCAAACTCTAGAACTTGCTCAGTTTTTGAACCAAGCTCTATAACCTTAAAGATTTTGACACCAAAGTTTAAGAGCTATGACATTCTAGATCTTAGGTTCTAGAACTTAGGTTATTAAGTTCTATAATTTGCTAAGTTCTTTAACCAAAGCTCAAGAACTTCAAGGTTATAGAACTCAAAATCTTGAAGCTTCGACAAGGTCCAGAAATTCAGTTCTAGAAGTTGGACAAAAGTTCTAGATCATCAAAAAAAGTTCTAGAAGTACTTGTAAAGTAGTTCTTGAACTTTTTTGCAGGGTTGTCAAAAAAGCCAACAGCATATGGTTATGTTCATGCTACAGTGTATTTTATTTCAGACTAAATTTATCCTGAATTTTTCATGAACAGATATCTAAAATGTGGTTAACTGTATTTGGTAACCATGTTTACTTAACCCATTATCAGAAAACACATTTTAAGACTGGTTCAAGCTAAAAAGGAGTTGCAGACAATAACTAAAAGTTATGAAATTTTAGATCTTTTCAATTTTCTAGTTAGAAAATGAAGAAGGAAAAAAGCAATTTCTTCATTTTACACCATGTTTTTCTATTGATTTTCTTGATGGGGAATCAAAATGTATTGCTGTGTGAAAATGGGTTAATTGGTTGCAAGTAACATTTTTCAAATATTTACTTAGGAAAATTCCACATAAAAATCCCCTAATTTAACCCATTCCCACACAGTGACGCTTTTGGACGCCCCTCAAGAATAACAATTAGGAAAACATTGTGTGAAATGAAGAAATTGCTTGTAACAAGCAATTTCTTCATTCTACACAATGTTTTCTACGCAAAAAGTTGAAAAAATCTAAAATTTCATACACTTTACAATGTTGTCTGCAACTCCTTTCAATTTGGACCATTTTAAAAGTTTGCCATCTGGTAATGGGTTAGACTTTGATTTGTAAAAATATAGCTAAGGAAAGCAATGTGGAAATAAATGGAATTGTTTGTCCAAGCAATTCTCCTCTCACAATGTTTTCTTTTCAACAATTATGATACTTATTATTATTCTTTCCGGAAGGGGAGCATATAGCCGCTGCTTTGTCTATCTGTCTGTTCTTCCATTATCTGTCTGTCCATCCCAATATCTCAACAACCCTTTGGCCAAAGTTGATGAAACTTGAACTCCTTATAATATTACACCGATGCCTTCAAGGTCAAACGTAAAACTTGACCTTATCCATAGCATAGCACCTTCAATTATGGACGGATTTCATATTAACTTGGCACAATTTTTCTTTATCATGACTAGATGTACCATTCAAAGATAATAAATCAGATAACTCTAAGGTTAAGGGTACAGCTCAAGGTAAAACATTGAAATTAAGCATTTCCAGAGTATAGCTCCTTCAATAATGGATTGATTTCAAAATCACTCTGCACAATTGTTCTCTTTCATGAGTAGATGTGCAATTTGAAACAAATTTCATATAGCTCCAAGGTCAAGGTCATATCTTATCTTTGAACATTGAAATTTAGCATATCCAGAGCATAGATTCTTCAATTATGGATAAAATTGGAAATAACTTTACACAATTGTTCTCTATCATGTACCATTTGAAAAAAAAATATTTATATAGATCCAAGGTGACAGCTCAAGGTTGAATGCTGTAATTAAGTATGTCCTTAGCATACTGATCAAATTATACATGGATTTCAATATAATGTAGCACAATTGTTCCAAGTCATGAGTAGATGTGCAATTTGAAAAAATCAGATAGCTCTAAGGTCAAGCTCAGACCTCAAGGTCAAATTTAGAATTAAGCATGTCTGGAGCTTAGCTCCTAAAATTATGTTTTGACTTTAAAAGAGCTTACAGCTTTGCACAATTCTTCTCCATCATGAGTAGATGTGTCATTTAGATCAAATTTTCATATACCTTTAGAGTCAAGGTCACAGTTGAGGGATGTAAATTAAAAATTTAGAATGTCTAACATTTTAATTGCGAGTATATACCCGCATCTGCGTCTGTTTGTCCCTTTTCCAGTTCATTTTATACTTTTTGTGATGGGGCTATATTTGGAGAACATAATCCATCTCTGACGGCTCTTGTTTAATCTTAAAGCACTTTGAATTGTCATTTGGAATTTAGACACAATTGGAAGAAGTTTTAGATGACAAATTAAGATAATTGTTATTGAATTATATGTCAGAAAAGAAACAGGAAATTTATGTCTTTTTATGCACCCTTGAAAGATGGGGGGGCATATTGCTTTACCTCTGTTTGTCTGTCTGTCTGTCTGTCATTCAGTCTTTCTGTCTGTAGGTCTGTTTGTCTGTCTGCTAAACTTAACCAAAAATCTTAATATTGCCAATTACTACCAGCCTATTCAAGATACAATGCTCTTGTCAAGGTCATGTGATAAGGTGAAGGTCACATACCAAGGTCTAACGCAAAAAAAAAAATAATCCTTGTCACTTTCACTAAAATACTCTATTAAACCTCATGTACAAGTCAACAACACTTTTCATAGTTAAGTCCTGTTGCGGAGGCATTGTTTTTCACAAACACATCTTGTTCATAATGTTTTATAGATTGATAAACATTAGGATTTTGAAATAATATGATGTAGAGTAAAAAGTTAAGGGAAGCTATTTGTTTTAATAAAGGTTCAAGTTTACAACATTTTGTATGGGTCCCAGTCTAATGTCATACAAATTAATCCAGAATTTTGATGGATTAAAACATACAATATTTAGACAGCTTTATTTTGTATCAGTTCAACTGCAATAGTTTAGTTAGAATTATTGTTTCCTGGAATTTCTCTTCGAAGTTCTGAAATGTTAACAGCTGGCAGAGTTTGCTTTAGTGAACTTATATAATTGTAGGACAAAGGTTGAGGGATTGTTGAGTCCAGCTCTCCAACCTTGGGCTAAACAGTGAAATTTAGTATGAAGTTAATTTTTTTTCAGACAGATGAAGTTTGTGTATATATGTCTGGGGAGGGTTATACTGAAAACAGCCTGTGGATCGGTTGATCTGTCAACAAAATCTTGTCCAGACAACTCCTCCTATGGTTTCTGTGAAATTCACTTCATACTTGGCAGAAGTGTTTATTATGCCCCCCTTCCAAGAAGAGGTGGTATATTGCTTTGCACCTGCCTGTAGTAAGGCCGGAGGGTGAGATGGTCGGTGGTCGAGATGGTTCACACACCTTTTTTTCTGGAATACAACTCAAAAAGTATTGAAGCTATATTCATGAAACTTCACAAGGTGATAGATCTCATCAAGTGCAGTGCATAAGAACCATAACTTTGCCCCTCAAAGTGTTGGAGCTATTGCCCTTTGTTAATTTTCCAACTAGATTTTTGTCTACAGTTTAACTTATATAGTATGCAGGTTAGAATCACATATAGTATGCAGGTTAGAATCATGTACCTTCAGAGGTAGATAGACCTGCTGTAGGAGAAGTGCAGTGCACAAGAACCATAACTCTATTCTTCTTGTTTTGTTTAGCTATTGTTCTTTGTCAATTTTTGAACTTTATTTACTCTTACCAATTCTGGTTCTCACTTTAGTACCAGTAATAAAACAATATTATCGTACACCATTTTCAGTACTCAAACTACTATTATTACTCTGACAATTACCAGTCCTACAGCACCTTCACCTCTTAATCTTACTATCAGTTCTCCCACCACTGTCAATACTCACATCACTACAAGTGTTAATCTCAGTACTCACACAACAACTAGCACTCAAATTACTGTCAGTTTTTACATCACTACCAGTAATCTCATCAATACCAGAACTAATACCAGGACTCACACCAGTACAGGTAATCATACAACAACTTGTAGCCTCCATTCATCACAACAATACAAAGTTCTATTAATTCATTGATTCCTGTTCTAGTACTTGGGCAAAATACTTACCAGTAATCACAGCACTGCAAGTCTTCTATCAGTGTGAATTACTCGCACCTATACATCTCAAACAGTACTTGTACCAATGCCAATACTCCCACAGCTGCCTGTATTCACAGCATCACCAACGCAAGCGCCTCTTACAGTACCAATACTAGTACTCACACCACCACCAATATTCATATCACTTTCAATAATCACATCACATCAAAGCTTTCACTAACCCTAGCCTGTGTCATAGTGCAGTCTGTAGCGCCCCAGACTCCCAATATTCAATCATGGGATGTCATGGGTTCGATCCTTGGTAGTGGTAAATATCCTTTCTGATATTTGTCTCTCACGAATGAGTGGATAATTGTTTACTTAAGTGGGATAGCAGCTGGAAGTTAAGGAAAGGATGTAGTGGTAGTACTGGTGTGAGAAATACAGGAATCCATTGTTAGGTGCTCCAGCCGCTGCTATATGACTGAAATAGTGTTAAAAGTGGCGTTAAAACCCATTCAAATAGATCAATCTTACTAACTGTAAGACTCACATTACTATGGTGACGGCCATGGCACCACTTGTTGCATGTCAGACTTTAATCATGAGGTCAAGGGTTGGATCCCTGGTCATGATAAATATCCTTACTGTCATTTGTCTCTCACCAATGGGTGGAGAAGTGTAAACCCAAGTAGGATGAGCAGCTGGAGGCTCTGAAAAGATGAAGTGGTAGTACTGGTGTGAAAAATAGCAGGAATCCATTCAAAAAATGTCTCACATTACTTATTCAGAACAGTAAAAATAATATTACTGGTAACATCATACTCAAAAACTATTGGGGCTGAGGTACCCGATTCTCACAGATTCCAGCAAGAATACTAATACAATTTCACACATTGCTACCAGTTCACACAGCACTATCAGTATGCACACAACACAAACCAGGACATTCACAAATTCTAGCATTCATACCACAGCAAGTACACAAATTGCTACCAGTTCACACAGCACCATGACTACACCCAAAACAAGAACCTATACACATTCTACCAGTTCCCATAGCACCATCAATACACACAACTCTGCCAGGACATTCACCAGTTCTAGCACTTAAACACACATTCTACCAGTTCCCATAGCACCATCAATACACACAACTCTGCCAGGACATTTACCAATTCTAGCACATATACAACTACCAGTTTCCATAGCACCATCAATACACACAACTCTGCCAGGACATTTACCAATTCTAGCACATATACCACTACCAGTTCACATAGCACCATCAATACACACAACTCTGCCAGGACATTTACCAATTCTAGCACATATACCACTACCAGTTCACATAGCACCATCAATACACACAACTCTGCCAGGACATTTACCAATTCTAGCACATATACCACTACCAGTACACACCTCTTAGATCTTGGACGAGTTTCAAATTTTGTCATCTGGTAATGGGTTAAATAATGCTCGGATAAAGCTGTAGTTAAGACATTTTGGTTGTCAGCCAACATTATTCAACAAATTTCAGATGATTTAGTTTGAAAAGATGATTGTCTAAGAAAATTACTCTAAATTCAACAACTCGGAAAACTTTATAGTGTAAACTAATTTCCCTTATGACAATGTAAAAAGAATGGTTATTGGTTAGATTTTCTGGAAAATTTCCTAGCAACAGATATTTTATACCCTCTGACGATAGTTTGAGAGAGAGGAATTATTTTTTGGAAGTTGATATGTGTCATTAAATTCACTTGAAATAAAATTTTTATACAACTTGGCATTTCAGCTTTCAAGAGAAAATCTCCAGAATGTTTTGCGATTGACATTTTCATTGAAGAACAAATTATGTAGGCAACAATTACAGTATGGAACATCTTGAAATCAACAATCTGATTAGAATGTGATTCCACCCTGAATATTACATGATCATGATTGAATGATTGCTATTGTAAGCTGATCAATTTTCTGTTCTGAACAGAGTGAACACTTTCTTGGCAAATTTCAACCTTTCAATCAATGGAACATTTCATTCAATTCCATAACATCAGGAATTAACTCTAAAGAAATTGTTATTATTATTTTTCAAATATGAATTACCAACAATGATTTAAACGAAGATATTGGTAGCCAAAACTGATGTAGCAATCTGAATGATGAGAATGATTGAAAGCTGTCGATGGAACGCTTTTGTTTACCCATTCCAAGACAGCAAAATTTTAGACTAGCCAAAATTGAAAGAAATCGCAAACGACAATTCTTAATTGATGGAATTCAAAAGATCTTTGTTTCCTGAGGTAGAAAACCTTGTGGATAATGAAGAAGTTGCTTGTCACAAGCAAATTCTTCATTATCCACAAGGTTTTCCATAGCCCTTTATCTAAGGGGTGCCAAAAAGCGTCATTGTGTGGGAATGGGTTAAGTTTTGATCAAAGGCTGATTGGAAAACCATGATTACAACCGAATGAACACTGATTTAACATGGTTGTCTGGAATGTGATATGAATAAAAGTCAAATTAATGAAGATAAGTACAGTTTTAATGTACTTGCTCCCATTAGCGCAGACAACATAATTTTGGACTTGCCCAAATGGGGAGAGACTACATAATAATTATGTTGATTCAAAAGGTCTTAACCCATTTCCCACATGACAATATGTTAGACTGGTCCAAATTAAAAGGAGATGTAGGCGACAATTTCAAGTTGATGAAATTTAAGATTTTTTCAACTTTCTGGGTAGAAAACAGTGTGGAAAATAAGGAAATTGCATGCAACAAGAAATTTCTTCAGTTTCCAAAATGTTTTCTACCCAGAAAGATGAAAAATAAATGAAATTTCATAAATTTCAAATTTTCATCTGCAACTACTTTTGATTCAATTACGTCTAAAATTTTGCCCTTTTGTAATTGGTTAAAGTAAAGAAATTAGTATGAATTAGGGCACAAAACATTATATAAAAGAGGACATTGCATATACCAAATATTTTTTCCCTTATCCCACATTGTTTTCCGAAAGTACTGAAAGTACTAGGAGTGGGTCATCATTTCCCAAAAATCCTTTTCAGGTTGATATAAAGTATCTCTAAACACGGTCTTTTACAAATAATTTAATTGTTAATTTCGTCTATCAAAAAGGAGCGATCTGATTGGTCGAAAAATTTAATTCATACCTCCATGAACAAAATATTGAGGATGCAGCCATTTTGAATGCTTCCGCACAAAATAGTTCACTACAAAAAGGTAACAAAATTTGTTAAATTGTTGCATTTTTCGCTCGATGCTATTAAATTATATGAAATGAAAAGAATATTTTTTGTTTTCATGGAGGTATGAACCGAAAAACCTAATCACACAATGTATGAACCCGCTTCGCGTATTCATACAGTGTGATTAGGTTTTTGGTTCATACCTCCATGAAAACAAAAAATATTCTCTTCATCTCTTAAATAAAAAATATTTTTTGTGACTATTATTTGTTACCATTTTTTTATGTGGACGAAAAGTTGATAACGAATTGACACAAACGTTTTATTTGAATGATTGAATTATTTGAATAAAGCCACTTCTAGTTGTATTTCAGTCATATCACTGTGGGTTGACAACCTAGCATAATGGGTTCCTGGTATTTCTAACACCAGTACTATCACTACATCCCTTCTGAGCCTCCAGATGCTCATCCCACTAAGGTTTACAATTATCCATTCATTGGTGAGAGACGAAAGTTGGA
Source organism: Fragum fragum (assembly GCA_946902895.1). Classification (NCBI taxonomy): domain Eukaryota; kingdom Metazoa; phylum Mollusca; class Bivalvia; order Cardiida; family Cardiidae; genus Fragum; species Fragum fragum. The sequence continues at coordinate 8,698,892 of OX336377.1, forward strand.
AAGCATTCGACTCAAAAAGTAATTTACTTCGGAAAGGGTTGGGAGAATTTTGAAGACATCTTTTCTCCTTGCCTGGTGCTTTTATGTCTCTGTAGAGCTTCAGGTTACAACCTTCCTATCATCTTGTAGGGAAAAAACACGAAATTTGCCCTAATAGATTTTTCTGTTACCATGGAAATAAGAGCTTGTTGCTTTTACAAAAAAACTTTTAACAAAAGTAATTAGGCCCTTTAGCATTTTTAGAGAACTGGGAGCTTGGTAATGAGAACTTCTTTTTGATGCTATTTGATAGTTGCCTTCTCTATACAATTATTTTTTAAAGATTTTATTAGATCCAAAAAGAAAAAGAAAAACAGAGTCTCCATAAAACCATACAAAAATGATTTGTATTATTTGCCTTGGTGAATTGATATTGCATTAAAATCAAAGAACTGAAAGCACTTGATGACTCAATGATTTCATTTGCAATTCCATTGATTTAAAGGCTGCAAATAGCTAGTGTAGACTTGGATCAGACAGCACATATCGTCAGTGCACTAGAAAATGTCATAACTACAGCTTTAGCCTATTCCCACACAACAAAAATTTAGACTGGTCCAAATTGAAATGAATTTAAGATGGCACTTTAAAGCTTATAAAATTTTGTTTTTTTGTCAAAGTTAATGGAATTTGAATTATCTCTGTCTTTTGGCATGGAAAATATTGTCATAAGCAATTTCTTCTTTATCCACATGGTTTTCCTGAACTATTTTCTTGAGACCCATAAAGAGATGGGATTGTGTTGGGATGGGTTAAACTGGATTTTTTAATAATCCAAATATTTCTTTTGACTTTTTGACAGCAATATATGAATTATATAATCAAATATTATTAACTATAAATTCATGGATTTTGATGGGGCAAGTGCTAAAGGTTGAAAGTTCCTATATGGATACACTGTATAAAGGCACTTAAGGTCATTAACCCATGACCAGACATCAAGTTCTGGACATAGTCCAAATCATAAGGGGTTGAAGATGATAATTTTAACCCATTTCCACACAATGAATCTTTTAAATGCCCCTCACTATGTAAGCTTTGGAAAATATTGTGGAGAATAAAGAAATTGCTTATTACAAACAATTTCTTCAATCTCCACAATGTTTTCTAGCCCAGAAGACAAAGGTTTTGAAGATTTCATCAATGTCAAATTGTCATCTGCAACTTCTTTGAATTTGAAGTATGTTAGAATTAATTGGTACAAAATAGTGTAGAAAACATTGTTAGTATAGGAGAAATTTCATTTCTTGAGTATTTGTCCATTTCCTACAATATTTTTAGCTCACAGGAGCACAACGTGAGAGGTGAGCTATTGTGATCATTCTGACCATCTGTCATTCCATGAAAAACTCTGATTACTGCCGCATTTGGAAATGGGAAATTTTAATAAATTTTTGAATTTTTTTTGCTCAGAAACTACAAGGCAAAAGGCATTTATATTTCATATGTAGCTTAATAATCACATGGTTCTCTGCCCAATTTTCAAAAATTCAATTCCTTGGGTAAAAAATGGCCGCTCCCCTGAGGTCCAAAGTTCGGAAAAATGCTAAATTAGGGCTAGTTCAAAAGTTTTCTCCTTGTTAACTGTAAGGCCTAGGACATTCATAATTTGGTATGTAGCATAACTAGATCATGTTTTGTACTATTTAACTCATTCCCACTCAATGACGCTTTTTGACGCCCCAAGAAAAAAAAGCTTTGGAAAACATTGTGGAATATGAAGAAATTGCTTGTTACAAGCAATTTCTTCATTATCCACAATGTTTTCTACCTTGAAAGACAAAGATTTTAAAGATTTCATCAACTTAAAATTGATGTCTGCAGCTTCTTTCAATTTGGACTGGTCTAAAATTTTATCATGTGGGAATGGGTTAACTCAAAATTGTGTTCCTAGAGTCAAAAATGGTCCTGCAATAGGTGACCAAAATAGGGAAAAGCTCAAAATTTGAGTATGTTTAAAAAAATCTTCACTTTAAGGCTGTAGGTACTTATATTTGGCATGTTCAACAGTCTTCTCCTCCCAATCTTAAGTCTAAGGCATTCATGTTAGGTACTTAGTATAACCTGATGGTTCTCTACTATGTTCGCTAAAATCATTGCCCTGGGATAAAATATGGCCCTGCCCAAAATTTGGGAAAATGCTCAATTAGAGCAACTTCAAAAGTCTTTTCCTTCTGAAATATACGATGAAGGACATTCATATTTGGTATGTAGCATTACTAAATAATTTTGTACTATGTTACAGGAAAATTAAGATCAAAACAACTCCTCCTGAGGGGTCAAAAAATGCCTCATTGCACAGTTTGAAGAATTTAAATATTGGGCCTAGTCTTGATGAAAGTTTAGACTTTCTCAACCTTCTGGGTAGAAAAAATTGTGTAAAATGAAGAAATTGCTTGTTACAAGCAATTTCTTCATTTACACATTGTTTTCCCAAATGTTTTCTTTAGGGGCGTGCAAAAGCGTCACTGTTTAAGCATTCTTAGTTTATTGGGCACCCTAAAAGTGAGTACATTATATACTTCACTGAGGTTAGCATGTTCCTTTATGTTTACAAACAAAAAATCTTAGAAATCTGAAAATCCTTTAAAAAATATTCTTGAGGGGCATAAAAAAGCTGAAATTGTATTGTAATTGGTTTAATGAGAAAACAAATCCCTAAAAATTTGGATTTTTATCAAATGTTACAGCTTTGATGAAATGCACAAGACTTGTGATCAGTGGAATCATTGTTTGTACTGTTTTACACTGGTTGTCAACCAATTCCTACACACTAGCCTTTTAACCCATTCCAACACAATGGAATTTTAGACCAGTCCAAATAGAAAGGAGCTGCAGATGACAATTTCAAGTTGATGGAATTTTGAATATTTTCGTCTTTTGGGATAGAAAACATTGTGGATAATGAAGAAATTGCTTGATCCAAGCAATTTCTTCATTTTCCACAATGTTTTCCAAAGCTTTTTTGTTGAGGGGCGTAAAAAAGAGGGATTGAGTGGGAATGGGTTTAACCCCTCATTATTTTCCAAAACCTTTTTCTTGAAGGGGAGGAGGAATTGGCCATAGGACAGTTGGTAACTCATTACAATTCCAAATAAAATCATCCTATATGGTAGAAAACACTGTGGGGAAAGGAGAAATTGCTTATTATAAGCAATTTCTCCTTTTTCCACAATGTTTTCTCAAGTATAAAATCATGGTGACGTAAAATCCCGATTTATCCAGGAAACGGTTAAACCCAATTCAAAACAAAAGGTTTTTTCGAGGCCAGTGTCATACAGCGGTAATTTGTGAGAATTGGTTATAACTGTGTATTGCTTCTGCTATTTTCAGAACACCATTGAATACAAGGGTGCTGATGATCGCTACTTTGTCCTCACCTTTGTGCTGTGTGGTTGCATAGCTGGTATCCTACTGGCCGTTGTCGTGATATATCTTATCAAGAGAAACACACGATCCAAAGAAAAGCTCCAACAGATTGCAACAGTACAGGAAGGTAATGATGCTGCCTCCAAAGATTATCAGGTATGTAAATATACATGAAAATTTTATCGTATGTACGGTCGTATATTGGAGTCATCTTCTCCATCTGTCCATCCGTCCATACATCCATCCGTACATAAATATGTCCACTTTTCTTGTGAGCGCAACTCCTCCTAAGTTTCTGGTTGGATCTTTTTGAAACTTGGTCAATATTATCACCTTAATTGGTAGATATGCATGAAGTAAGGATTTTATGGTTCACTGATTTTTGCCTCAGTTATGCCCCCTTAAAACTTAGTCTCTGGAGCTTATTGAAATTGCAGCCTTGTGAATGCAACTCCTTCTAAGTTTCTGGTTGGATCTAAATGAAACTTGGTGGATGTTATAACCTAAATTGGTAGATGTGCATGAAGTAAGGATTTTATGGTTCACTGATTTTTGCCTCAGTTATGCCCCGTTAAAACTTAGTATCTGGGGCTTATTGAAATTGCAGCCTTGTGAATGCAACTCCTCTTAACTTTTTGTCTTGATTTAAATGAAACTTGGTCAATGTCACTTGAATTTGGTTCTGTCAAAATAAGTAGTGTCTACAATTATTTTCATAAACAGCAGCAAAGTGGCGGCGTATATTGTGACTATGGTACTCTTGTTTCTGTGTTGTATAATATGAGAATTAGCAAACATAAGATTGATTGACTTATCAAACCATTATTTATACCAAAAGTAACATACTGAACTCCTGATCTTTATATCAAACATCTTTGCTTGTGGGCAAATTTATTGGTATAATGACTGCTTATTCAAGCTGTAGTTACAACATTTAGGTTACCTACCAACAATTTACATTCTGTTCTATGTCCCTAGATGAACCCTTTCCAATTGAGCAAAATCTTAGACCTGTCAAAATTCAAAGGTTTTGCAGATCAAAATTCAAAATGGATTTAGTTTGAAAATAACCATTCAGTCAGATAGAATATATTATGGAAAAAGAACAAATTGCTTTTTACTAGCAATTTCTTCTTTTCTACAATGTTTTCTTACTCCTTTTCATGCTGTATAAAAACTCTTTCCAAATTACATTATAATCAAAGGGCTGAAAGCACTGGCAGTACTATTTGATCAACAATCAATATTTCTTTTAAAAATTAATTAATACCTCTTGCAGGAAAAGTACAAACAGGAGGTGTAGACTAAGATCAGACTGCACTTATGTGCAGGCTTATCTTTGGCTATACCTCCTGCCAAAACCATAATATTCCGGTTTTAGCATGACAAGGGTTGATGAAAATATCCCAGGGACGTAATATCCAGGGATTGAACAGTAAAGGATTGAACTTGCTAAAAATGTTTATCAGTTCACAAGGTTGAAGCAAATTGAAATGGTAGCCTTCAACTCTTGTCATGCTGAATAAAATCCCCTTCAGAATTGTATTTAAAAAATCAAAGGACTTGGAGCATTTGAAGCACCAATTTATGGGTTGATAATTATTTGAATAAAACAACTTACAACTCTGGCTTAAAAGAGACAAGCTTTGTGGTGTAGATATATATCAGACTGTATATATGTGCAATCTGATCTTTGTTTTACCTCCTACTAAATAGGAATACTCTGGGTTCAGCATGACAAGGGGTAATGTATTGATATCATAGGAAAAGGGGCATAAATGATGATTTCATTGTTTGTATGTTAACCCTTGTCATGCTGAATTAAAAGCATATGCAGAGTTGCTGTACAATCAGAGGGCGGGCAGTACTGGAAGATCTTATTGAGTGGCTTTATTTCTTTTGAAAATTGATTATTTAAACAACTCTGACTGCACTTATGTGCAGTCTGATCTTTGTCTATACCCCCTTAAAAGCAGGAATATTCCAGGTTCAGCATGACAAGGGTTAACAGTATTTTATTGTCACAGTGTTGTATTTGTTGTGTGTGTGTCTATGTGAATCCATCTGTAACCTTTTGCTTCTATTTTGAGATAGCTTAGAAAATCAAGAGGAATGATCCTTAGAACGCTGAGCCTCTTGATAGGCTTTTTGAAGAAACTTTAATCTGATGAGAATAATGGCTTTTATTAATGGAGTTAATTTCAATAATTATATCATATACAGTGAAAAAATTTGAAAATCTTACCCTCGGTAAGTGCATTTTTGATTTTAACAAATTTTCACAGGAATATTCTGTTTGGTGGCCCTTTCAGATATCTAAAAGATCTTGAGGATTTTAACTTTTGTGGGTGCAGCTAATTTTTCTCTATAGCTTCTTTTGTAAAGCTTATTGACATTTCCTTTGGGTGACACTCATATTGAGATTCTTTCAAAATATTTTTATTGAGTGAAAAAGTTTTGTAGTGGGGCGAGATCCTCTCAACGGTGTAAAACTATTTTGCATTCTGTATCGGTAGAATTAGGCTGGCAGAGTGATATCGGGGCTCCAGAGCCTTAACCCTTGTCATGCTGATCCTGGAATATTCCTACTTTGACAATGGCTTTGGCAGGTGTATAGACTAAGATCAGACTGCACAGAAGTGCAGTCTGATCTTAGCCAACACAACCTGTTTGTTGTTGTTGTTTTGCAGGACAAGGGTTAAGTTACTGTCACATCACCACCTATTTTACCCATTCCCTCACAATCCTGCTTTTTTTACCCTTTAGAACTTGTTATAAACAATTCCTTCATTACCCAAAATGTTTTCTATTCCAAAAGAAAAAGAATTGTAGATTTTTTTCAACTAAAATTGTTGCCTGCAACATCTTTGAATTTAGACCAGTCTAGAATTATAGAAATCAGATGGGAATCAGTTAGTTTAACCAATATGGAAAGTCTTTCTCTTTTTCCGGTAGAAAACATTGTGGATAATGAACATATTGCTTTAACAAGTAATGTCTTCATTTCCCACAATGTTTCTGAAAGTTTTTTTTTCTTGGAGTCTTCATAAAAGCATCATTTTGTTGATAATGGGTTAATGCATTTCTGTACAAAGATTTTATTTAGCATGATTAGGTATAAATCCAGTTAAGAATCATGTACACTGATCAAGGTTCCCCAATTTTCCAAGATATTAAAAATAATTACACAATTGATCATTCTATTAACCCATTCCCACAGGATAAAATTTTAGACCAGTCAGGATTCAAAGAAATTGCAGAAAACAATTCAAATTTGATTAAATCTTTAAAATCTTTGTCTATTAGGGTTAAAGCTTTGTGGATAATGAAATTGCTTGTAACCAGAAATTTCTTCATTTTCCACAATGTTTTCCAAAGCTTTCATATTGAGGAGCATTTATAAGGGTCATGATGTGGGAATGGGTTGAAAAAATAATCAAAAGTGAAAAGAGCTAAAGAATTGAAAGAAGCTTGTTCAAAACAATTTCAATTGCTTAGATAATTTCCTGCACTAAATGTGCATGCACATTTGTTCGCATGTACAAGAAAATAAAATGTCAGACTTGTCCAAATTCAAAGAACTCAAAGATGATAATATTTAGTTTATGAAATATGAAAGGCTTTGTCTTTTTAGGTAGAAAGCATTGTCATAAATGAAGAAATTATCTTGAGAAATAAGAAAAAGGCTGGATTGTGTCCAGAATGGGATAGGTTCTCACCCTTTTCTGCAATGGTGTAAAAAAACAGTTTTATCTGTCAATAGAAGGACAAAACAAATACAAAATTCACATCAAAGCTAAAGCTATAGTAGACAAAAAACATGAAAGAGCATGTCTGAAAGATATTCCTCAATATTTGTCTTCTCACAAAATTAGCCAAGTACACATGCAAATAAGGACCAAATCACACTAATTCTGCGTTGAAGTATGAAAGTACCAAGTCTAGATGACAAATTGGAAGGAACAAGCAAATTTCCTCTTTTCTCTTGATTCAGTAGCCCTAGCTACATCCTCGTAAGTCAATTTGTATAAATCACACATTGCCAGCTATTGATTGTTGCAGAGGGCAGCTTTTGACATGTCTAAATGAACCTTGTCCCAACTCTCGTAATTGGAGCCTTGGGCCCTGCAGGCTAGCTTTAATGGATGAATAGAGCTCGGAATAAGCTTGTCCAACACATTCGTCATTTAACACTTCTCAGTGTTTACAGACTTAATTTGTATCAATTCTTTTTATGCCCCTGCTTCAAAAAATTGAGGATTTATTGTTTTGCTGTTGTCTGTCTGTCTGTCTAAAACTTAATGAAAGAACTTAACATTTACAATTACCTTAACCCATTCCGACTCAGTGACGCTTTTAGATGCCCCCAAGGAAAGGAAAACATTGTGGATAATGAAGAAATTGCTTGATACAAGCAATTTCTTCATCATCCACAATGTTTTCTATCCAAAATGATGAAAAATCTGAAATTCCATCCACTTCAAATTGTCGTCTGCAGCTTCTTTCAATTTGGACTAGTCTAAAATTTCATTGTTTGGGAATGGGTTAAGCAAATTCAAGATACAATGCTGATAGTTTGCATGATGATATATCTCATTGCTATTGATCTGTAGATCAAAATTGAGGTCAAGTGACAAGGTAGAGGTCAATGCAAACTTTAACCAGTCACAATTTCTTCAATTGTATTCAAGACATGATTCTCATATTTATCATGAAGATAAATCTCATCCATACGCATCTACTGTTACCAAGTAAGAGGTCACATAACAAGGTCAAGGTCACATTCCTGAAAAAAAGAGGGCTTGGTGTTTGGCAAACATCATTTCTATGTTGTTGCTCTTGTATGAACTTGATATTTTTATGCCCCCGCATCGATAAGATCAGGGGCATGTTGTTTTACCGGTGTCCGTCTGTCTGTCCGTCTGTCTGTCTGCAAAACTTAACCTGCCAACTAAACATTTTCCTGTAACTTCAACCCTGATTAAGTTACAATGCTAACATTTGGTATGTAGATAGGTCTCAACAAGGTGCAACTGGGGAAGGTCATTTCATCAAGGTCAAGGTCAAAATTTTAACCCTTTCCCTAAAACGTTACTCAAAAACTTAACCTTGCCAACTAAACATTTTCCTATAACTTCATCCCTAATTAAGTTACAATGCTAATATTTGGTATTTAGATAGGTATCAACAAGGCGCAACTGGGGAAGGTCATTTCATCAAGGTCAAGGTCAAAATTTTAACCCTTTTCCCTAAAACAAAGAAATCACCCGTTTCTAAAGAATTCCTCTTCCGGGGGCATGGTGTTTCACCAACACATCTTGTTAATTCATGGATTTATAGAAGATGGCCTTTCATAGATGCTGGTCAGCTACTCATGTTCTATTTCAAAAAAATCATCAAGAGACACGAGAAAAGGGGCCCATGAAAATTTAATTGAAAGAAATATAAGATTAGCACCAAGGTCATGTTCACAGCTCATGGTGAAAGTTAAAATGTTAAAAGTTAAAATTAAGCAAAATCTGAAGCACAGCTCCTAAAATTACAGATGGATTTCAAAATAGATTTGCACAAGGTCAAACGTTAAAATTAAGCATGTCTTGAGAATTGTAAGCATATAGCCGCCCCTTCGTCTGTATGTCCATCCTTCTGAACCCTTTTGTCAATCTATTTTATCCTTTTTGTGACAGCTATATATTCGGGAAGCATAATCAGCCACTGACTCCTTTTGTATTCTCTTGTTAACCCATTCCAGTGACGCTTTTGCACACCCGTCAAGAAAAATGCTTAAGAAAACATCATGGAAAATGTACAAATTGCTTGTCACAAGCAATTTCTTCATTTTTCACGATGTTTTGTACCAAGAAAGTTGAAAAAATTCTAAATTTCATAAACTTAAAATTGTCGTCTGCAACTCCTTTCAATTTGGACAAGTCTAAAATTTTGCTGTGTGGTAATGGGTTGACCTCTACCCTTAACCCATTCCAACACAGCAAAATTTTAGACTGGTCCAAATTGAAAGAAGCTTCAGACGACAATTTCAAGTTGATGGAATTTTGAATTTTTCCGTCTTTTTGGATAGAAAACATTGTGGATAATGAAGAAATTGCTTGATACAAGCAATTTCTTCATTTTCCACAATGTTTTCCAAAGCTTTTTTCACGAGGGGCGTAAAAAGGAGGGATTGAGTTGGAATGGGTTAAGGGTAAAAGTTCTTTCAATAGTCTAGCACATTGCTAAGTTGTTTTACCAAACACCTTGAAAATTTTGAATGTCTTTTTGACGCCCCTCAAGTCAGCAATCAAAGTAACAGTCCGTAACTAAACTTTCATACTCATAAGAATGTCAAACTACATACATTTTAACTCATTAACCCATTCCCACACAATGACAGATTTATGCCCTGTAAGAATATAGGCTTTGGAAAACATTATGAAAAATGAAGAAATAGTTCTTCATTATCCACAATGTTTTCTACCCTATATTTCAAACTTTGTCAATTAAAAATTGTCTTCAGCTCCTTTGAATTTAGAAAAGTTCAAAAGATCCAAGATGGTTCATCAGTATTCTGTCTGTTTGGATTGATATTTATAAATTTCAGTTGTCCTTTACCTTAAATAATACCAGACCTTGATGAGGGGAAAGGGAAAAATATTGCTTAAAAAAAGAGAAATTTACCTACTTGTCAGGGTCAATAGTTATCACGGTAGAATGACCATTTTACATTAAGTGAATCAACCAAGGTTAGTACCCTTTGACAGTCTGATCACAGTAACACTTCTTTAGGGTTTCACAGATCGTCCTTTTTCACATGGTGTATGATCTCATTAACTGAGAGACGGAATTGAAACCCCAGCAAAGAGCTCAGATTTTCAAATCCCGTACAAATGTGACTAGATATTTTTGCCAAAAAAGGAAGACATCTTACAGGCTTAATGCATTTCATCGGTCTTCAGGAGAAGTCCTAGAAACGTCTCTTCATTACCAAGCATTCCCTGTTTGCATACTTTCTATTCTTTGGAGATTTACCCTTGTCATCCTGAACTTAGAGTATTCCTGTTTCAGCAGGAAGCATAGACAAAGATTAGCCTGCACATATGTGCAATCTGATCTTTGTCTATACCATCTTTTTGTCCCCTTCATTAGCCAGAGTTGTTCATAGAATTATTTTTCAAATGAATGTTTCTGGTGTTTATGGCCTTTTGATTTTAATTCAAATGAAGAAAAGGATTCTATGAAGGGGGATAAAACATTAGTCAGACAATAATATTTTAGACTTGCCCTAATTCAAAGAAGTTATAGAAGACATTAGAAAATGTATATAACATCGAAATATAACTGCGATATACTTTTCATTTCCATGCCTTAATTCTATAACAAATTGACCTACGACCACCAAACTGCATACATTTATTGACAATCATTCAAGAAAGTGTCATATTAGTGTCATGTAGGTAAAAGGTCAAGGTCTCAATTAAACTTGGATTGAAAACCGTTCCTGTTCTCTAACTGATAAACCATTTGACCTAGGACCTTGAAACTTATACAGATGTTATACATAGACCAAGGAGGGGCAATATCATTTTTTGGCAATGTAGGTCAAAGGTCAACTGTGTTAGTTAATGTCAAAGTGCTGGTGGTAGTAAGTATAAGTCTGCTTTGCATTAATTCTGGTTTCCATTGCCACATTTTATGGCTGTGTCAAAAATATCATGTGTATTTTGTAGCATTTGACTCATTCCCACATTATTCTGTTTTTTGTTACATTGTGACACCTTTGCAAAACACTCTATAATAAACAATTTTGTCATTCCCACAAAGTTTTTCCACCAACAAAGACAAAATTTTTAAAAATTTCATCAACATGAAACTGTCGCCTGCATCATCTTTCAATTAAGACCATTTTACAATTTTGTCGTCTTGTAATGGGTTATCCAAATCCCTCACATTAATGCTCTTGACAAACCCTCAATAAATCAATGAAGGAGCTGCAGACAACAATTTTTCCCAAATGCTGTAATTGAGGGGCATCAAAAAGGGTCATTGCGTGGAAATGGGATAAATGTAGTAATTACTGTTTGCTCAAGCTGTAGTCATGACGTTTAAGTTGTCAAACAAACAATCATTTTATTTTTTAGGTACATTTTCATCATCTTAATCATCTAGATCGGAAGTGAATGTTAAACCTAAGATATTTATGAAAAGTATTTTAGTTGGTTTGGCAACCTAAATGCCATAACTATAGCTAATTAAAAAGGCAGGCAACCAGTGATTATCTTTTGTTTAACCCTTTCCTGTTTTTGAAATTTTAGACTGGTCCAAATTCAAAGGTTTTGCAGACGACAATTCAAAGTTGAATTAATTTTAAAAATGATCATTCAGTAGGCTAGAAAAAATTTTGGAAAAAGAAGAAATTGCTTGTTACAAGCAATTTCTTCTTTTTCCACAATGTTTTCTCAAGTATAAAAACACAGGCACGTAAAAACCAGTGATTATACAGGAAAGGGTTAATGCCCCTGACTATACATTTTGCAAGCAGTTGCTATTTGATATGTCAGTCTATAACCTTTTTGGCTGTAGATTGGTCAATTATACAGAATAATTACATAGGTTTAAAATGAAGCCCTAAAATTAGCAATTTTTGGAATTGGAAAGAGATACTTTTTTGCCTCCCAAAATTAAATCATGTTTCCTTGAAAATAGTCTGGCAATTGGTTATAGGGTGATGGCAAGATGCTATGATAAATGAGTTGGTATTAAAATGAAGACCTAGAAATGTGTCGAAACCCTCAAACTGAGATACATGTCTTCGGGTAATTTATACTTTCATGGTATCAAATAAGTTTGGAACATGACACCTATCAATATGAATTCTTTAACCCATTACCACACAACAAAAAATTAGACTGGTCTTAATTCAAAATAAGTGCAGATAACAATTTCATGTTCATGAAATTTGATATATTTCTGTCTTGCTAGGTAAAAAATGTGTAAAATGCAGAAATTGCTTGTTACAAGCAATTTCTTTATTTTCCACAATGTTTTTCTCAGCTAGGAGTGTGTCAAAAAGTCAGATCATCAGGTAATTAGTTAAAGCGTTGTAGAAGAAATGAAAAGTGTTTTATCGTAGATGCCAAAAGGTAAAAGTATGTTTTTTTGTCTTTCTACAGGACTTGTGCAGACAGCGCATGCAAAGTAAGTCATCTGAGAAGCCTGAGCCCTTGCATGCAGCCTCTAGGGTGGGTAGCGTGTCTGAATCTCAAGTGAGAAGCCCCTCAAGCCGAAGCAGTACATCATCATGGTAAGATATTCCCGTTGTGTTTTGCATTGGCTAATTAGTTTACTAGTGTCCTTTTACAAAAAATGAACTTGTAAATACCAGAAACTTTTTGGGTCATCTGAGCATTAATGTGAGCTATTCACAGTGATCGGACAACCTCCAACTGTCTTTGTGTGTCTCTGTTTGTAAATGATTAACAAAAAATTCTCCTAGCAAGTGGACAGAATTTTTACCATGTAGAATAAGATCAGACTGCACTTATGTGCAGGCTGGTCTTTGTCTATGCCTCCAGTCAAAACAGGTTTACTGTCTACCGATGTCCTCATGCATGATGTACATCTACAAAAAGTGAGGGTTAATTGCCATACTGTTCTATGAATCTATACAATGTAAAGACATTTAGAACGGTATTTCAACTTAACCCTTGAAATACTTAGGTTATAGTCAAATAGTAAGGTAGTAGTTTCTGAAATTGGTTTGAATTAAGAGATGAAGAGGATATTGTTTGTTTTCATGGAGGTATGAACCGAAAAACCTAATCACACTATATGAAAACGCAAAGCAGATTCATACATTGTGTGATTAGGTTTTTCGGTACATACCTCCATGAAAACAAAAAATATTCTCTTCATTTCTTTTAATAGCATCGAGCAAAAACAACAAAGCTTAACAAATTTTGATACCTTTTTGTATGAGAGTATTTTGTGCGGAACTTCAATACAAAATTGCTGCATGCTCAAAATTTTGTTCATGGAGTTATGAATAATTTTTTTTACCAATCAGAACGCCGGTTTTTGATAGACGAAACTAAAGATTAACCCATTCCCACTCAATCCCTCCTTTTTACGCCTCTCAAGAAAAAAGCTCTGGAAAACATTGTGGAAAATGAAGGAATTGCTTGTTACAAGCAATTTCTTCATTATCCACATTGTTTTCTATCCAAAAAGATGAAAAAAATTATAATTCCATCATCTTGAAATTGTCGTCTGCACCTTCTTTCAATTTGGATCAGTCTAAAATTTTGTAAAGTGGGAATGGGTTAAATTATTTGGCGTTGTTGCATGCCAAGTTGTAATCTTATTTTACTAATACAGCTTTCTGAATTAGGATATTGGTGCAGTTTATTTGCAGTTGGCAAAATGAAATCAGATTACTTGGACAATGAATTGCAATTTTGTCTGAAATGATGATCATTTTTATCACTTTAACTGAATACTAAAGCTATTGAATTTTTTTGCTTTTCCACTTAACTGATTAACCCATTCCCACTCCGCCACGCTTTTAGACAACCATAGGGAAAAAAAAGCTTTGGTGAACAATATGGAAAATGAAGAAATTGCTTGTTACAAGAATTTTTTTCATTTTCCACATTGTTTTCAAGCCAGAAAGTTGAAAAAATAAAAGAATTAATTAACTTTAAACTGTTGTCTGCAATTTCTTTCAATGTGGGCTAGTCTAAAATTTTGCCCTCTGGTAATGGGTTAACCAAATAACAGAATTGTAGACTGGTTATGATTCAAAGGGGTTTGCACATGACATGGAAAGTACAGTAATTGAAAAAAATGATGTCATGTAGAGCAGAAAAGGATGCAAGTATTTTTTCCTGTTCCACAATGTTTTCCAAAGTGAATTTTCCCTAATACCTGGGAATGTGGGAATATGTGGTAATGGGTTAACCCTTTGCTCAACAATCCCTTGTTTCTATATCCCTGTAATTTTATTCTTAAGAAAACATTGTTAGAAAAGTAGAAATCGATTGTATTTTTTCACACAATATTTTCTAAACCCTATAGGTCAATCACTTATCAAATTACACTCACTTTTGTTGTCTACAACTTCTTTCAAATCAGACACAATGAAATTTAAAAAGAATAGGAAATGGTTAAATCTTGTCATGCTGAATTAGAAACTTATACAGAATTGCTTTGCACTGGAATGTCATAATGAGGGTCAATATTTCTTTCGAAAATTGATTATTCAGACAACTCTGGTTTAAAGGGGACAAACAGGGGGTGTAGGCCAAGATCAGACTGTATCAATGTGCAGGCTGATCTTTGTCTATAACTCCTGCCAAAAAACAGTAATATTCTTGGTTCAGCATGGCAATGATTAATATTTGGAGGACTTGGTGCTACTCTGTTGTGAAAGCCCGTATTACATATAGGCACTTATGACCACCTCAATTTGTATTTAAGTTGGTTGTGCACTGAATAGTGTTTGTTGCTACTAGATGGATTAAACCTGTAAGCATTAAGTTTTATTTTACTGAATTTTGTCTGTTCAAAAAGACTCATAACAATAAAATTCCTATTTCAATTTAACTGTCACTAGATTTATACATGCTTTCAAACTAGTTATCTCTGATCATGTTTTGGTTGCCAACAATCAACATGATGAATTTACTAAAATGCACTTATATGGATTTTGGCAGAATGTGCAAATGGACTGCAAGTTTCTTGCATTCAAGATCATAACTAAAATAGAAAAAAATATTTTGGCAATAAATTTACACAGTAATAGAGAGAGATATGTAAAACATTTGATTTCTTAACATTCAGATTTTTGTTCTACCGACTAAAAGCCATTTGTCATGGCTTGGTATCCATCATTCGTCCATTAGTCTGCCTGTAAACTTTTACTTAAAAAAATATTTTCCTCAGAAAGTACTTAACAGATTCAACCCAATTTTTCACAAATAAATCTTTATTGACCCTTTGTCAGATTCCTTCAAAGAATTTTGATCGGACACTATATAAATATGGGTTTTACGGGTGGGGCTAATTTCCATATATAGTGAAAGCTTTTAAAATCTTCTCCTGAGAAACCAGGGGATGGATTTCAATGGAATTTAACAGGAATGATCCTTGGATGACCTATTATCAGATTTTTCAAAGATTTCAATGAATAGATTTATTTGACACATATGGCAAATATTATTCACTTTATATTGATTCCTGAAAACATCATTTGCTTAATCAGTACATTCAGACCTTCGAGACTATACAGGCATCGACATTAGCGCCTCTATTTCCTTTCTAAGGTTTTCTTCTAAGTCAAAATGTTCCTATTAACTCATCACCACACTGTGAAGTTTTTGACCAGTCCAAATTGAAAGGAGATGCAGACAACAATTAAAAGTTTATGAAATTTTAGATTTTTTCAACTTTCTGGGTAGAAAACATTGTGTAAAAATGAAGAAATTGCCTTTTACAAGCAATGTCTTCATTTTACACAATGTTTTCCTAATTGTTACTCTTGAGGGGCGTCCAAAAGCGTCACTGTGTCGGAAAGTGTTAATCAAAGATGTGTAGCTTAAACATTGTAACTATAGCTTATTTTAGGCTATACTTTTGACGTTTCAATGGCTCAACATAAATGTATATCTGGTTACTAGCTTTAAATTGAGGCTATTCCATCTTTAGTATTACAGTGTTGGATAATTATGACAACATGTGTCGCAGATTGTAAGTCAGACTGTTAAAAACCCCTGAATAATTTATTCACTCTAGAGAATATTCAGTTTTTAATTGCACATCATTTTCCCAATTATTTATTACCCCCAGTTATTTAACAGGCATAATTACACTGCAAAGAATTTTCCTAATCAATTTTCATCCTAAACCCTTGTCAAGCTTAATAAAATTCTTTTCTAGAACTGCATCAAAATCAAAGGACTAAAAGGGCAATTGATTACCTGATTTCAGTTCAGTATATCTTGTGAAAATTGTTTTCAGAAACTGCCCCCATGCAAATTGATGGTATAGACAAAGATCTGACGACATGTAGGTAGATCTTTTTCTATGCCCTCTGCCAAGGCAGAAATATTCCGGGTTTGGTATGATAAAGATAAAGATGACTAAATGCTATGTGATTGATGACATATATTTGTTTTAACAATTTAGTCGACACTTAAATACAAATGAAATGCATGTTTATATAGCCTTGCACCAATAGTGAGTCTTACAGTTCTTTGCACATTTAATGACAAAAATATGTGAACAAATAAGTGGTTTAAATATGTAATAGCTTGAATGTTTTATTAGTATTTACTCTGGTAATCCTGAAATGTTGGAAATTTCATACTCAGGCTGATCTGTGTATTGACTTTAGCAATCCTGAAAGATCATAGTCTCATACACAGACTGATCTGTTTATAGCTAATATTGGCACATAGTGCTCAAGTGAGCTATTGTAGTCACCTTTTGTCCGTTGTGTGTGCGTCATCTATTGTCAGTCAACAATTTCTTCAACATTTTCCTGTTCCTAAGCTGGTCCCCTAAAAGAATTGAAATCATTTGAGAATTCTTGTTGCTATGGCAACAAAACTGAAATTGTAAAAAAATCTGTAAAAATCTTCACCTCCTGACCCAGGACTTGAAGAGCCTTCCTATTTTTGCATGAATCATCAGTTCATTGACTTGTTTCATATTTCTGAAATTATTACCCCAGGATCCAGAGTGAGGAAAAAGTGTTCTCCTTCCTTCAGGTTAGTCCTAAAGCCTTTGAATTTGTTATGAAGACTTTATGATCCCCAGGCACAGAGCCTGTATATGTATATATTATGGTCAGGCCCACTTGTATCATAGTCCTAACCTTAACATGGAATTAGATTTTTGAAAGAAAAAGAGCCTTTATCTCAGGTGAGTGCCCCAGGACCAACGGCCCTCTTGTTTACTTTTACAATCCTGAAATGATGGTAATCTTAAATATAAACTGATCTGTGTATTTACTTTGGCATTCCTGAAATGTTAGAAATTTCACACAGTCTGATCTGTGTATTGACTTCGATCATCCTAAAATGTTGCAAATCTCACAATCATAAGGTTTATAGGTGTATTTTCTTTGGCAATCAGGAAATGATAGAAATCTCACACACAGTCTGATCTGTATATTTACTTTGGTCATCCTGAAATGTTGCAAAGCTAACACATACAGGCTGGTCTGTGTATTTACTTTGACATTCCTAAAATGATAGAACTCTCACACACAGGGCAATTCTGAAATGGTAGAAAACACACATACTATATCAAGTTCAAGGTCAAAGCTCAAGGTCAAACACTAAAATTGTGCTTATCTGAAGCATGATACCTACAACACTTTGCAGGCTCGACAGCAGTTGTCCTGGGACATTTCCATCTGGTTATCATTCAGATTCTTAGTATTGTTGAATAAACACTTGTAATATATGTGTTCAGAGCACATAATTCATAGCACATTGTTACATGACAGCAATTTCCATAATGTGAATGTCATGCTGTGTCGTGTTTGAATTTTCCGAGGTTGAATTGCAAATCGTAGAAATTGTCGCCCGGTTTGATCTGAAGAAAGAAATGTCGTGGGAGTTCGGTGATAAGATAATCCAGGCTTTTCTTGTGATCACAATGTAGTCGGAAATAATTTCGTTCCAAATGACAGATAAAATAAGTTCACCAGTGTATTGCTTCATGGAATAATTGAAGTGTCCTATGAGTGTTGTTAATTGATTTTTTCATGTGATTTTTTTACAATGACCTCCTTGTTTCGCAATATTGTTGATAGGCAACTAAAATGCCTTAATTAACTCATTCCCAAATGATAAAATTTCAGACGAGCCAAATTTGAAAGAAGCTGCAGATGACAATTCCAAGTTGATGGAATTTAAACTTTTTTCGTCTTTTTTGATAGAAAAGATTGTGGATAATGAAGAAATTACTTGCAATTTCTTCATTTTCCACAATGTTTTCCAGAGCCTTTTTGTTAAGGGGTGTCTAAAAGTGTCATTGTGTGGGAATTGGTTAACTTAAGCTCAAAAAATAGGTTTAGGTTTCACTCTGACAATATGTTTTTTCAGGAAAATTGGTTGTGTTTTCTAAATTGTTATTGTAAATAAATTTGTATGACAGAATCATTACTTGTTCCAACACAACAAAATTTTAGACTGTTATGTCCAAATGTAAAGAATAATCAGACCACAATCCTTAGTTGATGGAATTCTTAAATTGTGTGGTTGTAAACATTGTTGGAAATGAAGAAATTGCTTATTACCAGCGCAAGATATGTGTGAGAAATGGTAAAAACATTGATTTGAAATAATGAATTTTATTATTTTGTCTACTTTATGAAATCAAAATATAGTAAATAATGTTCTACTTTTGACTGTACTGTCCGTATAAGATAACTTGTTGTTTTACCCTCTTTTCATTTCCTAAACAATTGGTCCAGTTGAAAGAAGTTGCAGACATAATTTCAAGTTTGCATAAGTCATTTGGGGTAGAAAAAATTGTGGATAATGAAGAAATTGCTTGCATTAAGGGGCATAAAAATGTGGGATTATGTGGAAGTGGGTAAATTCTTTGGTCTGATAGTATTATCATAGAGTTGCCTGACTTTACTCTGATAACTTTTAACCCATTACCAGACAGCAAAATTTTAGGCTGGTTCAAATTGAAATGAACTGCAGACAAAAATTCAATGTTGATGAAATAGTAGATTTTTTCTCATTTCTGGGTAGAAAACAGTTTTTGGAAAATGAAGAAATTGCTTGTAATAAGCAATTTCTGATTTTCCTCTATGTTTCCCTTATTGTTTTTCTTGAGGGGCATCAAAAAGCATCATTGTGTGGGAATGGATTAAAATTTCTTTCCAGATTTATTAGATGGTTCTCTTTTGTATGATAGTTAATGCCTTTAACCTTTCCCACACAATCCCATTTTTATACGCCAGCAAAGATAGAAGTTGTTGAAAATATTGTATATATTGAAGAAATTGCTTGTTACAAAGAATTTCTTCATTATCCACAATGTTTTCTATCCCTGAAGAAAAAAGATTCTAAAATTCTGTCAACTTAAAATTGTCGTCTGCAACATCTTTCAATTTGAACTAGTACAAAAAAAAATTCATGCGGGAATGAGTTAAAATTGTGGAAAAGCTGTGAGAAACCATTAACTGTGATCACTCACTTGTTTCTTTGAACTCTAATGTCACGTCAAAAACAGTGGTCCTATTTTCTTTTGAACTTTGTATCCATATCTTGTTTTGTCACAAACTCAATTTGTGTAAGGTGATTGAGTTAAATGTCATTCGTTTTGTACCTCCTGTGGTAATATTTGAATTTAATTGGGGTTTAACATCGCATTTTACAATTTTTCAGTCATATAGCAGCACCTAACAATGGATTCCTGGTATATCTTGCACCAGTGCTAACATTACATCCTTTCTTACACTCCACCTTATATCCTACTTAGGTTTACAATTATTCACTCCCTGTCCCACATTATCCTCTGATATTTGTCTCTCACCAATGGGTGGATAATTGTAAACCTTAGTGGGATAGCAGCTGGAGGCTAGGAAAGAATGTAGTAATAGTACTGATGTGAGAAATACAAGGAATCCATTGTGCTCCAGCCGCTGCGATATGACTGAAATACTGCTTAAAGTGGTGTTAAACCCCATTCAATCAATCATTCAACGATTCTTCACTCATTGGTTAGAGACAAATGTCGAAAAGGATATGTGCCGCCGCCTGGATCAAACCGATGACACCCTATGATTGGAGATGGGGAGTCTGATGCACTATCAACTGTGCTATTGATTACTGTATACATTAATATATTTTCAGTCCAACATTCTGAGACTTGCTAATTTTGGACATGATAGTTGCGGAATCATGATAATAGTACCTTAGTACCTTAGTTTAATGATGTAAACCACTCTTTGCACTTTCTATCTTCTATCCAGGTAAAGGTGCTGCCCATGTGAGACTTAAAATGTTGTAAATACAGCTTAATGAAGTCACACACTGAAAACTTGTTTCTACAGATGATGTCAATGTCAACATTTTACTTCATGATATAAGTGTTCAGAAATGTTTGCAGATTTTTCAATATCACAAAAACACAAAGAATTTATGAAGCAAACTTTCCTCTTGTACACTATACTTGAGACTATAGACACATACTTTGTACCAATGTAACTAGTAAATAGTTTAATTCCTTTCACCCAAGGATCTTCTCACATTCCGAACTAAATGTTTGGCCTCTGTATTAGCTTCTAAGTATATCGCATAATTTTGTATTCTACCTTTACATAATAAAAAATATATTAACCCTTGTCATGCTAAACCCGGAATATTCCAGTTTTGGCAGGAGGTGTTGACTAAGATCAGACTGCACTTATGTGCAGGCTGATCTTAGTCTATACCTCCTGCTCATACTTTTCCTTCTCGAGTTGTTTATAAGGTTGATTTTAAAAGAAATATTGAATTTTGAACAAGTTCTATCAGTACTTTTAGTCCTTTGATTTGACAGCAATTCAGTAAGGTAATTTATACAGCATGACAAGGGTTAATACACACCAAAACTATATTCGAGGGGTATATAGGAGTAAGCTTTGGACGGGTTTGTCTGTTTGATTGTTCAGTCCACCTGTAGCTAAATTATCTGGTTCATCCATGATCTCCTAAACTAAGCGCTAGATTGGATTCAAATTTCATGCTGTGCTTCTGTAGCAAATTGCTATTTGCTAATGTTTCATTCATCTGTCTGGGAGTTACGGCCCTTTATTTAAAAAATTTAGCTGCTCAACTTCTTAACTCATTCCCACACAATGACACTTTTAGACTTCCCCAAGCAAAAAGGCTCTGGAAAACATTGTGGAAAATGAAGAAATTGCTTAATACAAGTAATTTCTTCATTATCCACAATGTTTTCTATCCAAAAGGCGAAAAAATATTGAATTCCTTCAATTTTAAATTGCCGTCTGCAGCTTCTTTCAAATTTTACTGGTCTAAAATTTTATCGTTTGGGAATGGGTTAATCGATTTTATTCAAATTTCACTCATTATCAAACATGCGTCTGAAGCTATTTCTCAAGTTTAAGATCACTTTATGATTTACTTACAAAGAAACTTTCAACTTTTTTAACCCTTTCCTGTACAATCCCTTGTTTTCACGTCCCCGTCAATTAAAACTTGAAAAATATTGTGGGAAAAGAAGAAATTGCTTGTCACAAGCAATTTCTTCTTTTCCCACAATATTTTCTAACCTGTAGGTTCGTTACATTTCAAATTGCACCCACTTTTGATTGTTGTTTGCAACTCCTTTCAAATTGGAATGGTCTAAAATTTTGAAAAACGGGAAAGGGTTAAAGGGTGATATTGAAGGAGTGGTCATTAACCCTTGTCATGCTGTGAATATTCTGGTTTAAGCAGGAGGTACAGACAAAGATCAGACCAGCCAATAGGTGCAGCTTGATCTTGGTCTACACCTCCTGCTTGTTCCATTTGGGTTAAGATGTTATGAATAAACAATTTTCAAAAGAAATATTGACCCATGTTAACCAAATTCCCACACAAGGACACCTTTAAAGGCCCCTCAATATTAAAGCTTGGAAAACATTGTTGAATATGAAGAAAGTTTCTGACAAGCAATTTCTTCATTATCCACAATGTTTTCTAGCCCAAAAGACAAAGATTTTGAAAATTTTATCATGGTAAATTGTCGTTTGCAACTTCTTTGAATATGAACTGGTTGTCTTTTTTATCATGGGAATGGGCTATGGCTTACCAGTGCTGTCAGTCCTTTGATTTTAAAGCAATACTGTATTGGATTTTATTTTAGCATGACAAGGGTTAAATACTGAAATTCTTCATTTTTATAGGCCCGTTAAAGACGGGACGTATTATGGGATCACCCATGGTGTCCGGGGGTCCGGTCGTCCGGGCGGTGTCCACTTTTTTGTCCGAAGCATAACTCTGTCACCGTAAGTCTGATTGACTTTAGACTTGGCAGTTATATTCTTCTCATCAATACTGAGTGCAGTGTACAAGAACCATAACTCTACCTCGCCTATTTTTTGAGTTATTGCCCTTTGTTTTTTTTCATACTTGAATCTTGTCCGGAGTATATCTCTAAAAGTATTATAGCTAGGATCATGAAACTTCATGGGTGTATAGATCTCACCAAGGGGGAGTGCAGTGCATAAGAACCAAAACTCTACCTGGCCTTTTTTTTGAGTTGTTGCCCTTTGTTGTTTTTCATACTTGAATCTTGTCCGAAGTATATCTCTAAAAGTATTGTAGCTAGAATCATGAAATTTCATGGATGTATAGATCTCACCAAGGGGGAGTGCAGTGCACAAGAACCATAACTCTACTTGGCCTATTTTTTTAGTTATTGCCCTTTGTTGTTTTTCATACTTGAATCTTGTCCAGAGTATATCTCTAAAAGTATAATAGCTAGAATCATGAAATTTCATGGATGGATAGAGCTCACTAAGTGGGAGTACAGTGTAAAGGAACCATAACTCTACCTAGCCTATTTTTTAGTTATTTCCCTTTGTTGTTTTTCATACTTGAATCTTGTCTGGAGTATATCTCTAAAAGTATAATAGCTAGAATCATGAAACTTCATTGATGGATAGAGCTCACCAAGTGGGAGTGCAGTGTACAAGAACCATAACTCTACCTAGCGTATATTTTGAGTTATTGTCCTTTGTTGTTTTTCATACTTTATTTGACAAAAAATATTCATTCAATATAACCTCAGTTCTATTCAAACCCCCAGTTAATATTAAGCAGTGTGACGGGCGTATCTTGTGACAATTTGTCACCTTGTTCACAATGTTTTCTACCCAGAAATGTGAAAACTCTAAAATTTCATGAACTTTAAATTGTCCTTTGAAGTAGGACCAGTCTAAAATTTTGTTTTCTGGTAATGGGTTGAGGCTTATTTAAAGCCGTAGCTTCTCACATGGCAGTTTTTATGATGACAATTAATTATAGTCTTGTCAATGTAGGGAAACAAACATACATGGAAACAAGATCAATATAAGCTTATTATGAATACTTTTAATCAGCATTTGTATTTTGCTTGAGTGATTCTTGTATTTTAAATGAATTGTTCATTAGAAATCCATAGTTGTTTGAAGTGGTTTGTGCATTTGAAGATTCTTTGGAATACTTATGCAAAATTGTGTGCTTTAATTCCTCATCAGATAAAAGATAGACTGTGGTCATATAAAATCGGTAGCATGTAGGTCTTTTAACCCTTTATTGTTCAAACACGGGATTTTATGTTCCTGTGATTTTATACTTGAGAAAACAATGTGGAAAAAGAAGAAATTGCTTGTAACAAGCAATTTTTCCTTTTTCCACAATATTTTCTTCCACATGGGATGGTTTCATTTCAAATGGCATCCAGTTTTCATTGTCGTCTTCATCCTCTTTCAATTTGGAAAAACAGGAAAGGGTTTATCAAGGGGTCCTGGTTTTATCCTTGGCAACAGTGAACTTCCTTTTAGAGAATTGTCTTTTCAACCTGTGGTTGGATAATCATAAACCTAGCAGCTGGAGGCTTTGAAAGGTTGTTGTAGTAGTACTGGTGTGAGAAATATCAGGAACCCATGGTTAAGTGATCCGGCTGATGCAATATGACTGTAACACAGTCTTTAAAAAGTGGTGTTAAACCCAATTCAATCAATTCCCACATTCACACACAACCCCTCCTTTTTACGCACTTCAAGAAAAAGGCTTTGATAAACATTGTGGAAAATGAAGAAATTTCCTGTAACAAAGGTCCAAGTTGTAGGCATTAACCCATTACCAGACAACAGAATTTTAGACTGGTCCAAATTGAAAGGAGTTGCAGACGACAATTCAAAGTTTAGGAAGTTTTAGATTATTCAAAGTTTAGGAAAATTGAGATTTTTTTCAACTTTATGGTTAGAAAACATTGTGTAGAATGAAGAAATTGCTAGTTACAAGCAATTTCTCATTACACAATGTTTTCCCAATTGTTTTTCTTGAGGGGTGTCCAAAAGTGTAACTGTGTAGGAATGGGTTAGGTATCACATTGCTCTTCAACTCGAAAGTGGCTCTTCAAGGTCAAATATTTCAATATATTTTTAGTGGACTTCTTTGACACATTGCAATCTAAGCTTAGATAAGTTGGCCTTTACTAGGTTTTCACCTCTGTTTTGGTCTATTTATCAGATAGGCTTCTGTTTTCAAATCAAAGCCTAAAATTCAAGATCAAATCCAAATGGTATATTCAGACTTGATGGGGTCAATCAATTTAACATGTTACCAGACAATAAAAAATTTATACTGGTCCAAATTGAAAGGAGTTGATGTTGCAGATAGCAACTTTCATGTGATAAAATTTTAAAAATATTTGTCTTTCTATGTAGAAAACATAGTGAATAATGAAGAAATTGCTTATAAAAAGTAATTTCTTCATTTACCACAATTTTTTCGAAAGCATTTTTTCTTTTAGTGTGATGGACGTCCAAAAGTGGGATTATAAGGGAATCCGAATTTGAATACTTTTTATGTTATTGTAAAGTTTCCTTGTTATAATTGATAATAAGTTGAACTTTCAATACAAGAAAACCTTTAATCATGACATGGCTTGATTGGTCTGTGTGTGCATTATATTTGCTATCAGTTCATTGTTTCTTCAATCAAGACCAAATG
Source organism: Fragum fragum (assembly GCA_946902895.1). Classification (NCBI taxonomy): domain Eukaryota; kingdom Metazoa; phylum Mollusca; class Bivalvia; order Cardiida; family Cardiidae; genus Fragum; species Fragum fragum. The sequence goes on from OX336377.1 coordinate 8,724,028, forward strand.
ATTGGTTGTCATTTTTTGCTGTCAGTTATTGTTTCTTCAATCAAGTCCAGGTGCATCTATTTGCTCTCAGTTTTTAGCGGTTTTGTAGGACAAAACCGGTATTTCACATCGATCAACCGGAAACAAGTTTTCGCGGATTTTCCACGCATGCTCATAAACTAGAAGAGGAAATCTATGTGATCGCCTCCATCTTGTTTCATCGCTTATGAAGAAAATAACTTACTTGCTGAATGCCAACAGCCTCCTCTTAGTAATGAATAGCAAGGAAAATGGTTTAAAACTTCGTCTTAATATATCCATAGTAAATTGTCTAATGAACAGTCTAAATGAGAGAAATAATCTCCTCGCGTTTCAAGATAAAATCTAGGTCAGTGGTTAGTGGAGTAGGCGAATACATGTAAACAAACTCCAAACCCTATCTGTTAGTTTTGACCTAGCAGGACTGAGCAAATTTACACCCCATATACACAGTATATGTTACAAAGTACGACCCTGTTATAGTCGCGATTCAAGCGCCTATTTAACCCCACTGAATAAAACACCCTTTTACCTCTCGAATTCGACTTTATCTTTGAAACGAACATGTAATACTATACTTCAATTGTAATGATAATATGCTCAAAGCAAAAAGAATTAAATGTTAGCTTTGATTGCTTTACCTTTCATCATTTAACCTTTTACCACACAACCACAAATATTCACGCACTGATAAAATAATAGTTAAGAAAACGTAGCGATTTCAGTTAACAGTAAAAGTGTCATGATTGATTGAATGGGGTTTTAACGCAACTTTTAATAGTATTTCAGTTATATCGGGGCGGCTGAAGCTCCTAACCATGGATTCCAGGTAGTTCTCACACCAGTATTACCACTACATCCTTATCCAGCCTCCAGCTTAGGTGCACGATTTATTTACTCATCTTGATGATACATAATGGCATTATTGAACTCGGTTACTGATAAGCCAGCAAAACCGCTCTCAGGACTTTCAGTCCTTTGATTGTTTCTTCAATAAGTCAAAGTCTGTTAGTGGGAAAGCCCATGTTAGTCTAGTCTGGCATGGAATTCTACACTCATCTGCATTTCATACTTCTTTTTGTTTGAAAGTACAAAACTGGAGGCACCAGAATGCCTCTGGCCTTCATAATTGTCTGATTATTTATTGTGTTTGAGTTGATATTCTACAGAATAATTTGTAAACTGTTTCTATATTGTTACAATCATGGTTACATTAATTATAGCTTCCAATGGCTCATTTGCCTTTCTAATGTTACAAAGTGTGTAGAGTTTTACTTACTTATTTGCATAATTTCAACCCCTCTCAATATAATTATAAGCTGTCATTTTTTTGTGCAGTTCTGAAGATTTCTGGGCTTTAACCATAGTTCAGTAATGGTAGTGCATAGGACTCCTAATCACAAGATCCTGAGCTTGATCCCTGATTGCGGTGAATATCCTTTCTGACATCCTCGACGGCGGCACTCATCCTTTTCGACTATTTGTCTCTCACCAATGGGTCGATAATCGTAAACCTATGTGGGATAGCAGCTGGAGGCTAGGAAAGGATGTAACAGTAGTACTGGTGTGAGAAATACCAGGATTCCATTGTTAGGTGCTCCAGCCATCGCGATATATCTGAAAGATTGTTGAAAGCGGCGTAAAATCCCAATCAAACAAACAAACAAACAAACCTTTCTGACATTTTTCTCCTAACAATGGATGGATAATTGTAAACCTAAGTTGTATGAACAGCTTTAGGCTGGCAAAAGGATGCAGTCAAAGTACTGTGGTGTGAGAAATATCAGGAATCCATTACCAGGTGCTCAAGCTGCCTCAATATGACTGAATTAAGTGTAGTTAAATATGATATCAAATTATCTCATTCAATCAACTAGTCAATATGAAGATTTCTTTATGAACCCCAATGTCTGCATATATTTTTCCTTTCCTTTTTAAGTGCCACCGTCATAGCGCAGTTGATGGTTAGTCAGACTCTCAATCTTCAATCGTGGGATGTCATGGGTTTGGTCCCCGGCACATATCCTTTCCGACATTTAACTCTCACCAATGGATGGATAATTGTAAACCTAAATGGGATGGCAGCCGGAGGCAAGGAAAGGATGTAGTGGTATTGCTGGTGTGAGAAATACCAGGAATCCATTGTTAGGTGCTCCAGCCTCCGCAATATGACTGAATTACTGTTAAAAGTGGCGTTAAACCCTATTCAATCAATCAATTCCTTTTCAAGTCTCACCTTCAGAATTAGAACCATACAATGTCAACTTGCGTAACTCTCAAGCACTATATGACCTCCATGGCAATAACTGCTTTTGACATTTTGTCAAGATAGTGTATTTATTTATATAAAGTATAGGGACTTGTTTTTCTTGTGTTTCTGATTTAGTGAAAACAGAGAAACAGCTTGTTGGTCACAGTTTTCAAGGAATACTGCCATTTTCTTCTTTTCTAACAATGTTTTCTAAAGATAAATTTCTTTGATGTGTAAACATGTGGGATTGTGAGGTAATGAGTTGATAATGTCATTTATGCTTATTGCTTATACAGAAATAAAATTTTGCTATGTGTTACTTTATTGACTAATACTTTTGGCTAATTTTGAGCTCCTTATTTAGTTAGATGAGAGTTGAGTGTTTTTAGACAAATACACTGTTTTAGCATTTATTGCTGATATCAGTGTGATCATAAGTTTTCAGTGTTTGTAGTAAAATAAACCAAGTGTTCAGTGTTACTAAAGGATCGAACTAAGATTGAACTGTTACTTAAATGCTGTTAGTGGGGTAAACTTAGTCTAAAATGCTGCCAATGGAGTTAACTAAGTCTAAAATGCAGGTAGTGGAGTAAACTAAGTGTGTAATTCATCTAAGTGGTTAATAGCTTGGAGTACTGGAGTACTGGAAATGTTGTATTATTCCATAAGCATGAAATGGTATGAAGTCAAGAACAACTGTTTTTCTCTGGAAAGGGTAGGTTTTGTTTTATACAATGTGACATAATTTACTTATAAACATCAGTTTTATGTAGTTGATTGTGTCCTACATGGCTCAGTGGTCTGGACAACATAATTTTGAGAGAAGCTGCGGGTATCGAAACCTGTCCATGCTGCTTGTCACATGGGATTACTAGACATTTTGGAGTCCTATACTAGAGCTAGTAAATACCCATCTGAGCACAGAAAAAGGTGAACTTTGAAGTGATTATAACTGGTAGATTGCTCCAAAGTATGCAACTTTGTAATGACAAAATTTATGCTTTTCAAAGTGTAATAATCTTATTTATTATGCCCCTGCTATGGTAATGGAAGATTGTTCCAAAGTAATCAACTTTGTAATGACAAAATTCATGCTTTTGAAAGTGTAATAATCTTATTCATTATGCCCTTGCTATGGTAATGGTGACGTACATATACATACGGTATAGTTAACTTGTTCAGTGTGTGTGTGTATATGGGGGGGGGGGGGTAGCTAGTAAAGCGTCAGCTTTGGTAGCATGATTTAAGACAAAATTCTGAGGTGATCTCAAAGTTCAACAAGTCCAGACTGCCACTGGAGGCTTGACCACAAATCAGTTGAATGCACACACCACAAAAAGTAGTTCTGTTGTATTTTAAGAATATTTCAAACTCTAACGAAATTGTAGTGCACCCTTTCAAAACATTTTATATAGCCCGTTCCCACTCAGTTCCACTTTTTATGCCCCCACCACTTTATGTGTGTGTGGGGGGGAAGCATATAGATTTGCCTTTGTCCATCAGTCTGTACTTCCATCCTTCCATCCGTCCCAAAATTGTCCAGGGCATATCTCTGAAAGCAAAATAGCTATCAACTTGAAACTTCATAGATGGATAGACCTCATTGAGGAGAAGTGCAGTGCACAAGAACCACAACTCTTGCTTGCATAATTTTGGAGTTATTGCCCTTTGTTATTTTAAAGACTTACATTTTGTCCAGGGCATATCTCTGAAAGTATAATAGCTATCAACTTGAAACTTCACAGGTGGTTAGACCTTATTGAGGAGAAGTGCAGTGCACAAAAACCACAACTCTTGCTTGTATAATTTTGGAGTTATTGCCCTTTGTTATTTTTAAGACTAACATTTTGTCCGCAGCATATTTCTGAAAGTATAATAGCTATCAACTTGAAACTTCATAGGTTGATAGAACTCATTGAGGTGAAGTGCAGTGGACTAGAACCACAACTCTTGCTTGCATAATTTTGGAGTTATTGCCCTTTGTTATTTTACAGACTTACATTTTGTCCGGGGCATATCTCTCAAAGTATAATAGCTATCAACTTGAAACTTCATAGGTGGATAGACCTCATTGAGGAGACATGCAGTGCACATGAACCACAACTCTTGCTTGCATAATTTTGGAGTTATTGCCCTTTGTTATTATCAAAGCTACTGGTGGGGGCATCTGTGTCCTGTGGACAAAGCTCTTATTTAAGCATATCAAGAAAAATGCTTTTGAAAAAATTGTGGATATTGAAGAAATTGCTTGTAACAAGCAATTTCTTTAATGTCCACAATATTTTTTCCAAATTCCACTATCTTGAAATTGTGGTGGGCAACTTTGTTCAATTTGAACCAGTATAAGATTTTGACATGTTGTAATGGGTTAACTCCTGGGTTACTTTTACCTCGTTTATTTATCATGGTAAACTTTGACAAAGAGGATCACTTAACTAAACCATGCTTTGCTAGCTTTCAGTACTTTCAGTACTTTGATTACTACTATGTTAGTGTGTATGTGTCCAATTCTTGTTTGGAGAATATCTTCTACATTAATCGATGGATTTCAAAATTACTTGGCACAGTTGTTCCCCTTGAGGATCACTAGTGTTATGCATAATGCTCGGTACTCCCAAGTTCAAGGTTATAACTGAAGGTCATGTGACAAGCACTTAATTGGGGGCATTCATGTCTTGTATACATTTCTAGTTTACAAATTCATTTAAACTAATCTAATTTCAATCTCAGTGTTTTGTTGAACTTTAAAGGTTAAGGTAATAAATGAAAGTCAAATGCAATAGAAAGCTAGTTAATTGGCACACTGATTTCCGAATTAAAAGTAGAACTGCATAACACCCTATCCTGGTACACAAAAATTCAAATCAAAATGTTTCTTGGCTTTTATTCACTTTGAGACCTATATACGGAACCACAATTAGGCATTTGTACAGTGTGTTATTTTTGCAATTTCCTAGTACATTAAAGTTAGCATCTCTTGCTGACAGAACAAATTGTAAGCTTCCTGTCCTATCCATTTTTAGATAGAAAAATGATATATAGCCAAGATTGCTAATGCATAAAACTGCTATAAACACCATTAGGTTTCTCTTCATCTTTTAAAATTGATTGTTCAGGATCTGACTTTTTTACCAACTGGCAAATGTTTTGCCATTTGAATATTAAATTGAGGGATCTGATTGGTCGAGATACATTAATGTCTCAACCAATCAGAACCATGTTGTTATGAAATTTGTAAATCACCCCATTACCAGACTGCAAAGTTTTAGACATAACAAATTCATAGAAGTTGTAGACAAGTTTTCTCAAGTGGTGGAGCAATGAGTGAAACTGTAATTTAGTTATTTACAAAAAAACTAACAATTATTCTATTTCTTTAATGCAACAACAAAAAACAGATAAAATACCTTTTTTGAATGGAAAATTTCCAAATGCATGTGTATTACATGGCAACTTGATAACATCATCAGCAAGTTTTGTCTCGCTTTGATGGCTTTCAGTAGCGGGCAATAGATAAAAGCAGGGCCAAAAGAAATGAGTTTATCCTTGGATAATTATACCCCCTGCAAAACGAATGTTTTCAGGGGTATACTGTAATCAGCCTGTCTGTCCATCTGTCAGTGTGTCCATCTGTCTGTGTACAAAATACTACCAATTTTGTATCGTGAACTCCTCATTCAGCTTCAATACCATTGAAACTTTTTTACAAAGATTAACCACATATTGAAGTTTTGCAAGACGCAATTTTGAAGTCTTACTTCTCTCTGGTTCAAGAATTATCTCCCCTTGAAAATAGGCATAGAAAATAAAACAAGGCTGAGGTTTGGGTATTTAGTCACCTCCTGTGACAAGTTCTAGTTTAACCAGTTTTTCGTTGAAATTATCATGTATCCACGGCAAAGTATTAAAGAAAAAGGGTTCATCATCCTTGTCAAAATTTGCTTGTCTCAAGTTAATCTAAGGTGTTTCGAGGAAATGGGACAAAAATATCCTTGATGGCCCCCATGGGTCTGAGAGCTCATAAAGATGAACCAAGTAGTTTGTCTTTATGGTAGACATTTCTGACAGGCTTGCAGCTTCAGGGGACAAACAAGTTTTGAAGGGAGATTAAACTTAACCCTTGTCATGCTGAATAAAACCCTCTACAGAACTGGATTAACTTTTGTCACGCTGAATTATGATTGTTCAGAATTTCATTAGAATTAAAGGGCTGAGAGCACTGGCAGTACTTGTTCAATGATCAGTATATCTTTTGAAAAACAATTTCTTGTTTAATAAGAAAACGCAGGAGATGTAGACTAAGGTCAGACTGCACTATTGTGCAGGCTGATCATGCCTACACCTCCTGCCAAAAATGGAATATTCCAGGTTCAACATGGCAAGGGTTAAAATCAAAGGGCTGACAGCACTGGATGCACTAATTTAAGGTTGATAATTACTTTGAAAAATCATTTTATAAACTACCCTTTGGCTTAAAGGGGACAAGCAGGTGGTGTAAAGTAAGAACGGACTGTGCAGTCTGACCTTTGTCTTTGCCTCCTGCCAAAACAGGAATTTTCCAGGTTCAGCATGACTAGGGTTAACCTATTACTGCACAATAATGCTTTCTGACGCCCTCAAGAAATTTATTATTTTTTGCCTGGTTAATAGGAGTGGACTTGTTAGTTGTTCTTGAGGCTCCTTGATGAAAAGGATGGAAAGTAAACAATGGCTGGCAAGGTTTAAAATCTGAGCTCTGATATGGCTGCAAAATTGACTGAAGTATCAAATTGTAGATGTCATTCTATTACCTTGTCACTTCAGCTTTATTCGAGCTGTATACAGTGACAACTTGTTTAGAATGACACTGACAAAATGATGTTAGTTTGCAAAATATATAAAAACAAAAATAAAATGGTTGGTCATGTAAAATCCATTCCTACTCCCACACACTGTTTAGTACCCCCCAAAAAGATTGTGAAAATGAAAAAATGCTAGTTATGAGCAATTTCTTCATTTTCAACAATGATTTCTAGCCAGAAACTTAAAAAAAATAAAAAGTTTTTAAACTTAAAATTGTCATCTGCAGCACCTTTAAATTTGGACCAGTGTAAAATATTGGGTCCTGGGTCAAATGAATGACTTGATTGGTCAGTTGATTTTTTATTGACAGCAGAGTTTCCTCAATTAATCCTACTGGATAAAATCTTGTACAGAATGGCATTGAAATCAAAGGGCTGAAAGTTGTAGAGACACTAAGGTGGCTTTTTTTAAACCCATTCCCAAACATTGACCCTTTAAACGTGCCTCAGTATAAAAGTTTTGAAAAACATTCCTACTTTTCAAAGCTTTTATATTGTCTTCTGCAAAACCTTTGAATTGGACTGGTCTAAAATTTTGAAAAACAAGGGTTAACAAATTACTAGAGGCCAAAATTTTAGACTGATCCAAATTCAAAGAAATTGCAGACAACAAATTTTAGTTGATGAATTTTTTGTTGTTGTTCTTTTTCTACCTCTAGTGTAGAAAACATTGTGTAAAATGAATGAATTGTTCGTGACAAACAATTTCTTGATTTTTCCACAATGTTTTCCAAAAGTTTTTTCTTGGAAGCATCAAAAAGTGTCATTGCGTGGGAATGGGTTAGATAGAATAATATTTTCAAGAAGATTAGTGGGACAATTTACTGCCACCAGTTGATTGTGATTCGCCTCCAAAAAGAATTACGGGGAATACAGAACAATTCTGTTGTGTGCACTATGACCCCTTTCCCTCAACTTTCGCCACCTTTCATGAACATTTGGTATTCCTCTGACAAATTGATACAAGTCAGGCAATCGGACCATTATAGCTAACTTTCCAGTCATGTACCTGCAACTCAATCAATATCGCTACAATCAGAGACAAGTTAGTTTACCCTTATCATAGTGCTAAAAAACAATTCAATAAGCTCTATCATTGTGCAAGGTTTAACCCATTCCCACTTGATCCCTCCTTTTTACGCCCCTCAACAAAAAAGCTTTGGAAAACAATGTGGAAAATGAAGAAATTGCTTGGATCAAGCAATTTCTTCATTATCCACAATGTTTTCTATCCAGAAAGATGAAAAAATTTGAAATTCCTCAACTTGAAATTGTCGTCTGCAGCTCCTTTCAATTTGGACCAGTCTAAAATTCCACTGTGTGGGAATGGGTTAACAAAGCTAAGTCTAACAATATTTCAGTTAAATCATGGCAATTCAAAACCAGTGGTATGAAAGCAACTGACTGATAGCTGCTGAACAACTGTGCCAAGTAATAATGAGATCCATCAATTAACCCATGTCATGCTGAACCCAGATTTCCCTTATTTGGCAGGAGGCATAGACAAAGATCAGTGTGCACATATGTGCAGTCTGATCTCAGTCTACACCTCCTGCCAATCCATTTCAAATAAGAACTGTTTTAACTAATTATTAAGAGAAGTCATGATGATCAAACAACATGTACTGTCAGTGCTTTCAGCCCTTTTTTTAAATGTTATTCTGTAAAAAAAAAATTTATATCCAGCATGACAAGGGTGAAAAAGTCAATTTGAAGTTGATCTTCTTCAAAAAGTACTCTTAAGAAAATTAAAACCTCCCCATCCTTACAAATCAAACTACAAGGTCAACCCATTGAAACTGTTGATACTGAAAAGTTACTTGGAGTTCATGTAAAAAATGATCTAAATTGGAAAACACAAGTTCAAAATACTCTTAAAAAATGCAACTCTCTGTTATATCTATTGTTGAGAATTAGGAAATTAAGTCTTGATATTCGTAAACTGTATTTCAATGCATATGTATTACCCCATTTAGATTACTGTTGCACTATTTGGGGTAACTGTAATAAAAACCTTCTTGAAGATGTCCTAAAATTACAAAAACATGCAGCATGCATCATACTCAATGAAAGCACTGAAATGCCATCCGAAATGTTATTTAAAAAACTGGGATGGATGAAATTTAATGATAGAATTAATTTCAAAAAGGCTATCCTAATGTACAAGGCTGTAAATAATGATAAAACTCCTAAGTATCTTCAATCAAAATGTATCAAGATTTCTGATATACATAACATTAAACTTAGATCTTCATCAAATAATGAATTACTGGTACCCAAACCAAAACTTGAAATTTTTCGTAAATCTTTTGCTTATTCGGGTCCAACACTTTGGAATGCTTTGCCTCTGCATGTTAGAAACTCTGATTCTGTCAAGAAGTTTAAATCTAATTACTTACAATGGAAATTTCCGCAATTTCCTGGAAATGGGTAAAAAGTTCTATTCATGAATCTGATTTATAAATGATGATTTTTATTTGCTTGAGTTAGTTTGTCATAAGTGTTTATAGTGCATTTGCATAACTGCTAATGTTGACAACTTGTGTAAATCTATCTGTCTACTGTGTTTTTAACCATAGATATATGCTGTTATCTCTTTCTTTATCATGCTGTATAATAAAGAGAGTAATTATTGTAAGACAATCTCACATCTTGATTGAATGAATACAGGAATATAATGTTTCTCTATATGTACAGCAAATTATGTAAAGCTAATCTTGATTTGTTTGACATTGTTTATAATGTATATCATTGAATTATACTTGAAATTGTAACTGTTGAAAGAGAGGCCCACATGGAAGATTGGGTTAAACCAAAGGTGCAGCCTCCATGAATAAAGATTTATTATTATTATTATATACATTTTAAAATTATTTGTCTTTTAGGGTAGAAAGCATTTTGAACAATGGTACAAGCGATTTCTTCAATTACCACAACATTTTTCTTTATTCAGTCAATTATTTCCACTTTTCACAATATTTGCTATAACATCTGTCACTTTGCCATAGAATAGTTCATTCCTCTCTGTTATTGTTAGAATGACAGATAAGCCAGCCAACAGAATGACTGCCCCTGCTTAATTAGAACCAAGCTGTGGTCATTTATAGTTTAAATCACTTGAATGACAGCAGCTTGATGTTATACCTGTAAACCTTCTGACTGGTTTTTGGGGAGTTTTCCGAAATCTCGGGAATTTTCTTCATTGTCCACAATGTTTTTCAAACTGATAGCTGCATAACAAAAATACTTTGTAAATATACACAACTGTTTTTTAGTATATAAAATTTGTTTCACTTATAATTAGGATTTATACCCATTTGCACATCTAAATATGTATCCTGTGAAGCAATAAAAGCAAGCATGTTAACTTTGCCACTCCATCAATACTGCACACAATTACATAAAGACAAACAGTATCGATTAACCTTTTACCTATTACAAAAATTTTGGACCTGTCCAAATTCATAGGTTATGCAGATGACAAAATTAAAGTTGATTCCATTTGCCACTAAGAATTCATTTAAGTAGAATGTATTGTGGAAAAAGAAGAAATTACTTGTTACATGGAATTTCTCCTTTTTCAACAATGTTGTCTTAAACACACAGAGACATAGAAACTAGGGATTGAACAGGAAAGGGTTAATTCATTCCTGCTCAATGACACTTTTAAAAAATATGAAAGCTTGGAAAACATTGTGGAAAATTAAGAAATTGCTTTTAACAAGCAATTTCTTCATTATCCACAATGTTTTTTACCCCAATAGACAAAGATTTTAAAACTATCATTAACTTTGACTGGTTGTTTCTGACTTCTTTGAATTTGGACTGGTCTAAAAATTTATCTTGTGGGAATGGGTTAAAACACTTTGAGAAGTATTTATAGCTTTTTCTCCCTGAATATCATGAGAAGATTTTTTACTGAGATATTGCCTCACATTACAGTCAACCCCTCAAGGGAGCAATATATGTATTGAAGTGTCTTCTGCAGACAGAGCAATATGGTCCCCTCCATTGGGATTCAGGATAATATCATTGTGTAGATTTAATGCGAGAATATTGTAAAAGCTTGTACAATATCTAAGTAGTTATTGACTTTTTCATCAGCTTGTTACCCATCAGGCAAAAAAACGGACCATTCAAAAACTCTGTAAAACAAATATTCGAGATCAGATCAGATCCATCAGAGGTCAGTCGGATACAGTATTTTGAAAATAAACAAGTTGAAAAATAGAATGCTCATTCTAGATTTAAAAAAATGCATGAATGTTGCACCATTTTGAGTTTTATAAACCCATTACCACACAGCAAAATTTTAAACTGGTCCAAATTGAAAGAAGTTGCAGATGAAATTTATTAGTTGATGAAATTAAAAAAAATCTTTGACTTTTTTGATAGAAAACATTGTTGATAATGAGAAATCGTGCCAAGCAACATTTTCTTTTCCACATTGTTTTACAAGGCTTTTCTCTAAGTCTGGCTTGTGTGGGATAGAATTACAGGCAAAAAGAACCACTAAATATTGTTAGTTAATAAAAACTTTACTTATTTTGTACCTTCAGGAGTGAAGAACCTGTCAACTCCAACATGGACATCTCAACAGGACATATAGTTCTGGTAAGTTTTAGAACAAACTTTGTTTCCACTCCAAAAGTAACAACTCAACAGGACATATAGTTCTGGTAAGTTTTACAACAAATTTTGTTTCCACTCCAACAATGACAACTCAACAGGACATATAGTTCTGGTAAGTTTACAACAATTATGTTTCCACTCCAAAACTGACAACTCAAAGGACATAATGTTCTAGTAAGTTAAGCAACAAATTTTGTTTCCACTCCATCACTGACATCTCAACAGGACGTATAGTTCTGGTAAGTTTACAACAATTATGTTTCCACTCCAAAACTGACAACTCAAAGGACATATAGTTCTGGTAGGTTAAGCAACAAATTATGTTTCCACTCCATCACTGACATCTCAACAGGATATATAGTTCTGGTAAGTTAAGCAACAAATTTTGTTTTCACTCCATCACTGACATATCATCAATTAATGGTAAGTTTTACAAAAAAAATTGTTTCCACTCAAAAACTGACATCTCAACAGTTCATTATAGTTCTTGTAACTTTAACAAAAAATCTTTTGTTGCCCCTCAAAGACTGACGTCTCAACAGTTTATATAGTTCTTTTAAGTTTTACAAAAAAACAATTGTTGCCCCTCCAAAACTGACGTCTCAACAGGATGTGTTGTTCTTGTAAGATTAAAAAAAAAATATTTCGCTTCCCCTCCAAAACTGACACCTCAACAGGACATATAGTTCTTGTAAGTTTCCAAAACAAATTTTTTTTTCCACTCCAAAACTGACCTCTCAAAAGGACATAATAGTTCTGGTAAGTTTTACTACAAATTTTCTTTACACTCCAGAGCTGACATCTTAACAGGACAAAATATTCTAGTAAGTTATGGAACAGAGTTTCAATTTTGCAGATAGCATAAAGAGTAACCTTTCTATAGCTGAGCTAAGTTATGCAACAAATTACGAAACTTGTATAAATACATAGAAATTCCAAGATTTCAAGCTGAAGTAGGTTCTGCAACAAAATGTAAAACCTTGTCCAAATATGTTGTTGACTGGTAAGTTTAGCAACAAAGAATCAAACTTACAAAATTTAATAGACAGCAACCAACATTGATAGAAACCAACATTGATAGCAACCAACATTGATGGCTGCAGCCATAGTGCAGTTGGTAGCATGTTGGACTCTCAATAATGAGGTCCAGGGTTTGATCCTCATTTGTGGCAAATATCCTTTCTGACATAAGTCTCCCATCAATGGGTTGATAATCCTAAACCTAAGTGGGATGGCCAGCTGGAGGCTCAAAAAGTATGCAGTGGTGGTAGATGAGTGAGAAATACTAGGTAACCATGGTTAGGTGCTCCAGCTTCCGTAATATGACTGAAATACAGTTAAAAGTGGTGTTAAGCCCAATTCAAACAAAACTAAAACTGTTATCTTAATAGGTCATAAGGTTCTGATTAGTTTTACTACAAAATTTTAAACTTGACCTCAATATCAACCCATACATAATCCCTCATTTTTAGGAAAACATGGTTGAAAATGAAGAAATTGCTTTTTACAAGCAATTTCTTCATTTTCAACCTTGTTTACTTGCCGAAAAGACTGAGTTACTTAAATTTTCTCTACTTGAAAATGTCGTCTGCAACTTCTTTGAATTTGGACCAGTCTAAAATTTTCTCGTGTGGGAATGGATTAATCTTTATTAGAGAGGCCTGTCACATGATGGAGTAAAGGTTTTAACTTAATTTAAGTAATTTGAAAGTAACTAGAAATTAATATCTCAAATGAAGCTGGTAACAAACTCTCCAAATTGTAGAAAGTTGGTTGTACATGAAATTGTTTAGGCTTGGAAGTGAAAGTCTTGTAGGATACCACCTTCAAATGTCAGTTTCTACAAGGAAATAGTTCCCTGATTAAAGCTTTGAATCACATGCATGACATGCAGCAGTGATCTCTCACTCTGCAGAACCTAACATCAAGCAACTTGCTGTTGATTAAACGTTAAAACAGCATGACAAAAGGAGGAGATCAAATTTTCTTAATGGACTACTTTAGGGTACAACCACCCGGAAGTAATTCCGGAGTGGAGTTGACCCTTAACTGTTTTCTCTACAAATTTCTAGCATTTATTTTGAAGAAAATACTGTTGATCAAAGATGCTTGTAGAAATCTTTTTTGCCCGGTAATTGCCAAATCTTTGGCATGAAGTCCACAATAATAGACAAAGAACTAATCATAAGAAGGTACCTATGGAAGGAAGAGACATACAAAATAAGAGCATAGTTATCATCCAAAATGTTGTAGTAACATTGAATATACCAAACTCTATATTTGTAGAGACCTCAGTTTTTGTCCACATTACTTTTAGTTAGTAGAAGAGTCAATAAAATGTGGTTGAATGGAATTTGTAGACAAAAAAAGGAACTCCTTATTCTCTTTTTTACTTTGCTGATTTCGAAAATCTAGAGGAATCACTTTAACCAAGTTGTTGATCAAGTCTGTGTCAGCGTTGTCCAAAAACTTGACATTTTGTAATAACTCTGTTATTACTGAGCATATTCAATTGAAACTTGGAATATGTTCACCACCAAAATAGCGATCTACACCAGCTAGGATGATAACTATAAATACATTTTTGAATGAATTATGCCCCTTTTTTTCAGTTTAGAATATTTACTCACTATCAAGCACTTGGACAGCCAAGCTGCATGTGGTGCTCTTGTTTAGCTTATTTAACTTGAGGTATTACCATGGCCAGGTCATGGTCTTGCCACGCCTGCGTCAGCATTGTTGTCCAACCCCCTTTGACATTTTGTAATACCTCCAGTATTAATGAGCACATTTAATTGAAAAAAGGAATATTATATTCACCATCAAAAGGTCAATCTATACCATCAAGGGAGATAAATTTGAATGCTTTTTAGCTCACCTGAGCACTTAGTGCTCAAGTGAGCTATTGTGATCCCCTTTTGTCCAGGGTCTGGCTGTCGTGCGTCGTCCCTCAACAATTTCTTTAAACGACATCTCCTCCTAAACCACTGGGCCAATTTGAACCAAATTTGGCAGAAATTTTCCTTAGGTGGTCCCCTTCAAAAATAGCATAAAGAATTGAAATCCGTTAAAAACTAACTCTGGTTGCCATGGCAACAAAAGTGAAATTTTAAAGTAATCTTTAAGAATCTTCTCCTCCTGACCCAGAAGGTGTAGAGCCTTGATATTTTGCTTGAAGTATCAGTATATTGACCTCTTTCTGTTAAAAACTCTGGTTGCCATGGCAACAAAAGTGAAATTTTAAAATAATCTTTAAAAATCTTCTCCTCCTGATTGAGGAGGCATAGAGCCTTGATATTTTGCATGAGGCATCAGTATATTGACCTCTTTCAAAATAGCTAAAATCATGATCCTCTGGTCCCCAGGGGCTTAGAGCCCCAGGGGGGTGGGGTTTATATAGAAATAAAGAACAATTTTTTAAATGACACCTCCTCTCAAACCACTGGGCCGATTTGAACCAAATTTGGCAGAAATGTTCCTTAGGTGGTCCCCTTCAAAAACAGCTAAAAGAATTGAAATCAGTTAAAAACTCTGGTTGCCATGGCAACAAATGTGAAATTTTAAAATAATCTTTAAAAATCTTCTCCTCCTGACCCAGAAGGCGTAGAGCCTTGATATTTTGCATGAAGCATCAGTTTATTGACCTCTTTCAAAATAGCTAAAATCATGATCCTAGGGTCCCCAGGGGGGGGAGGCCCAGGGGGGGGGGGGAGGGGATATATAGAAATAAAGAATGATTTTTTAAATGACAGGTCCTCCCAATTCACAGGGCCAATTTGAACCAAAAATTTTGCAGAAATATTCCTTAGGTGGTCCCCCTTAGAATTAGCTAAAAGAATTGAAATCAGTTAAAAACTCTGGTTGCCATGGCAACAAAAGTGAAATTTCAAAATAATCTTTAAGAATCTTCTCCTCCTGACCCCAAAAGCGTAGAGCCTTGATATTTTGCATGAAGCATCAGTATATTGATCTCTTACCAAATAGCTAAAATCATGATCCTAGGGTTTCCAGGGGCAAACCCGGGGGGGGGGGAGGGGGGTATAGGCATGAAGCATCAGTTCACAGACTTCTTTCTTATTTCTGAAATTATAACCCATGGAAAAAGTTTTTTCTTCTTTCAAATCAGCACTAAAGCCTTGGAATTTGTAATCCAGACTTTTGGATCCCCAGGTTCATAGTCTTTAAATGTAATTGTGGCCCACTTGTTTCATAACCCTAACCTTAACATGAAATTAGACTGTTGAAAGAAAAAGAGCCTTTATCTCAGGTGAGCGCCCCAGGGCCAACTACCCTCTTGTTTAATGAATTATACCCTTATTTTGACTTAAAAGTTTACCAGTTATCAAGCTCTTGAACAGCCAAGTGGTGCTCTTGTTTAAATGACTAACAAAATAAACCATTTAGTTACAAAATTTTTCTCCTGTTTTATAAACTGAGTTTACAGGAATATCTGAATGCTCTTCCAAATCGTTTTACCAGTTCTGCGTTAACCAACACTAAAATAGATTATCCAATCAAAGCATTCCTACCACCTATCGATCAATTTAGTTTGGTTTCTTTTGTTTCAGTCCTACATGGAGGATCACTTGAAGAACAAGGACAGACTTGACCGAGAGTGGGAGGCGATGTGTGCATATGAGGCTGATCCTTGTAGCACAAAGGTAGCAGAGGATCAGACCAATTTGAGGAAAAACAGATATGGAGATGTTCTTCCTTGTAAGTAATAACAATTAACCCTTGTCATGCTGAGCCCGGAATATTCCTGCTTTGGCAGGAGGTATAGACTAAGATCAGCCTGCACATATGTGCAATCTGATCTTAGTCTAAACCGCCTGTATGGCATTTCAATTTCTGAGTTGTAAGTACAACCAATTAAAAATAAATAATGACCCGCGATATCTGGGCATTCCAGTGCTTTTAGCCCTTTGATTTTTTTACAATTCTGAGTAAGGATTCAATTCAGCAAGGGTTAATCTTGCTCAAGTGACACCCTCTGTTAGGTGATCATTCTCATTAACCCATTCCCACACAGCAAAATTTTAGACTGGTCCAAATTGAAAGAAGCTGCAGACGACAATTTCAAGTTGATGGAATTTTGATTTTTTTTTGTCTTTTTGGATAGAAAACATTGTGGATAATGAAGAAATTGCTTGATACAAGCAATTTCTTCATTTTCCAAAATGTTTTCCAAAGCTTTTTTCTCGAGGGGCGTAAAAAGGAGGGATTGAGTTGGAATGGGTTAAGTGACCATAATCAAACGCAAGAGCTCTTGAGAATTATATGTTTATAATTTAATTTTTAGTTTCGTCTATCATAAACGACCGTTCTGATTGGTCGAAATAAATCATTCATAACTCCATGAACAAAATTTTGATCACGCAGTGATTTTGTATGCTTCCGCACAAAATAATCCCCTACAAAAAGGTATCAAAAATTGTAAAGCTTTTGTTTTTTTTTATAAGAAATGAAGAGAATATTTTTTGTTTTCATGGTGGTATGAACCGAAAAACCTTATCACACACTGTATGAATCCGCTTCGCATATTCATACAGTGTGATTAGTTTTTTCGGTTCATACCTCCATGAAAACAAAAACATATTCTCTTCATCACTTAATTGTTAAAAAGCTATTGTAAATTAATGCTATGTTTGAACTCATCATAGAATCATTACAATGACAACTTTAATGAGTTCCAACGATTTAGGCTTTAGTGAGAATTCCACAAGGATTTATGAATGCAACCAAATAGACCCTTCATATATGTAACAAATTGCATATTAAGCTGTCTTTCTCTTAAGTGTCTACTTTTTGTATGTCCCTCATTCAGTCATCCATTCATTTGGAGTAGAAAGCATTGTGAATAAAAAAGAAATTACTGTTTATTAAGAGCATTCTTACTTTCCAAAATATCATTCCAAAACTTTTTTTGGAGGAGTGTTAAAAACAGCAGGATTGCGTGGGAAAGGATAAAATACTTTTGCTTTACATATATTATTTTTGGTTGAGCAGAATGTTGTAACTACAGTTACTTAAGTTGTAGTTACAACTTTTTCCTCTCCTAACGATGATACAATTATAAAAACCTGTTTGTTAGCAAGCTCTTTCCTGAAATGAGGGTTCCTGCGTAGATAAGTGAATAGGCAGATAGACTGGTCATGTCAATTAGTCCTATGTCAAGACATTATCAGAGCTGAAGCTTAGTGATGGCAATACTCAGAACACAAAAAGATAAGTGATACAACTGAAAGATAGTTCAGAGCAGTGTGCTATAATCCTCTCACTTTTTATACCTCTCAAGAAAAAGGCTTTGGAAAACAATCTGTGGACATTGAAGAAATTGCTCGTAACAAACAATTTCTTCAATGTCTACATTTTGCACCCTAAATGACAAAGATTTTTAAATTCAAGCAACTTGAAATTGTTGTCTGCAATATTTTTTTATTCAGACGAGTCTAAAATTTTGTCATGAGGAAATGGGTTAAACCTTGTAAAACACTGTAAAATAATTACACTGAGAAAAATATCTAGAAAAGCATATTAGCAGTGCTATTCATTATGACATATTTTCCAGTCTCATATTTATAAAATACGTGGGCAGATTAAACCCATCCTCTTTTTTTTAAATAATATGATCCTAATGTACGTAGGAAAGGCAGAAAGTAATATCAGAGTCTGAAGTTGGTATACATTTAAAGGATTCGAAAATTTCAATGAGGTTAAAAGATTTGCTCATCCTTCTACAGAATAAAATAACTGGACTTAAAAGTCTCTATTTCCCTTTAAAACTCGCTGAAAATGGCTACAACAGTCTTGTTATTTTTTTCTTAGGGGATGTCTAGGAGTGTCATTGTGTGGGTTTGGGTTACAACTGTGACTCCTAGGATTTCATCAAGTAGTTTTCTTATTAACTCTCTATTACTTCTACAAGTTTCTGGTACAGGCTAATTAACGTCATGTTTTTAAGGTCTTCCTGTTTCCATTGAGAAATGAAGTGAACATTTTTTGTTTCTCACTGAGGTATAAACCTAAAAATTATCAGACTCCCGTATGAATACACTGTATTAAGCAGACCCATACAGAGTAATTCGGTTTTAACCCATTACCAAATGACCAAAATTGAAAGAAGTTGCAGGCGAGAATTTTAAAAAAGTTATTGAAACCTTTCAAATCTTTGTCTTTTTGGGTAGAAAACATTGTAGATAATAAAGAAATTGCTTGTAACAAGCTTTCTTATTTAGGGGGATTTAAAAGAGTCACTGAGTGGGAATGGCTTAAGGTACATACCTCAATGAATACAAAAATGTTCTCGTCATTTCTTGAATGACAAACCATGAAATAAGTGGTTTTTGCCATTCAGCCCAGATCATCACATGTATATAACAAACCATGCACGGACTCTAAACTTAAAATATTCTAGATAAAATGATTCACATATATCAGTTTCAAACTATTGGAATGAATGACAATTATCACTGGCAATTTCTCCTGGCATCGTTTTGTGCTCTCTAGTCGTTCCTTCAGATATCTATTACGATATCCAATTTAGAAAAGACCCTGATCCACTGCCGGGATTAGTTCAAGACGTGATCAGTTTTTTATTGCTTTTAGAACAGAATAGAATTCTACTGTCTGAATTTACCCTGCCCATTTATTTTCATGGCACATTAACTAATTTGCTATACATTGTCAAACGAAATTGAATGATTTTTTTATTTTTTTAGATTTTGCAATTGACAAAGTTGCAATGTTACTTGTTTGTGGAAAATTTTCCAATAGTTTCAAATATGCAACTTTTACCTTGACTAATACAAAAATTCACCCACAGTCTGTGTATCATTGCTCTTTTAACCCATTCAGAAACTATGATGCTTTTGAACACCCCTCAATGTAAATGTTTTGGATAATATTGTGGAAAATGCAGAAATGGCTTGTTACAAGCAATTTCTTCATTAGCCATAATGTTTTCTTCCCCATACAGACAATCATTTGAAAAATTACATAAATTCAAAAGTGTAGTCTTCAACTTTGTTGAATTTGGACTGATCTAAAATTTCATCATGTGGGAATTGGTTTAAGAAAAGAAAATAATCAAAAAGTTAGAATTGACTTTGAATTATAACCAGAAAGAAAAGTTTACTGCATTATTCATTAGTTGTACGTTTAAAAAATCTTAACTAATAATGCTATTACTAATGGAGTGATATTAGTCATTGATGTTTTTACCACAAAAAGAAATTATTTCCAGATTAGTTTCAAGTCATTTGATTTAAGCACTAAATAGGATGTTGAGGCATGAAACAACCCGATTTTCTGTTAATAAGCTTAACTCTTGTCATGCTGAATACAATCATGTTCCGAAATTTCATCAAAATCAAAGGGTGGAAAAACTGGTAGTAATGCTTGTTTGAAGTAGTTTGATTTTACGTTCAGGCTGTTCTTTGCCCCGGCGCCGTCATAGCGCAGTTGGTAGCGCATCGGACTGTCAATCTAGAGGTCCCGGGTTCGATCCCCGACGGCGGCACTCATCCTTTCCGACTATTTGTCTCTCAACAATGGGTCGATAATCGTAGACCTATGTGGGATAGCAGCTGGAGGCTGGGAAGGGATGTAATGGTAGTACTGGTGTGAGAAATGCCAGGATTCCATTGTTAGGTGCTCCAGCCACCGCGATATAACTGAAAGATTGTTGAAAGCGGCGTAAAACTCCATTCAAACAAAGTGTTCTTTGCCCATGCCTCCTACTAAAACAGGAATATTCTGGGTTCAGTGTGTAAAGGAGGGAGTACTTTACCTGTTGAAAAGAATTTAAAGATGGATAAGAGGAAACAGTGATGTTTTTTGCAATGTTAATTTGTAAAACCATGATTAGCTTTCAAGTTTGATGGCTTATAAGTGCATTGTAGCATTGCGTTGTTTGTACATTGTGTATGAGCGGCATACCATTTATTGAAATTTAAGGCATACTTGTACCATCTTAGAAAGGTGTGTGGGTCATTGTTTTGGCCAATAAATCCTATCTAATGATAAGGTAATACAAAATTTTGTCTGAATGGCGACATTGAAAGTTCAAACAAGACAGAAACTCTAAAAATATTTAAGAATTAACTGGAGGTGATATTTAAAGAATAAATCTTTCATTCTTTGGCTTGACAGACAAACAAAAATTCTGACCATTCTCTGGCTTCAAAGCTAATAAAAACCAACAGAGCTGTTTGGAATCATGATAAATCATGCAAGATGTGATCGATAAAAAAAAAAATGGGAAGAGAGGATGATAAAGAGATGTTGCGATATGTTTAAACGTTAAAATTCTTGTTTAGGAATGCATTAAAATCAAAGGAGTGATGGTACTGTAGGTCTATATTAAGTTTAGAATGTGTACATATGTACAGGCTTATCTCCAGCCTCCTGTTAAGGTTGAAATATTCTGGGATCAACATGACAACGGTTAATTTTACAACAATGACATGGCACAGTTGGTAGCAGACCAGACTCCAAATCTGCAATCACGGGATGTCATGGATTCGATCCCTGGCAGAAAAAGTACAAGCAGGAGGTGTAGACAAAGATCAGACTGCACTTATGTGCAGGCTGATCTTAGTCTATATTTCCCTGCCAAAACAGGAATATTCCTGGTTTAGCATGACAAAGGTTAACCAGATACCACTTAAGAATATTTTAGACTTGTCCAAAATGAAAGAAGGTGAAGATGACTATTTAAAGTTTACAAAATTTTAGACTTTCAGAGTAGAGAAAATTCTTGAAAATGAAGAAATTGCTTGTTTCATGCAATTTCTCCATTTTAAGAATGTTTTCCCAATTGTTTTTCTTAAGGGGCGTCAAAAAGCAACACTGTGTGGGAATAGGCTAAGAACAAGTTTTTTAATAATTGAAATCTTATCTTTTCAGATGATCATTCAAGAGTGGTACTGACAACAAACACAAATGTTTCTGGTTCTGACTATATCAATGCAAGCTCTATTGTAAGTATCTTTGTCAAGTTGGGGTTAGGTCAATCTTTAACCCATTACTAGACAGCAAATTGTTAGACTGGTCCAAATTGGGATCTATCTGTGTCTGTCATCTGTTGTCTGTTGAGTGTCAACATCTTATGTGAGCTCTAGAGGCCACAATTTTGCCAAAAATGTTGTGAGGCTTTGTCAGAATGTTTTTCCCCAAGTAACCTCGGACAATTTCAATATTGGGTCACATGGGGTCAAAAACTAGGTCAAATTTTAGAAAAGCCTTCTGTGCACTCTAGAGGTCTGATTTTTGGATCAAATGTCTTGATTTTTGGTCAGAATGTTTGACTACATGATATCATGGTCAAGTTTGATATTGGGTCATTTGAGGTCAAAAACTAGGTTTCTAGGTCAATCCTAGAAATAGGCTTGTGTACACTCTTAGAAGGTTCAATTTTAACTAAAATAAATTGATATTTGCTCAGAATGTTTGTTCCCATAATTTCTTGGCCAAGTTCGAATTTTGGTCAATTCTAGTCGAAAACTAGGTCACTAGATTAAATCTTAGATATAACCTTATCTGCACTCTAGAGGTCCTATTTTTGGTTTGATTTATTTAATATTGAATTTGGGTCAGAATGTTTATGTCTGATATATTGGCCTATCTTGAGTTTGTGTCATATAGGATCAAATACTAGGTCACTTTGTCAAATCTTAGAATTACCTTGTTGACAGTCAAGAGGCAACGCTTTTGGCTTAATTGATTTGGTATACTGTCAGAATGTCTGTTTTCAAATTATTTTCAAATTCAGATCACTTTGGGTCAAAAACTAGGTCAAATCTCAAAAAAAACTTGTTTGCAGATTAGTTGCCGCTTTTTTGGCTCAATTGAAATTCATATTTATTCAGAATGTTTGTCTCCATTAAAATTTTTGTCAAGTTTGATATTGGGTCACTTGGGGTCAAAAACTAGGTCACTGGCTCTAATGTAAAGAAATTTTCTGTGTAATTTACTTGCTACTTATCTTGCACAAATACCTTGAAACTTTATATGGATGTTTGTTCTTAATTACTCAGACAAGATTTTGATAACTGGGCACTTAAAGTTAAAAAAAACTAGACACACTGGTGAATTTTTACTACATGTACTTCAGTCATTGACTCAGGTGAGCGCTTAAGGGACATTGGCCCTCTTGTTTTTTAAGGCGTGAAAAAAGTCATTGAATGGAAATTGGTTCATTTACCTTCTATTTATTCAGTGAACACAGTTCCAAACCTATGCAGACCAAGACTTTTAATTTCTTTGCTTCAAAGCCATCATAATGGCAAAGGATCATAAGTTCTTCAAGTATTTTGCCACAATGCCAGAAGACAAAATTTTAGACTAATCCATTTGATTCAAAGAATTGGCAGATAACTTAATTTATAATGTGATTTTTTTAAAATTTTTTATCTTTTGGGTAAAAAGCTTAGAGGAAGTGGCCATAGCGCAGTTAGTAGCGCATATGAATCCTTAGGGCTCCGGAAATTTGGAAATCTAAATCGGTCCGGGACATTGCCCCCCCCCCCCTCCCGCCGGCAAAAACGCCCCCCCCCCCTCTCGCCGACAAAAAGCGAATTCCCCCGCCTTTTTCACCTTTCCCGTACGTAAAAGGGTTTATCATTTATTCAGTAGTTGCCTTCTTTTTCAAATGTTCCGAAGATGATTATAATCTTCAACGAGTGGAAGATAGATGAAAACAACTGACAGATCCTACTTTCACTTTGTTTTGGAAAATTCGGCTGAGTATAAATTGCAATTCCGGCAATGTACGACAGTCCACGAAATTCCAATATGTTGTAAAATTAGATAGACAAATAAATTACATGTATACTATAAAAATTTACGGATTTTTCAGAGTACAGCCGATTTAATTATAATAAAGATATACTTTTTCATAAGCTAGTTATCCAAAGTTCTGTTAATTTAACACAGTCATGTCGATTTTCTCTCAACACGAGCGTCTGTTGATGGAAAAACACAGCTGACGTCACAAAAATTTCGGGTCAGTCCATTCTACCCCATGGGATCACAGAGTTGTGACGTACATCAAAAAGACCGACGAGACAAACTCGAGTGGGTCGCCCACGTGTTGCACTATTTTCCTAGAGTTGAATTTGTTCACAAATCTTGGTCATTTATTTATTGTAGTTGATTTTCGATTTCAACGTTTTCCACCCCTGAAGTAAGATTTAATTACATTGACGGAACTTGAGATATTATTAAGCTGTCGTTTTCGGTTATATTTAAATTATCTGTATTCTGCGGATTTCCGATAATTGTTTGAATTCTATCGGTTATGTTTTTACAGTGAATGAAAAAATATAAAACATATATACATCAACGACGTGACTTTTTTAAATAATTTTCAAACCCGGTCTCACGTGCTTACTTGTGATAAATTAATATCATAATTGAAGCGGTGTGCTGAGCTATTCCGACTTTGTCCGCACGGCAACTGAAACCTGTTCATGTCTCGATTTAAATATATGCATCCCATGTTATAGTAAAAGAAATTAGTCTCACGAGTAACGGCAATTTAAATCGACGTAGTATGTCCATTTCTTCGAACGTGTGTAAGTCGGACCGATTCTCTATTGCAAATAGTTTACAAAACTCGATACCCGAAGTTCGGTCAAGCGTGAAACTGCAAATTAGGTCCACGTGCAGATGGGCATTGGACTGGCCGGCGGGTAAACTAATTATCGATTTTTGGCACTTGTGTTTATCTCTTAATCTGCAGGTAACGTGTGAAACCCTTGAATTATTTCGATTTCAAGTGAATTTTGATAGATGGTGGGCGAGTTTATCAATATTTGAACGTGAAATTTGATGAAAATTTCGGACCGATTTTAGTGTAATTTTTGGGATTCCAATCGGTCTGGCAATTCAAAAATCGGTCCAGACCGGCAATCTTTCGGATTTCCGGAGCCCTGGGTGTGACCCTGGTTGCAGGAAATATTCTTTCCTACATTTATCTCCCACAAATTGGTGGATAATGTTAAAGCTAAGTGGGATGAGCAGCTGGAGGCTCGGAAAGGATGTGGTAGTCCTGGTAAGAGAAATACTAGGAATCCATTGTTAGATGCTTCGGCTGCCATAATATGACAGATATATTGTTAAAAGTGGCTTTAAACCCCATTCAAATAAGGCAGTCATCATAGTGCAGTTGGTAGTGTATTAGACTCCCAATCTTCAATCATGGGGTATCATGGGTTCGATCCCTTGCAGTTGCACATCACTTTTCCGACATTTGTCTCTCACCAATGGGTGGATAATCGTAAACCTTATTAGGATAGTTGCTGGAGGCTAGGAAAGGATGTAATGTTGGTACTTGTGCAAGATATACCAGGAATCCATTGTAAGCTGCTGTGATAAGACTGGAAAATTGTTAAAAATGGTGGTAAACCCCATTCCAATTAACAAACAAACTTAGTGGTAAAACAAAAAAAATGTTGTTTAATTGAAGAATTTTTCTACAAATAAAGTCACTGTTTTTATAGAGCAGACCTCTTTCCTCTTGTCATCTTAGTATCTGATGACTTTTTGTCCTAGATTAATGACAAAGTATTTCTACAAATTAGTGAAAAATGGAGTAATGGCTTTAGAAAAAGAAAAGGCTAATTACTAGGGTGAAACATTAAACATTCCTCTATAAGGAATCTTGTTGCTAAGCTTTTTTGTCATCAAAATATCAGGGAAGCAAGAAATTATGTGGAATGTTTTCATCAGATCTTCCTACACAGAAAAATGACAAACGGCTTGTAATCATTTTGTAAAAAAGTTTTTCCATGTCGAAGCAAAATACACCACATGTATTATTTCTCTAAGAAAACTGTAATGATTTCTAGGCAAAACTATTAAATATGGCATTTGAAATTGGGAGTTTACACCTGTGTCATGCTGAATTAACCCTTGTCATGCTGAACCCGGAATATTCCCGTTTTGGCAGGAGGTATAGACAAAGATCAGCCTGCACATAAGTGCAGATTTACCCTTTCCTGTACGAATCTGTAATTTTGGGTCAATGTGACTTTTATACTTGAGAAAACATTGTAGAAAAAGAAGAAATTGCAATATTACTTTTTGGTGCATGAATTCCTAAAAGCAAATAATTTTGCATTTCACTTTAACCCTTGTCATGCTGAACCTGGAATATTCCGGTTTTGGCAGGAGGTGTAGACCAAGATCACCCTGCACATAAGTGCAGTCTGATCTTAGTCTAAACCTCCTGCTTGTACTTTTCCTGCCAGAGTTGTTTATGAAATTGATTTCTAAGAAAAAAATTGATTATTGAATAACAAGTTCTATCAGTGCTTTCAGTCCTTTGATTTTATAGCAATTCAGTAAGGTGATTTATGCAGCATGACAAGGGTTAATGGCAAGCTGATGTACTTGGTCCCCCGTAGATGATGGTTAGTATTGCACTATGAACAAAAGCAGGACTAAATCCACCAAAACAGCATTTTGATAAATTCACTGTTTTCAGTGTAATTATCTTTATAATCTACTGAGAACTCTTGATAATCTATAGGAAAGCAATAAAGAGACCAGGTTCTTAAATCTTCAAATTTATTTGTCTTTTCTACAATATGATGTGTCAAAAATCTTATTTTTGATTTTGAAAACTTGTGCCAGTGACAAACAGAAAGAGTTTTGGTGGAACACTCAAAGTTTGACTGAGTCAGATTCAAAACGGATAATAAAAAAGGCTTGGAAAGGATGTTGTGGTAGTACTGGTGTAAGCAATACCAGGAACCCATGGTTATGTGCTCCAGCCACCTCAATATGACTGAAATACTGTTCAAGTGGCATTTAACTCCAACCAATCAATCAATTAGTCTTTGTAGGTATGTTAGTATATAAGTCTGTCTGAGGACATTTTTCCTACTTCTATTAATGGTTTTCAGAATAATTTAGCACAATTGTTCTCCTTTATGAGTGCATTTGCCATTTGAAACAAAATCAAGGTCAGGCTCAAGGTCAAAGATTTTGCGGGCTGAATATGTCCTTCAACAACTTCCTAGTTTCATTCAAATTTGACGGTGGCTCTAGTGCAGTAAGCAGCGTATCAGACTCTCAATCAGGAGGTCCAGGGTTTGATCCCCAGTTGTGTCAAATATCCTATCTGACATTTATCTTCCACCAATAGGTGGATAATCGTAAACTTAAGTGGGATGAGCAGCTGGAGGCTTAGAAAGGATTGAGTACTGGTGTAAGAAATACCAGGAATCTATGGTTTGCTGCTCCAGCGACTGCAATATGACTAAAATACTGTTAAAAGTGGGGGTAAACCCCATTCAATCAATTATTCAAATTGAGTAACAAAAAGGGTGCCATGAAATGAAAAGTTCTCTTGGAAGAAATACAGAATAATACTCATTGTTAATAAAGCCCTGACTGTTAATTTGCAATATACCATTATAAATGAGTTCTAAATTAGATATATATGGCTTTTTCTCCATTGCTCGTTTATATCAATACTCTATATCGAACAGAATTGTTAATTTTTAATGGACATCTTCAGAATGGAATCTTGAAACAGATAAAAGAATCCATTACAGCTTGAGTGAGTGAAGATAGAATCATCTAACTACATCAAACTTAATCTTCACCAACAAGAATCTCAACTAGTCCATGCTTGTAAGAGTTTACAGTTTTATGGTTCAGCACAAACAGTTGTAACTGCCTATAAGTTTATAGGCAGTTACAACTGCTTTGTGCTGACCCATCAAATTGGTCAGTATGTCACAATCTTGATCGATGGTTATAACAATTTGTAGTTAAGTCACAGGGCATTCATATTTTACATATCTGATCCTGGTGCTTGAACCTTTATGCTAGCACAAAGGTCAGGATCATATTTAAAGGTCAAGGACACTTTTGAAACTTAAATATTGGCCTTGACTTTTGATTGAGGCAAGCCCAGTTAGTTCAGTAGGTAACAAGCCATGCTTTTAGACCTGGGATTGTGAGTTCAAACCCTAGTTTGCCCAACACTCCATCTATCAAATGACAAATGTCATAGCAACATGATCTATTTGACTCTCACAAATGAGTGAATGATGATAAGTGCCCTTACACTACTACCACATTGCGAAATTTTAGACTGGTTGAAATTTGAAGAATTTGCAGATGACAATTTTAAGTTGAGAGAATTTTGAATATCTTAGTTTTCATGGGTAGAAAATAAGGTTGGAAAAAAAACTTTTAACAAGCAATTTCTTCATGTTCAACCTTGTTTTCCTTAGGTCTTTTCTTGAGTGGCATAAAAAAGCAGGATTATGGGGAAATGGGTTAACCCATTTCTAAACAATGACGGTTTTGGACGCCCCTCAAGTAAACTTATTGGAAAAACATTGTGTAAAATTTTCCACAATGTTTTCTATCCAGAAAGTTGAAAAATCTAGAGTTCCATAAACTTTTAAAATGTCATCTGCAACTCCTTTCAATTTGGACCAGTCTAGAATTTTCCTGTGTGGTAATGGGTTAAGTGGTATAAACAGCTGTGGCTCATTGTGGTTTTAGTGGTATGAAAAATGCACATAAAATATTTGGTATACTGCTGCATCCAGGAGACAATGAATAGTCCACACGGGTAGATTACATAAGCTAGATGATACATTTGTATTTTGATTCCATCATGAAAACTGAAGCTTTTATCATAAATTTTATTAACAGGCTTTAACACATTAGTAAGAAGCATTCAGTTATTCCAATGCAGACAAGAAAAAAAAATCGAGAGATTATATAGAAATATTGTTGCCATTTTGCCAATTTGGTGGAAATGTAAATGATGGTCTCAAACTTATTCCATTCCCACTCAATGATGCTTTTAGAAGCCCCAAAGCAAAGAAGCTTTGGAAAACATTTTGGAAAATGAAGAAATTGCTTGTAACAAGCAATTTCTTCATTATCCTCTATGTTTTCTACCCCAAAGTTTAAGAAAATCCAAAATTTCATTACTTTTGAATTGTCATCTGCAACTTCTTTCAATTTGGACCAGTCATAAATTTTGTTATGTGGGAATGGGTTAAGGGAATAATTGCACTGTCCCCTTCTGCATTTCTTTTGGAGAAACAATATTTCTTTGAAAAATATACTTAAATTAACAAAACATATCATTATATTAATATTTAACACCTATATTTATACTTTTCGCCCTTTTCAATTTTTTGAAATTTTAGAATGGTCTAATTTGAAAGTTATGGGAGATGACCATGAAAATTGAGTGATATATGAAATGAAACCATCTTATGTGGTAGAAAATACTGAGAAAAGAAGAAATTGCTTTTTGAAATCACATGGACACACAAACCATATACTGTGCTGGAAAATGTTAAGTCAAAACAGAGCTCAAATTTGGAGTTTTGGACTTTCTATGGTGAGATCTAAGTACTTGCTATTATGTAGTACTATATCTCTAAAAATAATCTTAAAGATTATGTTTGTCTTTAGGTAGATTTTCCTAATGATGGATCATATTCATTTGATGTTTGTTTGAATGGGGTTTTACGCCGCTTTTAACAATCTTTCAGTCATATCGCGGCGGCTGGAGCACCTAACAATGGATTCCTGGTATTTCTCACACCAGTACTACCATTACATCCTTTCCTAGCCTCCAGCTGCTATCCCACATAGGTCTACGATTATCGACCCATTGGTGAGAGACAAATAGTCGGAAAGGATGAGTGCCGCCGTCGGGGATCGAACATATTCATTTGACATGAAAGACATTCAACAATATAATTCTGTATAGGCTACAGAGATAAAACAAGCATCCAAAAAGCTTTGGAAAAAAAAATAGTGGAAAATGAAGAAATTGCTTTTCTGCCCCAAAAGACAAAGATTTTTAAGATTTCACTAACTTTAATTTATTGTGTGCAACTTCTTTGAATTTGGACTGGGCTAATATTTTATTGTGTGGTAATGAGTTGAATTCAAATTGGTACAAATAAGATTCCTGTTGCCCTTAGAACCAATGTTACAAAGTAAAGACTGTGCTGTGTCCTAAATGCAAAATTGTAACTCATCTCTTCTTCATTACAGACTGATCATGATCCACGTAACCCGGCCTACATTGCTACACAGGGACCTTTACCACACTCAGTGGCTGATTTCTGGCAGGTAATAAACAGGAGCTTTGACCTGAAAAAAGAGCCTTATTTCATTCCAACACAATAATACTGTTTGATGCCCCCACCCAAAAATGTTCTCATATACATTGTGGAAAATAAACTTTGATCAAATGAATAACTAATGCTTTTATGGTTGTGGCTAATTTTCATAAATGGTATATTTTGTAGTGTAAACTTGGAAAATCTCAGAATCTATTGACTGAATGAACCAAATTTCACAGTGAATCTTGGTTCATACTAATTTGTTTAGTTTGATTGCGTCCAAAGCTTTAACCCATTCCCACACATTGACCCTTTCGGACGCCCTTCAAGAAAAATAATTGGGAAAACATTGTGTAGAATGAAGAAATTGCTTGTCACAAGCAATTTCTTCATTTTACACATTGTTTTCTATCCCAGTAAGAGGAAAAAATCTAAAATTCCATAAATACTAAATTGTTGTCTGCAACTCCTTTCAACTAGGACCAGTCTAAAATTCTGTTGCCTGGTAATGGGTTAAGCTTATTGAGTTGCTCTTGAACACTCACAACCAAGATGTTTTCACGTCCCTGAAAGACTCAGATCAGTAACTTAAACCCACTGCTACCAACTTTTACAGCTGGGTAAACTGGGGCTGGCTATTAAGTGTCTTGCCCATGAACACATCCTGGATGATGGTAGGGCTCGAACGAGTGACCTTCAGATCACAAGTCAAGCACCTATACCACTGGGCAATTGAGGCAGATTGAAACAGTGAATCTTGTTCTCTGTATAAGTGAAGTTATGCTGCTATAGTGTAAGAGTTGTTCAAGCACCTCTAGCTTATGCCTTATTCCTTACTGACCAACACCAAAGCACCAACAGTCTTGCATTTGACTTGTCTTCTCAGGATTAGTAGTTAACCCATTACCAGACAACAAAATCTTAGACTTATCTAAATTGATAGATACTGCAGACGATATTTCAAGTTACGCTAACATTGGAAAAAAGTCCAAAATAGGGTAGGAAACATTGTTAGAAAAGGATAAATTGCTTTGCAGTGTTTTTCTTGCCATGAAAACGTCATGAAATGATTGTAATGAAATCATTTTTACTAGAAACATTGCATGTTTTGCAGGAAATCTTGAATAAGTAAAGTGCAGGGATTCATCCCAAAGTCTGACGTCATATTGTAGATAGAATATCAAATTCATTTTCATAACATCTAAAACAGATAAAAACTTGGCATTGAAGCCTTTTATTTTTTGTCTGTTTATAGATATTTCATGATCACTTGGTCAATATCCTCTTTTAACAAAACTGAATCTTTACCCATTCCCACACAATGACGCTTTTAGACGCCCCTCTGGATAAACAATTGGGAAAACATTTTAACAAGCAATTTTTTCATTTCACACAAAGTTTTACACCCAGAAAGTTGAATTTTTTTTAATGTATTGTAAATTTAAAATTGTCGTCTGCAACTCATTTCAATTTTGTCCAGTATAAAATTTTGACATGTGGGAATGGGTTGAACTGAATAAAGAAAGCCAATCGAATACATCATCTTTTGGAGACTGCAGTATTTTTTTTCCAATTGTAACTGTGACTTTAAAAGAGCATAGATAGTTATTTAATGATCTATGATTATCTTCATGTTTCAGATGGTTTGGGAGCAAGGAAGTGTTGTGATTGTTATGCTGAGCAAACTGACAGAAAATGGTGAGGGAAAATGCCATCGTTACTGGCCTGAGGAAGGGAGTGACCTTTATCACATCTATGAGGTAATCACAAAGCCCTCACAAGTTACATGTTTGAGAATTCATTTGCCTTTCACAATAACAAATGGTTTTACTTTTCCTTAACATATCTCTCAATCCATTTACCCATTTAATAACAACAAAATTTGAGACTGGCTCAAAGTGGGAGAAGTAGCAGAGTATGTTCTACCTGAAATTAAATGCCAAAAATGGAAGTACAAATTGTGATACAAGCAATATCTCCTTTTTATGCCCCTGCATTGATAAGATCGGGAGCATATTGTTGTACTGGTGTCTGTCTGTCTGTCCATCCATCTGTCTGTCTGCAAAACTTAACCTGCCAACTAAACATTTTCCTATAACTTCAACCCTGACTAAGTTTCAATGCTAATATTTGGTATGTAGATAGGTCTCAACAAGGCGCAACTGAGGAAGGTCATTTCATCAAGGTCAAGGTCAAAATTTTAACCCTTTACCCGTTTCTAAAGAATTGCTGTTTCGGGGGCATAGTGTTTCACAAACACATCTTGTTTCATAGTGTTGTCCATAAGTTACTTTCTTCAGTGTCTCAAAATGTGAGATAGTGCAGTAATAGGTCAATCTCTTTATCCATTCCTCTCAAAGACCTGTCCAATTCTTTCTAGCATAAATGCCTGTCCATTTATTCCCCTCAAATGCCTTTCTCTCCTAATTTTGCTCCTGAATTGTCACTTCATTTTCAAAATGTCCTTTGATCTATCTCTCTCCTCTAAATATCTATTGATCCCTTCATCTCCTCATGTCTGTCTATACCTCTTTTGAAGCAGCGGCCATAACACAGTTGATAGTGCGTTGCACTCTCATTCTGTTGGTCCATTCCCAGTCTCATATGTCTGTAAATCCGTTCATTTTCTCAAAACTCATACATACATTGTTCTTCTCAAATCTTTGTATTTGGATTCCTCCCTTCAAGTGTATACCTCTCCTTTACCATTGCCTTTTAACCCATTCCCACACAATGACCCTTTTAAACTCCCCTCAATTTGAGCGCTTTGTAAAACATTGTCGAAAATGAAGAAATTGCTTGTGACAAGCATTTTCTTCATTATCTACAATGTCTTCTACCCCAAAAGACAAAGATTTGAAAGATTTCTTCAACCTAAAATTGTTGTCTGCAACTTCTTTCAAATTGGACTGGTCTAAATTTCTATCATGTGGGAATGGGTTAAGGCATTTTTCTTATCTTATCTGTCCAACAGTTTCTCTCTTCAAATGTCTGTCAAACAATTTTCATCAAGTGTTCTTCTCAAATGTCTGTATTAACCTTTCCTCAAATGCATATCTCAGCCATTTTCTCTCCATATGACTTATGTTCTTCAAAGGATTATCAAATGTTCGTTCTTTCCGTTCTTTCATTCCTCTCTTCAAGTGTCTATCCATTCCCTCTTAATTAAACTGTCTATCCTTCTAGTTCTCTCCTCAAATGTCTCTTTATTTGCTTTGTCCTTCATTTTACTTTCCACATGTCTATCTATCCATTTCCCTTCACAAATGTCTATCAATTCATTTTCTTCTCAGTCTATGTCCCTCCTCAAATGTCTATCTATCCATTTCCCTTCTCAAATGTCAATCAATTCATTTTCTTCAAATGTCTATCTATCCATTTCCCTTCTCAAATGTCTATCTATCCATTTCCCTTCTCAAATGTCTATCTATCCATTTACCTCCTCAAATGTCTATCTATCCATTTCCCTTCTCAAATGACTATCAATTCATTTTCTTCAAATGTCTATCAGTCCATGTCCCTCCTCAAATGTCTATCTATCCATTTCCCTTCACAAATGTCTATCTATCCAATTCCCTTCTCAAATGTCTATCTATCCATTTCCCTTCTCAAATGTCTATCTATCCATTTACCACCTCAAATGTCTATCTATCCATTTCCCTTCTCAAATGTCTATCAATTCATTTTATTCAAATGTCTATCAGTCCATGTCCCTCCTCAAATGTCTATCTATCCATTTCCCTTCACAAATGTCTATCTATCCATTTCCCTTCACAAATGTCTATCTATCCATTTCCCTTCACAAATGTCTATCAGTCCATGTCCCTCCTCAAATGTCTATCTATCCATTTCCCTTCACAAATGTCTATCTATCCATTTCCCTTCACAAATGTCTATCTATCCAATTCCCTTCTCAAATGTCTATCTATCCATTTCCCTTCTCAAATGTCTATCTATTCATTTCCCTTCACAAATGTCTATCTATCCATTTCCTTTCACAAATGTCTATCATTCCATTCCCTTCGCAAATGTCTATCTATCCATTTCCCTTCACAAATGTCTATCTATCCATTTCCCTTCACAAATGTCTATCTATCCATTTCCTTTCTCAAATGTCTATCTATCCATTTCCCTTCACAAATGTCTATCAATTCATTTTCTTCAAATGTCTATCAGTCCATGTCCCTCCTCAAATGTCTATGTATCCATTTCCCCTCTCAAATGTCTATCTATCCATTTCCTTCTGCAAATGGCTATCATTCCATTTCCTTCCTCAAATTTCTATCATTTCATTGCCTTTTCAAGGCTGCCATCATAGCGCAGCCGGTAGCGCATCAGACACCCAATCTTCAATTAGGGGATGTCATTGGTTCCATCCCTAACAGTGGCATATATCCTTTCTGAAAATCGTCTCTCACAAAAGGATGGATTATCTTAAACCTTAGTGGGATAGCAGCTGGAGGCTAGGAAAGGATGTTATGGTAGTACTGGTGTAAGAAATACCAGAAATCCATTGTTAGGTGCTCCAGCTGCTGCAATATGACTGAAATACTGTTAAAAGTGGTTTTAAACCCCATTCAATCAATCAATCAAAATACCATCAATCCATTCCTCTCATCAAATGTCCATCAATCCATTTCTCTCCTTAAATATCTGCATTTGTATTCCTTTCCACATATGCCTTTCCATTAACTAATCTCTCCAAAATGCATGTCAAATTATCTTCTCCACTGTTAAGCCCATGCTAACACAGTCTCAACATTTTTATCTCCCTAAAGAAAAGTATGATAAGCTGTTAATGCTTAACTCACCTGAGCCGGTGTGGCAGAAACCTTTACCAATACATAACCAATTACTTTAAGGCTATTCAAAATACACAGCTTATATTTGGCATGATCTCGTGTTTACGCATGCGCAAATATCAAAGTAATGTGACAAGTGTCAAGGTCAAAACTTGGCATTTGTGAGTTAAAAACACATCTTGTTTTATGATATACACCCTTTCTTAGCTCACCTGAACACTTCTTCATATGATCTGTTGTGATTAGCCGTTGTCCAGCATCTACAAGCATAGTTCTGAAATTACAGACTTCAAATCTGGAGATGTTAATGCCAGTGGAGTGATACAGGCCCTCTTGGGCCTCTTGCTTACCCCAAATGATATTTTCTTAACAATTTTTGCTAACTTAGAAAACACTCATTATTAATTTTGATTTGGACTTAGTTCTTCCTGTATTCAAGGCAGAGCCAAGTTAGCTTATTTGGAAATGCACAATAGCTCAAATGTAAATGAACTATGCTCTCAGTCAAAAGGTTTTGAGGCTCCTTCTCTGCCGGTATTCTTTTTGACATTTCAAAAATGCATTGTGACATTGCATCACTTCAGTGGCTTAGTGCAAAAACCACAAAAGTGTCTATACATAGTATAGAAATGTAGTTGAATCATGTGGGATGAGCAGCTGTTAGCTCCAATGATGTGGTTGTACTAGTGTGTAAAACGAGAGGAAGCTGTGATAAGTTGCACCAGCCTCTGTGATATAACTGAAATTACCATGATTGTTGAAAGTGGTGTTTAGCTTCATACAGTCAATTCTTTATACTGTACTAAGAAATTTTTCCTTTCTCACAATTTTAAATGGAACAAATGTTTCCAACTTTTACAGATTTTAAATTGTTATATGCATTCTCTTTCATTTTGGACAAGTCTGATAATTTGTTGAATGGTAAAGGGTTTAAAACTTTTTTCTTTTCTTCATACAGGGTTAATTTGTCATGTTATTAATACTTCTGTGATGAAAACTATGTTTTTTCCCAGGTCCATCTTGTATCGGAACATATTTGGTGTGACGATTACTTGGTCCGTAGTTTCTACCTAAAGAACCTTCAGACAAGCGAAACAAGGACCGTTACACAGTTCCACTTTCTGACCTGGCCTGACCTTGGCATTCCTGGGTCCATCAAGGCTCTTCTTGACTTCAGAAGGTACTGCATGTTTACAGCATGTTTGACCATACAAAGTCTTATTAGCTTGGCTATTTTCTTTAAAAAAACAAGAGGTACAGCTGTGGCTTTGACATTGTCAGCTGTTCTTGTCATCCTGCAAAAACATACTTTAAATTTGCTTTGCTGTTATTAGCTCGACTTTTTCCGGAGAAAACCGGAGGTATTGTGATCACCTTGGCGTCGTTCACGTTGGTGTTGGTATTGGCATGACAAACTTTAACCTTGGTCATAACTCTAAAAGCGTTTTGTAAGAGTTATGCCCCTTTGGCGACTTAGAATTTTTGCATTATCCAGCACTTGCAGCTGAGTGTTGGCACCCGTGGGCGGTGCTCTTGTTCAAATTAAGATTGAAACTTGGAGTATATTATTACTATTTAACCTGTTCATTAATAAAGCTTTTAAAAACATAGGTGAAAAGGAAGAAATTGGTTGTTACTTTTATAAGCCCTTCATTGATAAAGTTTTGAAAACATTGTGGGAAAAGAAGAAATTGCTTGAGTCAGATTTTTAGGTCACCTGACCGAATGGTCATGGTGACCTATTGCGATCATCGTTTGTCCGTCGTCGTGCGTCGTCCGTCGTGCGTCGTCCGTCGTCCGTTAACTTTTATACATTTTCATCTTCTTCTCAAGAACTACTGGGCGGATTTCAACCAAACTTGGTAGAAAGCATCATTGGGGGATGCCAATTCAAGTTTGTGAAAATAG
Organism: Fragum fragum; assembly: GCA_946902895.1. NCBI lineage: Eukaryota > Metazoa > Mollusca > Bivalvia > Cardiida > Cardiidae > Fragum > Fragum fragum. The sequence goes on from OX336377.1 coordinate 8,760,602, forward strand.
GGGTTCTGGGGGTCATAGGGGCCCAAATAGGGGCCAAAAAGGGGTAATTTTTGGTACTTCTTTAAAAATCTTCTTCTAATAAACCGTTAATGCCAGAGCTTAAATATTTTGTGTGCATGACAACTAGGACAGGTATATTATAAATTGTGAAATTCATGCCCCTGGGGTCATGTATGGGGCCACACCCAGAGGTCAAAGTTCATCATGTTAAAAAATTCTCATTTTCATCTTCTTCTGATGAAGTACAAAGCCAATTTCAAACAAACTTGTTGAAAAGCATCATTTGGTAATGGTTATTTGGATTTGTGAAAATAAAAAGCCTGTGGGGGTCAGGGGGCCCTAAAATGGGGACCAAAAGGGGGTAATTTTTGGTAACTTTTAAATATTTTATCTTCTTCTCAAGAACTACTGGGCGGATTTCAACCAAACTTGGTAGAAAGCATCATTGGGGGATACCAATTCAAGTTTGTGAAAATAGGGGTTCTGGGGGTCAAAGGGGCCCAAATAGGGGCCAAAAAGGGGTAATTTTTGGTACTTCTTTAAAAATCTTCTTCTAATAAACCGTTAATGCCAGAGCTTAAATATTTTGTGTGCATGACAACTAGGACAGGTATATTATAAATTGTGAAATTCATGCCCCTGGGGTCATGTATGGGGCCACACCCAGAGGTCAAAGTTCATCATGTTAAAAAATTCACATTTTCATCTTCTTCTGATGAAGTACAAAGCCAATTTCAAACAAACTTATTGAAAAGCATCATTTGGTAATGGTTATTTGGATTTGTGAAAATAAAAAGGCTAGGATGTCAGGGGGCCCTAAAATGGGGACCAAAAGGGGGTAATTTTTGGTAACTTTTAAATATTTCTTTTTCTTCTCAAGAACTTCTGGGCGGATTTCAACCAAACTTGGTAGAAAGCATCATTTGGGGATGCCAATTCAAGTTTGTGAAAATAGGGGTTCTGGGAGTCAAAGGGGCCCAAATAGGGGGCAAAAAGGGGTAATTTTTGGTACTTCTTTAAAAAATCTTCTTCTAATAAACCGTTAATGCCAGAGCTTAAATATTTTGTGTGCATGACAACTAGGACAGGTATATTATAAATTGTGAAATTCATGCCCCTGGGGTCATGTATGGGGCCACACCCAGAGGTCAAAGTTCATCATGTTAAAAAATTCACATTTTCACCTTCTTCTGATGGAGTACTAAGCCAATTTCAAACTAACTTGGTAAAAAGCATCATTGGGTACTGATCATACAGATTTGTGAAAATTAAAAGGCTGGAGGTAAGGGGTGCCTAAAATGGGGACCAAAAGGGGGTAATTTTTGGTAACTTTTAAATATTTCATCTTCTTCTCAAGAACTACTGAGGGGATTTCAACCAAACCTTTTTCTAATTCTTTCAAACAAAATCACTTGTCTTGGTGCTCTTTTACTCAGGTGACCGTTAAGGCCCACTGGGCCTCTTGTTTAAATATCCTTGGCTTAAAGCTTTCGACTGCAGTTTCTTTGAATCGGACCAGTCTAAAATTTTGTCGTCTGATAATTGGTTAAAATGCAGTTTATACTAAACTTTAAACTAAAATCTGTATTATTTTATTTTTACCTAGCACCCATCAGACATGTGTTGGGTATACATCTGTTAATGGTTCTCTTGTTTTGATGCCCCTGAAGACAAAAAAATGTAAATGGGTGGCCATTGAAAAAAAAAACATGTTTAGGATGAAGGAATGTAACTAGTCAAAATTTGAGCCAAGTACTGCTAATATTCAGGAAGCACATGGTACAGAGAGCTTTATGCGTTATGTAGGCAGCTTAATTTAGCACAAACCATTGAATATATGCGAAACTTATAAAAAAATAAAATATTTGAACATGTAGATTACTATTGTGTGCTTCAAAAAGCTGTTTTTGTGTTGGACTGAATTACTTTAAAAGAAAGGACCAATCGCTAGCCCTCTCCACTTACTCCGTCTGCCTGCCAATTGACTCAGACAGGAAGTTCCACTTTGATTTAAATGGCGTTATTTTGCAAAATGTATGGCCAGTAGCATGTTACAAAATTGTATGATGGTTGGTGACAAAAAGTCGTATCTACAGCTTGAATAATTGTTAAGTCATCAAACCAACAAAAATGCTATACATAAATGGCAACCAATGTCATAGTTTAAATGTCACTCCCAGTTGAAACAAATGATTTGATTGGTCCATTATCTTCTTTGATTGACAGCTGTGTTTAGTCAACTACTTTAAGCATACAATGACCTCTGTAGGTAAATTTCGGTTAGGTCACTCCTGCATACTTTATAGGGAAAAAGTTCAAAACTGCACAAACCATGAACAGATAATACACTGCTATATGAAATACAGTGCATTGTAAATTTGTCTCCAGTGGTTTAATGACAGGGCAATGATCATGTGACCACCAATCCACAGAATGACGATGACAGATTTGTAACCATGGGAACAAATTTATCGGCTTGTTGGTAATTAATGATAAAAACAATCAATGCAATCCACTTATAGAAACTATCAGACAATCTCAATCTGCAACTGGTAATAGTTTTTACCACTATAAACCATTATCAGATTAGGGCCTCGACTTGGCAACATTTAGAGGTCCTCACAGGGGTTTTGTATGAATTGTGGAATACACATTTAACTGTTATTAGACCCTGATTTTGTTGAAATTCAGTTGGAATAGATTAAACTGTGAAAACCAATTTAATCCATTACCAGATGACAAAATTTTAGACTGGTCCAAATTGACAGACATTGCAGAAGACAGTTTCAAGCCAAGGACATTTGATTTTTTTTAACTCTTTGTGTAGAAAAACATCCTGGATGATGAAGAAATTGTATGCAACAAGCAATTTCTTCATTTTTGCAAAATGTTTTCAAATGAAGATGACAAAATTTCAGACTGGTCCAAATTGAATGAAGATGCAGTTGATTATCAACATTTATGAAATTTTAGATGTTTGGACTTTCTGGGTAGAACACAATGTGGAAAATGAAGAGGTTGTTTGCATTTTCCACATTGTTTTCCCAATTGTTTTTTCTTGAGTGTTATTATATGGAAAAGAGTTAAGGGCATAAAATGTGAAATTATCAAATATATGTTGGTATCAGTTCATAAGAAATCCTTTTACAAGAAATATTGTCATTTTAAGATTGAAAGCCATTAAATATGACAAACATAAGATAAGGTGACCATATCTAGAAGGTTCCAGACAGAAAGAAATTGCAAATGACATTTCACAGTGCTCATGGGAGTCCTTCATGGCTCAGTATTTAGGATGGTAAACAGGTAATCCAAGAGAAGTCGAAGGTTGTTGGTAACACTCCTGGTCAGCCACTGGTCATAAGGGCATATTTCGGAGCCCCAGCTTAGTATCTGTGATACAAAAGAACCACTATGAATATGTGAACTTCGCCATGATATAACTGAAAGATTGTTTAAAGTATGTAGTCTTAAACCTCATTCAAACAAATAAATCTTTTTGCTCATTAATTAAAGAATCTTAAACTTCTTATTTATCCTCAATGTTTTCTGCCCCAAAGACAAATATTGTTCATAAAATTTCATCAAGTGAACATTGTAGTCTGCATCTTCTTTGAATTTGGACCTGTCTTAATTTTCGTTGTCTTGTAATGATTAAGTAAGATTATGCAGTAATGAGTTTGGAATATTACATGCAATGCTTCAAGTATTGCAGATCATTTTGATTAACCTGTTACCAGACAACAAAATTTTAGACTGGTCCAAATTCAAAGAAGTTGCAGACAGCTATTTTTAGTTGATGAAATTTTTAAAATTCTTCGTCTTTCTGGGAAAAATATTGTGCACAATGAAGAAAGTACGTAGAAAAAGTAATTCCTTCATTTTCCACAATGTTTTACTAGGATCTTTTCTTCGGGGTGTAAAAAGTCTAGATTTTGTTGGAATGATTTAAACCACTCCCACTCAATGGTGCCTCTCAAGGAAAACATTTTGGAAAACATTTTGTAAAATGAAAAAAATTACCAAGCAATTTCTTTATTTTACACAATGTTTTCTACACAGGGAGTTGAAAAATCGAAAAGTTCATAAACTTTTTAATTGTTGCCTGCAACACCTTTCAATTTAGACCAGTCCAAAATTTTATGTCTGGTAACAGGTTAGTTCAGAAAAAAGATGAAAATAGTCAATGGTAAGCTTTTATCTAAATCCTATCTTCTGGCATAATCAATGGTTCACTGAATATTGAATCTCGTTTACAAGGTATTTGCACCTTTAAATTGCGTGATATAAAGCTGCTGTGATAGATTTTTTCACTGATTGATGTTGCAGAATTGTAACTTTGCACGTTGTGCGAGAGACATGTCATAATGAACTTGTGTGCGGAATAGAAATTGTCACATAAAAATGCCAATAAAATCAGCATTTAGATGGGGAGTAACATGCTTTTGTATGATCACTGTGTATGGATGACTTGTTCCAAGCGAATAGAAATGCTAACCCTTGTCATACTCCACCCGGAATATTCCTATCTTGGCAAGAGGCGTAGACAAAGAATAGCGTGCACATATATGCAGTCAGATACAAGTCTACACAACCTTTGGACCCTTATTATCCCATTTCCACATAATGCTATTTTTTTTTATGTCCCTCAAGCTTTGGAAAACACTGTGGGCAATGGGATAAGATTTTCCAAATGAGTGTTGACAAACAGTCAGACCTTGCACTGCTCTCAGCCCTTTGAATTAACTAATTATAAGATTGAATTTTATTCAGCATGTCAAATATTAGCCCTTGTCACGCTGGATTAAAATCCTTTACAGAGTTGCTTTAAAATCAAAGGACTGACAGCACTAGAAAGTCTTGTTGAGGGTCAATATTTCCTTTGAAAAATGATTATTTAATCATTTATGGCTTAAAGGGACAAACAGGAGGTGAAGACCAAGATCAGGCTGTACTACGCAGGCTGATCTTTGGTTATATCTTATGCCAAAAAGGAATATTCTGGGTTCAGCAAGACAAGGGTTAAGGTGCCCCTTCTGCATTCTACATTCTACATTTTAGATTCACCAATCACTTGGACAAATTAGTGTCTGTCCAAAACAACATGAAATGATCATAGAGTTTTGATAACTGTGTATGAATGACCCGTGAAGTAAATAGGCAGGATTTGAATAATCAAATACTTTTTATTTCATTCTTGAACCTGTACCCAAACTATGAATCATATTGACACCCCATCTTAAAAAAAATTAGGAAACATTGTATAAAATGAAGAAATTGCTTGACACAAGCTATCTCTTCATTTTACACAATGTTTTCTACCCAGTCAACTGAAAAAATCTAAAATCTCATTAACTTTAAATTGTTGTCTGCAACTTCTTTCAATTTTGACTAGTCTAAAATTTATAATCTGGTAATGCGTTAAAACAACATCTAAAGGTACTGCAAGGAAAAGACAACCCATAACTATAGTACCCTGTGTGGTGTACTCATGAAGCTGTTGAGCTTTCCAAATTGACTATTTGTAAACTTGACTTTAAAGCTGGACAATTACACACTAGTGTCTGTCCAAGACAGCTTTATGTAGTTTATGGGGTTTGTCAATTGGTGACATACATGGGAATGATAAAGGCATTGCTTGGAAAACCCAATGATAGCTATCTTAATTACAAATCATTATTCTTTACTGCAGTATTCAGTCTCCTAGTTCACATAAAAATGAAATGAATCCTTTGCATTTTGGTTACAATTTTGGATCCTCTTCCCATTTTCAGATTTCTTTGCGACTATCATTTTTAAAATCAGATCCCAATCATATTTTCATGCTTAAAATTTGGGTTGAAATAGTGGTAATATGGACTACCAAATTTTAGATAGTTTTTCTCTTTAATGCTAGTCAATTTGTCCTTTATAGTATAAACGGGTTGCAATGCAAGTGAAATACAGGCAGGCAGAAATGAAATGAATAGCTTTAGACTTAGAATAGTTTTCATGACCACCTGAAGTTTAGTATATGCTATTTTAGGCTTTCAGTCATGATGCGTGGGCTAGCTTATTGGAAACCAATCCTTTATTGGTTTTACAAAATACTGATTCATTAAGGTCTTCAATTTTCAGGCTGCAGTAAATTTATCCGTTCCAACATTATCTCTCACTAGTGGCTGGATAAATGTATACCCTAAGTTGGATGAGTAGATGGAGGCTTGGAAAGGAAGTTGTAGTAGTACTGGTGTGAAAAATACTAGGAATCCATGGCTAGGGGCTCCAGCCACTGCAATCTGACTGAAATATTGTTAAAGTAGAATTTAACCCTATTCAATAAACTAATCAATTGCCAGCAATTGCTAGAACATTTTGCCTGCTTGCAGATGGAGGCTATTTTCATCTCCCCCCTCACAAAAGAATGAATAAATAAAATGTCTGGGGTGTATAAAGAAGTGAGCTTGTTTAATTGTCCATGGGTCTGTAGCTTTTTAATGTGTGTTCATTTTTAGATCGGCTTTTCGGAGAAAACCCGAGGTTGTCATCGTCATTGTTGTCGTCGTTGTCATGCGAAAACTTTGACATTTTGTGATATTTCTTGTTCTACTAAAGGCATTCATTTGAAACTTGGCACACTTGTTCACTATCAAAAGAGCAACCTATACTATCAAGGGGGATAACTCTAGATGCATTCTTTCCTCTATCCAGCATCCAAACGCTGAGCGCAGGAACCCATAGGTGGTGCTCTTGTTCTCTTAAATTATTGGCTGGATTTGATTTTAATTTAACATAAGTATTGTGTATCAAGCAAAGATGTGCTATTTTTATGCCCCTGCATCAAAAGATCGGGGCATATTGTTTAACTGTTGTTCGTCTGTCTGTCCGTCATTCAGTATTTCCACCTGTCAGTCTGTCTGTCTGCCTGCAAAACTTAACCAAAAAACTTAACATTGCCAATTACTACCAGCCTATTCAAGATACAATGCTCATATTTGGCATGATGATACATCTCCATGATACACATCTCCTAAGGTCAAGGTCATGTGATAAGGTCAAGGTTACATACCAAGGTCAAACGTTTAGTCCTGTTGTGGGGACATTGTGTTTCACAAACAGGTATTGTCTTTACAGGGAATTATGGCCTTTTGTTGAAATTTTGTCTGCTAATTTTCCCTTCCTTTACTTAATGGATTTGACTTTAATTCTATATGTGTGCTCAGTATCCACTAAAGGTGTTATTCCATTTTTTTGGTATTGGTCTAGTGGAGTTATGGCCCTTTGTTGAAATAAATGCTTATATGAGTGTACATCTGACATTTATAGATGTATTTCAAAGTCATTCCAAACTTTTGTTTTCAATAATAGGCTTGTTTGTCACTTTTAGCTCATTTTAGGATACTTTCAAGATCAAGTTCTCAAGTGAAAGCCATGGCCAAAATGAGCTTTACCAGAACATTACTAAAAAAATTCTACATTTATGGATGGATCTAATATTATTTTGAACAGACAGAGTAGAAGTGCATTCTGAAACAATTTTTAGACAGCAATACACAAGGTGTCATTTCGCAATATTTCTATTCTGACTTTAACCTTAAAGGAAAAATCAAGCCATTCTCTATTACTTCTACTTCTTTTATTTAACCATTATTCATAATGAACCTGAAATCTTTCTCTATGCCAGAGGTAGGATCAAAGATTAGACTGATCTTTGGTACAAAGTAGTTAAATAAAAACTGTGCCAAATTAAAAGAAATTTGCATCTTATTACTCTGCAAGAAAATTGTTGCTGTTTGGTGGGTTAATTTTCTCACCTGACAGAAATTTATATACAACCGTCAAGTATTTTACCTAAATGAATTTAGTCGAGTTCGGTCCAACTTCCTTTAGATCTTTGACTATAAAATTTGCATGGCGTTAAGTGAGTAATCATTAGTTTTTCAGTTGTTGTGTCTCAAAATTATATTAGATTTAATGCTGAAATGAAAACACAACCATGCCAGGAAGTGACTTATGATAATGGATAATATACTACTTGACTGATTATTTGGATTTATATCCGTAACAAAGCAATCAACTCGATTTGTGGCACTGTATGGTAAATAAGATTTTTAACCTTTTCCTGTTCAATCCCTGGTTTTTGTGTCCCTGTGATTTTATACTTATGAAAACACTGTAGAAAAAGAAGAAATTGCTTGTGACAAGCAATTTCTTCTTTTTCCACAATATTTTCTACTCTACTGAATGGTTATTTTTCAAATTAAATCAACTCTACATTTTTGCCTGCAATACCTTTGAATTTGGACAGGTCTAAAATTATGAAAAACAGGAAAGGGTCAAACAGCAGTATGTGGATTTACTGGTAATACAAATTATAATTGGAAATAAGAGAGAAATTTTGTGGTACAGGAAATAATATTTTTTCTGCCGGCTAGTAAAATGCTCGACTTCAATGTCAGAAGCCATGGTTCAACCAGCCTCTTCTCCAATAAGTTGGATGGGATTTTAACCCATTCCCATACTGTGACTCCTTCTGACACTATTCAAGAAAAAGTAAGTGGAAACTTTGTGTAAAATGAAGAAATTGTTTTTAATAAGCAATTCCTTCATTTTACACAACATTTTTCACCAAGAAATTCAGAAATTCTAAAATATCATGAACTTTAAATTGTCATCTGCAATTCCATTCAGTTTGGGTGAGTCTAAAATTTTCAAACAGTCAATTGATTTCCCACATGGTAATGCATCACCAGATACCCATGCAAGAAACTGTGTATCATTCACTACTGTGTTTTTAGGCTCTGATACTTATTAATGAGTGTTTGGTAAAGGGAGGAAAAATCAATTAAACAATGGACTGAATGGCTATTGGCAATGATTAGAACTAATTATAGAAATGTGGTTGACATAGGTGAATAACAGTCATTAATTTTTCCAGGCAGCTGCTGTCATCAATGCACTATCATATTAGCAGTCTTTTAGATCTAATGTCGATACAATTTAACCCTTTCCTGTAAAAACCTGGGATTTAATATTGCTGTGATTTTACACTTGAGAAAATGTTGTGGAAAAAGGAGAAATTGCTTGTAACAAGCAATTTCTTCTTTTCCTACAACATTTTCTACCACATAGGATGGTTTCGTTTCAAATTGCACCAAATTTTCATTGTCATCTGCAAAATTTGGAAAGAGGGGAAAAAGTTAACCTGATTCTGACCCCTGTTACATGAATGAATCAAAATTTTATTATCCCCCGCCCCGCTGTTTCGGCAAAGGGGATATAGTAATGGTCTCCGTCCGTCATTCTGTCCTTCCATCATTCCGTCATTCTGTCACCAAACTTGTCTGGAGCATATCTCTGAAAGTATAATTGCTATCAACTTGAAACTTCATAGGTGGATAGATCTCATTGAGGAGAAGTGCAGTGCACAAGAACCACAACTCTTGCTTGCATAATTTTGGAGTTATTGCCCTTTGTTGTTTTAAAGACTAAGATTTTACCCGGGGCATATCTCTGAGTGTATAAAAGCTATTAACTTTGAACTACATAGGTGATTAGAACTCTTTGAGGAGAAGTGCAGTGCACAAGAACAATGACTCTTGCTTGCATAATTTTAGAGTTATTGCCCTTTGTTGTTTAAAGACAATGATTTTGTTCGGGGCACATCTCTGAAAGTATAATAACTATTTACTTGAAACTTCATGGCTTTGGAAATCACTGTCAAAATGAAGAAATTGCAGTTGATAGGCAATTAACTGAACATTTCCCACAATATTTCTACCCCAAGAGCAGAGTTCTTAAAATTTCAACTACACAAAATTATCAATTGCAACATCTTTTAATTCAGACTAAACTACATTTTTTGGAAAACATTGTGTAAAATGAAGGAATCACTTGTAACAAGCAATTTCATCATTTTCCACAATGTTTTCTACCCAAAATATTAAAAAAACTTATAGTTTAAAATAACATCTACAACTCCTTCCAATTTGAACCATTCTAAATTCTTGCTGTGTGGGAATTGGATAATGGTAAATGAGAGGAGCAGTGGTTACATATCAGCCCTCTTGCCTCCCTGTTGCTGACATTATTGGAGTTGATTACATAATAAAAGCATTGTAATGTCAGTTTCATCTATTGGGTATTGAATTGCTTGAAGGTATGAAGTCATTATTACACTCAACTCTTAGCCTCAATTTCTATTAACTTTTGTCATGCTAATTCCAGAATAGTTATGTTTGTTTGGGTGGAAAAGTTAAAGATCAGCATGCATGAATGTGCAGTCTGATGAGAGTCTACACCAGCTGTTTGTCTCTTTTAACCCTTTCCTGTTCTACCAACTTTTAGACCTGTCCAAATTCAGGGATTTGCTGTCAAAAATTTAAGGTGGATTTAATTTGAAAAATAACCATTCAGCAGGGTAGAAAATATTGTTGAAAAAGAAGAAATTTGCTTTCAACAAGCAATTTCTTCTTTTTCTGCAATGATTTCTCAATTTTAAAATCACACGGACGTAAAAACCAGGGATTGAACAGGAAAAGGTTAAAGTTGAATAATTTATGAGATTAGTTTTAAGTAAAAATATTGAACTGCAATGAATAGTGCTTCCAGTGTTCTGACAGTCCTTAAATTTATTTCAAATCTGAGAAATGATTTTAATTTGGGTGACAAGGTTAACTTTTTAACATACTGCTATGAACATTTTTGGCAGATAGCTACAGGAAATCGTCAATGGAGGAGTAAAATGTCATAACTACAGCTTTTAGCATGCCCAATAATGAATTTGAAAATTATAACAATTACTTCAAAGTATCTCTGCTGAAAGAAAATATATTGAGACAAACAATTATGAAATCCTGTGCATTTTTCTCCTTATTTAACCCATTACCAGACAACATATTTTTAGACTGGTCCAAATTGAAAGGAGTTGCAGTTGATAATTTAAAGCGGATGGAATTTTAGATTTTTCAAATTTCTGGATAGAGAATATTATGTAAAATGAAGACAATACACAATCGTTCACCCATTCTCACACAACAACCCTTTTGAACGCCTCTCAAGAAAAATGCTTTGTTAAACATGGAAAATGAAGAAATTGCTTGTTTCAAGCAATCTCTTCATTATCCACAAAGTTTTCTACCCCAATATACAAAGATTTTTATCATTTCATCAAATTAAAATTGTCATATTCAACTTCTTTTAAAGCAAGTCTAAGATTTTTCCGTGTGGTAATGGGTTAAAAAAATGGAGTTCCAATTTGTATTTTAATGGATTGTTAGAAGAGAAGCAGGTGAACCCTGTGCGATTTTAATTTACACAAATATTTGATATTTCTCTCCCAATTATTACTATTTCATTTACTCCAAATGAGTTGCCTTGGTTATTGATTGTGCAGAAAAGTGTCAAGCCCTGGCTGATATTCCTCACAAATTTTCATAGTGATTTTGTGACGATCCTTTCCTTTTGTGGGAAGTCTACTTTCAAAGCTCTGAAAATATCGGAGTAAATCCTTTTTTTAACTCCCTTGAAAGATCTTTCTTTTATTCACATTCAGCATATATCACTAAGAAATCAAATATTTCTTTCAATTAAAAAAAGATTCTTTCAAATGATTATCTTTGTGAAGTAATGGTTTATCAATATTTTTTTCATAATTCTTGAAAAAAAAAGTTTTTCAGCCATTGTTATGATAAATAACACCCGAAAATGGCTAAATTTTAGACTGGTCCTAATTGAAAGGAGTTGAAGACGACATATTAAAGTTTAGGAAATTTTAGATTTTTTCAACTTTCTGGATAGAAAAGCAATTTACATGCAATTTCTTCATTTTACACAATGTTTTCCAAATCAAATTTCTTGAGGGGCGTCCAAAAGCGTCATTGTGTGGGAATGGGTTAAAAAGGGAAAGGAGAGAGAGATAGAGAGAGCAAGGGGAAGGGAGGGAATAAGAGAGAGGGAGGGAGAGATGGGAAAAAGAGAGATAAGGAAGGACAGAGAGAAGAGGAAAAGGAAGAGAGAGGCTGAGGGACACAAAGATAGGGGGAAGGGCTAGTGAGAGAGAGTATGGATAAATTAAGAGACAGAGAGTGACAGGGAAGAGGGAGAGAGACAGAGGGAGAGACAGAGATACATGGGGAGGAAGAGATAGGTAGAAGAGAGAGCGAAAAGGTCAGGGACAGAGAGAGATACAAAGAAAAAAAGAGAGAGGGAGACAAAGGGGGAGAGAGAGAGGGAGGGACAGAGAGATAGAGGGGGAAGAAAGAGAGGGAGAGAGAGGGATGGAGGGACATAAATGGCAGGCAAGGAAGAGAGGGGGTAGGAAGAGAGGGTAGGGGAGAGAAGAATTTGAAAGAATTTGATTGGTTATAATGATGATTTTTAGGATAAAATTGTGTGATCTGGCATTACTTTTATTATTATAATTCTGAAAGAAGTTGTTAAATGAGAAATGATTTCAATATTTAGAGAATTAAGCCATTACCACACAACAAAGTTTCAGACCAGTTCAATTCAAAGTTGCAACAGACAGCATTTTAAAATGACAAAATTAAAACTTTGTTTTATAAGGAAGGAAACATTGTGGAAAAATTGTTGCTTTCAGTTCTTTGAATTGATGACAGTTTTGAAAAAAAAAAGATTTTATTTGGAAAAATGAGGGATGAGAGGGAAATAATAAATGAATAGTTAAAACATAGATTATTAAATTCTATTATTTCAGTTTTCGTTTAACCTTTGCTAAAAATTATCATACTCATGACATTAAGATACTTTCCTAAAAACTTGTAACATTTGGAAAAGAGTTCCATACAACACTATGAGGAAAGGGATAATTATCATGGGGCTACCAATGGAAGTGCAAGGGAGTTCCCCGGTGATGTTCCCGTGGAACAAAGGTCGCCATGACGATGTCGGATTACATTGATTTTTCGTTTTCCTTTTTCTCTAACTAATACAATCATATTTGGTTCTGGTATTCGAAGAAATAAATTCAACAAGGCTAGCTGTGGTGTGCATCTGTGAAATTGAGTTTAAAAATGATACACTATTCCCAGGATAAACATAGAAATATTCCTACACAGTGCATCATTGTGTTACTATTGGATTCTATTATGGGTAAAAATTCTGAGGTTTTTACAGTTTTACTTGAATTTTTATATTAATTCCATAACCCATTCCCACACTATAAAATTCTAGACCAATCCAAATTCAAAGAAGGTGCAGGCGAAAATTTAAAGTATTTTAAATCTTTAAAATCTTTGTCTTTTGGGGTCAAAAACATTATGGATAATGAAGAAATTGCTTGTAACAAGCAATTTCTTCATTCTCCAAAATGTTTTCCAAAGTTTTCATATTGAGGGGTGTTTAAAAGAGTCTTTGTGTGTGAATAGGATAAGAGTATAATTTATTGTACATTTTATAGTAAAAATTAAAAAAAAAAATCCCTGTAAAATTGTCAATGCTTTACTCATAGTATATAGATTTATGAGAGAAAGAGAATATGCATGGGTCAAGAGATCTTTCCTTTTATCTAATAATTTCCATACATATTTGGTTATGATTTTTAATTTCTATATACTTTGATTTATTGTTTTAAATTTCTTTCAGTTTGGGCCAGTGTAAAATTTTGTTGTTAAAGTTTTGTTGTCCCATATTAAAGAAGAGAAAATTCGAAAATTGGTATTAATTTTAAAAAAAAAAAGAATTAAGTGGATGAATAAATTTAACAGCCTTTTCAATTACAAAATATATATAGTTGATAACAGCACCTAATTGCTTGTACTGTTTCTAAATTCATTGTACATGAGTTCAACCCATTATGAAAATTTATTAGATTGGTCCAAATTGAAAGAAGTTGCATAATATGAGAAATTTAGTGGATGAAATTTTAAAAAAACTGTGTCCTTTTTGGCTGTAAACATTGTGTATAATGAAGAAATTGCTTGTTTTTCAAATGTATTTCTTGAGGGGCGTGAAAATTGGATTGAGTTGGAATAGACTTAAATCTTAACATTTTCACATGATGTTCAGGTTTTGAAATAAACAAAATCATAATTTTACCTGGTTGGATACAAAGAAAATAATGATGAAAAAAATCATGATAAATTTGATTATTCTTCATTGTTCAAATGATAACATTAATAAGGTGATAAAGAAAATTAAAAAATGCTGTAACAGACCTCTGGATAAAACATACATTTCACCCTTAAAATTTATATTTGTTCATGTTAATGAAATGAAAGATAGATCCATCTACATGAAACCAAAGGTTTATTTTATTTCCTGTATGATAAAAAACTAGACTTATTATGAAATTTTTTGTCCAACATTTCTAAAAGTGTCATTTTACATGTGAATTACATGGCAATATTATGATGAAAAAAATCAGCGTCTTTGCTGAGATGACATTCATTAGCTAGAAAAAATTGGAATCTGGATCAAAACTTTTAAACAGTATTTAATTTTGATAATTTCACTGGTTTCTTTGTTGATACCAAGTGATAAACCACAAAAAAATGATGAACCGTCAATAAGCTATAAAGAAACAATAGATGGTATTTACAAGTACAGTAGATATGATATTTATATTTTTGAATTGCAATTGATCAAAATACCAATTAGAGGTAACAAAAATTCACTGAGACGTCCATACAGATGTTTAATGGCAGTACCTTTGATAGACAATAGTACCAGGTACAAGAAAATATGGGTCCTACCTTTGATAGACTTTTGCATCAGACAGGAGAAAATATGTGGCCTACCTATGATAGATACAAGAAAATACAGTATGTGGACTACCTATGATAGACATCAGCACAAGATACAAGAAAAAATGGGGCCTACCTATGATAGGTACAAGAAAATATGGGGGCCTAACTGTGATAGACATTAGCACCAGATTCAAGAAAATACAGTATGTGACCTAGCTACCTGTGATAGACATTAGCTCCAGATTCAAGAAAACATGAAGCCTTCAACAATTTCCACTGGATGCTGTTTTCAATTGCTTGTCTGTGTACATACAAATGGAAAAATCACCTGTTACATATGTCAACAACTGAAAGGCTTCATAATTTGATGCCACGTCATAGTGGAGATTGAAAAGAAGACTGAACATCGAGGCTTCTTCTGAAAAGAGACATCTTACATTTAAAAAATCTGTTTGTTTGATGCCAAGAATAATAATAATTTCTGAATACAACTTTATAAAATGGTGTTTCTAGATAAGATGAGTGATATCACTTGGAGAATTTTGCCAGACAGAGTCAACTTATCAAGATAAATATTGCAATATGTACTTTATTGCTATAATTATATTCCCTTTTGTTGTTTGATGTTATGTATTGCTAAATTCCCTCCCTTGCATGAAAAGAATGGTTCCAATGAAAACAAGCCAGATGGCTTTAAACTCGTATAATAAAGTGTCTTGGTGTGTGCCTATACATATGCCTACAGTATTTTGAGGGTTAAGTGCAATATTTTTATAAGTGTTCACTATAACAAAATCAATCCATACAATCAAGTAAAATTACTTAATTATCATCCCTGAAAGTTTTGTTGGTCCACTAAATGCAATAAATGTCTCCAAATAAATATTGACACACAACAGCTACTTCCAGTGCTTTCATTCCTTTGATTCAAATGGAGTTTTGAAATAGGATTTCAATTAGCATGACAAGAATTAACATTGGCACACAGTATACCTTTTCATGTCCCCTTTTTATATTTACTGAGGCCGCCGTTATAGCGCAGTTGGTAGCGCGTCGGACTATCGTTCAAAGGGTCCCGGGTCAATCCCCGAGGGCGGCAATACTCTTTCCGACATTTGTCTACCACCAATGGGCAGATAATCGTACGCCTATGTGGGATAGCAGCTGGAGGCTAGGAAAGGGTGTAGTGGTAGTACTGGTGCGAGAAATACCAGGAATCCATTGTTAGGTGCTCCAGCCGCCGCTATATAACGGAAAGATTGTTAAAAGCGGTGTTAAACCCCATTCAAACAAAAACAAACAAATAATTACTGAAATATTTGAAATCTATTGAAAGCATTGGTTGGCATGGCAACATAAGTTGATTTAAGTTAAATTTCAAAAGGAGGTCTTTTCAAGGCCAGATAGTAGTAGGCCATGAAAAAAAGAGCCTATCTCAGGTGAATGCCAGGACCACTGGCCCTCTTATTTCAAGCCTTTGATCATTTTTACAGTTCTAGGATCATGGTCCCCTTTAGAATTATCAGTTATAATATATGATTATATAACTTGTAGAAAACCTTAAAATTGTCATTTTACATTTTCCTGCAATAAAAAATCTTTTGAAAAGAATTGCATGACTGCTTTTGAAGGAGATATAACTGTCTTGTGCTTTTCCTGTGTATTTTTGTTTGTGGACTTCAATGAAAAAACTGCTTAACCGCACCACAAAATTCTAAACTGGTCCAAATTAAAAAAAGTTGGAGACCACAATTTCAAGCTGGTTGAACCTAGAAAATCTTTGCCTTTTAGAGTTGAAAACATTGTGGACATTGAAAATATTGTTTGTAAAAAGCAATTTCTTCATTGTCCACAATGTTTTCCTTTGGTAGTACTGGTGTGTGTCAGAAATAACAGGAATCCACGGTTAGGTGCTCCAGCACTGCAAAAGACTGAAATACTCTTAATAGTGCCATCTTACCCCATTCAATTAATCAATCTTATTTGCATTATTATCTATTACCTTTGTTAATTTGGAAAGAAAAAAGAAATATTCGAAAGATTAGACAGGAAACTTCAGGGAAAATAGTTTTTCATGGTTAGATATAAGAAAGTTTAGGTCAGTATTTAATGCTGTTCCACATCATTTTTAGCTCCATCGGCTTTCAACCAGCAAGCTATTGTCATGGCATTGTGTCCATCACGTGTCTGTGCATGTGTGTGTCCTATTGTCCGTACATAAACTTTTACTTTTCCTCAAAAAGTACCGAATTCAACCAAATTTCACTGAAATGATCCTTGGGTGACCCTTTATCAGATTCCTTCAAAGAATTCTGATCAGATGAAAACATTGCTTTAATAGACAGGGCCAATTTCCATATATAGTGAAACCTTTGAAAATCATTTTCTTAGAAACCAGTGGATAGATTTCAACAAAATTTCACAGGGATGATCCTCTGATGACTCTTTTTTGGATCCCATCAATTAATTTTGATTTGCTGTGGTTGTGGCTTATGTCCAAATTATGGTATCCATTGAATCTTTTTTAAAAAAAAATGTCCAATTTGGTAAATCAATTGACTTTTGAAACACAATGAAAAGGTTGAAATATTAAAAGATTTGATTGACAAGATTTATTTGCCACACATGGTGAATATGATTCCTGAAAACACCATTTGCTTAATCAGTACAATCAGGCCAGTGGAGCGATACATGTGCTCAAGTGCCTCTATTTGTGAATATGCCTAATTTTTTAAAGCGTTTTTTCTCAAGATATTGATAAAACTTCCATTTTTGGTAAAATATTAGTAATCTGCCTATTAGGTGTAGAATTTCTGAATGAATCCAATAAAGTTGGCTATTGGAATATCATGAGGGATTTTTAAGGGAGAAAATATGCAAAGAACCCACAGTTTCAATACTTTATGAATTATTCAAGATCTTAATTTCTATGCTATGTTTTCCTTGATTGATTTTTCTATTAAAACTTTGATATCCGTTGTCCAATGTTTCAGGGATGTCCTTGTCTTTAGTTGGTTTTTGTTTAGTTTTTTCTTCAGCAAATCTTTTTTTTTTGTCTTTGTTGTGTTGTCATTATGAATGCATGCATTTTTTTTTATAAAATAATACCCTATTTGGTTTTTTGGCTTTGTTTGTGAAACCCATTATCTCACAATCACACATTTTGATGCACTCAAATAAAAATGGTTTTGAAAACATTGTGGGAATAGAAGAAATTGCTTGTAACAAGTGATTTCTCCATTTCTCACACTGTTTTCTACAATGTAGATTGATTGATTGAATAGGGTTAAATGCCACTTCTAACAGTATTCCAGTCTGTCGCGGCAGCTGGAGCACCTAACAATAAATTCCTGGTATTTCTCACACCAGTACTATCACTACATCCTTTCCTAGCCTCCAGCTGATATCCCTCTTAGGATAACGATTATCCACCCATTGATGAGCGACAAATTTTGGGAAGAATATGCGCTGCCTACAAGGATGACAACCCATAATTGAAGATTAGGAGTCTGATGCGCTATGGACTGCACTATGACGGCGGCTTTTCTACAATGTATGAAAACAAAACATTGTGGGAAAAGAAGAAATTGCCAGGAATTTCTCCTTTTTACACACTGTTTTATACCATGTATGAAAGCTACTTTCTAGTTCACTACAATACTTTAAGTTTAATAAGTGTAATTTTCTCTTTTTTACACACTGTTTTATACCAAGTATGAAAGCTACTTTCTAGTTTACTACAATACTTTAAGTTTAATAAGTGTAATAAAAAATCACAATGAAATGATTTCAAATAGGCTATTTACTGAAGAACTACTTTGAGCACAAAAAAAGAAATTATTTTGTACTCAATTTTTTCAAGATGGTAGGAAACAATTTTTTCACTAAAAGATTAGCTAATATTGATAGACAAAGCTAAAATTAAATTCATATTATTGATCATTTTGAAAAGATACACAAGATCGGACAACTGGAGGGATGGTTGCTTTATAGTTTTGCTATAATATATTGCTTTATTTGTTTGCAAACATTTGCATGGCATTTCTTTTACTTTTGTCTTTCCCTTCTTTTCAATTTCATAATTTTCTTAAACAGTCTTTTGGTTTTGTAATCCCTTCTTAAATTTCATTCCTTTTTAAATATTGTTTTGTCATCCTCTTTCTTAATTATTTTAAGAAATACATGACTAAAATCAAGAAAAATATAGGAAGGGAAGCAATCAAGGAAATGCAGGAAGAAAAGGCACAAGATGAGTTATTTCCCCTACTTACAAGCTTATTGGGCTCCTTGGAGAGCTTTTGTGATTTAGCAATTGTCAAAAACCTAAATTGCATAGTCACAAAAGTGATCCGATGGCCGTTGTATCACCATTTAACCGCATCTCACTAATCACTAGTATGCACCCTGGATGTAATACGATCAGTGTATACAACTAACAAGAGCACTAGAATACTGGTATGTTTTCAGCTTGCAAGTACGCGCAATAAAGGGTCTTTTATTCATGTGTGATGTACCTTTTCATATAGTCGGAGGAATGCTATCATTCCACTAACAGTTACTGACAGAATGAGTATGCTTTCAGCTAATATGTGTGCCATACCATAATAGATATATTAACCAATTACCAGACTGAAAAATTTTAGTCTGCTCCAAATTGAAAGTAGTTGCAGACCACAATCTCAAGCTTATGAAATTGTGGATTTTTTTTTTACTTTTGGGTTAGAAAACATTGTGGATAATGAAGAATTGTTTGCAATAAGCAATTTCTTCACTTTTCACAAGGGGGGGGGGGGATGTTCAAAACTTTATTCTTCGGGGCATCTAAAAGCATCATTGAGTGGGATTGGGTTAATTTATAGAACTAATAGTTTCAGTGAGTGTGAGCCTTAGATTTAGTGAATGACTTAACCCATGCCCACACATTTATGCTCACTTAGGGCCATAAGAAAAATCTTTGAAAAACATTGTAGAAAAGTAAGAAAATGCCTGTGACGAGTATTTATTCATTTTCCACAGTGTTTTCTACCCCGAATGATAAAGATTCTTAAAGTTTTTAAAACTAAAATGAATGCTAAATTGTTTTCTGCAACTCCTTTCAATTTGGACCAGTCTAGAATTTTGCTGTCTGGTAATGGGTTAATGCTATCAATGCTGACAAATCACTGGGATTTGGTTTGATTTAAACGTACTGGTATGCACTTTTACAATCAGTGGCACTTTGATAATTTTCTCCTGTTAAGCTTGTGTGGCACCTCATGACCAGCAACACTTGAAATATTGAAATACCTTTATTGATATACCATTATGTAATTGTACATAACTTAACCCATTCCAACTCAATCCCTCCTTTTTACCCCCCTCAAGAAAAAAACTTTGGAAAACATTGTGGAAAATGAAGAAATTGCTTGTATCAAGCATTTTCTTCATTATTTTCTATCCAAAAAGACGAAAAAATTCAAAATTCCATCAACTTGAAATTGTCGTATGGAGCTTCTTTCAAGTTGGACCAGTCTAAAATTTTGCTGTGTTGGAATGGGTTAAATCCGTCAATATAATGAGGTACGAAGCCTTGCCTTGAAGTTCTATGCAAGGTATTGCAGAGCCAATTTTGCCAATTTGAAGTATTCTTAACATCTTGATTGAATTTATATATCATCTTCCATTTAATTCCTGACTCAATAAATTGCTTCATTTTGATGTTCACTCTTCTGGTAAGAAGAATTGAATAGTTAACAACTAAACAATTTCACATCACTTACAAGGGGATTTGTATCTACATATGTTTGGCAAACTGATAGATTGTATGTGGCTGACAGCTCAATGGAACAGCTTACACATGATGGATTCACCCAAAGTGAAGTCGGCTTTCAAGGTGCAACAAAGATATTGGACAAGCATCTATTCATGAGAAACTGGAAGAGGTACACTAAACTGTGTGACATCATTATCTGGCTTGGTGGACATCATTCTGACAGGGGAAGTGGCAATATTATTAGTGTGATGAAGGAATACTTAGTACTGAATGGTGGGATGACAGTTGCTACTATAAGATTAGACTGTTGTGTTGCATGTTATTCATGCCTGTATATTTTTCATAAATTTGCATGATAAATATGCTATTGTCCCTACTAAAGATTATTTATAGAGTCACACATTCTGACCTTTGGTTATGAGACCTTGTGTGTAATAAATGCCTCTCCATCCAACTTCACCAAACTTTATTTAAACTGTTCTAGAAATTTTAAAAACTCTTTATCAAACAAAACATTAGTGTCAATCACTATTAGGATCAGTAGAGGCTGACAAGGCATCTTCATTGGAATCGGAACTTGATTCACCTACAGATATCTGCCTTTTATTTAAGAGTTGGAACATAATTAGTATTTTAATCCTTGTCATGCTGAATAAATCCTTTCAGAATTGTATAGAAATCAAAGGGCTGAAAGCAGTGGTAGTACTTGTTGTTCAATTGTCAATACTTCTTTTGAAATTTAATTTCATTAACAACTCTTATTTCAAAAGGACAGAAGGGGTGTAGACTATGATCACCTTTTTGCTGTCTGATCTTTGTCTGTACCTCCTGCTAAAACTGGAATATTCCGGTTTCAGCATGACAAGGGTTAATATGTTTTTACAAACAATTTATTCATCATCAACAATTTTTTTTACTAAAAAAGAAATAAAAGAAAAAGAAAATTATCAACTAAAAACTGTTATCTGCAACTTCTTTGAATTTGGATCAAGGTAAAATTTTGTTGTTAGGTATTAATGATTCAAAAGAGTTTTCCTCTATATTTCAGGAAGGTGAACAAGTCTTATAGAGGTCGCTCTTGTCCCATCGTGGTACACTGCAGGTAAGACTAAATAGTATTAAATAAATCAACTGAAAAAAGTGTAAAAGAATTACACAACTCACTCAATTTGTAATCTCTTCGACATCATTACTGAATTACTATTGGTCCGTCAGATTTATGTTATACTGACCATTGGTCTGTCAGATTTATGGATATAGCTTGATATATTGACCATTGGTCTCAGATTTATGGATATAGTAACACTTGTTAAACTGACCATTGGTCAGTTTGATTAATTTTAAAAAAAATGTAAAACTGACCGTTGGTCTGTCAGATTTATGGAAATAACTTGTTATTATACTGACAATTGGTCTGTCAGATTTATGGAAATAGCTTGTTATACTGACCATTGGTCTGTCAGATTAATAGATATCGCTTGTTATACTGACCATTGGTCTGTCAGATTTATGGATATAGCTTGTTATACTGACCATTGGTCTGTCAGATTAATAGATATCGCTTGTTATACTGACCATTGGTCTGTCAGATTAATAGATATCGCTTGTTATACTGACCATTGGTCTGTCAGATTAATAGATATCGCTTGTTATACTGACCATTGGTCTGTCAGATTAATAGATATCGCTTGTTATACTGACCATTGGTCTGTCAGATTAATAGATATAGCTTGTTATACTGACAATTGGTCTGTCAGATTTATGGAAATAGCTTGCTATACTGACCATTGGTCTGTCAGATTAATAGATATCGCTTGTTATACTGACCATTTGTCTGTCAGATTTATGGATATAGCTTGTTATTCTGACCATTGGTCTCAGATTTATGGAAAATACTTGCTATACTGACCATTTGTCTGTCAGATTTATGAATATAGCTTGTTATACTGACCATTGGTCTGTCAGATTTATAGAAATAACTTATTAAATAACAGATTTATGGATATAGCTTGTTATACTGACCAATGACAATATTCATAAATTTTGGGTTAGACTTGCTATAACCAGAACACTATCGTTGATCAGTGAAAAAAAATTTCTTCATAAAATGTTTTCCAAGAGCCTAAATGCTAGTAGGCTTCCAAGGCTATAGCAAATATTTGATCAATAGCTGTTGGTTTCAAATTATCAATTGACAACCAAAACGTTGTATTGATAATCTTATGAAAAAACACATTTGTGACAAATGCATTGCTGAAAGAAAAAGAACAATTTGATGGTTCAGCAGGAAACAGTTGTAACTGCCTTTATGTTTATATGTAGTTACAACTGTTTTGCGCTGGACTATCAAACTGTGGGCTAGTTTGGGATCCACACGGACCTGATAAACAAAAGATTAAGGATACAGCATATTTACCTTTGAGCTAAAGAGATCTGTCCTTAACATAATGAATATTAGTTGGTAATCTATTACCACACAACAAAATTGTAGACTATTCAAAATAAAGAGGCTGCAGATAACAGAAAATGTGCCAAAATTGAATATTAAGTGCTAAAAGGGTAGAAATTATTGTGAAAAGGAAAGAAATTGCTTGTTAAAAGCAACGTCTTCTTTTCCTATAATTATTTTTACCTGTTGATTTTTTTCAATTGCCAAAAAATGTTGAATTGTGTAGAAATGGGTTGCTGTGCAGTCAGGGTTGCGTAGTGCCCCTTAACCCTTTCCAACTCAATCCCTCCTTTTTACAACCCTCAAGAAAAAAAACTTTGGAAAACATTGTTGAAAATGAAGAAATTGCTTGTATCAAGCAATTTCTTCATTATCCACAATGTTTTCTATCCATAAAGATGAAAAAATTCAAAATTCCATCAACTTGAAATTGACGTCTGCAGCTTCTTTCAATTTGGACGAATCTAAAATTTTGCACAGCAAAATTTTAGACTCGTCCAAATTGAAAGAAGCTGCGATGGAATGGCTTAAATACAGCTGTCACAAGTCATGACATTTTGATCACCCACCAACATAATTACTACCGGTATTGTGTATTTTCAGTGATGGTTGTGGAAGGACTGGCACCTACTGTCTTGTTGACATGGTACTAAACAGGATGGCTAAAGGTAACTTTAGTTTGACTATCAATCTGGTAATAGGGGTTAACAATTTAAATAAATTGTTACATAAGCTGATTAACCTATTCCAACACAATCCCGCTTTTTATGCCCCTCAAGGAAAGAAGGCTTGTCAAACAATGTGAAAATGAAGAAATTGTTTGTTAATAGCAATTTCGTCATTATCTATAATATTTTCTTGTTCAAAAGACAAAAAATTTAAAAATTTCATAAACTGAAAATTGTCACATGCAACCTCTTTCATGTTGGACCAGTCTAAAATTCTGTTTATTGGTAATGTGTAAATTTCTTTACTTTATAATTTGATGATTTAAACAACTATAACATAATATTCTTTATGTCTCGACCAATACATGATCTATACATCCTGCCATACCAGAAATATTCTGGGTTCAGCGTAACCAGGCAGAATGTACAGATGTACTATCTTTTTTGCTACCGTCATAGTGCAGTTGGTAGCACACCAGACTCCCAATCTTCAATCATGGGGTGTCATTGGTTTAATTCTCGGCGGCAGCACATAACCTTTCTGACATTTGTCTCTCGTCAATGAGTTGATAATCATAAATCTAAGTGGGATAGCAGCTGGAGCCTAGGAAAGAATGTAATGGTAGTACTGGTACAAGATATACCAGGAATCCATTGTTAGGTGCTCCCGCTGCCGCAATATGTCTGAAAAGATGTTAAAAGCGAAGTTAAACCCAATCCAAACAAACTTTCTTTTTCAATCATGAGTTGTAAAGGGTAGGCAGACCATTTGACCAAACTGAGAGTTAAAATGTCCAGTCTACTTCAGATATTTTCAAAATACTTACATCTGTTCTTATTGAAAAAATATTGATAGATATATCCTTACACTTATGGTAACCCATTAACACACACAAAAAATTTAGTCGAAATTGAATGAAGCTGCAGACGACAAATTCAAGTTGATGGAATTTTTTTTTTCATCTGTTCAGGTTGAAAACCTTGTGGATAATGAAGATCCACAATGTTTTTCAAAGCTTTTTTCTTGAGGAGTGGCAAAAGGAGGGCTTGTAAGGGAATGGATTCATAAATAGACCAAAAGTGAATAAATTCTGTAACAAATTGTTTCAGGAGCCAAGGAGATTGATATTGCAGCTACTCTAGAGCACATAAGAGATCAGAGAATGAACATGGTGAAGACAAAGGTCAGTACACTCCTTACAGCTCCTTCTTGTACAGAGACTTGCCCCCACAGCTCAGTTTTATACCTCCATTTTAGTCTCATATTATGTTACGGTCCAGGTTGTCCATATGTCTGTCTGTATGTTGGCTATATTTTGTGAACGCAACTCCTCCAGTTTCAATTAGGATTGAACTGAAAACCAATCTTGATGTAACCAGGCAAGACAACATTTTAAACAGGTCCAAATTCAAAAATGTTGCTTGCAATAATTTTTAGTTAATGAAATTTTAATTTCTGTCGTTTCTTTTGAGGTAGAAAAAATTGTGGATAATGAAGAAATAGCTTGCTACATGCAATTTCTTTAAATTTTTCAACAATATTTTCCAAAGCTTGGTTTCTTTGGAGCATCAAAAAGTGTCTTTGTGTAGGAAAAGGTTAAGTGAAGTTCTACTAAAGTTGTGCAAAAAATTGAAACCCACCTATAAGTCTGCTTTGGCAACAAAAATGAAAAAAAAAATTATTTGCGCAATGATATTTGGTATGTAGCATCTCGCAGTTGATCTCAACCAAAGTTTGTTCATATGATGACCCTTGAGTCATATTTTGACTCCATCTTGTATGGAAATAAAGAAAGTCTTCGTCTCTGACGCCAAAAAAAGCATAGAGCTTTAGTATTTGTCATGGTATGTAAACCTCTACCATATCTTTTTCATAATGATGTCTCTTTGGTAATATTTTGGCTCTGCCCAGGCTCAAGTCATTTTATATGGAAACAGACAAGGAAATCTATGACTTAACACATACCAGTGGACTGCAAGGTTTGTGAGGTCATTATTGGGCTTCACCCTTTTACAAATAAACAAAGATGGCAATCTTTGAAAGTCTTTCTGAAACCAAAAGGCCTAGGGCTTAGGCATTTATCATCTCCTATTCGGCCTTACCAAATTTGTGAATATTTTAACCCTTGGGTCATATTTGGGCTATGTCCAGATGCACACTGTTTTACATAGAATCATGGAGGGAAAAAATGTTCAAAAGGAATTGATGGCAACTTGGGTCCAATTGATGGCAACTTAGGTCCATCAATAACTTCTTTAAGCGTCTTCTCCTCTCAAACTTTAAGATTAATATGGATTAAACTTTGCAGGGATATTTCTTGAATAAAGCAGTATAGAAGTTGTTCATACTATTGAAATTCACCTTATGCTCTGGTTGCCATGGAAACAAAAAGGGTAAAAAACATGAAATCTTAAATAATATTCTCTGAAACCAGAAGGCTTTGAATTTTGCTGTGAAGCATCATTGAATGGACCTCTACAAAATTTTCTCATATAAGGCCCTTGGTGATGGCATATTTAGGATGTGCTTGGGTGTGGGTTACCTGAATTGAGAAACAAAAAAAAAATCTTTCAAAATCTTCTATGAAACCAGAAGGCCTAGAGCACTGATATTTGGTATGTTGAAAATTCATGTAAACCTCCTCAAAGTATGTTCATGTGATGCCTCTTGAGTCACTTTTGGGCTTTGCAAGTGCACCCCCGATTTCAGCATAGAAACAAAGAAGGAAATTTTCAAATATTTTCTTTTCTCAAAAGCAGAAAGTTCAGAGATCTACAAAGTTTGTTAATGTGACTTTTTAGGTCACCTGACCGAAGGTCATGGTGACCTATTGCAATCTTGTTTTGTCCGTCGTCATGCTTTAACTTTTTACATTTTTCGACTTCTTCTTAAGTACCCTTGGAAGGATTTCAACCAAACTTGGCAGGAAGCATCCTTTTGGGAAGGCACTTCAGATTTGTACATGTCATGGAGTTATCTCCCCTTGGGGCTCCATAAGGAGCCAAAAAGGGTACACCTTTGAATATATTCTTGTCATGAACCTGCTGTCAGATTAGATTCACATTTAGTATTTATGGTCTTTAGTGCAAGGACTATCAAGTATGTACAAGAAAAAAAAATCTGTCTAGAAATGGCCGTGCTTGTGGGGGAGGTGTAAAGGTGTGTGTGGGGGGGTACATAAGCTTACATAGTGACAACTTTGAAAATCTTTTTCTACCAAACCAGAAGACCTACTTGACATTTGGTATATGGCATCATTTAGTGGACCTCTATCAAATTGTATGAATTATAACCCCAGGGTAAAAATTAGCCTGTTCCCCGGGCGTCACAAGTTTAACATAGGCTTATATAGTCAATTTAAAAAATCTTCTTCTCCCAAACTAGAGAGCCCAGGGCTTTTATATTTGGTATGTAGCATCATCTGGTGAACTTCTTTCAAGATTGAAAAAATCATGGCACGAGAGACATAATTAGCCCATTCCCAGAGGTCACAAGTTTTACAAAGGGCTTATATAGTGAAATTTTTAAAAAAAACCTTCTTCTCTAAAACAGGAGGGCCTAGAACTTTAATATTTGGTATACAACATCATCTGGTGGACCTTTATCAAGATTGTAAAAATCATTGCCTCAGGATTAAAATTAGCCCATTTCTGGATGTCACAAGTTTAACATAGGCTTTTATAGTGAAATTTGTAAAAATCTTCTCCCAAACAGGAAGGCCTAGAACTTTGATATTTGGTATACAGCATCCTCTTGTGGACCTCTATCAAGATTGTACAAATTATTGCCTCAGGATTAAAATTAGCCCTTTTCTGGATGTCACAAATTTAACATAGGCTTATATGGTAAAAACTTTGAAAATTTTCTTCTCTCAAACAGATTGGCCTAGAGCTTTGATATTTGGTGGATCTCTATCAATAATTATGAATTATGGCCCTAGGGTCATAATTAGTCCATTCCTGGACGTCAAGAATTTTACATAGGGCTAATATAGTGAACATTTAAAACTCTTCTTCTCCCAAACAGGAGGTCCTAGAGATTTAATATTTTTTATGTAGCATCACCTGGTGGACCCCCATCAAGAATGTATAAATTATGTCCCTAGGGTCAGAATTAGCCTGTTCCAAGATGTCCCAAGTTTAACATAGGCTTGTTCAGTGAACATCTTCTTCTCCCAATCTAAAAGGCTTAGAGCTTTGATATTTAAGTATGTAGCATTATCTGGTGGACTTTCATTTTTTTGTGTGCTCTTTTGACTGAGGTGACCAATAAGGTCCTATTGGCCTCTTGTCTTGGATTGTACAGCGACTTTACCTAGGCCATCCCTGTATACATAGAATTAAGGGAAATCTTTAAAAATCTTCTCCAAAAACAGAAACCCTAAAGCATTTATAATTATTTATTAGCATATCTTAGTACATCTCTCCCACATTTATTCCCTTGATGCTACATAAGGATTATAATTGGGCTCTTCCAAAGCACATACCTCTTGTTCTAGTTCACCTGCCAATGGTGAGTTTTGTGATCATCGAATAACGTTCATCTTGCATCATGAGTTGCCAACAATTACTCTAAAGGCTACTATTTAAGCTTAGTCCTTTAGGAAATTGGTCAGAATGTATACCTGGTCATAATTATGAACCCAACTGAAATTGGGAATGTTTTGTTAGACAAAGGGGATTTGATGACAATTTAGAGGACACAATGTTCATTTTCCACAATGTTTTCTACCCAGAAAGTTGGGGGAAAAATCATCAACCTAATAATGTCATCTGTAACTCCTTTGAATTTGTACCAGTCTAAAGTTTTAACATTCGGGAATGGGTTAAAGAAATTCTTATATTTACAGGAGCAGTTCCAGTTTGCCCTGGCCGCAGTGGCGGAAGAAGTTCATGCCATTTTGAAAGCCCTGCCACAGTAAGGTCACATGACTGTGACCACTCATACATCTGTTACAGAATATTTATGGAAGTTTTTGATGTATTTCTTGTTAATGGATATAAGCTGTCTAAAGGACAATGGAATATTTGAATCTTTATTTTAATTAGTGTTAATTTTGAGGAAAAATATAACAAAAAATATTTTATTGATATTTGTGGTTCATGTGTACCTTTTGTGGAAGCTCATCATCATTTTTCATTCAATTTTAGGCTCAGATTTGTCTGGCAAAACTGAGATACAGTAAAATATGTATAATTTGACCACCAATGGGATGTTTGTAAAGTATAATTTCAGAGTTCTCATTGAATCTTATGTTGTCAGAACTCACTGAAAAAAAATTCATATGAGTTCCAACAATATAGGGTTTTTGGTTTCAATGATTTTTATGCCCCAGCATCGATAAGATCAGGAGCATATTGTTTTACCGGTGTCTGTTTGTCTGTCTGTCTGTCTGCAAAACTTAACCTGCCAACTAAACATTTTCCTATCACTTCAACCCTAATTAAGTTACAATGCTAATATTTAGTATGTAGATAGGTCTCGACAAGGCGCAACTAGGGAAGGTAATTACATCAAGGTCAAGGTCAAAATTTTAACACTTTTCCCTAAAACAAAGAAAAAAAAACCAATAAAAATCACCTGTTTCTAAAGAATTCCTGTTTCAGGGGCATAGTGTTTCACAAACACATCTTGTTTGCCAATATATTCTCTTGTAACCAATTACGATTTACAAAACTTTAGACTGGAATGGAACCAGTGGGTAGACTGGTAGTTGCATACAACAATTTAAAGTTTATGAAATTTTAGATTTTATTTATTTTTATGCCCCCGCATCGATAGATCGGGGCATATTGTTTTACCGGGGCATATTGTTTTACCGGTGTCCGTCTGTCTGTCTGTCTGCAAAACTTAACCTGCCAACTAAACATTTTCCTATAACTTCATCCCTAATTAAGTTACAATGCTAATATTTGGTATGTAGATAGGTCTCAACAAGGTGCAACTGGGGAAGGTCATTTCATCAAGGCAAGATTTTAACCCTTTTCCCTTAAACAAAGACAAAAAAACAATAAAAATCACCTGTTTCTAAAGAATTCCTGTCTTGGGGGCTTGATGTTTCACAAACACATCTTGTTCTGGGTAATAAACAATTTAGAAAATGAAGAAAATGGTTGGAGCAAGCATTCTACAATGTTTTCCCAATCGTCTTTCTTGAAGGGTGTCAAAAAGCGTCATTGTGAGGGAATCTGCAAATCTTTTTTTGGTTTTGAAAACAGGAATTTTGACTCGTAAAACTGTTGCTTCCACCACTTACTCCTAGATAAATAGATGTGGCAAATGTTGTAAGAAAAGAAGACATTGCTTTTAACAAGCAATTTCTCCTCTTCTGACAATGTTCTCTAGTTCTTTTTTGAAGTTTTACGAATCTTTGAATTTTAGTCTCTGTATCTTCTCTCAATTTGGATCAGGCTATAAAATTTTGTTGGATGGTTATTTGGGTAATAGAGACTGAGGGTACAGGATTTTGCTATGAATTAGGCTATCTATGTTGCCTTGTGTTCAATTTCACCAGTAGGTAAGGAAAACCTTGCAAATACACTTTTATTTATTGCTGTAGGTTAATAATTTCTTCAACTTAAAATTGTCGTCTGCAACTTATTTGAGTTTGGACTAGTCTAAAATTTTGGTGTGGGAATGGGTTATACGGCCAGTAACATGTAACAACAAAAGTAGAATGGTTGGTTTGCCATCGTCATTACAGCTTGAAGAAGCTGTTGTTACTATGTTTAAGTTGCCAAACCATAACAATACTTAACATACTGTTGGCCAGTGTCGAAGTTTAAAGTTCAACTTCCAATCTAGATGATTTTATTGGTTGACTGATTCTTCTTTATTGGTTGAAAATGGTGGGAAATGAAGGAATTACTTGTAGCGAGCAATTTCTTCATTTTCCACAATGTTCTCCAATCCTTTTTCTTCAGGTGTGTTAAAAGGTGGTAATGGAAAGGAATGGGTTAAATTGAGAAAAATAATTTTTCAAATGCAAACCATAGTTTCTAATAGAAAGAAGTTCCAGAAGAAAATTTCAAGTTGATGGAATTATAGAAAATGTTTGTTTGTTGAAAAAGCAATGTGGTTGTTGAAGAAATAGCTTGTTACAAGCAATTTCTTCACTGTTCACAATGTTTTCCAAAGCTCTTTTCTTGAGGGGCGTCAAAACCTTGGATTGTGTGGCAATGGGTTTACTATGCAGGACCAAAGCCTTCGATGGCGTCATTAAAAGTTTTATGGGAAGCACATGTTAATTGACACATTTTCTTTGTAGTTGGCTCAAAATTTTGTTTTTCTTTCTATTTTCTGCTTATCAGAAATAGGAATACAGTTCAGTTTTACATCATTCATTCTCATGTTTACGGAATTAGAGATATTTTGATTCTGCATCTAATTCTGCATAGGAATTGAATTATCATTCTTAATATTCATATAGGGACCAAAGATGTATTTATATCATTTTTAGCTCACCTGGGCAAAACATGCTCATAGGAAGCTTTTAGAATCAATCAGTCCGTCGTTCCATAGTCGTCATCAATCTTCTCCTCCTAAACCACTGAGCCAATTTAGACCAAACTTTGTGGGAATGTTCCTTGAGTGACCCATTTTTCTTGACATTTTGAATTGCAACAAAATGTGGGGTTGGCAGGGCCTGGTTTATCAGACTTAAGAGCAGATATATTTCTGTAAAAATCTTCTCGTAAATCACTTGGTCAATTTGGAATTATTTGACTGGAATGTTCTTTTGGTGACCCTTTTCAAAACTTGTTCATTGAATTTTGATTCATAAAAGAATGTGGGTGTGGCAGGGCCAGGCTTATCAGACTTGAAGAAATCATGGAATGATTCTTTAAAAATCTTCTCCTACTGGGCCAATTTGGACCAAACTTGGAATGAATGGTCCTTGGGTGACCTCTTTCAAAACCTGCTTGTGAAATTTTGATTTTTGAAAGAAAAAATGTGTTTTGCTGGGATGTGTTTATCAGACTTAGAGAAATCATGGAGTAATTCTTTAAAAATCTCCCTAACCATATGGCCGATTTAGACCAAATTTGGCAGGAATGTTGCTTATATGAACTTTTTCCAAACCTTGTTCATGAATTTTTGATTTGTAAAAAAATACGGGCGTTGCAGGGCCACACTTTTCAGACATGGAATATTTCATGAAAAATCTTTTCCTCCTATACTATTCAGCCAAAATGTGGCAGGAATGATCCTTGGGTGGCCCTTTTCCAAACATGATTTTTGAAAAAATAGGGCTATGGCAGGGCCGGGCCTATCATACTTAGAGAAATCATGGAATTGTTCTTAAAAAATTATCTGCTTGGCAGGTAGGGCTTTGTTCCAATCATTCTCAGGTGAGTGATGTAGGGCCATTTTGGCTCTCATTGTTATGTTTTTGTTCCATCATTTATTTACATTACATCAATATTTTAACCCCTTAATCGTTTTACTGTTTTTGAAAAAATTTAGACTTGTCCAATTCAAAGGAATAATGGATGACATTATATAAAAAAGTAGCCATCCTATATGATAGAAGATATTGTGGGAAAAAAGGAATTTGCCCGTCACATTGCATTTTCTTTTTTTCCACAATATTTTTCCAAGCATAATATGACATTGAAGTGAAAATTGGGAATTGTATGGGATAGTTTAAAACCTCATATTTAACCCCATATCTGTGTAGGAAAACAAACCAAAAGGCAATATTTTTCCGTATTATATAGAAAATAATCAATGTTCCTAATGCATCATATCAGACCAAAGCTCAAGTTCACAATTGAAAGTGAATTGAATTCCAATTATGAAATAAGTCGAACCATTCTCACTCACTCCCGAAGTGTGAGAGGCTAAAGAAAAATAAGAATGGTTTTTTCATTGAGGTATGAACTAAACATCTAATAATACTGAAGTCATGACGTAATTTCATACAGAAGTTTGATGGATTTAAATTTCAAATTTTGATACACTCCTTACAACTTGATGAAACAATGCTTGAGCCAGTTGCTTATGGTTAAACAATTTTTTTTCGACCAATCAGAATTCAGCATTCTTAAAGGTTATGGGGGTCTAGTTGACCCATTACCAGATGATAAAATTTTAAAGTGGTCCAAATTCATAGCAGTTGCAGAGGATGGTTTAATTTCAAATTGCATCCAATTTTCATTGATGTCTGCAACCTTTTTCAATTTGGGCCAGTCTAAAATTTAAAAAAAAAAACAACGGCAAAGGGTTAAATACCCCGACAAAAGCGCATTGGTAGCGTGTTGGGGTCTAATGAGTTCCAGGGTTCGATTCTTTCTGATATTTGTCTCCCACCCATTGTAAGCCTAAGTGGGATGAGCAGCTGGAGGCTTGGAAAGGAAATAGTGGTGATAATACCTGGAATCCATGGTTAGGTGCTCCAGCCACTGTGATATGACTGAACCACATTCAAACAATCACCTTTGTTTAATTTGTCTCAAGTGTTAATTATATATTGTTCATGTTTTGAAAACCTCTATTCATGTTAAAACTTCTAAGAGATATAAGTATAGCAGATACTAGATCTTTTTGGATTTTGTTAAGTTTGAGACTTTTTTGCTCTTTATTTAGTCTAGCATTACAAGTATTAGAGGAATTGATTCACTTCAATATTAACCCTTTCTTGTTTTTCAAAATTTGAGACCTGTCCAAATTCAAAGGTTTTGAAGACAAAAATTTAGAGTGGTTTTAATTTAAGTAGGGTAGAAAATATTGTGGAAAAAGAGGAAATTACTTGTTACAAGGAATTCCTTTTTCTTCAATGTTTTCTCTATTATATATCTCAAGGATGTAAAAACCAGGTATTGAACTGGAAAGGGTTAAATGGTGTTTTGAGTTTGCAAAATTTTATGGCCAATAACATGTATCAACATGTTAACTGGTTGGTTTGCCACCAAAACATAGTAACACGCAAGAAGCTGTAGTTACGATGATTTTTGATTGGTCTATTGAATATTTGACAGCTGCAATCTGTCAATTACCAAAAATGAAGATACAGGTTGATGACATTAAAAGTGTAGAAATCACAGCGAGAAAGGGAGAAATTGTTCATTTTGGGGGTAGAACACATTGGAAAAAGAATTTCTTCATTATTCACAATGTGTTTTGCCCAAAACAAATAATTTTGAAATTGTATCGACTAAATATTGTTGTCTACAGCACATTTGACCTTGAACCAGTCTTGAATTTTTAGGACTTTGAAGTTACCCTGTGTTGTAATTACTCATAGGTTTTCATCAAGAAATGATGTAATTTAAATGGTTCCAGTCCCTTCAAATTGCATGTATAAACAGTTTCTCCTGTTTTATACCATAACTTGCAGTTAGCTTTGAATGCCATTCAATTTGGACCATGATTCTTAACCCTTGTATTGCTGAATAAAATCCTCTTCAGAATAGCATTAAAATTAAAGAACTAGATGCAATTATTGTGGGTTATTATTTGAATTTTTTTAACAACCAACTCTGGCTTAAAAAGGACAAACAGGAGATGTAGACTACGATTAGCCTGCACATTTGTGCAGACTGATCTTTGCCTATACCTATTGCCATACCAGTAATATTCAAGGGTTAAATTCTGCCATCTTGCAATAGCTTAAGCTAAGATCTATGCTGTACAACTTTTTGTTGAGGTATAGATAGAATTTATTCAATTGTGTAATTCCAAATTACGAAGGTTCCAACGCAGGATTATTTCTTTCAGGCTTTTCCAGGGAGTTCCTACACCATAGGAGCAAATAAATTTACTTAATTAGAGTTGGTAGCTGCAGCAAGATTGGTTGGGATCCGGTTTTCTATAACATTAAAATCTCAGTTCTCGGTAATATCAATAATATCATATGAATAAGTTACATTTTCTCATCCTGGTTGTTAATTGTTGTCAATATGGCGTGAATAAAGATATATCTGGGCAATCTGAATTCTGATTTGAGTTTTCCATTTATTTTCTGTTTTGATTTTATAAGAATCTTCAGTTTTGTTCCCTCTTCTTTTATTGCCAAGGCTGCTAGCCGTAAAACAGTAGTTATCCCAATACCAGACAAAATTTTAGTCTGATCCAAATTGAAAAGTTGCAGACTACAATTCAAATTGCACTAAAATTGGGAAATATTTTCCTGATGGGGTAGAAAGCATATCAGAAAAGAAGAAATTGCTTGTTCCCACAGTTTTCCATAATCGTATTTCTTCAGCGCGTCAGAAAGCATAATTGTGAGGTAATGGGTTAAATAAACTTCATTAGGATAAAATGTCACTTGCTTACTAACAAGTCATCAATGGTTTTACTATTATTTTTACTATAAATTACTCATAACAAGAAGACAGAATTTTAGACTGGTCCAAATTCAAAGGAGATACAGACTACCTTTCAATATTTCAAAAATCTATCTTTTGATGTAGAAAACATTGTGGATAATGAAGCTTCATTTCCCACAATATTCTCCAAAGTGTTTTATTGGGAGCATCAAAAACTGTTATTGTGTGGGAATGATTTTACCTGCATTCTCTGGGCAAAGAAGCAAGTGTGTGTTGGTGACACAATATTGCCGTCAGATCATTTGACAGTCTTGCGTGTGCATAATTATTTAAGAGCTGAAGAGAAATATTTTTTGTTTTCATGGAGGTACGAAACAAAAAACCTAATCACACTAGAAGTGGATTCATACATAAGTGTGATTAGGTTTTTCGGTTCATACCTCCAAGAAAACAAAAATATATTCTCTTCATTTCTTATAATTTAATAGCATCGAGTGCAAAAAGCAAAAACTTTACAAAACTATAAGGCTGCTTTCATATAACTTTAATGCATTCTGAGCCATAGTCAAACATTCATTCAAATCAACTATTATTACATTTTGAAATTTTTGTATTAATCCATTACCAGACTGGTCCAAATTGAGAGGAGTTGCAGACAACAATTTAAATTTATCAACTTTCTTGATTTAAAACATTGTGTAAAATGAAGAAACTGCCTGTGACAAGCAATTTCTTAATTTTGCACAATGTTTTCCTAATTATATATATGGTTAATCAGCCCTTTTAGAGGCAAGATGCATTGCGAGGAAACTGTATGTATAAGCAAGCCAGCCTTACCTACTTTACAAACAGTTTCACAAAAAGTTTCTTCACACAACATTCAATCCAGGCCACCAGCAAATGATGCCAGACACAATTTGACATGATGTCGGCTGACCCGAGGTTCCAACTAAAGACCCCTGGATTGGAAGGACACCAGAAATTTCATAACATCAAAGTTACAATTAATTAATGTTTGTAATGAACAATTTTCCTAATTCAATATCCACACATAATCAGACAAAATTTTAAACATTTAAAATCTGTCCACACTCTTGATCTTGAAATCAGAAATCTCTATATTTGGGGTAAGTCTGAATGTTTATCTCGCACCAGTAAGCCTTCCAATTCCTGTTATGTCGAGGTTTTTTGGCTGAAATTCAATTTCCACATCGAAATTCAACTTTTGAGAAGACAGTGTTGCAAACAGTGTTGGACGAGGTAATTATAATCTTGATGTTTTGACAGTTTTTGGATTAAGTTGATAATGAAAGTTTGGTGGATGTGTGAACAACCCGAGATAACATCATGGCATGAAAGGGCGAGGCCCACTGCACCTTGGCTAGCGCAGACGGTCTTGTCACTGTCAAAATTTGGTTTGACGACAGAATTCTTTTACCTGGAATTTTGGTTATCTCTAGCTTTTTGCCTCAGCCCGTGAAAATGGGGATACAGATTGTTGACTGAAGGTTGCAGATACGATACAAATTGAGTCATACAGAGTGGAAAGGGTTGAGAAAAGAGAAATTGCTTTTTACAAGCGATTCATCATTTTCTCAGTGTTTTTCAGGTATATCTCAACATCAAAATTCGGAATTGTGTGGTAAGGTTTTAATGAACAAACAAAAAGAAATGCGGCTCTAAACCCTTTCCTGGATAAACCCGGGATTTTATGTCACTGTGATTTTATACTTGAGAAAACATTGTGGAAAATGGAGAAATTGCTTGTAACAAGCAATTTCTCCATTTCCCACAATGTTTTCTGCAACATAGGATGGTTTCATTTGGAATTGCATCCAATTTTTATTGTCGTCTGCATCCTCTTTCAATTTGGACCAGTCTAAAATTTCAAAAACCAGGAAAGGGTTAACCTATTACCAGACAACAAAATGATAGACTAGTCCAAAATCAAAGAAGTTACCAACAACAAGTTTTAGTTGATGACATTTAAATCATTTAGTCTTTTGGGGTAGAAAACATTGTGGATAATGAAGAATTTACTTTTAATTTCTTCTTTTTCCATAATCATTTCCAAAGCTTTTTTTGGAGGGCACTGAAATTTCAAGATAGTTACGCGATAAACAAGTCGTTTTAATTTGAAAGGGGCACGATTCTCTAAAAAATGTATTTAGTTACCTCTCTTGAGAATATACACTGCTTTTTTGCCTTATCTGATTCCCACACAATTCCGCTTTTTTAACCATTTACTAATTTTTCACATTTTCCAAAGCTTTATTCTTGAGAGGCTTAAAAAAGCATCATGTAGGAATTGGTTATGCCCCTCGAAAAGTGGCCATAGCTCAGTTGATAGCGCATCAGTCTCTCATGACATACGGTCCAGGTTTTGATCCTCGGTTGTTGCAAATATCCTTTCGACATTTGTCTCCAACTTGTGGGTGAATAATCATAAATCTAGGGATGAGCCCCTGGAGGCTGCGAAAGGGTGTAGTGGTAGTACTGGTGAGAGAAATACCAGGATTCTATGGTTAGGTGCTCCAGTCGCCGCAATATGACTAAAGATATGACAGAAATACTGTAGAAAGTGGCTTTAAACCCCAAACAATCAATCATTTTACACCCCTCAAGAAAAATGCTTTGGAAAACATTATGTAAACTGAAGAAATAGCTTGTTATGAGCAATTTCTTCTTTATCCACAATGTTTTTAACTCTATAAGACAAAGCTTTATAAGTTTTCATTTACTACAAATTGTAATCTGTAACATCTTTTTAAATTTAAAAAACTGGCACAGTTTTTGCTTTACAACAGTGACAAAAACGATGCATACAACAAGGCTCTTGCAATACCTCATCCTTACTCGAAAAAAGTCGAGCTATAAATTGCAACAATACAAATGCCAACCAAAATATTTAAATCCAAAAATGAGAGAATATCTTAACAATTTAAATCTTAAAAAGAGAGAACATGTCAACAAACAAAATGCCTTTATGAAACACTGCTACCCTATTATCAGCTAACTATTAATGATCAACCTTGAAAGATGACCTTGACACTTAGTAATATAAGTAGTTGTATATCAATGTAAGGCATCTTTTTCAAATATGAGTCTTCACAGTCCATGAAAATGGAAGAAATGTTGAATTTTTGACAGACAGATTGGCCAGTAAGGGTAAAGCAATATACCCTTGCAATTATAATAAAGCTTTTTTTCTCCTGTCTTCACTTACCACATTCACACCAATCATTAGGCCTTTCTGAAGCTATAGTTTCAAATTAAGATAATTACATTTTATCTTGTATAAAATATCATTCTCACTAAGATAACAAAAACAAAAGCACTTCATTAAATGTACAATATTAACAACTAGACAGACAACTGGAAGTGGTTTACCCATTCCCACACAATGACGTTTTTTGACACCCCTTAAGAAAAATAATTGGGAAAACATGAAGTAAATTGAAGAAACAATTCTAAACAATGTTTTTTACCCAGGAGGAAGAAAAATCTAAATTTTCACAAACTTTAAATTGTTGTCTGCAACTCCTTTCAATTTGGACCAGTCCTAAATTTTGTCGTCTGGTGATGGGTTAATACCCCTCCAGGGCTTCATGTCACAGATAAAAGCATTCTGTCGCTGGAATAAAGCCTTTTTCAGAATTTTCAACAAAGAGCTTTAACTCAAAGAAAATAGATAGGCTGTAACCCAAATAAAATATGCATATGCTTGATACTGATAGCATATGAAAAATGTGAAAAGAATCCATTTTGTAGTTGAAGGGGAAATGAGCGGACAAGAGAAGCTACAGACTGACAGATGGACTAACTAGCCAACTGACCTACAATCTGACTCCTATATACCCTAAAACCCATTTTATCCCTTTCCTGTATAATCATTGGTTTATACATTCCTGTGTTTTTATACTTGGGCAAATTTTCGGAGTCCTGTATTTTGGTAGTGGGTCAATAGGTATTATCAAATATCAAAGCTCTAGGCCTTAGAGTATAGAAGATTTTCAAAGATTTCCTTCTTTATTCCCATGTAAAATCAGGGATTGCACAGACAAAAGTTAATTTTCAAAGGACGGTAGTTCTTTGAAGTATTTTTGTAGAGGGTGAATAGGTTTTGTTACACATCAAATATTAAAGCCTTGTGGTTTGGGAGAATATTTTCAAAGAATTCCTTCTTTATTCCTATGTACAATCAGAGAGGGCCAATTTTCAGAGAACAGTAATTCTTTGAAGTATATTGATGGAGAAAAAATGATGATATACACTAAATATCAAAGGTCTAGGCCTTATGGCTTAGGAGAAGATTTTTTGATTGAAATTCACATGGTTGCCTTGGAAATGAAAGTTCTTCATGGATTTCAATTCAAAGAGGTATTTTGAAAGAGCATGACCTAAGGATCATTTTTGTGAAGCTTCGTTGAAATTCCATGATTAGTTTAGGAAGAGAAAATTTTTTTGTAATTGTGAATAGACAGACGGACGCTGGACGATGACAGATCACATTAGCTCACTCAGACCACTCAGAACTTACTTATTACAAGCAAATTCTTTGATTCCCAAAATGTTTTCTCAAGAAGTATAATATCACAGAGATGAAAAAATCAGGAGTGTACAGGAAAGGGTAAACTTGGAACATATATAAAATAGTTGAAAATGTCACATGTATAAAATTTCAATCTACTTCATTTGTCAAGGGAAAAACTGAATAGTCTTCTTTTCCTACAGTGCTTTTCAAAGTTTCCAAAGTCAAAGACTGTGAATGTCTTGGATAAAACAATACAAAATTAATCACAACCTGAGAGTTACATAAATAAACAAAATCAAAATAGGTTTTGTTAAACAGGAAAAAACTGTCCAACTTAAAAAAAATGAACAGCTATTTCCATTCCATAGCAAATTTAAATAGAATTGTCTAAAAGTGGACTTTCACCCCCACCAACATTTTTTCATGTATTTAGCACAGTTGACCTTTGACCTATATTACCAAAAAAATTAAGGTACTACTGGGGTCATATATAACATTGATATAAAGTTTCACAGTACTATCACCAAAGACCTATGAGCCAGAGCATGAAAACGGTTTTCAATCAAGGTCAATTGTGACCTTTCAACTAAAATTATGACCCAAAACAACAGGACACTTCCTTCAATCCCTGGCAACAATTGTATGAAGTTTCATGGTTGTAGGTCAATTAGTTCTAGAGTTAGAGCACAGAAACAAGTAACTCTATGGATCGACAGCAGTTGATAGGACAGACAGAGAGATATTGTGAAACCAATATATCCCCCTCTACTTTGTAGGTTGGGCTATAAATATGATGCAATAAACAGGCAGCAATTTCCATTTTATTGTAATTCTATTTAGTATCCATCTTAACAATTTGATGCCATGCTAGGCTACAGGTGTTTGATAGAGCAACAATGAAAATTCAAAAGAGGGCATAATCCTTACAAACATATGAAGAGTTGTCTCCTCTAAAAGCAATTGCTTTTTTATAGTGAAACACATGCCAAGTTTTAAGAAAAACCTTTGATAATGACTCAAATATGTCAGTTTTGTGATGCCACGAACAACATGAGATGACATCTAGAATTATTGTGCCATGAAAATTCCAAGTTAAAACAGGCTTTTTAACTTATTACAAGACAGCAAAATGTTAGGTTGGTCAAAGTTCAAAGAATTTACAGATTATTAACTTTAGTTGATGAAATTTTAAAAGTATTATTTGGAAGGGGTAGAAGGCATTGGGAATAAGGAATCAATTGCTTGTAACATTGGGAGCATCAAAAATGGGATATGTGGGAATTGGTTCAGTGGAAAGCAAAATGTTATTAGCTTGTTATTTTTTCCATATTGCTTTGAAAACTTGTTTCTTGAAGGCTGTAAAAAGGATTGTGAGGGAATGTGCATAATTGTTGTCAGAACATTTTATACTGTTAATTCCATTGCAATATACCCACTCCCACAAAATACTACCTTTTTATGCTCTTCAGAAAAAATACACTAAAAAACATTGTGAAATGAAGAAATAAAGCAATTTCTTCACTATCCACAATATTTTCTACCCAAAAGGACAAAGATTTCTTAATTGTCATTAACTTAAATTATTGCCTGCAACTTTTTCAATTTGGACTGGTCTAAAATTGTATTGTGTGGTAATGAGTTAAAAAGCAGTTTCTCATTTCCTACATTTTCTCTACTCAGAAAGACAAAGATTTTAAAGTTTCATCAACTTGAAATTGTCTTCGACAACTTTTTTCAATTTGGACCAGTCTATAATTTTGTAATCTGGTATGACTTAAAATAATTATGCTTTTTGATTTAGATATATTTGGACCGTCAAACAAAAAGGGACCATCATCCCATGCGAAAATATTACGCAGCTCTTGGTGAAAGCTGGATAAAAGCCGGCTTTTACCCAGCTTTTCTGCGTTTATATACAAAATCAGCAGAAAAGCTGCGTATTTTCTAAAAATCTGCACAAAAGCTGCGTATTTTTTAAAAAACTGCAGAAAAGCTGCGTATTTTAGAAAAAACCTGCATTAATGCTGCGTATTTAGGCCTGGAGCTGTACAAAAGCTGCGTCTTTAATGAGAAAGAGCTGCAGAAAACCTGCGTTTTTTTCTTTTCAAGCTGCGTATTCCCTTTATAGATTCTCATCGACTCTCAATAATGAAATACGCAGCTTCCACCAAGCTGCGTATTTGTTTAAAGTAAATTCTTACATGATGAAAATTAAATACGCAGCTAAAACGCAGCTTTCTCAAAGCTGGGTATTTGTTTTTATCAAATATTGCATTATACATTATACCTTAGCCCATTACCAGACAGCAAAATTTTAGACTAGTCCAAATTGAAAGAAGTTGCAGACGACAATTTAAAGTTTGAATTATTATAGATTTTTTTATCTTTCTGGGTAGAAAACATAGTGGGAAATGAAGAAAATGCTTGTCACAAGAAATTTCTCCATTTTTCACAATGTTTTCCAAATTGTTTTTCTTACGGGGCGTCAAAAGTTGTCGCTGAGTGGGAATGGGTTAAATTGGGATCAAAGGTAAATTTCTATTCAATAAAACTTAACCTTTGATTAACACTCCTCAAGAAAAAAACTTTGAAAATATTGTGGAAAATGAAGAAATTGCTTATAGGAAGCACTTTCTTCATCATCATCAAAGTTTTCTCTAATTTCATTTACTTAAAATTGTCATCTATAACTTCTGAGAACAGTTTAGAATTTTGTCATCTGGCAATCCATTCATCTTTCTATCCAAATTTCCACAAGTATCTACTTTCTCTATATCTCTCTATCTATCCATCTATTCATTCATTCATTCATTCATGCATCCATGCATGCATGCATCCAACCATCAGTGCATGCATGCATCCATCTATCTATGCATGCATCCATCCATCCATCCATACATGCATCCATCCATCTATCAATCCATCCATCCATCAATCCATCCATCCATCCATCCATCAATCCATCCATCCATCCATCCATCCATCTATCTATCTATCTATCTATCTATCTATCTATCTATCTATCTTTCTATCTTTCTTTCTATCTATCTATCTATCTATCTATCTATCTATCTATCTATCTATCTATCTATCTATCTATCTATCTGCCTATCTATCCATTCATCTATCTATATCTCTTATCTATCTTTCCACCAATATCTATCTTTCCACCAATATCTATCTTTCCACCAATATCTATCTATCTATTATCTATCTATCTATCTTTCTATCTATCTGTCTGCCTGTCTGTCTGTCTATCAATCCATCCATCCATCCATCCATCCATCCATCCATCCATCCATCCATCCAACTTTTCACCAATATATATCTTTCTATCTATCCATCAATCCATCCATCCATTCAACTTTTCACCAATATCTATCTATCTATCTATCTATCTATCTATCTATCTATCTAGCTATCTATCTATATCTATATATCTATCTATCTATCTATCTATCTATCTATCTATCTATCTATCTATCTATCTAACTATCTATCTATCTATCTATTCTCTATCTATCTATCATTCTATCTCTCTAGCTATCCATCAATCTATTCATCAATCTATCCATCATCTATCAATCTGATATATGTATCTCTTTGTCTCTAAAACCTTTCTGAGTAGATATGAATGGCATTTTGAACTAAGATTGAAATTAATTTTTTATTCTAGTTAAAAAGAGATTACTAGATAATCTGAAATATTATTACTTCCTCAAATTTACAAATCACAAATTTAAGAGAAAATTTGGACAATAAAAAACTATCTATTACTAATAATCAAAAGTTTACTTTTAGTTAAGAAAGGGTTATGATAAAGGGTTAAGCTAGTTGGCAATTCTAACATCCCTCTACAAAATGGGGACTTGGTTTAATTAACCAATCAGACACTTAACTTCCCACAAGCCCCAAAAAATTATTTTAAAAAAATGATTGAAATTGACAAAACTTTTCAAATGGATATCAAATGAAAGAAAATCATCAGTAAAATGAATTATGTAAAAAAATAGACAGAAATAATATTAGGATTTCTGTTGTTGTTGTTGTTGTTAAAAGAGGCTGGATGTTTGCATAATTGGTGTATGGCAGCCATTTTGAACTTTTAGCACAACATGAAAATGTTGACAGACAAGAATCTCAAAGGTAATTCTTGTTTCTTTTCTTTATCAAACATTACAAGTAAGTGCATTTTATCACTGTATTTCAATAAAAGATATGTATTATGTAATTGGGGAAGATTTCAATTAAGTTATGTAAGTCAATTAAGTTGTGTAAGTGATTGTCTGGTCCAATACACAAACACTAGTTTTAAATGGTGTGAACAACTTGATAACCAGTTAAACTGTAAAAGGTGTTTAATTTCTTTGTAGTTTTTGATTTAATTGTGTTTTTTTTATTATTATTTACTTTTCTGTTGCAAGGGAAACTGGTGTAAAGCCTCACTTTGGCATATTAT
The DNA here is from genome assembly GCA_946902895.1 of Fragum fragum. NCBI lineage: Eukaryota > Metazoa > Mollusca > Bivalvia > Cardiida > Cardiidae > Fragum > Fragum fragum. Next base: position 8,804,422 of record OX336377.1, read on the forward strand.
TGTATAATCATTTTCTCAAGGGGGATTTGTTAATATCAAAAAAGTAAATAATTTCAATTTGAGGTAAATGATGTCTTGATTTCAGGTGCTAAATGCTAAGTAGAAGTGTGATTGTATATTGCCAGCTGATGGAATGTGGTTAAAGCTGAAGAGTTACTCCACCCTTCACTCACTAAAGGAATAATCTGAACTAAAACTTCTGAAATGATAGAACTTAAACAGTAAGTTTCTTTGTTGATTTTTTAGAATAAAAGTTGTATGCTTATGTTCAACTAAAAAGTATACAAATAAAAATTTGCTAGCTATGATGAACATTTTTGAATGTGTGTGCAATTGGTACAATGCAAAAATACATGAAAAATTTAATAGGAAAAATATGACAAAAGAGAGAAATTGATTGATTGAATGGGGTTTAATGCCACTTTAAACAGTATTTCAGTCATATCTCAGCCGGTGGAGCACCTAACAATGGATTCCTAGTATTTCTCACACCAGTACTGCCACTACATTCTTTCCTAGCCTCCAGCTGCTATCCCACTTAGGTTTATGATTATCCACCCATTGATGAGAGACAAATGGAAAGAATATGTGCAGCCGCTGGGGATCGAACCCATGACATGGGCTATTGACTGCGCTAAGACAGCAAACGATATAAGAGAGAGACAAACTGTCCTAGAATTATGTTTATAAAAAGAAAGGTTTTGAAATTTCTTTTTGATTCTGTTTAGATGATATTTTCAGAAACAACTGACATTAACCAATTCTTTTTGTCCTCCCCCCCTCAAGAGGATAACACGATAAAGGGTCGAAAGACTCTTATTTCCATCGTGGTCCTAACTCATACAAGATCTTATCATGCACATTTAGAGAGAGGCAATGGATTCTAACCAATGCTACCCACTTTTACAGCTAGGTGGACTGTGGCTCTGTCTGTAAATTGTCCTGCCCAAATACACTACCTGCCTCCGGTGGGGCTCGAACCCGCAACCACCAGATTACGAGTCGAGCACACTAACCACCTGGCCAACTAGCCAGACAACTAGCCATCTTTATTAACCACAATGCTTTATCTCAAAAACAAAAAAATATCAAACTTTCACTAAACATGAATGTAATCTATAACATCTTCCAATTTGGACCAGTTTAAAATTTTGGTGTTTGGTTTGGGTCAAGAAGTTAAGGCTTTAACCATTAACCCCACAAGAAAATTTAGACTGGTCCAAATTGAAAGGAGTTGCAGAGGACATTTTAATGTTTGTGAAATTTTAGATTTTTTCAAATTTCTGGTAGAAAACATTGTGTAAAAGACAGAAATTACTTGTAATAAGTAATTTCTTCATTTAACACAATGTTTTCTCAGTTGTTTTGTCCTGAGGAGTGTCCAAAAGCGTCACTGTGTCGGAATGGGTTCATTAAAGCCATTTTTCAAGTCTATCCAGATAAACTCCTATCATGTCTGTGGTGGTAATTAATTAATATCAAATATTAATTATACCCCTGCTTCAAAGAAGAGGGGGGTTATACTGGTTTACCTTTGTCAATCCTTCCATCCGTCTGCCTGTGTCCAATAGATTTTGTCACATTTTCAGACATAAGGTGGTATAATGGTATATTTTCATCACATTTTTCTCAGCAACTGGTGAAAGCATCAACTTGAAACTTGATGTGAATGTTCAGGTGGTGCTTACCAATTATAGGTCTGCACAATATCACATGTTTAAAGATTCAGTTTATTTTTCAGAAATTTATTGGGATAGCGGTATATTTTTATTGTTTATTGTATTTCAGTCATAGTGTGGCGGCTTGATCATGTAACCAAGGATTCCTGGTATTTCTCACACCAGTACTACCACTACATCCTTTCTGAGCACCAGCTATCCCACTTAGGTTTACGATTATCCATCCTTTTGCAGGTGACACATATTTGCTGCAACCCGCAATTTAAACCAGGACCTCATGATTGAGTCTTATGGGCTATCAACTGTGCTATAGCTGTGGCCATGTCAGATGCAAAAAATAGACAGTGATATTTGTTTCATAATTCTAGGTATTGATATGAAACTTAGAATATATGTTTTGTTAAAATATCAATTTATAGCATTAAAGCCATATCTTCCCTCAATACACACTATTAACCCTTGTCATGCTGTATAAACTACCTTACTGAATTGCTGTAAAATCAAAGGGCTGAAATCACTCATAGAACTTGTTGGTGAAAAATCAATATTTCTTTTAGAAATCAATTTCAAAAACAAATCTGGCAGAAAAAAATGAGCAGGCTGATCTTGGTCTACACCTCCTGTCAAAAACGGAATATTCCGGGTTCAGCATGACAAGGGTTAAATTAATTAAAAAAAAATATACACCAGGCTTAAAAGCATAAATAAATATGACAATTGAAATTATAAGATCAACATAATTCTACGCAGTAAGCCTACAATTCATGAAAGAAGTTACAATATTTCAAAATGTGACCCACCAAAATTTAAGGTTTGTTTACAATAAAATATGACTTCAGTGATGACGTTTTATCTTTTGCTAGTCATTCAAACGACTAGCTGGGTCATGAAGATTAAAGAAATCATCTATAAAGTTCATTCATCAGCGCCTGCGCATATAACAGTCAATGCCAAAGATTAGCGAAGATTTCTGGTGAAGTGTCTGGTGCATTCGTCTCGATTTCAAAATGTAAACAAACACTAATTGAAATCGACAAGAAAAACACAAAATACTCTTTCTAGAGAACATCACTTAAAATGTGCTTTTGCATATTGATATTAAGAAAGCTTGTGTTTGCTTTAGTGATCAAATAAGCGATAGATTATTTCAACTATTTTTTTCTTCCTTGGAGAGCAGATATGGCTCTAAGTAGGATAATTCTGAACTCATGTTTAGCTCTGCTATTTTTTTAGTTGTGATGCTGGGCAATAACAGTTTAGAAATCTGGAGTAAAAAGATGCATAATTCTTTCAATCTCAAAAAAGCAATCTATACTATCAAGAGAGGCAACTCTAAATGCATAATATCTATTTTGATTTATTGATTAATTATTTAGGGTTTTACATCCCCTGAACAAATGAGATCACATGAAGACAGGGCCTCCATAAGGTAAAGTCTGATCAGAATATCTGCAGAAGTTGCAATCCATTATTTTTTAAGATATTTTGTGAAACTTGGTATATATGTTTACTATTATCTGAGAAGTTCATGCCATTAATGGAGGTAACACTAAGAAATTTTGTAAAAAATATGTCCCCTTTTCAATTAAGAACATTATCAGATGAGCCTGGCACCCACACATGAGGCTTTTGCTGAAATTAATAAGTAGATATACTGACAAAATCAATATTGAATATAAATCCAATAATTGATAATTGAAAGTATCAATTGCATTAATATTTGGAGTTTCAGAGAAATGTTTTTGTTATATTGTAGTGACTGATGACCTAATCACAGCTCCTTGTGGATTCTCCCGCTAGAACAATCAAAACATTACTTCAAAGCCATCAGCAGCTCATCCCTATTAAACTGGCAGCTTAGTGTGAGACAAATGAAGCCAGCCACATTGATGTTTATCAAATGTAGGAGAGAGTGTTTGTTGAGCCTGGATTGGAAATAACAACCCAAGGATAGAGAGCACAGGGTGTCACAGAATGATCAAACTGATACAATCCACTAAAAACTTTACAGGCTTATTGTTGTTTCTTAAATATTTTGTGTTTTTTTTTTTAACTAAAATTGTGATTTCAATAAGTGCTTCTTAACCCATTCCAACACAATGATGCTTTTAGAAGCACCCAATGAAAAACAATTTGGAAAACATTGTGGAAAATCAAGGAATTGCTTGCAACAAGCAATTTCTTCATTTTTCACAATGTTTTCTACACAGAAAGTTTAAAAATCTTAAATTTCAAAGACATCAAATTGTTGTCTGCAACTCCTTTGAATTTGGACCTGTCTAAAATTTTGATTCATCATCATATATTCACCATATATTGTAGCTCCTGTTATTTAAATGATTACTATTCCAGTTGTTTTATGCTGTTTAATTGCTGTATCAACACAGCTGTGGTAATAAGATTTTAACCCTAGTCCTACTGTATTATTATCTTTTTTTCTATTATATTTTAAAACTTGACATAATTTGATCAATGTTTGGTTTAAAGATTTTCTCAACACTATGACAGCAAGCAGGTAGTGTAAGCTAAGATCAGATTCATTTGTGCAGTCTGATCTTAGTCAACACACTTGCCAAAGCCCGCATTGAAGCAGCAATATTCAGACATGACAAAATTAAAATAATCTTTTTGCATTCTAGAAATTTGCAGCTTATTGGCAGCCTCACTGCAGCTTCCTCAAAACCCAAGTCCCTGTTATCATAAAACGCAGCTCTGTGCTTTTAAAACTAAGCCCTGCATTTTGATACGTAGCTCTGCGTATAAAAAACGCAGCTACCATATATTTACGCAGCTCTGCGTTTTTCATCCATCAAGCTGGATAAAAGCTGCGTAAAAGCCGGCTAATAGCCGGCTAAAAGCCGGCGGTATTGGCACCTGCGTTAAAGCTGCGTTTACGCAGCTTATACGCAGGTTTTGGAAAAATAAAGGCAATTTTTTGTAAAGTCTGAATTTTCTGTGTAAAAGCTGCGTTAAAGCTGTGTTTACGCAGCTTTAACGCAGAAAATGCGCAGCCTTTGTGATTATTTGAGATAAAATTCCATGTAAGCTGCGTTTACGCAGCTCTGGGTAAAAGCTAGCTATTACGCAGGTGCCAATACCGCCGGCTTTTAGCCGGCTAAAAGCCGGCTTTTACGCAGCGTAAAAGCCGGCTTTTAGCTGGATATTTTTCGCATGGGATGGAAGTGCAAATCCTACTGGCAAATGTCAGATTGTATAAGTCAAAATTTTGTTGACTCCATTATACTTTTTCACAAATACTTTACTTAACAGACCTCTGTTTGTTTCTTTTTCAAACACTTCTTTTCCAGGCTGATGGTCCCTTTTTGGGTGATGGGTGACACGGTATATTTACAATTGTAGACATAATACGAAACCTTAGGACTAACAGACAGACAGGGAATGGTTACATAATAAACAATGCTATGAAATAATTGCAGTCAAACATGTGAATAAAAAGCTGTTGTTTTTTTCAAAATCACTTGATTTTTCAAAAAGGTCCATGAGTTTACAGAATCAGTCACATATAAAAATGACCTTTCAGGCAAAAGGAAGCTCATGGGTATTCCGCAAAATAAATGTTTAAAAAAGTGAATCCACCAGAGGTCACATTATGAAAATAATTATATTTTAAAGTAGACTGATCATTCTGCATTCAGAAAATCCTCAGAGAGCAAGAAAGTTTCATCCTAGTAGGCCTGCTCAGCTTGCAAAGTCTGAACAGGGTCAAAACTTTTGGCACTTCCCAGCAGGTCCTTTTTTATATGGGTCAAAAATAAATAGACAGCTAAACAAAGGTAAAATCCAGTTTCCAGGTAGATTCCACAATATACCTATACCAACCTATCTTTTAACCTGTTCTGACACAAATCCCTTTTAGGACACCCCCAAGAAAAGTTTTAGAAAACAGTGAGTAAAATGAAGATATTGCATGTTATAAGCAGTTTCTTCATTATCTACAATGTTTTTGACCCAAAAAGAAAAGGATATTTTAAATATCATAAATAAATACTCTCTTCATTTAGACCAGTCTAAAATTTTGCTGTCCAGTAAAGACTTGAAAGAAAACATTTAAACTGTGATACACTTTCTTTATCTACCTGTTAACCACATAATCCCTATTGGAGATGCCGAAGAAAATATGCCAAGGAAAACATCATCTGAAAGGAGAAACTGATTGTTTCCCCTTTTCTCACAATGTTTTCAACTGTATTTTGGCACTTTTTCAAATGTGAACCTTCTTTATTAGCAGTTTGAACCAGTCTGAATCATGCTGTCTGATTATGGGTTGACCACTTTTAACAAAACTTCATAACAGCAAGAAGAGCTTACGCACTACAACACTTTAATGCGTCAAATTTAGTCCTAAAGCTAAAACTGTATTCAAGTATTGTAGAGCAGAAACACAACTCTCACTGCAACAGTTTGTAAAACAGATACCTTTCACAGTGTAACATGTTGCATTTCTTGGGGATTGATCCCTTTCTCAGAGGTTTTAGGTTGTTTGTGTCAAGTTTTACCCCTTAAACAATAGAAGTAATTTAACGGTTTGGAAAACTAAGGTATAAATAAAGTAAGCTTGCTTTTTGCATAAAAAAGATTTGTACAATAATTCATAAATTATGAGATATTGTAGAAAGCAGTCACACTTTGGCAATCTGAGATTAGTAGCAACTCTTTTCCCGTTATTCAAAAATTTAGACTGTAAAAATTTGAAAGACATTACAGACGACTATAAAAAAGAAGTGCAATTTGAAACGAAACTATCCTGTGTGGAAGAAATAGTGAGAAAAAAGAAATTGCTTGTTACAAGCAATTTCTTCGCTTTTTTCCAACAATATTTTCTCAAGTTTGAAAACAAAACCATCCTATGTGGAAGATAATAGTAAGAAAAAGAAGATTTTTTTTAAATATTTTGTTGATAATTAAATTACACATATATTAAAAACAGGGACTGTGCAGGAAAAGAGGGGCAGATTGCAATTTCGGTAAAGAGATATAGAAGTTATTTCTATTAACTCTATAAACAAACAATTCCTGAAAGATGAAACAATTCTAGGCCAAGTTGCTGAAAACATTTTTATTTTTAACCCATTCTCACAAAATACCACTTTTTATGCTCCACAAAAATACAGCATAGGAAAACATGGTAGAAAAGGAAGAAATTGTTTTTAAGAAGTAATTTCTTACTTGTACACTATGTTTTCTACACTACAAGACAAAATATTTTAAAATTCCAATAACTAAAAATAGTGGTCTGCATCTTCTTTCAATGTGGGATAGTAAAAATATTGTGTAATATGGAAATGAGTTAATATGTTAGTATCCAACATATAAAAGGGCAACATTGTAGGAAAGGGATGAATTTTTCTGCCAACAATGACTACCTGTCCACAGTTAACTTTCGCTCAAAATAATTTGTAACCTCTTTCAGTTGGACTAGTCCACAATTTTATTGTCTGGAATGGGTCAAGTTTTCATCAGCTCTCTGAAGCGAAAAGTTTAACCCCTTACCAGATGACAAAATATTAGACTGGTCTAAAGTCAAAGGACTTGCAGACGACAATTTACAAATGTTGAAGTTTTAGATTTTTTCAATTTTCTGCTAGAAAATATTGTGTTAAATGAAGAAATTGCTTGTTACAAGCAATTTCTTCATTTATACACAATGTTTTCCCTATTATTTTTCTTGAGGGGTGTCCAAAAGTTTCACTGTATGGGAATGGGTTAAACTGGATCAAATTCATTCCAAATTTCATTAACTCTCTAATCCCAAAATTTTGGACAGGGACAAATTCAACAAGGTGCCAAACTGTCACAAGATACGCCCGTCACACTGCTTAATATAAGCTGGGGGTTTGAATAGAACTGAGGTTATTTTGAATGAATATTTTTTGTCAAACAAAGTATGAAAAAAAACAAAGGACAATAACTCAAAAAATAGGCAAGGGAGAGTTATGGTTCTTGTCCACTGCACTCCCCCTTGGTGAAATCTATACATCCATGAAATTTCATGATTCTAGATATTATACTTTTAGAGATATACTCCGGACAAGATTCAAGTATAAAAAACAACAAAGGGCAATAACTCAAAAAAAAGGCCAGGTAGAGTTAAGGTTCTTGTGCACTGCACTCCCCCTTGGTGAGATCTATACACCCATGAAATTTCATGATCCTAGCTATTATACTTTTAGAGATATACTCCGGACAAGATTCAAGTATGAAAAACAACAAAGGGCAATAACTCAAAAAATAGCCCAGGTAGAGTTATTGTTATTGCGCACTGCACTCCGTATTGATTAGAAGATTATAACTGCCAAGTTTAAAGTCAATCGGACTTAGGATGACAGAGTTATGCTCCGGACAAAGAAGTGGACACCGCCCGGACAACCGGACGCCCGGACACCACGGGTGATCCCATAATACGTCCCGTCTTCGACGGGCGTATAAAAAGGTAACTGATGACATTTGGAAGTTCCAAAAAGGATAGAAAAATGAAACCGATTGTTACAAGTTATGGTTATTATGTGTCCTACAAAGCATTCCATATTTCTTACTTTTCCTATGTCATAATGCCCAATTTTTATGGAAGTTGATTAAGTTGAATTGTTACATTAACCCATTCCCACACAGTGACCCTTTTTGATGCCCCTCTAGAAAAGGAATTAGAAAACATGGTGCAAAATGAAGAAATTTCATTTTTATACGCCCGTCGAAGACGGGACGTATTATGGGATCACCCGTGATGTCCGGGCGTCCGGTTGTCCGGGCGTCCGGGCGTCCGGTTGTCCGGGCGGTGTCCACTTCTTTGTCCGGGGCATAACTCTGTCACCGTAAGTCCGATTGACTTTAAACTTGGCAGTTATATTCTTCTCATCAATACGGAGTGCAGTGCGCAATAACCATAACTCTACCTGGCTTATTTTTTGAGTTATTGCCCTTTGTTGTTTTTCATACTTGAATCTTGTCCGGAGTATATCTCTAAAAGTATTATAGCTAGGATCATGAAACTTCATGTGTGTATAGATCTCACCAAGGGGGAGTGCAGTGCACAAAAACCATAACTCTACCTGGTCTATTTTTTGAGTTATTGCCCTTTGTTGTTTTTCATACTTGAATCTTGTCCGGAGTATATCTCTAAAAGTATAATAGCTAGAATCATGAAATTTCATGGATGGATAGAGCTCACCAAGGGGGAGTGCAGTGTACAAGAACCACAACTCTACCTGGCCTATTTTTTGAGTTATTGCCCTTTGTTGTTTTTCAGACTTGAATCTTGTCCAAAGTATATCTCTAAAAGTATTATAGCTAGGATCATGAAACACCATGGGTGTATAGATCTCACCAAGGGGGGTGCAGTGCACAAGAACCATAACTCTACCTGGCCTATTTTTTGAGTTATTGCCCTTTGTTGTTTTTCATTCTTGAATCTTGTCCGGAGTATATCTCTAAAAGTATAATAGCTAGAATCATGAAATTTCATGGATGGATAGAGCTTACCAAGTGGGAGTGCAGTGTACAAGAACCATAACTCTACCTGGCCTATTTTTTGAGTTATTGCCCTTTGTTGTTTTTCATACTTGAATCTTGTCTGGAGTATATCTCTAAAAGTATAATAGCTAGAATCATGAAATTTCATGGATGGATAGAGCTCACCAAGTGGGAGTGCAGTTTTCAAGAACCATAACTCTACCTGGCCTATTTTTTGAGTTATTGCCCTTTGTTGTTTTTCATACTTGAATCTTGTCTGGAGTTTATCTCTAAAAGTATTATAGCTAGGATCATGAAACTTCATGGGTTTATAGATCTCACCAAGGGAGGTTGCAGTGCACAAGAACCATAACTCTACCTAGCCTATTTTTTGAGTTATTGCCCTTTGTTGTTTTTCAGACTTGAATCTTGTCCAGAGTATATCTCTAAAAGTATAATAGCTAGAATCATGAAATTTCATGGATGGATATAGCTCACCAAGTATGAATGCAGGGCACAAGAACCATAACTCTACCTGGCCTATTTTTTGAGTCATTACCCTTTGTTGTTTTTCATACTTGAATCTTGTCCGGAATATATCTCTAAAAGTATAATAACTAGAATCATGAAATTTCATGTATGGATAGAGCTCACCAAGTGGGAGTGCAGTGTGAAGAACCTTAACTCTACCTAGCCTATTTTTTGAGTTATTGCCTTTTGTTGTTTTTCATACTTTGTTTGACAAAAAATATTCATTCAAAATAACCTGTTCTATTCAAATCCCCAGTTAATATTAAACAGTGTGACGGGCGTATCTTGTGACAGTTTGGCACCTTGTATACAATGTTTTCTACCCAGAAAGTTAAAACAAGAGCACCACCCACGGGTGCCAATGCTCGGCTGCAGGTACTGGTTAATGCAAAAAATTCAAGTCGAAAAAAGGGGCATAACTCTTACAAAATCGCTTTAAGAGTTACCCCCCTTGATAGGTTGTAGATAGCTCTTGTGATGGTCAATACACATGCCAAGTTTCATGAGGATATCTTTGATAACAACAGAGATATGACCAAGGTTAAAGTTTGTCACAGTCTAGCCAAAGCCGACGCCAAGTTGATCACAATACCTAGGGTTTTCTCCGAAAAGAGCCGAGCTAAAAATCTAAAATTTCGTAAACTTTAAATTGTCGTCTGCAACTCCCTTTGATATGGCCCAGTCTAATATTTTGCCGTCTGGGAATGAGATATAATCTAGGAATATGCATCAAAAGTCACACAGACAACTAAAATTTTTGACAAATGAAAGTTGGCCTTGGTTACTCTTTTTATCTGACTTCTCTGTTTTATGAAAAAGCTTGTGTCCGTTTTTCTTAGTCATAATGCCAGCCTGCAATCATTCTTATACCAACAATAGATATCTCCACTAGCTATTATGCTCCATGCTTCCACTGATTTCAGCAGCTGTAATAAGTCCTTTGATTGGTCAATACACAATCAGCTGTAGTAACAAATCCTTTGATTGGCCGTTTCAAAATAATCTGGATCAACAACATGGAGATCAGTCAGGTTGTCATGAAATTGAATTCTTCTTTTCTTGTACTTCTGAAAAATAAACAAAGGATATTCATTGAGAGGTCATAAAATATCATTGATTAACCCATTGCAAGATAATTCTGGTATACCGATGAAAACAAGAAACACCATAGCCCTGTAACAGCCATATTCAGAAATGAAACCTTGACAGGTGGCCTTGACCTTGATTGACAACCTTGACCTAAGCTGCAACCAACCGATGCCTGGTTCAATTTGAAAGGAGTTGCAGACAACAATTTCAAGCTTATGAATTTTTGGATTTTTCCAACTTTCTTGGTAGAAAAAATTGTGGAAAAGGAAGAAATTACTAGTTGCAAGCGATTTCTTCATTTTACACAATGTTTTCCAAATTGTTTTTCATGAGGATTGTCAAAATGCATCTTGGTGTTGAAATGGGTTAACAAAAGAACTACTGAACAACAATTAGGGCCTTCCAGCCTTTAACCCTTTCCTGTACAAACCTGGGATTTTTGCCACTGTTATTTCTTACCTTTGCACTAATTCAAATACTATTAATTATGCAAAGTTAAAACCATTTGAACAGTTTTAACCCATTCCCACTCAGTGACACCTTAGACGCCCACATTAGAAAAAGTTTGGAAAACATTGTGGAAAAAAAGAAGTTGCTTGTTACAAGGATTTTCTTCATTTTCTATAATGCTTTCTACCCAGAAAGTTAAAAAATCCCTAATTTCATAAACTTTAAAATGTCAGCTTCAACTCCTTTCAGTTTGGACCAGTCTAAAATTTCTCCAAGTAGGAATGGATTAAGCTTCTTACAATTTAACAAAAAATTGTCTGCATCAATCTGTTGCCTACCTTTGTCTATAGTTTTCAACACTATACATTTGAGAATATCACAAAGGGAAGTAATTCGTAAAACATTATCAAAATTGGTGCAATGATCAGCTACCTACCTCAGCCCATAGGTTTCAACACTAAATAGTTGAAAGTATCAGAAAAGGAGGTAATTCCTATAACATGATCATATTTGTCTGCATTAATAAGTTACCTACCTTTGCCCATAGGTTTCAACACTAAATAGTTGAGAATATCAGAAAGGGAGGTAATTCCTATAACATGATCATCCTGGTCTACAATAACTAATCTATGGACCTGCAACATAAGAGAGAAAACGTTATTAAATAGAATGAAAATCAATTTACCCTTTAACAGATAAGAGATTCTTAGATTGGCCAATAATGCAGATGACAATTCTAATTTGATGGTATCAAAATATCTTTGTCTTTAAGGTAAGAGATCATCATTGACAATGAAGAAATTGCTTGTAACGAGCATTTTATACACAATACTTTTAAAGTTTTTGGAGGGTCCTGAAGAAGAGTAGGAACTGGTTGAAAGATATCTCTTGATCAATTGAAAATAATTTAATTTTTAGTTTTGTCTATAAAAAATGTGTTTTCTGATTGGTCAAAAAAATATTCATAACTCCATGAATAAAGCACGCAGCGATTTTGTATGCTTCCGCACAAAAAAGTCCCATACAAAAAGGTATTAAAAATTGTAAAGTTTTTGGTTTTTTCGCTCGATGCTATTAAATTATAAGAAATGAAGAGAATTTTCTAATTCATGGAGGTATGAACCAAAAAACCTAATCACACAATGTATGAATCCGCTTCGCGGGTATGGCATGTGAAATTCTGAAAACACTTATCTTTTAAATTAGAAAACTTTGTGGGAGACGAAGAAATGGACTAGAAATATCATCATTCTCTTCTAGTAATAAATGATAAATCGTGATAAATCTGTTAAGCCCTGCCCTGCAACACCCACATTTTTTTTGCAAATTGAAAGTTCACAAACAAATTTTCAAAAGGGAGGTCAAAGACACATTATTGCCAAATTTGGTCCAAAGTGGCCCAGTAGATTTGGAGGAGAAGATTTCTAAAGTAGTATTCCATGATTTCTCCAAGTCTAATAAGCCCATCCTGCCAAACCCCAGTTTTTCACAAACCAAAATTTCCAGTTTTGAAAAGGATTACCTCAGGAAGATTTTGTCCAAGTTTGATCCAAATTGGCCCAGTGGTTGAGATGGAAGATTTAAAAGAAATTGTTGACGACGCACAATGCATGACAGATAACAGACAGTGCTGTTCTCTGGTGAGCTAAAAAAAATCTTATCAGAAATGCATTAATTGAAAGGAATGAAAGTACTTGAAGTACAAGATGTGGGTCAATATTTCTTTAAAAGAAATTATAACAAAGAATTCTTGCTTGAATCGAACAAACAGGTAGTGTAGACTAAGATTACACTGTACATATAAGTAGGCTGATATTTGTCTATACCTCCACAGTAGGAATATTCCATGACCAGCATGATAAGGGTTCTTGAGGACATAGTTCTTGGGGACAAATAAACTTAATAACTTGGAAATTGCTAAACAACTGACAAATTGCTATTTGTCAATCAAAAACTTTATTGACACTTGAATTGATTGGTCATCGATTTAACCCTTTCCTGTACAAACCTGGGATTTTAGGTCACTGTGATTTTATTCGCGAGAAAACATTGTGGAAAAAGAAAAAAATTGCTTGTTACAAGCAATTATTTCTTTTCCCACAATGTTTTCTACCACATAGGATGGTAACATTTCAAATTGTATCATATTTTCCCTCTCGTCTGAAATCTCTTTCAAATTGGACTAGTCTAAAATTTTAAAAAATGGGAAAGGGTTAAAGTTGTTTTTGTGTTATCTTGACCTCTGTTTAACATTTTCACTTGTAAAGAACACAGTTTATTAATCATTTCCTGTTTTACAAAATTTTAAACCTGTCCAAATTCAAGGATTTTGCAGATGACAATTTAAGTCTATTTTATTTGAAAAAAAAAACTTTCAGTAGGGTAGAAATATTATGAGAAAAGAAGAAATTGCTTGTGACAAGCAATTTCTTCTTTTCCCACAATGTTTTCTCAAGTATAAAATCACAGGAACGTAAAAACCAGTGAGGGAAAGGGTGAAGCTGTAGTTACAACATTTAAGGCACCCTCATTGATTTACCTTTTGCTTTATGTCAACAGTGGTTTTTCGCCAGTGAAGTCAAAAATTAGATTTCTATTAACCCATTGCCATTCAGTGATGCTTGTAGACTCCCCAAGAAAAAAAGCTTTGGAAAACATTGTGGAAAATGAAGAAATTACTTGTTACATCTTCCACAATGTTTTCTACCCAGAAAGTTTAAAAAAATCCAGAATTTCATAAAATGTCTTCTTCAACTTCTTTCACAATTTGGGCTAGTCTAAAATTTAGCTGTCTGGTATTGGGTTGAAAGATGTAATAACTATCATGTAATTTTGTTCCGATCTTACCTCGGCTTTCACTATTTTGTCTATGACTGTCTTCAGCGTATCACTCTCGTAACATTTCACAACTCCTTCAAACCAGCTGGCCTGTAATACAGACATAAAAAACAGTGAAATTGTTGCACAAATAGTTTAACCTATTCCAACATAATCCATCTTTTTTCTGCATCTCAGGAAGAGCTATCAAGAAAATTGAAGAAAATGAAGAGAAATTGTTTGTTATAAGCAATTCCTTCATTGTCCTCTAAGGTTTTCTAACTGAAAAAAAAATCTAAGTATTCTGTTAGGCTAATATTGTCATCTCCTATTTCTATTTGTTTTCCATTTTGGGCAGTCTAAATTCTTGTCACCTGATAATGGGTTAATTAAAAAAATAACATGTTATTTTAACAAGAGGGCCTTTGGCCCTGGGACGCTCCCCTGAGATAAAGGCACTTTTTCTTTCAACAGTCTAATTTCATGTTAAGGTTAGGATTATGATAAAAGTGGGTCATACTTACAGATATAGACTATGTACCTGGGGATCCAAAAGTCTAAATTACAAATTGCAAGGCTTTAGGGCAAATTTGAAAGAAGGAATTAACTTTTTTCGCCCTCTGGATTCATGGGTTATAGTTTCAGAAATAAGACAGAAGTCTGTGAACTGACACTTCAAGACTATAACCACCCCCTCCCCTGGGGAACCAAAATCATGATTTTAGCTATTTTGAAAGAGGTCAATACACTGATGCTTCATGCAAAATATTAAGGCTCTACACCTTCTGGGTCAGGAGGAGAAGATTTTTAAAGATTATTTCAATATTTCACCAGGGAACAACCTAAGGAACATTTCTGCCAAATTTGGTTGAAATTGGCCCAGTGGTTTGGGAGATGTCATCTAAAAATTATGCTCCCCAAATATAGCCCAGTCACCAAAGTATTATATCAACAGGGAAAAGAGTTCAGATGGACTGACAAACACAGATGTGGGTATATGCTAGCCCTATTCCATACATGCTATAAGTTTTACATACATCCTTGAGCTGTGACCTTGACCCTGGAGCTATTTAAAATTTGTTTCTAACGGCACATCTACTCACAATATAGTACAAATGTGCAAAGTTATTTCAAAATCAATCTATAATTTTAGGAGCTATGCTCTAGAAAAACTTAATATTCATGCATTCATTTTGAAGTGTGACCTTGGACTTACCTGCAGATTTGTTTCGAATTGCACACCTGCTCATGCCATAGAACAAATGGGCAAAGTTATTTTGAAATCCATCCAAAATTAAGGAAGCTATGCTCTGGAAATGCTAAATTTCAACCTTTGATCTTGAGCTGACTTTAGAGCTATCCGATTTTTTTTTCAAATCATAAATCTACTCATGATAGAGAACAATCTGGTTAAGTTATTTTGAAATCCATCCATAACTGAAAGAACTATTCTGATTGATGAAATTATAAAACTTATAGTCTTATATGGTAGAAAAGATTTTGGCTGCAATTGGGGATCCAACCCTGGACCTCGTGATTGAAAGCATGGCACACTACAAACTTCACTACCAGCAGTCTATTTCTTTAGATGATAACCCATACTCAGTGACCACCTTACATTAATCTGAAATTGTTGTAAATGCATCAAAGGCTCTTTTCGAAGTTAAATTTTATCTTGACAAAATAAGAAACCTACCCCACATCTATGTTGCAAAGCCTGTTGAATAGTTATGTCCAAATTGTTGTAGGTTTTCTCCGCAGCCAAATTCTGAAATAGTCATAAAACTAGAAATGTGTCACAATCATACAAAATGACTCATTTTACAAAAAGGACCAAGGCTTCTATAATTCAACCCATTTCAACACAACAAAATGAAAGAAGATGCAGACCACAATTTAAAGTCGACCAAATTTTAAATTTTTTCAACTTTCTGGGTAGAAAACATTGTACACAATATATATATAAATTATGAAATATTTGTTATCATGAAAGATGAACAAGCTGGTCCAAGGGGCAAGTGACCACTAATTGACAGTCTATTGTCCGAAGAGATTTGTCTATCGCATGTTAACCAATAACTTTACCTAATTTTTCAGATGCCCAATTTCTAGAGAAGATATTGCAGTTGATTTAAAATACAGAGCATAATAGATTTAACCCATAACTTAAGACTGATCCTAATAGAGAAAAGTTCCAGATGACATTCAAAGTTTATGAAATTCTACTTTTTTTTAACTTTCTGGTAAATATATGGAAAATTAAGAAAGTCCTCGGCTCAAGCAATTTGTACATTTTGCACAATGTTTTCCCAATTCTTATTATTAAGATGCGTCAAAATGCGTCATTGTGTGGAAATGAGTTAAACTAGAGAAAACAATTATGGAATAAGTAAACGGCACTAGTTAACCCATGACCAGATGGCAAAATTTTAGACTGGTCCAATGAAAGGAGTTGTAGACGACAATATTTAGTTTATGAAATTCTAGTTTTTTCAGCTTTCTGGGAAGAAAACATTATGCAAAATGAAGAAATTGCTTTTTCTTGAGGGGTCTAAAAGCATCATTGTGTGTGAAAGGATTAACAAGATTCTTGAAAACTCCACTTTTTACAGTATTTTAGTCACATCATAGCAGCTAGTGCACCTAACCATGGATTCCTGGTATTTCTCACACCAGTACTACCACAACATTCTTTCAGAGCTGCTCATCTCACTTAGATTTATGATTATCCATCCACTAGCAAGATATATTAAATACCACAGCCAGGGATGGATACACAAGATGAGGTTTGTGAGAGCATGTTAACCTGAATACACTTATTACATAAATAGGGTAGGATTTTTCTGAAATAAGGGAGGCAGTCATGTGAATGTGACCCATCTAGAATTGTTATTCCCCTTGCATTGTACAAAACAGACAACTTATTTCTTATGGAACAAAGTTTCTCAGTCCAGCTGTATTGATTGTAACCTCTCTCACAATAGTATTCAACCCATTCCAACTCAAGCCCTCCTTTTTACGTCCCTCAAGAAAAATACTTTTGAAAACATTGTGGAAAATGAAGAAATTGCTTGTATCAAGCAATTTCTTCATTATCCACAATGTTTTCTATTCAAAAAGACAAAGAAATTCGAAATTCCATCAACTTTAAATTGTCGTCTGCAGCTTCTATCAATTTGGACCAGTCTAAAATTTTGTCGTGTGGGAATGGGTTAATCTGATACAGATAATTCAGACAGCCTTAAGACATGGTAACTCTTTGAGGAGTCTAATTAACCCATTCTCACAATAATGAAGCTTTGGAAAACATTGTGGAATATGAGGAAAGGTGCTTGCTATAAGCAATTTCTTCGATATCCACTGTTTTCTACCCAGAAGTCCAAAATACTCAAAAATTCTATAATTTGTTGTCTGCATTATCTTTGAATTTGGACCAATGTAAAATTTTGTTAAGTAATTGGTTAAAGAAAGCCAAAGGAGGAAATTACAACCAATAACCAACTACTTTTGTTTGTCATGCATGTCCAAAACACAGAAGAGTACCTGGTTTAGTGACACACAACACCTGTAACTTGGAATTACTTCACATAAATCCATTACCACACAATTTCACTTTTTTAAGCCCTCAAAAAGGATTGAAAACAAGATGTGCTTGTGAAAGACAATGCCTCCACAACAGGATTAAATGTTTGCCCATGGTATGTGACCTTGACCTTATCACATGACCGTGACCTTTACTTGAGGAGATGCGTATTTTGGAAATGTATCATCATGCCAAATATGAGCATTGTATCTTGAATAGGCCGGTAGTAATTGGCAATATTAAGTTTTTTTGGTTAAGTTTAGCAGACAGACAGACACCCAACAGACGGAAAGACAGATTAGCAGACAGACAGACACGGACAACAGTAAAACAATATGCCCCCAATCTATCGATCGGAGGGCATAAAAATTGAGGGCAATGAAGAACTTCCTTGTAACAAGCCATTTCTTCATTGTCTGCAATGTTTTCAAATTAAATAAGAGGGCCAGAATGGCCCTAAAATCGCTCACCTGACTAATGTAAGATGATTCGAAATTTTGCCAACACTTTTAAAAGGAATATCAATTAAAGTTTAGTTGAAATTGGCCCAATGGTTACTGAGGAGATGTTCAAAGTAAAAAAACTGCCCCGCCCTGCCACGCCCATATTTGGGCGTAAATCAAAATTCTGCAAACACCTTTAGAATAAGGTCACCAAAGGAACATTCATGCCAAGTTTTGTTGAAATTGGCCCAATGATTACTGAGGAGAAGATATTTAAAGATTTCTAAATAAAAAACTGCCCCACCCTGCTTCGCCCATATTTGGGCGTCAATCAAATTTCACAAACAACTTTTGAAAAAGGTTCACTCAAGGAACATTCATGCCAAGTTTGGTTGAAATTGGCCCAATGCTTACTGAGGAGAAGATATTTAAACATTTCTAAATAAAGAAACAGCCACGCCCATATTTGGGCGTCAATCAAATTTCCCAAACACGATTTGAAAAAGGTCACCCAAGGAACATTCATGCCAAGTTTGGTTGAAATTGGCCCAAAGGTTACTGAGGATAGAATGTTTAAAGATTTGTAAGTCAAAAACTGCCACGCCCATATTTGGGCATAAATCAAAATTTCGCAAACAACTTTCAAAAGGGTCACCCAAGGAACATTCATACCAAATTTGGTTGAAATTGGCCAAATGGTTACTGAGGAGAAGATGTTTAAAGATTTCAAAGACAAAAACTGCCAACTCTGCCACGTCCATATTTATGGGTCAATCATATTTCTGGGAATAAGTTTTGAAAAGAGTCACCCAAGGAACATTCATGCCAAGTTTGGTTGAAATTGGCCCAATGGCTACTGAGGAGATAATGTTTAAAGATTACAAAGTCAAAAACTGCCACGCCCTGCCGCGCCCATAATTGGGCATAAATCAAAATTCTGCGAACAATTTTTAAAAAGAGTCACCCAAGGAACATTCATGCCAAATTTGGTTGAAATTGGCCCAATGCTTACTGAGGAGAAGATGTTTAAAGATCTCAAAGTCAAAAACTGCCACGCCCTGCCACGCCCATATTTGGGGGTCAATCAAAAATCCACGAACAACTTTTGAGAAGGGTCACCCAAGGAACATTCATGCCAAGTTTGGTTGAAATTGGCCCAATGGTTACTGAGGAAAAGATGTTTAAAGATTTCAAAGACAAAAACTGCCACGCCCATATTTGGGCATAAATCAAAATTTCGCGAACAACTTTTGAAAAGGGTCATCCAAGGAACATTCATACCAAATTTGGTTGAAATTGGCCCAATGCTTACTGAGGAGAAGATGTTTAAAGATTTCAAAGTCAAAAACTGCCACGCTTATATTTGGGGGTCAATCAAAAATCCACGAACAACTTTTGAGAAGGGTCACCCAAGGAACATTCCTACCAAGTTTGGTTGAATTCCGCCCAGTGGTTACTGAGGAGAAGATGTTTAAAGAATTGTTGACGCCTTCTGACGCACGACGGACAAAAGGTGATACCAAAAGGTCACCTTGAGCACGTTGTGCTCTGGTGAGCTAAAAACCCAAAGGAATTTAAATTTCATCACCTTATATGTTTTGTCTGCAACTTCTTTCAAATTAGACTAGTCTCAATTTTCGGTTTCCAGACAGCAGGTATAGAGTGGTCCTTATTAGAAGAGGTTGCACACAAATCAAAGTTGGTAATCTTAATCTTAGTAGTAGAAAGTTAAAATTTCTGAATTTCTCAAGCTGTTTTCTTGAGGGTTGAATAAAAGTAGCATTTTGTAGAAATTAGCTAAATTCGAACAGAAGAAAGGCCACATTTTATATAAATAATTGATATTAATAAGTAATAATAGATACTTTGTAAAGTGAACAGATACCATTTTGTACACTATGTGTAATTAATTTTCAGTCTATCCTGTTTGAGAGACCATTTAGCCCATTCCCACATGTGAAAATTTTAAACCATTCCAAATTAAAAGGAGTTGCAGTCGACAAATCAAAATTGATGAAATTTTCGAATTTTCAACTTTTTTGTTAGAAAATATTGTGGCAATGAAAAATTGCTTGTTACAAGCAATTTCTTCATTTTCTACAATGTTTTCCCCAATTGTTTTGCTTGAGAGGCGTCCAAAAGCGTCACTGTGTGGGAATGGGTTAAGAGACCATAATCGAAATCCAAAGGCTTAATAGAAAAGAAGGCATTTCACTAACAGTTAAAAACACAACTTAACCCTATGTTGGTGGGACTCATTAGAATTCTGTAAGATATGTATGCAAACATTTGATTGATTGAATGGGGTTTAACGCCACTTTTAAAAGTATTTCAGTCATATTGTGGCTGCTGGAGCACCTAACAATGGATTCCTGGTATTTCTCACACCAGTACTACCACTACATCCTTTCCTAATCTCCAGCTGCTATCCTTCTTAGGTTTACAGTTATCCACCCACTGTTGAGAGACAAATATTGGAAAGGATATGTGCCGCCACTGGGGATGGAAGCCATGACATCCTGTGATTGAAAATTGGGAGTCAAATCCCTCACATCTGTCGCAAAAAAGTGTATCAAGCAACCATTCTTTTGAGTGACCACTTTTTCGGTTGTCCCTTGAGTGGTCCCTTAACCAATTATCAGATGGCAAAATTTTAGACTTTACCAAATTGAGAGGAGTTGCAGACGACAATTTAAAGCTTTTGAAATTTTGGATTCTTTTAACTTTTGGGTAGAAAACATTGTGGATAATGAAGGAATTGCTTGTAACAAGCAATTTCTACATTTTCCACAGTGTTTTCCAAAGTCTTCTAAAATGTTGAAATGGATTTTTACAAGATTAACAGTACATCCAATGCCTCTGATGCATCTAACCATGTTTTCCTCTTACTTTTTACAACAGAATAACCTCGATAGATGAGAGACAAATGACATGTGTTTTTTGATACATCTTAATGAATGCTGGCTAAGGAAAACACTGTCTGAAAAGGAGAAACAGCTGGAAACAAGCAATTTCTCCCCTTTTGACAAAGTTTTCTACCATATGTGGAGAATATTTTTCATATTACTTGTTCCCTGCATGATCATCTTCATATTTGGACCAGTCTAATATTTCATGTTGTTGTGTAGTAATGAGTTGACAAATTTTATCAATAAACTCACACACAATTAACTCATTCCTAAAAATCATACTTTTTTAATATCCCTCAACAGAAAATGAAAAATCCCTATTTACAAGCAACTTCTTCATTTTGTACAAAGACATAGAATTTTAAGATTTCATCAACTAAAGCTTGTAAGATGCAACTTTTTTGAATTTTGACAAGTCTAAAATTTTGTTGTTTAGTAATAGGCTCAACTACTTACAATGACATCAAACTTGGCATAAATATCCACAACTTTTCCTTCTTCATCCACAACCGGCAATGCTGATATTCTGTGTTCAACAAACAGATTCAATGCTGTAAATATGGGAGTATCTCTTTTAGCCTGCAATACAGAAAAAAAAGAGATTCAATGCTGTAAATATGGGAGTATCTCTTTTGGCCTGAAAAACAGAATGAAGAGATTCAATGCTGTAAATATGGATGTATCTCTTTTGGCACGCAATACAGAATGAAGAGCTTCCATGCTGTAAATATGGGTGTATCTCTTTTAGCCTGCAAACAGATTCAAAGCAATGTTTTTATTATCCACAATATATTCTACCAAGTGAATGAAAGAATTTAAAATTACATCAACTTGAAATTGTTGTCTGCAGCTGTTGCTGTCTTTCAATTTGGACCAGTCATTTTCAATAGATTTTAATTTTTTTAGCTATCTTTACAGGGGACCACCTAGGGAAAATTTCTGCCAAGTTTGATTGAAATTGGCCAAGTGGTTTGGGATATGTTGTTTACAGAAATTGTTGACCGACAACAGACAATGGACACAGACAGTCGCCGGATAAAGGGTGATCATAATAGCTCACATGTACACTTCGTGCTTAGGCAAGCTTAAGAGTGCTTGTTGCTAGCATATTTTTCATTTTCCACTGTTTTCCAAAATCCTTTTATCGAGTGATGTCAAAAAGAGTCATTGAGTGGGAATGAGTTAAGCAAAATTTTACTAAAAATCATTTTAAAAATCACCAATGAAAATTTAACTGTTAAAATAATCTGCATCTAAATTTCTCTTGAGACAGAACAGAAATCTAATTAACATTTAAGCATTGTCACTTAGATGTCAGTTACCTTGGAGAAAATCTCTTCAGAAGTAACAAGTCATTTAGAAGAAACAAAAATGGTTGTTCAAGGACAACTTGTGTTGAGGTCGCAAACATGTCACTTTAGCTGTGAACGGGAACTACTTAACCACACAAACTAGCATGTACACAAAAAATGTTCTCCTTTCCTCACAATGTTTTCTTTAACATATTGCTGTTATTTGGGAATTTAACCCCTTCCCACACAATTCCTCTTTTTTTCACCCCTAACGAAAAAAGCTTTGGAAAACATTGTAGAAAATGAAGAAATTGCTTGTTACATTCAGACTTTTACCATTATTTCCTAGATCTATTATGTAAGGGATGGTACATCTAATCATGAATGCCTAACTGTCTACTTATCACTGAAGTCAAAACTAGAACATAATCACAAGCTAATACACAATCTGATTGAAGCCTAAACATGCATTTCTACAGAGCATTTTCTTTTATTTTTCTTTTGGAGGGGGGGTATTAAAGAAAAATTCATAAATCTTACTGTGATCACATTATCAAAGGTTCCAATTTTCAACTCTCTAATGCTTTCATTCATACAGCTAGGCTTTGGTAATTCATTGATCTGAAAGAACGGAATTTGATAATTAATAACATATATAACTTTGAAACAAAGTAACAGACAAAAATCAAGCACAAACCCTGTGTCATTTCTCTTCAAGATGTTTAACCCATTACTAAAAAGCTTTATTTTAGACTAGACCTAATGGTAAGGAGTTTCAGATGACAAAAGTTTATGAAATTTTAGATTTTTTAAAAATTTTCTGGATAGAAAACACTGAGGAAAATGAAGTAATTGCTTGTAAGCAATTTCTTCATTTTATACAATGATTTCCAAATTATTTTTCCTGAATGGCATGAAATATCATTGTTGTGTGGAAATGGGTCAAGTGAGTACCAATAACATTGGGTTGAGTACCATTAACATAGGGTTTCACTGAGGAACTATTATTTAAGACTGGTTTTACACCCTCTAGGAATTTACTCCAATGTTTTATTGGCAGAATTTTATGCATAAAGAAGGACTATACACTTTATATGTGCCTATATTCTATTGGTTTACTTTAATGTCAATTTCTTCATTGTAAATTTCATGTGTGTACATATCATATTGTCAATCAAAGTATCTTTTTTTTTACTGTAATTTTTTTTAAATGTATACATAATTGTAGGCTTCTATTGAAAAGTCAATTTTGTACAAAGAACAACTGATAGTAAATGCAGATGTAAAATCTAAGTGTATTTTGTGGGTAGAAAACAATGTGATTAAAGGAGAAATTGCTTTTTCCAATGTTTTCTTTTATATAATCTCACAGAATACAATGTATTTATTATACAAGAGGAAAGAATTTTCTACAGATCTCATATCAACTCACAATCTGTAAATATCCAAAACACATTCCTTTTTCTTGCTGTATTATCTTAACCCTTGCTGTGCTGAACACAGAATATCCCTGTTTTGGCAGGAGTTATAGGCAAAAGATCAGCCTGTAAATAAGTGCAGCCTGGTCTTGGTCTAACACTCCTGTTTTTCACCTTTAAGCCATAAATGTTAAGATAATCAATTTTCAAAGGAAATATAGACCCACTATAAGTCACTTTCAAGTGCTGTCAGTCTTTTGCTTTTAAAGCAATTCTGTAGAGGATTTTAATACAGCATGACAAATGTTAACATTGAAATAGAAAAAATCTCAACAGGCTGCACATCTGTGCAGGCTGATTTTAGTCTATACACCTGCAACAGCTATTTTCAAAACAAGATTATACTGTGATCAGGATGACAATGGTTAAAGCTCTCTCAACTCTTTGAATTTGGATCAGTTGTAATTTTTATTGTTTGGTAAGGTTTAACACAGTATGTGGAGGTTAACAATAAAGCATGATCAACTCACATATAAGTAAAGAAAGCGTAGAATCCTTTTGTGAGTGAGAATGTAGATGGCGTTGCCAGTTATCTTGTCGATCACAGGTAGACGGTGTACGTGGTTGTGTATAAGCGTACGGATTGCCTCGAATAAACTTGCATCTGGATCAATACAGACAAATGGTCGCTGTCTGTCCTTCAGAACGTCTGAAAATAGAACAAGGAAAAGCTTTATCTACTACCACATGATCTGGCCTTTTTCACCCTACAGGAATCATTGAGAAAACCTTGTGAAAAAAGGAGAAATTACCTTTTTCAAGCAATTTTTCATTTTCTAAGGATGTTTTCTACCACAAATGACTTATTCTATTTAATAGCACTTGAAATGTCACCTGCAGCTTAATTCAGATTGGAATATTCCAAAATTTTGTTGTCTGTAAGTGGGTTAAATATGGTTTACCTAGGGTTGAAGGGATGTATTAATATTTCTTTCATATCACAGATTTTAATTATGTGGTGTCCGTGGTTGCGAGGTAGAGCGTCGGCTTCCCGATCACGAGGTCCCGAGTTCTATTCCCGGTAGCAGCTACTGATCTCGGTTCTTTGGTTTGGACCACACTCAAAGAAGTTGCAGTCAACAATTTATACCTGATCAAATTTTCAAAATCTTTTTCTTTTCAGGTAGAAAATATTGTGGGTAAACAGGAAATTGCTTATATCAAGCAATTTCTTCATTTTCCACACTGTTTTCTTAAGCTGTATTTCTTTAAGAGTGTAAACTAGAGGTGCTTGAGCACCTGTATCGCTCCACAAGCCTGAGTGTACTGATTGATATGCAAATGGAGGTTTCAGGAATTCAACATAAACCGAATAATATTCACCATGTGTGGCAAATAAATCTCGTCAATGAAATCTTCTAATATATCAAACATTATATTGTTTTACAAGTCGAATCATTTACTGAATTAGATGAAAAAGGTATTAGCAATTTTTAAAAAAAAAATCCCTGCATACCATATATATTTTGACATAAGTCTTGACTAATAAAAGCTATATTATCCAACGATGTAAATCCATCCACTAGTTCCTGAGAAGGAAGAATGTAAAAAACTTTGGCCATATATGAAAATTAGCACTGCAAATTAATTCATGCTTTTCATAGAATTAATTTTTTTGAAGGAATCTGATAAAGGGTCAACTGAGGATCATACCTTTGAAATTTGGTTGAAATCTATTTGCTGGTTTCTGAGAAGATGGTTTTAAAAGCTTTCACAATATATGGAAATTAGCCTCACCCATTTAAGTCATGTTCATCATCCAATCAAATTTCTTTGAAGGAATCTGATAAAGGGTCAGCTGCAGATCATTCCTGTGAAATTGATTGAAGTTCATAGACTGCTTCCTGAGAAGATTTTCAAAGCTTTCACTATGTATGGAATAAGCCCTGCCTATAAAGCCATGTTTTTTCAACAGCTCAAAATTCTTTGAAAGAATCTGATATAGGGTCATCTGCGGATCATCCCTGTGAAATATGGTTGAAATTCATCCTCGGGTTTCTGAGAAGAAGATTTTCAAAGCTTTTGCCATATTTGTCCATCAAAGCCATGTTTTTCATCTTATCAAAATTCTTTGAAGGAATCTGATAAAAGGTCACCCAAGGGTTATTTCTGTGAAATCCGGTTTAAATCTGTTTCTGAGGAAAATAATTACAAAGAAAAAGTTTACAGACGGACACACAGACACCACAGCATGACAAAAATTACCACATTTACCTTTTACAAGTAAATAATTCAGGATAAACAGCATTATCTTAATGCTCACCTCATTTTTTTTTTAATTATAACCATTTTCTCATACAGGATTTATTTCTTTTAACATTGTGGAAAATGGAGAATGTACTTATGAAAAGCAATTTCTCCTTTGTCAACCCTATCAGTGGCTTATATCTAATTCACAAATTACTCTCTTAATTGTCTGCAAAACTTTTAAATTCAAAATATCCAAAAATACCATCATCTGGTATGAGCTAAAGAATTAATTTGCAATCTTTACATCTTGAAGGTTTTAAAATGTAAATTTCACAACATTAATTGTTGCTCAAGATTTGATACATATCAATTTCCCAAAATAAGCTGATTATTATTCATGCATTTTCTCTTAGCCCATTCCCACACAATTCTCCATAAAAAAGCTTCAAAAACTATGCGAAAAATGAAGAAATTGCTTGTTACAAGCAATTTCTTCATTTTCCACAATGTTTTCTAGGTGGAAAGATTAAGAATTTTGAAATTTTATTAGCTTGAAATTGTTGTCTGCACCTTCTTTCAAATTGGAGCAGTCTAAAATTTTGTTGTCTGGTAATCAGTTAACATTGGGACTGCATAAATAATTTGGATTATCCATCCCTAAACTCTCAAAATCTATTTTCCAGGGGATCAGTTTGCAAGAAATGGCTGACCAAAATAGAAGATCAATGGTCTTGATTTATTATATGGGGCTAAACGCCACTTTCAACGGTATTTCATTTATATTGCAGCAGCTGGTGCTCCTAGCCATGGCAATCTGTCTATTCTCCCAACAAAAAACCAAGCCAGCAGCAGCTCATCCTACTTGAGACACTACTTATCAAACAAAGATTTTTGTCAAATGTCTAATGTTGTGCAAACCAAGGTTCAAACTCAAAACCTCAGAATTGAAAGCAAAACCTATTACTGGCTAAACTAACAATGCTCAGCACCAATGTTCTGGATAGAAGCACAAACTTGATAATATTATCCCTTTCCCGTACAACAAAATTTCAGACAGCTCCAGTTTGGAAGAGGCTGCTGACGACAAATCAAACTGCATTTGAATTGTAAAATAACCACTGTAAAGGGTAGAAAACATTGTAGGGAAAGAAGAAATTGCTTGTTACAAGCAATTTCTTCTTTTCCTGCAATGTATTCCCCAATACAAAACCTATGAGTCGTGAAAACAAGTGATTGTACGGGAAAGGGTTAAATGACTTTGATCAATAATCAAATACTTTCATTCCAAACCAAAAAGTAGAAATTGATTACTATTGCTTATGTCCCTTTAACCCATTCCCACACAGTGACTCAATTGGATGCCCCTCAAGAAAAAATGATTGGGGAAAAACATTTTGTAGAATGAAGAAATTGCTTGTGACAAGCAATTTCTTCATGTTATACAATGTTTTCTACCCAGAAAGATGAAAAAGTCTAAAATTTCATCAACTTTAAATTACTGTCTGCAACTCAATTGAATTTGGACCAGTCAAAAAGTTTGTTGTTTGGTAATGGGTTAATGACTTGGTATAAATTTGGCAGCTGTGTAGATCACGCACTTATTCTTATCTTTTAGCAATACCACAAGCAAATCTAAAGATAGCTAGGGTTTTCATATCAAAATGTTAAATTATCTATACATCAAATCATACGCTGTGGGTGCTAATTTGACTTATCTTGCCAAGACTATTCCAATGAGTGCCCGCAACATAGGTCTTGTATGAGAAATAACAGTTTTAGATTATAATTTCTCCACTTTGTAATACCTTGCCAAAAGACACACCCATTGTGACAGTTGTTCTGTTTGCCAATTCCCACAGAATGACGCCTTTTGCCACCCCTTTTGACACAAAAACAATTTGGAAAACATTGTGTCAAATAAAGAGATTGCTTGTTGCAAGTAATTTCTTCTATTTTCACAATGATTTCTACATGAAAGGTGAAGAAATCTACAATTTCATGAACATTAAAATTTGCTTTGCATTTTCTGTCAATTAGGACCAGTCTTAACCCATTCCAACACAGCAAAATTTTAGACTGGTCAAAATTGAGAGAAGCTGCAGGCGACAATTTCAAATTGATGGATTTTTGAATTTTTTCGTCTTTTTGGATAGAAAGCATTGTGGATAATGAAGAAATTGCTTGATACAAGCAATTTCTTCATTTTCCACAATGTTTTCCATAGTTTTTTTTCTTGAGGGGTGTAAAAAGGAGGGATTGAGTTGGAATGGGTTAACCCTTGTCATTATGTATAAATCACCTTACTAATTTGCTGTTAAATCAAAGGGCTGAAAGCATTGATAGAACTTGATGTTCAAAATTCACATATTTCTTTTAGAAATCAATTTCATAAACAACTCTGGCAGGAAAAGTACAAGCAGGGGTGTAGACTAAGATCAGACTGCAAAAAAACGTAATATTCCGGGCTCAGCATGACTAGGGTTAAATTATGTTGTCTGGGTTAAAATTGTATGAATAATTAATGACACAAAGGTCATTTAACTCACCACAGACAAGAGAAGAAATATTGTTGGGAAATATTGTAGGAAGAGAAATATATGCTTCTAACATTTTTTTTACCTAAGAATACTTCTATCTGGCCATTTTTTTTTACTAATTTGGCTACCCTTCTGTTGTGTACAACTTCTTCCGATTTGTACCAGATTTTGTGATTCCATGATTAACAACAGACAGAAAATAGTGCAGACACGATTTCAAACATTAGCACCTGTCTAAAAACTGTTGGTGTCGGGTAAAGGTTAAATTGGAAATAGGGAGAACTTTCGAGAGCTAAGATATAAGATTGGTACTACTGGACTTTTTAACCCTTGTCATGCTGAACCCAGAGTATTCCGGTATTGGCAGGAGGTGTAGACCAAGATCAGCCTGCACATAAGTTCAGTCTGATCTTAGTGTACACTCCTGCTTGTACTTTTCTTACCAGAGTTGTTTATGAAATTGATTTTTCAAAGATTTTTTAACTACAAGTTCTATCAGTGCTTTCAGCCCTTTGATTTTACAGCAATTCAGTAATGTAATTTTTACAGCATGACAAGGGTTAACATGTTTTAATCCATTACCCGATGATAACATTTTAGACTGATCAAAATTGATATGTTGCAGATGACAATTTCAAATTGATGATATTTCAAAAAATTCATATGACCATTTGGGTAGCAAATATTGTAGAAAATTTATTGAAAGCAAATTCTTGATTTTTCCAAAAATGTTTTCCAAAGTTTATATGCTTAGGGATGCCAAAAAGCTTGTGTGAAAATGGGTTTCACATTTTCCTTTGATAGATATATTCAAACCGTTTTCTATACTAATATCATTTTTTATGATATAATTCAATTTGTAAAGCATTGTGGTAAAAAGAGAAACTCCTTCTCTAAAAACACTTTTTGCTTTATGTGAAACATTATTCTCAGATTGTATTCACTCTGCAACTTCTTTCAATTAAAAGACAAGTCTGAAATTTGTTGGCTTCTAATGGTGTCTTAACCCATTCCCACATGACAAAATTTTAGACTGGTCCAAATCAAAAGGAGTTGCAGACGACAATTTAAAGTTTAAGAAAATTTAGAATTTTTCAACTTTCTGGATTGAAAATATTGTGTAAAATGAAGAAATTGCTTGTTACAAGCAATTCCTTTCATTTTTACACAATGTTTTCGAAATTTTTTCTTGGGGGTGTCCTAAAGCGTCACCGTGTGGGAATCGGTTAAGAATTCAGGTGACAAAATGTTACCTACCTCGCCATTTAGCAATGTTGTGTTCTTCAAGTTCATCCATCTTTTCCTGAAATGGTGAAATAAATAAATAATAATTCGCCTCGAAGACTACAGATTTGACATTTCATTTAAGAGATGAAGAGAATATTTTTTGTTTTCATGGAGGTAT
The DNA here is from genome assembly GCA_946902895.1 of Fragum fragum. NCBI lineage: Eukaryota > Metazoa > Mollusca > Bivalvia > Cardiida > Cardiidae > Fragum > Fragum fragum. The sequence continues at coordinate 8,834,292 of OX336377.1, forward strand.
GAACCGAAAAACCTAATCACACTGTATGAATACGCGAAGCGGATTCATACATTGTGTGATTAGGTTTTTCGGTTCATACCTCCATGAAAACAAAAAATATTCTCTTCATTTCTTATAATTTAATAGCATCGAGCGAAAAAACGAAAGCTTTACAAATTTTGATACCTTTTTGTATGGGACTATTTTGTGCGGAAGCATACAAAATTGCTGCGTGCTCAAAATTTTGTTCATGGAGTTATGAATAATTTTTTTCGACCAATCAGAACGCTCGTTTTTGATAGACGAAACTAGAAATTAAATTATAAAGTAATATACATTGTATCGATGTATATACAATTTCAGCATTTTTCAGCTCCTTCTTTTACATAATTATCATAACACTCATATTCTATTTATCCATGATTCTTTAACACTTTCCTGCTCCTTATAATTTGTAGACTCATCTAAATTCAAAGGTTTTGCAGATGACAAATTAAAGAAAAACTTATTTGAAAAATTATCATTCAGTAGGGTAGAAAATATTGTGGGAAAAAGAAGAAATTGCTTGTTACAAGCAATTTCTTCTTTTTCTACAATATTTCCTCAATTATAAATTCACTGGGACGTAAAAACCAGGGATTAAACAGGAAAGGGTTAAACTATTTATAGATTGGAGCCAGAAATGTGTCACAGACATGGAGGCCCCTGCATACCTATTATTGCTTGTCAAATGACCTTCAGTTGTGACCTTGAACTTGGGAATATCCAATAAAACCTTACACATGACACTTAAGTTCTCTTCAAGGGGAACAACTATTCAAAGTTAATTTAAAGTCCATCTATTAAACCATTCCCATACAACAAAACATTAGACTGGTCCAAATTAAAAGAAGCTGCAGACGTCAATTTCAAGTTGATTGAATATCAATTTTATCGTCTTTCTGGATTGAAAACGTTGTGGATAATGCAACTAGAAGCCCTTGAGCACCTGCATTGCTCCACAGGCTTGATAGTATTGATTAAGCAAATGGTGTTTTCATAAATTCAATATATACAAAATCATATTCACCATGTGTGTAAAATAAATCTTGTTAATGAAATCTTATAATGTTTCAAAGGTTTCATTATTTTACAAAAGTTAACTCATTTACTGAGTCATATGAATTTTTTTTTTGAAAAAAAAATCAATGTTTACCATGAATGGACAAAAGCCAAAACCATAAAAGCTATGTTTTCACACAATCAAAATTAATTGATGGGATCTGAAAAAGAGTCACCAAAGAATCTGAGAAGATTTTTAAAGGAAAAGTTTACAGACAGCTGGACAGATGGACGCCCACATGATGGACACCACGTCATGACAATAGCCCTCTAACTTTCAGCCAGTTGAGCTAAAAACTAGAATATCATAACCTGAAATTGTGTTTTTTTCAGTTTGAACCAGTCAAAAATTTTGCTGTCTGGAAATGGTTTAACCCTTTCCTGGATAAACCCTGGTTTTTACGTCACTGTGATTTTATACTTGAAAAACATGGTGGAAAAAGCAGAAATTGCTTATAATAAGCAATTTCTCCTTTTCCCACAATGTTTTCTACCACATAGGATGGTTTTATTTGGAATTGCATCCAATTTTCATTGTCGTCTGCATCCTCTTTCAATTTGGACCAGTCTAAAATTTCAAAAACCAGGAAAGGGTTAAATTGAATACTATCCATTTATCTAGCCCAAATCTAAAATCATTAAAAAACATACAACTTACCAGTGGGGATTTATAATATCTGTGTAAGATCAAGATGAAATCTGTTATAGTCAGCATACCTACAAATAGACAGAAAAATACTTTATTAATTACCTACTAATTTCCACATTACATATGTTCATTACGAACAGACAAAACTCAAATGACAGAAAACTAGAGTGTAAACAAAGAAATTGTCATTAAGGCTCCTTTTCCTGTGTTTCAAATAGAACCTTCCAATATTCAATAGGGTTCATCCTTACAACTTGACAATTATTCTGGCCAATTGTCAAGAAGATCAAGTCAAAATTGTGGCCTTTAGAGTTCTCTACACTTCAATTATTGATGCTGCACAATGGACGACAGACTTTCAATTATCACAAAAGCTTACCATGAGCACATTGTGCCCAGATGAGTTGAAAATTGGTTTCAGAAATGTACTGAACTGATCATAACAGTGAAAGGACATACTTTTTGTGGTAAAATGACCTCACACTTAAAATTAGAGGCCGTTGAGCGCCTGTATCGCTCAACAGGCATGAATGTACTGATTAAGCAAATTTTTGCATGAATTCAAAATAAACTGAATATAATGAAAATAAATCCAAGTTATTGAAATCGTTGAAATAGTTCTAGAGAACAATTTCAAATTTTCATTGTTTTTTACAAAAGTCAAGTTATGTAAATTCATTATGTAAAATTTTCACTGTATACCATATATGAACATAACCCACCACCATAATATCAGGAAAAAGATTGACAATTTTAACCTAGGGGTCCACACTTTCAAAATTCAACATTTAAAATTAGGAGTATGGGCATTTTTCCCAAAAATCTAGGGACCAGGCAAAAATCTAGGGGCCATGGGCGACTGGGACCCTGTTAGTCTTTTTCCCTGGTAATTGGCATGTTTTTCAACCAATCAAAATTATGTGAAGGAATCAAACAAATAGTTATCTTAGAATCAATTCTGTGAAATCTTGTTGAAATCCATCAACATGTTTCTGAGAAATTTACAAATTTTTCAGTATATACCATATATGGTAATTAGCCCTGACCATTAAAGCCATATTTTCCATCCAATTAAAATTCTTTTATGTAATCTAATAAAACTTCAGCCAGGGATCAATCTGGTCAGATTTGGTTGAGATTCATTCATTGCTTTCTGAGAAGAAGAAATTCAAAGCTTTTACCATATATGGAAATTAGCCCCGCAAATTAAAGCCACATTTTTCATCCAATCAAAATAATTTGAGGCAATTCAATAAATGTTCAACCAAAGATCATTTCTATGAAATTTTGTTGAAATCCATCCATTGGTATCTTGGAAAAAGATTTTCCAACGCTTTTTCCATATATGGAAATGAGCCCACCCTTTAAAGCCATGTTTTTCATCCAATCAAAATTCTTTGAAGGAATCTGATAAAGGGTCACCCAATGATCGTTCCTGTAAAATTCAGTTGAAATCCCTCAATTAGTTTATGAGAAGAAGATCTATTAAGATTTCTTCATATATGGAAGTTAGCCCCATGCATAAAAGCCATGTTTTTCATCTAATCAAAACAATTTGAAGGAATCTGATAGAGGGTCAGATCATTTCTGTGAAATTTGGTTGAAATCCATCAACTGGTTTATGAGAAGAAGATTTTCAAAGCTTTTATCATATATGGAAATTAACCCGCCCATGGAAGCCATGTTTTTTCATCTAATCAAAATTCTTTGAAGGAATTGGAGAGAGGGTCACTCTAAGATCATTTCTGTGACTTCATTTTACACAATGTATTCCCAATTGTTTTTCTGGAAGGTGGTCCAAAAGTGTCATTGTGTGGAATTGGCTTAACTTTGTTTTGAGCAATCTTTCAGCTATATGACAGAAGAGTTCATTTGTTTATTTGCTTCCTAGGTTATCTCCAGTACTTTGCTGGTACTCTGACCCATTGCATGGCCTGGACTTATCCCATTCCCACACATTTACACTTTTTGATCCCCCTCAAGAGAAATAATTGGGAACACATTGTGGATAATGAAGAAATTGCTTGTAACAAGCAATTTCTTCATGATCAACAATATTTTCTACCCCAAAAGACAAATATTTAAGATTTCATCCACTTAAAATTGTTGTCTGCAATTTCTTTCTATTTGGGCAAATCTAAAATTTTCTAGTGTGAATATAAACCTGTTTCCCTAGGCATGCAGGACCCCTCCTCCCCTTTAGGCAGTGCAAATAAAAGATTTTCACCAATTTATCTAGATTCCCAAAAAGTGTGTGCATGTGTGGGTTGTCTTAATTTTCAAAAGTTATTTTAGAGATAGAAATTGTAATTTCTTAGTAAAGTGTTGAAGTGAAATTGAGCTGTCAGAATATGCGTCTAGTTTTGACTAGAGCTCAGGTGGTATTTTCTAGGATTAATGTTTTAGTTCGCACGCCATGACTTTTACAAAGGCAGGTTATTACAACAGTCCCACTGAAATGTTTAATTGCAGATGGTTTTTTGGCTATATTTACTGGGTTTATGTGACAGGCAGAAAATCTTTGTGCTTGCCTGTTTAAACATTTTTTTTTACATTGACCTAAGTTCAAAGAAGATGCAAACAATCATTTGATGAAATTTCAAATTTCTTGGTCTTGTGGGTTAAACTAGAGGCATCCAAGGCTCATTGTGCCTCCTTTATTTCAGAGAAAATTATTTCTAAGGAATGCCGATGTGTACATGAGAAGATAATGTTTACCCCTTGTCATGATCAAAATAACCAGTGTACAAAACTACATTAAAATAAATTGCTTAATGCACTGAAATGTCCTAATTGTTGGTGAACATTTCTTCTTTTTAACTAATATCTTGGAAAACATGGCTTAAATTTTCAACCAGGTGGAGAAGACTAAGATCAGACTGGACATATGTGCAGACTGCATCTTAGTCTATACTGTCTACCAAGACAAGAATATTCCAGGTTCAGCGAGACAAGAATTAAAACAGACTAAACTACATAGATCAACCATCATACAGGGACTGGAGCTTGTCAAAAGTTTCTCTATTAGCTTGCATAAATGAATTAACAAGATGGATAAGCCCTCCAAAACTGAAATTTATGGTAACATTTTGACAAAGATTCCATCAATATTCAGTTCCTCGAAGAATTCTCTACCAACCTAATTCCAGATCCTGGTTTCAAAAAGAAAATTTTTAAACCCTTTTTTATTTCAAATATAAAAGGCCAAGGCTAACTTAACCCATTCCCACATGACAAAATTTTAGACTGGTCCATACTTAAAGAAGTTGCAGGTGACAATTTAAAGGTAATGAAATTAAAGTTATTTTCAAATTTCTGGAAAAAAAAATTGTGTAAAATGAAGAAATTGCTTGTGACAAGCAATTTCTTCATTTTACAAGTTTTCTCAATTGTTTTTCTTGGGCGTCCAAAAGCGTCATTGTGTAAGAATGGGCTTATCTTGCTGAACCCAAAGTATTCCTGTTTTTGCAGGAGTAATAGATTATGATAAGCACATAATATATTCAGTTAGATCGTAGTCTGAACCACCTGTTTGTCCCTTTCAGAATCGTTTATGGGAAAATATTTCAAAAGTAATCGTGACCCGTAATGAGGGATTCCAGTGCTTTCAGCTCTTTGATTCTAATGCAATTTTACGAGGGATTTAGTTCAGCATGACTAGGTTTGCACAGTCAGGTGTGTATTTCCATACATTTATCGTTTCTACTGTAGCCCATGCCCATATGAGCAACGCCCCCAGAAGACGGTTAGTTGTTACGGGGGATAGTGCAAGGATACAGGACGGATCTGCTGAGAGCCCCGCCTGGTTCTTTATTGTGCTGGGTGGATAGCAACGTCAAATGGGGCCTCGGTTTAATGTCTCATCCAAAAGACAATTAGTTTGTCAGTTGATATTGTCAGCCCAGGGCTGGAACCCGTGATCTTGAGGTTTGAAGTCAAGTGCTCTACAAACTGAGCTAATCGGGCTGACGCACAGTAAGGGAAGAATTATAATCCTTTTATAGCATATGAGAGAATAATTGAGATCAATCAAATTTTCATTGAGTGAACAACAAATAAGCAATATTTTCACAAAAGGCAGAGCCATGCTTTAACCCATTCCCACACAGTGAAATTTTAGACTTGTCCAAATTTAAAGAAGCTGTAGACAACAATTTAAAGTTCATGAAATTTTAAATTTCTTTGGTTTTTTTTGGATAGAAAACAATAATGAAGAAATTGCTTGATACAAGCAATTTCTTCATTTTCCACAATGTTTTCCAAAGCTTTTTGCCTTCAGGGTGACTAAAAGCGTCACTGAGTAGAAATGGGTTAAATGAAACTTATGCACACACAAAAACCCACTCTAATTAATCTATTTCTTTAATGCAAAATAGACAAAATATGATATGGGGGGGGATTTCTAACTTGACAAAGTTTGTGAATAAATATCAAGTCAGTTGACCCGAAATTGAGGCTTCTAAGACAACCTAGTTTTTGCTCCACTTAACCTGAATTTGACCATGGTTAAAAATATTTTGAAAATAGACACTCTGACCAAAATATTGAGCCAAAAATGGGGCATTTAAAGTGCACATGAGGTATTACTATTTTTTGACCATGCGACCCAAATTCAACTTGGCCGAGATATCATGCAGACTAACATTCTGACCAAATATCAAATGGATTGAGCCAAAAATGGACCTTCTAGAGTGCACACAAGGTATTTCTAAAGTATGACCTAGCAACCTAGCTTTTGACCCCATGTGACCCAAATTCGAGCAGGGCCGAGATAATGGAAACAAACAATCTGACCTAATGTCATTTTATTTAAGCCTGATATATGGCCTATAGAGTGCACACAACGTTTTTATTAAGAATGACCTAGTGAACTAGTTTTATACCCCACCTGACCCAATATTAAAATTGTATGAGATTTCATAGATACAAACATTCTGACCAAATTTCAAGGCATTTGAGCTAAAATTGTGGCCTCTAGAGTGCACATGCTGGACATTGGACACAGCTAGATCACAAAATCTCACCTTGACCACTTTGCGGTCAGGCGAGCTAAAAAGTAATTTCTACCCTTTCCCACAATGCTTTCTACCAACAATTTTTTCTTAAAGGTTGAAACTGTCTTATAAAACATCTTTGAATTTGGACAAGATTAAAATGTTGTTGTGTAGGTGCAGGTACCAGGTCTGGATGAAAACTCTACAAGGAAATAAAAGAACTGACATTCAGAAACATCTCTCTATGAAATAGTTCTCTGGAAGTGAATTTTGCCATAAAGAAAAAGTTTAGGTGTGTAACTTCTTTTTAATCCATTATTATGCACCTGAGGTCTACAATACAAGAACTGGCAGACAGATCAAATGTCATTATTTCCTGCAGAGACAATCGAACTTCTTTGTGAAATTAGAAGAATATTGAAAACTGTATTTGAGGTAACATTTAACCTTGGACCAAAAGAAACAACACTTGTTTATCCACTGTTTCACACTACTCTTAGGGATTCCCACTGAATCCCACATTTATAATGATTGATTGATTGAGTGGTGTATAATGCCACTTTAAACAGTATTCCAGTCATATTGCAGCAGCTGGAGCACCTAACAATGGATTCCTGGCATGTCTCACACAAGTACTACCACTACATTCTTTCCTAGCCTCCAGCTGCTATCCCACTAAGGTTTACGATTATCCACCCATTGGTGAGAGACAAATGTTGGAAAGAATATGTGCCGCTGCTGGGGATCAAACCTATGACAGCCCATGATTGATTGATTGATTGAATGAATGGGGTTTTAATGCCGCTTTTAACAGTATTTCAGTCATATCCCGGCAGCTGGAGCACCTAACAATGGATTCCTGGTATTTCTCACACTACAGTACTACCACTACATCCTTTCCTAGCCTCTAGCTGCTATCTCACTTAGGTTTACAATTATCAACCCATTGGTGAGAGACAAATGTCGGAAAAAATATGTGGCCCTGTCGGGGAACGAACCTATGACCTCCCATGATTGAAGATTAGGAGTCTGACACAAACCAACTGCGCTATGATGGCAGCTACACTTTTTTAACGAACCCCTAGATAGGTGTTCAGAAAAAAATGTGATAAAAACAAAGAAACTGCTTGTTACAAGCCATTTCAACATTTCCTAAATTGGTTAGAGATATTAACAGATATTAGCAGGAGCACTACCTATAGGTAACTGTCATTCATTTGTTGGGTGCTGGATTGTGAATAAAAAATCTTAATTTGAACAAGATAGCCTTGTGACCTACTTTTTGAACATGATTAACTGAATATTTCTAATTTGACCAAGACATTATAAAGATAAACATTCTAACATAATATCAAAACATTCGAGGCAAAAATATGCCCTCTAGAAAGCACACAAGGTATTTCTAAGATTTGACCTTGTGAACATGTTTTTGAACCCACATGACAAAGAAGAAATCTGTGGATCAAAACTCACTGAGTATACCCCAGCTTGCTCTACCATAACTACAGTGAAAATAGAATCCATTCTCAATGGATTATATTCAGTGAGCACCAAGAAGGACACCTAGCTGCATTTCCACATCCAGCCTTGATACCACCATATCATCGAAAAATAAACTATTGGCTGAAAATAATCTAAGTAAGAAAAGACAAAGTAGATAACACGCAAATCTAAATATGGTAAGTGCCATGGACACCTCTAGTTGAGCATGCATATAAAGTTGAAGTCAATACTTTAATAGTAGCTGAGAAAAATGTGATGAAAATATACCACAATACCAGGCAATGTCCAACAATAAATAAGTTGTAAACAGGAAGTAGATAACTTGCGAACATATTAAATTCAATAAACGCCATGTAAGACCCTAGCTGAACCTCCACACTAAGTTGACCAAAAATTAAGTCATTTAAAGCAAAATTATGCAATCTAGATTGCACATAAGTTTTTCCTAAGATTTGACTAACTGATAAAGTTTTTTAACCAAATTGACCCAATATGGAATTTGACAGAGATATTATGTAGACAAATATACTGACCAAATGTCAAAATATGACCCCTAGAGTGCTTTCAAACACGGTTTTCTTTAAGATTAGACCTAGTGACCGAATTGTTACCCAACTGACCTAAAATCAAACTTTCTTGGGATTTCATGGAGACAAACATTCTGACCAAAAATTAAGACATTTGAGGCAAAAAAGTGACCTCTAGAGTGCAAACAAGGTTTTTCTTACATTTGACCTAGTGACCTAGTTTATGACCCCATTGACCTAATATCAAACTTGTCTGAAGTTTCATGGAGACAAAAATTCTGTTCAAGTTTCAAGACATTTGAGCGGAAAATGTAGCCTCTAGTGTGCACATAAGATGTTGACAGACGTCCAGACACAGGATAATCACAAAAGCACTAATGGAGCATGCTGTGCTCAGATGAGCCAAAAAGGGGCAATTCTCTTAGATTGGTTGTGGTTGTTCTTGACAGTGTTCATACATTTCCAAGTTGCAAATTAATGCCTTCAGCAAATAGTTTGAACATACATTTCCAAGTTGCAAATTAATGCCTTCAGCAAATAGTTTTTAAAGTTTTTGTGTGAGGACAACCACATGGTTGTTACAATACCTTCAAAGCCAAGCTAAAAATTCTTCCAACTTTATACTGTTGTCTGCGTTCTATGTATTTGTATTACTGTTTACCCATTACCAGACACCAAAATATCAGACTGTTCCAATTTGAAAGAAGCTGCAGATTATAATTTTGAATTTCTGAAATATCTTATCTCTGTGTTCTGGGTAGGAAACAAGCAATTTCTTCATTTTCCAAAATATTGAAAAATCTTCGATTTCAGAAAGTTTAAATTGTTGTCTGTAACTTTTTTCAATTTGGATCAATCTAGAATTTTCATGTGTTGTAATGGGTTAAACAAGTTTGAGCATTTGGTGTGTCACATAGTTTTATCCATACCAATGCTTTAAGTCAATTAAGGTAACACCCACCTTCATAATCCTGCTTTAAGCTGTTCCACAGTGGAGCAGCTCTTACTCCGTTGTATACAAGAGCAAAGAATGCCTTCTTCACCTGGAAAAAATGATTTGAGATATGCATACTCTTTTTAGAATAATAATACCTAACTAGAGATGCCTGAGTGCTTGTATTGCTCCACAGGCACTAATTCAGCAAATGGTGTTTACAAAATCTAATTTAAATTGAATAACCTTTGTGATATCTGGCAAATAAATCTAGTCACTGAAATCTTTGAATTAACTCTAGAAGAATTTCAAACTTTTTGTTGTTTTATAAAATGAAGTAAAGTCATATAACATTCATCTACTAAGTCAGCTGAAACGGTATTAAAAGGATTTTTAAAATTTCACTTTATACCCTATATGGACATAAACCAAAAAAGCCATTCCTGTGAAATTTGAATTCTGTTCAGTACTTTCTCAAGAAAAGATTTTTAAAGTATAAATTTATGGTGGACATCACACCATGACTATAGCCTGCTGCCTTTCAGCCAGTCCAGCTTAAAAGTTTAATTCTTATTTCTTTTTTTTTAAGCACTTAACCCATCATCCGAAGAAAAATAAACTGATCTAAATTCAAAGAAGGCACAGATGAAAAAACAAAGTTTTTTTATCTTTTGAACTAAGCATCATTAGAGGTAGAAACAAGAGCATCATCCATAGGTGCCAACACTCAGCTGCAGGTGCTGGTTAGTGCAAAAATTCTAAGTCGTAAAAGGGGCGTAACTCTTAGAAAAATGCTTTAGAGTTATCCCCCTGGATAGTCTAGATAGCTCTTGTGATACTCAATACACATGCCAAATTTCATGATGATATCTTAAATAACAACAAAGATATGGCCAAGGCCAACACAAACGCCTACGCGAACATCACTCAGGTGATGACAATACCTCGGGTTTTCTCCGACAACAGCCGAGCTAAAAATGATTAGAAAAGGAGAAATTGTTTACAAGAGGGCCATGATGGTCCTTAATCGCTGAGTATGATGGTTCATGGCTTTCTGATATAAACAAAAATAGCAAAGCCCTCTGTCTTATCATTTTGGAGAAGATGTTTAAGGATTTTCTCTTTTAATCCTAGGTATATTGATGATCCCACCATATAGCATTAATTTACTGAATATGGTAATGCTTTGAAGTATAGACATTAATACATACCAAATATAAAGCTCTAGGCCTAATAGTTTGGGAGAAGAAGGTTTTCAAAGATATCATTCTTTATTCCTATCTCAAATTAGGGATTGCACAGAAAAGGGCAAACTTTCAGAATACAGTTATTCTTTGCAGTATTTTGGTAGAGGGTCAATGGCTGATGATATGTACCAAATATCAAAGCTCTAGGCCTTATAGTTTGGGAGAAGACGATTTTCAAAGACATCCTTCTTTATTCCTTTGTAAAATCAGGGATCTCACAGAAAAGGGTTAATCTTAAGAGTTCAGTAATTCTTTGAAGTATTTTAGTAGAGGGTCAATAGGTGATGATATGTACCAAGTATTAAAGCTCTAGGCCTTATGGTTTGGAAGAAGAAGTTTTTTACAGACTTTCTTCTTTATTCCTTTGTAAAATCAGGGATTGCACAGAAAAGGGCTAATTTTCAGAATACAGTAATTCTTTGCAGTATTTTGGTAGAGGGTCACTTGTTTATGATCAATACCAAATATCAAAGCTCTAGGCCTTATGGTTTGAGAGAAGAAGGTTTTCAAAGATTTCCTTCTTTATTCCTTTGTAAAATCAGGGATCATGCGGAAAGGATTAATCTTAAGAGTACAGTAATTCTTTGAAGTTTTTTGGTAGATGATCAATAGGTGATGATACATACCCAATATCAAAGCTCTAGGCCTTATGGTTTGTGAGAAGAAGATTTTTAAAGATTTCCTTCTTTATTCCTTTGTAAAATCAGGGATTGCACAGAAAAGGGCTAATTTTTAGAGTTTGATAATTCTTTCAAGTATGTTGGTAGAGGTTGATTAGGTGATGATACATACCAAATATCAAAGCTCTTGACCTTATGGTTTAGGAGCAGAAGACTTTTAAAGATTTCCTTTGTAAAATCAGGGATTGCACAGAAAAGGGTGATTTCTAAGAGTAAGATAATTCTTTGAAGTATTTTGGTAGAGGGTCAATAGGTGATGATATGTACCAAATATCAAAGCTCTGTGGTTATGGTTTAGGAGGAGAAGATTTTTTAATTATTGTTTACGGACGGACAGACGGACCCGGGACACGTTGTGCTCAGGTGAGCTAATAAGCAGTTTGCCTTATCTCACCAAGTTTTCCAAAACCTTTATTCTACAGTGCATAAAAAATATTGGAGTTTGTAGTAATGGATTAAACTTCTAAATTCAGGGACTGTAACATGAAAAATGTGTTTGCAAAGGGAATGATACCCTTTCCAACAACAATAATATTGGGTACTTCAACCAAAGGACTTTAAACAAAGTTTTGTATTTTGTCTGTATGCCAGTTTTGTTTGTTTGAATTGGTTTAGTTCAGCTTTAAAAAAAGCAAGGTTCACTTATTCATGCAATTCCTTGGTATATCCATTACTAGGCTGGAACTCTGAAATGTCTTTTATCAAGGACATAGCCACGTGACCAGTGACAATGCCAGGTTTTGAACCAGCAACCCTAAACATCTCTCCAAATACAAGTCAACCATCATAACTACAAAGCCACCCAGGACCCTGGAATTCCCAGAAGATTTGCCATGCATCCTTGCATTATCCACCATAATAGCTTACCGTCTTCTTTGAATGTCTCTCATTTGAGCAAATGCTACATTAGCAATTATAAATAAGATAAATAAATGAAGACAACACTATATATTACAAATCACATCTCAAATTCCTACTGCAGAAAATAATAAATCAAACATAATGGCCCAGGTTGGGAGGGAAAAAGACCATCCTTCTAATTAAGATGATCTCCGCTGGTAACTTGGCAACCTCTGGATTATCTATCAAAGTAATTTGGCATTTAGACTTATAAATCTTCTAGATTAAACAATTTGTAGAACCTATTATCATTTATTTCTTTTATATCAATGGGCAAGAGAAAACTGGGCACAAAATGAACTACAGAATTCAGACCATACAACTACCAAGGAGAGTATGAGCTAAAGATTGATTGATTGAATGGGGTTTAACACCACTTTTAACAGTATTTCAGTTATATCGCGACGCCTGGAGCACCTAAATATGGATTCCTGGTATTTTCACACCAGTAACACCACTACATCCTTTTCTAATCCTCCAAGTGATCTTCCCATTTAGGCTTAAGATTAACCATTCATTTGTGGGAGACAAATATCTGAAAGAATATTTGCTGTGACTTTGCATTGAACAGGGGACCTCATGAATAAATGAGGGTCTGACATGCTACCACTGAGCTCTTGCTTAGAGTCAGTCTGTATGTTTGCAGTGCATAAAGAAGGTACTGATAAGATTGTGCATATTCACTGGCTAATCCATATCTTTACTGTTCAGTCATGTGGAATGGTTTTATAAGTTTGAATGGGGTTTAACTCCATTTTTAACAGTATTTCCTTCATATTGCAGTATCTGGTGCACCTAAACATGGATTCCTGGTATTTCTCACACCAGTACTATCACTACATCTTTTCCCAGCCTCAATCTGCTCATCTCACTCAGGTTTATACTTATTCCCCATTGGCAGGAGACAAATGTCCGAAAGAATATTTGTCGCAACTGCGGATTGAACCCTTGACCTCATAATTGACAGTTCAAAGCACAATGGAATGAAATGATGAACTCAGGTACATTTATAGTTAGTTATTCTGGGCAATTTGAGAACTTAATGCATTCTTTTGCATGGTTCTCATCACCCATGCCTTAATTCTGTGAAGCTTCTGATATAAAGATAAGAGTATGTATGTTTTTCATGAGAACTAGTGTAAGCCTCCCAACTGAACAACCCAAATGATGAGTTGTTCAACCCAACTAGCTCCTCATTCACTTTAATTATACTACTTATCAATTGCCCACTTAAGTGAGAGACAAAACATTTATGTTGGGATGTTTTTCATCAAATTTCTGATTTAAATAAATACATTGTCTACACTCATCAATCTGCTCTTAACCCATTCCCACTTGACAAAATTTTATACTGGTCCAAATTGAAAGAAGATGCAGACGACAATTTCAAGTTGATGGAATTTTAATTTTTTTTACCTTTTTGGATAGAAAACATACAAGCAATTTCTTCATTTTCCACAATGTTTTCCAAAGCTTTTTTCTTGAAGGGCGTAAAAAGGAGGGGTTGAGTTGGAATGGAATAAGTGGACAGTTTCATCATTGTGTACCAACAACTTCAAAGTATGCTCCTCATTCAGTTTAGTTATACTACTCATCATTAGCCAACTTAGGTGAGAGACAAAATTTTTATGTTGGGACGATTCTCATCAATTTTCTAATTCATATAAATATATTGTCTAAGCTCATCAATGAGCTTCTAAGTGGACACTTTTACCATTGGGTACTAACAATTTTAAAGCACTGCCACTAGCCTTTATGTAGTTTTGTATATGTTTAACAGCTTCGATTCGTGACATTAGCCTTAAGAAGCTTGAAAATTCTTTCAATCTCAAATTAATGCCATTTAAGCCTTATGTAGATTTCTTTAAGGCTATCAATTAACTCTTATAATGTAGCTTTTTATAAGGACATTTCAAATCACTGCAATTAGCCTTATGTAGCTTTATATATGATTATCATTTTCAAATCAATATCATTTAGCCTTTATAATTTCAAATTAGCTTTTATAATGTAATCTTAACAATTATAAATCAATTCCATTAGCTTTTACAATATAGCTTTATCGAAGTCTATCAATTTTAGCCTTTATAAAGTAGAGCTATAAATTAAGAGCTACCAGCATTCTCAAAGTTGGCATTAGCAATGCCTCATAACATGGTCAACAATAGATTGATTAATGAATGGTGTTTAAAGCTACTTTTAACAGTTTATCAGTCACACAAAGTTTTCTATCCCAGAAGACAAAATAATTTACAATTCAATCAACTTGAAAATGTTGTCTGCAGCTTCTTCCAATTTGGACCAGTATAAAATTTTGCTGTGTAAGAATGGATTAAGTGCTGGCTACCAGACTAGCTTAATACAAGTTTGAAAGATAAGCAACCCCAGACTAAATGAATAATTTGATTGGTCAATTGATTTCTTTACTGACAATAATGACTCCTTAATCCAGACCTTGAATGCTTGTCTTTTGAAAACTGTACTTACATTTAACTGTGTATCAAAAATGACCAGTTTGGCACTTGTCGGTATGAGGTCATAACATTTGTGAGCACGCATGAACTTGGCAAATACTTGATCCTCATTCTCATCTGTAAATAAAAACAAGAGGGCTGTTGGCCCTGGGGCGCTCACCTGAGATAACGGCTCTTTGTCTCTCAACAGTCTAATTTACTGTCAAGGTTAGTATCATGATACAAGTGGGCCATACTTACATATATAGACTAGAGGTCCAAAAGTCTAAATTACAAATTCCAAGTTTGAAGGAAGGAAAAAACTTAAACTCCCTATGAATCCATGGGTTATAATTTCAGAAATAAGAAATGAGTCTGTTAACTGATGCTTCATGCCTTAACCCCCCCCCCCCTTCCCAGGGTCCGCCCCTGGGGACCTGAGGATCATGATTTTAGCAATTTTGAAAGAGATCAATATACTGATGCTTCATGCAAAATATCAAGGCTCTACGCCTTCTTGGTCAGAGAAGATTTTTAAAGATTATTTCAAAATTTCGCTTTTGTTGCCATGTCAACCAGAGTTTTAAACGGATTTTTAATCCTTAAATCATTTTCAAAGGGGACCATCTAAGGAACATTTCTACCAAATTGATTCAAACTGGCCCAGAGGTTTGGGAGATGTCGTTTAAAAATTGTTCTTTATTTCTATATAACCCAACCCAACAGGGGCTCCCCCCTGGGGACCTGAGGATCATGATTTTAGCAATTTTGAAAGAGATCAATATACTGATGCTTCATGCAAAATATCAAGGCTCTACGCCTTCTTGGTCAGAGAAGATTTTTAAAGATTATTTCAAAATTTCGCTTTTGTTGCCATGTCAACCAGAGTTTTAAACGGATTTTTAATCCTTAAATCATTTTCAAAGGGGACCATCTAAGGAACATTTCTACCAAATTGATTCAAATTGGCCCAGAGGTTTGGGAGATGTCGTTTAAAAATTGTTCTTTATTTCTATATAACCCAACCCAACAGGGGCTCCCCCCTGGGGACCTGAGGATCATGATTTTAGCAATTTTGAAAGAGATCAATATACTGATGCTTCATGCAAAATATCAAGGCTCTACGCCTTCTTTGTCAGAGAAGATTTTTAAAGATTATTTCAAAATTTCACTTTTGTTGCCATGTCAACCAGAGTTTTAAACGGATTTTTAATCCTTAAATCATTTTCAAAGGGGACAATCTAAGGAACATTTCTACCAAATTGATTCAAATTGGCCCAGAGGTTTGGGAGATGTCGTTTAAAAATTGTTCTTTATTTCTATATAACCCAACCCAAAAGGGGCTCCTCCCCTGGGGATTTGAGGATCATGATTCTTAGCTATTTTGAAAGAGGTCAATATGCTGATGCTTCATGCAAAATATCAAGGCTCTACGCCTTCTGTGTCAGGAGGAGAAGATTTTTCTATAAGATTTTTTTGAAAATTCATGTTTTTAATGGATTTCAATTCTTTTAATGAATTCAAAGGGGACCACCACAGGAACATTTCTGCCAAATTAAGTTCAAATTGGCCAAGTGGTTTGGGAGGAGAGTTTGTTTAAAAATTGCTCTTTATTTCAATATATCCCCCCCCCCCCCCTGGGGCTCGGTCCTTGGGGACCCGAAGATCATGATTTTAGCAATTTTGAAAGAGGTCAATATACTGATGCTTCCTGCAAAATATCAAGGTTCTACGCCTTCTGGGTCAGGAGGAGAAGATTTTTAAAGATCATTATAAAATTTAATTTTTGTTGCCATGGCTACCAGAGTTTTTTACGGATTTCTTTTTTTTTTAAGCAATTTTCAAAGGGGAGCACCTATGGAACATTTCTGCCAAATTTTGTACATTGGCCCAGTGGCTTGGG
Source organism: Fragum fragum (assembly GCA_946902895.1). Taxonomy (NCBI): domain Eukaryota; kingdom Metazoa; phylum Mollusca; class Bivalvia; order Cardiida; family Cardiidae; genus Fragum; species Fragum fragum. The sequence continues at coordinate 8,851,162 of OX336377.1, forward strand.
AGGAGATGTTGTTTAAAGAAATTGTTGAGGGACGACAGCCGGACGCCGGACAAAAGGTGATCACAATAGCTAAAAATGTCTAAGATCAGACAAATGTTTTTTTTACATATCAGTCAACTTAAATTTGTTGTCAGCAATTCCTTTGAATTTTCATCAGTCTAAAAATTTGTTTTCCAAATTTTTTATCAGTATTCCAAGGAATAAGGAATCGGTTTAAGTTATCGTACCCTTTCCTGATTTTTAACCAATCGAAATTGAAAGAAGTTGCAGATGTCAATCGAAATTGGACATAATTTGAAATTAAATCATCCTAAGGGGTAGAAAGTATTGTGGAAAATGGAGAAATTGCTTGTCACAAGCAATTCCTCCTTTAACCACAATGTTTTCAAGTACAAAATTGCAGCAACGTAAAATCCCAGGTTGGTACAGGAAAGGGTTAATATAAATTTAGGTTTAATTGTTTTAAAAGACTAATTAACTGAAAATTATATAACATTTTGTTGCGAATAGTTTGTATGGGTCACAAATCAAAATGGCAATGACTTTTTGTCATAAAGACCAGCTGATGCAGGTTTTTTCCAGGTGAATGGCCCTTGAGCTTGTAAAAAGTAGGTCTTTTCTTATTTTGTCTCATTTAGTGACATTCTAAGATCCTTTTAAGTGTACAGGGTTTAATACTGCTTCAAAGAATCTTTCAGTAACATATCCCTTTCCTATTTGATCCCTGGTTTTTTATAATGCCCCTGTGAATTTAAAATTGACAAAATAATAATTCTTGAAAAAGAAGAAATTGCTTGTAACAAGTAATTTCTTCTTTTTCATACAATTTTTTCTACCCAACCCAACGGTTATTTTTAAAATTAAACCCATATTAAATTTTTGTCTGCAAGACCTTTGAATTTGGACAATTCTAAAACTTTGCAAAACTGGAGAGGGTTAAAATGGGTGATGTTAACTTATTAACCCTTGTCATGCTAAACCCGGAATATTCTGGGTTTGGCAGGAGGTGTAGATCAAGATCAGCCTGCACATAAGTGCAGTCTGATCTTAGTCTACACCTCCTGCTTGTACTTTTCCTGAAGAGTTCTTTATGAAATTGATTTCTAAAAGAAATATTGATTTTTTAACATTTCAGTCAGCACTTTCAGCCCTTTGATTTTACAGAAATTCAATAAGGTAATTTATACAGCATGACAATGGTAAATATGCTTCCTGAATGCCAGAAGCACCAGGGACAGTTGTGTCAACTATGGTATGGTGACCTTAGATAGCATTACACCTCTATTAACCCTTGTTATACTAAGCCTGGAATAGTCCTGTTTAGGCAGGAGGTACAATAAAGATCTGCCTGCACATATATGCAGTCTGATCTTAGTCTACACCACCTGATTGTGACTTTCAAGCCAGAATTGTTTATAAAATCAGTTTTCAATTTGTAGTATTGCCCTATAACTAGTGCTTCCAGTGATTTTAGTCCTTTGATTTTGGAGCAATTCTATACAGATTTTTTTATTCAGCATGACAAGGGTTCAAACCAATTCCAACATGACAAAATTTTGGACTAATATAAGTCCAAATTCAAAGAAGTTACAGATTGTAATTTCAAGTTCAAAGAATTTTGAGTAATTCTGTCTTGTACCTGAGAAACAAGCAATTTCTTCTTTTTTAACTTTGTTTTCCTCAAGTATTTTCTTGAAAGGTGTAAAAAAGGGGGGATTTTTACAAGAATGGGTTAATAAACAAATTTACAAGTACAGTACAGAACATCGTTACTTTGACAATCTGATTGCAACCAGATTGAATGCTCAAGGTACGTGATCGTGACTGAATGATTGCGATTGAACACTGATCGCTTTTTCACTCTGAGCAGATTGAAAGCTCTCTCTTTTTTAGATGGGATCATTCAATTCTAGCAAAATTTCTTACAATCCCTACAATATTGGAAATCATCTTAAACGAAAATATTATGGTTCTTTTTATTATTCGATTGAATGGGGTTTAACACCACTTTTAACAGTATTTCAGTTATAGGAGCACCTATGGATTCCTGGTATTTTTCACACCAGTACTACCACGTTATCTTTTCCTAGCCTCCAGCTGCTATCCCACTTAGGCTCACAATTATCCATCCATCAGTGAGAGACAAATGTTGGAAAGAATATTTGCTGCCACTGGGGATCGAACCCCAGCGACTGTGCTATGACAGTGTTTTATTATTGGAATTTCTGAATTTAATTTTAACGAAAATATTAATCACCAAAACTAACATGGCTATGTAAATTATTGAAATGATTGAAAGCTGTTGATTGAAGGCTTTCCTTTAAGGATGGATTGATCGCAGATTGGAAAACCCCAATTGTTATCTGACTGAATGCTGAACGCTGTTTGAATGCGATTGAAATGATTGTCAAATTAACAATGTTCCATACTGTACAGTAACAGTCTATTTGGGATGGCAGTAATGGCAAACAGCCTTGTAATCAACCTGATACACAACAACAATGACCTTGATAATGAAATATGTAAACACTGCCTGGAGAAAGGTAAAATTTGAAAGAAGCCATTTATCTAAAATTAACCTATTACCTGATGGAACATCTTGTAACTGGTCCAAATTAAAAGAACTTGCATTTTTAAATTGGTAAAATCTTAGTAGTCTTTTGGGTAGAAAACATTGTTGGAATTAAACAAACGAAAATAAATCATCACAGGAAATTTCTTCGTTTTTAACAATGTTTTGAGCAAAATTTTTCATTTTCATCTAGAGGGGCATTAAAAAGAGGGGTTATACGGTAATGTATTATCTGATCCGAAGTTATACAAACTTCAAGTATGTAGAAGGTGCTTCTTGAATGGAAAAGTGGGAAAATATTAGAGAAAAAGGAGAATGTGACGACACCAAGGCTATAGCAATACCTCTCTCGGGTCTTCTCCGAAAACAGCTGAGCTAAAAATAACCATTCCGTACAGGAAAAAATTTTGTGGAAAAAGAAGAAGCTAAAATCACAGGGACGTAAAAACCAGGGATTGAAAAGGAAAGGATTAACGATAATTACAGGTAAAATTGTCTTACCCAAATCTTCTATCTCCATTCTCTCCATCTCACCATCCAGGTTAAACTGAAAATCGTCAACAAACAAGTCAGTTACGATCAGGATTCATCAAGATTCGCATTCTAAATCCTTTGATTCTCTGCTAAACTCTGTATTTAGGGTTCTCATTAGAATCATCTCGGCAAAAAGATTCTAATGAGTACCCACAACATAGGGTTTATTGGCACAATAAATAAGTCTCAAATGTGTGATTTGAAACAACTCCCTTTAACAGGAGCTTCTGTTTCACCTGTATGACTTTAACTGTCATAAACATCATTAACCTAAAGCCTGGACAACAAAATTTAAGACTTAACCCTTGTCAAGCTGAATTATAAACCCTCTACAGATTTCAATGAAATCAAATGCTAAAGGCACTGGAAGCACCAATTGTAGGTTAATATTTCTATCAAAAATTTGTCTTATAAACAATTTTTGCTTAAAAGTAACAAGCAGGTAGTGTAGACAAAGATCAGACTGCACATATGTGTAGGCTGATCTTTGTCTATACCTACTGCCATAGCAGGAATAATGACAAGGGTTAAGATTTATCATAACTCAATATGGATCTTGACCTACATATTATGCAGACAAGCATTCTGACCAAATATCAAGACATTTGAGTTAAAAATATGACCCCTTGAGTGAACACAAGGTATTTCTAACATTTGACCTAGTGACCTTGTTTTAGACCCAAGTGACTCAAATTTGAACTTGGCTGAGATGCCATGGAAACAAACATACTGACCATGTATCATTTGATTTGAGGAAAAAATGTGACCTCTAGAGTGCACACAAGGTATTTCAAGGATTTGACCTAGTGACCTAGTTATTGACCCCACATAACCTGATATAAAACTTGACCTAGATTTTATGCAGACAAACATTCTGACCGAATATCAATGCAATTGTGCTGAAAATAAGGAGTGATCATAAGGTATTTCAAACATACGATCCTAGTGACCTAGTTTTTGACCCCATGTTACCCAAATTTGAACTTGGCTGAGTTAATTTGGAAACAAACATTCTGACCAAATGTCATTTGATTTGGACCCAACATGTGGCCTCTAGAATGCACACAAGATCATTTCTAGGATTTGACCTAGTGAGCTAGTTCTTGAACCCACGAAACCAAATTTCAACCTCGACAGAGATATCATGCAGACAATTTATTTATTTATTTGAATGGGGTTTTACGCCGCTTTTAACAATCTATCAGATATATCGCGGAGGCTGCAGCACCTAACCAGAGCTACAGATAATTTTTAGGGTTAAAGAGTGATCACTCCCTACTTTGGGCAGCAAAAGAGTGATTCACTCCTAGCCCATGAGGTCTCATCCCTTTTTGGAGTAAACAAACAAAAAGAGTGAAAGGGAAAACTAGACACTTACTTTCATCATTTCTTTCACTATATTTGTACTTCTCTGATTCCTAGTGTTTAACAAGGTAGTGAAACACAAAGAACTATTCAATAAAAGAGTAATTTCACTATTAACAGTCAGTTCCTTACTGTTGATAATACAAAAATGTTTATATACAGGCAGTTTCCTACTACAGAGCAATAAAACAAATGATGGACAGTCTAAAATCTTAATCATTACAGAGTACTAATGATCACTACTAAAGTTAAGTTTCATTTTAATTAACATATAGATAACTTGTCACTCTGAATTCTAGGTTTATATTCTTGGCACAGCCTACTTGTTCTTCTCCTTTTCTGTTTATTCCAGTGACTTATTGCCTTACTTGGATCATAGTTACTGAGATCAAGATCAGACATTTGGATCTGCATCACATTGTCAAGCGATTCATCCTTCAAAGAACTTCTGTACTTATTCTTAATCCTATTATGGTAGCTAAAACTTCTCTCACAAACAACACTGGTGACAGCAATGGACATGGCTATTTTACATATTTTGACCAATTCTGGCATCTCATTCCTGTGGACAGTTATTACACTTTTACACACAGCTTTTATCTTCTTGTTCTTATAGGCCCCTTTCAACATACCTTTTAGCATTGGCCATTCCTTTTTTATCTTTTCTAGGCTGCACTCTAGTCTCTTCTGTATTGTCATCTATGACTATCTTGGTGACTTTCTCTTCACCATATACACTTGAAATATGTGCCAATGCTTCTTGTACCTCAGCTTCCTCTGATGATTTAAAAACAGCAGGTTCTAATAGGGTGCTAAGAGATCTAAATATGTGTCCATCTTGCTTTGGAAATCTGTTTTTAATATTCTTTTGCAAGCTAGTTATGTAACAGTCTCTTGCTGTTTTGAACTGACTTTCAGCCTGCTCAGAGTAATGTGTCAACTTTCCACTATGTAAACTAGCAATTTTCTTCTCCTCGTCTTCAGTTATCTTTATACATTTCTTCATGTCTAAAACACCAGTACCATCATTACTTTTAATATCCTCAAGCCTCTCAACAGTTCCATCTAGTAAGGGTTCTAATTCACCAAAAGAAAAGTCATCTCTCTGCAGGCTTAAACTGAGTGCTCCAATAATCTCATGAACATCAAGTAAAAATGCTACCATCATCACTGTTTTGTACCTTGAAAAATACTTCAGGAGACCCTTGGCAAGAGTATTATTTTCAGAGGCGAATGAAGATAGGGTGGCCAATACAGACTTGTAGCTATAATAAACAGCTTCAACAGCATTCTTCAGCCCCATCCATCTTATGCTGTAAGGTTCTTTGATAGATAGATTTGGCTCTTCAAGAAGGTGCTGCATTTTTTTAAGTGTTAACACTCTAGCACTTGAGGCACTCACAAAATGATAAAGAGAATTGAATTTCTCGCGGAACTGCTTCAGGTCATCATTCTTCTTAATAGAGTCAGTAAAAGCAAGATTCAGTCTATGAGCCAAACAGTGTGTTTGGACCATAAAAGGTGAATACTTTGATTTCATTTGAACTCCAACACCAGTCTTGTGACCAATCATAGTTGCAGCTCCATCAGTTGCAAGGGAAATCATATTTAGTGGACTCAATCCAAATTTCTCCAGAGTAGTTACTAAATGGCCTACAATAGTATGGGCTTTTCCATTCTCAATGGGTAGATTAGTCAGAAATTTTGTGATTTGCTCCCCATTACTTGAAAACCTAACACAGATAGATAAGTGTTTTTCAACTTTAAGGTCAGTACTTTCATCCAACATTACAGAGAAGAAGTCTGAATCTTTAATGATAGTTGACACAATTTCCTTCTGCTGACATAATCTCATGCTAGTCTGAATGTCAGTGAGGGTGTCCCAGCTCAAGTTTCTATACTTTATGCAAGCACCATTCAACCTCTGTAATTCTAGTAAATTATTAACTTGATTTGTTGCTAAACCCTCCTTAGCTGCATAAAATACTGTGCGGAATAATTTGCATTCATCAGTTTCTACATAATGGGGGTCGCTTTCATCAGAGCTTGGGTCCAAGACAGAAGAACAGGTAGGGGTTGTACTTAGTGCCTTCAGAGCAGACAGGTGTTCAGTGGAGCTAGCATGACGAGAGAGGCCTGTTTTTTGAAAATTATTCGATCCCTCCAGCGACCATATACTAGGCATCTTTTTTTCAATACAAACTTTGCATTTCATTTTCGCATCGGACCCAGAGTGTTCTATAATCATCCAAGGAAACTCCGCCTGCCATGATTTTAGCGTCTTGTCCGATACACTGATGTGATGTTTTCGGGTATTTTGCTCAGCCGTTTTAATAACGGAATCCAACAACCCTCGAACAATACTATTCGCTATAGATGCAGCCGTATCTTCCAAACTCAGCTTAAAAAACTTAAAAATCGTTCCACTGTCAGCTTCAGACACAATCTTCCATTTTCTTCCGGACATGGTTAACTTATTTTGCGACGCAACAGACCTTGCAAACGTAAACAAAACGATTTTACTGTTATGAAGGAATAAAGCCGACGCATTCCAAATCTTACGAAGAGTTTATTATACGGCACCAATAGCGATACACGAAAGAGAAAGAAGCATTCCAAAACGGCTATAAACATCCGGTGACAAAATTTTCCCTTCAACGATTTGAAACAATTTGAATGCGTTATGACGAAACCGGTAACTTTCACTCGCTCTCAAATGTCAGGAATGCGTTGCCTGAAAATTGAATGCGTCTCACGACGCACACAGGTGACTTTGGAATGCGTTTTTTACATATTTGAATGCGTAATAACACAATCACGCGCCTTATCTGGAGCTCTGCCTAACAACGGAATCCTGGTATTTCTCACACCAGTACTACCATTACATCCTTTCCTAGCCTCCAGCTGCTATCCCACATAGGTCTACAATTATCGACCCATTGGTGAGAGACAAATAGTCAGAAAGGATGAGTGCCGCTGTCGGGAATCGAACCCGGGACCTCTAGATTGAGAGTCCGACGCGCTACCAACTGCGCTATTACGGCGGCTATCATGCAGACAAACATTCTGACCAAATATCAAGACATTTGAGGCATAAATGTGACCTCTAGAGTTCAAACAAGGTATCTCTAACATTTGACCTAGTTTTTTACCCCATATGACCCAATATTGTACTTGTACAATGTTTTAAGGAAACAAACATTCTGACCAAGTTTCAAGACATTTAAGCAAAAATTGTGGCCTCTAGAGTACACACAAGATGTTGACACACGACAGACCCAAGACACAGCTAGATCACAATAGCTCACCATGACCACTCTGTGGTCAGGTGAGCTAAAAATATGATGAAGTCATTGTGACAAACAAATTTCTTGTTAAGGATTAAGAATTATGCAAATTGACTGAACTGGGGTTTATTCTGCTTTAAAAAATGTTTTTAGCTAGCAAGCGTCAGCTTTGATAGCTTAAGCTAACAGACAAAATTTTGAAATTGTCTCAAAGTTCAATGAGTGCAAACTGCCACAGCAGGCTTTACTTCTAAATCCGATAAATGCCTACGCCATATAATATATTTCAGGAATATTGCAAACTCTGGCTGCAAGTTTATCTCCTAGGTATATTCAGCTCACATCATGTTCAGAATGACTCTGATCATGAGCACATCAGGTTAAGCATGACTCTGATCAGTCTTCAGAGAAGTTTCAGACGACAATTTCAGATTGTTGACAAATCTATATCATTTATCTTTCTAGGTAGAAAACAATATAGAAAATGAAGAAATTGCTTACAACAAGCAATTTCTTCATTTTCCACATTATTCTCCAGAACTATTCTCTTAAGAGGCTAAAAAAGGATGTGGGAATTGATTTGTTACTTTAACCTTGTTGATTTATCATGATAACCTTTTATAAAGATGATTACATAACAAAACCATGCTTTGCTAGCTTACAGTACATTCAGTACTTTGATTAAGATTTGGGTGAACTAAGGCTAAAAAGTGGCCAAGTTTCCTAACTTTTTAAGATAATGGGTAAGCCCCCCCCCCTCGGGAACCATTCGGAGAACAAGATTTTCAAATTTCCACTTTATACCATAATGACATTAGCCCAACCCCCAAAGCCCATGTTTTTAACCCAGCAAGATTTTATGACAGAATCTGACAAATAGTCATAAAGATCATACTAGAGCACTTTGGTCAAAATTCATCAAATTGAATCCAACCCGTCCAATGGTTGCACAGAAATGAGCGGACACGAAATAGCTATCGACAGACATACCTACTGACAAGCTGACTCCTATATACCCCCCAAACATAGTTTAGGGGGGTATAAAAATGGATAGACGCATGCATGACATTCTGCTTGCCTGCTTGCTTTAAGCTAGTGGAGCTAAAAAGGACAAGTCTTGTTTGGATCAATTTCTAATAGATTTTTAAATGGTTTATCCTTCTTAACAATAAAACTCGGGGGAAGCTATTTTGAATTACCTCATTCCCCCCAGGTTAATTGTATTTACATAAATTAGTAAACAACCAAATTGTTTTATGCATGTCCCATTTCCGGGATATTCGGATCAATGTTTACAGAATATCTTAACCCATTCCCACACAATCCTGCCTTTTTACACCCCCTCAAGAGAAAAGCTACAGTAAACATTGTGGGAAATGACAAAACTGCTTGAACGAACAATTTTCTCTTATCCACCAGAAAGACAAAGAATTTTAAAAGTTTCATCAACTTGAAATTGTCATTAGCAACCTTTTTCAAGTTGGACAAGTCTAAAAGTTTGTTGTCTGGTAATACGCATCAAATGCAGTCAAGACCAAATATTAACAATTGGAAAGATAAATTAAGTCATTGTCTTATTATTCTGTTAAGTGTTCCTTAGTAACACACATCTTAAGACTTTTATCTCCTCTATAATGTTTTAAATGCCTTTGGATATTTCCACATTGTAACAATTAATTGCTTCATTTTCAATGATGTCTTCTCAAAGAAAGACAAAGCTTTTTTAAAATTCCATTTACTTAAAATTATCGTCTGCAACTGCTCTCAATTTGGATCAATCTAAAACTTGGTTGTCTGGTAATAACTGGCAGAGAGGGCTTTTAAACGCCATGTTTGTGAAACACCATGCCCCCCAAACAGGAATTCTTTAGAAACGGGTGATTTTTTATTGTTTTTTTCTTTGTTTTAGGATAATGGATTAAAATTTTGACCTTGACCTTGATGAAATGACCTTCCCCAGTTGCGTCTTGTTGAGACCTATCTACATACCAAATATTGGCATTGTAACTTAATCAGAGTTGAAGTTATAGGAAGATGTTTAGTTAGCAGGTTAAGTTTTACAGACAGACAGATGGATGGACAGACAGATGGACACTGGTAAAACAATATGCCCCTGATCTACCGATGCGGGGGCATAAAAAAGCTTTAGAAAACATTGTGGAAAATGAAGAACACAATGTTTTCTATCCAAACAGATGAAAAAATTCAAAATTCCATATATTTTAAATTGTTGTCTGCAACATCTTTCAATTTGGACCAGTCTAAATTATTTCTGTGTGGTAATGGGTTAAATATTATCAGAGTATTTCATTAAAAATACTAACCTTGACTGTACTAGGACTGTCAGGTCTGTAAATGATTGCGTGTGAGTGATCATTGTGGAAACTCTGGAATGGGGACAATTTCGAGCCACCTGGGGGAGCAGACTTCGGTTCATTTGAAGATGTCCGTAGTGGTGATACTGAAAATAGAAAACAACAATGTATTTACTACAATGATTTTAAAACTATTAATATATATTAGGTGGATTCATGCATGCAAGTAAGAAAAGCTTATTCAGATTAAGCTTATTTTGATCAACACAGTGATTTATTTGTAAGCTCTGCATTAGTTAACATAGAATTTTTAGCCTTCTTTTGAGTCTGTCTTTAGATTTACCCTAGCCATTCTGTAATCAGACTATTAGTGTACTTTCAGGATGTAAACTATCTGACAAGGATCAATTTACATATAAGTGCATTTTGATCTTAGTCTACCTATTTATCCCTTTCAAGCCCGAGTTGTTTATAAAAGAAATATTACCCCCATGTTTCTGTTACATGATGTGCAGTCTGATCTTTGACTTTTCCAATGTTTTGATGATTTTAAGCAAGAGATGTTCTACAGGCATTTGAGCACCTGAATCGCTCCATGGACCTGAATTTCCTTTTAAAGAAACGTCTACTCATGTTAGAAAAAGTTATTCAAAAATCTATCCATTATTTTAGGAGCTTTGCTCTAGACATGCTAAACCTTAATGTCTGAACTTGAGCTGTGACCTTGACCTTGGACCTATCCAAATATTTCTTTCAAATGGTACATCTTCTCTTGATAGAGAACAATTGTGCCAAGTTATATTGAATCCATACATAATTCCAAGATGAACAGTTTTCACAGTTTCCATAATAGAAGTTAGCCCTGCCCATATAAGCTATGTTTATTACCCTATCAAAATGTTCTTAATCAATCTGACAAAGAGTCATGGATGGATAATCCAACAATTGGTTTGGCAAAGATGTTCAAAGTTTTCAATATGTTCCATATATTGAAATTAGCCCTGCCTTTAAGAGATTTTTTTCTTATCAACTGGTTTCTGTGAAGATTTTTAAAGTTTTCACGACATATCATAAATAGCCTTTTTTTCTATCCAATCAATTTATTTTGAAGAATCTGAAAAAGGGCCAGCCAAACATCTTTCCTGAGACATTTAGTTGAAATCTTTGCAGTAATATCTGTTGAGAAAATGTTTAAAGTACATGATGTGTTTGTGAAACACTATGCCCCCCAAACAGGAATTTTTAAGAAACGGGTGATTTTTATTGTTGTTTTTTTCATTGTTTTAGGGAAAAGGGTTAAAAAATTTACCTTGACCTTGATGAAATGACCTTCTTCAGTAGCGCCTTGTTGAGACCTATCTACATACCAAATATTAGCATTGTAACTTAATCAGGGTTGAAGTGATAGGAAAATGTTTAGCTGGCAAGTTAAGTTTTGCAGACAGACAGACGGATGGACAGACAGACAGATGGACACCGGTAAAACAATATGCCCAGGGGATAAAAAGTTCAGAGACAGATGCACACACAACAGACACTGAACTGTGACAATAGCCAATGTGCTTTCATCCAGTGGAACTAAAATCGAAGATAAATTAATGATCTAGGATTACCTAACAGTTCAATAACAGTCCAACACTTTAGTCCCAGATTAAAACAAACAAAGGCATTGTGGTAAAATATTTACATTTTCTGAATAATTGATAACATGTTTTTATAAATCATTTGCTTTGTGAAAACCTAAACAAATATAGCCTGAGTTACAATAGTGTTGCACTATTACTCAGGCCTGAAATCAAGTAGAGAGACATTTTATTTTGTTAAACTATTATCAGACGACAAGCTGGACCAAGATGCAGATGACATTTCAAAATATTATAGAAATGGAAAATAGGTGCTGTGTAAGGTAGAATACATCACAAGTAAAATAGAAATTGTTTTTTAAAAGAAATTTCACATTTTTTTGCAAAGTTTTTCAAAACGTGCTACAGGAAACCAAAAAGTGAGGTCATGTGATAGTGCCTACATAATCCTGCTTTTTTCTAACATTAACTGCCAGATATTTTATTGACAAAATATATTGATTGCACACTCTGTGCAGGCTGATCCTAGTCTATATACTTGCCACATCTGTTATTAAACCAGGAATATTCTAACCTTCAGCATGCAAAGCTATATCATAGCTATCTAACCAGATTAAGCTTATCCCTCTTCGAAAAAATTGTCTGCAACTTAAAACTCTTTCAATTTTGACTAGTCCAAAATTATGTTGTCGAATTAATGATTAAATACAGAATCTTTCTATTAACACATTATTAAACAACAAAATTTTAGACTGGTCCAAATTGAAAAATGTAGCAGATGACATTTTAAATTTTATGGAATCTAATTTTTTATTTCAGTTTCTGTGTAGGAAATATTGTGTAAAGATGAAGAAATTGTTTGCTACAAGCAGTTTCTTCATTTTACACAATGTTTTCTCAATTGTTTTTCTTGGAGGCAAGTCACAAAGCGTAGCTGAATGAGAATTGATTAATGTATTTTTGTCATCCTAAAAATTGTCTATTAGCTAGATAACCTCAATTAATCTAAATGGCTTAATTTAGTAAAGTGATAAATAATGAATAAGTTTGGTCTGACAAAGGAATTGCATACTACATCCATCTATGCCATCTTCAACCCATTAGCACACAATGACACTTTTTGATGCCCTGATTAAATACAATCATGGAAAACTTTGTTGGAAATGAAGAAATTGCTTGTAAAAAGCAATTTATTCTTTTCTCACAGTGTTTTCAACCCTATTTGGAGTTTATTTTCAAATTTGAATGCTATTCGAAGAGTCACCTCAACTTCTTTCAATTTGAACAAGTCTAAAATTTTGTTGATTTTGGACAAGTTTTTTATAGCATTTCTTATGTTTCAGCAAGAAAAATCTATTTATTTTGCAACTGCACAAGAATTTTCTTTCTTGGATAAACAGCACCATCTAACATTTTACCTAACAATACCTCATTGTGGTTCATTGAAAATCAAAATTGTACAAAATATTTTTGGAAAGGAAGAAATTATTTTTGACAAACAATTTCCCCTTTTTTCACAAAAAATTTTTAGATGATGAAATTTTATCTTTTTGTCTTTTCAAGCTGAAAACATTGTGGCAAAGGAAGAAATTGCTTCACAGTGTTTTGTAAAGTTTTTGCCTCAAAGTATATCATTGAGTGGGAATGATGTTAAGACTGCTTAAGATTACTTGATAGTGAATAAACAATTTAAGTTGAAAAACAGCCTTAATTCATACAAAAGAATCAACCCTTGTCATGCTGAACTCGGATTATTCATGTTTGGACAGGAGGCTGACAAAGATCAGCCTGCACATATGAGCAGTCTGATCTTTATCTACGCCACCTGTCTAACACATTGAAGCTAAAACTATTTATAGAAAACAGTTTTAAACGGAAATAATGACCAATAATTGAGAAATCAAGTGCAATTTTGATGCAATTCTGAGGCAGCTATTTATTCAGCATGACAAGGGTTAAGATTCACGTCCCTCTATACTATGATCATCATTCTTTTAACAGTATTAAGTTTCAAACATATCAAGAAATATGGGAGATTAACAAATCTTAACCCTTGTCTTGCTGAACCCAAAATATTCCTGTTTTTGCAGGAGATATAGACAGAGAACAGCTTGCATACAAGCAATTTTGTCTTTTCCCACCGTATTTGCTCAAGTATCAAATCACTGGTACATACAAACAAGAAATTGTTTGGGAAAGGGTTAAGCAAATCAATTTTCGATAATGTGTTTTACCAAGTTTTTCCAGGCAGATAATGAAAAGAAGGCAAACGGAAAAAGAAAATAGTATTCAATTCTCATAAGGATAAAACTTACCAAATTTCAACTTCAAACTTCCAAATCTCCGTTTCTTCCTGAACATGACTTATAGATACACATATCAAGCTTTCACCTTAATATGACACAATGAATTACACTCCATTATGGGAAACTCTTAAGCAAAAGAGGAGAAGAATTGTTTAACCACTGTAAGGTCTTAACTCCATCCATCAACCAAAATTTATAAGATTGTCTGCATCAAAAACTAGCATTAACCTAGTACCACATGAGAAAATTTTAGACTGGTCCAAATTGAAAGAAGTTGCAGATGACAATGTTAAGTTTGTGAAATTTTAAAACTCTTTCTCTTTCCAGCAGAAAACATTGTGGATTATGAAGAAATTGCTTGTTACAAAGCAACTTCTTCATTTCCACAATGTTTTCAAAAGGCTTTATCTTGAGGGGCATTAAAAAGAATAATTGTGGGGTAGAGAGTTAACTCCTACCCCCACAATCAGGATTTCTCAACCTCTCGAGTAAAAAAAAAATTTGAATAATATTGCGGATAATGACCAAATTGTTTGTTTCATGTAACATCTTTCTCTATCAACAATGTTTTCCACCCCAAAAAACAAAGCTTTTTAGCATTTCATCGACTAATTATCATAGTCTGAAACTTCTTAGACTCTCAGTATGCAAAACTTATGTCTTCTAGTAATTTGGTTCAGTTAGCCTGCCTTTAAAACCTTCACTATGATAGTCTGCATCCCATTTCATAACTGATCAATAACATGCATTCTCGTCATTAAAACTAGTTCTAAAATTTTTATGGAGTTTTTCATGATGTAACTAATAATTCAGATATGTTTCACGCTTTGTTTTTGAGCTAGTGCGTAACATTTCCAAACATTTCATACATGCATGAAGCTTAACACTTCAGATTGAGAAGCATGCACAGCTATCCAGTACATATATTTGCTGGTTGACTAAACATATTTTGAGTTGGCAGCTCTTGGGATAGCCCATTACCAGGCAAATGAGCGCATGTGTGACATTTCCAACCATTACATATGTGCGCCAAGTAAAGACTCAGAATAGCCTGTGCATCCGCACAGTCTGATCAGACTCTTCACTCTGCACTCTGTAGACAGATACTGACCCAAAGCTTCTTCAAACAATCAGCAAATGTTCTAATTGCCCCGAATGGCTGTCCAGGGTGCTCAAGTGTGTGAGTCACGCACATGCGCAATTGTTTGAAATGTCACGCGCAGGCTCAAATTTTTTTTAGACTGGTTCAAATTGAAAGAAGTTGCAAACGACAATTTAAAGTTAATGAAATTTTAGATTTTTTCAGCTTTTTGGTAGAAAACATTGTGTAAAATTTAGAAATTGCTTGTTACAAGCAATGTCTTCATTTTACACAATGTTTGCCAAATTGCTTTCATTGAGGGGCTTCAAAAAGCTTCATTGACTTGCAACGGGTTAATTGTGATACTGTTCTGAGTGCCTATACATTGTAATTAACCCTTGCAATTAACCCTTGAGCTATCAACAGAGTGTGAAATGAAGCCATCTGGTCAAACTACAGATGCAAGGGCTGATCTGAGGCTTTACATTGCACATCGTGTTTGTGAATTGATCGAGTTTGTCCCGAATAAGTTTATTTGTTCATCAACTTTTATTATATGACGCTTTTCGAAATAAATGAGCTTTCACCATTCCCAAGTAGTTCCCTAGGAATTGAATTTTTTCTTTTGTATATGATTTTCTCAAAATTTTCATACAATATTTTAATAATGACCAGATAAGCACCTTGTTTTTGAAAATGATCACATGTAGAAGACCAACATTCAAACTAAGTTAAGACATTTTGGTTGCCAGTCAGTAGTTATTAATTCATATTCGTTAAGCCACATTTAGAAATACTGTACATCCACACTAGAAGTAAGATTCAAATTGCTCAGACATTTAACTGACCTCAGACAAAGATAGTAAAAGTATACCATAACTTAAATCAGCAATGGGCAAGCAAAATGTCATAAATTCAGTTTTATTCAAGCTGTATTTACGACATTTTGCTCATCACCAATAGGGAAAAGTGATAAGATACTGTTGGTTATCTTTGCTAAAGGTCATAAATGGTCTGAAACACCAGCTAAATCTAACTCGAATAATTGGTGCTGTTACTAACTCCAGCTAAATCTATCTTGAGCAAGAATTTCAAATGTGGTGCAGTTACTAAGGTTAAAAATTTTGGTATCTATATCATGAAAATCTAATTCATTAATTATTTGGAAAATAAATCTGGTTCAACCCATTACCAGATGACAAAACTTTGGCCTGATTCAAATTGAAAGGGATTGGAGATGAAAATTTAAAGTTTATAATATTTTAGATTTATTTAACTTTGGGTGTAAAACATTCTGTGAAACAAGAGCCATGTCGGACATGGCCATCCCCCGCCTTAAAAGCTTGATAGTAAACTGAAGCAAGTTAGATTTAGTCTTCTTGTGCAATGAGTTCAGTAATAGCTATTATACTTTCAGAGATATGCTCAGTACAAAATCTAAGTATTTAAAACGACAAAGGGCAATAACTCCAAAATTATGCAAACAAGAGTTGTGGTTCTTGTGCACTACACTTCTCCTCAATGAGATCTATCCACCTATGAAGTTTCAAGTTAATAGCTATTATACTTTTAGAATTATGCCCCGTACAAAATCTTAGTCTTTAAAACAACAAATGGCAATAACCCCAAAATTATGCAAGCAAGAGTTGTGGTTCTTATGCAGTGCACTTCTCCTCAATGAGATCTATCCACCTATGAAGTTTCAAGTTGATAGAAATTAAACTTTAAGAGATATGCTCCTTACAAGTTTAGTGACGGAATGACAGAATGATGGAAGGACGGAATGACGGAATTACGGACGGAGACCATTACTATATCCCTTTTGCCGAAACGGCCGGGGATGATAAAGAAATTGTTGCTTGTTGCTAGCAAATTTCTTCATTTTACACAATGTTTTCCAAATTGTTTTTTTTTAGGGGAGTCAAAAAGTGTCATTGTCTGAGAAAGAATTAACCAAATGACTGGTGTATAGAGGGATGGCTGCTGTCAAAAATTTTGCTGTGTAGTAATGGGTTCAACTATGTATACTTTCATAATGATAAATTTGCATCCATCGCTATTACTGCACATATAATGCATTCTGCTTGCAAACTCAGGGTCACACTATTGTGAAAATATCTCACATTCTCAAGTGACAGTTGTTATGTCACCGCTGGTTGTATTTCATTGTTGTGAAATTTTGCACGCTAATTTCTCATGTGAATAAAGGGCCAAAAACAGTTAGCATGTTTTTGTAATACTGTATCTCTCCCAATAATCGCTCACAGAAGCTATGTAAAACACAGGCAACTCAAGCTCTAGATTTTAACCCTTGTCATGCTGAATTACAATCCTATACAAAAGTGCATTGAAATTAAACGGCTGAAAGCACTAGTTGTTTGTCCGTATTTCTTTAACAAATTGATTTCATAAACAATTCTAGCTTTAACTGGACAAACAAGAGGTGTAGACTAAGATCAGTTGTTAGATCTTTGTCTATACCTCCTTCCAAAACAAGGAATATTCTGGGTTCAACATGACAAGGGTTAAACTTTGTCATGCTTTTAAAATCCCATAATATTCCTGTTTTAGCAGGAGGTTTAGACAAAGACCAGATTTCACATCACAGTCACTGTTTGTCCTTTACAAGTCAGATTTGTTTATAAAATTAAAATCCTAATTTCCCTCCTAGGAAGGAAAAACGTTTGAACAACATATTGTTTAATTGGACACTAAAGGAAACAAGAGCCTTCAAAATATCTTTAGGCAAAAGGAGGGTACGAGTGAAGTTCTCTGGAAAGAGTATTTTGTGTTTTTTCTTATCGATTTAACCTTATTGTTAACATTTTAAAATAAAGTTGAAGTCACCCGATTCTTTACCTGAACTGTTCGGTAATCTTTGGAATTGACTGTAATAAGCGCATGTGCTGATGACTAAACTTTGTGGACGTAGCTAGCTGTTTAACAGCGTAAGTTAAAACATCATCATTGACCTCATAGTTTTATGTAAACAAACCTTAAATTGTGGTGAGTCACAATTTAACCCATTCCAACACAGCAAAATTTTAGACTGGTCCAAATTGAAAGAAGCTGCAGACGACAATTTCAAGTTGATGGAATTTTGAATTTTTTCGTCTTTTTGGATAGAAAACATTGTGGATAATGAAGAAATTGCTTGATACAAGCAATTTCTTCATTATCCACAATGTTTTCGAAAGATTTCTTCTTGAGGGGCGTAAAAAGGAGGGATTGAGTTGGAATGGGTTAATTCATCCAAACTTCTTTTGCAAATTTTAGGCTTACGGTCTAGAATTATTTTGATCTTTTAGTGACAATCCTCATTGCAATTTATGCCTTTGAGCCTCTAGTACAGTTTTCATTTAATTTTGTTATGTGTTTTGGGGGAAGAATGGCTTTAGTATTCTAAAGCGATCAACACAAAATTATTGATGCTTCCTGTTCCTGAATTCTTATAAAATTCTCCAAAAGCCTTTGTATTCTTTAACCCATTACCAAACGGCTAAATTTTAGACTGGCCTAAATTGAAAGAAGTTGCAGAGGATAATTTAAAGTTAGCAAAATTTTGGATTTTTCAACATTTTTGGTAGAAAACAATGTGGAAAATGAAGAAATTGCTTCATTTTCCACAATGGTCTCAAAAGCTTTTTTTCCTGGGGACTTCTAAAAGCGTCACAGAGTGGGAATGAGTTTACAAAGGTAGAGCATCGTCCACCAGATCAAGAGGTCCAGAGTTCAATTTCTGAGACTGGCCATTGATATTGGTTCTTGACCCACACTATCAACACAAATGCTGGTGTAATCTCCAGGAATCAGAATTGACAGGGATTAATTTAAGTTGTAAGAACTTGATCCTAAACAATGTAAAATAAATAGGTTTAAGTCTTTTTTGTACAATCTTTGATTTTTACTTCCCAGTTATATCATACTTGAGAAAGTATTGTAGAAAAAGATGAAATAGCTTGTACCAAGCAATGTCTTCTTTTTCAACAATATTTTCTACCATACAGGATGACTAAACTTTGAATTGTACCTATTTTATAATGTTGTCTGCCACCCCTTTGAATTTGGACAAGTTTTAAATTTTGAAAAACAGTAAAGGATTAAACAAATGGTTGATTCAGAAAGAGGCAAGACCTGAGCAATTATTGTTATTAATATCATTTGTCAATTATAATTTAATTGTTAGTTTCGTCTATCAAAAACGAGCGATTTGATTGGTCCAAAATTTAATTCATACCTCCATGAACAAAATTTTGAGTACGCAGCCATTTTGAGTGCTTCCCCACAAAATAGTTCACTACAAAAAGGTATCAAAATTTGTTAAGTTGTTGCATTTTTCGCTCGATGCTATTAAATTATAAGAAATGAAGATAATATTTTTTGTTTTCATGGAGGTATGAACCGAAAAACCTAATCACACAATGTTTGAATCCGCTTCGCGTATTCATACAGTGTGATTAGGTTTTTTGGTTCATACCTCCATGAAAACAAAAAAATATTCTCTTCATCTCTTAAAGAAATCCCTAATTTACCGGATCAAGCAATAAATCCAAGAAATGGGTAAGTTATTTCCCATAAGATGTATTGAACTTAATAACACTTTTTTTCTCTAATTATGATGGGGTTATATCTTAATAAAACTGCAGTCACCTGAATCTAGGTGAAAACATTCTATCACTTCCTCTTTGCACCCCCCAAGGGGAATTGATGGATTACAACTGTCAATCAAAGACTCAATCAAACAATCAAATCATTCATTTTGACCAGAAGTGAACTTTGGACTCCAACATAGGCCAACATTTATTTAAAGTACTTTGTTGGTTTAGGGGCTTATTCAAGCTATATTAATACCTTTAGGTTGCCAGCCAATCATTTTAATTACTTTTATACATGCTACTGACTATAAATTTTGCAAAATAACACTGGTCAATATCACATTGGAATTTATCCCCAATCTTTGTTTGTAGGTGAAATTGAAAGTAATGAAGAAATTGATTGCAATAAGCAATTTCTAAAATTCCAACTACATTTTCACAAGGTTTTTTCACGTGGGGCACAAAATATGAGTAAATATGTGGGAAATGCTTAACCAATTCCAATGAAGTGACACTTTTGGACGCTCCTCAAGAAAAGCAATCGGAAAAACATTGTAACAAGCAATTTCATCATTTTACATTGTTTTTTATCCAGAAAGTTGAAAAAATCTTAAACTTCATAAACTTTAAATTGTCATCTGCAACTCCTTTCAATTGGACCAGTCTAAAATTTGTTGTCTGGTAATGGGTTAACAGTGAATAACTTGCTGAAGAAATGCATTAACCCATTACCACAACAAAATTCTGTACTAGTCCAAATTCAAAGAAGCTGCAAATGACATTTCAAGTACATGGAATTTTAGATTTTTCTCTTCTTGGACAGAAAACATTGTGGATAATGAAGAAATAGCTTGATTCAAGCAATTTCTTTGTTTTTCACAATGTTTTCGAAATCATTTATTTTGGAGGGCGTAAAAAGGAGGGCTAGTGTGGGCATGGGTTAAATAGTTGTTTAAAATATTGTCAAGCACCTTGCCATTGTTTTTATTCCATATTGCTCACAACATTTGATGCAATATGTTGCGAATTAAAAATAAGCAAATAGAAGTGACAGGAAAATACGTTATCGTTTTTCTCAAACATTTTTTGTCAAAAAATCTTAGACACTCTTTTATATTATTATTTGATAAATTCAAATAATTTCTTAAATAAATTAAGAAACTGGCAGTAATAATTAATTTTAGATATTAATTGCATTTGACAGAAAAATAAATATATCATTATAAAACATGTTATGCTTTAGTTATTAAAAATCATATTTTAGAGGCTATAGAGTGAATTGTCATGGTTGATAAAGCCATTCCCACTGGACAAAAATTTGAACTGGTCCATATTCAAAGATTTTGTGGACAACAATTATAAAGTTCATGAAATCTAAATTTTTCTGTCTTTTGAGGTAGAAAGATTGTTGAGAATGAAAAATTATTAGTCACACACTATTATTTTCTTCATTTTCCAAAAAAATTTCTAAATCCTTTTTCAGTGAGTGTGTAAAAAAACTTGATTTAGTGAGAATGCCTTTCCCCTTTACCTGATACAAACCAACCTTTTTATGCCCCTCAAGAAAACAGTTCAGGAAAAAGGAGGAAATTTAAGAAATTGGTTGTTAAAAGCAATTACTGTATTTTTGATAATGTTTTGTACACAGAAATGCAGAGATATTTGAATTTCTTTCAGTTCGAAATTGTCATCTGCCACTTCTTTGAATTAGAAACAGTTTAAAATTGTGACGTCTGGTAAACTTAAAATTTGCACCATGAAACAATGTTTTCCGCACAGCTTAAAGCATTATTCCAACTGCAACCAAATTTTGTCCAAAAAGCAAACACATGTTGCACCTTCACATCTCACCACCAAGAATACACTAAATGCATTGCCATGACAACAGTTGTCACTTCTGTAATTTATCTCCTGACAGGACAGTGTAACAGCCTGACACAGAACAAGACTGATGAACAGTCATTTGCTTGTATCTTGTCCTTTGTGACCATTTGAAAGGTTCTAAATAATTGATAGATAGCAAATGTCAATCAAATAATCAATCAACCAAACAGATTCATGTACATTGGAAGTGAATTTTGAACTACCACATTTGCCTACATTTATCTGAAGCAGTTCTGTTGGTTTGGCAACCTTAAATGCCGCAGCTACAGCTTATTCAAACTGTTCATAGACCACAATTCTTCCAACCCAGTAACTCTAAAACTGTAAATAGCAATTTCTCTAAAATTGGCCTGTCTTAAATGCTGCCATCTTGTGATGGGTAGAACAGAAAATAAAAAGGAGTTTCTTTCTTGTTCTTTTTAAAAGGGGAGGGAACTCATGAAGAAAATCAGTTTAGAAAAGGTACAAGGGCATCTGATGTGAAACAAAGTTAATCAGTCAAGCATAATTAATAACTTCCCTTTAATAAATCTCACACACATTAGTCCATAGTTTTCAACTGATCATAAGTCTAACAAGAGGGCAAAGATGGCCCTAGGTTGCTCACCTGACTTTTTTTATCAAATAAAGGAACATCAAAGTGGGTCCTATTTTCGCCCCTACAATGTAAACGGATACCGACATGAAGGCCCCTTTTCCTGTATTTTCGAAAAGATTCTTCTCATAAATACAAAAGGTTTCATCCTTATCAGCTATATCATTACAGTCATCCTGACAAAGTTTCATTAGGATGGGGCCAAAATTGAGGTCGCTAGAACAAAAACAAGAGGACCATGATGGTCCTAAATCGCTCACCTGAGGCATCTGCAAATTACAGTACTTTTTTGTATAAAAAAGACACAACTTGAGCAAAATAAATAAAACAAATATAAGATTTTGGCTTTGTACAAAACATTCCAGTAATGCTTTAAAATGAAAATGAATGCCTTTGGCTTCATAGTTTAATTGATTACCAAACTATCCCAGAATTTGTCACCCTCAGGGAAAAAGGTTTAAAAAAGCATTGTGAGAAAGCAAGTAATTTCTCCATTTCTATTTAAGAAGAATCCTTTCAATGCGACTATGCAATTTTCAATCCCAGGAGCAGAGACATTTTTTATCCTAAGAGCATATTTTCCTGTAACATAGTACAAAATTATTTAGTCATGCTACATACCAAATATGAATGCCCTTCATCTTATATTTCAGAAGGAGAAGACTTTGAAGTTGCTCTAATTGGGTGTTTTCCAAAATTTTTGACCTCTTGGGCCGTGCCATGTTTTATCCCAGGGCTAAGATTTTAACTAACATAGTAGAGAACCATCTGGTTATGCTATAAATCAAATATGAATGCCTTAGACTTTGTAGATTGTGAGGAGAAGACTGTTGAACATGGTCTAATTGAGCATTTTTACGAAATTTGGACACCCAGGGAAGGGGTGTTTTTTAACCTACAGACATAATTTAATCAAAATTGATAGATAACAGCCAGGCTATGCTACACTCAAAATATGAATGCCCTCCGCCTTAAAATGAAGAATCTTTTTCAACATACTCAAATTTTGCATTTTTCCAAATTTTTGGACCCCTAGTCAGGGCTGTTTTTGACCCTTGGATGAAAACTTTTTGTGATAAAGTACAAAACCATCTAGTTATGCTACATACAAAATATGAATATCCTAGACCTTATAGTTTAAGAGGAGAAGCCTTTTGAAATTGCTCTTATTAAGAATTTTTCCAAACTACGGACCTCAGGGGCGAGGCCATTTTTGACCCCAGAGATAAAATATTTAAAAACTTGATAGAGAACCATATGATTAAGCTCTTTACAAAATATAAAGGCCTTTGGCCTTGTAGTCTATGAAAAAAAACAACATCAAAGATTTACTAAAATTCCCAATTTTCATATGCCGCGGTTACAAGAGTTTTTGAAGGATTTAAATTCTTTTAACAACTTTTGAAGAGCTTCACCCAATGAACATCCCTGCAAAGTTTCAGTTTGATTGGCCTACTGGTTTAGGAGGAGAAGATTTTTAAAGATATTTAAAGAATTGGTAAAGATTCCCATTTTCAAATGCCGCGGCAACCAGAGTTTTTGACGGAATTAAATTCTTTTAACAACTTTTGAAGAGCTTCACCCAATGAACATCTCTGCAAAGTTTCAGTTTGATTGGCCTACTGGTTTAGGAGAAGAAGATTTTTAAAGATATTTTAAGAATTACTAAAGATTCCCATTTTCATATGCCGCGGCAACCAGAGTTTTTGACGAAATTAAATTCTTTTAACAACTTTTGAAGAGCTTCACCCAATGAACATCCCTGCAAAGTTTCAGCTTGATTGGCCTACTGGTTTAGGAGGAGAAGATTTTTAAAGATATTTAAAGAATTAGTAAAGATTCCCATTTTCAAATGCCGCGGCAACCAGAGTTTTTGACGGAATTAAATTCTTTTAACAACTTTTGAAGAACTTCACCCAAGGAACATCCCTGCAAAGTTTCAGCTTGATTGGCCTACTGGTTTAGGAGGAGAAGATTTTTAAAGAAATTGTGGACGGACGGACAGACGGACAGACGGACAGACGGACGGACGGACGACGGACAACGACCGATCACAATAGCTCACCTCGCACTTTGTGCTCAGGTGAGCTAATAAAGACATTGCAGATAGGACCCCTTTCCTGTGTGTTCCAATAAAATCTTTCCATTTTAACCCTTGTCATGCCGTACCCCAAAATTTCCAACTTTTAGCAGGAGGTATAGACAAAGATCAGACTACACATGAGTGCAGTCTGATCTTAGTCTACACCTCCTGTCTGTCCTTTTGAAACCAGAGTTGTTTGTGGAGTTCATTTTCAAAAGAAGTGTTTACAACTGAACAACAAGTACCAGTGCTTTCAGCCCTTTGATTTTTATACAATTTTGATAAGGATTTTATTCAGCATGACAAGGGTTAATCAAGATTGGACCAAACAAGAGCCGTCGGAGACGAATAAGGCTTTTGTCACAGAACTATATGCCATTATTGGACAAAAAACTTTTTATTGAATGCAACTATAGTTTGAGAGTTCAGTTCACAAGAAATTTGGAAGTTTGACAAACATTGAAGGAAGCTGTTTGGCTTCACAGGCCTGATTCTAGTAAAATTCAATATCAATTTATGGTAAAGGGTTAAGTATTTTACCTTCACTATCCAAGTTATCAATGAAAAATGTCTCCATAAAAAAATGAAGACTCTAACTTGAGTAGTCTTGCAGAAACAAAAGACTGATTTATTTTACAATAGGATATATACAAAATGTAAAGCTACATGGCATTAAGCCCCCTTTTAGCATGGTATGGCTCATTGGGTCAAAAATTGAAATAAAAATTACCTAGGGTTTTTATGAACAACATTAAGGTAAAGTAACAAGAAATTTTGGCAAAAAGTGAAGGAGGAATATTTGAAAATTAATGACCTTGACAATTTGACCTTGACCTTGACCAATGACCTTGAATTTAGTACCAACAGAAAGTCCATGTCATAAGCAATGCACATGTAAAATATGAAGGCTATATCACTTACCATTGTTTACTTATGGGAGATGTTAAAGTTAAAATTTTCGAAATTTTGACATTGAGAAATAACCTTGACCTTGACAGATGACATTGAACCTCATTCAAACAGAAAGGTCATGTCATAGCAATGCACATGTAAAATATGAAGAGTGTGTCACTAACCATAGTAAACTTATAGACAATATTAAAAAGTTAAGCTTTTCAAAATTTTGACCTTGAGAAATGACCTTGAACTTGACAAATTACCTTGAAATAAGTACCAACAGAAAGTCCATAACATAAGCAATGCACATGTAAAATATGATGGCTATATCACTTACCATTGTTTACTTATGGGAGATGTTAAAGTTTAAATTTTCAAAATTTTGACCTTGAGAAATGACCTTGACAGATGACCTTGAACTTAATTCCAATAGAAAGGTCATATCATAAGCATGTGAAATATGAAGGCTATATCACTTACCATTGAAAACTTATAGACAATGTTCAAGTTAAAATTTTCAAATTTTGATCTTGAGACATTGAGAAATGACCTTGACCTTGACAGATGACATTGAACCTCATTCAAACAGAAAGGTCATGTCATAGCAATGCACATGTAAAATATGAAGAGTGTGTCACTAACCATAGTAAACTTATAGACAATATTAAAAAGTTAAGCTTTTCAAAATTTTGACCTTGAGAAATGACCTTGAACTTGACAAATTACCTTGAAATAAGTACCAACAGAAAGTCCATAACATAAGCAATGCACATGTAAAATATGATGGCTATATCACTTACCATTGTTTACTTATGGGAGATGTTAAAGTTAAAATTTTCAAAATTTTGACCTTGAGAAATGACCTTGACAGATGACCTTGAACTTAATTCCAATAGAAAGGTCATATCATTAGCATGTGAAATATGAAGGCTATATCACTTACCATTGAAAACTTATAGACAATGTTCAAGTTAAAATTTTCAAATTTTGATCTTGAGACATTGAGAAATGACCTTGACCTTGACAGATGACATTGAACCTCATTCAAACAGAAAGGTCATGTCATAGCAATGCACATGTAAAATATGAAGAGTGTGTCACTAACCATTGTAAACTTACAGACAATATTAAAAAGTTAAGCTTTTCAAAATTTTGACCTTGAGAAATGACCTTGAACTTGACAAATTACCTTGAAATAAGTACCAACAGAAAGTCCATAACATAAGCAATGCACATGTAAAATATGATGGCTATATCACTTACCATTGTTTACTTATGGGAGATGTTAAAGTTAAAATTTTCAAAATTTTGACCTTGAGAAATGACCTTGACAGATGACCTTGAACTTAATTCCAATACAAAGGTCATATCATAAGCATGTGAAATATGAAGGCTATATCACTTACCATTGAAAACTTATAGACAATGTTCAAGTTAAAATTTTCAAATTTTGATCTTGAGACATTGAGAAATGACCTTGACCTTGACAGATGACATTGAACCTCATTCAAACAGAAAGGTCATGTCATAGCAATACACATGTAAAATATGAAGAGTGTGTCACTAACCATTGTAAACTTACAGACAATATTAAAAAGTTAAGCTTTTCAAAATTTTGACCTTGAGAAATGACCTTGAACTTGACAAATTACCTTGAAATAAGTACCAACAGAAAGTCCATAACATAAGCAATGCACATGTAAAATATGATGGCTATATCACTTACCATTGTTTACTTATTGGAGATGTTAAAGTTAAATTTTTTCGAAATTTTGACCTTGAGAAATGACCTTGACCTTTACAGATGACCTTGAACTTAATTCCAATAGAAAGGTCATATCATTAGCATGTGAAATATGAAGGCTATATCACTTACCATTGAAAACTTATAGACAATGTTCAAGTTAAAATTTTCAAATTTTGACATTGAGAAATGACCTTGAACTTGACAGATGACCTTGAACTTAGTACCAACAAAAAGTCCATGTCAAAAGCAATGCACATATGAAATATGAAGGTTATATCACTTAACATTGTAAACTTATAGACAATGTTTAGGTTAAGATTTTCTAAATTTTGATCTTCAGAAATGACGTTGACCTTGAATGATGACCTTGAACTTGGTACCAACAGAAAGGGTCACAAGCAATGCACATGTGAAATATGAAGACTTCATCTGTAACCAATCAAAAGTTATTACCAATTTTAGTTTTTGCGAGGAAAAAAGACGTTAACATAGAGGTAATAACATTAAGTAATCGTAGACCTATGTGGGATAGCAGCTGGGGGCTAGGAAAGGATGTAATGGTAGTACTGGTGTGAGAAATACCAGGATTCCATTGTTAGGTGCTCAAGCCGCCGCGATATGACTGAAAGATTGTTGAAAGCGGCGTAAAACCCCTTTCAAACAAAATAACAAAATAACAATAAGGCCCCTTTTTCCATGACGCATTTTTTTAAACGAAAATTCCCATTAGTTTAAAGGTCAAGAGGATCTGATTTGCTACTCAAATATGAAATTTCATGAAATTCTAACAATTAGTCTTTGAGAAAAAAACTAGTTTTTACATTAGACCCCTTTTTCCATGACACAGCCTTGAAATAAGAAAAATAAAAAAAAAAGGTCTTGGAAATTTCCTAAGAAGAATATATATGAAGTTTAGTCCAATTAGGCCCAGAGGTTGCTGAGATATTACTTTGGACATATGGACGGACACACAGGCTGGCGACTATATGCTCTCCCCTAAAACTTTTCCGGGGAGCATAAAAATTTGAGCCTAAGGTGTAAACAAAGAATTTGTCATTAAAGTCCCTTTTCCCATGTCTTCCCACTTTCGATAGGGTTCACTATTATACCCTAACAGTCATTCTGACCAAGTTTCATGAAGATTGGGCCAAAATTGTCATTAAGGCTGTTTTCTTGTGCTTTTTAATGAAATCTTTCCTTTTTCAATAGGGTTCATCCTTATGACCTAACAATCACTCTGACAAAGGTTCATCTAGATTGAGATAAAACTGTTGCCTCTAGTGTGTAAACACTAAAATTATTGACATTGCAAACCACACATTCAAGTATAATAAAAGCTCACCATGAGTATGACATGCTCAAATTAGGGTTTTTCAAGGAATGTTCACCTATTTTTTCATTGTTGTTGACAAACACTTGATACTATTTGAGGTAAAGCACTATACTACTCTGCAACTCCAATATAGCGCTATCTGCCACTAAATCCATTATTCTTCATTTTCTTCATTTTCCACAAAGTTTTCTATCCATAAGGTTAAAAAATGTTGTCTGCAACTCCTTTCAATTTAGACCAGTCTAAAATTTTGTAGTCAGGGTTAACCCATTCCCACTCAGTGACGCTTTTGGACGCCCCTCAAGAAAAATGATTGAGAAAACATTGTGAAAAACGAAAAAATTACTTGCTACAAGCAATTTCTTCATTTTCCACAATGTTTTCTACCGAGAAAGTTGAAAATAATCCAAAATTTCATAAACTTTAAATTGTCCTCTGCAACTCCTGTCAATTTGGACCATTCTATAATTTTGCCAACTGGTAATTGGTTAACCGAAATTTGGCTAAATTCAGCCTTTTAATAATCATTCTGCGAGAATTTTATTTAACATGACAAGGGTTTATTTTGTACTTAATGATATTATCAAAACTTTTTCACTATACATCTATCCAAGAAAGTGATAAATCAGGAAAGAAAAGCAATGTAAAACACAGAAAGATTACCCAGCACTTTGATTGCTCAACTTCAATGCATTATTCATGAGAAACAGGAATAAAGCCCCTAATAAACAGCTTTCAATTGGGATATAAAAGATTTTTTGCAAACAACTTGCTTGGGCCAAGCCAGATCCATATCTTGATTTATTAGTACTTTATGAGCCTTATATAAAGCTATGATTTTCTTGATTTAGTATGAGAGCAACTGACATATTTATGGCACTGTTTGTGAAACACTAACACTGTAATAGCCAGTGTCCACCCTCAGGTAAAGCAACCAAAATTAACCAAATACTACTGACTGCAGTTTCTCAAATCTATGAACAAGAGGGCAAAGATGGCCATAGATAACCCACACTGTATTCAAACAATCATAGAAGGAGGAGTGCAAATTGTTGTCTGTAAAAGTGTTGACAATATTTTACTAGGTTTGATCTTATTTTTGAATATGCCACCAGTATAAGTTTCACAAACTCAGTGGGTGAACAATGTTGTCTCTACAGTGTATACAACATTTTCTAAGATTTGACCTTTCAGCCTACATTTGATATAAGCAGACCTATATTTTGTGGTGTCATCTATTAAAGAGTTAAGAAAAAGAATAGGAATTTATCTTAACACTTAGCAAGGGAATCAATATGACATTTACTGTCAAGAAAAAGTTACTTCCCTTGTACTAATATTAGATGCAATACTCTGTCAGTGACATAAATCAATTCTGTTTCTTTAACCCTTTCCTGTTCAATCCCTGGTTTTTACCTCCCGTTGATTTTATACTTGAGAAAACATTGTAAGGAAAAGAAGAAATCTCTTGTGACAAGCAATTTTTCTGTTCCCAACATATTTTTCACTCTGAACGATTGTTACTTTTCAAATTGCCTTCCCTTTTAGTTGTCGTCTGCAACTTCTTTCAAATTGGACAAGTCTAAGGGAAGGGTCATATACTGGGAAAAACTTGCCAAAAATTTAGGTATTTGTTTACTGGGACTTAATCCTTTCCTGTTTAATCCCTGGTTTTTACGTCCCTGAGATTTTATACTTGAGAAAACATTGTGGGAAAAGAAGAAATTGCTTGTCACAAGCAATTTCTTCTTTTCCCACAATATTTTCTAACCTGCAGGTTGGTTACTTTTCAAATTGTATCCAATTTTAATTGTCGTCTGCAACTTCTTTGAAATTGGAGCAGTCTAAGATTTCGAGAAATGGGAAAGGGTTAATCCTTTACCAGATGACTAAATACTGGTCCAAATTGAAAAGTTTCAGACAACAATTAATCAATTTAAAGTTTTTTTTTTTTTTTTCTGTTTTTTTTTCTTATTCAACTTTTTGAGTAGAAAACATTGTGGATAATGTAGAAATTGCTGGTACAATTTCCACAATGTTTTCTGAACTATTTTCGTGAGAGGCGTAAGAAAACGTCATCGTGTGGGAAAGTGTTATTCTATTAACAATCCTATAACAATATTTAAGATAGAACGATTTTCCTAGATAAAAATACTTTCTTTTTGGAAAACTTTTGACTGTGTAATTACAATAGAAGTCATAGGGCATAACAATATGAAGGGACAAAAAATGAACCCAGCTGTTGATAAATATCACATTAAATCCTGTTTTTTTTTTACAGAGAGATAATTACCGGATAGAAGAGCGTGTAATAATAATGGTCAGAGTAAGTTCATAATATCATTGTTAACATTGGACATGCTAATAAAAAAAACCATTTCAACATTTTGTGAAAACCAAAGGGCTGGAAGAATTGAAAGCACTATTTTAGGGGTCAAAATCTTGTAAACAAATCTAGCTTGAAAGGTACAAACAGGTGGTATAGATTAAAATCAGACTGCACATATGTGCAGGCTGATCTTTGTCTTTAACACCTGTATCCAGGGTAAGTATGCCCAGTACTAAAAGTTAGTACCTCTTGTAAATAGAGGAATAATCCTGTGTCAGCAATGGTCACAAGGATCAAACTCAGCAAGGGCCTTTTCAGTTCTTTCATGAAAAGAATTATAACACAAAATCATATTTCAAACTTTTTGCAATTTAAAAAGATCATTTTGTTGAAAATTAAATGCTTGAATAATATACCCATTAAGATTAATCAAGTTTTTAGATAAAACTTTATAATGGGAAATGTTCGGTTTTAAATTATACAGACGAAGAACCTTAAAAGATTGAGGGATTATTTATATGATAATACCAGTGAAGTCAAACACTCTTCATCATGATTCAGAATTAACCCATTCCCACTGGACAAAATTTTAGACTGGTCCTTACTCAAAGATTTTTCAGAAGACAATTTTAAGTTGATGAAATTTTATAATTCTTTGTATTTTAGTGTAGGAAACACTGCGGATATTGAAGAAATTACTGGTAACAAGCAATTTCTTCATTTTCCACAATGTTATCTCACACATTTTTTGTTGAGGGGCATAATAAAGTGGGTTGTGTGGGAATGGGTTATTAAGCACCTTTCAATGTTTTCCACTCTCTTTTCACTCAAAATATGCAACATATAGGAAAATAACACAAGAGAAATCCACAAGCTTCTCACAAATCAACAGGCATTTTTTTTTCTTTTCTTGCTAATAATCTTCAAGAAAAAGTCATCTTTTACCGCTGAGAGTAGTAAAAACACTGCTGTATCACAATCCAACAGAAAACATTAGTACGATCAATATCTCGGCAAAACTTCCCATGTTACCTGGTTTAACACTGATCCAGATTATGGTTTTGCCAATATCATCAACTGCTGGAAAGAAAGAATGCAAGTTACAAGGTTACGTTTGATGCTACTTTCAACAATTTTAGTTTATATCACTGCAAACTAGACTATAATAATTGTATATCCCATTTTGCATCTGAGGTCATTAGGAGATGGTTCTCAGTATATAGAGTAAACACAAAGTCTTTCTCAGATTTAACCTAGTTTTTTTTCCATATGACCCAAATTTGAACATGGTTGAGATATTTTGAAAAAGGATATTCTGACCAAATATCAAACTAGTTAGGCAAAAAATATGGCCTCTGGGGTGTAAAGGTATTCCCAAGATTTGGCCTTGTGACCTAGTTTTTCATCCTATTTCAACAAAAGTCTAACTTGGCCAAGATATCATGGACACAAACATTATGGCCAAATATCAATTCAATTGAGCCAAAAATAGGGATTACAGAGTATAAACAAGATATTTCTAAGATTTGACCTAGTGACCTAGTTTTTTACCACATGTGAACCGCATCTGAACTTGACTAACATTCTGACCAAATATCAATTAAATTGAGCCAAAATTGGGACCTCTAAAGTGCAGGATTTGACCTAGTGACCTATTTCTTTACTCCATTAGACCTAAATTTGAACTTGGCTGAGATATCATGGGCAAAAACCTTTAGAACAAATGTTTCATTTGAGGCAAAAATATGGCCTCTAGAGTGTTCACAAGATTATTTCTAGGATTTGTCTTTGGGACCTAGTTTTTGACCCCACATGACCCATAATCGAACTAGTCCTAGATATTATGCAGACAAACATTCTGACAAAATATCAAGACATTTGCGCCAAAAATATGGCCTCTGGAGTGCCCACAAGGTATTTCTAAGATTTGACCTAGCGACCTAGTTTTTTACCAAATGTGACTCAAATCTGAACTTGACTAACATGCTGACCAAATATCTATTCAATTGAGCCAAAATTGGGACCTCTAGAGTGCGAGAAAGTATTTCTAGGATTTGACCTAGAGACCTATTTTTTGACCCAATGTGAATCAAATTTCAAATTGGCCGAGATAACATGGACAAAAACATTCTGACCAAATATCATTTGATTTGAGGTAAAAATATGACCTCTAGAGTGCACACAAGGTATTTCTAGAATTTGATGTAGTGATCTATTTTTGATATTATGCAGACAAACATTCTGACCAAATATCAAGACATTTGAGCCATAAATAAAAATGGCTTCTGGAGTGCACAAAAGGTATATCAAAGATTTGACCGAGTGACTTAGTTTTTGACCCCATGTAACCCAAATTTGAACTTGGCTTAGATAACATAAAAACAATCATTCTAATCAAATGATGTGGCCTTTAGAGTGCACACAAGATTATTTCTAGCATTTTATCTAGTGACCTAGTTTTTGACCCCACATAACCCAATATGGAACTTGACCGAACTATTATACAAACAAACATTCTGATCAAACATCTAGACATTTGAGGCAAAGATGTGACCTCTAGAGTGCACACAAGGTTTTTCTAATATTTGCCCTAGTGACCTAGTTTTTGACACCAAATGACCTTAAACTAATCTTGTCCAGGGGTTCATGGAGACAAATATTCTGACCAAGTTTCAAGACATTTGAGCAAAAATTGTGGCCTCTAGACTGCACACAAGATGTTGACACACGCCAGACGATGGACGCCAAACACAACTAGATCACAATAGCTCACAATGACCACTTTGTGGTCAGGTGAGCTAAAACCAGGAAAGGGTTAAAATATTAATACTAACTGTTTGCAGTAACTTGATCAACAATGGTCATGCTCCCTTGATTGATTGATTGAATGGAGCTTAACGCCACTTTTAAAAGTATTTCAGTCATTATCGCGGTGGCTGGAGCACCTAACAATGGATTCCTGGTATTTCTCACACCAGTACTACCACTACACCCTTTATCATAGCCTCCAGCTGCTATCCCACTTAGGTTTACCATTATCCACCCATTGAGACAAATGTTGGAAAGGATATGTGCCACTGCCCGGGATGGAACCAATGACATCCCATAATTGAAGATTGTGAGTCAGATGCGCTACCAACTACGCAATGATGGCGGCTCATGCTCCCTTGATTTGAGTCTGTGCAAGTACAAGGACATTTCAAACGATGTTACCTAGGCTATTCAATCAAGATGCACAAGTGCACAGTCAGATTGATTGAAAGGAGTTAAACACCACTTTCATCAGTATTTCACTTTTATCAATGTGGCAGATGCAACTTACAATAGCTTCTTATTATTTCTCACACTAGTACAACTACAAAATTCAATCGGAGCCACCAACTGCTCATCCTACTATGGCTTCACTTTGCACTCTGCTCATACAATCTGACTCAAAGATTCTGTAGTCAGTCAGTTAAATTCTTTTTTTTTTTCAATTGTGAAAATCAAGGGGGGAGGGAGATAAGTTGTTTTATCCTTAATTAGCCCAGACAAATGGTAGAAACTACTAGGAAGATCAAATACAAACTAGATTAATCATTGATGGATTACTCCAATCAATATCTAACTTGACCATAAACAGGGAGCAACAGATTTACAAAGATCACAAAATTAATGGTAGATCACAAAATTAACCTTTGTCATTCTGCTTTGGCAGGAGGTATAGACTAAGATCAGCATGCCCAAATATGCAGCCTGATCTTAGTTTACACTACCTGTTTGACATTTAAAACCTTAATTATTCATCAGTTAACAACAACAAACAAGATGTGCTTGTGGAACACAATGACCCCGCAACAGGACAAAACGTGTGTCTTTGGTAGGTGACCTTGAGCTTATCATATGACCATGACCTTGACATGAGGAGATGCGTATTATGGAGATGTATTGTCAAGCCAAATATGAGCATTGTATCTTGAATAGGCTGGTAGTAATTGGCAATGTTAAGTTTTTTGTTAGATTTTGTGCAGACAGACATGATAGACGGACAATGGTAAAACAATATGCTCCCGATCTTTCAATGCAGGGGCATAAAAAAGACCCACAATTAAGGTTATGAAATGTTTTCTGCCCTTTGTCATTACTGCATTCTAAACAAGGATTTCATTCAGCATAACAAAGATTGAATATACTTTACTTTTACTTTGTTGCATTCCCACACCATCCCTCTTTTTTGCCTCTCAATAAAAATATTACAGAGAATGAAAATGTGCTTGTTATGAGCAAATTCTTCATTATCCACAAAGTTTTCTTCTCCAAAAAACAAAGATTCTTAAATTTCCATCATCTAAGAATTGTCGTCAACAACTTATTTCAATTTAGACCATCTGAAATTTTGGCATCTGGAAATGGGTTTACTTTGGAAATTTTCCTTCATTATGAAAGAAAGAAAGTTCTCCCATCAATGAAATTGCATTTTCTATATTTCCATGGCTACATTTCTAACCAAACTATTCCAGGCAACTATTCCCCCTACAGCTGATAAATGTCAATACCAATTAGTCAAAGATAGTCTCTTTGAAAAAGGCAATTTCTTCTGGTAGACTCAAGAGTGACAGAATATAAGCCAGTCCTCAAAAAATACATTTCTGAAAGAGAATCAGCTTAAAATCTTGCATGCATCTTAGAGGATTTGAATTTAGCCCATTACCATACAAATCTGAATAATCTGGAAACACCAATCTAAGGAAAAATACCTTTCCAAAAGAAAATTGGAAAAGGAGAATTAATGATAGGATATACAATAATCCTGTCTAAATGTGAGACAGAAAACACATAATGCTATAAACTGGTAATTTTTTGCTTAATACAATATCTTGAAATTTGATAATATGAAATAAAGGGAATACTTCTTGTTTTCATTCAGGTATAAAACTAAAAATCAAATCAATCTGTGCTTCAATTACACAAAATTGTGATGAAGTTCTGCTGCTATTCTTGAAGATATTGACTTGAAACTTGTAATATAGTTGTTTACTATTATCAATCCTTCTCATGCTGAGCCAGGAATATACCTACTTTGGGAGGAGGTGTAGACAAAGATCAGCCTGCACATGCCTGCACATGTTTCAGAATATTGACCTACAATTGGTGCTTTCAGCCCTTTGATTGTAATCAAAATCTGTAGAGGATTTATAGTTCAGCATGACAAGGGTTAAAAAGAACAATTACCAATACTTCTTTTGTACAAATTATGCCCCTTTTGGATGAAGAAACTTCATCCAACAGATGAGCTTTGGGCATCTAAACACGCTCTTGTAATTATATACTTGAGGACAAAATTTCAGTTTTATATTTTGAACTCCTTCACAATTTCCACAATATAAAAGAATCATAGCATACAATGTTTATCTGGATCACTATATTTACCCCAATGTCATGTAAATTAAGGTAAACATCTTATTTTTTTACTTTATATTTCACACAGTCAGCAAAATTTGTTAAAGAGATTATTGATGCATTCAGAAAAGAACCCTTTAATTTTTCTATATATGGACTGAATTGAAAAGGTTACACAATTCAAAGCGCCCTCATTATAGTTTTGCATGTAACAAGCAATTTCTTCTTTTCCCACATTATTTTCTAACACAGGTAAATTTAATTTCAAATTAAATCCAATTTCCTTTATCATATGCAACTAGTCTATCAATTCGGACCAGTAAAAAATTTCAAACAAGAGGACCGTTGGCCCTGGGGCTCTCACCTGACATAAAGGCTCTTTTTTTTCTTTCAACAGTCTAATTTCATGTTAAGGTTAGGATTATGATACAAGTGGGCCATACTTCATACATTTAATTATAGACTATTTACCTTGGGATCCAAAAATCTAAATTACAAATTCCAAGGCTTTAGGGCAAATTTGAAAGAGGGAGAAAACTTTTTTCTCCATCTGGATCCATGGGTTATAATTTCAGAAATAAGAAAGAAGACAGTGAACTGATGCTTCATGCCTGTAAGACACCCACCCCCCAACTTGTACTCCGCCCATGGGGACCCGAGGATCATGATTTTAGCTATTTTGTAAGAGGTCAATATACTGATGCTTCATGCAAAATATCAAGGCTCTACGCCTCCTGGGTCAGAAGGAGAAGATTTTAAAGATTATTTTAAAATCTTAATAAACCCCAGCCCCCTTGTGCTCTGCCCCTAGGTACCTGAGGATCATGGTTTTAGCTATTTTGAAAGAGGTATCATGCAAAATATCAAGGCTCTACGCCTTCTGAGTCAGGAGACGATTTTCAAAGGTTATATTAAAATTTCATTTTTGTTGCCATGGCAACCAGAGTTAACATATTTCAATTATTTTAGCTCATTTCAAAGGAAACCACCTAAGAAACACTTCTGCCAAATTAAGTTCAAATTGCCCAGGTGGTTTTGGAGGAGATGTTGTTTAAAGAAATTGTTGACGCACTTTGTGCTCAGGTGAGCTAAAAACCGTGAAAGAGTTAACTCATTATCAAGCATGATTGTTTTTAGCCGATAAGTAGTGTTTGAGAGGAAGATGACCTTCCATTGGTTCCCACACAATTCCACTTTTTGAGGTCCCTCAAGAAAATATGCTTTGGAAAACATTGTGGAAAATTAAGAAATTACTTGTTATGAGTATTTTCTTCATTATTCACAATGTTTTTACAACAACAACAAAAAAGTTTTTTTTAATTTCATCAACTGAAAATTATTGTCTGCAACTTCTTGGAATTTGAACCAGTCTACAGTTTTTTTTCTGTTCATAATCAAAAGATAGAAAAAAAAATGCAGTTTGACTACTGTCCTACCAAAGTTTTAGAATAACTTGAACCCATAACAATATTAGACTGATCCAAATTGAAAACAATTGCAGATGATGATTTCAAGTTTAATCAACAGATGATGATTTCAAGTTTAAAGAATTTTGAATTTTTCTGTCTAGTTGGGTAGAAAACATTGTGGAAAATGAAGAAATCACTATTTTCATGCAAATTTAGTCATTTGACACCATGTTTCCAATTTTCTTTGTTATAGGATTGTGTGGGAATGCCAAATAAAATCCTAATCAGCTGCTTGTGTAGGGGAGGTAATTCAAAGGAATGAAATTGAGGTTTCTTAGTTACTTTCTAGCATTGTTGAAAAATGAGCTAGACCATCAGATTGAATTTGAGTTGTTTTTTAGATGCCCCTTTTTAGCTTGACAAAAACTACACCTTTCTCAAGGTCAGTTAACTTGAAGGCTCTTCTGTTGGTGTACATATATCAAGGGATTAGTGCATCACTGATTTATGTATGTATTTAAACATTAGCTCTTACAACAGTGTTGCACTGCAGCCATGTCCCTGTAGCAAAAGGAGCACTTCACAATTATGAACATAGAACAATGAATAACTTGTCAGATAAGACCTTCTGAAAAGTGTTTCCTTCCCAAATATACTGTTTTAAGATGATAACATTACAGCAGTCTTTGATCTTTTTATTTATTTCAAATATCCAAGCAATTTCATTATTATACTTCATTGTGTTCTCACTCTAAAGACAAAGATTTCTAAAATTTCATTAACTTCTTTCTATTTGGACAAGTCTTGAATCATATTGTCTGAAAAAGAGTTGACATGACAAGGCAAGACTTCAAACAGTAAATACAAAGGGAAACAAATATATGAACTGTTCGAATAATTCATACAGGCATCCAGGATTCTTCTCCCTTTGTTTCAACATAAAGATCAATTTGGTTGCATTAACAGTTATCCGTCAAGCAAAAGAATGCAATTGCAAAAGATCAGATTGCACAATTAAGTATTTACCCTGCCACTCAAAGAGACCCTTTAGAATGGGGGAAAACAAGGGCTTTTTACAGGCCTGATATATTATGTTCATTAACCCTTGTCAAGCTGAATAAAATCTTTACTCAGAATTGCGTTAAAAACAAAGAACTTGTCTGATATTGTTGGTCAATTTTTTTTTTCTTTTGTTAATTCTATTTACAACTCTGAATTTAAAATTCCAAATAGGTGATTTAGACTAAGACCAGACTGCACATAATATGTGCAGACTGATCTTAGACTATACCTCCTCTAAAAGCAGGAATATAACACGTTCAGCATCACAAGGGTTAAGAAAATAAGTATAATTGCTAAGGATAAATAAGTACTATTGCTAAGGATAAATAGGTCATGGGTTTTCATACTATCTAACAACATTTATTGATTTTGATTTCTCTGGCCAGTTTTATATGTTTATCTCATAACCTTGAGATACTCTGGTCAACTTTAACCTCAAAAAGCATGCTCTATCTAAATACTTGCAAATTCTCAAAAATCTCTCAAAATTTACATATTTGTGCGATAAGATGAGGGCATTAAAATCTTTCAAACTGATCTCTAATTCTCACCTCAATTATCATGGCAAGATGACAAACCAACAGAAATATAGACCAACAAGTCTGGTTGTAATGAGCCCAACATATTCCTATTTTGGCAGAAGTTATAGATAAGGATCAGCCTGCACTATGAGCAATCTGATATAAGTCAACTGGACTTACCAGTCTCTTTTACCACATTCCCACACAATGATGCTTTTTGATGCCCCTCAAGAACAAGAATTTGGAAAACATTGTGTCAAGTGAAGAGATTGCATGCAACAAGCAATTTCTTTATTTTTCACAATGTTTTCTACCCAGAAAGCTAAAAACGCTAGAATTTCATTGACTTAGTTCAGTGCTCTCAATAAGGACCATTTTCAGGAATTTTTAAAATTCTAAGTTTCAATTTAGGAAGTTTTCACAAATCAAGAACTTTTTTTTTTTCACCCTTGACCATACCCCCCCCCCCAAAAAAAAAAAATTGAAAAAGATGAAATGAAAAAGATACATAAAGCCTACAG
Organism: Fragum fragum; assembly: GCA_946902895.1. Taxonomy (NCBI): domain Eukaryota; kingdom Metazoa; phylum Mollusca; class Bivalvia; order Cardiida; family Cardiidae; genus Fragum; species Fragum fragum. The sequence continues at coordinate 8,890,560 of OX336377.1, forward strand.
TACATTCTTTTCCATCCTTTACTTATAGTCCCTGAATTTCATGTCCCATTGAGTTGAACTAGAGAAAACAATGTGGTAGAAGAAGCGTTTTTTGAGAAATTTGTCTCTGATATAAATTTCCCCTTTTCCCATAATATTCCTACCTCTAATTTGGGTGGATAAATTTGGTAATTATTATTTGCAAATCTCTCAGGATTTGAAAATTTCTGATTACTAGAATGTCAGAAAACAGACTGTTTGAAACGTTTTGGGTACGAAAAAATCGAGACTGGATTATTCCGAGACCGTCACCAGTCACATCATAGATATCAAAGTGCATACATCATGATTAACATTTATGTAAATAAAAGTTAAGGTACAAAAAGAAATAAAACTAATAGCAGAGTTTTATCTTTTAAAAAATTCCCTGTTTCGTTTCTGCTAGTTGATGTTTACAGACAACACGTGTGACGTCATTAAAAAGGGACCGAACTCTAGCGAGATCAATCGAGTAACTTCGATGTTTCTAGGACAGACGTCATGTCAAGTTACTAAATAGAAACCCCAGCGTCATAGACGTTTTTAGAATGCAAATTTGACACACCGTTCTGTATCCGCCGTGAACTTGAAGACGGGACATGATATTTCGGGTGAATTCAGGCCCTGAACTTAGTTTACATAAATTCGACCGAATGGCTTCCATTGGCCTGCTTGATTTTTGCCCAGCACATTATTAATCGAGTGACTTCCAAAGAAATGGTCCAAGATGCTATTACGGCTCAATTACCGAACCGACTATAATCGAGTACGCTCTATGTAAATTTCCATCTACATCGGTTGTCATGGAGACATTTCTATAAACTCCTTGTGGATTCTATTTTACCCGAGGGTAAGGCCAGAATATACATTCTTTTGTTTGTCAAACCCTTTATATTTTAACTTCAGAAAACGTCCGAGTCATGAAATCAGGAAGTTTTCCTAGAATCTCGGACGTTAATTTATGTCCAGGTCTGATTTTCTGGACATTTTTTCCGATTTTCTGGATGTAATATATGTCGACGTCCGCTTATTGAGAGCATTGTTAGTTTAGGTCTGCAACTCCTTTCAATAAGGACGAGTCTAAAATTTTTCTGTCTGGTAATGGGTTAAGCCAGATCTATTTGCATGACATTTTTTTCCAGAACTAGTAGCGCTTCAGCCCCTGTATCAATCCACAGGCATGAAAATGCTGATTAAGAATTTTTTTTCATGAATTAAAATAAACTGAATACAATGAAAATAAATCTAAGTCATCGAAATCTTTGAAATAGTTCTAGACAACCATTTCAAACTGTTCATTTTTTTTTTACAAAATCAAGTCATGTATAATTCATAATGTACAATTTTCACTGTATACCATATACATAACCCACTACCATAATAGCCATGATTCCAACAAATCAAAATTATATGAAGGAATCTGACAAACAGTCATCTGGTTATCTGATTCCCGTGAAATTTGGTAGAAATCCATCATCAGGTTTCTGAGAAATTTACATAGTTATCAGTATATACCATGTATGGAAATTAGCCCTGCCCATTAAAGCCATATTTTTCATCCAATCAAAATTCTTTTTTATAATCTGATAAAAGGTCACCCAAGAGTCGATCCTGTCAAATTTGGTTGAAATCCATCCAATGGTTTCTGAGAACAAGAATTTCAAATCTTTTAACATATGGGGAAATGGCCCCTTCCATTAAATCCAATTGTTTTTTATCCGATCAAAATTCTTTGAATGAATCTGATAGAGGTTCACAATAGGATCAATTCTGTAAAATTTGGTTGAAATCCATTTATTGGTTTCTAAGAAGAAGAATTTCAAAGCTTTTACCATAATTATATAGAAATTAGCCCGCCCATTAAAGCCACATTTTCATCCGATCAAAATTCTTTGAAGGAATCTGATAGAGGTTCACCATAGGATCATTTCAGTGAAAATCGATTGAAATCCATCTACTAGGTTCAAAGAACTTTGATTAATCAAATGGGGTTTAATGCCACTTTTAACAGTCTATCAGTTATATTGCGGCGGATGGAGCACCTATTTCCAAAGCTTTCACCATATATGGACATTAGCCCTGCCAATTTAAGCCTTGTTTTTCATCCGAACAAAACTCTTTGAGGGAATCTGATAAATTCTGTGAAATTTGGTTAAAATCCTTCCACTAGTCTCTGAGAATATACAATGAATAATACAAATACCCCCAAACAGCTCATGAGAAGATTTTCAAAGCTTTCACCATATATGGATATTAGCACCGCCCATTAACCCTTTCCCGTTTTTCAAAATTTTAGACCAGTCCAATTTGAAAGAAGTTGCAGACACCAATCAAAAGTAGGTGCAATTTAAAAACTGACAAACCTACAGGTTAGAAAATATTGTGGGAAAAGAAGAAATTGCTTGTCACAAGCAATTTCTTCTTTTCCCACAATATTTTCTCAAGTATAAATTCACAGGGACGTGAAAACAAGGGATTGTACAGGAAAGGGTTAAAGCCATGTTTTCATCCGATCTAAATTTTTGAAGGAATTTGATAGAGGGTCACATAAGGATCATTTCTGTGAAATTTGGTTCAGTACTTTCTGAGGAGAAGATTTTCAAAGTAAAAGTGTACGGACGGACGACCGGATGCATGCACAACACAACGCCATGACAATAGCTCTCTGGCTTTCAGCCAGTGAAGCTAAATAATAACCCTAAATTAGTTCTTCCATTGCTTTCTTCCCTTTTTCAGTAACAAATTTAGAAAATTACCAACTACACAGGCACTAGAAAGACATATTTAAACTAAAATAAATTAGAGTAGACAAGGGAAAGGAGGCTTCTAAGGTGTAGTAAATTTTTACATTTTATGTTTTGAAAATTTTTGACCAAGAAAATTTAGGTCAGATATCACCAGATAAGGCGTTTGTGAAAACTTGGTAAACGTAATATTGTTGTCTAAACTTTTTTATAACTGTAACCATTTTCTAGCTGTCCAAAGTTTTAGTTTGTTTAAATAACTTAACCCTTTCCCGTTTTGCAAAATTTCAGATCTGTCCTAGATCTCGCAGACGTAAATTTAAAGTGGATTTAATTAAAACAATGACAGTTTAATAGGGTAGAAAATATTGTGGAAATAGAAGAAATTGCTTGTAGCAAGCAATTTCTTCTTTTCCCACAAAGTTTTCTAAAGTATAAAATCGAAGGGACATAAAAACCAGGGATCGTACAGAAAAGTGTTAATTACAGAATAACTTAATGCGCTCACTAATACAAATACCCCCAAACAGCTCACAATATTAATTTTTGTCACTGGAATAAAGTCTTCATTCAGATTTTTCAAGAAAGACTAAGGGACATGAAGACAACAACTTAAAAGTTTATGAAAGTTTAAGTTTTTTCAATGCTACAGGTTAGAAAAATTGTGAAAATGAAGATATTGCTTGGTTCCAGCAGTTTCATTTTTCACATTGTTTTCTTTTTTTTTTTTTCTTTTTTTTTTTGAAGCATCACAAACAGTCATTGTTTTGGAATGGGTTAAAGAGTTATCGGCTTTTACCAATTTACCTTGCAACAAAATTTTTGATTGGTGCAAATCACAGAGGTTTTAGACAATAGCTCATAGTTTATTTAATTCTTTTAGGTTAGAAATCATTGCAGAAAACAGAGAAATTGTTTGTTACAATTTCTTCTTTTTCATGATGTTTTTCACATCTGTTTTCTTGAGGGACATAAAAAGCGCAATTGTGTGTGAATATGTTGGTCTGACTCTACAAGAAGAGACTCATGAAAATCGTAGATCTTTCTTTGATTGCTGGTCTAAATCCTGGGATAGCATAGCACTATAATTTTCTTGGAACCAACCATCCACTTCCAGAGATTTACACCTACGCTATTGAAATTTTTCAGAATTTATACACCAACTCCACTCCCTGAGGACAAGCAGTTTCTTATATAGCCACAATGTTTTTCTCAACTATTTCAATGTGAAAATGACAGTAAGCTAAAGTAAAGTGCACAAGCTAACGTGATATAACTGCAATACTGTTGAAAGAGGCATTAAACCCTGAACAATCAATCACCCAAACTTGTGACATTAGGATTCAGGGAGCAGAGTATATTACAAACCGAGCTAACCATGGCATAGAAACATGTCAACCACTATCAGGCAGCACTTCTCTGTGTGAGCGAAAAATGAAACATGAATTTAACCTTTTCCTTTGGCAATATTTATGTCTTGTTCAAATTCAAGGTTTTGCAGACACCAATTCGAAGTTGATTCAATTAGAAAACAATCATTCAATAAGGTAAAAAATATTGAGGAAAAAGAAGAAATTGCTTGTCATAAGTAATTTCCTCTTTTTCCACAATGTTTTCTCAGGTATAAAAACATTGGAACATAAAAACCAGGGATTGGACAGGAAAGGGTTAAAGTGGACATATTAATTTGAAAAATTATCATAAATAGGGTAGAATAAATTGTGGAAAAAGAAGAAATTGCTTGTAACAATGTTTTCTCAATTTAAAGATACTTGGTTGTAAAAACCAGGAATCAAACAGAGAGTTAAAGTGGTCCTGTTAAATTACAGTATTTACTTTTCATCTTATCTTTACAAATGATTTATCCAGTATTTTTCTAGGGCCCAAAATAGTTTGAACTGTTGACTGATGTTATAATTATTAGATATGACCATGACCTTTTGACCTCCACATTAAACTTTGTCTAGCTGAACCCTGAACCCAGATTGATTGATTGAATGGGGTTTAACGCCACTTTTAACAGTACATTTTGTATTTCAGTCATATTGTGATGGCTGTTTCTCACACCAGTACTACCACATCCTTTCCTAGCTCCAGGTGCTATCCAGGTTTACGATTATCCACCCATGGGTGAGAGACAAATGTCAGAAAAGGTATGTGCTGCTGCCAGGGATTGTACTCATGACATCCCTTGATTGAAGATTGGGAGTCTGATGTGCAGGATGATCTTTGTCTATATGTTCTGCTCAGCCAGGAATATTCTGGGTTCAGCATGACAAGGGTTAAAATATCATTTAAAAAGAAGTAAAATAGCATATCTCATCATTCAGTTTGGGTCATCGTTGGAATGTTTAAGAATTAGTTAATAAATTCTGCAGTTGATTTGTTTGTTTGAATGGGGTTTTACGCCGCTTTCAACAATCTTTCAGTTATATCGCGGCAGCTGGAGCACCTAACAATGGATTCCTAGTATTTCTCACACCAGTACCGCCATCTCATCCTTTCCTAGCCTCCAGCTGCTATCCCACATAGGTCTACGATTATCGACCCATTGGTGAGAGACAAATAGTCGGAAAGGATGAGTGCCGCCGTCGGGGATCGAACCCGGGACCTAGAGATTGACAGTCCGACGCACTACCAACTGCGCTATGACGGCGGCTCAAATTCTGCAGTTGAAGAATTATCTTGGTCATGCAGAACGCAGAATATTTCTGTTTTGGCAGGAGACAGAAAAAACTATCAGCCTGCATGCATGTGCATGCAGTCTGATCTTATACTACACCTTCTGTTTGTCCTTTTTAACTCTTTCCTGTTCAAACCCAGGATTTTAGGTTACTGTGATTTTATAGTTGAGAAAACATTATGGAAAAAAGGAGAAAATGCTTGTGACAAGCAATTTCTCCTTTTCCCACAATGTTTTCTACCATATAGGATGTTGTAATTTCAAATTGCATCTAATTTTCATTGACATCTGCAACTTCTTCCAATTAGGACCAGTCTAAAATTTCAAAAAGCAGAAAAGGGTTAAGCTAGAGTTGGTTATTCTTCAAAGAGGATTTTTTTTACGAAAAAAAAAGGACTTCTAGAGCTGTCAGTCCTTTAATTTCATTGCTTTTTAGAAAAGGATTTTTTTTTGTTTCAGCATGACAGTGGGTATCTGATGTGAACAATAATAATGAAGAAATAAAAATACAGCACTATTTTGTCAGTTGTAATGCTGTATAGTCAAAATACTTACTTGGAAATTTCAATCTCAGAGAAAGCTTTCTTTTCCTTTTCAACATTTCTGTACGTTCAGCCAAGATTATTCGGGTCTATTCCTAAGTCCCAACTTTGGTACCCTTGTAAAAGTTGATGCAACTGAACGCAAGACAAGTGACAACTCTCAAACAATGGATAATTCAAATCCGCAAATGCAAATCTCCAAAATTCGCAAACTCTCATTTGTTAAAAACTTTACAGAAAAAGTTTGCAGCAAAAGATAATGCACCCTACAAAGGTCCAAAAACCTTGTGCACTCAAAGTAAACACCAAGTCAATTTAAAATTTTTTAAAAAATTATTCCAGTATACACCTCGGTAATAAAACTGCAATTAAACATCTGTAAATGCTGCAATATTCCTCAATAATGAAATACTCCCGCCCGGCCTTGAAAATCCACTTTTTAATTTCACAGACAATTAGGTCAGATAAAATCCAGCCCAAATCGACACTTCTTCAGGACAGGGTCCTTGTTTACATCACATGATCTCTACATGGTTATTTATAGTAACACTGATTGAAAATACACAAAAAGTTGGTTAGGAGAATTTGAAATATAGTAAACAATCTATTCAATTATGAGTGTCGGCCAATCAATTGCAATAAACACAGCAGTGTGAGTTCTTTACACAATAATTATCAACTAATACATACAGTCTCCAGACACCATTGATATCATTTGTCCCTATAGCAAGGTCAGAGCTGTTATTTCACATCAAAAATCCCTTGATTGACAGATCTGGACTGTTAATCAAAGATCCATTGACGAATTAAATTATATTTAGGCATTAAGGGAACTTTGTACTCGGACATTGGCTGACATTTATGAGAAACATTTTTGCCGGTTTGGCGACTAAATTGTAGTAACAACAGCTTATCTTAGCTGTAATTACAATATTTACGTCACTAAACAACTATTTTACCTCTTGTTATATGTAACTGGCCAATGATTTTTCAAGATAAAGAAGGTTCAACCCATTTCCCTTCTTTAACCCATTCCCTTTTAGTGATCCTTTTGAATGCCTTTGAAGAAAAGCACTTGGGATAACATTGTGACAAATGAAGAAATTGCTTGCAACAAGCAATTCTTCATTTCACACAATGTTTTCTACCCAGAATGTCAAAAAAAATACAAATTTCATGAACTTTAAATTGAGGTCTGCAACTTCTTTCAATTTGGACCCGTCTAAAATTTCGTTATCTGGTAATGGGTTAATCATCAAGGTCAATCCAGGGTATGGCCGGCTTAATCCTCCAATTTGGGATAATCATTGGAACTGTCTTGAGGACATCATAATCACACACACCCCCCCAAAACACACATAACTGGCTGTTAACCAATTACCAGACAACAAATTTTGGACTGATCCAAATTGAAAGAAGTTGCATACAACATTTCAATGTGTGTGTAGTTTGAAAAATAAAGACTTTTAGAATTGTAGGTAGAAAACATCGTGGGAAAGGAGAAATGGCTTGTTACAAACCATTTTTTCTTTACCCCAATGTTTTCCTAAGTACTATTTTACAAGGGCGTCAAAAGGCCTGATTTAGTGGTGATGGGTTAAACAAACCCAAGGAATTGCCATAAATACTGCAATAATGAGGGAAGGTAATATTTAATTAATGAAAATAACCCTTTCCTGAACAAACCCGGGATTTTTCATCACTGGTTTTATACTTTAGAAAATATTGTGGAAAAAGAAGAAATTCCCACAATATTTTCTACCACATAGGATGGTTTTAATTTCAAATTTCAAAGATTTTCATTGTTGTCTACAACCTCTTTCTATTTGGATCAGTCTAAAATTTCAAAACAAAAATTACACTAACTTAAATTGTTACCTTAAACTGCTACTTTGGAGCCCTCTTTATTTATAAGTAAACTTACAATGCAAAGGAAAGGCAAACAGCCCGTCATGTTAGATATGAAATTTAAATTTAAGTAACACAGGCTATAACCTTAAGGGCCCCCACCTCCTCTAAACACACAACTTATTACTCCTATTCTAATCTGCCCCATAAACATCTTCCGAACAGTCTTAAATTGTGTTGTTAATAAGTTAAATTAACAGACAGATTTTACTGTTACATGCAGTTACATTCTATCATCCATTATAATCTAATCTGCCCCATAAACATCTTCCGAACAGTCTTAAATTGTGTTGTTAATAAGTTAAATTAACAGATAGATTTTACTTTTACATGCAGTTACATTCTATCATCCATTATAATAAATCAAGCGGTCATAATGAATTCATAATTACTTTTCTCTACAATTACATATCAAAGTTCATCAAAAACATTACAAGTCTCATCAATTATTATGGCATGATGCTTGTAATTTTCAAGAAGGCATGTCATTTAATGTCAGATAATTGATCAAATTCCAAAGTTGAAGACAACAACTTAAGTTTGTGAACATTTAGATTTTTCAGACGACAGCTTCAAGTTTATGGAATTTTACATTTTTTCAACTCTCTGGGTTGAAAACATTATGGAAAAAGAAGCAGTTTCTTCATATTTCACAATGTTTTCCCACTTGTTATTCTTGAGGGGTGTCAAAAAACATCAATGTGTGAGAATGGGTTAAATCTTTAAAAAATCAGGGATTGAATCTGATATAGCTCAGTTTGATATGCATCCTGATGCCCAAATTGATGCATATGATTTTTGTTCTGTCATTAAATTCTCAAAGGTTTAAATTAGATAAGAGGGGTTACAGCATTCTAAAAACCTTATTTGTAAACGAAACCCTTTGTTGTAGGTACTCATTTGAATCGTCTCAGTGTGACAATTCAAATGAGTACCTACAACATTGGGCTTATGGTAGTATTGGTGATATTTTTCAGTCTAAAATGCGAAATGCACACATGTGTAGCACTGCATTCTCTTTGAGTTCTGATAAAACCAAAACAAAGTTAAATTTTGTTAATAGTTTCACCAATGGTTACAATTTAAAGGTTCTCAGTTAAAGAATGCATGGTCTGACCTTTTACCTTAATTTAAGAAGGGTCCCAATTGAAAGGAGATGCAGATGACAATTTCAAGCTTATGAAAAATTACCTTTTTTCAAGCTTTTTGGTGAAAACATTGTGGAAAATGAAGAAATTGCTTGCTGAAAACACAATGTTTTCTCGATTGTTTTTCTTAAGGGGCGCAAAAAGCGGGTTTGTATGGGAATGGTTTGTATGGGAATGGTTGAAGTGTCAGCAGTTAAAGGGTAACATGCAGGTCAAGTTCCAACGATAAGAAATCGTCAACCAAATACTGGGACTGAAATAGCCCCTACATAACTTGATGTTCTTACATGAGGAAAAGACAAGATTTAAAGCTTCAAAAACAATGAGTTTCAAGATAAAAGTTGCATGTAGAAATTAGTGTCGAATGACTTGACACTTAGAACTACATGTATAACCTTGCCCTTTGCACTTTTTTCTATTTTTTTTCTCATAATTTAATTACAAAATATCTGCCAAAGATGACATTCAAAAATTCTAAAGGTATCACTATTTTTTTTCACGAGTCTTTAAAAGAAAGTAAAGGTCAGGTAATATAGTCACAGGGTTACTGTATAAACATATTTGAAGGGCAAGCATTAAATTTTGTTGAAAGTGCATCTTTAACCCATCCCACACATCAAATGTTAGACTAGTCCAAATTCAAAGAAATTGCAGAAGATAGATTAAGTTTGAGATTTTAAAAATATTTACCTTTTGAGGTAGAAAACATTGTGTTTAATGAAGAAATTGCTTGTAACAAGCGATTTCTTCATTCTCCACAATCTTTTCCAAAGCTTTCATATTGAGGGACGTTTAAAAGCGTCATTGTGTGGAAATTGGTTAAGCAGTGATTAAAGTAACTGGAAAATATTGAGATAAGCCAGATTGCAGGTAATATTTTGGACAGACAGACAGAGTGAGAGAGAAACAAATGGATACTGATAAAATAATACTGCCTCTCACCTAAATGATGCTGGAGCATAATGAAGAAAGTGGTAAAGAATCAATTGAAGTTAAGGATTACGGAGAAGAAAGTCGGTTAATGTATGTAAGCAGGGTGAAAAGTGCTTTTGTATTGTACACAGATCAAAAAGATACAGCCCCAGATAGTTCTGGGTCATTAACTCTCCAACAGAACTTGATCTATTGATTATTCAATCAATATTCAATTGAAAAAGCAATAATTGATTACAGTGATTAAACTTTATAAAAGTTTAACCTAGTTTCATATGCATGTCTAATATACATATATAATTATGTATTATGATTAATCTTGTTCGTTATTTTCATCCATTTCCAATTGACATCTAGGTTTTAATGATCTCAAACAAAGTTTATGTTTGTATTAACAAAGAGTAGAGAACTTTGTGGGAAATGAAGAAATTGCTAGTAACATGCAATTTCTTCATTTTGTACACCGTTTTCCAAATTGTTTTTCTTGAGAGGCATCAAAAAGCTACATTGTGTGGGAATGGGTTAATAAATGGTATGAAAGTAATAGGATAAAGTCAAGGTTAACCCTTGTCATGCTGAACCCGGAATATTCCGGTTTTGGCAGGAGGTATAAACAAAGATCAGCCTGCACATAAGTGCAGTCTGATCTTAGTCTACACCTCCTGTTTGAACCCTTCCTGTCAGAGTTGTTTAAGAAATTAATTTTCTAAAGAAATTTTAATAATTGGAAAATAAGTACTACAGGTGCTTTCAGCCCTTTGATTTGAATATCATTCCAATGTGGATTTTATACAGCATGACAAGGGTCAAGTTATCAGAAATCAGTTCGACAAACAGACTGACAGTCAGACATTTGTAAACAAGAATGCCCCAAGAACATCTATGGATATGGGGGCATAGCCATGTAAAAGGTCATGAATATTCAGCATTTAAAACAGTTATCTTTTTTTTTCAGAATTCTGGCAGGAAATTCCATCTCAATGCCAGTTATTCCAAGGTCAAGCCAGATGATTGTAATTGTAGCAAACTTGTTTCCACCTGTTTATATCAGTAGCTGGAATTTGGTTATTCACCTCCATATACCTCTCATCAATTGCTTATCAAAGAACTGAAAGCATTATTTATGGGTCTCTGAAATCAATTTCATCAACAATGGACAAGTAAGTACTGTAAACAAGGATAAGACTGCATGTAACTCTTTCCTGTTCAATGCCTGGATTTTATGTCCCTTTGATTTTATGATTGAGAAAAAATTATGGAAAAAGAAGAATTTCTTCAGTTTTCACAATGTTTTCCTAATTCTTTTTCTTGAGGGGGTCTAAAAGCAGCACTGTGTTGGAATAGGTTAAATATTCATCAGCAAAACCTTTGAATTGGGACAGGTCTAAAATTTTTAAGAAAAAGGAGAGTGATAATACATGGAGACTGATCTTCTGCTAAAATAAAAATATTAAAGGTTCAACATGACATAACATATATCATCTCGTATACGACATTTTAACCCATTTCCACACATCAAAAATTATAGACTGGTCAAAATTAAAAGACAACAATTTCAAATTGATGGAATTTTATTTTTTTTTTTACTTTTTGGACAGAAAACATTGTGGATAACGAAGAAAGCAATTTCTTCATTATCCACAATGTTTTCCAAAGCTTTTTCTTTAGGGGCGTAAAAGGAGGGATTGTGTGGGATTGAGTTAAAGCAAGAAAGTGTTTCTGCATGATACTTTGTAACAGCAATAGAGTGTATCTCCATGAGGATAATTAGATGCAGTTTCTGTAAGCAGCTGGGATTCTTAACCCATTCCCACTCAAAGACACTTTAGACACCCTGAGAAATAAAGCTTTAGAAAAAATTGTTGTTACAAGCAATTTCTTCATTATCCATAATGTTTTCTATCCCAAGGGTACAAAAGGGTACAAAAAGTTTGAAATTCCATAAGCTTTAAATTGTCATCTGCAATTGCTTTGAATTTGGATTGATATAAAAACAAGATGTGTTTGTGAAACAGTCTATGCCCCAAAAACAGGAATTCTTTAGAAACGGGTAAAGGGTTAAAATTTTGACCTTGACCTCGATGAAATGACCTTCCCCAGTTGCGCCTTGTGGAGACCTATCTATCTGCAGTAAAACAATATGCTCCCAATCTTATCGATGCGGGGGCATAAAAATTCTTCTGGTAATGGGTTAAGTCTTCAATTCTTTACTGACTAACCCATTCATAATTAATAAAGTTGTATTTATATGATGATCGAAGTTTCAAACAATTAGTTTAAGATTTACAGTCATTTATTCATCCCCAATCTTTAGTCAACTCATTACAAGACAACAAATTGAAAACACTTGGTAATAAGCAATTTCTTCATTTTACACTGTGCTTTGCAAAGCTTCTTTTTCTTGATTGTCATTCAAAGTCTGGATTTGGTGGGAAAGGGTTTAGATCATTTTGATACTGCCTATTGAGTCCCTGGGACTTATTGAAGATGTGCTACCGACTGCACTATGACAGTGGCTGCTCTATTGCTGTAACATGTAACATAGTAGCATGCAGACTGTAACATGGCACATCTTTGCACATTAGCCATAATAGCATTCTCAAGAGTGAAAAGGATATATAAAACAATAAAAATAATTACATGACAATTCTCTCTCTTCAGTATATTTATATTTTGAGTTCAGTCTAAGGTCACTCATGTATTGAGTACTTTTAAACCCTTGTACATACAGACAAGTTTGACCCCTTACCCTCTCAATCCCTCCCTTAGATGCCACTGAAAAATAAGGTAGGAGAAAATTTAGTGGGAAAAGTGAAAAAATGCCAACTATATATATACAAATAATTTTTATCATGAATTGCTAAATTCAATTATCAGTTGCTTAACCCTTTCCTTTTTTTGAACAATTTAGACCCTTTCAAATTCAAAGGTTTTACAATCGAAAATTTAAAGTTCGTTTTATTTGAAAAATAACCATTTACTAGGGTAGAAAATATTGTGGAAAAAGAAGAAATTGCTTGTTACAATCAATTTCTTCCTTTTCCACAATGTTTTCTCAAGTACAAAAACACAGGGATGTAAAAACCAGGGATTAAGCAGAAAGGGGTAAAGAAAGCATGAGGGAAATTGACTGCCTGTGTTCTTTTCTCATCCTGAAACGTTGATCCCTATCTGTTGGAAGGGTCATATCACTTAAATTGGAGCTGAAAGAAGATATGCTTCCGATCTGTGTTGGATTCTTCAATTGCGTGGTGAGAGTGCTGGCCTCCTCTATCCCTGGTGAGATAGACAAATGCGAGGTAGCAGTCATTAAATTTCCTCGCAATTGCTTAACCAATTCCCATACAGTAAAATTTTGGACTTGTCCAAATTGAAAGAAGCTGCAGACGACAATTTCAAGTTGATGGAATTTATATTTTTTTCATCTTTTTGGATAGAAAACATTGTCGATAATGAAGAAATTGCTTGATACAAGCAATTCCTTCATTTTCCAAAATGTTTTCCAAAGCTTTTTTCTTTAGGGGCGTGAAAAGGAGGGATTAAGTTGGAATGGGTTAAGGAAAGCAATTTCTCATTTTCTCACTATGCGATCCTTCTTAAATCATAAGTAAACTGAAATGCTGTCTAAAACTTAGCTCAGTTTGTGACTTTAAATCACTTTTTTACGATTTTTTTACCCTTCATTCTTCAACTTTAGGCTATAAATATTAACCTCTTACCAAACATCAATATTTCATACTTGTCTGAATCAAGACATAACAGACAATAATTTTCAGTTCATGAAATTTAAGAAATCTTCATCTTTCTAGGAAGAAAGCATTGTGGGAAATGAATAAATTGCTTGTTACAAGCAGTTTTCTCATAAGCCGTTTTCTTGTGGGGCGTAAAAAAAAGTGACTGAGTGGGAATGGGTTTAAAGAGACGGGTTGTAATGTTCAAAATAAAAACATGCCAAACATTTCCTCACCTTTGACAATTAACCCAAAACATAACATTTTTCATGACTAGATATATGAACTTCCCTGAAGAATCAAAAGATGCAATTATTGAATATATAGTGAAATGCAAAATCTATAATTCCACATTGAAATCCCTAACACATTCTTGACTAATCAAAAGATGCATTATTTTGTTGAGAATATAGAGAAATGCAAATGATTCCACATTGAAAGCCCTATGATTGATTGTCTGGAGTTTATATAATTCCACTGTCAGTGGTATTTAAGTTAACCCTTTCCTGTTTAATCCCTGGTTTTGATGTCCCTGTACTTTTATATTTGAGAAAACGTCTTCGGAAAAAGAAGAAATTGCTTGTTACAATTGCATACACTTTAAATTGTTGTCTGCAACTTCCTTTAATTTTGACCAATCTTAATTTTTGCCATCTGGTATTAGGTTAACCCATAACCACACAAAAATATTTTGGACTGTTCCAAATTGAATGGAGTTTAAATTTGATATCGGCAATAATTAGATTGAAATAATTAGAAATCATTTCTTATGACCATGATAGTCAGAACTTTATGTTTTAGCCAGCGTGTGTCAAACTTGTTGGGTTTAAATCAAAGGCTCCAAACACATTGGATGGCACAAGCTGTAACATGCTGGCACATAGTATGATTTGCCGATTTGTTTGTTTGAATGGGGTTTTACGCCGCTTACAACAATCTTTCAACCTGGAGCACCTAACAATGGAATCCTGGTATTTCACACACCAGTACTACCATTACATCCCTTCCTAGCCTCCAGCTGCTATCCCACATAGGTCTACGATTATCGACCCATTGGTGACAAAAAAATAGTCGGAAAGAATGAGTGCCACCGTCGGGATCAAACCCGGGACCTCTAGATGGACAGTTGGACGCGCTACCAACTGCGCTACAACGGCAGCTTATGATTTGCCGAGTATGGTACATGTGTGCCGAGCATAGGCTTAGCATACATTCCACACATGCCCCATTACGCTGGAGATGCCCTAAGTAAACAATGAAGAGCTACAAGCACATTAGAAACATGGTGGTGTAAAGTTAAACTTGATTCCAGCATGTCTCTTATATATACAGTGAGCTGACAATTACAAATCAAAGGACTGAAAGTCCTGAGAGCAGTTTTTTCTGGCTTTTCAGTAACCGTGCTCAATAACGCCAGCATGTATCATCAATATGAGTAAGTAAATCATATACCTAATTAGGAGGAGATAAGGATATAGTGGTAGTACAGTTGTGTGAACTACCAGGAATCCATGGTTAGAAGCTTCAGACGCCCAGATATAACTGAAATACTATTAAAAGTTGTGTTAAACCCTATTCAATCAATCATGACCCCTTACTGTTTACTGGAATCGCTATTTTGATGTAATCACGCTTTCTTTAACATCTTTTCACCAGTGCATGAAAATTTGTGGTTGTGTGGTAAAAGGTTTAATGATAAGAGGTAAAGCAATCAAAGCTAACATTCAATTCTTTTTTCATTGAGCATATTAATACTACCAATGAAGTTCTACATGTCGGTTTCAAAGATTAAATCGAATTTGAGGTAAAAGGTTTATTATTCGATGGGGTTTAACAAGCGCTTGAATCGCGACTATAACAGGGTTGTAACTTGTTACATATACTGTGTATACGGGGTGTAATTTTGCTCAGCCCTGCCAGGTCAAAACACTGACAGACAGTTTACACGTATTTGCTAACTCCACTAACCACTGACCTAGATTCTATCTTGAAATCATTTCTCTCATTCTGACAATTCATTAGACAATTTACCATGGTTATATTTGGTCAAAGTTTTAAACCATTTACCTGGATATTCATGACAAAAGGGAGGCTGTTGGCATTCAGCAAGTAAGTAATTTTCTTCATCAGCGATGAAACAAGATGAAGGCGATCACATAGATTTTCACTTCAAATTTATGAGCATGCGTGGAAATGAGCGGAAATTCATGAAAACTTGTTTCCGGTTGATCGATTTGAAATACCGGTTTTTCCTAAAAAAAAACCTAAAAATTATTCTGGGACAGCATAATGCAGATGTTTAACCAATTACCAGAGGGCAAAATTTTAGACTGGTCCAAATTGAAAGGAGATGTAGGACGACATTTTAAAGTTTATGAAATTTTAGATTTTTTCATCTTTTAGGATAGAAAAAATTGTGTAGAATGAAGAAACTGACGATAACAAGCAATTTCTCCATTTTCTTCAATGTTTTCCCAAGTGTCTTCCTTCAGGGGTGTCCAAAAAGCGTCACAGTTTGGGAATAGGTTAAGGGACTTGTCAATTTTCTGAACACTAGGCATACACTTACTAAATCATGCAAGTGTGAAAGGGCCACAACAACAAAAGTCTAAATGCAGAATAACTGACAGATACAACTTTTGTAGGTCTAGATAATTGTTGACCAAACAATCATCTGGTGCTTATGAATCATAGTTGCTAAGTAATCAATGTGTAATTCAAGTCCATTAACACACACCAGTTGATCAATTCCGAAAGAAATCATCCAAGATCTATATCCTTTTCCAACAAAACTTCACACTGGGCCAATTCTTAACCTCTTCCCATACAATCCCTGGTTTTTACTTTCCTATATTATACTATTGAAAACATTGTGGAAAAGGAAGAAATTGCTTGTAAAAAGCAATATCTTCTTTTCCCACAATATTTTCTACCATTTAGGATGGTTGCTTTTTTAATCATACTTATACTTTTCATTGTCCTCTGCTACAAGCAATTTCTTCATTTTCCATCATATTTTCAAAAGTTTGTTTCATGGGGCGTTCAAAAGCGTATTGTGTTGAATTGAATTAATGGGTAAAACTTTTGTATTGTAATGGTTAATTCTTGTAAGAGGTAAGTAACAAGGGAATTAAGCATAATTACTCTTATAGAATGGTATTACGGTTATCTTTCTTCGATATTAGAGAAAAAGGCTTTCAAAGGGAAATAACAGTGAAAGATAATTCTTCTCTATAATACATAATTATTTACCTTCTCTTGGAGATAGCTAGCTAATCTTGAGTCAAGTATTGACCCATTATAGCAGATGGCAAATTATTTGAATGATCAGAATTGAAAGAGGATATCTGTATAGTGTTTGAATTTAACCCATTACAAGATGAAACAAGATGTGTTTGTGAAACACTATGCCCCCGAAACAGGAATTCTTTAGAAACAGGTGGATTTTTTTTTGTTGTTGTTGTTGTTTTAGGGAAAAGGGTTAAATTTTTTATCTTGACCTTAATGAAATGACTTTCCCCAGTTGCCCCTTGTTGAGACCTTTCTACATACCAAATATTAGCATTGTAACTTACAACTTACATTGTAACTTGAAGTTATAGGAAAATGTTTAGTTGGCAGGACAAGTTTGGCAGACAGATGGACGGACAGACAGACAGACAGACACCGGTATGCCCCCAATCTTATCAATACAGGGGTATAAAAAAATACAAATGTCCTTATTCAAAACAGTACTGTTGCAGATAACAATTTGAGGGCTAAATATTATATAGACACTTAGAACACGAATAACCCCCAATTAAGTAAAACTTCTTCATTGTCCACATTGTTTCCTACCCCAAAAGAATTTTCCAATCTATGTGACAGTATCCAGTAAACAGCCTTTTTTCCTGAGATGTGACCTTGTTAAGTTGGAGTAGTTTTTATTAAGTTTTGCAGTAGTATTACCTTGGCAAATGATCTTGAACTTGTCACATGACCTTGATGTCTGCAGATGCATATTGATGAGATCTATCAATATGCCCCAATCTTTTGATGATGGGCATAAAAAGCAAACAATACTTTTAATAAGCTTTTTGTCCAACAATGCTTTTTTCAAGTATTTTTCATCGGTGTTAATGGTTGATTGATTGGGGGTAAAAAACGCCACTATTAACAGTATTTTAGTCATATCACGGCGGCTGTAGAACCTAACAATGGATTCCTGGTATTTCTCACACCAGCACTACCACCACATCCTTTCCTAGCCTCCAGCTGCTATCCAACTTAGGTTTATGATTGTTCACCCATAGGTGAGAGACAAATGTCAGATAGGATATGTGTTGCCGCCTAGGATGGACCCCATGATATCCCATAATTGAAGATTAGGACTCTGACGCGCTACAGACTGCCATATTGCGGCGGCTTTTGGTATTTTAAAAACACAGAATTGTGTAGGAATGGGTTAAATCTGAGTGGAGTATTATCTTTAACTTTTCTTTTTTAATTGAGCTAGTCTTAAATTTTATCATCTGGTAACTGGTTAACCCTTTCCTTTACAAACCCGGGATTTTACGTTGCTGTGATTTTATACATCAGAAAACATTGTGGTAAAAGGAGAAATTGCTTGTAACAAGCAATTTCTCCTTTGCCTACAATATTTTCTAACACATAGGATGGTTTCATTTCAAACTGCATCCAATTCTCATTGTCCTCTGCAACAGTCTAAAATTTCCAAAATAGGAAAGGGTTCAGGGGTAAACTAATTGATTTTTCTTCCAGCATTAATTACGGAAGACAACTAAAGCATTGAGGTCATAAATTTCAGGTGAAACTTGGATGTCATTAGATTTTTAGAAAGATAAGGAATTCTATAATGACTTACTTTCGTGTCATTTTCGCATTAACAATACAATTACTTCCCTTTATCATCTAAGAACAGTCAATAATACCTATCACTACATTGTTGGAGATGAATCTTGCACAATGCAGAACCAGTCAAAATTCTGTAAAATTTGCTTTGAAAATCATGTCAAAAAGAATAAATTGCTTGCACAGTGAAATTCTCTTAATTGCAACCCTGATAATAGCGATTAACCTGTTTTATTGTAACTGACTTTGTGTATGAACATTAGATCTAACCCTTACCACACAACAAAATTTTAGAACCATCCAAATTGATAGAACTTGCAGAAGACAACTTGAAGTTTCTGAAATTTTACAAATTTTTGTCAGAGTAGAAAAATTGTAGGAAATGAAGCAATTTCTTTGCTTTCCACGATGTTGTTCTGAAGAGAGTCAATAAGTTGCCTTGTGTTTGTTTGTTTGAATGGGGTAAAAAATGTTCAGTCATGTTGCGGCAGCTGGCGCACCGAATAATAGATTCCTGTTATATTTCGCACCAGTACCACTATTACATCCTTTACTTGCCTCGAGCTGCTATCCCACTTATTGGTGAGAGATAAATGGTGTGAGAAATACCAGAAATCCATTGTTAGGTGCTCCAGCTGCCGCAATATGACTGAAATACTGTTAAAAGTGGTGCTAAGCCCCATTCAATCAATCAATTTAAAAGATATTTGATGCTGCCAAGCATCAAACCCATGACACCCAATTATTGAAGATTTGGGTCTGATGCACTATCAACAGTTGCTGTGTGGGAATTGGTCGAGAAAAAAAAGCAACTTCTGGTTAATTGTAAACAAGAGAGCTGCTGGCCCTGGGGGGCTCACCTGAGATAAAGGCACTTTTTCTTTCAACAGGCTAATTTCATGTTAAGGTTAGGATTATGATACAAGTGGGCCATACTTACATGTATAGACTATGTACCTTGGGATCCAAAAGTCTAAATTACAAATTCCAAGGATTTAGGGAAAATTTGAAAGAAGAAATTAACTTTTTTCTCCCTCTGGATCCATGCATGGGATATCATTTCAGAAATAAGAAAGAAGTCTGTGAACTGACACTTAATGCCTATAACCCCCCTCCAAGGGCTACCCCCCTGGCGACCCAAGGATCATGATTTAAGCCATTTTGAAAAAGGTCAATATACTGATGTTTCATGCAAAATATCCAGGCTCTACACCTTTTGTGTCAGGTGGAGAAGATTTTTACAGATAACTTTAAAATTTCACTTTTGTTGCCATGGCAACCAGAGTTTTTAAAGGATTTCAATTCTTTTAGCAATTTTTAAAGGGGACCACCTAAGGATCATTTCTGCCTTATTTGGTTGAAATTGGCCCCGTAGTTTTGGAAGAGATGTCATTTAAAAATAGTTCTTTATTTCTACATAAAACCCATAGCCTTAGAGCCCCGCCACTGGGGATCCGAAGATCATGATTTTAGCTATTTTGAAAAAGGTCAATATACTGATGCTTCATGTAAAATATCAAGGCTCTACACCTTCTGGGTCAGGAGGAGAAGATTTCAAAGATTATTTTAGAATTTTAATTTTGTTGCCACGGCAACCAGAGTTTTTAACAGATTTCAATTTCTTTAGCTATTCTTAAAGGGGACCACCTAAGGAACATTTCTGCCAAATTTGGGTCAAATTGGCCGTGTAGTTTAGGAGGAGATGTCATTTTCTATATAAACCCCATCCCCTTGGGGCTCTGCCCCCGGGGGCCTGAGGATCATGATTTTAGCTATTTAGAAAGAGGTCAATATACTGATGCTTCATGTAAAATATCAAGGCTCTACACCTTCTGGGTCAGGAGGAGAAGTTTTTCAAAGATTATTTTAAAATTTCACTTTTGTTGCCATGGCAACCAGAGTTTTTAACGGATTGTAATTTTTTTAATTAAGCTATTTTAAAAGACAACCAACTAAGGAATATTTCTGCCACATTTGGTTCTAATTGGTCCTGTAGTTTGGGAGATGTTGTTTAAATAAATTGTTGACGGACAATGCACGACGGACGGACGAAAATGGATCACAATGGCTCACTAGAGCACCTTGTGCTCAGGTGAGCTAAAAAGGTGTTGACAAATGTGGTTCCTATTAACAGGACTGCACTATCATAATGTTTGGCAATCTTTTTTCAATGAAGTTAGTGAGTAGTACCACAATTATGTTTTTTACTTGCTTTTAAAATACCATAAAATATTCTAAGTGCCTACAGAAAATGAGGTATCTTGGGCTCTCAAATGCCATGCCCAAGAATTCATTTGCATGACCTGAAATAGGCCTGAAGGATGCCACATATGTAAGATACACCTCACAATGGTTCATTGAATGGACTTGCATGACATTTTCAACAATCGTGCACTTATATCCTGGTAAAGTTTACTTTCTCCTCTGCATCAAGAGACTTTACCTAGACTATTTTAGAACTCCCGTAGAACAAGAAATTTTGCGTTTGAAATTAGCTTTTATCAAATTGTCCACATCTGTCAAGGATTCAGGAAGGACTAAATCATTCTTGTTAGAAGTTTCCTGTTAAATCCTACCACATCAATATTATTGACACAACAAGATTTTATTCCTGGTAGCCGATTATGGAAAATTCGGTCAGCGCTATATAGAAATCAATGTCTTAACTATGTCTTGCTGGCCAAAATATATTATTGGTGGGGTGCCAAAATCCTGAAGCTACAGCTTGAAAAAATGTAGCACAATCTGATAAATAAATGTACATTTTAAGACCATGATCAAGGGTTAATTTTACCAAGAAAATCCGAAGACAGTTTAAAGAGAGATAACTTGAATGGGGTTGTAGAGTGTGTAATATCATCCAATAGGTTAAACAAGAGGACCAGGATGGTCCTATATTACTCACCTGAGTATGATAGCACAAGGCTTTATAATATACCAAATATCAAAGCTCTAGGTGATAAGTTTGCCAGAATATTTTTCAAGATTTTTTAACATAATGTAAAACCAAATCTGGCAACTAATTTTCTGAGTAGAGTAATCTGGAAGTGGGGCATCAGGCAATGATTTATACCAAATATCAAAGCTCTATGCCTTATGGTTTTGTAGAAGATGATTTTTAATTTCCTTCTATCTTCCTATGGAAATATGAGATCACAAAACATAGAGATATATTTCAGAGTTGACTCATTCTTCTAAGTATTTGATAGCAGAGCATTAGGTGTTGATATATACCAAAATATGCTTCTGGAGAAAATGACTTTTAATATGACTGTTAAAGATTTCCTTCTTTTCTTCCTTGTAAAAGCCTGGATCGCACAGCAAAGGGCTTTCTGCTTATCTTTTACAGCAAAGTTCATGTATTTCACTGGAATTATATGGTAGAGGGTCATAAAACACACAAGAGGGTCAAAATGGTCCTTAATGGCTTATCTGAGATTAATTTGAACTAAACCCTATCTGCCACGCAGCTTTTTCAGTCAACAAACCAACAGACAAGAGGGACAAAATAACCCTAAATTGCTTATCTGAGAATGATTTGAACTAAGCCCTACCTGTCATGCAGCTGATTTTTAAAGAATTATTCCATGATTTCTCTTAGTCTTATAAGCCAAGCCTTTTCGTACGAACCAGATTTCATAAACAAGTTTTGAACAGGGTAACATAGGAACATTCCTGCCAAATTTGGTCCAAATAGGCCAAATGGTTTAGAAGAAGTAGATTTTTAAAGAGTTATTCCATGATTTCTCTAAGTCCGATGAGATCAGCCATGCCAAACCCACATTTCTCAGAAATCAAAATTTCACAAAAAAAATTGAAAGGGGTCACCAGAAGAATATTCAAGCCAAGTTTGGTAAAAATTGGCCCGTGGTTTGGAAGGAGAAAATTTTTAAAGAATTATTTGATGATTTCTCCAAGTCTTATAAACCCCACCCTGCTACTCCCCCTTTTTTGGCAAATCAAAATTTCACCAACAAGTTTTGAAAAGAGTCACCCAAGAAATATTCTAGCCAAGTTTGGTTGAAACTGGCCCAATGATTACAGACGAGAAGGTTTTTGAAGAATTGTTGACAACTTCCAACAGACACAGAGTGATCTCAAAAGCTCACCTTAACCCATTCCCATACAACAAAATTTTAGACCAGTCCAAATTGGAACGAGCTGCAGACAACAATTTCAAGTTGATGGAATTTTAATTTTTTTTGTCTTTTGGGGTAGAAAACAGTGTTGATAATGAAGAAATTGCTTGATACAAGCAATTTCTTCATTTTCCACAATGTTTCCCAAAGCTCTTTAATTGGGGGGGCGTAAAAATGAAGGCTTGAGTTGTAATGGGTTAAGCATGTTGTGCTCAGGTGAGCTAAGGTTAACAAAAATGGTGGCCAATGTCAGAGTTCAAAACTCATTTCCTTTCTAAATGAATGATTCCATTGGTCAACTGGTCATTTTATCAACAGCCACATTTGATCAATATAAGCCCATGAAAATAATTTTATACATGCTATATCAGTGACATTTGAAAGATTGAGTAAAGGAGTCTTGAAAGTATTTTCCAACAACCATAATTCATTATTTTACCCCATAAAGCTATCAGCTGAATTTATCTAAAAGGACTGTCATAACTAAGGGGTAATAACTTCCTTACAAAACTTGAATACGTGTAAAAGATTGCCTTAACCATTACCACTCAACATTTCTTTTGACATTTTAGTAAAATAATGAAACATTGTGTGAGAAAAGGAGAAATGGCTTGTAACAAGCTAGTTCTCACATTCTCACAAGCGATTCTACCATATTCAGTTATTATTTTTCAAATTACACACACTTTGAAAGATTGTCTGTAGCTTCTTTGAATTTTGACCAATCCAAAGGTTTGTCTTTGATCCATTTTCAATAACAATCAAGTCTGTGTTCGCCAAATCCCTACAATTTAACCAATTCCCACACAATCCCTCTTTTTTACGCCTCCTTAAGAAAAACGCTTTGGAAAAGATTGTTGAAAATGAAGAAATTCCTTATATCAAGCAATTTCTTCATTTTCAACAATGTTTTCTTTCAAAAAAGCTGTAAAAAAAAATCAAATCTTATCAACTTGAAATTGTCGTCTGCAACTTCTTTCAATTGCGACCATTCTTGTATCCTTTGGGAATGGGTTAACAATAAGGATGGAGCAAATCTGTTGACACTCAACCAGCCTTGACAGCCACAAAGTGTGCACAGAATACTCTCTGATTATCTAAACCCATTTCTCGACAATCTTGCATACTAACACCCTTCAAGAATACAAATTGGTAAAATATCGTGGAAAATGAGGAAATTGCATGTTAAAAGCAACCTTTTCCTTATTTGTAATATTTTCTACCAAAAATGGCAAACATTTCAGAAATTCCATGAAACATAATCTGTCATCTGAAACTTTTTTTAATTTTGGACCAGTCTAAAATATTGTTGTCTGGTAATGGATTAAGACTAAAATAGTCAGGATCTGTCTGCAGTGACAAACATAGTGAAGATTTTGATCAGGCATTGTGCATGCAGTCTCTACTTGGCAAACTTGAAAATTCTGGAAATACCACACAAAGACTGAATTACTACAACTCGGGTTTGTACTTGTGCATGATCTACAGAGCTCCTGCCTAGTACTCGGATAAAACAATGGAAGTGATTTTAAAAGATATGTTTGAATTGGGTGTAACACCACTTTTAACAGTATTGCAGTCATATCACGGCGGCTGGAGCACCCAAGCATGGATTCCTGGTAATTCTCCATGACCTCTTGATTGAAAGTCAAATGCACTACCAACTGCCCTATGGCCGTGGATGTACATTGATAAGAGAACTTTGCCCTGATATATTGAAATTAGTGTTAAACACCATACAAAAATAGAAAGTTACGCATTGATCATTAGAATCATAGGCCTCACCTGCAGTAACAAAATGATGTTACAACATCTTTGATACCTCTTTGGTAACAAGTCTGCAGCTGTAACCACCATTTAACCTATTCCCACATAAAGACCCTTTTTGACGTCCTCAAAAAAAAAACATTGAGAAAACTATCTTTAAATTGTCTTTTGCAACTCCTATCAATTTGGACTATTCTAAAATTTTGTTGTGTGAAAATGGGTTAATACAAAATCCTATTAGATATTGAATGGGTCCAATAATATCCTCGCGGTATGGGTTTTCGTCCTAATAATAAGTTTTCAGTTTTGCGGTTACTAAAATCTATGTCTATAAAGAATTCCTGCATAAAGTATCAAATTAACATCTCTTTACTTTATATCTTCCTTCTAAGCTTTAATGAATTGTTATGAATATTCTTTTCCTGTTTACGATTCTAGTCAAGATTTATAGGGGCAGTAAAACAGCGTCATATGTTTTCGTCCTATTTTGTAAATTGGCCATTTACGGATGTGGAAACAAGATTTGAAATAGGAACCAGTTATCTTCAAAATACAATGGTTTACCTTACTTCATATGTAGATTTCTTAAGTAACTGTTTCAAATCATTATATAATAACCAATTTGCAAATGGTAAAATGATATTCAGTACTGAACCTGTAATTCTGTGCTAATCCTTACCTACATATACAAAAAGGTACTTAATTTTGAGAAAAAAAAATACACCTCCCCAACCTTTTACACAAGGTTTGATGAGAATGTACTTATTCATTTTATATGGTCTGCAAAGTATTTATAGACTTTTAAAGTGAAATATTTTTAAGAGTTTTTGCTGTAATTTATTCATTCTAAATACTGTAAGGACTGGTAAAATATAAGAAACATCTAATCTTCAGTCGGAAAAAGAAACTATTTATACTAGAGAAAACCACTCGACAGTCAAGTGACATCAAAATTTTATGTCAAATCACTAATCAACATAGCTAGATTTTATAAGATTTATCTAGATTTCTTTTAATAGGAGATATACAAAGGTCTAAAAATGGACTTAGCAAAACACATAAAAAAGAAGCAGCTCACACTCAAATAATACTTCTGTCGATTGAATTGACAGGAAACATGTTTTAAAGACTTATTGTGATAGCTATGTTTCTAAACTAATTGTAGACAGCAAAAAATGTATTGTATAAACAACATTTACTCACAAAAGAAGAAAAATACGAATTGGTGTGAAAACATATGACGGACGAAAACATATTCCACAACGATACATGCCTGTATAACCTGACCCTGTAACATAGTCTGATCCATTTCTATTCATACTGGTCACTGTTTATTGTATATATGACGCAACAAAATAGGATACAAGAGATGTCAAATATCACTAAATCAGCAAATATCCAAAGCCAAACATTAAAATGTTCATATAATCAATCAACCAAATCAAATAAATGTTTTGATTTTAGCCCCATAAAATATCAATTGCCTACAATCAAAATAAATTGACAGAAATACCTGCAATCGTGCTCTTCTTCATTTTCCCCTTCAGTTTAACCTTCAGATATTTAGTTGGCTGCATTAAATCTTTTCTAGTGCATAGTTTAATCCATGAAAAGATTTAGAAGAAATCAGTGCACATGACATCAATTTTACTGACTTGTGTATCTCTTATGTCAAGGTTATTGATCCAGGGAATTCCCACCCAGAATGCATTTCAACTGGCCTCAGTTTCATCATCAAAACTATTTTTAGAATGGTTAGGTCTAAAACATGTGTGGTCATAGCAACAAGTAGGAAAACTTCATCAGTTTTAACCCTTGTCATGCTGAACCCAGAACATTCCTGTTAGACAGAAGGTCTAGACAAAGATAAGGCTGCACATATGTGCAGTCTGATCTTTGTCTAGACCACCTGCTTGTCCCTTTAAAGCCAGGATTGTTTCTATCATTCATGTTCTAAATAATTAACAACCCAACATGAGTGCTTTCGGTGTTTTCAGTTCTTTTATTATAATTATTCAGCATGACAAGGATAAACCAATGTCCTGCTAATCAAAGCTTTTTGTGTCATTGACAGTTAGCACTGACATTTTAGATCAGTCTTTATGCTACACTCTGATCCAAGTCTAGAAAAGAGGGTGATGGAAGGAGGGGGAAAGCTAATCTTAATAAAACCCTATGATGTGGGTACTCATTGGAATAAACTATAGAAGAAATAATTCAAAACAGTACCAATGACATAGGGTAAGAGCAGTATGATCTAAATACTGCCCCCTGATAAGTAGCTTGATTTGATCTATGTCTATTGACCCTGGTCAGCCAACAAGAGAAGTTTTACCGTATAGCACTTTATTTCTACAGGGTCCAAATTATGCGGTTTTCGCTAAAACCGGAGAAGGGGGGTGTCAGTTGTGGTCAGTTACCCTGCCAGAGGAAGGATTAAACTTCTGCACTATGAAATAGGGAGAGGTCCATGAGGGCCTGAGACACCCTTCTGGTTATCAAGTTTTCCATTAATGTTATCTAACATTTAAGGAAGTTTAATTGCTTAAGGAATGCATTAAATGAAAACAAAAATAAATGAGAAGATTTTTTAAGAAGAAGTTTATAGACAGATTGAAGGATAGATGCACAACCAATGTAAAGCCATGACAATAGCTAACTGGCTTTCAGCCAATGGAGCTAAAAGCTGTGGACTCTAGGAGTGTTAACAAGGATTTTTTTTAATTAAATCTTCAT
Organism: Fragum fragum; assembly: GCA_946902895.1. Classification (NCBI taxonomy): domain Eukaryota; kingdom Metazoa; phylum Mollusca; class Bivalvia; order Cardiida; family Cardiidae; genus Fragum; species Fragum fragum. The sequence goes on from OX336377.1 coordinate 8,917,760, forward strand.
AAGGCCCCTTTTCCCATGTTTTGTGACAGATTGTACACAATTCGAAAGGAATGGTCCAAATGATAGTACAATCATTCTTTGATAGTTTGAAGAGAATGGGATGAAAACTGTGGACTCTAGAGAGTTAACAAGGAAAAATTAACGGAAAGGTGACTTGAAGGAGGGTTGGATGCCAGACAGGAAACACACCATTGCCTTCGGCCAATGACACTAAAGATTAACAAATTTGTTTATAACAAGCAATACCTTCATTCCCCAAAATTTTTTTTTCACTGTAAAGACAAAGATTTTTGTAATTTTATCAACTTAATATTCTCTGTAACCATTTCCTGTACATACCAGTGATTTTACGTGGCTGTTATTTATACTTGAGGAAAAATTGCAGAAAAATGTCCAACAATATTTTCAACCACAAAGGATGGTTCCATTTAGAACTGCATCTATTTTTCACTGTCATCTGCAACCTCTTTCAATTTGGACCAGTCTAAAATTTCGAAAAACATAAAAAGGATTAACAAGTCCGATAATGTCATCTGCTTATTTGTAAATGTAAAAAAACTTACACATAGTGGGACTGTGAGGTGGACTAATGCTTCTCTGAAAGTAGATGAAAAAAAGTTTTACGAAATGACGATTGCTGTCTAGGTACACACAATTGACAGATCACTGGCCCCGCCCACTAACTCCGCTTGCCACATCCAATTACTCTAACAGGAAATTGAACTTTAATATTCAATAATGTCAATTTATAAAGATGTTCTTCGACCCCGCAGCTGGGGCAAGCATGACAATCCATAGTTGCAACAAACTTTACCCTTGTCATGCTGAAGCTGGAATATTCCTGCTTTGGCAGGAGTTCTAGACAAAGATCAGCCTGCACTATGTGCAGGTTAATCTTTGTCTATACCTCCTGCTTGTCCCTAAAAGCTTGATTGGTTTTTAAGATAATTTATCAAAATTATCATTAACCCAAAATTACTACTTTCTCAGTGTTTTCAGCCTTTTAATTTAAATATAATTATGTAGAGTATTTTATTCAGCTTGACAAGGGTTAACCAATTCCCACTCAGTGAGGCCTTTGCAATAAAGGAAAAGGCTTTACAAAACATTGAGAAAAATGAAAAAATTGCTTGTTACAAGCATTTCCTCCGTTTTCCACCTTGTTTTCTTCCAAGAAATTTGAAAAAATCCAAAATTTCATTAACTTAGAATTGTCTAAGTCTTTCGATTTGGACCAGTCTAAATTTCTGTCTGGTGGTAATTGGTTAATAGGTTTACAAGGCACTGCAAATTATCTAAGTTTCAGGTGTTGTGGTTCTGGAGAAGATTATTTTTTAACCTTTCCTGTAAAAATAAGTGGTACTTGGGTTGGGGCCAATCTGATCCCCGAGGCTATTATTTGAGCAAACTTGGTAGAGTTCTACTAGCTAATGGTTCATATAAAATATTAAAGCTCTAGGCAATGTTGTTCTGGAGCAGATGATTTTTTAAGCTTTTTATGAATTTAAAATCAAGTGACCCCTTGGGTGAGGCCAATTCGACCTGGGGTCATGATTTGACCAAACTTGGTAGAGATTTGCTACGTAATGCTTCATATAAGGTATCAAAGCTCTGGCATTGTTGTGAAGACTATTTTTGAAATTTTCCGGCATAAATTCTATGTAAAATCAAGTGATCCCTGATGCGGGCAATTTGACCCTGAGAGTTATGATCTATGCAAACTTGGTAGAGGTCTTCTAGATGATTTTGCACACCGAATATGAAAGCTCAAGTAGTTTTAGACAAGAAAATTTTTGAAGTTGGCAAAATTTGAACCCTTTTTGGGGCTTCACAGCATTAGCGTACATTGGACCAGAGAAATTTTGGTAAAGGGAAATTTAAGAGGGTAATTTCAGAATTGGACCAGCTGCTTGGTAGAAGATTTTGTTTGAATAAAAAGTTGATGGACAAGAGGGCCGTTGGCCCTGGGGCACTCACCTGAGATAAAGGCTCTTTTTCTTTCAACAGTCTAATTTCATGTTAAGGTTAGGATTATGATACATGTGCACCATACTTTATAAATATATAGACTATGTACCTGAGGAATCGAAAGTCTAAATTACAAATTCCAAGGATAAAGGGCGAATTTGAAAGAAGGAGAAAACTCTTTTCTCCCTCTGGATCCATGGATTATAATTTCAGAAATAATAAAGAAGTCAGTGAACTGATACTTCACTCATATAATCCCCCCCCCGGGCTCCGCCCCTGGGGACCTAATGATCATAGTTTTAGCTATTTTGAAAGAGGTTAATATACTGATGCTTCGTGCAAAATATCAAGGCTTTACGTCTTCTGGGTCAGAAGCAGAAGATTTTTTCAAGATTATTTTAAAACAGTTTTAAACAGATTTCAATTCTTTTAAATATTTTAAAAGGGGACCACCTAAAGAACATTTCTGCCAAATTTGTTTAAAATTGGCCCAGTGGTTTGGGAGGGGATGTCGTTTAAAAATCATTCTTTATTTCTATACCCAATCCCCTGTTGCTCCCCCCTGGGTACCCGAGGATCATGATTTTAGCTATTTTGAAAGATGTCATTATACAGATGCCTCATGCAAAATATCAAAGCTCTATGCATTATGGGTCAGTAGGAGAAGAAGTTTTCAAGATTTCTAATGAACATTTCTGCCAAATTTGGTTCACGTTGGCCTAGTAGTTTTGGAGGAGATGGCCTTTTAAAATCGTTCTTTATTTCAATATAAACACACACACACACACACACACCAGGGCTAAGCCTCTGGGGAACCAAGGATCATGATTTTAGCTTTTTTGAAAGAGTTAATATACTGATGCTTTGTGCAAAATATCAAGGCTTTACTTCTGCTGGGTCAGGAGGGGAATTTTTCATGATTATTTTAAATGTTCACTTCTGTTGCCATGGTAACCAGATTTTTAAACAGATTAAAATTCTTTAGCTGTTTAAGAGGGGACCATCTAAGGAACATTTCTGCCAAATATGGTTGAAATTGGTCCAGTGATTTTGGAGGAGTTGTCGTTTAAAAATTTAATAAAAATATTCTTTACTTCTTTATAAACTCCACCCCCCTGGGGCTTCGCCTTTGGGGAACCAAGGATCATGAATTAAGCTTTTTTGAAAGAGGTTATTATACTCATGCTTCATGTAAAATATCATGGCTTTACGTCTTCTGGGTTGCCATGGCAACCAGATTTTTAAACAGATTTCAATTCTTTTAGCTGTTTCAAAGGGGACCACCTAAGAAGCAATTCTTTCAAATTTGGTTCAAATTGGACCAGTGGTTTGAGACGAGCTGTCGTTTAAAATTGTTCTTTATTACATTATAAACCCCATCCCTCTTGGGACCCTCCCCCTGGGAGCCTCCCCTGGGGACCCAAGGATCATGATTTTAGCTATTTTGAAAAAGGTCATTATACTGATGCATCATGCAAAATATCAAGCCTCTGAGCCTTTTCGGTCAGGAGGAGAGGATTTTTAAAGATTATTTTAAAATTTCACTTTTGTTGCCATGGCAACCAGATTTTTGAACAGAATTCAGTTCTTTTAGCTGCTTTTAGAGGGGACAACCTACAGAACATTTCCGACAAATTTGGTTCAAACTCACAACGGACGAATATGGGACAAAAGGTGATCGCAATAGCTCACTTGAGCACTTCGTGCTCAGGAGAGCTAACAACACAAAAGGCATACATCCATTGATCCTAAAAGCTCACATGGGCACTACATCCTCAATGGAGCTAAACAGTGAATAGTTGGTTATAGCATTTTCTTCTTTGGCCATAATGCTTTCCTCCAAAAAGAAAAGATTTTCTAAATTTCATCTTCTTCCAATTTTTGCAAGTCTAAAATTTTGTCAACAGGTAAAGGGTTAAACAAGAAAAAAAATCTCTTCTTATCTATCCCTTTCCCATACAAATATGTGATTTTACATGACTGTGATTTTACACTTGAGAAAACATTGTGGAAAAAGAAGAAATTGCTTATAACAGCAAAATTCTTCTTTTTCAACAATATTTTCTACCACATAGGATACTGGTAGTTTCATTTTGAATTGCATCCAAAATGTTGTCTACAACCTCTTCAATGTGGACCAGTCTAGAACTTCAAACAAGAGGGCCATAGTGGCCATAAATTGCTCACCTGAGTTGAATGTCGTATTTCATTGATGACAATTGATTGGGCAAAAATTTGGACTCTTGAGTGCATACAAGGTTTTCCTAAGATTTGACCAAGTGACATATTTTTTGACCCAAGTTGATCCAGTTTCAAACTTGCACAATATTCCATCAAGACAATATTTCTGACCAAATTTCAGGTCCATTGGGCAAAAAAAGTAGCCTTTAGAGTCCATACAAGGCTTTTTGAAAATTTGACCCAATTACCTAGTTTTTGACCCCAGTTGACCCAGTCATGAACTTGTCTGAGACTTTATCAAGACAATCATTCTGATCAAATTTCAGGTTGATCAGACAAAAAATGTCACCTCTAGAGTGCATAGAAGGTTTTTCGAAGATTAAACCCTGTGACCTTGATTTGACCCCAGTTGGCCCAATTTGTTACTTGTTTATTACATCAAAACAATCATTCTGGCAAATTTTGAGGTTGACTGGGAAGAAAATGTGGCCTCTAGAGTGCATACAAGGTTTTTTGTAAGATTTTACCCTGTAACCTAGTTTTTTACCCCAGTTGACCCAGTTTCAAATTCATACAATAATTCATCTAGACAATCATTCTGACCAAATTTCAGGTCAACTGGGCAAAAATGTGATCTCTAGAGTGCATACAAGATTTTTCTAAAATTTGACCCTATGATCTAGTTTTTTACCCTAGTTGACCCATTTTGGAATTCATACAATATTTAATCACAACAATCATTCTGACCAAATTTCAGGTTGATTGGGCAAAAAATGTGGTCTTCAGAGTGCATGCTAGTTTTTTCTCAGTTTTGACACTGTGACCTAGTCTTTAACCCCAGTTGCCCCAGTTTTGAACTTGTACAAGACTTTATTAAGACAAGCATTCTGACCAAATTTCAGGTTGATCGGAAAAAATGTCGCCTCTAGAGTGCATAGAAGGTTTTTCTAAGATTTGACCAAGTGACCTAGTTTTTGACCCCAGTTGACCAAGTTTTGAACTCACACTAGAATTATCAAGACAATCATTCTGACCAAATTTCAGGTCATTTTGGCAAAAAATGTGGCCTCTAAAGTGCAAACAAGGTTTTTCTAAGTTTTGACCCTGTGACCTAGTATGTGACCCCAGTTGACCCAGTTTTGACCTCATATAAGATTTCATCAATACAATCATTCTGACCAATTTTGAGGTTGATTGGGCAAAAAATGTAGCCTCTAGAGTGCATACAAGGTAAATGTTGATGAAGCACGACAGAAGTTGGACATTCAACTTACCACATAAGCTCACCTTCAGCACTTCGTGCTCAGGTGAGCAAAAAACAGGAGAGGGTTAAGCTAAAGATAGCATGTCTTTCAGAAGGGGAAATCATTTTATTGATAAAAATGTTCAAAGAACTCACTTGATGTACTAATGGTTTCCTCATTGGCCTCATCTGCTTGGAATCTGAGTTTGCTCGTGGTCGGTATCGACTATGGAACTGATCAACAGCAGTTGGAGGACCTGATGCGTGCCGTTGACGGGAATTCAGCGGAACTTTTAATTGCTCCCCAAGTATTTTGCCCATTGGTGTCTCATCTATATTTGAGATATTGTAGTCACTATTATGTAAGGCACTACTAAGCTGTGATTCATCCATCGATGCTTCAAGTTTTGCAGCTTGAATTGCTTTCTTATTTGGTTTCTTTACACCTGATAGATCCGATTTTGAGCGGGGTCGTATTGAATCAAAGAAGTTTTTCACTTTTGAGGATGTCGAAGGTGAGTTTCCTTTCGAGCTCTCATCTCCTGATTTTTTTCTGTGTTTATCTTTTGTAAATAAACCCCTGATTCCAGTTGAGCCTGACCTGGGTCGGAAATCCCCGTCGACATTATCCATGGACGAGTGAAGTGGGGACACCGGAGATCCTGCATGATCGCCAGATTCCATGAGTGGCATAGTGATAGCACTGAGGTCCTGAAAGGATAGAAAATAACAGTTATTAGTTATTGCAATAAAAAATTTACTCTGAAGATACTGCACAAAGAGTATTCTAGGGGTTTTGCAGGAGGAAAAGACAAATATCAGCCTTCATGTATGTGCAATCTGATCTAGGTCTACACCACCTGTTTGACATCTGAAAGCCAAAGTTGTTTATACAGTTCTTTTTCAAAACTACAACTAGAGTTTCAAGTGCTTTCAACACTTGGATTTCAATATGATTCTGAAGAGTATTTTTTCAGCAGGACATGGGTAAAAATTATAATTTCATGAATCTTTCTCACACTTTGTTTATCTTTTCTCAGAGACCACTGCAGCCATAGCACAGTAGTAGCGCCTAGCTTTGTTTGTTTGAATGGGGTTTTACGCCACTTTCAACAATCTTTCATTAATATCGCGGCGACTGGAGCACCTAACAATGGAATCCTGGTATTTCTCACACCAGTACTACCATTACATCCCTTCCTAGCCTCCAGTTGCTATCTCACATAGGTCTACGATTATCGACCCATTAGTGAGAGACAAATAGTTGGAAAGGATGAGTGCCGCCGTTGGGGATCGAACCCGGGACCTCTAGATTGACAGTCCGATGCGCTACCAACTGCGCTATGACGGCGGCCACAGTAGCGCGTAGGACTCCTAGTCAAGGGATCCTGGTTCCATCCCCAGCCAGGGTGATATTCTTTCCGATATTTGCGACCCAGCAATTGGTGGATAGTTGTAAATCTAAGTCGGACGACCAGCTGGAAGCTCTGATAGGATGTAGTAGTTCTAGACTAGGTGTAAGAAATACCAGAATCCACAGTTAGGTGCTCCAGCCACCGGGATATGACTGAAATACTGTTGAAAATGGCTTTAAACCGCATTCAAAAAATTCTCAGAGACCATTAGATAGTAAGGTGGAAAGCCCTGATGAGGTTTACAAGATGTGTTAAGGGAGTAAACTACATCAAATATTGATATTTGTTACTCTTCAAGTTGTTTCCCTTACAGCAACTCAAATAGGAATCATTTTTCGTTAAAATATTTAGGATGTAAGATCATTTTTCAATTGAATCTTATCAGTATTGCTTAACCATAAAAATCTGTTTAATTCCCACTAGAGTATAACTGGGGAAAATAAAGATATGGCTTGTACTATGGACCAAAATGTTATATTCCCTAAAAGGTATAACAAATTCACTTACCCATTACCAGATGGCAAAATTTTAGACTGGTCCAAATTGAAAAGAATCGCAGATGACAATTTAAGATTTATGAAACATTAGATTTGTGCAAGATGATGGGTACAAAACATTGCGTCAAATGATGAAATTGCTTGTTACAAGCAATTTCATCATTTGACGCAATGTTTTACAAATTGTTTTTCTTATGGGGCGTCAGAAAGCCTCATTGTGTGGAAATAGGTTAATTTCAGTCTGGTCCAAATTGAGAGAAGTTCTAAATTGATGGAATTAAAAGTATATGTATTTTAGGGATGAAAAACAATGTGGACAATGAAGAAATTTCTTGTTACAAGCAATTTCATCATTACCAACAATGTTTTCCTTAGCCTTTTTCTTCAGGGGAATATAAAGGTGGGAATGTGTGGGAATAAGTTAAAATTGTCTTCTGCTGCATTTTTTTCAATATGAACCAGTCTAAAATTTTGTCATCCTGTGATTGACCCTTGTCCATACTGGAAAAAATTTGTTCACAAAGTGAATTTCAACCAAAGGACTGAAAGCCCTTACATATGACTAACATTTCCTTTAAAAATTAATTCCTTTTTCTTTGAAGGGCCATACAGCTGGTTTATACAAATATCAGACCATACTTATGTGCAGGCTGATCTTCGTCTATATATCCTGCCAAAACAGAAATATTCTAGTTCAGCATGACAAGGGTTTATGGGTAAACCCATTACCAGACAACAAAAATTCAGACTGGTCCAAATTGAAATAAGTTGCAGACAAAAATTAAGGGTATATGAAATTTTGGATTTTTTCTACTTTCTTGGTAGAAAACATTGTGGAAAATGAAATAATTGCTTGTTATAAGCAATTTCTTCATTTTCCACAATGTCTTCCCAAACTAAAAGCGTCACTGAAAGGGAATGGGTTAATATGATACATCCCCTTTAACCCATTCCCACACAGTAACACTTTAGAAGGCCTCCAGAAAAAAAAATTGGGAAAACATTGTGAAAAATGAAGAAATTGCTTGTTACAAGCAATTTATTCATTATACACATTGTTTTCTATCCAGAAAATGAAAAAAAATCTAAAATTTCATAAACTTTAAATTGTCGTCTGCAACTCCTTTAAATTTAGACCAGTCTAAAATTTTGCTGTGTGGGAATGGGTTAAGAAGTTGATTTAAATGATGCTGACAAGGCATCCTTTTCAAATGATCTTTCTGGTTATAAGGATATTCTGATATTACGATTTTCCTCCAGACCCTTGAGAATGGGTTTAACCAAAGTTTACTGTCAGCTAGTGACGTCAATCAAGTTCGGTTATTCTGCTTGGATTTCCTTAAATTTTCCTTTGTTCATTACGTAAACTAGATTGAATCAATTGGACAAGGCGGTTCCAATGAATAACCCATTACAATTTGACATGAATGGACAGTTATTGAATTTCACGTTTTAACCACATACCAAACAACAAAATTTTAGATTTGTCCAAATTGAAAGAGGTTGCAATCATCATTTCAGTTAGTCCTTAAATTTAAAATAAATGGAATTATAGAACAAGAAATATTGTGAGTACAGAAGAAATTGATTTCTCCTTTTCTCAATATACTTTCTCTACATAATAATTATCTAGATGCAGGGCTGGATGATAATTAGTTAACCAATTCGTACACATGCTTTTCGACGCCCATCAAGAAAAACAATTTGGGAAAAATATTGTGTTAAATGAAAAATTGCTTGTAAAAAGCAATTTCTTCATTATACACAATATTTTCTGTACACAAAGTTGAAAAATCTATAATCTCATAAACTTTAGATTGTTGTCTAACACCTTTCAATTTGGACAAGATTAAAATTTTGCTGTCTGGTAATGGGTTAAATGGTATGAATTGACAAATTGCTGCTGTCAATCAAATATTTATTGACCAATCAAATCAATCAATGAACTTTAACTTTAACTCTAGCATTTATCTCAAGTATTTTTGTCTGTTAGACGTTTTAGACATCTTAACTGCAGCTTTCTCAAGCTGTAGTTACGATGCTTAGATTACCTTTAACCTATTTCCACAAAATATCTCCTTTTTACGCCCTGAAGGAAAGGCTTTGGAAAACATTGTGGAAAAAGAAGATGCTTATATCAAGCAATTCCTTCCTTATCCACATTTTCTATCCAAAAAGACGAAAAAAATTAAAATTCCATCAACTTGAAATTGATATCTGCAGCTTCTTTCAATTTGATTAATTAAATAGGGCTTAACGCCACTTTTAACAGTATTTCAGGCATATCGTGGCGACTGGAGCACCTAACAATGGATTCCTGGTATTTTTCACACCAGTACTACCGCTACATCCTTCCCTAGCCTCCAGCTGCTATCCCACTTAGATTTACGATTATCAACCCAATGGTGAGAGACAAATGTCAGAAAGAGTAAGTGACCAGTCTAAAATTTTGTTGTTTTAGAATGGGTTAATCCAATGTCTCTGACTATGCTTACTTATTTCAAAATAATGTTGTGTAGTACCTCAGTAGGCATGGCCAGCAATCTGTTAACCCATTCCCACACAATAAAGTTTTAGACCAGTCCAAATTCAAAGTAGTTGCAGACAACAATTTTAAGTTGGTGAAATCTTTAAAGTCTTTGTCTTTTAGGATGGAATACATTGTGGATAATAAAGAAAGTGCTTTGAGCAAGCAATTTCTTCATTTTCCACAATGTTTTCCTAAGTTTCATATTGAGAGGGAGATTAAAAGCATCACTGTGTCGGAATGGGTTAATTGAAAGAGTTTATTACCTCCGACATCAAAGTATCATCCTCTGGTATGCTAAGCCTTAAATCCATATAAACGTCATAGCCATTGCAACAATTTAATCTGCGCCTCTTCATTGCACTTTTATCACTTATTGTTTCCAGTTAAACACTTAACTCATTATCAGATGGCAAAATTTTAGACTGGTCAAATTGAAAAAAGCTTCAGACCACAATATAAAGCTTATGAATTTGGATTTTTTTTCTACCTTTAGGGTAGCAAATATTGTGGATAATGAAGAAATGGCTTGAAACAAGTAATTACTTCCTTTTTCCACAATGTTTTCCAAAGCTATTTTTCTAAGGAGTGTCTAAAAGCGTCATAGAGTGGGAACGGGTTAATTCTGAAATGTGTACATAAATTGCTACAGATCTATATAAAAGGGCTGAAAGCACTGGAGATCTGTATTTTGAAATTTCTACTCCTTAAACCCAATCCCACATGATAAATTTTAAGACTAGTCCAAGTTCAAAGGAATTGTAGACGACAATTTAAAGTTGATGAAATTTTTGACAAGCAATTTCGTCATTTTCCACAATGTTTTCCCAATAGCTTATCTTGAGGATGTGTTCAAAAGCATCACCGTGTGGGAATGGGTTAACAGTTTGACCTCTATGAATCATGATATCAAGCAGTGAATCAACAGTGTAATTAATCCTTGTGTATAACAACCATATTTTTAAAACATCTTTGCATTTTGTCTCTTGATGAACAGAAGCCTGAATATCACATTGTTACCAAGAACTCACATCACAGTCTCAGAGATTAACTAGTTTAATCAAGTAAAAAAGATACTTGGTCCTCAAGGGATTCTCTACTTTATATCCAGATAACAGAATAGAACTTCAATTACTAAATACTTCCAAACCAATCTTCCAAATGTATAGAGACAAATTTGACCTTGACATCCACTATTTCTTTTTTCTTTCAATAAAAAAATCCATCGACCAATCACATCATTCATTTAGACCAGCAGTGAACTCTGAACTCCAAAATTGGCTGCCATTTATGTGAAGCTTTTTTGTTTGGTGACTTAAATATCCTACAAGTTAACAACTTATTCACAGAGCTGTTATGACATTTAAGCTACCAACTAACCATTTTGACTATTAGTTACATGGTTCTTGCTATAATTTTTGCAAAAATATGTTTAACCCTTGACATGCTGTATAAATTACCTTACGGAATCCCTTTAAAATCAAAGGGCTGAAAGAACTGACATATCTTGTCGATTAAAATTAATATTTCTTTTAGAAATCAATTTTGTACACAACTCTGACAGGAAAGGTACAAGCAGGAGGTGTAGACCAAGATCAGACTGCACTAATGCCCATTCCCACAAAATGACGCTTTTGGATGCCCTAAAAAAAAACACTTTTTACAAGCAATTTTGTCACTATCCACAATGTTTTCATTGACTTCAAAATTTATAAATCGTCGTCTGCAACTTCTCTGAATTTTGACTAGTCTAGAATTTTGTTGTCTGGTTAAGAAGCAGTTGAAGCAACCAGTCTCAGAAGGGAAGCTACACAATACTATTTTTATATAAGAAACACTGGTATAATCCACATGTTCTTCAAAATATCCTGCAACCCATAAACCTAATTTCCTCAATTACACACCAAAGTCAGAAAACAGTGAATCACATAAAAATCTGTGTTGCCCTAAGATTGAGTTCTCTAAATTGTAATGAAGAGCAGTTGCCTTTGTATGCCTGGATCTCGGATATTACAAGAGTGCCTGTAATTATGGTTACTAGATGAGCTTCGATATCCTCCACACAATAAGGGTTTTCCCCTTCAGTTTGACCTTGTTCTGCTCCATTTGGGTAGCGTGTAAACATTGCTACTGAATTCATTATCCTTGAATTATCGACATGAGGCTTGTAAACATTGTAACTAGCAGTTTTAGTAATCCGTAGGATAATACATGTCACTATTCTAAACACCGGTCTAGTTATTAACCCTTGTCAGGCTGAATTCAAATCCAAGAATTGTTTTAACCAATTCCCACACAATAAGATTTTAGACATGTCCAAATTCAAAGAAGTTGCAGACAACAGTTTTAAGTTGATGAAGTCGTTAAAATCTTTGTCTTTTTGGGTAGAAAACATTGTGGATAATGAAGAAATAGCTTGTAACAAGCAATTTCTTCATTTTCCACAATTGTTTTCCAAAGCTTTCATATTAAGGGGCGTTTAAAAGCGTCACTGTGTTCTTTTGAAAATTGATTATTTAAACAACTCTGGCTTTAAGGAGCAAAATAGGAGGTGTAGACCAAGATCAGACTTAACTTATGTGCAGGCTGATGTTTTTTCAATATCATCTGCCAAAACAGGAATATTCCAGGTTCAGAATGAAAAGAGTTAAATACATAGACCTCATCGAATATTACATGGAAATTTGGAAATGATATGTAGAAATGTTGTTTTCACTTTTAATTTTAACCTATTACTAGATGAACATGATGTGTTTGTGAAACACAATTCCCCTGCAACAGGACTAAATGTTGACCTTGGTATGTGACCTTGACATTATCACATGACCTTAACCTTGAGATGAGGAGATGCATATTATGGAGATGTATTATCATGCCAATTATGAGGCTGGTAGTAATTGGCAATGTTAAGCTTTTTGGTTAAGTTTTGCAGACAGACAGACCAACAGACAGACAACATTAAAAAAAAAAATATGCCCCTTATCTTTCAATGTGGGGGCATAAAGAATTTCAGCCTTGTTCAAACTGAAAGAAGTTGTAGAGAATATTACTCTTCAAAGCTTGTGCAAAATAAAATTTATGAGCCAGACAGGGTAAAAAACACTTAAAAAAGAAGAACAAGCAAATCTTTAAATTGTCGGCTGCAACCCCTTTCAATTTGGACAAGCCATAAATTTTGCTGTCTGTTAATGGTTTAAGGCATTAAGTTTAATTGCAGAATCATCTCTCAACATTAAGTTACAACTTATTCCAAACTCCATTTTATGGACTGTTTCCTGTTCTTAACCCTTGTCATGCTGAACCCGGAATATTCCGGTTTTGGCAGGAGGTGTAGACTAAGATCAGACTGCACTTATGTGCAGGCTGATCTTAGTCTACACCTCCTGCTTGTACTTTTCCGGCCAGAGTTGTTCATGAAGTTGATTTCTAACAAAAATATCAATTTTGGAACAGTCAGTTCTATCAGTGCTTTCAGCCCTTTGATTTGACAGCAATTAAGTAAGGTAATTTATACAGCATGACAAGGGTTAACTATCATTAGAAAATATAAACCACGGAGTACAGTGAGGAGAGTTACTTGCACACATGGTTATCTCCAATAGCAAATCAAAGAACCACTTTTGCATATAACCCATTCCCACATAGTGACGCTTTTGGACGCCCCTAGAGAAAATCAATTGTGAAAACAATGTGTAAAATTAAGAAATTGCTTGTTACAAGCAATTTCTTCATTTTGCACAATATTTTCTACCAAGAAAGTTGAAAAAATTAGAACTTCATAAACTTTGAATTGACGTCTGCAACTCTTTTCAATTGGGACCAGTCTAAAATTTTATTGTTTTGGATAATAACGTTATGTCCTCTTTTTTCTCAAAACAAATTGCATTTTATGTTAGGATAAATTTAAAACTGGCATGAATCGATGGCAATGCAATTGCATTATACAAGTGACTGTACAGAGATAGCATTAATTTTCTTACATTTTTAGCGGTTTTTTTAGGAAAAACCGGTATTTCATATCGATCAACCGGAAACAAGTTCTCACACATTTCAGCATATTTCCATGCATGCTCATAAACGTGAAGTGAAAATCAATGTGATCGCCTCCATCTTGTTTCATCGCTGATGAAGAAAATAACTTACTTGCTGAATGCCAACAGCCTCCTTTTAATCATGAATATCCAGGAAAATGGTTTAAAACTAAATATATCCTTGGTAAATTGTCTAATGAATTGTCAAAATGAGAAAAATAATTTCCTCGCGTTTCAAGATAGAATCTAGCTGCTCCTCCTACTTAGGTGTACGATTTACTCATTCATATTGATGAAAAATGCTCGCATTATTGAGCGCGGTTACTGATAAACCAGCAAAACCGCTCTCAGGACTTTCAGTCCTTTAATTATTATTATCTCTCACAACTTAAAAGTCTCAAGGTTCAAAGTCTCATCATAAGGATTGGGGGGGGGGGGGTTTGGGATCGAACCAGGGACCCCTGAAACAAGAGTCCTACAGGTTACTACTGTACCAACTCTTCACATATAGGACAACATTTTGAACAAACATTACGATCAAAAGCACTACTCTTGATATTTGAGTCAAGTTTCTGAAGCTCAAATATTCATTATTTCATTTAAATACAATGAACAAAGGTTACTTCTACTGTTTAACTGTTCAAGGTCAATCAAGTAAAGAGTTCATTGGTTCATGGTCATATTTTCGATGTAAACAAGGCAAAACCCTTTAGAATTATCAGAAAAACATTCTTTGTAGATCATAGCATAGGCTATCTTCAGACTGGGGTGACCCTTGAGAATCTTGTTGGAAAACCAATATCAACTTTGATCACATAATAAAGGAGCATAAAACCTTTTTGACTGAATTTCCCACAATGTTTTCTTCCTTATGTGCCTGTATTTTTCAATTGCAATGTCGGCAAACTCTTTCCTAAAGGGGGGGGGGGGCCTGTGTGACTTTAGCACAATCCCACAAAATCCCTCTTTTTTACCCACACTGAGATAAAAAACTTTGGAAAGCATTGTGACAAGCAATTTCTTCAATGTCCATAATATTTTCTAAGCTACAAGGCAATAATTTTCTAAATTTCAGAGTTTTAAATTTGTCATCTGCAACTTATTTCATTTCGGACCAGTTTAAGAATTTGTTGTGTGGGAATGGGTTGAGACTATTTAGGGTAGTGGACTCATAATCTGGGCAAACAAGAGGAACAAGATGGCCCTAGATCTCTCACTTTGAATCACTTTCTCAAGCCAACAAATCAACGAAAATTTGAAAACAATGGATATTTTACAGTCAAACGGATATAAAAGCTAAAGAATGTGAATGGATGAGAGGAAAATTGATATTGCCATTTTACCCCTTGATTTTAGTCAGAATGTCACCATATTCAATGGGGTTCTTCCTCAAGACTGTACAAACATTTTCATCAAGGTTGAGAAAGATTGAGCCAAATTTGTGGCCTCTAATGATAACACGGAATTCACAGTTAATGACACATAACAGACAATGGACAATCAAGTATCCAATAAGCTCATCATAAGCATATTGTGCTCAGGTGAGCTAAAATGTATACCCCAAATCTATCAATGAAAAAAAATATTTATTGATGACACTACAAATTGATTTGTAACTCCAATTAAAAATTCACCCAACCAGCCATGTCTCTATCTATATGCAAATTCTAAACCAATATAGATAAACTACCATACCAAGAGTGATAAAACTGGTCAACAAATCCAATAATTACAGAGATTACGATTATTTTAATGTATGTCCAGCATCATTAAAAACATTACCAGACAGCAAAATTTTAGACTGGTCTAAATTGAAAGGAGTTGTGGACGACAATTTTAAGTCATATCTTCCCTCCGAGGAAGGAAATCTTTTTTAAATAATCTTTCATTTATTTGTTCATTTAACCAAACAAGGGCTTTCTTAAATACAATATGCAAAAGGACGGTATGGGTGAAGTTCTCTGGAAAGCGCATTTTGTGTTTTTTCATACTGATTTCAGCTAGTGTTTGTTTACAGTTTGAAATCAAGTCAAATGCACCTGATTCTTTAATTGAAATATTTGCTAATCTTCAGCATCAACTATTGTATGTCCATGTGCTGATGACTAAACGTCACTGACGATTTCGTTAATCTTCATGACCTAGTTGTATGAAAGACTAGCCATAGTTAAAACATCATCTCTGACGTCATAGTTTTATATAAACAAACCTTAAATTGTGGTGGGTCCCATTTTAACCCATTCCCACACAGTGATGCTTTTCGACATCCCTCAAGAAAAACAATTTGGAAATACAGTAAAACCCCTCCTTACGACCACCCCGGAAATACGGGCACCCCTCTATTACGACCTAATTTTTTCAGAACGGAATTTTTGTTCTTTATTTCAATGGTCGCGAACCCCTCTAAAACGGGCACCCCACTATTCCGAATTACGACCACTAAATTCAGTACCAGCCATAGCTGATACACTATTTTGAACCCCACTAAAACGACCAGTTTTCACACATTTAGACCGATCACCCGAATTTCACACTTGATAAGGGCGACACTAATTAGGTACGAATACATTGTAAATACATTATCGGATTTTTGATTATGTGATAGCGAACCCTGATTATAATAGGTGTTATGATTAAAGTGGCTGATCACTTTTAGAAATTACAGTTTGTATTATTTCTAATTGTCATTTGAATGTTTCACAGGTTTTGACTCGAGAAATAAATTCGAAAGTGAAAACGTATCCGAGAAGTTACGATTAGTTTGTTTACGGCGTTCCGAACAGTTAATTAGCAATTAAATTTTTATTTCAACGTAATTGATGCTTGGCATTCGCATTATAGAAGATATGATATCGACAGTTTGACACTTTGAACCTGTACTTACGAATAAATAATCTGAGGTCGAGTTCTTATACAGATCCAAATAGAGAATAGAGAAAGTAGAACTTACCGAAGATCATAAATTTGAAAATGACATAAGATTCCTCTGTAATACATGTTCTTATAGTTTCATTTTTGTATGTATAGTATTAATACATTCAAATAACGAAAATAAAATAATCATGCATTACTTGACAACAAACGACCAAACCTCAGTAATACGACCACCCCGCTATTACGACCACTTTCTGAAAGTACCACAAGTGGTTGTATGAGAGGGGTTTTACTGTACAATGTTTTCTACCAAGAAAATTGAAAAATCTGAAATTTTAACAACTTTTAATCTGCATTTTCTTTCAAGTTGGTTTGTTTGTTTGAATGGGGTTTTACGCCGCTTTAAACAATCTTTCAGCTATATCCCGGCAGCTGGAGCACCTAACAATGGATTCCTGGTATTTCTCACACCAGTACCGCCATCACATCCTTTCCTAGCCTCCAGCTGCTATCCCACATAGGTCTACGATTATCAACCCATTGGTGGGAGACAAATTTTAATAGTTGGAAAGGATGAGTGCCGCCATCCGGGATCAAACCTGGGACCTCTAGAGTGACAGTCAGACACGCTACCAACTGCGCTATGACGGCAGCTTCTTTCAAGTTAGAACAGACTAAAATTTTATTGTTTGGTAAAGGGCTAAAATATCAAAACTTTCTTTCACGAATTGAAGGGTTATACTGCATAGAATTATTTTGATCTTATTTATTTATGTTTTTGGGCCTTGGGTATAGTTTTTTTAATAATTTTGTTTATTTAATAAGTATGGCTCTAAAGTCTAAGAAATCTTAAATCTTTTCAACATTGTGGATAAAAAACATTGTGTAAAATGAAGAAACTGCTTGTTCGTGTAATTTCTTCATTTTACACATTGTTTTTCCAAAAAATTTTTCATGGGGGGCTTAAAAAGCGTCATTGTGTGGGAATGGGTTAAAGACACATAATTTTGCAGAAGAATCACTTTTGGCCAGGTCAAGGTAAAGGTCACTAGGAGAAAGCCTACAACATCATGAAGTTTTTTCTGTATGCAATATGATCATGTAAGATGTACAGTATGCAAAACCGGCTTGTAACATGCAATTTCTTCCTTATCCACAACATTTTCTGAAAAGATAAAGATTTTTAAAATTTCATTGACTTGAAATTGTTGTCTGCATCTTTTTTTTTCAATTTGGACCAGCCTAAAATTTGGTTGTCTAATAATTGGTTAAAGTAAACTAAAAATGATTGATTGATTGAATGGGGTTTAACGCTGCTTTTAACAGTATTTCAGTCATATCGCGGCAGCTGGAGCACCTAACAGTGGATTCCTGGTATTTCTCACACCAGTACTACCACTACATTCTTTCCTAGCCTCCAGCTGCTATCACACTTAGGTTTACGATTATCCACCCATTGGTGAGAGACAATTGTCGGAAAGAATATTTGCCGCCGCCGGGGATCGAACCCATGACACCCCATTATTGAAGATTAGGAGTCGGGCGCTCTACCGACTGCGCTATGGCGGCGGCCTAAACTAAAAATGAAACCTATTGCCAAATAAGGGAGAAAAGATTGTGATAAAAGGAAAAAATTACTTGTAACACAAAGCTTTCCAGAACTGCACTTCTTCAGGCCGTAAAAAATAGGATTGAGTAGAAATGGGTAAATAAGTGAGACACTGAAAACTGACTCGGCAACCTCAACACCTACATTTGAGAATTTTGTTCTGGCTTAACCCTATCCTGTTTTGCAAAAATTTAGACTTTTCCAATTTCAAAGATTTACAGATGACAAAAGTGGATTCAATTTGAAGAATAACCATTCATTGAGGCAGAAAATATTGTGGAAAAAGTAGAAATTGCTTGTTACAAGCAATTTCTTCTTTTTCTACAATATTTTCTCAATTATAAATTCACAGAGACGTCAAAACCAGGGATTAAACAGGCAAGGGGTTAAAATCTTTGAGTATTGAAACACTAAACTTTACCCTTGTCCTGCTGAATACTTTTCCTCTTTCCACTACATTTGAAAACTTTGACATAATTAGATCAATAATGTGTTCAAAGATTTCTCTCAAAACAACATTACTAAGCAGATAGTTTAGGCTAAGATCAGACTGCACATCTGTACAGGCTGATCTTAGTCTGTACACCTGCCAAAGCCATTGTCAAAGTAGGAATACTCTAGGATTAGCATGGCAAGGGTTAAGCTAGAAAATGTGTCACAGACATGGATGCCCTGCTAAAGTGCTTGTTGTCACATGACCTCCATGACCTCCAGTTTTGACCTTGAATTACTTAACATTAGACAGTAGCATTCATCCTAGGGAACAACTGCCAGTTAATTTTTTTTTTTTTTTTCTGTCTTGCTAAACACCGCTTTTAACACTTTTCAGTCATATCGCTGCGGCTGGAGCACCTAACAATGGATTCCTAGTATTTCTCACAACAGTACTACCATTACATCCTTTCCTAGCCTCCAGCTGCTATCCCACTTAGGTTTACGATTATCCACCCATTGGTGAGAGACAAACGTATGAAAGGATATGTGCCGCCACAGGGGATCGAACCCATGACACCCCATTATTGAAGATTAGGAGTCTGACGCGCTACCAACTGCGCTATGACGGCAGTTTCACCTCAATTGAGTATTTAACCCATTCAAATTCTATGACGCTTTTAGATGCTCACCAAAAAAAAATATTTGGAAAACATATTGGGAAATGAAGAAATCACTTGTTATCCACAATGTTTTCTACCAAAAAAGTATAAAAAAAAAAATTCCAAAATTTCATAACTTTTGAATTGTTGCCTGCAAATCCTTTTAATTTGGACTGGTTTAAAACTTTGCCATCTAGAGATGGATTAAAGTGAAGAAAACTATAAGAAGACACTGATTACAACATTTGGAAATTCAATCTGTATTTTATCGCCTGTTTTCATGCAATGATTTGCAGTTTGTGTTTCCTAAATGATACCTTAGAGAACATTGAAATCTCTACAAAAAGTTCGATGAATTTGGCTTTTTAGCGCAAGGATTCCTCCCACAATGCATTTTTAACCCTTTCCTGTTCAAATACGTGATTTTACGTTCCTGTGATTTTATACTCAAGAAAACATTGTGGAAAAAGAAGAAATTGCTTGTAACAAGCAATTTCTCCTTTTTCCACAATATTTTCTACCACATAGGATGGTTTCTTTTCAAATGGCATCCAGTTTTCATTGACGTCTGCAACCTCTTTCAATTTGGACTAGTCTAAAATTTCCAAAAACGGGAAAGGGTTAAGGTATCCATAACAGACCCTCTGTCCAAGGCTTTGAACCATCACCACATGAGAAACTTTCACACTGGTCCAAATTCAAAGAAATAGCAAACAACAACAAAGTAACAAGCAATTCCTTCAATAGCCACAATGTTTTCAACCCTAAAGATGAAGCTTTCCTAAATTGCACTGACTTAGTCTAAAATATGGGTTTCTACATGCTCTTTCCATGCAAATACCCTTTTCTTACTTTTTAGTGTTTTTTTTAGGAAAAACCGGTATTTCATATCGATCGACCGGAAACAAGTTCTCACACATTTCCGCTCATTTCCAAGTATGCTCATAATTTTGAAGTGAAAATCTATGTGAACGCCTCCATCTTGTTTTATCGCTGATGAAGAAAATAACTTACTTGCTGATGCCAACAGCCTCCTTTTAGTCATGAATATCCAGGAAAATGTTTTAAAACTTTGACTTAATATTTCCATGGTGAATTGTCTAATGACTTGTCAAAAGCCTCGCGTTTCAAGATAGAATCTAGGCCAGTGGTTAGTGGAATTAGCAAATACATGTAAACTGTCTACTTGTGTTTTGACCTGGCAGGGCTGGGCCAATTTACACCCCATATACACAGTATATGTAACACGTTACAACCCTGTTATAGACGCGATTCAAGCGCCTATTAACCCCATCGAATAAAACACCTTTTACCTCTCGAATTCGGCCAAATCTTTGAAACGGACATGTAGTACTTCAATTGTGATAATAATATACTCAACGAAAAAAGAATTGAATGTTAGCTTTGATTTTTTTACCTTTTATCATTTAACCTTTTACCACACAACCACAAATTTCACGCACTTAAGAAGAAAACGTTGGGATTAATTCAAAATAGCAATTTCGGTAAACAGTAAGGGTTCATGATTGATTGAATAGGGTTTAATGCAATTTTTAATAGTATTTCAGTTATATCTGGGCGGCTGGAGCTCTTAACTATGGATTCCTTGTAGTTCACACACCAGTACTTCCACTACATCCTTATCAAGCCTATGCTGGTCCTCCTACATAGGTGTACAATTTACTCACTCATATTGATGAAACATGCTCGCATAATTGACCGTGGTTACTGATTAACCAGCAAAACCGCTCTAAGGACTTTCAGTCCTTTGATTTCTCCAGGCAATTCTTTTCTCTAGGCAATTCTACCCAAGAAAATCAAAATGCTAGATTGTGTGGCAATAGATTAACCCGTGTCCTGCTGAATATTTTTCCTCTTCTCACTATATCTGAAAACTTTGGCATAATTATAATCTTGTGTTCAAAGATTTCTCTCACAACAACAACAATAAGCAGGTAGTGTAGGCCAAGATCAGACTGCACAGGCTCATCTTCAGGGTTTTAGTTTCATCTTAAATTTTGGGGGTCCCTGGGACTCAACATGTTTGGTTAAGGGAGTCCCTGGTTAAGTTTTGAGGGTCCCTCTTGGTTTTGAAAAATAGATTAATAAGTATAACTAGAGTATTATAAATTAAACTACATGTACTGTTAGCTATTCCAACAGCTCTTCGGAATACTTGGTGTTTTTCATTCTTCGCATTGTCCGGTAAGTTGTGAAGATCGGCACATTACGCAAGCCTAAATACCATAGCATATTGGTATTTGACGTAGAGTTAAAACATTTGTACCACCTGGTGTAAACAACGACGGGTTTTACAATTGAAAGTTTTCAGAATTCTGTTACCATTAATCTATATTTTGATTTTGAAACTGCGTCCCCAGGGTCGCATGTCTTCCAATTTTGCGAGTCCTGCTATCATGATTCTGTGTATGAGACGCAGGTTTTCTGCGTCCGTTAAAACCCTGAATCTTAGTCTATACACCTGCCAAAGCAAATGTAAAAGAAGGAATATTCTGGAATCAGCATGACAAGGGTTACAAACATGAAACAAATACCTTCTCCAGAACAAATGACTCTGCATCAGAATTCATGTGTATTTTATGTGGTTCTGATGATGTTTCTCGCCTTTGATGTTCCTGCAGGTATCTCTGACGAGCCCTCTCCACTTGTGCCGACATTACGTAAATGTACATCTTTGACATTTTTGATTTTCCTTATCTTGGATTTACTTAATTCATTTTTGACACTATTTCATTTTCTTTTTTATCTTAAATTTGTTTAGTTTGTTAAAACACAATTATGCACAAATCATAAATGCACATCTTCAATATTTTTGTAATTCCTTATCTTTTATTTGCTCAAATCATTTCAATAACACTTTTCTTTTTTATCTTAAAATTGTTCAGTTTGTTGAAACACAATTATGCACAAATTTCATAAATCATCCACTCACATCAATGGAATTATTTCTTTCAACTCAAGAACACATTTTGAGTTTTGTGTCATTCCAAAATCATGAGTGGTTATGGACTCTGTATACAACTAGATGCGTCAGCAAAGGTTGGTTCAAAGTAACAGCCATTGTTTTGGAAATACGACCTTGATAGCTGACCTTGACCTTATCAGATGACCCTGACTTTGAAAAAAAAATCTTTTACAGTGCACACATTATTACAATGGTCAAAATACATCATTTCTTAGCCATGACATGCCAGGTGAAAAATGACAAACTTCATGACACTTTCAGACTTACTGTAATGATGCCAGCCAACCCATTCCCAGATGACACCTTCTGAGGTTGAAAACAATGTGGATAAAGAAGAAATTGCTTGTAACAAAAGTTTTCTCTTTGGAACATCAAAAAGCATCATTGTGTGGGAACGGGTTTGAAGAAAAAGACTTCCATGTCTATATTGGAACTTTTTGAATATGCAGGAAAAAGATAGACTGGGCACCAAACAATCAATACAGAATACAAAGCAAACATTAGGCTGAGAGAGCACCCAATAAAAAAGCTCAAATTTCTGAATCAATATGTATTATATAAAACTTTTCCCCTCAGTTTTTCATACACAATTAACCACAATGAAATAAGATATTCAGTAATTTCTTAACCAGACATTAAGAAACTCAAGAGTAAAGATGATGCTAAAAAAATATCTGTTGTTTGGATAAATTCTATGGAAATTATTCATACAGTTGTTTTGGTTTATTTTCATAATCAGCAGAGAAAAGTACTTTAACCTCAAATTTCACAAACCATGGAAAATATTGTGGAAAAGAAAAATATGCGGACATGAAATTTAACCCTTTCCTGTACAATCACTGGTTTTAACGACCTTGTGATTTTATACTTGAGAAAACATTGTTGGAAAAGAAGAAATTGCTTGTAACAAGCAATTTCTTCTTTTCCAACGATGATTTCTACCCTACTAAATGTTTATTTTTCAAATTAAATCCACTTTAAATTTTCGTCTTCAAAACCTTTGAATTTGGACAGGTGTACAAAATTTTGAAACAGGAAAGGGTTAAAGAATTTTTAGCCATGTTAAAAAATTACTGATGTCAACACAGTCTTTGAATTAGGACCAGTCTAAATTTCTATCATCTATTTATAGGTTAATCCATTCCCACACAATGACACAAGCCTCAGAAAACAGTGTGGAAAATGAAGAAATTGCTTGTTACAAGCAATTTCTTCATTTTCTACAATGTTTTATACCTAGAAAGTTGAAAAAATATAAAATTTCATATACTTTAAATTTTCGTCTAAAAATTCTTTCCATTTGAGCAAGTCGAAAATTTTGCCATCTTGTAATAGTTTAAGCTTTTATTTTAGTAAAATCATAAAATCCATTTCTTCTTAAGAGAATCTTTCATTCAAATTCCAAGTTTTATGTCTGTATCACATCAAATTTCAGATCTACATTTATTATTATTTTTATCTCACATAATTTTATTTCAGCATTAATTTTCACATAATGTCATATCTAGAGATTTGTGATAACATAGTCCTCATAATGTCTTTACTATATAATTACTCAATCAAGATTACCTTCATCACAGTGTATATCATGATACCAAAGTCATGATATTTTATTTTTGTCTCTTAACCCATTTCCAGACCGCAAAATTTTAGACTGGTCCAAATTCAAAGAAGTTGTAGAAGACAATTTTAATGACATGAAATCTTTAAAATCTTTGTCTTTATGATTAGAAAAAATGGTGGATAATGAAGAAATTGCTTAAATTATTAAAGATTTGCTCCTTTAATCCAAGGTATATCGAAGTTCCTACCATTTAGAGCTAATTTCCAGAGTAAGGTATTTCTTTGAAGTTTTTTGGTAGAGGGTCGATAAGCATTGATAACTAAATATCAAAGCTCTAGGCCTAATGGTTTAGGAGGAGAAGATATTCAAAGATATCCTTCTTTATTCCTTTCTAAAATCTTGCAATGCACGGAAAATGGCTAATTCTCAGAATATGGTTATTCTATGAAGTAATTAGGTAAGGAGTCAATAAGTATTGATATATGCTATGTAGTCTTATGGTTTGGGAGAAGAAGATTTTCAAAGATTTCATTCTTTACTTCTATGTTAAATCAGGGAACATTTAGAAAAGGGCTACTTTTCAGACCACGGAAATTCCTTGGTTAGTTTTGGATGAGAAGTTTTTTATAATTGTGAACAGACGGACAGACCAATGGACACTAGACAATGACGGATCACAATAGCTCACCCACAGTACTTCGTGCTCGGGTGAGTTAACAATTAGGAAAAGATAGTCAAAAATGAAGAAAAAGCCTATTATAAGTAATTTCTTTATTTTCTACAATCTTTTCTACCCAGAAAGTAGAAAAAATCTAATACTTCACAAACTCTAAATTGTCGTCTGCAATTTCTTTCAATTTGGACCTGTCTAAAATTTTGTTTTGTATGGTAATGCCTTGAAACACCTCAATTTTAAAGTCAATCACTCTAATACAGATAATCCCATAATCACAAACAATAATGTCGTTGAACATTAATCATCAGGTACATAACATGACAATAAGTGCACAAAGAACTAAACAGTCTGATTGTTATCACTAAAACATTGCAAAGTTCTGCAATACCTATCACCCTATACACATTCATGTTACATACTTAGATCATCAGTGCCAGGGAATATACAGTCATCTCTTAATGAATATTATTAGCTCAAGAATTTCATCTGAGATCTTACCTTGAGCTTTTTTGTTCTAGGGATCTATTGTGAATGATATGTCAACATGTTATCCAGCAGCAACTGTCTTTAAACCAAAATTTTAGACTGGTTCAAATTCAAAAGAGTTGCAGACCACAATTTATAGTTTATGAAATTCTAGATTTTTTTCAACTTTATTCGTAGAAATCATTGTGGAAATTGAGAAAATTTCTTCCTTTTTCCACAATGTTTTCTTATACCCTTTTCATTGATAGACCCATCAAAAGCGTCACTCTTTGGGAATGGGTTAAATCGGTTTCCCACATAGTTCCCCTTTTGATGAACCTCTACTAATTTCAAAACATGGTGGAAAAGGAAGAAATTCTTGTTATCCAAGATGAAGTTAAATCATTACAGCCACACACAAATGATTTGCTTTATTCCTTTTCCAAATCATGTATTTTGCAAAGTTACGTCAATTGAAATCTCAGACAAACTGCAATGTCACAGTTTAACCCTTTCCTGCAAAATCACTTGTTTTTACCTCTTATTGATTTTATACTTAAGAAAATACTGTGGGAAAAGAAGAAATTGCTTGTAACAAGAAATTTCTTCTATTCCCACAATATTTTCTACCCTTTAGGTCGGTTGCTTTTCAAATTACATTCACTTATATTCGTCATCTGCAACTTCTTTCAATTTTGACCAGAGTAAAATTTTTGAAAACAGGAAAGGGTTAATGGGCATGGCAAGTGATCGATCAACTGTCCTTCAGTTGCAAGTGCTACCCCTGCAAAAAAAGTTCTAGAACTAGTTCTTGAATGTCCTAGAACTTTTTTTTGCAGGGGCAGCACTTGTAATTGAAGGGCATGTTTAATGAATGTTTCTGTTTAGTTTTGGACCAATTTACATATATCATCTGGGCACCTGCATGATCAACAATAACAACAACTTTTAGAACTTGCACACAAGAAAGTTAAACACTGGTCTAAATTGACAGGAGTAGCAGACGACAATCTAAACTTTGTGAAATTTTAGATTTTTTCCAACTTTCTAGGTAGAAATGAAGGAATTGTTTCATTCAAGCAATTTCCTCAATAACACAATGTTTTCCTATTTGTTTATCTTGAGGGCGTCCAAAATCATCACTGTGAAGGAATGGGTTAAGGTTAATGATCAAAACAAAGTATGTCATGAGATCATTAATTATTCCCATCATACAGAATTGGTTTATTAATAATCATACAAAACTTTCTACCTTGGCGGTCCCCTAGTAACAAAAGAATACTTGACAATTCATATTTTTTAGGGTGTCAAATATTTGTGTAAATATTTTAATATAATATCATTTTTTCCAGGCTTAAAAATTAACCCTTAATGTCATGTTGATTCCCAAATATTTTTGTTTTGGCAGGCTGCATAGATAAAGATCAGCCTTCACATATGTACAGTCTGATCTTACTCTAAACCACCTGTTTGTCCCTGTTCAAAGCCAGAGTTGAGAAAGTGATTTTCAACAGAAACATTGGCCAATATTCTAGCCTACTAGTGCCTTCAGTCCTTTGATTTCAATAAAGCTCTAAAATACAGTTGTTGTTTTTTTCAGCATGATAATGTTTATCCTTCACTGTTTTTCAAAATTCAGACTTGTCCAAATTCAAAGGGGTAGCAGATGGATTTGTTTGTTTGTTTGAATGGGGTTTTACGACCTAATATTTGATTCCTGGTATATCTCAAACATTAGTCAAACCATTATGTCGTTTTCTAGCCTCCAGCTTATATCCAACTTAGGTTTACCATTATCCACTCATTGGTGAGAGACAAATGTCTGAAATGATATGTTGGATCAAACCCACAACACCACTATTGAAGAGTGGGAGTCTGATGCCCTATCAACAGTGCTATGACAGTGGCTAGGTAGCAGATGGAATTATAAAAGTAAGTACAATTTAACTCAATGGTTGTCCCAGGACAACTGCTGTCAAGCCTGAAAAGTTTTGTAGGCATCATGCTCTAGACAAGCACAATTTTAGTGTTTTACTTTGAGGGGTGACCTTGACATTAGAACTATCCGAAAAATTCTTTCAAATGGCAAATCTACTGATGATGGAGAATAATTGTGCCAAGTTATTTTGAAATCCATCCATAAATGTAGGAGTAATTGTACGGACAAATTCCGACAAACAGACTAACAGAAATTTAGTGTTTGGCTTGAGCTTTGACCTTGACACTAGAACTATCCGAAAGATTCTTTCAAAGGGCATATCTACTGATGATGGAGAATAATTGTGCAAAGTTATTATGAAATCCGTCCATAAATGTAGGAGTAATTGTCCGGACAAATTCAGAGGGACGGACAGACTAACACACATACATCGACTTTTCATAGTGACAACTATGTCTTGCTCATCGCATGTGGGCTCGACAAAAAAGTAGCCTCTCTGTGTGACATTCTTGGAAAAGAAGAAATGACAAAGGAAACTGTAGAACTAAAAACGGCAAACAGCCTTAAAATGACAGAATAAACAAATCAATTTGCCAAGCCATGAAATGTTGAAGTTATGTCCAATGATGATTTCCGATCAAAATAACTTGTTATTGGTCATTATTATTCTTTTGTACCAGCTGGCATTGATTATCTGCATTTTTTCTTTTTTAGCATATTTTTATTCATTTGTAAGCACTATAGTGTCTCTGGTCTATAAAACACCAATTAATATAGTTGATTGATCAAATGGAGTTAAATGCCACTTTTAACAGTATTTCAGTCATTATCATCGCAGCTGGAGTACATAACAGTGGTTCCTGGTATTTCTCATTCCGGTACTCAGTAACCACTTCATCCTTTCCGAGCCTCCAGCTGCTCATCCCACATCCGTTTATGATTATCCACCCATTGGTGGTAGTTGCCAATATTTTTGTAATAGATTTTATTTTGGTGTTTTTGTAGATTTGATATATTTAACATTTAACTAAAATAAACAAGCCCAATTTGGTTTAAATTGGCCAAATAGTTTTGAAAGGGTTGCCTTCTTTATTTCTATTTAAGCCTAATCACCCTGTGACTCTAAAATTTTATCAATTTTGAAAGAGGTCAATGTACAGATGCTTCATGCAAAATTCAAGATTCTTCAACTTCTGGGTCACAGGGAGATGTTTTATTTTTTTTTTTTCATTTTTTTTATCAATTTTACTCTTGTTGTCATAGCAACCAGAGTTTTCATCTGATTAAATTCTAGGGTTGAAATCAGCCCAGTGGTTTAGGAGGAGATGTCGTTTTAAAAACCCTTCTTTATTGCTATATAAGACCAAACCCCCTGGGGCTCCAGTCCCCTTGGTACCTGAAGGTGATGATTTTAACAATTCTAAAAGAGGTCATTGTACTGATGCTTCATGCCAAATATCAAGGCTCTACGCTTTCTTGGTCAGTAAAAGATTTTTTTAAAGTTTTCATTAAAATTTCTTTTTTGTTGCCATTGCAACCAGAGTTTTAAACAGATTTCAATTCTTTTAGCAATTTTCATATGGCATCACCAAAGGAATATTCCTGCCAAATTTGGTTGAAATCCTCCCAGTGGTTTTGGAGGATGATGATTTTAGCAATTATTAAAGAGGTCTTTGTACTGATGCTTCATGCAAAATATCAAGGCTTTACTCCTTCTAGGTCAGGAGGAGATAATTTGTAAAGTTTTCATTAAAATTTAAGTTATGTTGCCAAGGCAACCCGAGTTTTTAACAGATTTCAATTCTTTTAGCAATTTTAAAGGGCACTTCGCAAGGAACATTCCTGTCAAATATGGTTGAAATCTGCTCAGCGGTTTGGGAGGAGATGTCATTTTAAGATTGTTGACACATGACAGACGATGCATGCCGCACCGAGGACAATCAAATACCTCACCATGAGCACTTTGTGCTCATGTGAGCTAAAAATATTGCCATTAAAGTAAAAAAGTTTTTCTCAGATTTGACCTAGTTGTTTACCAAAATGAACCAAATTTGAACATGGTTGAGATATTTTGAAAACAGGTATTCTGCCCACATATTAAACCAACTAGACCAAAAATGTGGCCCCACACGTGTAAAGGCATTCCCAACATTTGGCCTTGTGACCTAGTTTTTGGTCCTATGTCAACAAAAATCTAACTTGGCCTAGATATCATGGACGCAAACATTCAGGTAAAATATCAATTCACTTGAGTCAAAAATAGGGTCTCCAGAGTAAAAACAAGATATTTCTAAGATTTGACCTAGTGACCTAGTTTTTAACCACATGTGACCCAATTCTAAACTTGACTAACATTCTGATCAAAAAATCAATTCAATTGAGCCAAAATTGGCAGATGTCCAATTTACGCATTTGACTGATATATCAAACGGCTCTACTTTTAACCCATTACTAGACGACAAATTTTAGACAGGTCAAAATTGAAAGAAGCTGCAGACGACCATTTCAAGCCGATGGAATTTTAATTTTTCCGTCTTTTTGGGAAGAAAACATTGTGAAAAATAAAGAAAATGCTTGAAACAAGCAGTTTCTTCATTTTCCACTTTGTTTTCTGAAGCTCTTTCTCCTTGAGGGAGTTTAAAAGCGTCACTGAGTGGGAATGGGTTAAAAATATGTAGTCAGAGCATTCAATCTAAAGTGCTGATCATTTGTTAACAATCTAAAAGTCCATAAACCTAATATGTTTTGAACTAACCCATTACCAGACAGCAAAATTTTAAACTGGTCCAAATTCAAACAAGTTGCAGACAACAATATAAAGTTTATGATTCTTTTTTTCATTTTTTGGAGTAGGAAGCATTGTGCTAAATGTAGAAATTGCTTGTTGCAAGCAGATTTCCTCTTTTTACACAGTGTTTTCCAAGTTATTTTTCTTGAGGGGCATCAAAAAGTATCATTGTGTTGGAATGGGTTTATATGCCTTGCCAAAGATAATGTTCATAATACAACATTATGACTTCTGTTTCTGAAAGCTAATACAGTCCCTCACTCTTACTTGTCAATTACAGAAAAAAGATCGAAAGAAAACAATTAACTTTGTTGAAGAAAACTTGACTCGTGGAATTTCCCACAGCAGTACTGTCACTACATAATTTCCAAGCCTCCAGCTGCTCATCCCACTTAGGTTTACAAATATCTACCTACTGGTGGAAGACAAATGTAGGAAAGGATATCTACCACGACAGGATGGGTCCCAAGACATCATGATAGTCCAAAGGGCTAACAAATGCGCTATGGCTGCTGCCTCAAAAAACTGAATTTAATTCATTATAAAACAAAACCATCCTGCATTTAGACACTTTTTACGAAACATGAGCACGGCCTACGGGTGCCTATGCTCGGCTGCTGGGTGCTGGATAATGGACAAAAATGCATGTTATCCCCCTTGATAGTATAGGTTGCTCTATTGATGTCCCCTTTCAGCCACAGTTGTTCAAATAATCAATTTTCAAAAGATAGACCTTTCAGCACTGTCAGTTCTTTGATTTTAAAGCAATTTTAGAGGAATGACAAGGGTTCAATCTTCCAGTGTATTAACCCTTTCCCGTTCAAATATGGGATTTTACGTTGCTGTGATTTTATACTGGAGAAAACATTGTGGAAAAAGAAGAAATTGCTTGTATTTTCTACCACATAGGATGGTTTCTTTTCAATTTGCAGCCAATTTTCATTGTCGTCTGCAAACTCTTTCGATTTGGATCAGTCTTAAATTTCCAAAAACGGGAAAGGGTTAAATATTCACTGTTCAATACCCATCTACTTAATTCATGGATAGGCAAACCACAACCATTTAACTTCAGCTTTATTCATAATGTAGTTAGTTGGTTTTGGTTGTCCACTGAAAAAGTCCTTTTATGATGACTCAGACATTAAAAGCATGATACTTTCGATCCCGGAATCACCAGATCATGTTCCAGTCTCTACCAAAAACAGCCATTAGACCTGGAAATGACAGAAGCCTCATTTCCGGAGAACATTTTTCATCCTTTGGAAATAACCTCAAAGAAACAAGAGGGCCATTGGCCCTGGGGCGCTCACCTGAGATAAAGGCTCTTTTTCTTTCAAAAGTCTAATTTCATGTTAAGGTTAGGATTATGAAACAAGTGGGCCACACTTACAAATAAAGACTATGAACCTGATTTGAAAGAAGGAAAAATTTTTTACCTCCCTCTGGATCCATGGGTTATAATTTCAGAAAAAAGAAAGAAGTCTGTGAACTGATGCTTCATGCCTATACCCCCCCCCCCCCGTTCCATCCCTGGAGACTCAAGGATCATGATTTTAGCTATTTTGTAAGAGATCAATATACTGATACTTCATGCAAAATATTAAGGCTCTACGCCTTCTGGGTCAGGAGGAGAAGATTTTTAAAGATTATTTAGAAAGTTCACTTTTGTTGCCATGGCAACCAGATTTTTCAATGGATTTCAATTCTTTAAGCTTTTTTTAAGGAGGACCATCTAAGGAACATTTCTGCCAAATTTGGTTCAAATTTGCCATGTGGTTTTGGAGGAGATGTTATCTAAAAATTGTTCTTTATTTCTATATAAACCCCACCCCCCTGGAGCTCCGCCCCTGGGGACCCAAGGATCATGATTTTAGCTATTCTGGAAATGGTTAATATACTGATGCTTCATGCAAAATATCAAGGCTCTACACCTTCTGGATCAGGAGGAGAAGATTTTTAAAGATTATTCTAAGATTTCACTTTTGTTGCCATGACAACCAGAGTTTTTCATGGATTTCAATTCTTTTAGCTCTTTTTGAAGGGGACCACCTAAGGAACATTTCTGCCAAATTTGGTTCAAATTGGCCCAGTGGTTTGGGAGGAGATGTCGTTTAAAGAAATTGTTGACGGACGACGCATGACGGACGGACGAAAGGTGATCACAATAACTCACTTGAGCACTTCACGTTCAGGCGAGCTAAAAATTGCTTTAAAGTAAAGATTTGTCTGCTCTCATTTATAGTAACTCTGTATGTGTGATCTGTAATGAAAGTTGTTTAACCCATTCCCAAACATAAAGTTTAGTCAAATTCAAAGAAGATGCAGACAACATTTTACAGTTATGAAATTTTTTAATCTTTTGAGGCAGATTGATTGATTGATTGATTGAATGGGGTTTAACACCATTTTAACAGTATTTCAGTCATATCGTAGCTGGAGCACCTAACAATTGATTCCTGGTATTTTATGAAGACAAGTACTTACTGCTACATCCTTTCCTAGCCTCCAGCTACCCCCTACCAAAACAGGAATATTCCGGGTTAAGCATGACAAGGGTTAAAATTTGTTACTATAAGGGATAGGAATTCATCTACTCAGGTGAAGAGTTAATATTCATAAGACATGAAACTGGATGAAAAATGGTGTTTTGTCAGGCAATTTTCTAGTCTTATTTTGATTTTATGAGTAAGCTGATCAGAAAAACATCTTTGGCCTAAATTGTTATATGGGCAATTAACCCTTGTCATGCTGTGTAAAATCCCTTGTGGAATTGCATTAAAATCAAAGGGCTCAGAGCACTGATAGTATTTGTTCAATAATCAATATTTCTTTAAAAATCAATTTCATAACTTCTCTGGCTGGAAAAGTACAAGCAGGAGGTGTGGACTTGAAGATCAGACTGCACCTATGTGCAGGCTGATCTCTGTCTTTACCGCCTGCCTTAATAGGAATATTCCGGGTTCAGCATGACAAGGGTTAGCAGAAAAACAACTGATACAGTTATACTTCGAATCTTTGATATTTACTCTTTTTATCTTTAACCCTTGTCATGCTGAACCCGGAATATTCCGGTTTTAGCAGGAGGTGTAGACCAAGATCAGCCTGCACATAAGTGCATTCTGATCTTGGTCTACACTTCCTGCGTGTACTTTTCCTGCCAGAGTTGTTTATGGAATCGATTTCTAAAAGAAATATTGATTAATGGACAACATGTTCTATCATTGCTTTCAGCCCTTTGATTTTATCGCAATTCACTAAGGTAATTTATACAGCACGACAAGGGTTAACATACATGATTGATACAAGTCCATGACAAAATCCAGCCCTCTGATTGAAAGAAGATACAAACAACAATTTCAAGGTAATGTTATATTAAATGTCTCTGTCTTTTCTGGTAGAAAACACAGTAGATAATGAAAATACTGCTTGTTTCAAGAAATTTCCTCATTTTCTACAATGTTTTCCAAAGCACTTCCTATTCAGGGATAAAAAGAGGGATGGTGTGGGAGCAAACCAACGGCAGGCTATATAAAATGGTAAAAATGCTGGGGCAAAAATGTGAGGTTCCAAAAGAAGAAGTGCTTATAAAAAAGGGAAAACAATAGTTTTTCATCCTAGTCTAACATTTGACAAATTCCATTATATATCTGGCAGACATTTTTCAGCCAGCACAATTTATCCATTTATCAAGCCTTCAAGGAACCCTCCTGTCTATAAACTTCCCCAGAAATTTTCTTTATGACCCAATATTTTGTTTTCTCTTACCCAAAAAGACAGAATTTATGTATGTATGGACCATACAAAATACTGGTGCAGCTTATTCCATTAGTTTTCAGGAGGAAAAGTAAATGAACCAGTCTAAAGCATTGGTATTTTGTAATGGGTTAACCCATTACAAAATATAACCCATTAAAGCCTTTCCTGTTTCTTTAAATTTTAGACTTGTCCAAACTGAAAGAAGCTGAAGACTACAAATTCAAGTAGATTGAATTTCAAGTGTTTTTGTCTTTTTGGATATAAAACATTGTGGATAATGGAGAAATTGCTTGATACAAGCTTTTCTCTTGAGTTGCGTAAAAAAGGAGGGATTGTGCTGGAATGGTTAACATATATGTTGAAATTTTAGACTGCTCTTATTATTGTAAGGAGTTGCAGATGTCATTCAAAGTTGGTTAAAAAATAAGTGCTATACAAGGTAGAAAAACAATTTCTCCTTTTTCACCCAATGTTTAATTCCCATACAGTATCAAAATTCAGTATTGTGTGGTAATGAAGGTACCTATTTTGCCATGCTCCGCAACTTTGTCAATAAAATATACATATAGACAAATTAATTTGGTCTGTAAAAAAATTGTTATTATTGTCTTGTGGGTCCAGACATTTCTTCTGTGATATCTGTAGTCATGAAAACAAGAGGGCCAGATGTCCTGACGCTCACCTGAGTTAAGGCGCTTTTCTTCTTCAAGGCCATATACAAACTGGGTCTGGCGGATACCTCCTGTAACGTTTAACTAAAATCAACTTATGTTACTATACCAAACAATGCTTTTAACAGATTTCAAATATTTCAGTAATAATTAAAATGAGGCAAACTAACGTATTTCTGTCATAGCAACCAGAATTTTCAAAGGATTAGATACTTTGGTCGAAATGAATCCTTTTTTATTTCTATATTAGCCCCCCCCCCTCCCGCACTCCGCCCCTATATACCCGAGGGTGATGATTTGAGCAATTCTGAAAGAGGTCAATGTACTGCTGCTTCATGCCAAATATCATGGCTCTATGCCTTCTGGGTCAGGAGGAGATATTTTTTAAAGAGGTCAATGTACTGCTGCTTCATGCCAAATATCAAGCCTCTATGCCTTCTGGGTCAGGAGGAGATAACCTTTAGAGATAATTTCAAAATTACAGTTTTGTTACAATGGCAACCAGAGTTTTTAACAGATTTCAATTCATTTAGCAACTTTCATACGCCACCACCCAAGGAAAATTTCTGCCAATTATGGTTAAAATCCGCCCTATGGTTTTGGAGAAGATGTTGTTCTAAAAATCCTTCTTTATTTCTATATTCCCCCACCACCCCTGGGGTTAGGCCACTGGGGACACGAGGGTGATAATTTTAGCAATTTTGAAAGAGGACATTGTACTGATGCTTCATGCCAAATATCAGTGCTCTATGCCTTCTAGGTCAGGAGGAGATAATTTTTAAAATTGTCATTAAAATTTCAGTTTTGTTACCATGGCTACCAGAGTTTTTAACGGATTTCTTTTCTTTTAGCAATTTTCAAAGGGCACCACCCAAGGAACAATCCTGCCATACTTGGTTGAAATCCGCCCAGCGGTTTGGGAGGAGATGTCATTTTAAGATTGTTGACACATGACGGACGATCAAAATACCTCACCATGAGCACTTCATGCTCAGGTGAGCTAATAAAAAAAGTCAGATTTCTTCTAGAAATAATCTATCCATTCATAACATTTTTTCAGGAACTATATATTGCAATCTATAAACAGATTTTGTTTGTTTGAATAGGATTTAATGCCACTTTTAACAGTATTTCAGTCTTATTAAATCACACATCAAGGTCCAGACTTCTGCAAAACTAGGCATTTATGAATAAAGGGTCATCAAAGTCAGAAGTATGAAGTCGAAAGTATGAAGTCAAGAGTATGAAGTGTGAGGTAGGAAGTATGAAGTGTGAAGTCGAAAGTATGAAGTCACAAAGTAGGAAGTATGAAGTAGAAAATCAGAAATGTGAAGTAGGAAGTATGAAGAATGAAATTGGAAGAATGAAAATTGAAGTGTTAAGTCTTAGAGTAAGCAGTGTAAAGACGTTAAGTATGAAGTGTGAAGTTAGAAGTGTGAAGTTAGAAACTTTGGACTTCACATTTCCTACTTCAAACCCCCTACTTCACACTTTTGACTTCAAACTTCAAGATTCTCACTTCAAACTTGTTACTTCATGCTCCGAACTTCACACTTCCGACTTCACACTTCAAACTTTGGACTTCACACTTCTGACTTCACACTTTAAACTTCTGATTGATTGAATGGGGTTAAACGCCTCTTTTAACAATATTTAAGTCATATCGTGGCAACTGGAGCACCTAACAATGGATTCCTGGTATTTCTTTCACTGGTACTACCACTACATCCTTTCCTAGTCTCCAGCTGCTATCCCACTTGGGTTCATCCACGCATTGGTGAGAGACAAATAGGAAAGGATTAATTTACTACGGACTTCAGCTTTTTGACTTCAAACTTCTGACTTTACACTTCAAACTTCCGACTTCATACTTTGGTCTTCACACTTATGACATCACACTTCAGATTTCTGACTTCAAACTTCAAATTTCTGACTTTTAACTTTAAATTTCCTAATTCAGACTTAACCCTTCTTACTACTCGCTTCCAACTTCACACTTCTGACATCTGACTTCAAATTTCCTACTTCACACTTTATACTTCTGACTTCATGTTTGATAAGGTTAATTTGTGAACTGTGAATTCAAGAAGTCTCCTCTGGTCTCATATATCATACTTCACAGACAGTATGTGAAGTGTGAAAAGTGAATTCATGATTTCGTCTTTCGTACCCCAGTGACCTAATTTTGGCCAAAAATGATCTGCTATCAAATCTTGTCTGAGAAATTAAGAACAAACATTCTTACAATATTTCAAGGTATTCATGCCAGAAAAGTACCATGTAAATTGCAAAGAAGATTTTTTTAGATTAGACTTAAAAGAGATAGGGTTTTCCCTCTCATGTGAACCAGTATCAACCTTGACAGAGATTCTAATGGAAACGAACACTCTGAATAAATATCCAGTCATCTTAGCCAAAAATGCTGCCTCCAGAGTGCCAACAAGGTTTTCTAAAATATGACAAAGTAAACTTATTTCTGACCTGAAATGACCAAAATTCAAATTTGGCCCAGATATTATCGGGACAAATAATCTGACCAAATGTCGTAGAGACATAAGGTCATTTCTATCACCTTATGAACTAGTTTTTGACCCCACATGATTCAATATTGAACTTGACTGAGATATTATGCAGACAAAATTTCTGACTAAATATTATGACATCTGAGGCAGAAATGTGACCTCTAAAGAGCAAACAAGGTTTTTCTAGGAATGAAGTAGTGTCCTAGTTTTTGACCCCATGTGACCCAATCTTGAACTTGTCCGAGGTTTCATGAAGACAAAAATTCTGACCAGTTTTCAAGAAATTTGAGCTGAATTGTGGCCTTTAGAGTGCACACAAAATGTTGACACTTGACAGATGATGTAAGACAATTGACAGACAGTGGACACAGCTAAATAACAATAGCTCACCTTGAGCACAGAGAGATACACGCATGCACTCACAATGGATACAATCTAAGATAAAATTTTGTTAGAGCAGTATGAAAACGTTTCTTCAAATTCTGGTAAAATATCTGGAACTCTACATGTTCAAGTATTCTAATTTTCCCACTACAAAATTTGCCTGAAAATTATTACTTTTCACTTAACTACTTTATCTAATAAAATCTTTCTAACTTTGTGTGTTCTTTCCTGAAGTTTTAATTAGCTCTTTTGACCCATTTCCACATAATCCCACTTTTTTATGCCCCCAAGAGAAAACCCTTAGAAAACATTGTTGAAAATGATGAAATTGCTTGTTACAACCAATTTGGTCACTTCCCACAATTTTTCTACCAAGAAAGGCAATGATTTTTAAAATTCCATCATTTTGAAATTGTCATTTGCAATTTCTTCCAATTTGGACCAGTCTAAAATTTTGTCTTGTGGTAATGGGTTAAATTGCTTTCAAGATATTTAAAATGGTTTCTGAGAAAGCAATAAAAACTGTACTAGAAGACTAAACCTTTGTAATCCCAAACAAAATACTTCCAGAATTACATTTAAATCAAAGGGTTTAAAGCACTGTAAGAATGATTGTTTGTAAATGTCCATGTATAAGAGATTGTATGGAAATGAATTAATTGTAAGATTTAACCTGAAAAACTACAGGGAATAGATCACATGGCTGTTCTGAGCTTTTCATTCGCGGTCTGTCAGGTATGTCTGACAGTAACGGTGTCTAAATTCATCAACAGACCTACCGAGTAATGATCTAGTGGCAGATACAGACTAACTAAGAGGTTAGATGGAGAAAAATAAATGTGTCACAGACACTGATGTCCCCACTAAAGTGCTTATCAAATGACCTTCAGTTGTGACCTTGTACTTGAAAGTATCAAACCTACTTTACGCATGACACTTCAGTACTCTTCAACAACTGTGAAAAGTTCTTTTGAAATCAATTCATCTATAATTTTGCACAAGACTCAGACAATTTTATCAAAAGCTCAATTTGGTCCCTTTACCTTCAATTGTGACCTTGAGGTTGGTAGCATCCAAAAAGACTTTTTTGCATAAATTATTACTCTTTGAGAGGAACGAAATGTGCCAAGTTATTTTGAAATCCATCCATTAATGTAGAAGAAATGCTCCAGACAAGGTAGATTTTGTCACATGGCCTTAACATGTGACCATGACATTGGTAGCATCCAAAGAGACTTTTTGCATGATATAAGTTCTCTTTAATAGGAACATCATTGTCCAGTTAAGTGTAAAAGATACGCTCCAGAGAAGATAGATTTTGTCACTTGGCCTTTAAAAGTGACCTCGACCTCCGTAGTATTCACACAAGGACAGAGGTAACACTATAAACATTGCCATTAGATGGAGGGGGGCATAAAAAAGGCCAAGGTGATAGTGCTTGTGAAAGTAAACTTTCAGGATACCTTGGTGATAAGCAATATTTAAAGTTTGATGTAAATCTAAAACAATTTATACATATTTCATTTATTTCATATTTACCTTCAATTAGTAAATGAATAGTCAGCTTATTTTATTGCCAACTCAAGTTGAAACACAACAAAGAGAGAGGACAGCTCTATGCAGTATTTTTTCATACTGAACATAATATCAGAATAATCGATTCCAACACAATCCAGATTTCTAATGCCCCTCAAGAAACAAGTCTTGAAAACATTGTGGACAATAATGAAATTGCTTGTTACAAACAATTTCTTCTTTATCCACAATTGTTTTCTACCCTAAAAGACAAAGATTTCTAAAATTTCATGATGTCGTCTGCAACTGCTTTGAATTTGGACAACACTAAAATTTTGGCATCTGGGAATAGGTTAATAGCTTTAAAACCACAGAAATTTAAATGCCACCTATTTCCAAATTTCTATAAAATTTCTAACTCGCAAAAATTAATGATGGTACTGTACTTCCCATTGATTTTTTGTTTCAATGTCAGCTTTTACTGATCCCTCTGCCCTAATTTACATCATTGACAAGCTAGACTGGACAATTTACTCTGTCGTTGGGAGAAATAATAGACTAGAAGATTTATTCTAATCTCAAACCAAGCCTGAAGTTAATTTCTTCTGTCAAGACCTAGTTCTAGATCTATTTTCTATTGCAAATGCCAGTTCTTTTAATACTGAACAGCACCCAAGGAAAACCTAGAAAGAACTAAATTTGAGACTCTGGTCCAAATTCAAAGATATTGCAAACAATTATTTTCAGTCAATGACATTCTTTAAACATTCTTTATTTTTAAATTAGACTAGTAAACATTGTGGAAAAAGGAAGAAATTGCTTTTCGAAAATGTTTTCAAACCCTTTTTTCTTGAGGGGCCTTAGAAAGCAGGTTGGTATTGTAATGCGTTAATACTAACTAACATTTACTGCGTATACCAAATAATCCTTTGTATAAGAACCTTGCAAGGAGTAGAACGATTGATTGGTTGATTGATTAAATGGGATTTAAAACCACTTCCAAAAGTATTTCAGTTACATTGTAGCCGCTGGTGCACCTAAATATGGCTTCCTGTAATTTCTCACACTAATCCAACCACAACATTTGATCTGAGCTACCAGCTGCTCATCCCACTTGGTGCACAACTTATCATTTGCCCATTGGTGCGAGACAATTGACACATGCCACAATGACTTTTGTCAAAAGTCAAAAAAAATCTTGGCCCAACTAGAATTCGAACTCATGACCCAAGGATTTAGAATCTATTGTCTCATACCATCGCCATTACATGAAAGGATACAAAGATTATACAGGCACCCACTCACTACAGACAAAACGCTATGACAAATCGACCACTGACTTTCAGCCAATGCAGCTAAAAACTTGTTTCAAAGGGAAAGTTAACCAAGAAATACCATACTTATTTCATAGTGAAAGAAAACCAATTATAGAAAATTTTAGCAAATTAAACTTGTGTGTTGATCATCAGGGGATATGTCTGGTATTCCTATATTGAACAAGTTTTATAGCATAGAAAAATCTCTCATCTATTGTGGTTTTAACATTTGAAATAATTTTAAGCACTTATGCACAAACATTTCAAAATTGGGTTGTGTCCCTAAGGTCCTTGTGGCTTTTTTAAAGTTAATATCCCTCTGCACTTACAAGAAAGATCGATCTTATTAGCAGGAGGTAAGACTAAGATCAGTCTGCACATATGTGCCTATACTTGGATCAGTATTGCAAATAACCCTCAATATGTCATTCATCAGTACGGTACCTGTGTGAGAAATGAGAGGAAGCTAGCCATTGTTAGGCGCTACAGTCTTCATAATTCAACTGTAATACTGTTCGAATCGGCATTAACCAACTAGCAGACTGCAAAATTTTAGACTGGTCAATATTGAAAGGAGTTGCAGACAACAATAGAAAGTTTAAGAAATTTTGGAATTTTTTTTTACCTTTGGGGTAGAAAACATTGAGGATAATGAAGAAATTTCTTGTAACAAGCAATTTTTTTCATTTTCCACAATGTTTTCCTAAGATTTTTTTCTTGGGAGCATCTAAAAGCGTCAATTAGTTTGAAGGGGTTAAAAACCCAAACAATTAATCAATCCTTTCTTATTTTTCGTATATTCCAATGCCTTGAATAAATAGACGATA
This sequence comes from Fragum fragum, assembly GCA_946902895.1. Classification (NCBI taxonomy): domain Eukaryota; kingdom Metazoa; phylum Mollusca; class Bivalvia; order Cardiida; family Cardiidae; genus Fragum; species Fragum fragum. Next base: position 8,958,608 of record OX336377.1, read on the forward strand.
ATTGTTGGGTTCAGTTGCTTTAGATTGATAGATCTTTCATTTAGAGAGAAAAACAAACCCTGTAACAGCCTATTTTGTTCATTTAACTCATTACCAGAAACTGGGCCAAATTGAAAGAAGTTGCAGACGACTTTCCAAATTGGGATTAAATTGGAAAATAAGTGCCACATAGGAAAGAAAACATTGTGAGATAGGGGGAAATAACTTGTTACAACCTATTTATTCTTTTTTCCCAAAAAGTTTTCCATGGATGTATTTCTTTTTGGGCATCCAAAAGTCTCATTGTGACGTAACATGTTAATAAAAAATAATTCAATCTAAGGGATAAACAGATCAATTATAGTCTTTCTTAACAACCCATTCCCACTCAATCATGCTTTTCTACGCATCCCAAGAAAAAGTTTTGAAAAAATTGTGGACAATGAAAAACTGCTTTCAATGACCACAATGTTTTCTACCCTACAAGGAAAAGATTTTCTAAATTTCACCAACTTGAAGTTGTCGTCTGCAATTTCTTTCGATTGGATCCAGTCTCATTTCAAACTTAAAACAAAGATAACACATCATCTTGCTAGTGCATTGCATCAAAATACATTGATGCCATCATGCAACAGATAGGGTCCTGCATTGTTAACATGCAATAGATTGAATCATGAAACAAGATGGGGAACATTGAGTTTTAGACTTGCCTTGAACTTGGCATGCAGGCAGAGGTTGGGGTATCCCATGAGTAGAAGCAAGGTTAGGCCCACATGCCTTGTAGTTCAGGAGAACAGAGTGATCTTAGTTGGGAGTGTAGTGGTAGAAGGATTGATTGATTGATTGATTGATTGATTGATTGAATGGGTTTTAATGCCACTTTTAAAAGTAGTAGTAGAAGGATGGGTTACAAGCAGTTGTCTCATTACCTTCAATATTTACTACCCAAAAGGACAAGTAAATAGCATGTGCCTTAAACTTAGGATTGAGGTCTAAGAGGTTCAAGTACCCCATAGGCAGGAACAAGATAAGGCAATTACATTTTAATCATAATGTTTCAAAAGATCTTTTCTTCGAGTGCATAAATCGTAAGATTGTGTGGGAACGAGTTAACTCTTAGATAAAATGTTATTCCTTGACCTTCGATGTCAAGGATTTCTTGCTTGAGTAGAATACCAAGTAATATAGTGGAAGAAATTCAGACCCACCAGGGACCATTGCAAAATCTGATTATTCCATCTAAAAATATGGCTGATTTCTATATTACCCTTCATCTAGAATTATTGCCACAGCCATAGCACAACACAGACTTATAATCATGGGGTCCAGAGTTCGGTCCCCGGCCTTTCAAACAACAGTCTACCACCAATGGGTGGATAATTGAACACATAGGTGGGACAAGTAGCTTCAGATTTGTAGTAGTACTGGTGTGAGAAATACCAGGAATCCATAATAAGGTGTTCCAGCTGACTGAAACACTGTTAAAAGTGGCATTGAACCTCATTCAATCATTCATCAAGTTGACATCCATGGCTCTTTCATTCAATTTATTTACCAATCTAACACAGTCATGACCTTGATCCCTGACCTGTTGTGACATCTCTCATAATGGTAAAATTAACCTATTTCCAGACAACAAAATTCTAAACTTGTCCAAATTGAAAGGAATAGCAGACAACAATATAAAGTTTATGAAATTTAAGATTTTTTCAACTTTCTGGGTTGAAAAAATTGGGTAAAACTTGCTTGTTCGTGGGAATGGGTTTAGAGTAGTAATACTACTTTAAACCATTCCAACACAGCGGAATTTTAGACCGGTCCAAATTGAAAGGAGCTGCAGACGACAATCTCAAGTTGATGGAATTTTAAATTTTTTCGTCTTTTTGGATAGAAAACACTGTGGATAATGAAGAAATTGCTTGATCCAAGCAATTTCTTCATTTTCCACAATGTTTTCCAAAGCTTTTTTCCTGAGGGGCGTAAAAAGGAGGGATTAAGTGGGAATGAGTTAAGAAATCACTAGAATATCACTGTATGTGATAAATTATCATAATGCCTAAAACAAGTCAATATGTTTTTGATTCATTGATCTTATGAATGGGGTTTAACGCCCGTTTTAACAGTATTTCAGTCATATCCCAACGGCTGGAGCACCTAACAATGGATTCCTGGTATTTCTCACACCTGTACTACTATTATTTTGTTTCCTAGACTCCAGCTGCTATCCTACTTAGGTTTACAATTACCCAGCCATTGGTCAGAGACAAATGTCAGAAAGGATATGCGCCGCCGCAGGGATTGAACCCATGACATCCCTTGATTGAAGATTGGGAAGATTGATGCGCTAACTACTGCGCTATGACAGCAGCTTCAATTTAGTTGAAGAAACAAAAGCAAAGCATGCAGATGCTGATACTCAGCTGTTCAAGTGCTTGATAGCATGCAGAACTTTTAAATACATTGGAAAAGGAGCATAATTAGTGCAAAATGCATTTAGTTATCCCCCTTGTTGGTATAGATAGAGCTCTGTTGATAATAAACATAGATTCCCAGGGAATGTGTTCAGAAATACCAGAGATATTACAAAATGTCAATTGTTTTGTAATACAACCACGCAGACACAACCTTGGCAATAGCAAAACCCAAGGCTTTCTCTGTAAACAGTCAAACTAAAAATGAATTGACAAGATTTTTCATCAAAGGGACATAACTCCATAAAAAGGAAATGGACCACAACAAATTTACTATATTCTGCACATCTCTGCTTGATACCAAGTCTATCTGTAACGTTAAATCCATGCAGTAGTTGCTGAGGAATTGAACAGACATGGTTAAGCTATAGACAAACCGACCATTATGCTCTGACTCCTATGTACCCCCCCCCCAAAAAAAAAAAACAGAGTTTGAGCAGTATGATTGCAAAGGATAACTAAAACTTGCATGCAAGTTGAATATGAACATTTTATCATTCCTACAATTTGTCTGCAGCTCCGAACAATAAAACTGCAAAATAAAATATTGCCTTATAAACCTGTCAGACAAGTGCTTAAAATGGTGTAAATAAATACAAGATCTGTCTAAAAAAAAGTATCAGTGTGCTGAATGCAATGCAGCATTATCACATTTCAATTTTGCTCTCAGGTATAAAACCAAAATGTTAGTCCTTGTCATGCTGAAACCCGGAATAATTTCCTGTTTTGGAAGACTAATCTTTGTCTATATACCTCCTGCTTGTCCCTTTTAACCCATTACCAGACGATAAAATGTTAGGCTGGTCCAAATTTCAAGGAGTAACAGACCACAATTTATACATTACGAATTTTTTTTTTTTCAAATTTCTGGGTAAAAACATTGTGGGAAATGAAGAAATTGCTTGTAATTTCTTCATTTTCCACAATTTTTTCCAACTTGAGAGGCGTCCAAAAGCATGACTGAGTGGGAATGGGTTAAGCCAGAGTTACTTAGAAGATGAATTCTCAAAATACATTTTAACCCGCAAGGTCAGCTATTTGGTTTTAATGCAATTCTGTAGATGATTTTTTTCAGCATGACAAGGGTTAAGTTTCATCATTTTTTGTGTTGGAAATTTTAAACTTTCTTACACTTTCAGGGTCAAAATTAATGTTACTGGGCTGGGGCTACAAAATTTGTTTGTTTGAATGGGGTTTTACGCCCCTTTCAACAATCTTTCAGTTATTACACGGTGGCTGGAGCAGGCTACAAAATAACTTAACCCTTTCCTGTTCAATCCCTGGTTTTTACATACCTGTCATTTTATAATTGTGATTATATTGTAGAAAAAGAAGAGATTGCTTGTGACAAGCAATTTCTTCTTTTTCCACAATATTTACTACCCTACAGAATGATTATTTTTCAAATTATATCCGCTTTAAATTTTTGTCTGCAAAGCTTTTGAATATTGACAGGTCTAAAATTGTGTAAAACAAAAAAGGATAATTATGTGACCAGTGGCACATCCATCATTCAAACCCATGACCCTAAATGTGTCTGCAAGCCACATCAACCAGCTAAAATGAATACCATTAGGTATTTTAATTTTTTGACTGTAGATCTTGTTTTACCATGGGAAGCAATGACCCATCCCCAAATACTGTGGTTCAAACAACAAGTACAAAAATATTGTAATAGCATCATTATCTATAGTCTCCATAAGATTTCAGTGTTTTTGAATGTAGATCAAGTCTTATCATGGTCAGTAATGACCAATTCCCAAATTTTGTGGTTGTGCTATAATGATCAAACAAGAATTACTACAATATTGTAATAGTGTCCTAATCTATAGTCTCCATAATATTTCAGTGTTTTTGACTGTAGTCCTCTGAAGAAAAATGTCCAACTTCTGTGATGACTCCATGAAAAAGGAACTAACCCATTACCAGACGAAAATTTTTTAGACTGGTCCAAATTCAAAGAAGTTGCAGACGCCAACTTAAAGTTTATGAAATTTCAGATTTTATCAACTTTCTGGGTAGAAAACATTGTGCTTCAAGCAATTTCTTCATTTTACATGATGTCTTCCCAATTAGTTTTCTTGAGAGGCGTCAAAAGGCTCCACTGAGTGGGAATTGGTTCATTCATTCAAAGGTATATTAACCCTTTCCTGGTTTTTGAAATTTTAGACTGGTCCAAATTGAAAGAGGATGCAGACAACAAGAAAAAATGGGTGCAATTCCAAATAAAACCACTGTATGTGGTAGAAAACACTGTGGGAAAAGGAGAAATTGCTTATTATAAGCAATTTCTCCTTTTTCCACAATGTTTTCTCAAGTATAAAATCACAGTGACGTAAAATCCCGGGTTTATCCAGGAAAGGGTTAAGAGTTATCCACTTTGGTGGTATAGATTCGTTGCTCTCTTGATAGTGAGCATAATATTCGAAGTTTCAAGTGAATGTGTTAACTTATACCAGAGATATAACAAAATATCAAACTTTGATGACAACAACGCAGACGTGGACAACAACAACAAATTTTCTCCGAAGAACAGCAGGGCTAAAAACACTAAAAGAGACTCCTAACACTAAGGCTCAAAAAACAGATTTGTATTCATCGCATTTGCAGACTTGGGTGGGAAAAATATAACAAAAATGTTACGGAAATTGTCTTTTAAATCAGTTTATAAGAATATTAAGAATTGTCTTCCTGCAGCTGAACCTGGTGACATAATAAATCCTATTTGGGCTTTTATCTGGTTTTAAAGATATATGATTTTCCTGGAAATTCTCTCTGTCAACAAATTGTGCCCTGATAGTGTTCTTATTGTGTTTGTCTCCCAGATTTCAATTTGTCAAGCAATTCTGGAAGCAATTATGTAAGTGCTTATCTTATCGAAAAAGACAAACTTCTGACAAATTTTATGGTTGGGGTCTTGAAATCATTACCGCTTTTCATCCTAACATTTAGTGACAATGTTTTTATTCCACCATTGACAACCCCTCCTTTTAACACACTATTGAACTTTTTTTATGAAGACAGATTTCATTTTAACCAATCTATAGAGGACAAAACTTTACACTGCTCCAAATTAAATGAAGTTGAAGAAAACATTTCAAAGTACGTTAAAATTGTAAGATAAGAACCATATAATATAGAAAACATTGTGCAAAAAGGAGAAATTGCTTGTGACGCCTTTTTCCACAAACTTTTCCATAAACATATTTCTTGGGGGCACCAAAAGGCGATATTGTGTGGTAATGGATTAACTCAAAACTCAGTTGACTTCAGCTAAAGCCATTTTCTAAATGTGAAACATTTAAAATCGTTACCTTGAACTTTGCTTGAAGCTCCCTGGGCTCTCTGTATGAACTTGAGCGTATTCGCCCCACAGGGCTACTGTAGCCCGGTACATTTCCTTGACCGTACATCCTTACGCACCCATGTGATTTTAGGTCAACTGTACACTAACTTTTCCAATTTTATCGACAAATCCAGTGAAATGTGAAACACTAATGTGAACAGTTAAGACAGCACCATGCCAGTTAAATCTTGTTCAAAAATCAATTACTTTAATCACACTAAAAATTGGAAGTTAGAAATAGCTTGACCTTATTGAAATCTTATGTTACATGACCACAATTTATTTTTAGACGGGTCTAGATTGATTAAAAGAGTGTACATGAGTCTGTAAAGGTAGATTCACCATGTTCGTTCTAGCAATGGCATCTTTTTTAGCTAGCAAAGCTAGCGTCAGCTTTGATAGCTTAAGTTAACAAACAAAATTTTGAGGTCTTCTCAAAGTTAAACGTGTGCAAACTGCCAGTGGAGGCTTAACCACCAAATTTATTGAATGCCTATACCATAACAAGAGGGCCAGTGGCACTGGCGCTCACCTGAGATAAGGTTCTTTTTTCTTCAAGGCCTAATAATGCAAACTTGGTCGGGAGAAGACCTCCTTTAACATTTAACTAAAACAAGCCCAATTTGGTTTAAATTGGCCAAATAGTTTTGAAAGGGTTGCCTTCTTTTTTTCTATTTAGGCCTAATCACCCTATGGCTCTAAAATTTTATCAATTTTGAAAGAGGTCAATGTACTGATATTTCATACAAAATTCAAGATACTTCAACTTCTGGGTCAGAAGGAGGTTTTTTTTTTCTATTTTACTCTTGTTGTCATAGCAACCAGAGTTTTCAACTGATTAAATTCTTTAGTTGATATCAGCCAAGTGATTTGGGAGGGAATGTCGTTTTAAAAATCCTTCTTTATTTCTACTTAAACCCCAACCCCCCTGAGGCTCCGCCCTTGGGGGCCCCGAGGTTGGTGATTTGAGCAATTCTGAAAGAGATTAATATACTAATGCTTTATGTAAAATATTAAGACTCTAGGCACGGCAGTTTTGGAGGATATGTAATTTTATAAATCCTTCTTTATTTCTATGTAAGCCCCGGCCCCCTGGGGCTCCACCCCTTGGGACCCTAAGGGTGATGATTTTAGCAATTCTGAAAGATTTCAGGTTTTTTGCCATGGCAACCAAAGATTTTAAAGTATTTCAATTCTTTTAACAATTTCAAAAGGCACCACTCAAGGAACATTTCTGCAAAATTTGGTTGAAATCTGCCCAGTGGTTTGGGAGGATATATGGTGATTTGAGCAATTCTGAAAGAGATTAATGTACTGATGCTTTATGCAAATTATTAAGACTCTAGGCACGGTGGTTTTGGAGGATATGTCATTTTAAAAATCCTTCCTTATTTCTATATAAGCCCTGGCCCCCCTGGGGCTCCGCCCCTGGGGATCCGCCCCTGGGGCTCCGCCCCTGGGGATCCGAGGGTGATGATTATAGCAATTTTAAAAGATTTCAGGTTTTTTGCCATGGCAACCAAAGTTTTTAACGTATTTCAATTATTTTAACAATTTTTAACGGATTTCAATTCTTTTAGAAATTTGTGCTCAGGTGAGCTGAAAAGTAGTTCTTGTGTATTTCAGGAATATTGCAAACTCTATTCAAATTGTAGAGTACCCCTTCAAAAGCATGCTATTTAACCCATTCCCACTCAATTCCGCTTTTTAAGCATCTCAAGAAAAAAGTTTTGAAAAACATTGTGGACAAAGAAGAAATTGCTTGTAACAAGCAATTTCTTCATTGTCCACAATGTTTTTTATACAACAAGAGAAAGATTTTCTAAATTCAACCATCTTGAAATTATCTTCCGAAATTTCTTTCAATTTGTCTTAGATATTGTCATGTTATAATGGGATAACTCCTGGGCTACTTCAACCTCGTTTATTTATCATGATAACTTTAGCAAAGAAGATTACTTTACTAAACTATGCTCTGCTAGCTTACAGAACTTTCAGTATTTCATTTTGTGTAGGGCTCTGATCTTGATCCACAATACATGCAAAACCTCATCAGTAAACCAAAAACAAGATAGCAGGGGTGCTAACCAAAAACATTGACAAAATTTTGAAGTAATAGGGTTGTGTTTGTATTTCAATTCCTTTTAATTTATGGCTCGGCACAAAACAGTTGTAACTGCATTTAAAGATAAAGGCAGTTACAACTGTTGTGTGCTGACCCATTGATAAATCCAGCTTCAAAATGTGTGCACAAATGGCAGATTGGGTTGTCAATCAAAGAATCGAACTCCGATTAGGAAGTACTTCTGTAATATTGCAAGGCAAATCTGATTCCCCTCCCAGCCGTATTTTTTTCAATGAATCTGATTAGCCAAGTCCAGTGTCAATGTTTTTGCCAAAAATTAATAGAATGGAACAAATCTAATAGCTTTCACCCATTCCTTCACAATGTCGCTTTTTGACGCCCCTCAAGAAAAACAACTGGGAAAACATTGTGGAAAATGATGAAATTACTTGCAACAAGCAATTGCTTCATTTAACACAATGTTTCTACCCAGAAAGTTAAAAAAAATCTAAAATTTCGTAATTTTTTAATTCTTTGCAACTCATTTCAATTTGGACCAGTCTAAATTTTGTCATCTGGTAATGTGTTAAAAGTTGAGCTTGCAAATTAACCCATTACCTAGTTTAGGCTGGTCCAAATTTAAGTCCAAGAAGCTGTTGACAGTATTTAAAGTTGATGAAATCTCACAATCTTTTAACCCTTTCCTGTTTTGACGTCCCTATGTTTCTATACTTGAGATAATGTTGTGGAAAATGAAGAAATTGCTTATTAGAAGCATTTTTTTCTTTTCTTCAAATTTGTCCGGCCTACAGAATGATTATTTCAAATAAAGTTGACTTAAAATTGTCGTCTTCAAAACCTTTAGGTAGAAAACATTGTACGCTCTTTATTTCATTTCCACAAAAACTCTCCATTCTTATAACCCATTCCCACTTCACAAATTTTAGAATGGTCCAAATTGAAAGAAGATGCAGACGACAATTTCAAGTTGATGGAATTTTAAATTTTTTCACCTTTTTGGATAGAAAACATTGTGGATAATGAAGAAATTGCTTGATACAAGCAATTTCTTCATTTTCCACAATGTTTTCCAAAGCTTTTTTCTTGAAGGGCGTAAAAAGGAGGGATTGAGTTGGAATGGGATAAGGGGGGTCAAAAAGTGGGATTGTGTTGGAGTGACAAAATTTTAGACAGATCTAAATTGAAAGAAGCAATGCAGCCAACAAGTTAAACTCAATATTTAAAAATTTTATGTCTTACAGGGTAGAAAACATTTTTGGAAATACAGAAATATCATATCCCAAGCAATTTCTTCATTTTCCACATTGTTTTCTTAAGACTTTTCTTTCGAGGTGGTAAAAGGCAGGATTGTGTGGGAATGAAATAATAGATACTTGTTAACCACAAACGCTTCATAAAACCACTACAACCTTTCTAAACTTAAATTGTTTATTAGTAAATAAAAATCTATCTACCAATTTCCAGGCGTTTAACTTAATTACACATGTGAGTGTTTCACACATTTTTTATATCTTATGTACCTAATATTGATTTGTCATGATATCATGCCATTAGGAAGCATTTCAGGGGGGGGGGGGGAATTGGGAGAGACACTTTAAACAGGGGAAGGGGGAGGAGGTTTAAATTTAGTGTGTGTATGCAATTCAGTTCAAATATTCCGTTTTTCCTTTCTTGGCAGAATAACAGGGGTGGGCAGGGGGAGGGGGGGGGGGGGTACCCACAACCCTTTAAGCGTTCCTACAGGCCTGTATTTGTATCATATTATAAGAATATGGAACATTATTCATATAATGAATAAGAGCTTTTGGTGCCTTTGTATGAAACACCTAACCGTGAACCCACTAAAGTCATTATAGATGGCAACAATTGCAAAATTGGCTGATCATGTGGTTTGCAAAGTTCTGATTAACCACAAATAAATTAAATCCTCAGGTAACATTGCTTGAAAAATGAAGTTGAATAAATTAGCCAAGGGGAAGTGAAGTGTGCTGTATTATCTTGTCATACGTAAACCACTTGAAATCATTTCATAGTGCTTCGGTTAAAGCCAATGACTTATTTCCAAATCATAAGTCATTGTAATGCTCTACCCCACCCTGTGTTGTGGTACTTGATTCCCGTTGTCTCATTTAGACAATTCAAATGAGTTGCAAAGATATAGGGTTTTGATGTGAAATAACAGAAAAAGCTCCTTGTATCTTGATCTATGGACAGCTAATTAAGACAATTTATAATTTGTACACTTAATTACCAACCATTTATTTACATTTTGCAGTCTAACTCAGACATTCAGTCACAACAATTAACCTAATTGGTATCATTAATTAGACTGTAAAACTAGGTGTACTTTGTTTGACGCCCCCTTTAACAATTTTTTAGAAAAACCTGAGGTGTTGCTACTTCACTGACGTCATTTGCATCGTGTTTTGTACAAAACTATGACATTTTGACAAGTCTGTTAAAAAACCCATGAGCACATGTACAATATCTATCTTTTCTTCCTCTAAAACTCAAAGAAATTTAAAATTTCATCTTCTAAAATTTGTTGTTTGCAACTTCTTTGAATTTTGACCAGTCTAAAATTTTGTCATCTGTTAATGGGTTAATTGCAATGGTAAAAATTATAATTATAATTAATAAACGCCTCTCAATATGAAAGCTTTGGAAAACATTGTGGAAAATAAAGAAATTTCTTCATTATTCACAATATTTTCTAACCCCATAGACAAAGATTTTAAAGATTTCATCAACTTTGAATTATAGTCTAGAACTTCTTTAAATTTGGACTGGTCTATAACCCTTGTCATAATGAATAAAGCTTGTGTCTGAAAATGGATTGATATCAAAGGACTAAAAGAACAGGGGGGGGGGGGCCTGATATAAGAAGGCTAATATTTCTTTTGAAATTATTCTATTTTAAACAAATTTGGCTGAAAAGGAACAAGCAGGTAGGTTTTGATTATGTTTTATTGAGGTTTAATACCACTTTATCACTACCGTATCTCAGTCATATCCAGGAGGCTGGGGCACCCAGCCATGGATTCCTGGTATTTCTTATACCACATCCTTCCAAGCCTAAAGCTGCTCCTCCCACTTATGTTTACAATTATCTATCCATTGTTGAGAACAAGCACTAGTGGTATTGACAAAGATCAGACTGCGTATCTCTGCAGGCTGTTCTTTTTCTATACGTCCTGCAAAAACAAACTATTCCATGTTCAGCATGACAAAGGTTAAGATTGATTGATTGAATGGGGTTCAACACCACTTATAACAGTATTTCAGTCACATAATAGCAGCTGGAGCACCTAACAAATGATTCCTGGTATTTCTCGCACCAGAACTACAACTACACTCTTTCCCAGCCTCCAGTTGCTCATCCGACTTAGGTTTGTGATTATCCACCAATTGGTGGGAGACTAATGTGGGGAAGAATATTTGTCACGGCTGGGGATTAAACCTGATGTTTGAACAGGTCAAGGGAGGATTAAAGAACCATTCTTGTTAAATCATTTGTCAAAGTTTGCCCTTTTTGCACCAAAAAGACTGACAGCAACGTAGCAAGCAAAAGATAAATTGCTTGCAATTTCACCTAATTCTCACTATATTTTTTTCCAATCAATGACATTTATTTCAAATTAATTACACTTTGAAAGGAAGTCTGCAACTTCTTTCAATTTGCACTACCTAGTCTAAAATTTTGTTGTCTGTTAATGGGTTAAGCAAAATGTTTAGCAGTCATAGGTAAAAACCAAGCATTGTGGATCAAGGTCATCTCTAAAAGCTCTAACTTCTCATTTAAGAGGTAATCCACACCAGGCAAAAGAAAAAAATTGTGGTCATGTAATCCAAATTTCATCCAGACAGATTGAACCAAATATAGTAAAGATTACAATATTTTTACAATAACCCATTTTCAAAACTTCAATACTCCTGTTTCACAAAGAAATACACTAAACACTCCAAATACTTTTATTCAAACTAAAAAAATCTTCCTTTTCAAGATGAAAGATTGCTTTAAAACTAGGCCAAACTTTCACTAGATAAAAAAGATAGTATCCCACTCATGCACAGACAAGAAACATGGTCCAAAGCAAATCGAGCCAAACATAAAGTTGAAGTGCTTCAATGAACCAGGTGTAAAATTAACTACACAGTATTCCACATGTATATATGTACATTATGATCTTTGATCAACCTATATATCCTTCACAGTCTACAAACTAGGTCAGCGTTTACTTTCTGTTAAACCCATTCCCCTAAAATGGCACTTATAAGAATGCTCCTCACTAAAAACAATACGGAAAACATTGTGTAAAATGAAGAAATTGCTTGCAACAAGCAATACTCAAAAAATTGAAAAAAACTCAACTTTCATGAAGTTTTAAATGTCTTCTGCAATCTCTTTCAATTTGGACCAGTATTATAATTTTGCTGTCTGGTAATGGGTTAAGCATGCATAAATTCTCTACTCTTTATCCACAAAAGTGAGCAACTGATTTGTCAGACACATTGCTATGAATTATGGTAGAATTGCATAACTCTAATAGTCTGATTAAAATCCACTTGCATTGAATAATTGTTGATAATTGTTGCAGCCCATTCACCCATTCCCACCAATGTCGCTTTTTTTAAGCCCCTCAAGAAACATTGTGTAGAATTCCAACACAATGATGCTTTTAAATACGCCCCTCAAGGTAAACGCTATGGACAACTTTGTGGAAAAAGAAGAAATTGCTTGTCACAAGCAATTTCTCCATTTTCCACAATGTTTTCAACCCAAACTGTTATTTGATAAACTTTGAATTGTCGTCAGATCCTCCTTTCAATTTGTACCAGTCTATAACTTTGCTGTCCGCCTATTAAACCCTTAATAATTCATCAAGCTATTTTCATATTTTATCTAGCTTTTTTACTGCCCTTAAGCAAAATGCTTTAGAAAACACTGTGGAAAGTGAATCAATTGCTTGCCTCTTCCCTTCAAGGCAAATAAATTTCGACCTCATACACTTGAAATTGTTCAATTCATCTTCTTTCAAATTGGACCTGAATATAATTTTGTAATCTGAAATGAGTTACAAAAATAGTTCTTTTTCAACCAAGTCACTATATCAGTTATTCTCTAATTTTTATCCATCCTAAACTACATAAACAAAGCTCCCACCACAACCTTTATGCCACATTACTTATTTTTACGCTTACATCGAACAAAGCTCTATCGAAACTTTTTTTCCAATGCTCCCTACATAATTTTTCCTGGAGCAAACGGAAATCCAATAACAGTACTTCTCTCGGTTTTTGATAATGATTAACCCATAGAATGATGAAATTCAAGTGATACTGACTCCAGTTTGCAACTTAATTTAAACATTCATTTGCAAACTATGCACCATAATAAACTCGATAGTAACAATGTCCTTGGACAAGTTTTGTAGGCATCATGCTCCGGACAAGCACAATTTTAGTGTTTGACTTTGAGCTTTGACCTTGAACTTGTCCAAGAAATTCTTTCAAATGGCATATCTACTCATGATGGAGAAAAATTGTGCCAAGTTATTTTGAAATCCATCCATAATTGTAGGACAAATGCTCTTCACAATCACAATTTTAGTGTTTGACCTTGAGCTGTGACCTTGACATAAGAACTATCCCAAAAATTCTTTCAAATGGCAAATCTACTCATGATGGAGAATAATTGTGTCAAGTTATTTTGAAATCCATCCATAAATGTAGGAGTAATTGTCCCGACAAACACAATTTTAGTGTTTGACCTTGAACTTTAACCTTGGACTTGAAGCTGTCCAAAAAATTCTTTCAAATGGCACATCTACTCATGATGGAGGATAATTGTGCCAAGTTTTTTTGAAATCCATCAATAATTGTAGGAGTAATTGTCTGGACAAACACAATTTTAGTGTTTGACCTTGAGCTGTGACCTTGACATTAGAACTATCCTAAAAATTCTTTCAAATGGCACATTTACTCATAATGGAGAATAATTGTTCCCAGTTATTTTGAAACCCATCCACAAAGGTAGGAGTAATTGTCTGGACAAACACAATTTCAGTGTTTGACCTTGAGCTGTGACCTTGACATTAGAACTATCCTAAAAATTCTTTCAAATGGCACATTTACTCATAATGGAGAATAATTGTTCCAAGTTATTTTGAAACCCATCCATAAATGTAGGAGTAATTGTCCGGACCAATTCCGGATGGACTGACAGACGGACCAACTAACGCACTAACGCACATACACCGACTTGTCAAAGTGACAACTATGTCTTGCCAATTGCAAGCGGGCTCAACAAAAAAGCTCCCCGAATATAACCCTATCAAAAAAATGTTTAAAATAAACAGGGAAAGGACCAACTGGCAGATCAAATGTGGATATATGCTCCCTCTATTCCAGACATTCAACCTTGAGCTATGACCTTGACCTTGGAGCTATCTGAAGATTTGGTTCAAATGGCACATCTACTCATGATAGAGAAAAATTGTGCAAAGTTACTTCTTAATCAATCTATAATTAAAGGAGCTATGCATTATCAACCTTGAGCTGAGACCTTGACCATGCAGTTATCTTAAGATTTATTTTTAATTGCACATCTACTTATGATGGAGAACAATTGTACAGTGTTTGACCTTGAGATGTGACTTTAGGCCATGTGAATTTTTTTTAATGGTTAATCTACTCATGATAGTGAAATTATTTTGAAAACCATTCATAATTGAAGGAGCTATGCTGTGGACAAGGTCAATTCTAACCTTTGACCTTGAATTGTGACCTTGACCTTGGAGCTATCCAAAAGCCGTAAAAATTCGTCATTAGGATTTCACATGTGAAGTTTCATCCAATTTGGCCCCTGGGTTATGGAGATATCTGGGCAGAATGATGGATTGACAGATTACAATTGGAAGGACGAACAATCAGACAAAGTAGTAGCTATAATTATGCCCACCCTTCAGGGAGAATAATCATATTACTTTAAAATGCCAACCTTTAGGGGAGATATGATTAAAAAGACCATTGAAATCTAGTGTTAAATGCACTCAGAATTGTGCAGAGTTATCCCTTTTTCTACTGGTAAGTTACCATTTTTCTATATTCAACTGAAATATCATATTACCAAAGCCAAACATTTACCAAAAGAAAACTTGCAGGATGTTTAAATACTCGTTAAATACTGGTGAAAGAGAACAAGTATCTAAATCCATTAAAATAGAAAATTAGCTCTCATAAGGTCATGAAAGTCAATGACAATCAACAATGACCTTGACCAAGCTTATACCTATCAGATTAAACATTTTTTAAGTGTTCAGATGAGGTAATCCAAGAAATATTCATATCCATAAACAAACTTTGCTCATAAGGTCAAACTTTACATTTAACCCTTTCCTGTTCAGTCTCTGTGTTTTATGTCCCTGTGATTTTATACTCAAGAAAATATTGTGAAAAAAGAATACATTTTTTTATACAAACAATTTCTTTTTTCTCCCACAATTTTCTACCACATAGGAACTAAGAATTGCTTTGTTTCAAATTGCACTCACTCTTTTTATTGTCATCTGCAGTCTTTCAGTTGGAATGGTATAAAATTTCAACAAGTGGAACTTTAGTGCCTGTATTGCTCCATAGACCTGATTAACCAAATCCTAAACAATCCCTCCTTTTAGGCCTGTCAAGATAAGAGCTTATGAACTTTAACTACATGATCAAAATTCTTTGAAGGAATCTGACAAAGGGTCATCCAATGATCATTTCTGTAAAATTTGGTTGAAATACATCTGCTGGTTTCTGACAAGAAGATTTTCAAGGCTTTCAAGATATATTGAAAATAGACTCTGAGTCCCATTAAAGCCATTTTTTATCTGATCAAAATTCTTTGAAGGAATCTGATAAAGGGTCACCCAAGGATCTTTCTTTGAAATTTGGTTGAATTCTGTTTGATACTTTCTGAGGAGATTTTGAAAGTAAAAGTTTGTAGACAGACCAATGCAAGCACACATTGACACACACACAACAGACACAATGCAATGACAATAGCTCACTTGCTTTCAGCCAGTGGAGCTAAAAACTGGAATGGGTTTTAAATATTTTCAACCCTTTTCATGCAGAATAAAATTCCAAGTTTTAATTGAATGCCTACAAGTATTACCATAACTATCACTAAACATCAAAACTCTCCAACACATCAACCTTGGGGGATCAAATTGTTGTAAACTTCAGCTATATTCAAGCTGTAACTATGACATTTTGATAATCAAATGATGATAATTACATTACAAGAACAATGATGATGATAATGATGATACTCAGATGTACACAGCGGCAAGTCAATAACATCAACCTATGTTTTCCTTAAGTCTATTTATTAAAAAAAAATCACAAATTTTCTTTGTATTGAAAGTGTTCATTATTTTTGACTAGCCTTAAGGGTTTTCACAGTCGTTCCTGCACATTTTGATTAGTTTTATTGGACAAATTCCCAGTTTCTTGTTTTTGAAATATTGTTTTGTCAATCGAGAATGACAAAACATTTATGGCGTTATTTAGATCTAATTTTAAATGATCAATTATAAAGACTCTTCTGCACTAAAATCAATTATCATAATTAGATTAAGCATGCCTATTATTCAATAACAAGAACTTGCATAATCATTATATATTTGATTCAGTTGTTAACCCCTCTTCAAAATTTCAGTAGAATCAAAGGGATGAGGGCACTGTAAGAATTGAACTCAAGCATTAATTTTTGCAGGGCAGGTATTATATAACTAGAAATGTATACTAGACACAGACCGTTAGCTTAGTGCAAAAACATCATAAGTGTCTATACTAGACACTTATGATGTTTTTGCACTAAGCCTCCTAGATGCATTAGGTGCTTATCACCTTACCTTCAGTTGTAACCTTGAACTATTGATTGAATGGGGTTTAAAGCCACTTTTAATGGTATTTCAGTCATATCATGGCAGCTGGAGCACCTAACAATGGATTCCTGATATTTCTCACACCAGTATTACCACCACATCTTTTCCTAGCCTCCAGCTGCTATCCCAGGTTTACAATTATCCATCCACTGGCGAGAGACAAATGTCCGAAAGGATATGTGCCATTGCCGGGTCCATGGACTAAGGAGTATCCAATTCAACTTTACAGACAACACTAGTACACATCAAGGGGAGCAACTGTGTATTTTTTTTTATATCCATTACTTTGGACAATTATTGGACACACACACACACAAACAAACCCCCACACCCTTGCACGCACTCTCACGTGAGCTAACTCTATATGCCAGGCTCCATTATAGAGGGGGGGGGGTGCCCCTAAGAAAAAAAAAGGTTCGTCGTCGAACGCTCTTGATAAATTGTTCTCCCTGTCATAAACATAATATTTTTTCCATACAAGTGACAGATCCAGTCAAAAGCTAAACCATACCAAACAAAAAACTTCCAGTCTTTACCCTAACTTGGCATTTTATGCCTTAATTATTGATGCCATTGTTTTTACAGTTTATATTTATAGAATGATCCAATGGTTATTTAATCCATTCCCACTCAAAGACACTTTTTGATACCCCCAAGGAAAAAAACTTTGGAAAACATTATGGAGAATAAAGAAATTGCTTATTAACCCATTCCCACACAATGCTGCTTTTTAATGCTCCTAAGAAATTAGTTTTGGAAAACATTGTGGAACAAATTCTACCCTAAAAGAATTAGACTTCTAAAAATTCACCAACCAATGGATTAAAGGGATGTACCCAAGTTTTTCTCAGGTTTTTTTTTTTTTTAAATCTCTCTCATATACTTTTTGACTACAATATTCTGAAAAGTAGTTTTGCCAAAATTAGACATTTTATTCCGTTTTTAGATTTTGCCTTTGCAAAGAAATATTTGGACACCGCTGAAGTTTGAACCGACACTCAAACCAACATCATACATGATGTCATGGGGAGATATATTCAATAGCCCTTTATCGATCCTGTAAAGACCATTTAAAAACTTTTGCAAGAGTTTATTTAAAGATGGACACTTAATATAGTTTTAAGCTAACCACTTAATATATCATAATTCAGGATGTCGGTTGTTTCGTATGTCACTATTTTCTTCTGATGAGTTTGGGTCACATGCAAAAAATAACTCCTGATTTGGGCGAACCAGATAACAACAATCAAAGTGTTGAAAGTACTTAGGCTGTTACAAGCAATTTCTTCATTTTCAACATTGTTTTCTACGTAGAGAGTTAACTAATTAAGAATTTGAAATTCTCTTCTGCAACTTTTTAAATACTTTGATCAGAGCCATTGTTAACGCAATGTGCTGACAAGTGAGCTAAAAATACCTAGCAGATGACCTTGCAGGCTTAGATTGAAATAGAACTTTTTATGGCATAGGCATTTACCTGATTTAGGGGTTAAGCCTCCAGTGGCAGTTTGCATTCGTTGAACTTAAAGACGACCCAAAAATTTTGTCAGTTAACTTAATCTATGAAAGCTGACGCTTTGCTAGCTAAAAAGCATCTTTTAACTCATCGGATTACCATGAAGATGATATCTGGTCTATATTTGAGTCTTTAATGCTCGTTTGAGCATATTTTGGGGTATTTGAAATTTTTTCTTATGTAAGATTCAGAAACTGAGGTAATAGGAAAGATGTAAACATAATCAATGATAAATCTGTAGCCTTCAAAGAAAGGGAAATTGAACCATAATATTCTTAATTCATCTGCTAAATAAGAAGTTATGATCGATCAATCACTTATAATTGGACCATAAAATTCTATCATTTGCAAATTCTTTTATAAAATACATAATCAATCATTCAAATTGAAACTGTAAATCTATACTATAAAAATTTTATTTGATGAATTAAGGAAGCTTGATTTTCCTTTCTTGCAAAAGATAAGAATAAGGCATAATTTTAACCCATTCCCATACAGTGATGCTTTCTGACGCCCCTCAAGAAAACAATAGGGAAAACATTTTGAAAAATGAAGAAATTGCTTGTAACAAGAAAACAATTGGGAAAACATTTTGTAAAATGAAGAAATTGCTTGTAACAAGCAATTTCTTCATTTTCCACAATATTTTTTACCCAGTAAGTTGTAAAAATCCAAACTTTCATCAACTTTAATTTGTTGTCAGCAACTCCTTTCAGTTTGGACTAGTGTAAAATTTTGTCGACTGGTAATAGGTTAAAATTTGCCAAGCCAACAACACCCAACAACACCCAACAACAGGTCATAAACCGACAAGCTTTATACATTTTTTTCAAATATGTGTTAACTCCTCTAAATAATATATTAACTTTTGCCTATCTTTCCTCCAGCTTCTTTCAATTTGGACCAATCCTAAGTTGTTACGGTTCAGGGAAAGATTTGAGGACTTAAATTTATTCAAAGGTACATTACCGCTGCAAGTCTTCTCATAGTTGAAATATGAATGACTTACCTGAAAGAGAGAGAGAATTCAAACATTAACAAGCATTTGCTCAATAACCTACTATAATTCAATTGTTAGTTTCATTTATCATATCTTATAGATCAAAAAAATTATTCATAGCTTAATGAACATAAGTTTGAGCACACAGCTATTTTGTATACTTCCACACAAAATAGTTCCATACAAAAAAGTATTACAATTTGTAAAATACTAACTTTTGCTCGATGTAACTAAATTATAAGAAACGAAGAGAATATTTTTTGCTTTCATGGAGGTATAAAACGACAAACCAAATCAAGTATTCATGCGGTGTGATTAGTTTTTTCGTTTCACACCTCCATGAAAACAAAAAAATATTCTCTTTATCTCTTACATATCTGACACCAAACAGGAGCTTCACACATCAAAGGCACTAGCAGTAAGCCCGAATTGACTAGAAGGATTAAAACTAGAAAATTATGATTAACTCAATCCCACACAATGTCATTTTTAGATCAAGAAGGAAATTGCTTGAAACAGGCGAAAGGAATTGCTGAACAGTTTAAAGTTTATAAAATTTTAGAGTTTTTCAACTTTCTGTTTACCAAATATTGTCTAAAATGAAGAAATTGCTTGTTAC
The DNA here is from genome assembly GCA_946902895.1 of Fragum fragum. Taxonomy (NCBI): domain Eukaryota; kingdom Metazoa; phylum Mollusca; class Bivalvia; order Cardiida; family Cardiidae; genus Fragum; species Fragum fragum. Next base: position 8,978,558 of record OX336377.1, read on the forward strand.
AAGCAATTTCTACGTTTTACACAGTGTTTTCCCAGTTGTTGTTCTTGAGGGGGTTCAAAAGAGTCTGCCACAATGGCTTAATCCATTACCAGATGGCAAAAATTTAGACTGGTCCAAATTGAAAGGAGTTGCAGATGACAATTTACAGCTTACAAAATTTTAGATTTTTTCATTGTTCTTGGTAGAAAACATTGTGTAAAATGAAGAAATTGCTTGTTACAAGCGATATCTTCATTTTACACAGTGTCTTCCCAGTTGTTGTACTTGAGGGGCGTTCAAAAGTGTCACTGTCACAATTTAATGGGTTAAGACAATAATTTCCACACACACAAAATAAAAACTCAAAAAGAGCAAAAAGGCAAAAAGAATTGACGGATCGTGACTGTCAATCAAAAAAACATTAGACCTATCAAATCATCCGTTTAGACAGGTAGTGAACTTTGAACTCTGACTGTAAAGCATTTTTGTATGATAGCCTACTTAACCCATTCCCACTCAGTGACGCTTTTGGACGCCCCTAAGGAAAAACGTTTGGGAAAACATTGTGTAAAATGAAGAAATTGCTTGTAACTTGTTAGAAGCAATTTCTTCATTTTACACAATGTTTTTTACTTAGTAAATGGAAAAAATCTGAAATTCCATAAACTTTAAATTATCGTCTGCAACTCCTTTCAATTTGGACCAGTCAAATATCTTGCCGTCTGGGAATGGGTTAAACATCATGAAATGAGGTAGTTCAAGCTATAGTTACAAAGTTCAGGTCAATAACAAACTATTTTATTTTCGTATTAATGTTACTGACCATAAATATCTAAAAGTAATGGTTTTTAAAATCTAAATCAAAATTCCAAAAAGTTTCAGACCTTGGTTGGGTTTTTTTTTTTTCTTGTTTTTAAATCCATTCTCTTGTTTTGGAAAAGGTTACCTTTTTCGTGTTCAATTCCTGTGTTGTTTGTTTTCATCCCTGTGATTTTATAATTGAGAAAACATTGAAGCAAAAGAAGAAATTTCTTATGAAAGGCAATTTCTTCTTTTTCTACAATGTTTTCTACCATACTAAATGGTTATTTTTCAAATTAAACCTACTGTGAATTTGAAAATCTTTGAATTTGGACAGGTCTAAAACTTTGAACAAAAAAACAGGAAAGGGTTTCATAGAGAAATGAGAAAATGTTTTCAGACAGACCCTTGAGAAGTTGCCAGCATGTGGTTACATAATATTTGGTTCTGTTGAGAAATTTCTATTCTTCTTTAACCAGAACAGGAAAGGTATTGTCAATGGATAGACAATACAAGACTCCTGCAGGATCAATTTGAATTACAAATCAGAACAAGGGAGCCATTCACCCTTAACCCATTCCGACACAATCCCTCCTTTTTACGCCCCTCTAGAAAAAAGCTACGGAAAACATTGTGGATAATGAAGAAATTGCTTGCAGCAAGCAATTTCTTCATTATTCACAATGTTTTCTATCCAAAAAGACGAAATAATTTAAAATTTCATCAACTTTAAATTGTCGTCTGCAGCTTCTTCCAATTTGGACCAGTCTAAAATGTTGCTGTGTTGGAATGGGTTAACCCATTACAAGACAGAAACAAGATTGGACTGATCTAAATTCAAAGACAACAAATTTCTATGATGAAATTTTACACACTTTTTTCCAAGTTCTTTTCTTTAGGGGCATAAACAAGAGGGCCATTGGCCCTTAAGGGCTCTGCTGAGTTTACGACTATGGAAGTAAAATGGCTCAAGTGACCTTATCTTGTCCCAACAAGACTTGTTACCAGGTCTTGTCTCACAAATTAAAATAGAAAGACATTCTTATCATGTTTCAAGATATCTATCTACAGTGCACACAAGTTTTTCTAAAATTTGATCCCATGTCACCCATTTTCTAACTTGTCCGAGATCATATGTCGAAAAATATGTGCACATTATACAACATTTGAGCAGAGAATGTGACCTCTAGAGTGCACACAATGATTTTCTAAAATTAGACCTTATATGACTTAGTTTTCAATCCAACATGACCCATTTTCAAACTCATCCAAGATATCATGTAGACAAACATTTTGACCAATTTTCAAGACATTTGAGCCAAAAATGTAGCATCTAGAGTGCACAAAAGGGTTTTCTAAGATTTGATCAAGTGACCAGGTTTTTACCCATTTTTGAATTTGGCCTAGATATTAAGTAGAGAAACATTCTGATGAAATGTTATTTGATTTGAGCCTAAAATGTGGTCTCTGGAGTGCACAAAAGGTTTTTCTAAGATTTGACCAAGTGACATAGTTTTTACCCTACATGACCCATTTTCGAAATTGGCCAAGATGTTAAGTAGATAAACATTCTGGCCAAATATAATTTGATTTGAGCCTAAAATGTGGCCTCTGGATTGCACAAACTAGGCTTTGATCTAGTGACTTAGTTTTTGACCCCACTTAATCCAGTGATGAACTTGCCCTAGATATTATGCAGAAAGACATTCAGACCAGATATCAATTCCATTGAGCAAAAAGTATGGCCTCTAGAGTATTTCTAAGATTGACCAAGTGACCTAGTTTTTACCCAATGTGATCCAAATTTGAACTTGGCTGAGATAACATGGACACAAATATTCTGACTAGATATTATTTGATTTGAGCCTAAAATGTGGCCTCAAGAGTGCACACAAGATTATTTCTAGGATTTGACCAAGAAACATAGGTTTTAACCCAATTTCAAACTTGACTGAGATATTATACAGAGAAACATTCTGAAAAAACATCAAGACTTTGAGGCAAAAAAAGTGACCTCTAGGGTGCACGCGAAGTATTTCTAAGATTTGACCTAGTAACCTAGTCTTAGACCAAACATGAGCCAATATTGTGAAAGCTTCTGATGAACATTACAAGTATTCCGAGATTTGACCTAAGGACCTACTAGGTTTTAACCCAAGTGAGCCAATATCAAACTTGAACGAGAAATCATTCAAACAAACATTCTGACCAAATTTCCGGACATTTGAAACAAAAATGTGACTTCTGCACACAAAGTATTTTAAGATTTGATATAGTGACCTAATTTTAAACACCACCACTCAATTGGAGGATACTGGAGGATAAAATTACTACCCAGGAAAATGTTGGACTGGTCCAAACTCAATGTTTTCCAAAGCTTTTTACTAGAGGGGACTGTGTTGGAATTAGTTCAGTGGAAGCCTCATAAAATTATTACCATATAAATGAGAGGATTCTAGAGATTCCATTTCAGCATGTAAGGAAACACCTTTCTATGGTTTAATCTCCTGGCAGAAAAACTTCAATTGCCTTGACAATGTTTCTGTCTATTTTGATGATGTAATTAACAAGTCTGTCAAATAGGAAATTGGTATTTTGACAAACCTGTCAATTCTTGATTTTTACATTTTTTCCATGATGAAAGCAAATAACTAAGGATTTCTATGGCCTCTTGAGAGGGTTTAACCCATTCCCATACAATGACAATTTTAAATGCCTCCTCAATATAAAAGCTTTTGAAAACATTATGGACAATGAAGAAATTGCTTGTTACAAGCAATTTCTTTATTATCCACATTTTTTTCTACTCCTAAAGACAAAGATTTTAAAAATTTCAACTACTTAAAATTGTCATCTGCAACTTCTTCAAATTTGGACTGGTCTAAAATTTTATCATGTGCTAATAGGTAAAGAAGGTTTTGAACAGTCTTTCAGCGTAGATCATTTGTTTATGTGCTTTCCAGGTAACAAAACATGATTGTGCTTTCCGGGTCACAAAAGGACTATAGACCAGGCTCTGAATACCTTGTCCATGCACATATCCACATGATCTATGGCACAGATTTCAAACCCACATCCTCAACTTTACTAAGATTATTATCTGACTTAACCATCCCTTAACAACAGAAACACCGACTTCAATTGTCATCCTACCAAGCCCGGTAAGCTCAGATGGTAATGGGTGCCAGACGTTATCACCCTGTGCAAATCTGGGTTCACAAGTTGACACCGACTCGGCCAATCATTTGACAAAATGCTGTTCCAACATGTATTATTTATTTTTTACCAATGGACAAATTATAGTTAATGTGCCTAAGTGGGATGGGTAGATGGTGGCTTGGATTGATTGATTGACTGACTGATTGATTGAATGAATTGTTAGATGCCACTTTTACAATATTTCAGTCATATTGCAGTGGCTGGAGCACCTAACAATGGTTTCGTGGTATTTCTCTCACCAGTACTACCACTACATCCTTTCCTAGCCTCAAGATGCTCATCCCACTTGGGTTTATGATTATCCATCCATTGGTTGGCAAATGTCGGAAAGGATATTTCCCTTGGCCAGGAATCAAACCCAGAACCCCATGACTAGGAGTCCGATTTGCTATGGTCTAGGCCTGACATAGCTTGGAAAGACTCCTGGTATTGTCCATGATGTGAGAAACAACTAGAAAACATGGTTAGGTGCACCAACATCTGAAATATAATTTGAATACATTTAAGTGGTGTTAAACCCTATAAAATCAATTATTAATCCATCAATTTAATAGCCATGGTAATAGTCCTGTCAGAACCTTTTATCTACACCAAGTATTCATAGTTTGCACAAATAATTAGGCTGTGAAAGAAATTGCTGACAAAAGTTTGTTGCTTATAAAATTTTGAATATCATTGTCTTAAGAGATAGAAAACATTGCTGGAAATGAAGAAATTTCTTTTAAACAAGCAATTTCTTCATTTTTTAATTTATTTTAACAGCCTTTTTCTTGAGCGTCTTAACCCATTCCCAGACAGCAAAATTTTGGACTGGTCCAAATTGAAAGGAGTTGCAGGCGACAATTCAAAGATTATGGAATTTCAGATTTTTTCAACTTACTTAGTAGAGAACATTGTGGAAAATGAAGAAATTGCTTGTTACAAGCAATTTCTTCATTTTACACAATGTTTTCCCAAATGTTTTTTCTTTAAGGGCGTCCAAAAGCATCACTGTGTGGGAATGAGCTAAAAAGTTGGAAATGTAGGAATAGAATCTATTAACCCTTGCCATGCTGAGCCTGGAATATTCTTGCTTTTGCAATAGATATAGACCAAGACCAGCCTGCACATATGTGCAATCTTATCTTAAACAGGACTTGTTTAAGTCAGAAATGTTTATAAAACCATTAACCAAAACAATTATTGACCGTAATTTAAGGGGCCTTGTAGTACTTTCAGCCCTTTGATTTTTATGAAATTCTAAAAATAAATTTATTCAGCATGACAAATTATTCAGTACCTGGACAGAGTGTCATGTATTCTCTTCTTACAAGAGCTGTCTGTGGACAGCAATGCTCAACTATTCTCAGTGCTGGATAGTAAATTTATATTTCTTTGAGAAAAAGGAGGCATAGACAACTTTAACCAAGAATTTTTCAGTAAAAATGGGTAAAAACTTCCATAAAAATGAATGTGTCAGAAAAGCATATGCAAAGTGTCAGAGCAATAACATTAGTAGGAACAGAGATATGACAGAGATATTACAGTTAACCAATGGTCGAAATAAAGAGTGTCAAAAATTGCACTATAATGAATGTCAGAATAATGAATCTTTACCACTCAGGATGATATGATGGTAACAAAGGCATGTGTAAAGTTTCAGAGAAATGCTTTCGTAGAAGGAAAGAAATGCGACTGAAACCAAACTATCATATGCCATGCAGTTACTGATGCCAACACCCCCATGACTGGAATAGCCCCCCTGTTCTTCCAATAGTCAAGCTAAAAACTGGTAGGGGTATGGCATCAAATAAAGACAGCAATGACAGAGGCAAAATGCCAAGACAGGATGGTATAGACTGTTAAGAATTCAAAAGACTTGCAGACAACTATTTTGACTCATTCTGACCCTTTTTTGACTTAGGAGTTTAACACACTATTAAGCACATGAACAGCAGAGCACATCTACTTGTTTTGGTAGAGTTCAAAATCTATTTTTATTGTTTGATAAAAATGTTTAGCTACTGCATTTAAAAACTTGTCTCATGTCATAGCTACAATTTCATTTTTTTCTGAATTACAAGATCTTTTCAAATGACTTGACATTTTCTAGAAACCCAAAACTCCCTATGGACATCAGAGCTCAGAGCTTTTGACAGATATTTTCATCTCATTTCAAGCTGTGTAAATGTTTTTATCGTGAGGATCTTTCAATAAATTGGACAGAGTGGCACCTATCTATTTTCTCTTAAATTGCACAATCACAGAAATTCAACCAAATACCACACAAGACCATGTTTGACACACCAAAAATAATTAAGAAAAAGAGGGTTGAAAAGAGGAAATTGTATGCAATAAAACAAATTCTCTTTGTCTCCTCTATTTGGAATTGGCATATATTATCAATTTCATAGCTATTTGCTTTGTCATCTTGCAGCAACTTCAACAATTTGGACTTAACCCATACCCACACAGTAATGCTTTTAGACGCCCCTCAAGAAAAACGACTGGGAAAACATTGTGGAAAATGAAGAAATTACTTGCAATGTTTGCTATCCAAAAAGACAAAGAAATTTAAAATTACATCAACTTGAAATGGTCGTCTGCTGCTTCTTTCATATTGGACCAGTCTAAAATTTCACTGTGTGGGAATGGGTTAAAGTGGTATGGTAATGGATTATTACAAAAATTTGCAAGTGCTTATTGGAGGTGGGTGCAAGACAGTGGCACCGTTAACCTTTTACCTATATTACCCCCAAACTATTGGGAACCTCCTTTAGTCATGGATAACATTTGTATAAAGTTTCAAAGTCTTACTCAAATAGTTTATGAGCTACAGCACATAAACATCTATCAAAATTTAATTATAACCCAATGACTTTGAATGAGGTTTCATGGTTGTAGGTCATTAGTTCTAGAGTTAGAGCACAGAAAGGAAAAAGTATCCAGACAGATGAACTGACAGACATGGTTAAACCAATTCATCCCCTAACCCTAGGGGTATAATAATAAATTTCCTACTAAATACTAACATAACACAAATAATTTCTCGAAAGGGGAAAATGACGAAAGGGAAACTGGGGACCATGACCTTTTGTCTTTCTGGATGTCACAGATAATACATTGCCTCAACTTCCTGTATGATTTGTCTTCCCAAAATTACCATAATTATTTATCTCTTCTGCCTTTCTAGATTGCTGACAAGTCACTGCTTAATGACAACTTGCACGTCAGGCATGCACCAATTCAGAATCTCTGACATCATTTTGTGCGTTAGTTAAAGGAATGTTTTTAACACTTTAAATCAGACTGATTACTTGAAAAAAAGAATTTCAGCACAACCTGTTGCAGAAATTTACGACTATCCACCAATAGTTGTTGGGATTGAAAATACAAAAAAATTCCAAGTCAGGAATGATCTGATTAACAAATTCCCACTTAATGGCGCTTTCTGAAGGTCCTCAAGAAAAACAATTGGGGAAAAATTGTGTAAAATGGGAAATTGCTTGTAACAAGCAATTACTTCATTTACACAATGTTTGCTACCCAGAAAGTTGAAGCAATCTAAAATTTCATCCAATCTAAATTGTTGTCTGCAATTCTTTTCAATTTGGACCAGTCTAAATTTACCATGATTTCAGATACTTTCAGCATCATTTCAGTCATATCATGGCAATTGCAGCATGTAACCATCGGTTCCTTGTTTTTCTCACGATTATATTCTAAATTATGTCCCCGACAACCAGACAAACAGTGCTATCAATGTACTTTTTAACAAGAATTTTATTCAGCATGACAAGGGTTAACACAGTTTAACCCTTTCTCATAAAATGACTCTTTTAAACACCCCTCAATATGAAAGCTTTGGAATTCATTGTGGAAAATGAAGAAATTACTTGTTACAAGCAATTTCTTCATTGTAAACAATTTTTTTTTCTACCTTAGTGCATAATTTTTTTAAAGATTTCAAAAACTTTAAAATGTTGCATGAAACTTCTTTGAATTCGGACTGGTATAAAATTTTATCTGTCTGGGAAGGGGTTAATATCTAATTTGAACTTCCTGTCCGAGGAAATTGGCCAGGGCCAGCCATTCAGTTAGTGACAACATCAATGACATGTCAGAGGAAATCTCTTAATCCTTGTTGTACTGAATTAAAATCATATACATATTTGCTTTAGAATGAAAGGACTGACAGCACTGTAAAGTCTTAATGAGGGTCTATATTAAACAACTCTGGCCTAAGGGGAAACAAGAGCATCGCCCAAAGGTGTCAAGGCTCGGATGCAGGTGCTGAATAACGCAAAAATTCTAAGTCAAAAAAGGGGCATAACTCTTACAAAAATGCTTTAGAGTTATCCCCCTCGATAGTCTAGATAGCTCTTGTGATGGTCAATACACATGCCAAGTTTCATGAGGATATCTTCAACAGAGATATGACCAAGGTTAAAGTTTGTTACGCCAACGCCGTGAACGACGCCTAGTTGATCACAATACCTCGGGTTTTCTGCGAAAACAGCCGAGCTGAAATAGGAGGTGTAGACTAAGATCAAACTGCACTTTATGTGCAGGCTGATCTTTGTCTATACCTCCTGCCAAAACGGGAATATTCCAGATTCAGCATGAACTGGGTCAGTTTTTCGCGACTCTCCAATCAGCAGTAATTGTCTGTCACTTTGACATGGTTGCTCAGCAGCTAATGATGTTATCACATCATCTTCCAGTGTTCTTGACTTTTTGAAATTTAAAATTCAAATCAGAAAAAGATATGCCATGTCACTTATATCATTGAAGTGATTATACAAACAATTGGGTGTTCTGAATCCAACAGAAGCTTGATGTGATGACTTTATGTGTGAGGCTTCATGTACTGGTTATAATCACAAAGTGGATGAAGTAAACAAACCTTCATGCACCTGCATCACAAATGATAAATGATCGATAAAACTTCTTTAAAACAAGAGGACCATGATGGTCCTAAATCGCTCACCTAAGGCATCTGCAAATTAAAGTACTTTTTTGTATAAAAAAGACACAACTTGAGCAAAATAAATAAAACAAATACAGTAAAACCTCAGTAGTTCGTAGCACAAGGGACCGGGGAAATTTATACGAATTAAGCGTAGTACCAACAAAACGGAGGGCAAGAGGTCGGCTGTTTGAGTAACACAGAATCCGACATGGTCCGATCTGTCCCCTATTTAGGAATTGATTCTAAATTGGTCATTATTTTAAACAAGACCCGCAGATATTAATTGAGGAAAACATAAATTAAAAATTACCCCTCTTGTATTTTTATGCTTTACCTCTGTATTAATTCTTGGCTTTTTTAAAACATAGTGTTTATATAAAATGGTAGCCTCTATCGGAGTGATTTCCCTTTACAATACATTGGATCAAATCACTCTGAGTATTCTATTATCGAATCATAATATTAAGGACCAATGATTGTAAAGAAAGCAACCGCAGAATAAAAGAAAGTGGTTAGAATTTCTAAATGGTCAATTTCACTGATACTAATAGGGCTGAGTCAAATTTTCGGCGATGACTACGAAATCTTTATTCGATTAATTACCCACCTTACAAACCAATCAGCCCCTTTTAACTAAAGGTACACGATGACACATTACTTGTCATATAGATCAGCAGGTGTGAAAATCAAGGTAAGTGATGATTGGTGTCAATTAGTTTATCACACTTACGATTTAAACATAGGAGTTTGTGCTATAATCATACTTTCGGGACTTGAAATGGCCTACGAACTACGAACCACTGACGTTCGAATTAGACAGAGTTTTCTAACAAAGCTAAAGAAGGAAAAAGATCGGGACCGAGTAAAGTATACGAACTAACACATACCTACGAACCAGTGACGTTCGGATTAACGAGGTTTTACTGTATAAGATTTTGGGCTTTGTACAAAACAATCCAGTAATGCTTTAAAATGAAAATGAATGCCTTTGGCTTCATAGTTTAATCGATTACCAAACTTTCCCAGAATTTGTCACCCTCAGGGAAAAAGGTTTATAAAAACATTGTGAGAAAGCAAGCAATTTCTCCATTTCTATTTAAGAAGAATCCTTTCAATGCGATTTATGTAATTTTCAATCCAAGGAGAAGAGACATTTTATCCTAAGAGCATATTTTCCTGTAACATAGTACAAAATTATTTAGTCATGCTACATACCAAATATGAATGCTCTTCATCTATATTTCAGAAGGAGAAGACTTTTGAAGTTGCTCTAATTGGGTGTTTTCCAAAATTTTGGACCTCTGGGGCAGTGCCATGTTTTATCCCAGGGCTAAGATTTTAGCTAACATAGTAGAGAACCATCTGGTTATGCTATAAATCAAATATGAATACCTTAGACTTTGTAGATTAGGAGAAGACTGTTGAACATGGTCTGATTGAGCATTTTTACGAACTTTGGACACCCAGGGAAGAGGTGTTTTTTAACCTACAGGCATAATTTAATCAAAGTTGATAGATAACAGCCATGCTATGCTACACTCAAAATATAAATGCCCTTCACCTTAAAATAAAGAATATTTTTCAACATACTCAAATTTTGCGTTTTTCCAAATTTTTGGACCCCTACTTAGGGCCGTTTTTGACCCTTGGATGAAAACTTTTTTGTGATATAGTACAAAACCATCTAGTTGTGCTACATACCAAATATGAATATCCTAGACCTTATAGTTTAAGAGGAGATTAGCCTTTTGAAATTGCTCTTATTAAGAATTTTTCCAAACTTCGGACCTAAGGGGCGGGGCCATTTTTGACCCCAGAGATTAAATATTTACAAACTTGATAGAGAACCATATGATTAAGCTCTTTACAAAATATAAAGGCCTTTGGCCTTGTAGTCTATGAAAAAAACAACAACAAAGATTTATTAAAATTTCCAATTTTCATATGTCGCGGCAACCACGGTTTTTCACGGAAAGAAATTCTTTTAACAACTTTTGAAGAGCTTCATCCAAGGAACATCCAGGCAAAGTTTCAGCTTGAATGGCCAACTGGTTTAGGAGGAGAAAATTTTCAAAGATATCTAAAGAATTACTAAAGATTCCCATTTTCAAATGCCGTGGCAACCAGAGTTTTTGATGGAATTAAATTCTTTTAACAACTTTTGAAGAGCTTCACCCAATGAACATCCCTGCAAAGTTTCAGCTTGATTGGCCAACTGGTTTAGGAGGAGAAGATTTTTAAAGATATTTAAAGAATTACTAAAGATTCCCATTTTCTAATGCCGAGGCAACCAGAGTTTTTGACGGAATTAAATTCTTTTAACAACTTTTGAAGAACTTCACGCAAGGAACATCCCTGCAAAGTTTCAGCTTGATTGGCCTACTGGTTAGGAGGAGAAGATTTTTAAAGAAATTGTGGACAGACGGACAGACGGACGGACGGACAGACGGACGACGGACAACGACTGATCACAATAGCTCACCTCGCACTTTGTGCTCAGGTGAGCTAAAAATGTAATAAAGGATAACCAAAAGATCATTAGCTAAAAATTTAGTTGAAACCATCCTTCAGTTTCTAAGAACAAGTTTTCTAAAAATGTTGACAAATACCATGTATGGACATAAACACCGTTCCTAAGACCATGTTCTTCGACCCAGCCATATTTCTATGAAGGAATCTGACAAAGAGTCAACCAAGGATTATTTCTGTGAAAATTGCTTTAAATCTATTGGTTTTTAAGAAGAAGATTTTTAAAGTTTTCAGTTTATGGAAAGTATCCCCCCCCTTTCAAAAGCCATATTTTTCATTCAACAAAAATTGTAGCCTCGATTGAGTGTGAACAAAGAAATGGCCCCTTTTCCAGTTATTTAGGATGGAACATTCCCATTCTCATTAGGGTTTATCTTCATGTCCATCATTAACCCACTCCAACTCAATCTCTCCTTTTTACGCCCCCCTATTACACGCCCGGTAATCTCGGGCTCCATCTCTTTTTGGAGAACAGTGCAAAATGGAGACAATGATACTTCCGATATGGAGCCAAGGACCGGAACTGAACAGAAAAGGTAAATAAAACAGTGCACCTCGCGTTCAATTTGATCTCCTATTAACCTATTATAAATTTTCCCAAAACGTCCAGAGTTTCATACCACATAGAAATGATTATATTATTGTTGGCGGTGATAGATTTAAAAAATAATTCCGTTTGTGAATAGAAACTTGAATCAAAGTTTGGACATCGGACCCGATCAAACACGAAAATGCGTGTTGAAATCGTTCAAATCCATGTAATCAACAGTTCTGAAAGATTTAAAAGACAATGTCTGTGAAATGAATGATAACGTTTTTATATACAATAATGTTACCACAAAGAACTGCATTTTTCCTACCCATTTAGCGGATTTTCTTAGATGAGAAGGAGACCAGGATGCGGTGCGGGAGACAAGATTCAGAGGAAGAGGCGATGCATATAAAAGAATACAGTGAATGATTTTCTAGGATTGTAACTTTATGCATATTACAGGACACTTTTTCTTTCCCTTTTACACAGTAAATGTGTCTCTCAGACTCTCTAGAACAGCTATTTATATCTGGTCTATATTTTTCTCCTTTCCCCAAACTGACTTACCGGGCCACAATGGTGAATATAAAGTGAGTGCGTAATAATTTTTTTAAATCTATTCTAACGAAACATTATCAAAGAAAAACAAATAGCTAATTTGAGAATTCAGGTCATCACAAAATTTGAAAAATACGCTAGGTTCTTAGAAATATGTATAGCGGAAGGAGTTCAGATCTGCAATAAACGGATCTTCTGTGCCTTATACGTGGTAAAAGCTCTATAACAACACCGGTGGTTTATTAGAATTTTCACACTTCTTTAAATAAGGGGTGGGTGTTAATTACAGGCTACAGGTGTTAAGACGGAAAAAGGGGGGGGGGGCGAAGATTTACTTCGACTGCAAAGAGCAGGTGGTTCATGTACAGTATACATAGTATACAGTTAGTAACATTGTGAAATTGACATTTACATCGATCAAAACCATTCAAAATCACTCACACAGCGCTCCAATCATTCATTCCAAACACTTTCTCAACCATTAAAAAACGCTCAAAATAGTTCAGAAACATTTAACAACCGTCCAAAATGCGCAGCATTTCATTCAAATCGATAACAATTTTCCACAATTTTTACTGGTAGCTCAGGGTTTTAAAGCGTCTGAGGTAAAAAATATCGCAAATTGGACGAAATTATTGGATTACATACTTTTAATTTGATTCAAAACTCGCTCCTCCCAATCATTCAATTTCATTCCGAAATCATTCCCAAATCATACAAAAAATCAGTTGTCAATTTCACGGTGTTTTTACTTAAGCAGTGAAGTTTTTTTTTACCTTTTGACATAATCTAGGATACAGCGCCTTCTAAATATAAAGAAAAAAACTTTAAGCAAACCAATTATCTAAGCATGAACCATCGCAAAAGGGAACATTTGGTTTAGAACAGCTACGTTCGCCCTCTATTGAATTCATTGTGGCATTGATTTGATTTGGGTTTATTACAGGTTGTAAGTTTTCCGAAAATCATACAAAAGGGTCGGCTTTGACGTCCGAAGAGGGGCTGGGGTTACATAAGAGAATAGAGTTCTATTTGAAGTTTTACAGTACATTTATATATGCATTGCCTCTCCCTCTGAATCTTGTCTCCCGCACCGCATCCTGGTCTCCTTCTCATCTAAGAAAATCCGCAAAATGGGTAGGAAAAATGCAGTTCTTTGTGGTAACATTATTGTATATAAAAACGTTATCATTCATTTCACAGACATTGCCGTTTAAATCTTTCAGAACTATTGATTAAATGGATTTGAATGATTTCAACACGCATTTTCGTGTTTGATCGGGTCTGATGTCCAAACTTTGATTCAAGTTTCTATTCACAAACGGAATTATTTTTTAAATCTATCACCGCCAACGGATAATATAATCATTTCTATGTGGTATGAAACTCTGGACGTTTTGGGAAAATTTATAATAGGTTAATAGGAGATCAAATTGTACGCGAGGTGCACTGTTTTATTTACCTTTTCTGTTTAGTTCCAGTCCTTGGCTCCATATCAGAAGTATCATTGTCTCCATTTTGCACTGTTCTCCAAAAAGAGATGGAGCCCGAGATTACCGGGCGTGTATTAAACAGCTTTGGATAACATTGTGGAAAATTAAGAAATTGCTTGTATCAAGCAATTTCTTCATTATCCACAATGTTTTCTGCCCAAAAAGGCAACAATTTAAAATTCCATCAACTAGAAATTGTTGTCTGCAACTTCTTTTAATTTGGACCGGTCTAAAATTTTATTGTGTGGGAATGGGTTAAGACAAAGTTTCATCAAGGTTGAAATAAAACTTAGACTTCTAGAGTGTAAACATTCAACCCTTTCACCTTCAATCCCTGGTTTTTAGGTCCCTGTGAATTTATAATTGAGAAAATATTGTAGAAAAAGAAGAAATTGCAAGTAACAAGCAATTTTTTCTTTTTCCATAGTATTTTCTAACCTACAGGAGTGGTTATTTTTCAAATTAAATCCAAATTAAATTTGCGCCTGTAAACCCACTTTAACTGACATATTTATTGCCATCTACAACTTTTCAATTTAGACCAGCTAGTCTAAAACTTTGTTGTCTGGTAATGATTTAAGGGAAGAAAATAATGATGGAAATGAAGAAATTACTAGGTACTAGCAAATTCTTCATTTTCATTTTTTTTTTTCTTGAAGGGGCTTAACCCATTCCCAGATAGCTAATTTTTAGACTGGTCCAAATTGAATGGAGTTGCTTAGACGACAATTCTAAGCTTACAAAATTTTGGAATATTTACCTTTTTAGTGCAAAACATTGTGGATTTTCCACAATGTTTTTCAAAGCTTTTTTTGCTAAGTTGGTTAATATTCACTCAGTCTTCTAGAAGACTAAAGGGAGATAAATAGTAGATATATACAAAAATGTATGAATAATTATCTCCCTTAACCCATTACAACTCAATCCCTCTTTTTTACGCCCCTCAAGAAAAAAGCTTATGAAAACATTGTGGGAAATGAAGAAATTGCTTGTATCAAGCAATTTCTTCATTATCCACATTGTTTTCTACCCAAAAAGACGAAAAAAATTAAAATTCCATCAACTTCAAATTGTCGTCTTCAGCTTCTTTCAATTTGGACCAGTCTAAAATTTTCTTGTGTGGGAATAGGTTAATTTTGATTTGTTTTATTGGGTTAAAAATGTATCCTTTAAAAAACTTTATTTTTATTTCAGCTCTGTGATATAATTCTAGGAAGGATTTGATTGTAACAAGGAGAGTCTTTTTTTTATTTGCAATTAGACTCGGGTTTAAATTATCAATTTCGGTCTAATTGAGCCTCAGCTACACGGTTGGTAGGACATCCGACTTTTAATCATGAAGTTCAGGGTTCAATTCCCCGGTTATTAATCCTTTCCAACATTTGTCTCCCAGCAATGGGTAGATGATCGTAAGCCTAATTAGGGAGAAGCTTGAGGCTAGGAAAGGATGTAGTGGTAGTACTGGAGTGAGAAATACCAGGAATCTGTGGTTAGGTGTCATTTGACAGAAATAATGTAAAAAGTGGCAATATTAACCCATTCCCACACAATGGTGCTTTTTGATGCCCCTCAAGAAAAGCGATTGGGATAACATTGTGTAAAATGATTTTTACACAACCTTTACTATCTAGAAAGTTGAAAAAATCTAAATTGTCTGCAACCCCCTACAATTTGGACTTTAATAAGCTTTAAATTATTGGCTGCAACTCCCTACAATTTGGACCAGTCTAATATTCTGGGGTCAGGTAATGTGTTAACCCTAAACAAAACAATCAAGCTGTCTAATTGAACAATTCTTAGGTTTTATTGTATAGTAATAGGTTATATCACAAAAAATATGTGTGCAGGCTGATTTTTTTCCCACAAAATATCAATATTTTAGGTTCAGCATGACATAGCAGTACGGAATGCTCATAAAAAATTTGTTTATTTGTTTGAATCGAATTTTACACAGTTTAGAACAGTTTTTCTGTTAACTTTCACATATTTTTGTGTTCCCTGGGTACCACCAGTACTATTCGGCCTTGGCTCTTAATTGATAAAGGATATGCCAAAACTGACTTAAAAGATTTATTGATTGAATGGGGTTTAACACCGCTTTTAACAGTATTTCAGTCATATTGCGGCAGCTAGAGCACCTAAAAATGGATTCCTGGTATTTCTCACACCAGTAATACCACTACATCCTTTCCTTGCCTCCAGATGCTATCTCACTTAGGTTTACGATTATCCACCCATTGGTGAGAGACAAATGTTGGAAAGAATATGTGCTGCCATAGAGGATCAAACCCTTGACCTCCCATGATTGAAGACTACACAGACCCAAACCTGCAACCCTTGTATCTAATAGACTAAGATTCTGCAAATGACAATTCTGATGTCCAGTATATAAGGTTTAGTTATCACACATTTGCAAGGAAATCAAGCACTCAAATGTGATGAAATGGAAGAAAACATTGTGAATTATTTTAACTTTCTGGGTTATAAAGACCTTCAAGAAAAATCCACTATTGACATAGTGAAAACTTAACAAAAAAGTTTTATTTCCTGAAAGTCAATTCATTGATCCAGAACTGCCGAAAAATGACAACAGCGTCCATTTTCTCAGTCATCTTGGGAAATTCATAATTCTTACAGAAAAACAAACTTAAAATTCATTAAAGATATTAAAAAAAGGTTAATGTATTGATAAAATGTGAATGAAATCATTGAAAACAAGTGCATGTGGTATTGCGATGCAATACAGGAGTCCCCCACCGGATTAAATAAGTCTTTTTTAAAGTAAACCTTTTCGCTTTAATTTTGAAGAAGTGTAAAATTTATTGCTTGTTACAGGTTTAAATAGAGGATAATTGTTTGTTTAAGTGCAGGATCCATTTATCTTTCATTCACAAAAGCTAAATTTTCAAGAGTGGCAGAGTGAAAATATGGCTTTTGTTGTTCATGAAATGAAAGATTTACCGATATTTCAAAAAAACAAACAATCATTCTTTTTCTTTAATGCAAAACTAGGACAAAATGTGAAAATTTTTAGACTAAATTGCTTAAAGCATCTCAGTTTGTATGTGATTACTAGGCAATGTCATTAAGATTTGTTTTTTGGGCTCCTTTCAGATAACATGAAATAAAGTGAAATGAAGGCAAGCAGGGTATAAGTTTTTGATAATTTCACTGCAATCACAGGGCAATAACTTAATAACTAAAAACTAGTCGTAGGAGAGTAACGGTTCTGATAACACAAGGTTCAAAACAACAAAGGGCAATTACTCAAACATTGGGTATGGCAGGGTAACAGTTCTTGTACATGATACTTCTCGACATTGTGATCTATAAGTGTATAAAGTTTCAAGTTCCTAGCACTGATGGTTTTGGAGATATGCTCCGGAGAAAAATGTAAAGTTAAAAACAACAAAGGGCAATAACTCAAAAAATAGGCAGGCTAGAGTTACCGTTCTTGAACATGACACTTCTATAAGAGTACAAAGTTTCAAGTTCCTAGCACTTATGGTTTAGGAGATAAACTCCGGACAAAAATGAAAAGATAAAAACAAGAAAGGGCAATAACTCAAAAAATAGGTAAGCTAGAGTTATGGTTCTTGAACATGACACTTCTCCACATTGTGATCTATAAGTGTATTAAGTTTCAAGTTGCTAGCACTTCTGATTTAGGAGAGTATACTTCAGACAAAACTGTGACGGATGGACAGATGGACAGACAGATGGACAGAATTGAGCAAACCTATAGTCCTCCAACCGGTAACCCGTGGGGGACTAATAAAGGTATTGCATGTTGAAGTTCAGAATTAATGGAGTGGCCATTTAAAATTGTTGGCACAACCCTTGAATGATTTTTATTTACAGAAAGTCAGCTTCAACCTCAACCTAAATGTAATTTATACATGTTATGAAACTTTTAATTCACTTGAGGCCCTTATGAAATTTTTACGTAGAAAGTGAAATTTAACCTCAACCAAAATGTTGAAGCAGGATTTAACTGAAGCACTTATGATTTTCTTATTCAGAAAGCCCTCCAAAGTGAATTCAATCTCAGCCAAAATATTAAAGCACCTCTACCCAAAGCACTATGAAATTTTTATACAGAAAGTGTCCAAAAAGTGATTTCAATCGCAACCAAAATGTTAAATCGCCATAAAATGAATTTAATTCAACCCATTCCAACACAACAAAATTTTAGACTGGTCAAAATTGAAAGAAACTGCAGACGACAATTTCAAATTGATGAATTTATAAATATTTTTGTCTTTTGGGATAGAAAACAATGTGGATAATGTTTTCCAGAGATTTTTTCTTGAGGGGTGTAAAAAGGAGGGATTGTGTGGGAATGGGTTTTAAAAATACTTAAGACTTGCTTGCTCCAAAGTGAATTTCAATCGCCACCAAAATGTTAAGTACTTAATTACCTTAAGGTGTTAAGAAATGTTCTGATTCTTCTTGAAAAAAATAATGCTTTGATTCTTCTTCAAAATTCTTCTTGAAAATGACAAATGTGATTAGAGATATGGCAGTGACAATGTTCACAAGTATTGTGAATTAGCTATATATATTTGGATGTGTTATTTCTCTCACCCTACTTACCATGCTTTTGCCACGTGGCCTATCTGCACCCTAATGATAGACACAACAATAAACTATGAGAATGCAGCTAACTTTATAACAACCTAAAAGTTCAACACAGTCCTCAGTTTTGATAACATGAAGAAATAAAGTTACCAGAAAAGCATCTTGAAAAAGAAAACATGAGTACAAGAGAAGCTGCATTTTGCTCAGGTTAGTGGAAACTAGAAAGTTCTGCAGGACAACATGTTGCGCCTGCCAAATATTTGACCTTGAACTGTGACCTTGAACTTGGAGATACAGTCGAATATCTTTACCTCGAATGTCCCATAGCCGAAGTTCTCTCTACGTCAAAGTTAAAGTCCCAATCTTATTACTCTTTACTTCTATGTATTTGAACCTCCATACGTCATTCTCTTTATCTCGTAAACTACCCCTACGTCGAATCAATTGCAAAGTCCAGTCACTATTGTTTGAACATATTCACACCTCTTATTCATAGAGGTCGATATTTCCAATCAACTAACCTTTTCACACATTTTGACATGTCAACACAGTTAAGAGAAAGGTGTGTTACAGTGTTGAATATTGATTGCTAACTCGATTTTGTTTGATTGTTTGTCTACGATCTGATAATTTGAAAGATTGAGTGAAGTGGAGTGAAGAGGAAATTAAATATGAATAAAGAGGCATCTAACGCCAAAACTAATAGGACTTGTTTGATGCCAGACCTGGTCTACCAAGGGGATGGCCAGCAAGTTCGATCGACGGGACACGCTAAAGGAAGTACCTGGGAACCAATCCAGATGGATACTTGGGTATTTCCATAGGAAAGAGAAAATAGTCAAACAACAAAATAAAGCAAAGTCTAAACAAAACTTTAGCTACGAGTGATAATAGTAAGAATATTAATAACAGATAAATACAATGTCGTTATATCTTTCGTTTGATTAGATAATCATACTAGTGCAAATCATTTGTGGCCTTATTTACCTACGGTATTTGGCCACCATTTTGGTCATACATGGAAAATCTTCGACTATCTACACGTCGAACTATCTCTATGTCCAAGTTTTCTCGTAAGTCCCCTGAACTTCGAGGTATAGGTATTCGACTGTATCTGAAAATTTGTTGTAAGTGATACATCTACTCATGACGTAGAACACTTTGGCCAGGTTATTTGAAAAATGGGCATAATCCTTAAAAATAAAGTTCACTGATAGATTTATAATACATTTAATTAAGTTTCAAGTAAACATCTCTGATAATGGCAGAAACTTCTCAAAATTTCAAAGGTTTTGATTGGATTCCCTAAGATCGCCAGGAAATATCTCATGTTTTCTTCGAAAAAACACCTTGTAGGTGGTAAAATATCCAAATATGGTATCACACTCTCTCAATTACAACTGTGATAATTATGAATATTGTAACTGCCTGATGATTGTTCTAAACATATTACCAGACATTAAAATTTTAGACTATTCCGAATTCAAATAGGTTGCAGAAAATAATTTATACAGGAATGCTTAATTTCAGTGGCTGTTTTGCAACTAACAACAATCAGTTTGGTTTTTTCTCTCTCTATGTGTGTGTGTATGAAAAAATTCATTGCTCATATTGAACATATCTACCAAATTTCCCTGGAGTCTTTCATTTAGTTCTAATATGTAAGCCTACTACATGTATTTCTAATTATGGCAGCCATTAGGATCAATTTTAAATCCAAAGGAGTTGCAGAAGGCAATTTTAAGTTCAAGATTTTTTTTAACTTTCTCAGTAGAAAACATTGTGGAAAATGAAGACATGCAACCTTGTTTTCTAGCCAAAAAAAAGAACAGAGATAATAAAAAGAATTATCAATGTATAGTTGTCTTTCTTATCTTCTTTGATTTTTGGATCAGTCTAAAATTTGGTATAAAGTAATGGGCTAATTATCAGGTGCTTTTTTTTACTTTTAAACTTATAACAATGGCCTCAAACTAAAAACTAGACACACTTGAACCCCTGTATCTATCCACAGGCTGGAATGTTCTGATTAAGCAAATATTGTTTTCAGGAATTCAATATAAACTGAATAATCTTTACTAAATTATCTGGCAAATAAATCTGGTCACTGTTTTTTTTTTCAAATACTTCTGGAAAAGAATTTAAAACTTTTCATTGTTTTACGAAGGTCAAGTCATGTGACCAGAGTTGTCAGCAGACATCATTTTAGCTTGTCTTATTAAGTATTTGTCACAAAACTTAATACAAATGTTGCATAGATGTTAGGGGAAATGCTCAACTTGGAATTGTTACAGAATGGACTAATACCCCCCACCAGCGCTTTGTCACTCAAGTAGAATAGTTGACCTTCATTACCCTAAAAAAAAAACAGTTTTCAAAGTTAAATTGTGACTGAAACTTTGACCTAAGTAACTTGAAACCATAAGGCACCTCCTTGGGTCAGGGTCATGTCCTAGGTCAAATCAATTATAAGTCAGAGAAAGGAAACAGTTTTAAATCAAAGTCCAATTGTGACCTTGACCTTTGACCTATGTGGACCAAAACTCTAAAGCACCTCCTTGGGTCATGACAAACATGTGTATGAAGTTTCATTGTCCTAGGTTACATGGCTTATGAGTGAAAGCCTGGAAACTGTTTTCTATCCAAGTTCAATTGTGACCTTTGACCTCTGTGACCCAAAAAACAATTGGGCACTACCTAGGGTCATTTGAAACTATTGCATGGTTCTAGGTCTATTGGTTCTTGGGTAAGAGCCCAGAAACTGTTTTCCATCAAGGTCAATTGTGACCTTGACCTTTGACCTGTCACCCAAAAACATTAGGGCACTTCCTTGGGTTATTATTAACAATTCTGAAAGGATTTTTTTCTTAAATGACACTTTGATTAATGCTTTTATGGAAGATCATCAAGGTTTTCAATATCTTGAAAAAGTGTTTTTGGCAAACATTATAGTGAAAGAGAAATTGCATCTCAAGTGCTTTCTCCCTTTTCTACGACCTTTTTTTTTCTTTCTTTTAACAGTTTTTCAAATAACTATCAGTTTAAGTACAATAACTTTAGACTTCTTTGTTTAAATTTAAACTAAAGTCTGAAGTTTTGCTATCTGCAAAAGGATTAACCCATTCCCACACAAGCCCTCCTTTTTACGTCCCTCAAGAAGAAAGCTTTGGAAAACATTGTGGACATGGAAGAAATTGCTTGTTTTAAGCAATTTCTTCCATGTCCACAATGTTTTCTACCACAAAAGACAAAGAATTTTAGAATTGCATCAACCTAAAATTGTCGTCTGCATCTTCTTTCAATTTGGACCAGTCTAAAATTCTCTCGTGTGGGAATGGGTTAATAAAACTGTAAAATAGTGAGCAAAATTCTGAATATCAAACCCATTCCCACACAATCCCATCTTTAACACTCCTTAAGAAACAAGAGGCCCATGAGGGCCTGAGACGCTCTACTGGTTATCAAGTTTTCCGTTAAAGAAATCTGATATTTAAGGAAGTTAATTGCTCAAAGAAGAATGCATAAAGAAAAAAAAGGGGCTTTATCCCCTTTATCATTTTTCAGCAACAATCCCCAAGGCCCCTTTTCCCATGTTTCATGACGGATCCACTCCATTTCCAAAAGAAAGTTACCTTATGACCCTACAATCATTCTGTGAATATTTCATCAGAATCTGACAATAATTGTGGACTTAATCACATAAACAGGATTGTTTTGAATGAAAATCAATAAGGCCCCTTTTCCTGTGTTTTGTGATGGATCAATTTCATTCCAAAAGGAAGTTTCCTTACAACCCGACAATTGTCCTGTGAAATTTAAAAGACAACTTGATAATGATTGTGATCTTCATCACATACACAAGAATGTTTTGAATGATAATCTGTAAGGCCCCTTTTCCTGTGTTTCAAATGCCACAATTATTCCATGCATCTTTGAAGAGAATCCAATAAAACTGTTGACTTTATTGTGTTAACAAAGATATTAATTCAAGTTCTCATAGGGCCCCTTTTCCCGTGATATTTTACTGTTGGTTTTATCATTCTATGAAAGTTTGATGAGAATCCGAAGAAAACTGTGGACTCTATCTTGTAAATGAGGATTTTTTAATTAAATTTTCATAAGGCCCCTTTTCCCCTGTTTCTTGACGGATCATACCCATTTTCGAAAGGAACAATCCTTATGTTGGTACAATCATTCTGAGAAAGTTTGAAGAGAATCCAATGAAAACTGTGGACTCTATCTTGTAAACGAGGATTTTTAATTGAATTTTTAATTAAATTTTCATAAGGCCCCTTTTCCCGTGTTTCTTGACGGATCATACCCATTTTCGAAAGGAACGATCCTTATGATGGTACAATCATTCTGAGAAAGTTTGAAGAGAATCCGATGAAAACTGTGGACTTTATCGCGTAAACGAAAATGTTTTTAATTAAGTTTTAATTAGGCCCCTTTTCCCGTGTTTCTTGACGATCTGACCCAATTTCGAAAGGAACGATCCTTATGATGGTACAATCATTCTGTGAAAGTTTGAAGAGAATCCGATGAAAACTGTGGACTTTATCGCGTAAACAAGGAAAAGTTTAACGGACGGACAGACGCACGCACGGACGCCGGACGGGAAAAAGCCATCGCTATAGCTCTAGTGGCCTTCGGCCAGTAGAGCTAAAAAGCTTTAGAAAACGTGGAAAATGATCCACAATATTTTTTGAGTTAAATTTACAGTGACCTTGATAATTGAAGGAATTTGATAAAGGGTCACCCAAGGATCATTCCTTGAAATTTGATTAAAATCCATCCATTGGTTTATGACTCCTGCGCTGACTTTGCCTAAGGCCATAGCTATAAAAAGGTCAAACTAAAATGATAGTACAAATTTAACAAAGATTCAAAATATCCTTTTAAGCCCTTCCAAAACAATGACGCTTTTGGACGACCCTCAAGAAAACTGCTTAGGAAAACATTGTGTAAAATGAAGAAACTGCTTGTAACAAGCAATTTCTTCTTTGTTAACAATGTATTCTACCCTAAATGACAAACTTTCCTTATTTAACCAACTAGAAATTGCTGTCTGCAACTTCTCTAAATTCAGACCAGTCTCAAATTTTGTAGTGTGGTAATGGGTTAAGTCTAAGTTATCTATTTCTTCAAGATAACAAAACCATTGAGTGACCACAGCATGATGACCGTTTGTTGACCAAGGATTATGAGACAACTTTAAACTACTATGGCCATAGTTGAAATATTCTCTTAGATGGACAGTCAACATGAACAGATCCCAGAAGAGCGGTGGTGTTTGAATTAGGTTTAATGCAGCTTTTAACAATTTTTCAGTCATTAAGTGGCAGCTGGAGCACCTAACAATGGATTCCAGGTATATCTCGCACCAGTACCACCATTACATCCTCAGCATCCAGCTGCTATCCCACTTAGATTTACATTATTCACCCATTGGTGAGAGACAAATGTTGGAACCCATGATACCCCAAAATTGAAGATTGGGAGTCTGATTCACTACGAACTACAATATGACGGGCTGAAAATGTACTCATTTTATAATATTTATCTGTTGGTGAGCAATATGTAATAATTGCAGCTTGAACAAAGATGTAGTTACAACAATTGGGTTGCCAACTGACAATATGATACTTTGATTTTCATTTTGTCTAAATCTTGTAACCTTACTTTTGCAAAAATTTCATGGAAGTCTGAACTCCTTGTCCACCTGCCCCCTTTCCCCTTGATCCGCAAATGGAAAGACAGACATGGTGACTATAGTACATCCCCCTGAATTAGCAAGTGTCAGTTTAACCCTTTCCTGCTTTTTTTTAATTTAACCCTTTCCTGGTTTTTGAAATTTAAGACTGGTCCAAATTGAAAGAGGATGCAGACGACAATTAAGATTGGATGCAATTCCAAATAAAACCACCCTATGTGGTAGAAAACATTATGGGAAAAGGATAAATTGCTTACTATAAGCAATTTCTCCTTTTTCCACAATGTTTTCTTAAGTATAAAATCACAGTGACGTAAAATCCCGTGTTTATCCAGGAAAGGGTTAAGACTAGTCCAAATTGTAAGAGGTTTAAGATAACAATGAAAATTGGTTACAATTTGAAGTGAAATCATATTGTTTGGTTGAAAATATTGTGGGGAAAAAAGAAGTTGCTTGCTAAAAGCAATTTCTTCTGTTTCCACAATGTTTTCTTAAGTATAAAATCACAGCAAGATAATATCCCGGGCTCATACTTGAAAGGGGTTAATAACAATTGGTGAATTGTTGAGAAATTTGTCTCCTTTTTAATATTTTCAGATTATCTTGAGGAAAACTAATACAAACCTTATTTGGTACATCTAAATAATCCATATTTAATTACTTTTTGCACAAAATATTAAGATCCACCTGTCATAAGCAGAACTAACTATTTCAATAGCAATATAAGTCTCTATCATTCCTGGTAATGTGATGTGACTGTTTCATGACACTTAAAAAAAGATAACAACACTTCATATCAAATCTGATACTCAGGCATGAATTTTATGCTTCTATTAACCCATTCCCACACAAGAAAATTTTAGAGTGGTCCAAATTGAAATTTTACCATTTCTTTTTTCCTGGAGCATCAAAAAGCGCAATTGCATGGAAATGGGTTAACCCTTGTCAAGATGAATCCCAAATATTCCGACTTTAGCAACAAGAGGGCCGTTGGCCCTGGGGCGCTCACCTGAGATAAAGGCTCTTTTCCTTTCAACAGTCTAATTTCATGTTAAGGTTAGGATTATGAAACAAGTGGGCCACAATTACATATAAAGACTATGAACCTGGGGATCCAAAAGTCTGAATTACAAATTCCAAGGCTTTAGTGCTGTTTTGAAAGAAGGAAAAAACTTTTTCAATGGGTTATAATTTCAGAAATAAGAAAGAAAACTGTGAACTGATGCTTCATGCCTATACCCTCCCCCCCTGGGTCCGCCCCTGTGGACCCGAGGATCATGATTTTAGCTATTTTGTAAGAGATCAATATACTGATGCTTCATGCAAAATATCAAGGCTCTACGCCTTCTGGGTCAGGAGGAGAAGATTCTTAAAGATTATTTTAAAATTTCACTTTTGTTGCCATGGCAACCAGAATTTTTAACGGATTTGAATTCTTTTAGCTTATTTTAAGGGGGACCACCTAAGCAACATTTCTGCAAAATTTGGTTCAAATTGGCCCAGTGGTTTGGGAGGAGATGTCATTTAAAAAATCGTTCTTTATTTCTATATACCCCCCCCCCCCCCTGGGGCTCCACCCCTGGGGACCCGATGATCATGATTTTAGCTATTTTGAAAGAGGTCAATATACTGATGCTTCATGCAAAATATCAAGGCTCTACACCTTCTGGGTCAGGAGGAGAAGATTTTTATAGATTATTTTAAATTTTCACTTTTGTTGCCATGGCAACCAGAGTTTTTAACAGATTTAAATTCTTTTAGCTATTTTTGAAGGGGACCACCTAAGGAACATTTCTGCCAAATTTGGTTCAAATCGGCCCAGTGGTTTAGGAGGAGATGTTGTTTAAAGAATTTGTTGACAGACGATGGACGACGCAAGACGGACGGACGATGGACAAAAGGCGATCACAATAGCTCACTTGAGCACTAAGTGCTCAGGTGAGCTAAAAAGTATAGACTAAGATCAACCTGCACATACATGATCTTAGTCTAGAGCACCTGTATGCCCCTTTCAAACCATTGATGATTATAAAATTAATATTTCAGAAGAAATATTAGTTCAGTTTATACTAATTCATTTTAGTTTGATTGCAGCGAAAGCCTTTGGCTTATAGAGTTGCTCTCGAACATTCACAACCAAGATGTTTTCACATCCCCGAAAGAGAGGCAGTGATATAAACCCACTGCTACCCAATTGTACAGCTGGGTAGACTGAGGCTTGTTACTAAGTGTCTTGCCAACGAACACACCCTGGTTACGGCGGGGCTCGAACCCATGACCTTCAGATTGCAAGTCAAACACATATACCACACGGTCATTGGGGAAGTTGATGACCCAACATATTGTCCCACAACAAGTGCTTCGAATACTCAGTGCTTCCAGTCCTGTGATTTTAATGCAATTCTGAAAGGGGATTAATGCTTTTATGAAAGATCATCAAGGTTTTAATTCCATGAAATAGTTTAATAGGAAAACATTGTGGTATGAAAAGAAATTGCATCTCGAGGATTTTCCTCCCTTTCTACAATCTCCCCTAGACTTTTGACACTTTTTAACCCATTCCAACACAACAAAAATTTTAGACTGGTCCAAATTGAGAGAAGTTACAGACGACAATGTTTAGTTGATAGAATTAAAAGAATTTTTGTCCTTTTGAGTAGAAAAGAGTGATGATAATGAAGAAATTGCTTTTACCACGCAATTTCTTTTTCTCCACAATGTTTTCCAAAGCTTTTATATTGAGGGGCGTGAAGGCGTCATTGTGTGGGAATGGGTTAAAAAACTTTATACATACAATAATCATATGTTTAAGTTTGGCAACACCCTAAATTTCTCGAGTCTCACTTCACCTTATCAAAAGAATTATCTCCCCACTTTTTCATTAGGGGGGGTATTAGTACATTAACTGATGGTGAATTCTAGACTGGTTCAAATTGAAAGAAATTGCAGCTAACAATTTAAAGTTTATGAAATTTTAGGTTTTTTCAACTTTCTGGGAAGAAAACATTGTGTAAAATGATGAAAATGCTTTCATCAACCAAATACAGTTGTTGTTTTTATTCTATTGGAAAATTTTATCGTTTTGTTATGTGTTAAAAGATATTTTGTGAAGACAAATGCATATTGACCCTACCTAGTCAGTCTCTCTTAACAGAGTATAAACTTATTTAATTTTGAAAAAAAAAATATATGAATATGGGAAGGCCATTTTATGCTTATTTTTGAAAGAGTAATTTAGTCCTGCTTGAGCATTGAATGATTTACCCATTCCCACACGATAAAATTGTAGACCAGTCCAAATTCAAAGAAGTAGCAGATGACAATTTAAAGTTTATGAAACCATTAAAATTATTATCTTTTAAGGTAAAAAAATATTGTGGATAATGAACATGATAATGTTACAAGCAATTTCTTCATTTTCCACAATTTTTTCCAAAGGTCTAATATTGAGGGGCGTTTAAAGGCATCATTGTGTGGGAATAGGTTTAAGACACATTCTTTTTTTTAAATTCCCTGATGACCAGTTTAATTCCACTGACTAGTGATAGATCAATGGTGTACAATTAACCTACTGGTCCAAAAGAATTACATGGGGAATTCTGGATAATTTGAGGATGTCTGTATTCTAAAGCTGGATTGTGGCACAATATTTTAAACAAGAGCACCTTATGCAGATACCAATACTTGGCAGTTCAACTGCTTGATAGCAGTGAAAATTTTTTAGTAAATAAAGAGATATAAATAATTCTAAAATGCATTTAGAGTTATCCCCCATACCAGAAACCACAGAACAATTACATTTTTACTCTTAACCCATTCCCAAACAATCCCTCTTTTTATGCTCTCAAGAAATTTCTTCATTCCACACAATGTTTTCTCAATTGTCAAAAAGATGGATTGTTGTTAGAGAGAATTGAGAAAAGTGCAAGATTGAAAAGCACTGTTGAAAGTGCCCTACATTTAAACCTTCATGCTATAGCCAGAATTTTTTTGTTTTGGTAGGATAAATTAACCTGTACTTGCAGTCTGATCTTCGTCTACATCCACTGTTCTACTTTGAGTCAGAGTTGTTTGATTTTCAGAGAAAATACTGTTCAACAGTTTGTGCCTTGAGTGCTCCCAGCCCTTTTATCTTAATGCAATTCCAGAAAGGATTATATTCAGCATGACTATGGTTCATCAAGCCAAATTCAGATGTTAACCCTTCTCATGCTTTACAAATTAACTTACTGAATTGCTGTGAAATCAAAGGGCTGAAAGAACTGATAGAACTTGTTCAAAACCAGTATTTCTTTTAGAAATCATCTCATAAACAACTCTGGCATGAAAACTACAAGCTGGAGGTGTAGATCAAGATTAGACTTTGTTTGTTTGAATGGGGTTTTACGCCGCTTTCAACAATTTTTCAGTTATATTGTGGCGGCTGGAGCACCTAACAATGGATTCCTAGTATTTCTCACACCAGTACCACCATCACATCCTTTCCTAGCCTCCAGCTGCTATTCCACATAGGTCTACGATTATCATCCAATTGGTGGGAGACAAATAGTCGGAAAGGATGTGTGCCGCCGTCGGGTATTGCCGCTTTCAACAATCTTTCAGTTATATTGTGGCGGCTGGAGCACCTAACAATGGATTCCTAGTATTTCTCACACCAGTACCACCATCACATCCTTTCCTAGCCTCCAGCTGCTATTCCACATAGGTCTATGATAATCATCAAATTGGTGGGAGACAAATAGTCGGAAAGGATGAGTGCCGCCGTCGGGTATCGAACCAGGGACCTCTAGATTGACAGTCTGTCGCGCTACCAACTGCGCTATGACGGCGGCCAAGATCAGACTGCACTTGTGTGCAGTCTTATCTTGGTCTACACATCCTGTCAAAATGAGAATATTCCGGGTTTGGCATGACAAGGGTTAACAGGTAACTGACAACTATGTTGTAGGATTGTTCCTCACTTTTTGCATAGAATGATTAACCTTTGCTATGCTGAACCTAGAATATTCCCCTTTTGGCAGGAAGCATAGACAAAGATCAGCCTGCACATAAGTGCAGTCAGATCCTAGTCTTTTTTGTCTCCTTCGATAGAGAGTTGTTAATTAAATAAATAATAAAAATAATTTTGGACTTTTAACAAGTACTCCCAGTGCTTACTGGCTTTTGATTTTAATGCAAAATTTAGATAAGGATTTATTCAGCATAACAAGGGTAAAATATGATAAAAAAAATGTTAAAACGTGTTTATATTTATCATAATCAAACTTGGTAATAAAATACAAATTTAGCAACAGCCAAAACATCAAGTGGCAATGAAAATCTCCTTTGTTTCACATAAATAATCCCCAAGAATGACCAAACTGAATTAAAGACCTTTAGTACTGTATACTTATAAAGGTTTGGATGAGTTAGTTTTCACGCCACTTTTATCAGTATTACAGTCATATAGTGTCATGTCCGCCAAAACTTCACCATGGATTTCTGCTATTCTCACACCAGTACTACCACAATACATATCCTGTCCGAGCCTACAGCTGCTCATCCCACTTAGGTTAATATTCACGGTCAAAAGTACCGTATGTGAAAAATGTCGGAATGTATATTTGCTGTAGAGTGAACCCGGGACCCCATGATTAGGAGTCATGCACTTATAAATGTAAACACGAAACATAGTGAAATTGAAAAACTAAACTTCATTAATTTGATTGAGAATTTTGACATTGATAATAGTGACCGTGAGTTAATTTGTATGGGTTGTAAGCTGTCTTAAATAATCATTCTCTACTATAATAGAAAAGTTCATATTCATATGCTTTTTTACAAGTAATTCTACTCTGTATGTCTATTATACAGTGCATTAGGACATGCCACTTCTTTGGATCATTGGTTTTTAATCAAACTTCAATTGTTACTGTGACCTTTGACATACATGATCCAAAATTAATAATCAATAGGGCATTTAACCCTTTCCTGTTTTTCGAAATATTAGGCCTGTCCAAATTCAAAGGCTTCGCAGACAAAAATTTAAAGTGGATTTTATTTGAAAAATAACCATTCAGTAGGGTAGAAAATATTGTGGAAAAAGAAGAAATTGCTTGTAACAAGCAATTTTTCCTTTTCCCACAATATTTTCTCAAGTATAAAATCACAGTGACGTAAAAACAAGTTATTGTACGGGAAAGGGTTAATTCTTGGGATTTGCAGTAATTGCATGTTGATTCAAGGTTGTAAGTCAAATGGTTCTAGAATTAGAGCATGGAAACAAGAGAACAGACAGATAGACCAACAAGAGGCCAATAGGGCCTTATCGATCACCTGATTCCAAAGAGCACAAAAACAGATATAAGTCAACCAGATGATGCTACATACAAAATATCAAAGCTCTAGGCCTTTCAGTTTTGGAGAAGAAGAATTTTAAAGTTTTTTCAATACGAGCCTATTTTAAACTTGTAAGTTCCGGGAACAGGTTATTTCTGACCCTTGGGCCATACTTTTTTTTGATAGATGTCCACTAGATGATGCTGTATACCAAATATCAAAGCTCTAGGCCTTTCTGTTTGAAAGAAGATCTTTCAAGTTTTCCACTATATAAGCCTATGCTAAACTTGTGATGTTTGGGCCAGGGCTAATATTGGACCTGGGGCCATGATTTATACAATTTTGATAGAGGTCCACTACATGATGCCACATACTAAATATCAGAGCTGTAGTTTGGTAGAAAAAGATTTTCAAAGTTGTCATTATGTAAGCTTATTTTGAATAAGCAGATTTTTTTTCTTGTATCAACTTTATAGTCCTTGCACTAAAGATTCTAAATACCAAATGCAAATCCAATCCCAAACCCGGTTCATGACAAAAAGATTTTGAGAGATAAACACTTTTTGCCCCTTTTTGGCCCCCTATGGGTCCTCCAACAAGGGAGATACCTCCATGAAGTGTTCAAATCTGAAATGCCTTCCCATAGAGATGCTTCCTGCCAAATTGTAATCTTTCCAAGGGATCTTAAGGAAAAGTCGAAAATGTAAAAAGTTGTAGCAAAATGGACCAAACACTTTAGCAATAGGTCACCATGACCTCCGGTCAGGTGATCTAACAAATGGACAGACAGACATGGTTAAACCAATATTCCTCCCTCTACTTCATAGATGGGGGTATAAATATTGTATTTTCTCTTAAAAGATTCTCCCTCATAAAATTAATGAATTCAAAGCAAAAATATCTATGATATGACAGCATCATTATCAAATATAATATCTTTCTAAACAGAACATTAAAATTAATGCGTCCTCACACATTAGATGAAATTTAGATTCATATGTTACAAACCTATGTTTATAGAATCAATTAAACATCATTTTCTTTTTTTTAATTAATAGCAATAATATGCATCAGCAAGTTTGGTTCATTAAAATGCAGCAGAGCTTACTGCATACCAAACAAATATAATACACACAGGTATTTAACCCATTCCAACTCAACAAAATTTTAGACTGGTCCAAATTGAAAGAAACTGCAGACGACAATTTCAAGTTGATGGAATTTTGAATTTTTTCGTCTTTTTGGATAGAAAACAATGTGGATAATGAAGAAATTGCTTGATACAAGCAATTTCTTCATTTTCCACAATGTTTTCCAAAAAATTTTCTTGAGGGGCGTAAAAAGGAGGGATTGAGTTGGAATGGGTTAACCCATTCCCACACAATGATGCTTTCTGACGCTCCTCAAGAAAAACAATTTGAACAACATTGTGTAAAATAAAGAAACTGATTGCAACAAGCAATTTCTTCATTTTCCTTAACCCATTCCCACACATTAGAATTTTAGAATGGTCCAAATTGAAAGGAGCTGCAGACGACAATTTAAAGTTAATGGAATTTTATTTTTTTTTTCGTCTTTTTGGATAGAAAACATTGTGAATTATGAAGAAATTGCTTGATACAAGCAATTTCTTCATTTTCAACAAAGTTTTCCGAAGCTTATTTCTTGAGGGGCGTAAAAAGGAGGGCTCATGTAGGAATGGGTTGATTTTATCTACCCAGAAAATTGGAAAAATCTAAAATTTCATCAATTGACGTTGTCATCTGTAACTTCTTGCAATTTGGACCAGTCTAAAATGTTGTTGTCTGGTAATGGGTTAAAACATAGTTACATATTGTCATCAAATCAACCTTTATTCATGAAAGATGGCTCAGCCCTGCTTACCAACTTCCAACAGGAAGTTAGATTTAAAATCAAAAGGTGAAATTTCGCATAAATTTATTGCAAGTCACATTTGACAAAAAGTAATAATTGGTTGGCTAGTGCCCTAAATGTTGTAATTACAGCTTCGCCAAATAAAACAAGAGGGCCAGAATGGCCCTAAAATCGCTCACCTGACTAATGTAAGATGATTCAAAATTGAAATTGGCCCAATGGTTACTGAGGAGAAGATGTTTAAAGATTTCAAAGTCAAAAACTGCCCTACCCTTCCAAGCCCTTATTTGGTCATCAATCAAAATTCTAGAACAACTTTTGAAAAGGGTCACTCAAGGAACATTCATACCAAATTTGGTTGAAATTGGCCCAATAGTTACTGAGGAGAAGATGTTTAAAGATTTCAAAGTCAAAAAAGTGCCTGACCCTGCCACGCCCATATTTGGGCATAAATCAAAATTCTGCGAACAACTTTTGAAAAGGGTCACCCAAGGAACATTCATACCAAATTTGGTTGTAATTGGCCCAATAGTTACTGAGGAGAAGATGTTTAAAGATTTCAAAGTCAAAAACTGCCACGCCCATATTTGGGCGTGAAACGAAATTCTGCCAAACAACTTTTGAAAAGGGTCACCCAAGGAACATTCATACCAAGTTTGGTTGAAATTGGCCCAATAGTTCCTGAGGTGTAGATGTTTAAAGATTTCAAAGTCAAAATCTGCCACACCCGGCCACGCCCATATTTGGGCATAAATCAAAATTCTGCGAACAACTTTTAAAAAGGGTCATCCAAGGAACATTCATGCCAAGTTTGGATGAAATTGGCCCAATGGTTACTGAGGAGAAGATGTTTAAAGATTTCTAAGTCAAAAACTGCCACGCCCTGCCACGCCCATATTTGGGCATAAATCAAAATTCCATGAACAACTTTTAAAAAGGGTCACCCAAGGAACATTCATGCCAAGTTTGGTTGAAATTGGCCCAATGGTTACTGAGGAGAAGATGTTTAAAGATTCCTAAGTCAAAAACTGCCACGCCCTGCCACGCCCATATTTGGGCGTAAATCAAAATTCCACAAACAACTTTTGAAAAGGGTCACCAAAGGAACATTCATGCCAAATTTGGTTGAAATTGGCCCAATGGTTACTGAGGAGAAGATGTTTAAAGATTCCTAAGTCAAAAACTGCCACGCCCTGCCACGCCCATATTTGGGCATAAATCAAAAATCCGCGAACAACTTTTGAAAAGGGTGACCAAAGGAACATTCATACCAAATTTGGTTGAAATTGGCCCAATGGTTACTGAGGAGAAGATGTTTAAAGATTTCTAAGTTAAAAACTGCCACGCCCTGCCACGCCCATATTTGGGGGTCAATCAAAAATCCGCGAACAACTTTTGAGAAGGGTCACCCAAGGAACATTCCTACCAAGTTTGGTTGAATTCCGCCCAGTGGTTACTGAGGAGAAGATGTTTAAAGAATTGTTGACGACTTCCGCCGCACGACGCACGACGGACAAAAGGTGATACCAAAAGCTCATCTTGAGCACGTTGTGCTCAGGTGAGCTAAAAATACTTAACCCTTTCCCCCACAATGATGCTTTTCGGCAACCCTCAAGAAAAACAATTCGGAAAACATTGTGTAAAATGAAGAAAGTGCATGTAACAAGCAATTTCTTCATTTTACACAATATTTTCTATCAAGAAAGTTGAAAAAATCTAAAATTTCATAAAACTTAAAATTGTGCAACTCGTTTCACTTTGGACCAGTCTAAATTTTTGCTTTCTCGGAATGGGTTAACATAAAATGGGCCAATGATAGAGTTCATAATTCACTTTCAGTCTAATTGGATGATTTGATTCGTCAATGATTTTTTTTTGACAGCAGTACACCAAATGTATTCAAAATGAAGTAGTCAGATTATAGATCTAGCAAATTGTCAATTAGACAAGCCGCACATTGTCCCACATGGGCTTGCCTGAGACAAAGGATCTGTTTCTTTCAACAGTCCAGTTTAATCTTAGTTTAGAATTATAAAGGTTAGCAAAACCATTCTTTATTCATATATATTTTTTCAATTTTGCTGTTGTTTCTATGGCAACTAATTTTCATAAATTTCAATTCTTTAAGTTTACTGCTTCAAAGAGGACCACCTGGGGAATATTTCTGCAATATTTGGTTCAAATTGGCCAAGCATTTTTGAAGGAGATATGGATTAAAGTAGTTGTAGACAGTATAAAGGCTCAGACTCTGGTATCACAATAGCTAACTTGTGCATGCTGTGCTCATGTAGGTGAGCTAGGAAATGATAAGATAGTAATAAGGATAGGTGCACATGGAATAAGTAAACCAATCAACCTGATTTTAGCTTCAGGTTACTCACTAATTGAAGACAAGTGGTCTGGCATTGTTGCATTTTTCATGAACCTAATCAGCGGTAAAAACAGAGACTTCAATAACTCTTGAAAAGAGCATCATGGTTTTATACGAGGATAGGAAATCCATTTGAAGACAAGTTTGTTACTACCACAAAATTTCATATTATGTCCCACATAAAAATAAAGTTGTACTCAACACTGTGAGAAATGGAAAAATTACTTTTCACAAGCCATTTCCTCTTTTCTAACAGTTTTTTCTTTTTTTAATCCTATCTGGCAAATATTTAATAATTTGCACAAGCTTTCAATTGATATCTGTAGTATCTTTCAATTTGGACCATTTAAAAAAGAAATTCAGAGGTTAGAGAGGGTGGCCAATGACCCCTTTAGAGAGGGTGGTCAACGACCCCTCAATTGACACATAATGGTATCCAATCAAAGAATGGATTGACTCATCAAATTGTTCATCTAATAGCTTATTCAAGCTTTAAATACAATGATTAACATTCAAACAAACCATTCTATTTCATATCTTTTGTAACATATCAAATTCTGCATAAAACGCTGAACAGCCATTACTAGACTACAAGATTTTAGACTGGTCCAAATTGAAAGGACTTGCACACAACAATTTAACCCTTTTCTGTTTTTCAAAATTTTATACTGGTCGATTTTCAAAGAAGTTGCCGACGACAATTAAAAGTGAGTGCAATTTGAAAAGTAACCAACCTATAGTATAGGAAATATTTTGGGATAAGAAGAAATTGCTTGTTACAAGCAATTTCTTCTTTTCCCATAATAATTTCTCAAGTATAAATACTCAGGGACGTACAATCCAGAGATTAACCAGGAAAGGGTTAAAGTTTATGAATTTCTAGATATTTTCAATTTTCTGGGTAGAAAGTAATTGCAGAAAATGAAGAAATTGCTTGTTGCAAGCAATTTCTTCATTTTACACAATGTTTTCCCAATTGTTTTTCTTGGGGGCGCAAGAAAGCCTTATTTTGTGTTAGAATGGGTTAATATATGAGGTAATAGTCCTGTCGGAGTTGGTGGCTGTGGCCAGCCATTGGTCAATTGGTTATTAGTATTAGATGGCAAATATAACTCGTCAAAAAAATATAGGACAAACATCTAACCCTTGTCATGCTGAATCCGGAATGTTCCTGTTTTTGCAGGAGGTGTAGACAAAGATCAGTCTGCACAAAACAGTCATATTCTGTGCTTTAATTGACAAGGGTTAATCTTTTGAAATTAAAGAAAAAGGAGATCCATTTATGCATCCAGTGAATCATCATTGTTTGAAATGCCCTCATTCAGAAAGCGGTAAATTAAGGACATGTGGTTTATGAACAAAGTGTTTTCAAAAAGGCTCAAAATTCAATAAGATGTTTCACACTCTTTGTTTGATGATTACACATTTTAAACATCAAAAATGTTTTATGACTGATTCATTTATTTTCATCAATTTACACAGCATTTTATGAATTAAACATGTGCTCATGTTTACATTCAGATATGTATATTTTGCACTGTAATGGTCCCATGACAATGTACTTTTAGAGTGAGTCAAATTCAGTAATTATTCTTCCAAATCCTTCAATTTAAAAAAAAGTAATTGAATAAGACTAACCTGGGAAAATAGTTATTCCTTCTAAAAGATTAGCTGACTGTTATAATTTTCCACCAGATTTGATTATATTTTTTCCAGTATATCACTGTGAACCCACAAGCAGTATAGGGTTCTAATAAAAGTTTTTCTATAGTCAGGTTCAAAGAGTTTGTTCCCTTTAGGGATCGAGAGGCTAATTTATGCAGTGTGTTTGTTTATCATGGGAGTTTTATAATGTTTTATAATGTTTAAGGCTTTTAAAATTCTTTCACTTATAGTCTTAATCCATTACCAGATTACAAAGTTTTCGACTTGTCAAAATTGAAAGGAGTTGCAGACAACAATTCAAACTTTATGAAATTTAAGATTTTTCGACTTTCTAGGTAGCAAACAATGTGGAAAATGAAAAAATTGCTTGTCGCAGGCAATTTCTTCATTATACACAATGTTTTCCCAGTTGTTTTTCTTAACCATTTCCTGTTCAATCCCTGGTTTTTACGTGATTGAGATTTTATAATTGAGAAAACATTGTAGAAAAAGAAGAAATTGCTTGTAACAAGCAATTTTCTCTTTTTCCACAATATTTTCTACCCTACTGAATGCTTATTGTTCAAATTAATCCACTTTAAATTTTCATCTGCAAAACTTTTGAATTTGGACAGGTCTAAAATTTTGCAAACAGGAAAGGATTAAGGGGCATCAAAAAGCATCTCTGTGTGGGAATGGGTAAACTCACAATACCAATACCAACACA
The DNA here is from genome assembly GCA_946902895.1 of Fragum fragum. Lineage (NCBI taxonomy): Eukaryota > Metazoa > Mollusca > Bivalvia > Cardiida > Cardiidae > Fragum > Fragum fragum. The sequence goes on from OX336377.1 coordinate 9,015,849, forward strand.
AAGAGGCTTCTTGACGCCCCTAAAGAATTACAACTATGGCAAACTTGGTGGCAGAAGAGAAAATTGATTGTGACAAGCAATTTCTTCTATTCTGACAATGTTTTCTACATAGTTTGGCACTAACTTTCCAATTTCTGAGGGCACTTTAATGGGACATGGGTTTAACATAATCAAACACCACTTCTTCTGCTGTTTCTTTTCTTGAACTCCTCCTACAGTGTTATAGTGGTTATATGGTTCTCAATTATAGAATCATATGGACGTAAAAAACAGGGATTGAACAGGAAAGGGTTAAAGCGCAAGGGAGCATGCTGGATGAATCCATTACCACATGGCAAAATCTTATACTGGTCCAAATTCAAAGGAGTTGCAGAATACAATTTATAGTTTATAAAATTTTAGATTTTTTTCAACATTCTGGGTAAAAAAGCAATTTCTTCAATTTACACAATGTATTTCAAATTGTTTTTCTTGAGGGGCATCCAAAAGCGTCATTGTGTGGGAATGGGTTAAGTATATAACAAGAAAAATTTTAGACTGGTCCAAAATGAAAGAAGTTGCAGATAACAATTCAAATTTTATAAATTTTAGATTTTTCAACTGTTTTGGTAGTAAACATCGTGGAAAATGAAGAAATTACTTGTCACAAGCTATTTCTTAAATTTACACAATGTTTTCCCAATTAGCTTTCTATTGTGAAGAGTCATCAAATATGCATCATTGTGTGGGAATGGGTTTAGATTGCCTCTAGAAGTACAAACACAAAGCTTATTCAAATTTATACTGGATTAGTATATCATTAACCCATTCATTGACCATTTTAGACGCCCCCTAGAAAAATAGCTTTGTAAACATTGTGGAAAATAAAGAAATTATTGCTTGTTACAAGCAATTTCTTCATTATTCACAATGTTTTCTATCCAAAAAGTCAAAGGAATCCAAAATTTCACAACTTTTGAAATGTCGTCTGCAACTCCTTTCAATTTGGACTGGTCTAAAATTTTGCCTTTTGGTAATGGGTTAAATCATTCTGTGCACACAAAGTACAATTGGTGTGAATCCCTTCCCTTTTCCAGTTCACTGTGGAAGTGAGTGTAATATCTGAACTGGACAGTAGTAAATAAATATTGATCTTTTCTGTTATGCCCTCTGCTCTAATATGACATCATTTAACACACTGTACAGTCATTTTCATGATCAAGATAATTTACCTTGTAACTTGAATTAACCCTTTGCTGTCCCTTTATCCTTTATTCCTTTGTCAGACAAAAGAAGCTTAGTCTTCTTTGAAAATGAGCAAAACAATCACTTTTTAGAGTCTTATTTAAGAATTCCAGTGGGTACCCCCAACCTAAAGATTTGTTGACAGATGATAAAAGTTTCCACCATAAACCAAGGAGAATATGTTTAACCCATTCCCAGACAATGATTCTTTTAAATATTCCTCAATGTGAAAGCTTTGGAAAACATTGTGGAAAATGAAGATATTGCTCATTAAATTTCCAAGTTTGTGTTTTGCCTATTTCTCAACTAAACTATGAATTGTCATAAATTCTGTGATTATCTAATTATGGATATGAATATACACTATTGCAAAAAGAGAAAAATTACCAGTTTTATCTGACTTCAAAGAACATCATTTGATTAGCTTACCTGAAAAGAGAAAGAGTAAAAATTTCAGCATAAGTCGTCTAACCCTTAACCCATTTCTACACGTCATAATTTTAGAATTGTCAAATTGAAAAAAAGTTGCAGACGGCAATTTAAAGTTTATGAAATTTTAGATTATTTCAGCTTTCTGGATAGAAATCATCGTAGAAAATAGAGAAATTGCTTGTTGCAAGCAATTTCTTCATTTTACAGAATGTTTTCCCGATCGTTTTTACTTGGGTCGTTTCGAAAACGTCATAGCATTGGAATGGGTTGACATGCTCAATAAATTCCGGTACAGAAATCAAATAAAATCAAAGGGCTACAAGCACTATTAACTATTAATTTGGGTTAATATTATGAACAAATTCGGCTAAACCCATCGGTACACAATCACAGTTTTTACACTCCTCAAAAACAAAGCTTTGGAAAATATTGTGTAGAACGATGAAGAACATGATCGGTTCATTAGAACAAAAGTGAGCAGTTTAGCAGTTCCAAAATTCAGTTGTTCACTTGAACTTGAGATCATGGATTTAAACCCAAACATCACCAGGATGTCCATTTGAGGGCGAGTTTAAGGACATTATTTTGGTAATTAAGACCCACCAAGCCTTAAGCCAATGCCTCTCTTTCAGGGTGGTGAAAACAGATTGGATTATAAAAGTTTATGGGTGATTCAATAAGCTATAAAGCTTATGTTGCAATCAAACTAAAATAATTCAGTATAAACTAATTGAGCTTCTTCATTTCTCATAATGTTTTCTACAATAAATGCCTTGTTTTTTAAATTACACTGAAATTACTTTGGTCATGAAATGTGGCCCATCATCTAGTATTCAAAATTATTTGGCTGGCTTGAAAAATGATTTAATAGCTCATTTGGGAAGAATCTCAAAATGGTGTGATTACTGCAAATTTATCCCAATATTCCTCGAAATAAAATCAAGCTCTCGGTTTATGCCATAATATCATGCTGCTGTTAAGATTCAATCATCATTAGCCCTAAACCTCAATATCCCACACATTCAAAAAATAAACCTTTAGTCATGTATCTGCAACAGTGTTTAAATGTTCAGGTTGCAAAATTTGTGACCTTGATAAGTAACCTTGTACTTAATGGATGGCCCTAATCTTAAAACAAACTGATGCATATCAATAGAAAGTATCTGTATACCAAATACAATACATGTATCTGCAACAATATTTGAATATGAGTAAAATGTTAAGTTTCTGAGTTTAGTTAATAACTTACAGGCAGACAGAAAGATGGACAGATAGACATGGGTAAAACAATATACCCTGTGTCCTATCTTATTGATGCGGGGGAATAAAAAAATTGTCCACTGCAATTTTTTCTGTTCATGAGTCATAAAGCAAATCCATGTGTGTATATCATTTTTAGAATTGCCATGCTTTCTGTAATATGCATCACCTATCACTAACCCATTCCCACACAGCAAAATTTTAGACTTGTCCAAATTGAAAGAAGCTGCAGAAGACAATTTCAAGTTGATGAAATTTTTTTTTTCTTTTTTTTTGGATAGAAAACATTGTGGATAATGAAGAAATTGCTTAATACAAGCAATTTCTTCATTGTCCACAATTTTTTTCAAAGCGTTTTTCTTTAGGGGCGTAAAAAGGTGGGATTAACCCATTCCCACACAATGGAATTTTAGACAAGTCCAAATTGAAAGGAGCTGCAGACAACAATTTCAAGTTGATGGAATTTTGATTTTTTTTGTCTTTTTGGATAGAAAACATTGTGGATAATAAAGAAATTGCTTGATACAAGCAATTTCTTCATTTTCCACAATGTTTCCAAAAGCTTTTTTCTTGAAGGGCGTAAAAAGGAGGGATTGAGTTGGAAAGGGTTAAGTTGGAATAAGTTGACAAGTAATAAATTATATACAGTCAACACTTGTTATCCCCAAATTGAAAGTGTAATTTAAGTCAGTCACATTCAAGTTCCAACTTCACCCCTTCTTCATTTAACACCTAATGTTTGTCTTGAACAAGTAAATCTGCAATGACTCTGTATGTCAAGTTGTTTTTGACTAAAATTTAACTTTCACATTGAAATTGAGCTGTTCAGCACACACAATACCTATCAAATTATGAATATTAACATGTGAAAAACCAGAAACTACAGCATGTCACTGTTAACCTATTACCACACAACAATTTTTTTTAGACTGTTCCAAATTCAAAGAAGTTGCAGAAGAAAATATTTATTTTTGAGAGTTTTAAAAATCTCAGTGTTTTGAGGTAGAAAACATTGTGGAAAATGAAGAAATTACTTGTAGCAAGCAATTTCTTCATTTTCAACAATGATTTACAAAATATTTTTCTTGGGGGGCATCCAAAGCATCATTGAGTGAGAATGGGGTTAACCCTTTCCTGTACAATCCCTTGTTTTCACGTCCCTGCAAATTTATACTTGAGAAAACATTGTGGGAAAAGAAGACATTGCTTGTGACAAGCAATCTCTTCTTTTCCTACAATATTTTCTAACCAGTAGGTTCATTTCAAAGATTTCGGATTGATAATGGTAAACTCTCAATTCTCTAAATGTGTAGAGCATATAATATTCTTAATATGAACAGAACAAGCATTTTCCTATAGAAGAAATAGACCTTTTCACGGTCTCACAGCGCATGCGTCAAATCGAATCTCGTCAAAGGCGATATTTACCTGAGACTTTGTCACGTGATCGATTGCGGGGAGTCGATAATTTATCACTATATAATCCTATACAAATTGCCTATTTTGAATGAGCAAAAATAAAGGTTAAAAATCAAAATTTTGGTGCAAAAAGGGTTCAATATGTGAACAGATATATGCAGACTAGTTGTAGCGAGTAATATTGATGATATTATCGTGTATTAGTAACAAAATTAAGTTTAAAACCACCTGGTGTCTAGGCCATATGAAACATTACGTACCTCGAGTTTTGCGAAAATTACCCTTTCATACAATAATATCTCCTGCGAAATAAGATATTTTGGACATATTTTTAACTCCCCCCCCCCCCTCACATACATACAAGGAAGGAAAAGTAAATAGTTATAGTTTGACACTCGACGCAAACACTGAATGATTACGTTGATGGATGGAAAATCCCGCCTTGCGGTATACGGACAAGTGTCAAACATCTTGACAGATATACTATTGACTAAAATAACATTCCAGTATTAATCCATTCCCAATGAATGGATTTTTTGACTGGTCCAAAAGAAGCTGCAGACGAAATTTTAGAGCTAATGGAATTTAATTGTTTGTTTTCTTTTTTTCCTTGTGGGACAGGAAAAATATTGTGGTTACCGAAGGAATTACTTTATCCAAGCAATTTCTTCATTTTCCAAAATGTTTTCATATGCTTCTTCTCAAATTGACATTCGCAGCGTTCTGGTAATAGAAGTGTTGGAGGAAAGGAGAAAATATATTCTTTGATTTATATAATCTGCTTTTCGTGTAGATATGCAGTATACCGATTAAAAAGTGTATATGGAAATTCAAAATTGAGAGCACTATATACTAACGAAAAAAGGATTATGACAGAAATCATAATAGTATGATGACGATGTTAATAGTGTGAAGAAAAGAATGAAAAATAGAAATAATCAAATGTAATGATTATAATGGAGTGCTGTTCGGTAAACAGTCTTGATGTAAAGGGTTCCCTTTGGTATATCACATATCTATATGGTGTTATGTGTAGACGGCAACATGTCACCAAGCACCCAATAAACAACACCGCACACTCTTTATGTATATTAGTAAAATTTAGGAATTGATGAAAACAAATTTGTCTTTTTATGTTTCAACCGATATGCCGCCAAGTACTGGGCCCTGATCGACGAATCAAAGAATCCGACCAGACATTGTTTTCAATGGTGTTTGCATGGTGTTTATTTATTTATCATTATCATTTCAATCTTTTACCAAAATAAAAATGAATTGAATACGCTTAACAACTTTGAGTGGATACTTTTTGCTGTGGGATATACATTATCCTAAAACGATGGGTGGAAATGACAATTGTTGCGTGGCAGATTGTTGATCGACAAGGCATAACTCTAATATATCCTTCCATAGAATTCCGAAGATACCGGAGTCTAGAAGAAAATTATGGATAAGGGCAACTTGAAGAGTCCTCCATGGAAGAAATAAATTTGCACCAAGGAATAATTCTTTATTTTGTGGTCGACATTTTGTGAATGGGAAGAGAAGTGATGATCAGACGTCTGTGGACTTTATACCGAATCTTCCGGTGACTTTGCCAGTAACATTGAGGCAAAGGAGAGCTACTGTTTCCAGTATGAAATCGTCCGTATATGACGGAGCAGTAGAAACCCTTGTGAAAGAAAACTGTAGCGTGTGTTACAACAAGAAACGCGTTTTGTTGCCAGAAATTGATCTTAGAAATGTGCAGAACGAAGTTCAGATTTCACATGAGCGGTCAGATGAAATGACAGAATGCGAAATACTGCATTGCCAAATCCCCTGCGAGGTACGATTTCAATTAAAATCTAACTTAAGTTTGGTAGGATGTTCCTTGGTATGAAGCAAGGACACGGGATCAGATTAAATACAAGCTGGTATTTTCTACAGTTTTTTTCAATGTGACTGAGTCTCTGAACAAATCCTTCTTCAAAGTATTTAAACGCCTTCAACGACTTGTAGGCCCGGACGCTTTCTTTGTCAAACGATTTGTCCCGCGATTCCACTAAATATTTTTTTAATTTTGATATGTCAAAGGCCCGAACATTTTTCAAACCATTTTCCGATCTATTGTTCGGATTTGTAAACACTGACTTCACAAAAAGAAACTTGTTTTCTGACATTTTAACACTGTTTAAGTTCGGGGTCGTATCGAGCCTTCTTATTTTCTATTGAGTTTTTCAAACCGGAAGTAAAAACTCCCCGCAACGGGAAAATGTTGTTGTTGTTATTTTTTGAAAGCGTCTAACGGATGTAGACTTTTTAGTCATCTGGCGCTTTGCGTGAAAAGGTCTATTGTATTATATTGTCATTGGGTGAGCAAAGAGTCGTAAATACTGCTTGAATAAAGCTGTATTTACAACGTTTTGCTTGTCCAACGATGATGTATTATCAATTTTATTTTCAACAAACTTTTCATCATGAAATACAGCTCATAAACTTTTCATCAAGGCCTGTTATTCTTCATAAAATTATTGGTTCAACCTTCCACAAACTGTTTATCAATGACTGTTATTCTTCATGAAAATACCATTCACAAACCTTCAAACAATGACTCTTAACTTTTCATGAATATACATATCACAAATTTCAATCAATGACTGTCATTTTTTTTAAAAATTCCATTCACAAACTGTTCATCAAAAACTGTCCTTCTTTGTGGAAATACCCATTAAAAACTTTTCATCATGACTCTCATTCTCAGTGAAAATACCATTCAGAAACGTTCTGATCAATGATTGTGAAGGGTATTTTCATGAAGAATGACAAACTGACTATCATTCTTCATGAAAATACCCTTTAAAATTTTTCATCACATTTTTCATGAGAATACCAATTACAAACTTTTCGTGTGCCTTCATGAAAATACCATTCATTGATTTATGAAGAATCTCCTCCATGCAAATTTCATCAAATTTCTATGCCTTCAAGATTTCATGAATTATTCGCTTCATTAATAAATTCACTAAATCACACATATATTTTCAGAATCATTTATTTATTGATTACCTGTAGGGTGAAAAGGGACCTCCCATCTGGTGTTACGTAGAACCAATACTTGAAAAAGGGATTATATTCAGCAGAGAGTTGCATTCCAAAAATAACGAGGAAAAGCTATACACAGACTGACCGACGAACAAACGATGATTGGCTAACCCATGTGCCACCTACAAAATGACTCTGACATACCTCCGAATCATATAATAAGTTAACCCTTTCCTGTTTTTCCAAATTTTAGACTGGTCCAAATTAGGATGCAATTTGAAAAGAAACCATCCTATGTGATAGAATATATTGCGGGAAAAGGAGAAATTGCTTGTAACAAGCAATTTCTCCTTTTTCCACAATATTATCTCTGGTATAAATCACAGCAACGTAAAATCCTGGGTTTGAACAGAAAAGGGTTAAAGAGAAAGGTAGAATGCTCATTCTAGATTCAGAGAAGTGTCAACAAAGTTTTGACCCTTGTCAGTCTGCGCAGTCAGACCAAATTCCTAAGAAGGTTCTATTTTGCCGGAAAAATCTCATTCAACCCTTTCCTGTATAAACCCAGGATTTTACGTTGCTGTGATTTTATACTTGAGAAAACATTGTGTAAAAAGAAGAAAGTGCTTCTAACTAGCAATTTCTCCTTTTCCACAATATTTTTTCTACCACAAAGGATGGTTTCATTTCAAATCAAATCCAAATTTAACTGTCGTCTGCAACTTCTTTCAGATTGGACCAGGCTAAAATTTCAAGAAACAGGAAAGGGTTAATCAGCAAAATATCACAGTTTCAGGTAGGTATAGGTATGCACGGACCTGTGAACTTTAATCCAAATCCGTACAGACCCCTGTGGGATGACTCATTTTGCAGTAAACAAGTCTGATTGTAAATTTGCACCTGGTCAATAGCCTTATTGACAAGTTCATAGATCATAATATACCTACCAGATCCAACCTCCTATGTGAACATGATATACCTTTGCACCTCTATTAGCTTAGTTATTGAAAATGATAGATAAGCAAGCTAATAATATAATATTGATCAGACCTCCTTCATTCAAGCTTTATAAAATAGTAGATTGCAGAACTAGAACAGATTGATTGAATTGGGTTTAATTATGTTTCACAGTCAAATCACAGAAGTTTGAGCAACTAATCATATTCTCACGCCAGTTCTATCACTACATCCTTTCCAAGCCTCCAGCTGCTCATATCCCACTCAAGTTTACGATTATCCACCCATAGGTGGGAGACATTTGTTGGACAGGATATTTGCCACGACTGAGGATTGAACCCAGCATCCCATGACTAGGAGTCCTACACGCTACCACTGTGTTATTGCCACAGCTCACAACTAGAAGAGTCAGACTGCCAAGAAGTAATTATGATAGAGGAAGCAAAGCACCCTATCATTTCCAGCACCCTGATTGATTGAATGGCGTTTGACACCTCTTTTAATAGTATTTCAGTCATATTGTGGCGGCTGGGGCACCTAACAATGGATTGCTGGTATTTCTCACACCAGTACTACCACTACATCCTTTCCTAGCCTCCAGCTGCTATCCCACTTAGGTTACGATTATCCACCCATTGGTGAGACACAAATGACGTTGGAAAGGATATGTGCTGCCACCGAGATCTAACCTATGACATCCCATTATTGAAGATTAGGAGTCTGACGAGCTACAGACTGCACTATGACGGCGGCTTCCAGCATCCTGTCAGTAGAGGGTTTATTGCAATACTGTTCTAAGTGTCTATACAATGTATACACACTTAGAACAGTATTGCGATTAACCCTCGGAGTGTATTTTGTTTATCATAGTATTTGCCTAGTTAGTTCTTGTGTGGAATTAAGAGCAAGGATAAAGGACACAGATAAAGGCAACTTCACCTGGTTCTTTATTAATTTAGTAAAAAGCATCATAATAAAAAGTCTTATCCATAGGACAGGATGACCCAACATTGCATTAACCCTAGTCATACTTAAAAAAAATCTGTTTCAAAAAGATACGTTTAAATCAAATGACTGTACGCTTTTTTTTTTTTTTTTTCAATGGGGTTTTACGCCGCTTTCAACAATCTTTCAGTTATATCGTGGCGGCAGGAGCACCTAACAATAGAATCCTGGTGGTATTTCTCACACCAGTACTACCATTACATCCTTTCCTAGCCTCCAGCTGCTATCCCACATAGGTCTAAGATTATCCACCCATTGGTGAGGGACAAATAGTCGGAAAGGATGAGTGCCGCCGTCGGGGATCGAACCCGGGACCTCTAGATTGATAGTCCGACGCGCTACCAACTGCGCTATGACGGAGGCCCACGACTGTACACACTGGAAAATGGAAAATCTAACAGAACTAATATTTCTGTAGACAATTAATTTTAAGAACAACTCCTGCTCAAGGACAAGCAGGTGGTGTAGACTAAGATCAGACTGCACTTATGTGCAGACTGATCTTAGTCTACACCTCCTGCTAAACCCGGAATAATCCGGGTTCAGCATGACAAGGGTTATGAGCTACGGCTACTAGTATCCAAAAGCAGTTCATTAGAAGATAAAATGGTGATTTCTGCGACTAGTTTTACATCTTTGGAATCTGCTTCACTCAATTATTCATGATAGTCTTGAGCAAGCACCCAGGAATGAGTTCAGAGTGTTAAACTGCAGTTTTAACTCATTCCCACTCAGTGTAACAAGCAATCTCTTTATCATCCTAAATGTTTTCTACCTTGATAGACAAAGATTTTTTAAATTTCCTCGACTTTAAATTGTCGTCTGCAACTTCTTGTGTTTTGACTGATTTAAAATATTATTGTGTAGGAATGGATTAACATGATCATTATCAGTCTGTGTAATATAAAGCAACAATGTTTTAATAATTTGCTGACTGAAATTTTCTTTACCGTAAAAATTCTATTAATACCCATATTCTACTGATTGTATCAAGGTATTTGTGGAATATACAGCGACAATGTTTTAATACTTTTTCTAAATGCAATTTGCTTTACCATAAAAAATTCTATTAAATGCCTGTATTCTATCGATTTTATGGATCAGTATTCTATGATTTCCCGAAGTCTTATAAGCTCAGCCCTGCCAGGCCCACATATTTTTTGCAAATCAAAATCTCAGGAACAAGTTTTGAGAAGGTTCACCAAAGGAACATTCCTGCCAAGTTTGGTCCAAATTGACCCGATTTTCAGGGGAAGAAGTTCCCACTACCTGACAACAAAATTTTAGACTGGTCCAAATTGAAAGGAGTTGCATATGACAATTAAAAGTTTATGGAATTTTTTATTTTATCAATTTTCATGGTAAAAAACTTTGTTACAAGCAATTTCTTCATTTTACACAATGTTTTTCCAATTGTTTTCCTTGTGGGGCGTCATCAAGTGTCACTGTGTGGGAATGGAATAAGCCTGCCCTGTCTTGCCTGATTTTTTCAAAATCAAAATTTCATGAGCAAGTTTTGAAAAGGGTCAACTCTGAAATATTCTTACCCAGTTTTGTCCAAACTGGCCCATTGGTTTAGGAGGAGATCATTTTCAAATAATTATTTCATGATTTCTCAAAGCCTGATAAGCCTAGCTATGTCACATCTGATTTTTTTCATTAAGAAGTCATAAGAGGAATATTCCTGCCAAGTTTGGTTGAAATTGGCTTTGTGGTTTAGGAGAAGATATTTAAAGAATTATTTCATTATTTCTCTTAAGTCTGATAAACCCTACCTACCACACCCCTATATTTTGGCAATCAAAATTTTACGAAGTTTTAAAAAGGGTCACCAAATGAACATTTCTGCTAAATTTCTTTGAAGTTGGTCCAATGGTTATAGGGGAGAAGATTTTTAAAGAATTGCTGACGACTTCCTACTGCCGACACACAACAGACACAGGGTGATCACCGAATCTCATACTAATATTCAGGTTTATTATAATAGTCAAGCTAAAAAAAACTATGATATTGGTATTGTCATTTGGCATACATCCAATAAATATAGGACGAAGACAGAAACAAATAGAAGCAGCTGTGCAGGTATAAAACTAAACTTTTTCTCCTGTAAACCATTACCAAACGACAAAACTTTGGACTGGCCCAAATAAAAAGAAGTTACAGATGACAATATAAAGTTTATTGAACTTCTAAAATACTTGATTTTTGTGGGAGAAAACATTGTGAAAAATGAAGAAATTACTTATAACAAGCAGTTGCTCCATTTTCCACATTTGCAAAAGGGGTGTCAAAAAGCAGGATCATGTGGAAATGGGTTAAACCTTGTCGACCTAAAATTGCAATATTCCTGTTCTGTCAGGAGTTGTACAATTCAATGAGTACCAAAAACATAGGATTAGGAATTACAGTTTATTTCCTCTTTTCTGAGGCTCTGTTTAATATTTTCATCAACAATCCAAGTTCTTTGACCAATTACCAGACAGCAAAATTTTAGACTGGTCCAAAATGAAACTGGTTGCAGACGACAATTTAAAGTTTATCAAATTTTGGATTTTTTCAACTTTCTGGGTAGAAAACATTGTGTAAAATGAAGAAATTGCTTGTAACATTTTCCACAATGTTATCCAAAGCTTTTTTGGGGGGAGGGGGGGTTGGGGTTGGGGCTTCCAAAAGTCCCTACGAGTGGGAATTGGTTTAAATTGGAATCTAAAATGTTTGTCTGAAAAAGAGTTAAGTTACCTGTTGCCCATATCCATCTGCCGATTGAAACACAGGATGTTTTGGATGATGAGATTTTCCAAATCGGAACATTTTCCTACGTTTATGTACTTCCTCCATTTTTTGAGCCACACTTTATTGAACTAAATCTCCAAGCCAATATCTCACATCAAAAATAAATCACAATTCCTCATCTCACAGAAAATTTCCTGTATGGATTAGCGGAAAGTAGAGATAATGCATATCATCAATGGGATTCTAAAATGACCTACTTAATAAAGGCTTATTGTTGCTGTAGTTATGATGTTTTAAGTCAGTAATTATCTCAGATAAGGTACAGCTTTACTAAATTTTTTCACACCCTATGACCTATGTCCTAATTCAACCAATAAACCAAACATATCCTGCCTTTAACCCTTTCCTGTACAAACCCGGGATTTTACATGGCTGTGCTATTATACATGAGAAAATATTGTGGAAAAATAAGAAATTGCTTGTGACAAGCAATTTCTCCTTTTCCCACAATATTTTTCTACCACAAAGGATGGCTTAATTTCAAATTGCGTCCAATTTGCATTGTCGTCAGCAACTTCTTTCTATTTGGACCAGTCTAAAACTTTGTTGTGTGGGAAAGGGTTAATGACCCTTAGATAAGATTTGTCAAACGAAACATAGTAGGAATAGAATTGAAGGGATTAGCACAACACTGTCAAGGCAGTGCTGCTCTAGCCCTTTTAACAAAGCCTTTGAACTACAATGGGTTGATTGATTGAATGGGGTTTAATGCCACTTTTAACAGTATTTCAGTTATATCCCGGCGGTTGGAGCATCTAACAATGGATTCCTGGTATTTCTCACACCAGTACTACCACTACATCCATTCCTAGCCTTCAGGGGCTATCCCACTTAGGTTTACAATTATCCACCCATTGGTCAGAGACAAATGTTGGAAAGAATATGTGCTGCGGCCGGGAATCGAACCCATGACATCCCATGATTGAAGATTAGGATTCTTACGCGCTACCAACTGTGCTATGATGGCGGCTGAACTGCAATGTAAGCCATTTCTTCTTTTCCCATAGTTTTTCCTACTATAATAGATCCGTAGCATTTAGTTTCATTTGCAAACTCATTGGCAACTCCTTCAATTGGGACTTAAGTCTTGAAATTTATGGTAATGCCTTAAGTAGTTCAGACAGTGAAGCTTTTTGACACCCCTCAAGAAAAACAATTGGGAAAACATTGCATTTAAGTATGAAATTGCTGGTAACAATGTTTTCTACCTAGAAAGTAGAAAAAAAAATTCATACACTTTGAACTGTAGTCTGCAACTCCTTTCAATTTGGACCAGTCTAAAATTTTTCCATCTTCAAATGGGTTAATCAAAGAAAAATAAAATCAACCCGGAAATCACCTCAAAACTGTAAGACTCTAGGACTTGGTAACTTAATAAAGACCGCATAACTTAACACATGAGATTAGTAATTCCAATTTAGTCAATAAGTGAATATCACCAAATCCTGAGAGGTCTTGCTCCACTTTGTCAATAATTCTGTATGTTAACTGAGCAAATACTGCAAAAAAACTTTGCCATTCAACACAGAGACAGTAAATAAGGAATATTCCTCATATTATTTCCAACATGTTGCTAACATCTGTTATAATCTTGCCTGCTCCTTTCACCACAGATGATAAGCAAAATTAACTTTCTCTTCAGCCTCTATTGGTAAGAATAATATGAACTCTTGTCATGCTAAATAAAATCTTTCAGAACTCGCATTAAAATCAAAGGGCTGAAAGAAATTATTGCTTGTAACAAGCAATTTTTTCATTTAACACAATGTTTTCTACCCAGAAAAGTTGAAAAAAAAATCATCAAATTTTAATTTTCGTCTGCAACTCCTTTATATTTGGACCAGTCTAAAACTTTTCCATCTGGTAATGGGTTAACCCTTGTCATGCTGAACCCAGAATATCCCTGTTTTGCCAGTAGATATAGACAAAGATCTTAGTCTACACCACCTGTTTGTTCAAATCAAGCCAGGATTGTTTAACCCATTCCAACTCAGTGACACTTTTAGATGCCCCCAAGGAATAAAAGCTTTGGAAAACATTAAGGAAAATGAAGAAATTGCTTATCACAAGAAATTTCTTCATTTTTCACAATCTTTTCTACTCAGAATGTTGAAAAAATCCAAAAATTCATAATATCTTAATTGTCGTCGGCAATTTCTTTCAATTTGGGCCAGTCTAAAATTTTGCTGTCAGGTAATGGGTTAAGATATAAATATTTTAAAAACATACTAACTCACAACTAGTGCTTCCAGTGCCTTCAGCCCTTTGATTTTAAAGCAATTCTGATCAAGGGTTTAATTATACACAATTTGTTTGTTTGAATGGGGTTTTACGCCGCTTTCAACAATCTTCAGTTATATAGCGGCGGCAGGAGCACCTAACAATGGAATCCTGGTATTTCTCACACCAGTACTACCATTAAATCCTTTCCTAGCCTCAAGCTGCTATCCCACATAGGCCTACGATTATGGACCCATTGGTGAGAGACAAATAGTCAGAAAGGATGAGTGCCACCTTCGGGGATCAATTCGGGATCTCTAGATTGACAGTCCGACGCACTACCAACTGTGCTATGACGGCGGCTAATTAAACATGACAAGAGTTTAATATGAAACAGATAGTTAAAAATAGACTAAGATCAGACTGCATGTATGTTCAGGCTGACCTTTGTCTATGCCACCAGCATAAATGGGATTAGTCCATGACTAGGATTAAAGCAAGCTTTTTAAACCCCAAAAGTTCCTCATACATGTACAACACAATATAATGTTTTATTTTACAATAAAGAGTGAAAAAAAGGGTTCAATCAAAATATGTAGAAGGAGGAGGAGATAAAAGAATCATTTATCAATACAATATCCTTGCTGGGCAGTATAAACCTTGTAACTACAGCTTTATTCAAATTGCAGTTACGAGGTTTTTGTTGCTTAACAACGACACAATCTCTTAATCTAGAGGTCAGGTGATAATATACTCTCAGTATTGGTTAATTGGTTGGGGTTAAGTGACATTTTCAACATTATTTTGTTCTACCTTAAGGTCTAGAAATGAATTAAGTGCAACCCTTCAATAAAAAAAGGCCTTTTAAAAGAAAATATACAACAAGAATGGCCCTAACATTGCTCACCTGACTAATTTAAGATGACTAAAAAAAAACTTAAAAGAGCACAGGCATGTTTGACCTTGAGCTATGACATTAAAGATTTCAAAGTCAAACACAGCCCAGCCCTGCCACAACCATATTTGGGCGTCAATTAAAATTTCGCATACAACTTTTGAAAAGGGTCACCAAAGGAACATTCAGGCCAAGTTTGGTTGAAATTGGCCCAATGGTTACCGAGGAGAAGATGTTTAAAGATTTCAAAGTCAAAAACTGCCCCGCCCTGCCACAACCATATTTGGGGGACAATCTAAATTCCACAAACAACTTTTAAAAAAGGTCACCCAAGGAACATTCCTGCCAAGTTTGTTTGAAATTCCCAGTGGTTACTGAGGAGAAGATGTTTAAAAATTTGTTGACGCCTTCCGACGCACAACAGACAAAATGTGATCATAAAAGCTCACTTTGAGCACATTGTGCTCAGGTGAGCTAAAAATATACATATATAATCATCATGTAAATCTTACTTAACCCATGATCACAATTGCTAAAAGGTGACCTCAAAAGAATGCAATAACTAAATCGTATGTAATTCTTTAGAATCATGTCATTGAGACGATTCTAATGAGTTCAAATGACACAGGTTTGAGTCGAAATTCTGCAATATTTCATGCCATTTATCATAATCATGTCACGAAAAATGTTTATGTCACCATTCTCTTCGGGGACATTTTATGGTCGTCCTGTAAGTGGTTGCTTAATGAAAGTTTTATATTGCAAAAATTGAATGATTGAACGGGGTTTAACTCCACTTTTAATAGTAATTCAGTCATATCACATCAGCTGGAGCACCTAACAATGGATTCCTGGAATTCCTCAAACCAGTACTACCACTACAACCTTTTCTAGCCTTAAGCTGCTATTCCACTTAGGTTTACAATTATCCACCCACTAGTGAGAGACAAATGTCCGAAAGGATATGTGCCGCGGCTGGGGATCGAACCAACGACATCAACAAAATCGGTGTAAATTGTGCACCAGATGTGAACCGAAACATAAAGAGGTTACCTTCACATCCACTGCGCTTTGAATTGTAGCACAAATTTGGATGCATTGAAAAAAAACTGATATGCAATACAAGCTTTTCCCAGGGGATATAATCAAAATTTAATGTATTTAACCCCAGGGCTCGGGAAACTTGGAAATTTAAATCGGTCCGGAACAATGCCCCCCCCCCCTCCGGCAAAAACGACCCCCAAACCCCCCACCAATAATGAATACCCCCGCCTTTTTTCACCTTTTCTGTACTTAAAAGGGTTCATCATTCATTCAGTAGTTGCCTTCTTTTTCAAATTTTACGAAGATGATTATAATCTTCAACGAGTGGAAGATAGATGAAAACAACTGACAGATCCTACTTTCATTTTGTTTTTTGAAAATTCGACTGTGTATATATTGCAATTCTGGCATTGTACGGCAGTCCACGAAAATCCAATATATTATAAAATTAGATAGACAAATAATTTACAGTATTAAAATTTTCGGGTTTTACAGAATATTTCCGTGACTTATAGTGATATACTTTTTCATTTTCATAAGCTAGTCATCCAAAGTTCTGTTAATTTAACACAGTCATGTCAATTTTCTCTTAACACGGCGTCTGTTGATGGAAAAACATAGCTGACGTCACAAAAATGTCAGGTCAGTCCATTCTACCACATGGGATTGCAGAATCGTGACGTACATAAAAACAAGAGGCCCATGAGGGCCTGAGACGCTCTACTGGTTATCAAAATTCCGTTGAAGAAATCTGATATTTAAGGAAGTTAATTGCTCAAAGAAGAATGCATAAAGAAAAAAAAAGGGGCTTTATCCCCTTTATCATTTTAAGCAACAATCCTCAAGGCCCCTTTTCCCATGTTCCATGACTGATCCACTCCATTTCCAAAAGAAAGTTACCTTATGACCCTACAATCATTCTGTGAATATTTCATCAGAATCTGACAATAATTGTGGAATTAATCACATAAACAGGATTGTTTTGAATGAAAATCAATAAGGCCCCTTTTCCTGTGTTTTCTGATGGATCAATTTCATTCCAAAAGGAACTTTCCTTACTACCCGACAATTGTCCTGTGAAATTTAAAAGACAACTTGATAATGACTGTGATCTTCATCACATACACAAGAATGTTTTGAATGATAATCTGTAAGGCCCCTTTTCCTGTGTTTCGAATGCCACAATTATTCCATGCATCTTTGAAGAGAATCCAATAAAACTGTTGACTTTATTGTGTTAACAAAGATATTGAATTCAAGTTCTCATAAGGCCCCTTTTCTCGTGATATTTTACTGTTGGTTTTATCATTCTATGAAAGTTAAAAGTGAATCCGATGAAATATTGGGAATTCATTATGTTTACTAGAATATTTAAAAAACAAGAGGCCCATGAGGGCCTGAGACGCTCTACTGGTTATCAAGTTTTCCGTTGAAGAAATCTGATATTTAAGGAAGTTAATTGCTCAAAGAAGAATGCATAAAGAAAAAAAAGGGGGCTTTATCCCCTTTATCATTTTAAGCAACAATCCTCAAGGCCCCTTTTCTCATGTTTCATGACGGATCCACTCCATTTCCAAAAGAAAGTTACCTTATGACCCTACAATCATTCTGTGAATATTTTATCAGAATCTGACAATAATTGTGGAATTAATCACATAAACAGGATTGTTTTGAATGAAAATCAATAAGGCCCCTTTTCCTGTGTTTTCTGATGGATCAATTTCATTCCAAAAGGAACTTTCCTTACAACCCGACAATTGTCCTGTGAAATTTAAAAGACAACTTGATAATGATTGTGATCTTCATCACATACACAAGAATGTTTTGAATGATAATCTGTAAGGCCCCTTTTCCTGTGTTTCAAATGCCACAATTATTCCATGCATCTTTGAAGAGAATCCAATAAAACTGTTGACTTTATTGTGTTAACAAAGATATTGAATTCAAGTTCTCATAAGGCCCCTTTTCCCGTGATATTTTACTGTTGGTTTTATCATTCTATGAAAGTTAAAAGTGAATTTGATGAAATATTGGAAATTCATTATGTTTACTAGAATATTTAAAAAAAAAATCATATGGCCCCTTTTTACATGATACTTGATGGATTGTACCCAGTTCTGAAAAGAACCATCTAAGTATTTGTACAATCATTCTGTGAAATTTTGAAGTGAATCCGGTGAAATCAAGGGACATCATTGTGTTAACCAGAATATTTAAAAAAGTTTTTCATAAGGTCCCTTTTTATGTGACCCTTGCTATAGTCAGATCCACTGTCAAAAGCAACAACTGGAATGATGGTACAATCAATCTATTTAATCTGTGGAATTTATTGTGTTAATGAGTTATAGTGAAATATTCATAGGGCCCCTTTTCTCATGATACTTTACAGAACAAACCAAATTTCAAAAGGAACAATTCTAATGAAGGTACAATCATTCTTTAAAAGTTAAAGAGAATCAATGAAAACAGTGGACTGAATTGTGTCAAGAATTTTGTAACTAAATTTTCATAAGGCCCCTTTTTCTGTGAAACTTAACAAATCAGACCCAATGTACAAAGGAACAATCCTAATGATAGTTTGAAGAAAATGATAAAGACTGAGGACTTTATTGTAATAATGATGTTTTGTAATCAAATTTTTATAAGGTCCCTTTTCTTGTGTCACTTAACCAATCAGACCTAATTTACAAAGGAACAATCCAAATGATGGTACAATCATTCTATTAAAGTTTGAAGAGATTCTGATAAAGACTGAGGAAATTGTTGTGTTTATGAGGTTGATTGATTGATTGATTGGGGTTTAACGCCGCTTTTAACAGTATTTCAGTCATATCGCGGCGGCTGGAGCACCTAACAATGGATTCCTGGTATTTCTCACACCAGTACTACCACTACATTCTTTCCTAGCCCCCAGCTGCTATCCCACTTAGGTTTACGATTATCAACCCATTGGTGAGAGACAATTGTCGGAAAGAATATTTGCCGCCGCCGGGGATCGAACCCATGACACCTATGATTGAAGATTAGGAGTCTGGCGCGCTACCGACTGCGCTATGACGGCGGCTGTGTTTATGAGGATTTGGTTATACTTTTTCATACAGCCCTTTTTCCTATGATACTAGACAGATCAGGCCCAATTTGGAAAGAAACAATCCTTATGATGGTACAAACATTCTGTGAAAGCTCTGGACTTGGTAACAAGGATTTATGAATGAAATTTTCATAAGGCCCCTTTTCCTGTGCTTCTTGACAGTTCAAACCCTTTTATGAAAAGAATGAATTTAAGACCTTCCTATCATTCTGTGAAAGTTTCAACAAAATCTGATCAAAGCTGTGGGCTTTATTGTGTTAACAGGGTTTTATTAATTGAATTTTCATATAGCCCCTTTTCCCATGTTACTTGATGGATCTGAACCAATTCCAAACAGAACTCTTCTTACAAAAGTATAATTATTCTGTTTGAGTATAAAGACAATCCAATCTCATCTGTGGACTTACAAGCATTAATTAAGATTTTTTTAAATGAATTTTTCTAAGGCCCCTTTTCCTATGTTTCTCAATGGATCAGACCCAATTGGAAAGGAACAATCCTTATGATGGTACAATCATTATGTGAAAGTTTGAAGTCAATCAGGTGAAATCTAGGGCCATTACATGTTAACTAAGATTTTTTTTATTAAATTTTCATAGGGCCCCTTTTCCCATGAAACTTGATGGATCAAACCTACTTCCGAAAGGAACAATTCATTTAATGTAATAATCATTCTGGGAATGTCTGAAGAGAATTTGTTGAAAACTATGGACTCTATTGTGTTTCTGAGGACTTTTTCAATCCAGTTTTAATCATGCCCCTTTTTCCCGTGGTCCTTGACTGATCATACCAAATTTTGAAAGGAACAATTCTTATGATGGTACAATCATTCTGTGAAAGTTTGAAGTCAATCAGATGAAAACTGTGGACTCTAGAGTGTTAACAAAGATCTTTGAATTAAATTTTTAATAAGGCCCCTTTTCCCATGTTTCTTGAGGAATCATATCAGATTCCAAAAGGTACAATCCTTATGATGGTACAATCATTCTGTGAAAGTTTGAAGAGAATCCATTGTAAATTGTTGGCTCTAGATTATTAATGAGAATTTTTTATTAAACATTTCATAAGGCCCCTTTTTCCTGTGTTTCTTGAATGATCATACCAAATTTCAAAAGGAATAATCCTTATGATAGTACAATCATTCTGTGAAAGTTTGAAGGGAATCCGATGAAAACTATTGACTCCAGAGTGTTAACAAGAATTTTTTAATTAAATTTTCATAAGGCCCCTTTTCCCCTGTTTCATGACAGATCAGACCCATTTTCGAAAGGAACAATCCTTATGTTTATACAATCATTCTGAGAAAGTTTGAAGAGAATCCGAAGAAAACTGTGGACTCTATCTCATAAACAAGGATTTTTTAATGGAGTTTTTAATTGAATTTTCATAAGGCCCCTTTTCCCATGTTTCTTGACAGATCATACCCAATTTCGAAAGGAACAATCCTTATGTTGGTACAATCATTCTGTGAAAGTTTGAAGAGAATCCAATGAAAACTGTGGACTCTATAGCGTAAACGAGGATTTTTAATTGAATTTTTAATTAAATTTTCATAAGGCCCCTTTTCCTGTGTTTCGTGACAGATCATACCAAATTTCGAAAGGAACAATCCTTATGTTGGTACAATCATTCTGTGAAAGTTTGAAGAGAATCCAATGCAAACTGTGGACTCTATCTCGTAAAAGAGGAATTTTTAATTAAATTTTCATTAGGCCCCTTTTCCCGTGTTTCTTGACAGATCAGACCCATTTTCGAAAGGAACGATCCTTATGTTGGTACAATCATTCTGAGAAAGTTTGAAGAGAATCCGAAGAAAACTGTGGACTCTGTGTTATAAACGAGGATTTTTAATTGAATTTTCAATGAATTTTCATAAGGCCCCTTTTCCTGTGTTTCGTGACAGATCATACCAAATTTCGAAAGGAACGATCCTTATGTTGGTACAATCGTTCTGTGAAAGTTTGAAGAAAATCTGATGAGAACTGTGGACTCTATCTCATAAACGAGGATTTTTTAATTAAATTTTCATTAGGCCCCTTTTCCCGTGTTTCTTGACGGATCATACCCATTTTTGAAAGGAACGATCCCTATGATGGTTCAATCATTCTGAGAAAGTTTGAAGAGAATCCGATGAAAACTGCGGACTTTATCGCGTAAACGAGGATTTTTAATTGAATTTTTAATTAAATTTTCATAAGGCCCCTTTTCCCGTGTTTCTTGATGGATCATTCCCATTTTCGACAGGAACGATCCTTATGATGGTACAATCATTCTGTGAAAGTTTGAAGAGAATCCGATGAAAACTGTGTACTTTATCGCATAAACGAAGTTTTTATTAGGCCCCTTTTCACATGTTCTTGACGGATCTGACCCAATTTTGAAAGGAACGATCCTTATGATGGTACAATCATTCTGTGAAAGTTTGAAGAGAATCCGATGAAAACTGTGGACTTTATCGCGTAAACGAGGAAAAGTTTAACGGATGGACAACGGACAGACGGACACACAGACGCAATTCATCGGATTTCCCGAGCCCTGTTTAACCCATTCCCACACATTGACGCTTTGGGATGCCGCTCAAGAAAAACAACTGGGAAAACATTGGTTGAATAAAGAAATTGCTTGTAATAAGCATTTTCTTCCTTCTCCACCATGATTTCTACCCAGAAAGTTGAAAAAATCTAAAATTTCATGAACTTTCAATTGTCGTCTGCAACTCCCTTGAATTTGGACCAGTATAAAATTTTGTTGTCTTGTAATGGGTTAAGATGACAGGGGACAGGATCAGGTAAAACTGCAAACAAAGTCCAAGTATGAAAAACAAGAGGGCCAGAATGGCCCTAAAATCGCTCACCTGACTAATGTAAGATGATTCAAAATTGAAATTGGCCCAATGGTTACTGAGGAGAAGATGTTTAAAGATTTCAAAGTAAAAACTGCCCTTCCCTTCCAAGCCCTTATTTGGTCATCAATCAAAATTCTAGAACAACTTTTGAAAAGGGTCACTCAAGGAACATTCATACCAAATTTGGTTGAAATTGGCCCAATAGTTACTGAGGAGAAGATGTTTAAAGATTTCAAAGTCAAAAAAGTGCCTGACCCTGCCACGCCCATATTTGGGCATAAATCAAAATTCCAGGAACAACTTTTGGAAAGGGTCACCAAAGGAACATTCATGCAAAGTTTGGTTGAAATTGACCCAATGGTTACTGAGGATAAGATGTTTAAAGATTTCAAAGTTAAAAAAACTGCCACCCCCATATTTGGGCATAAATCAAAATTCTGCAAACAACTTTTGAAAAGGGTCACCCAAGGAACATTCATACCAAATTTGGTTGTAATTGGCCCAATAGTTACTGAGGAGAAGATGTTTAAAGATTTCAAAGTCAAAAACTGCCATGCCCATATTTGGGCGTGAAAGGAAATTCTGCCAAACAACTTTTGAAAAGGGTCACCCAAGGAACATTCATACCAAATTTGGTTGAAATTGGCCCAATGGTTCCTGAGGTGTAGATGTTTAAAGATTTCAAAGTCAAAAACTGCCACGCCCGGCCACGCCCATATTTGGGCATAAATCAAAATTCTGCGAACAACTTTTAAAAAGGGTCATCCAAGAAACATTCATGCCAAGTTTGGATGAAATTGGCCCAATGGTTACTGAGGAGAAGATGTTTAAAGATTTCTAAGTCAAAAACTGCCACGCCCTGCCACACCCATATTTGGGCATAAATCAAAATTCTGCGAACAACTTTTAAAAAGGGTCATCCAAGGAACATTCATGCCAAGTTTGGATGAAATTGGCCCAATGGTTACTGAGGAGAAGATGTTTAAAGATTTCTAAGTCAAAAACTGCCACGCCCTGCCACGCCCATATTTGGGCGTAAATCAAAATTCCACGAACAACTTTTGAAAAGGGTCACCAAAGGAACATTCATGCCAAATTTGGTTGAAATTGGCCCAATGGTTCCTGAGGTGTAGATGTTTAAAGATTCCTTAGTCAAAAACTGCCACGCCCTGCCGCGCCCATATTTGGGCATAAATCAAAAATCCGCGAACAACTATTCATACCAAATTTGGTTGAAATTGGCCCAATGGTTACTGAGGAGAAGATGTTTAAAGATTTCTAAGTTAAAAACTGCCAGGCCCTGCCACGCCCATATTTGGGGGTCAATCAAAAATCCGTGAACAACTTTTGAGAAGGGTCACCCAAGGAACATTCCTACCAAGTTTGGTTGAATTCCGCCCAGTGGTTACTGAGGAGAAGATGATTAAAGAATTGTTGACGACTTCCGACGCACGACGCACGATGCACGACGGACAAAAGGTGATACCAAAAGCTCACCTTGAGCATGTTCTGCTCAGGTGAGCTAACAACAAAGAAGAAAAACTAAAAGAAATAGGCAAGGCACTGCACTTCCCCTTGATGACATCTACCAAACCATAAGGATTCATTATCATAGCTATTATACTTTCAGAGATATGACCCAGACAAAATCCAAGTATGAAAACAACAAAGGGGAATATCTCAAAAAATAGGCAAGGTAAAGTTATGGTTCTTGTGCACTGCAATTCCCCTGGATGACATCTACCCACCCATAAAGTTTCAAGATGATAGCTATTATACTTTCAGAGATATGCTCTGGATGAAATTAAAAAGAACATAGTGGAATAACTAAACAAGAGGACCATGATGGTCCTAAATCGCTCCCCTGAGTATGATAGTTCATGGATTTATAATAAATACATAATAGCAAAGCCCTCTGTCTAATTATTTTGGAGAAGATGTTTAAGGATTTTCTATTTTAATCCTAGGTATATTGATTATCCCACCATATAACCCTAATTTCCTGAATAAGGCAAAGCTTTGAAGTATAGACATCAATACATACCAAATATAAAAGCTCTAGGCCTAATGGTTTAGGAGAAGAAGGTTTTCAAAGATATCACTCTTTATTCCTATCAAAAAGAAAGGATCGCACAGAAAAGGGCTAATTTTCCAGAATACAGTAATTCTTTGAAGTATTTTCGTTGAGGGTCAATAGCTGATGACATGTACCAAAAATCAGAGCTCTAGGCCTAATGGTTTGGGAGAAGAAGATTTTCAAAGATTTCCTTCCTTATTCCTTTGTAAAATCAGGGATCACAAAGAAAAGGGCTAATTTTCAGAATTCAGTTATTCTTTGAGGTTATTTGGTAGAGGGTCAATATGTGATGATACATACCAAATATCAAAGCTCTTTGCCATATGGTTTAGGAGGAGAAGATTTTTTGGGATTTCCTTCGTAAAATTGGGATTGCACAGAAAAAGGTTAATTTTAAGTGTATAGTAATTCTTTGAAGTACTTTGGTAAAGATTCAATAGGTGATGACACATACCAAATATCAAAGTTCTAGGCCTTATGGTTTGGGAGAAGAAGATTTTCAAAGATTTCCTTCTTTATTCCTTTGTAAAATCAGGAATCGCACAGAAAAGGGCTAATTTTCAGAATTTGGTTATTCTTTGAAGTATTTTTGGTAGAGGGTCAATAGGTGATGATACATACCAAATATCAAAGCTCTAGGTCTTATGGTTAAGGAGGAGAAGATTTTTTAAGATTTCCTTTGTAAAATCTGGGAACGCACAGAAAAGGGTTAATTTATTCTTTTAAGTATTTTGGTAGGGGTCAATAGGTGATGATATGTACCAAATATCAAAGCTCTAGGCCTTATGGTTTAGGAGGAGAAGATTTTTTAATAATTGTTTAATGATGGACAGATGGACAGACGGACAGATGGACAGCTGGACGCCAGACAATTACCGATCACAATAGCTCACCTTGAGCACCTTGTGCTCAGGTGAACTAAAAATTAAGTTAGGTAGAGTTATGCTTCTTGTGCACTGCACTCAGTAATCATGAGAGGAATATAATTGCTAAGTTTCAAGTCAATGGGGCTTAAGGTGGCAGAATTATGCTCTGGACAAAGAAGTGGACGTCGCCCAAACATCGGATGCCAAAGGTGATCCCATAATACATCCTGTCTTCGACATGCGTTTAAAAAGCTGTAGTTATGATGCTCAAGTCGCCAAACCAACCAAAAAGCTTAACAAAAATCCTTGCCAAAGTTGTGTTCAAATCTTAATTCTGGGCAAAATGAATTATTTGATTTGTCTATGTATTCCAGCCGTGATTGGTCAATTTGTAAGGCAGAAAAAGAGTAAATATTATTTGTAGAGACATTCTTCAATTATTCATTGATTTTTTTTTCAGATTCTTTAGTATAGCTGTGCATCTTTTTTAAAGATGATATCTGTTAACATTGCTTCTCTGACAATGTAGTCCCGGCAAATACACTTGGGAAAAAGCATTTATAACATCAAAGTATCACATTTCAGTCCATTAATGGTGTCTGTTCTAAGCTTTTGTACATCAGATAGGCATGGGTGAATGTTGAAAACAATAGATTATATACCATAAATGGTAATAAAAAATGTAATGTAGTGGTGCATGCTTAACACAAAAGATACTTAGGCTGTAACAGATGCATTTCATGAGTTGATTCAATAACATTTGTAAGAACAGCTTGAACAAGACTTTAACCCCTTGTCATGCTGAGCCTTGAATATTCCTATATGTGAGTAAAATGCCTTTCAAGTGAAAATATGAAAATTTTGGGTTCCACATGATAAGGTTTAAGAATTCAATCTCATGTTGACAATCATTAACCCTTGTCATGCTGAACCCGGAATATTCTGGTTTTGGCAGGAGCTGTAGACTAAGATCAGACTGCACTTATGTGCAGGCTCATCTTAGTCTACACCTCCTGCTTGTACTTTTCCTATCAGAGCTGTTTATGAAGTTGATTTCTAAAAGAAAAATTGATTTCTGAACAAGTTCCATCAGTGCTTTCATCCCTTTGATTTGAAAGCAATTCATTAAGGTAATTTATACAGCATGACAAGGGTTAACTTCTGTTTTATTAACAGCTGTCAAGCTGAACCCAAAATATTTCAGTTTGGGCAGGAGCTTATGATGGACAAAGATCAGCCTGCAGATATATGTGCAGTCTGATCTTGATCTACACCAGCTACTTACCCATTTCAGCCTGAATTATTTCAAGATAAATTTTCAAAATTAATACTTCCCCACAATGATTTTTTTCAGGTCTTACAGCTCTTTGATTTAAACACTAATCTGTAGATATTATTCAGCATGACAAGGGTAGTTAATATTCTTCTACATCAGCTTGAGGTTAAGTACAGAGTGTCTTCATTTTTCATCTCAGTGCGTATTAGTTAATGTTATTTCTTTAATTGATTTCTCTTCAAAATAGCTGCATTAATAAGAAAAATCATACAGAAATATTAATTTTCATGGAGTATGACTCTCACAAATTTTGAACTTTCATTACTTCTAGAGACTCATAAATTCAATGTATGAAATGTCATTTCGCTAATTGATTTCTCTAAAAAATCCGCTGCATTAATCAATTACCAGATGGCGTAATTTTAGCCTGGTCTAAATTGAAAGAAGTTGCAAATTAATGAATTTTAGACTTTTTCAACTTTATTTATGATTGATTGATTGATTTATTGAATTGGGTTTAACACCACTTTTAATAGTGTTTCTGTCATATCGTGGCAGCTAGAGCACCTAACAATGGATTCCTGGTATTTCTTGCACCAGTATTACTATTTTATGGGTAGAAAACACAGTGGAAAATGAAGAAAGAACTTGTTATAAGCAGTTTCTTCAATTTACACATTATTTTCCAAATTACTTTACTTTTTAATTGTGTTGGAATATGTTAATGAAATATTCATAGTAAAAACAAGATGTTTTTGTAAATCCCCATGCCCACCTTACAGCATCTTTTCAGGAAGGTGACCTTTATTAAAGCCCTTAACCTCACAACAGATGCCTATCAATGCAAGGATGCCCCCGACATGACATTTTTTTTTTTAGAAATGAGACCTTGATAAGTGACCTTGATGAATGACCTTACATTTTATAACCATCTGATAGATATCTTTGTCCCAAATATGAGCCATGTATCTTCAACAGTATTTGAATTGATTGTTTTAATGGGGTTTAACACCACTTTTAAAAGTATTTTATGGATTCCTGGTATTTCTCACACCAGTTCTACCACTACATCTTTTCCTATCCCACTTAGGTTTACGATTATCCACCCATTGGTGAGAAACAAATGTCGGAAAGGATATGTGTCGCCGCTGGGGACAAACCCATGACATTCCATTATTGAAGATTAGGAGTCTGATATGCTACTGACTGTGCTATGAAGTTGGCCATTGTTTGAATAACAGCAAAATATTATGTTTTTGCGTTAAGTTTATTGCTCGCAGACAGAATAGACATAGGAAAAACAATTTGTCCCATTATTGATGAGAGGGGATTAAATATCAATTTTCATGAAGCAAGACTCTCTAATTTTTGAATTCAAATACTTAGAAACAGATTTCGTAGAAGTAATCC
This sequence comes from Fragum fragum, assembly GCA_946902895.1. Lineage (NCBI taxonomy): Eukaryota > Metazoa > Mollusca > Bivalvia > Cardiida > Cardiidae > Fragum > Fragum fragum. Next base: position 9,043,687 of record OX336377.1, read on the forward strand.
AAAGTAAATTCTAATCAATTATATTCATAGTTTTCACAAATAACAACTCCACGATGACACAGTACAAAACACGTAATAACTATTGAACACAACAAATATCAACATGATGACCTTTTATAAAGTTTAAAACTCAATGAACTTTAAAAATATAAGTGAAGCACAGAACAAAACCGTACAACTTAAATACTATGTAATATCGGCATTCAAAAAATAGGAGCCAGTTTACAGAACATTACCCATAAAATATCAGGTAAATATTACGGTTTAGTAAATTTTGCTCCATAATCCAGTAGCTAAATACAGTAGGGCTATTGTATATTTAAGTAAATGAAGTGTTGCAGAAATTCTACTGTTTTGAAAGATTTTAACAGTTTAACCCATTCCCACACAATGAGGCTTTATGATGATCCTCAAGAAAATCTATTGGGAAAAAAAAATTGGGAAAAATGAAGAAATTGCAAAAAGCAATTTCTTCATTTTTCACAATGTTTTCCACCCAGAAAGTTAAAAGAAAGATCTAAAATTTCATTAACTTTAAATTGTTGTCTGCAATTCATTTGAATTTGGACCAGTCTAAAATTTTTACATCAGGTAATGGGTTAATCATTTATTGAAATAGGCAGTGCACATGAAAAGGCTTCCCAATTTTTGCTTAAATTTCAAAGGGGGTATGGGGTGGAGGGGATTCGGACCCTCCCCCCTTCTGGATCTGTTAATTGGCAAAAGAGCTTGTTGGGCTGACAGTCAATTTGTTTGAATCAACTGGTGCATAATAATACATACTAGACAGAGGTAATTAGATTGAGTGAAGCAATAAACTTCCAATTAAGACCTCAATGTTTTGGAAAGCCAGCAGAACAGAAGGGAAATGAGCAGAATATCTAATAAAGCTTGTTTTTTCTCTCTTGTTTTGGTGAACAGCCAAAAACAACATGATCATAAGGTCTGTGAACTCAAAATGGAGAAACATTAACTTCGGGCTTATTAATAAATTTACCATCAACCTATTCCCACACAATGATGCTTTTTGATGCCCCTCAAGAAAAACGATTGGGAAAATATTGTGAAAAATGAAGCAATTTCTTAAATTTCAACAATGTTTTCAACCTGAAAAGTTGAAAAAATCTAAAATTTCATCACTTTTCAAATGTCGTCTCTAACTCCTTTCAAGTAAGACCAGTCTAAAAATTTGTTATAAGGGATTTGGTTAGGCCACCATTACCAAGTCTAAATTTTTTAGATTGGTTAAATTCAATGTTTTTGATGCCGATGCCAAATTTAAGTTGATCGTATTTTGAAAATCTGTCTTTTGGGTAGAAAGCATCATGCATAGATAATGATGCTTCTCACAAGAATTTTTTTTTTTGTTTTCCAGCTATTTTTTATTGCAGTGTCAACAAGATGTGTTTGAGAAACACTATGCCCCCAAAACAGGAATTCTTTAGGAACGGGTAAAGGGTTAGAATTTAGACCTTGATCTTGATGAAATGACCTTCCCCAGTTGCGCCTTGTTGAGACCTATCTACACACCAAATATTAGCATTGTAACTTAATCAGGGTTAAAGTTATAGGAAAATGTTTAGTTGGCAGGTTAAGTTTTGCAGACAGACAGACAGACAGACAGACAGACAGACACCGGTAAAACAATATGCCCCGATCTTATCAATGTGGGGGCATAAAAAGCATGCTTTTGCAGGAATGGCTTAATACAAGAGAGATTTACAAAGTTCTCTTCTCTGTCATCACAGCACCTATGTCAACCCTTGTCAACCATTTGTTCAAAACTGCATTCAAATCAAAGGACTGAAAGCACTGAAATTCCCAAATTGTGGGTCAAAAATTTGTTCATTAGATCTGCCCTCAGAGGAAGGACAATCAGTTGAAAGAATAAGCCATAGTAAAGAAGGGCTTTTTAACCCTTGGCATGCTGAACCCTAGAATGCTTCGGTTTTGGCAGGAGCTGTAGACCAATATCAGCCTGCACATAAGTTCAGTCTGATCTTGATCTACACCTCCTGCTTGTACTTTTCCTGCCAGAGTTGTTTATGAAATTGATTTGTTAAAGAAATATTGCTTATTGAACAACAAGTTCTATCAGTGCTTTCACCCCTTTGATTTTACAGCAATTCAGTAAGGTAAATTATACAGCATAAAAAGGGTTAATATCATTATACAAAAGGAGGGTATGAGTTATGTTCTGTAGAAAGAGTATTTTGTGTTTTTCTTATCGATTTCAACACGCTTGCTTAACTTTTGAGATTGATACGACTGCACCCAATTCTTCACCAGAAATGTCCGCTAAATCTTCAGCATTGACTGTTGTATGCACAGATGCTGCTTACTAAACTTTAACTTTAAAATTTCGTAAATCTCCGTGACCGAACAGGTTGATTGATTGACTAGCGAAAGTTAAAACATCATCATTGACGTCATAGTCTTATGTAAACAACCCTTAAATTTGGTAACTTCTTTCTTGAATTCTAGGCTTACCGCGCAGAATAATTTTGATCTAACTATTTCAATCGTCATGTCTATTTATGATTTTGAGGATGAGTATGTTTTTCTTACTAATTTTGTTGTACGTTTTGGGGGAAGATATGGTTTTAAATGATTTCATACATGATTCTGGCTTAACCCTGGTCATGCTGAATCCGGAATATTCCTGTTTTGCGGGAGATATAGACAAAGATCAGCCTGCACATACATGCAGTCTGATCTTAGTCTACACCACCTGCTTGCCTCATTAAATCTAGCGAAAATTGTTAATGATTTATTGTTTAGAATAATTATTAACCTTCAGTGCTTTCGGTCCTTTGGTTTACGAAATCTAAAAATTGATGAAACCTTTAAAATCTTTGTCTTTTGGGATAGAAAACGTTGTGGATAATGGAGATATTGCTTGTAACAAGCAATTTCTTCATTCTCCACAATGTTTTCCAAAGCTTTCATATTGAAGGGCGTTTAAAAGCGTCATTGTGTGGAAATGGGTTAATTAATTTATGATCAAGCAATCATCTTTTATCCATATTTTATGAACTTTTCATGAACTTGAAACAATTATTGAGTATTGTCAGTAATCACACTATCTTAACCCTTGTCATGCTGTATAAATTACCTTACTTAATTGCTGTCAAATCAAAGGGCTGAACACTCTGATGGCACTTGTTGTTAAAAAATCAATATTTTTTTAGAAATCAACTTCATAGACAATTCAAGCAAAAAGTATAGACTAAGATCAGCCTGTACATAAGTGCTGTCTGATCTTAGTCTACACCTCGTGCCCAAATTGGATTATTCCGGGTTCAGCATGACAAGGGTTAACTCTTGTCATGCTGAATAGAATCCTTTGTCAGAATTACATTAAATTCAAAGGGCTGAAAGCACTGAAATCACTAAATGTTGGTCAATACTTTGTGTGAAAAATAAATCTGCAGACAACTCTTCCTTGAAAAGGACAAACATGTGGTGTAGACTAAGATCAGACTGCACACATGTGTAGGTTGATCTTTGTTGATAACTCCTGCCAAAAGAGAAATATTCCAGGTTCAACATGACAAGGGTTAAAACTGTGATGATAATGATCACTTATTCATGGTAAGAGCCTCTGAACTCCTTGTTAGCCGAATTATATTTGTTCATCTTTTATTTCAAGAGCAAAGAAAACTTTGCTTTAGCCAAGACAACATAATTTTAGACTGGTCCAAATTCAAAGATGTTGCAGAGGACAATTGACTTTTGGGTTTGAAAACATTGTGGACAATGAATTAATTGCTTGTCACAATCAATTTCTTCATTTTCAATATAAATCTCCAATTTTTTTTTCTAGAGGGACATAAAGAAGTGGGACCGAGTTGGAATCGGTTAATTAGTAATTCGCTGCCATTAAAAACCAATTGATAACAGCACAAAATGTTATTACATGGTCTAAATAACCATCTAAGATAAGGCCTTCTCTCCTTTTAAGAGAAATTATATTTGTTCACCTTCTATTTCAAGAACAAAGAAATCTTTGTCCCCTTTCCTGTACAAACCGGGGATTTTACGTCGCTGCAATTTTATACTTGAAAAACATTGTGGAAGAGAAGATATTGCTTTTAACAAACAATTTCTTTATTTTCCACAATATTTTCTATCACATAGGATGGTTTCATTTCATATTGCATCCAACTTTTATTGTCATCTGCAACTTCTTTCAATTAGGGCAAGTCTAAAACATCAAACAAGAGGACCATGATGGTCCTAAATCGCTCACCTGAGGCATCCGCAAATTACAGTCCTTTTTTGTATAAAAAAGACTTAACTTGAGTAAAATAAATAAAACACTTTTAAGATTTTGGGCTTTGTACAAAACAATCCAGTAATGCTTTCAAAAAAAAAAAATCAATGCCTTTGGCTTTATTGTTTAATCCATTACCAAACTCTCCCACAATTTGTCACCCTCAGGAAAAAAAGGTTTAAAAAAGCATTATGAGAAAGGGAGTGACAAGCTATTTCTCCATTTCTATTCAAGAATTCTTTAAATGCGATTTACGCAATTTTTGACCCCAGGAGCAGAGACGTTCTTTATCCTAAGAGCATTTTTTCCTATAACATAGTACAAAATTATTTAGTCATGCTACATAACAAATATGAATGCCATTCACCATATATTTCAGAAGAAGTCTTTCAAAGTTGCTCTAATTTGATGTTTTCCAAAATTTTGGACCTATAGGGCAGTGCCATGTGTTATCCCAGGGCTAAGATTTTAGCTAACATGGTAAAGAACTATCTGTTCATGCTATATACCAAATATGAATGCCTAAGACTTTGTAGATTGGGAGGAGAAGACTGTTGAACATGGTCTAATTGACCATTTTTACGAACTTTGGACACCCAGGGAAAGGGTAACCTACAGGCATGAATTTAATCAAAATTGATAGATAACAGCCAGGCTATGCTACACTCAAAATATAGATGCCCTCCGCCTTAAAATGAAGATTTTTTTTTTTAACATACTCAAATTTTACTATTTCCCAATTTTTGGACCTCTTGTGCAGGGCTGTTTTTGACCCTGGGAGGACAACTTTAAGTGATATAGTACAAAACTATCTAGTTATGCTACATACCCAATATGAATATCCTAGACTTTATTGTTTAAGAGGGTAAGTCTTTTGAAATTGCTCTAATTAAGAATTTTTCCAAACTTCGGACTTCAGGGGCGGGGTCATTTATGACCCAAGAGATTAGATATTTTAAAACTTGGTAGAGAACCATATGATTAAGCTCTATTGAAAATATAAAAGTCTTTGGCCTTGAAGTCTATGAAAAAAACAACAACAAAGATTTACTAAAATTTCCCATTTTCATATGCCGCGGTTACAACATTTTTTCACGGAATGAAATTCTTTTAACAACTTTTAAAGAGCTTCACCCAAGGAACATCCCTGCAAAGTTTCAGCTTGATTGGCCTACTTGTTTAGGAGGAGAAGATTTTTAAAGATATTTAAAGAATTACTAAAATTTCCCATTTTCAAATGCCGCGGCAACCAGAGTTTTAGATGGAATTAATTTCTTTTAACAACTTTTGAAGAACTTCACCCAAGGAACATCCCTGCAAAGTTTCAGCTTGATTGGCCTACTGGTTTAGGAGAAGAAGATTTTTAATGATATTTAAAGAATTACTAAAGATTCCCATTTTCAAATGCCGCGGCAACCAGAGTTTTTGCCGGAATTAAATTCTTTTAACAACTTTCGAAGAGCTTCACCTAAGGAACATCCCTGCAAAGTTTCAGCTTGATTGGCCTACTGGTTTAGGAGGAGAAGATTTTTAAAGATATTTAAAGAATTACTAAAGATTCCCATTTTAAAATGCCGCGGCAACCAGAGTTTTTGACGGAATTAAATTCTTTTAACAACTTTTGAAGAACTTCACCCAAGGAACATCCCTGCAAAGTTTCAGCTTGATTGGCCCACTGGTTTAGGAGGAGAAGATTTTTAAAGAAATTGTGGACGGACGGACAGACGGACGGACGACGGACAACGACCGATCACAATAGCTCACCTCGCACTTTGTGCTCAGGTGAGCTAAAAACGGGAAAGGGTTAATGACTTCTCATAAATATCATGTAAAACGAAAAGATCCAGTTCTATTACCTTCAAAGGATTTCTTGAAAACCATTTCATTTTCCATGGAACCATAATTTATTTACAGATCAATTGTGTTTTTTTATTGATTGATTGAACTGGGTTTAACACCACTTTTAAAAGTATTTCAGTCATATCGTGGCAGCTGAAGCACCTAACAATGGTTTCCTGGTACATGTATTTCTCACACCAGTACTACCACTACATCCTTTCATAGCCTCAAAGGATTTTTTGACAACCATTTCATCTTTCATGGAACCAGAATTTATTAACAGATCAATTGTGTTTTTTTTATTGATTGATTCAACTGGGTTTAACACCAATTTTAACGGCATTTCAGTCATATCGAAGCGACTGGAGCACCTAACAATGGATTCCTGGTAGATGTATTTCTCACACCAGTACTACCACTACGTCCTTTCCTAGCCTCCAGCTGCTATCCCACTTAGGTTTATGATTGTCCACCCATTGGTGAGAGACAAATTTAATCCTACAATATTTCAGTTAGATCACTGCAGATGAAACAAACCCTGTCATTTCTGACGCACCAAATCCAGTCTCGGTGATATCTCTAGACATGTACAATCTTAGTTGATAAGTTTCATTCTATAGCTGTTTTGCTGGTCAGTTTTTGAGATATGAGTACAACCCCAATATTTTATCTGAGCTATCTGCTCATCTTACTTGGGTACACTTATCAACCTCTTCCTGTTTTTAGCACACCTGAGCATGTAGGGCTCAAGGTGGGCTTTTGTGATCTAGCTGTATCCAGAATCTGTCTTCTGTCATCCTTGTGTGTCAAATATCTTGAAACTTGGTCAGAATCTTTGTCTCCATGAAACCTTGGACAAGTTCAATCTTGGGTCACGTGTGGGTCAAGGACTAGGTCACAGGGTCAAATCTTGGAGAAGCCTTGTATACACTCTAGAGGTCACACAGAGACAATTGTGTTTTAGCATAAAATGTGAGCCGCCGTCATAGCACAGTTGGTAGTGCATCGAACTGTCAATCTAGAGGTCACAGGTTCGATCCTCGACGGCGGCGCTCATCCTTTCCGATTATTTGTCTCTCACCAATGGGTCGATAAACGTAGACCTATGTGGGAAAGCAGCTGGAGGCTAGGAAAGGATGTAATGGTAGTACTGGTGTGAGAAATACCAGGATTCCTTTTTAAGGTGCTCCAGCCGCCGCGATATAACTGAAAGATTGTTGAAAGCGGCGTAAAACCCCATTCAAACAAACAAAACAAAGCATAAAATGTGACTTCACAGTTTTTCATTGAACCAAGTATTTTACCTGCACTTTGCGTTCAGATGACCTAATTTCAATATTATTCTTTAACCCTTTCCTGTACAAACCCAGGATGTAACGTCACTGTAATTTTAAACTTGAGACAAAATGTGCATTCTTTGTTGTTTTCTTTTAGAGATTTGATCTAGGGACCTTGACTTTCATCCCAAGTCATCTATTTGCATATTTTATCAAGATAAAAAGCACCCAGACCAATCTGCTAAATATTTGGTCTTCTAGAGTCTCTTAAAAAACAACTGACCTAGGCAGCCTGTCCTAGATCTAACCCATTTCCCTTCAGTAATGCTTTTGGAAGCCCCTCAAAAAACCCCAAACAATTAGATTGATTGATTGATTGAATTGGGTTTAATGCCACTTTTAACAGTTTTTCAGTCATAAAGCAGTGGCTGGAGCACCTTACAATAGATTCCTGGTATTACTCATTACATCCTTTCCTAGCACCCAGCTGCTATCCCACATAGGTTTATAATTATCCACCCATTGGTGAGAGACAAATGTTGGAAAGGATATTAAAAAAAAACAAAAATTGTGTAAAATGAAGAAATTGCCTGTAAGATTTTACCTTGTGACCTAGTTTTAGACCCCATATCGACATATCCAAGATCTTATGAAAACACATTGAGGGTTAATTGTGAAATTGTTTTATGTGTCTATATAATGAATATTATGATGAATGAATATTCTGACAATATTCTTGATGGTTGAACACAAAATGTGTCAAGTAGTGTCCACAAAGTTTCTTAACCTTTGTCATGCTGAACCCGGAATATTCCTGTTTTGACAAGAGGTATAGACAATGAACAGCCTTCACAGTCATATGGGCAGTCTGATCTTTGTCTACACCACCTGTTTGTCCCCTTTAAGCCAGAGATGTCAACAGAAATTGATTTTCGAAAGCAATATTGACCCACAATTAAGCCATCAAATGCTTTCTGTCTTTTAATTTTGGTGCAATTTCTCAGAAAGCTATTTATTCAGTATGATAAGGGTTAAGATATGACCTAGCAACCTAAGTTTAGATTGTTTCTGGCTCAAGCCTGAACCTACACATCACCTATATACAATGAAGCACTTTCACCACTTAAGAAGACAACAATATTTCATAATAACCCATTCTCCTTTAATCCAAACCCACTCAGTGACGGTTTTAGACACGCCCAAGAAAAAAAGCTGTAGAAAACATTGTGGAAAATGAAGAAATTGCTTGTCACAAGCAATTTCTTCATTTCCCACAATGTTTTCTACCCAGAAAGATGAAAAAATCCAAAATTTCATAATCTTTGAATTGTCGTCTGCGACTTCTTTCAAATAATGTTTTTTGTCATAGACAAAAAAAAAATATGCACAGGCTTGAATTATTGATCGCAGTATCTTGTAATTGGACCTGTCTAGAATATAGTTCTCAAGTAATGGTAAAGAGTAAAAATTTCATAGAAAGAGGTTACAATTTGTAAAATAACCGGGTTGAAGACAAGTTCATTAGCAGAAGCGTAAATAATCAATCTTGACCTGGCAAAAAGAACACAACTAGGCCAATTCGACACACAAAGTTACTTCAAAGGTCTACCAATTATTGATTGATTTGATTCCAGGGAGAATTTTTCAGTAATTAAGATGCAGATTTTGGGTTTTACTCTATAGATGTACTTTGAGCTTTGATGCCCAAACTACAAACTAGAGAAGATTGAGGTGAGTTACTCCACCAGCATGGAAAAATTGGGTTCAGGGTTGTTTTTCTTTTAATACATATAAAACAGGAGGAAAATCATGTTAGAAAATACATGTATTTAATTCTTTGCAATTTATCTAAAGGGAGACAACTTTCTTTTCTGCAACAAATTTATTTAGTTCAAAAATATCAATTACCTCCTTTGCATCATTGAGGTTTCTCTTACTGCACTTGGGCCCATCCTCAAAAAGGCATTCTATTAACCTTTTAAACTTTGTTCAAGAAATCTAATACTAAGCAGTATCCTTTCTGTGAAGAAGATCTGTAAAGTTTTCACCATAGGGAAAACTTTTCAAATCCTCTTTGCAGAAACCATATACTATGTATGATATCCAGAAAATAAGCTCCTTTCCCTTAAAATATTTTTTGTTGTATCAAAATTCTTCGACAGAATTTGATAAAGGGTGACTAAAGGAGCACTCCACTGAAATTTGGTTGAATACCAGCCAGCATTTTTCGTGAAGACTTAATGAAAAGGTTTACAGAGAGACAGACAGACTGATGGACACAACACAAATGACAATAACCCAAGGGATCTAGGTAATCTAAACCAAGCCAATTCTTTGTTAACCCTTTCCTGTTTTGCCAAATTTTAGACCTGTCCAAATTCAAAGGTTTTGCAGACGAAAAATTTAAAGTGGATTTAATTTGAAAAATAATAATTCAGTTGGGTAGAAAATATTGTGGAAAAACAAGAAAATGCTTGTTACAAGCAATTTCTTCTTTTTTCCACAATGATTTCTCAAGTACAAAAGCACAAGTACGTAAAAACCAGTGATTGTACAGGAAAGGGTTAAATAATTTGAGACCAGCAACAACAGCACCCGAAAATAAACAATCAAAAGTTTAACATCATTAGTAACCAATTTAATTTTTCAATATAAACACATTATCACACTGATTTTAGTCTATACATCCTGTCAAATCAGAAATGGTACAGGTTCAGCTTTACAAGGGTTAACACATTCCCACACAGCGACGCTTTTTTGGGCTCCTCAAGAAAATCAACTGGGAAAACATTGTGTATCATGAAGAAATTTTGTGCAATAAGCAATTTCTTCATTTTACACAATCTTTATATCCAGAAAGGTGAAACCATGTAAAATTTCATATACTTTAAATTGCTGTCTGCAACTCCTTTCAATTTGGATCACTCTTAAATTTTGCAGTCTGATAATGCTTTAAGAAAACAGAAGACAATTAGGGACTGTTTTTATCAATGTGACATTTTATTTGACAGGATCAAACAGATGGTTACTTCTGAGTTTCCTGTAGTATGTCCAAACACATTCATCATAATGATGAAACCATGAATTTTCTGTTCAGACAAATAGATCATTTTTATTCTTGGCAAAAATACATTAGATTCCACTAAATTGAAATCCTGGTAACAGCAATTTACTGCCCAAAATTGAAAATAGCCAATTCGCACATAATTTCTTTTTTTTTTTTTTTTTTGAGCCCCGTAAAAAGACTGATCTGTTTATTTCCTGCCAAATCAAAATTATTACTTGTACAGTATGACAAGGATTCAAAGCAAAGGGGCCAAAGTGGCCCTGAATCACACACTTGAGAATTATTTTATGATTTCTCTAAGCCTGATAAGCCTAACCCTACCACACCCTTAATTTTAGGGAAATGAAAACAAATTTTGAAAAGGGTAAAAAGGGAATTCTCTCAAGGACAGTTCAGTTTAGTCCAGTCACTGTGTCCGGAAGAGGATTTTTTGAAAAATTACTTCATAATTCTTATAAATCTGAAATTAAGCTCCACCTTTTAATGTCCCCATTTTATGGCAACTCAAAGTTTTAACCCTTTACTGTACAATCACTGGTTTTTACGTCGTTGTGATTTTATACTTGAGAAAACATTGTGGGAAAAGAAGAAATTGCTTGTAACAAGCAATTTCTTCTTTTTCCATAATATTTTCTATCTTACTGAATGGTTATTTTTTCAAATTCAATCCACTTTAAATTTTCGTCTGAAAAACCTTTGTATTTGGACAGGTCTTACATTCTGCAAAACAGGAAACTAGATGGACAACTGCTATCGAGCCTGCAAAGTTTTGTAAATATCATGCTCCAGATAAGCGAAATTTTAGTGTTTGACCTTGAGCTTTGACATTGAACTTGAAGATATCCAAAAAATTCTTTCGAATGGCACATCTACTCATGATGGAGAACAATTGTGTCAATTCATTTTGAAAATCAATCTATAATTGTAAGAGAAATGCTCCGGACAAGCACAATCTTAGTGTTTGACCATTAGCTGTGACCTTGAACTTGAAGCTTTCCAAAAAAATCTTTCAAATGGCACATCTATTCATGATGGAGAACAATTGTGCCATTTTATTTTGAAATCCATCCAAAATTGTAGGAGAAATGCTCTGGACAAGCACAATTTTCGTGTTTGACCTTGAGCTGTGACCTTGAATTTGAAGCTATCCAAACAATTCTTTCAAATGGCACATCTTCGCATGATGGAGAATAATTGTGCCAAGTTATTTTAAAATTCATCCTTAAATGTAGAAGAAATTGTCCGGACAAATTCGGGCGGACGGACTGACTTACTAACGCCCTAACACACATAAACCGACTTGTCATAGTTGCAACTATGTCTTGCTCACTGCAAGCAGCTCTACAAAAGGGGTCACCAAACGAACATTTGCCAAATTTGTTGTTATAAAACTTTTATGGTTCTCAAAGAATTATTTCATGATTTCTCAAAGTTTGATAAAGCCGCCCTGTCACACTCTCATTTTTTTCCAAATCAAAATTTCATGAAAAAGTTTTAAAAAGAGCACCAAAAGAACAAACCTGATAAGTTTAGTCTAAATTTGCTGAGTGGTATAAGAGGAGAAGATTTCTAAAGAATTATTCCATCATTTCTCTAAGTCTGATAAGCCCTGCCCTGCCACACCTACATTTTTTTTGACGATTTCACAAACAACTAGTCATCGAAGAGAACATTCCTGCCAAGTTTTATCAAAATTGCACTTTCGATTGGGAGGAAAAGATCTCTAAAGAATTATTTCATTACTTCTCCAAGCCTGATAAGACTGCCCTGCCAAGCCCACTTTCAAAAGTTCTTGACTTATTTTTGAAAAAGGGCATCAAAGCAATATTCTTTTCAAGTTTAATCTAGGCAGAGATATTTAAGAATTTGCCCACTTTTTCTCAAAGTCTGATAAGCCAAACCCTGCCATGCCCCCTTTTTGAAAATGAAATTTCTACATACAAGTTTCGAAAAGGGGCACTAAATGAACAACTCTGTCAAATTTGGTCCAAATTGGCACAATGGTTTAACCCTTTCCTGTTTAAACACAGGATTTTAGGTTACTGTGATTTTATACTTGAGAAAACATTGTAGAAAAAGAAGAAATTGCTTGACACAAGCAATTTCTTCTTTTCACACAATATTTTCTACCACATTGGATGGTTTTATTTCAAATTGCATCCAATTTTCATTGTCGTCTGCAACCTCTTTCGATTTGGACTAGTCTAAATTGTCAAAAAACAGGAAAGGGTTAAGGGGAGAAGAATTTAAAGATTGACTTCATGACTTTTCCAAGTCTAATAAGCCCAGTCCTGCCACACCTAACTTTTTTGCAAATCAAAATTTTATGAACAAAATGGTCACCCAAGGAACATTTTTGCAATGTTTGGTCTAAAGTGGCCCAGTTGTTTAGGGGGAAGAAATTTTCACAGAATAATTTCATGATTTAATCATCGAGTCTGATAAGCTAGGCCATATAACACCATTTTTCAGCAAATCAAAATTTCACTGACAAGTTTTGAAATGAATCACTAAGGAAACATTCCTGCAAAGTGTGGTTCAAATTAGCCTAATGGTTACAGAGAAGATTTTTAAAAAGTTGTTGACTACTTTCGACTCATGGTGGACATGTTTGTTTGAATGGGGTTTAACGCCACTTTTAACAGTTTTTCAGTCATATCGCAGTAGCTGGAGCACTTAGCCATGTATTTCTTACACCAGTACTACCACTACATCCTTTCCGAGCTTCCAGCTGCTCATCACACTTAGGTTCACAATTAGCCGCCAATTGGTTGAACACTAATTTCGGAAAGGATATTCCACCGCCCCGGGATAAAATTCTTTTGAGCTTGCTCTAATTAAGCATCTTTAAAACTTTGAACCTCTGGGGTGGGGCCATTTTCGACCCCTTGTTATTTTTATCCTTTTTGCAAATTTTAAAAGGAATGTGAACAAATGAATAATTTTTCTTTTCACCTTTGCTAACACTTTTTGGGGGAAAGACTTTGAGTAATCAACCTTTTCAATTCTTTGATAAAATTTAGCACCTATGTTCAAGAACTATGATGTTCTGGAACTCATGGTCTAGAACTGCTAAGTTCTTGAATTAAGTTCAAGTACTTTGTAGGTTCTTAAGCCAAAGTTCAAGAATTTCATCATTCTAGAATTTAAGTTCTTGAACCTTGGACAAGTTATAGAACTGAAGTTCTACAAAATTTCACTTTAAGATAAGTTCTAGAAGTTCTTGAAAAGTTCAAGAACTAGAAAACTAGTTCTTGAACTTTTTTGCAGGGACAGAGGTAAAAATTTAGCACATTTGATAGAGAACCATGTGGTTATGCTGTATATGAAATCCCCTTTGCCATGTAGTCTTTGAAAAAAAGATATTAAATGTCAGCCGGCAAAAGATTATTTACAAATGGACGTAAACAATCTATAAATGACAGTATTGCATGACAAGGAATCCCAACAGTTTGTCACTAAATAGCTGACAGTCTTAAAGCAGTTTTATGCAAATTGACCATTTCCCTGACTAGAAATATGGCAGATATATCTTCTGGTAAAATTGAAATATATTACAATATATACAAAATACCTATAATAGCATGTTTTAAAGCAATATCTTCCCTCAAAACACAGGCTTAAAAGCATAAATAAATATGACAACTGAAATCATAAGATTGACATAATTCTACGCAGTAAGCCTACAATTCAAAAGAAAAGATGTTACAATATTTTAAAATGTGACCCACCACAATTTTAGGTTTGTTTGCATTAAAATATGATGTCAGTGATGATGTTTTAGTTTTCGCTTGTCATTGAAGATTAACAAAATCGTCTGTAAAGCTGAGTCATCAGCACCTGAGTATATATTACAGTCAATGCCGAAGATTATGAATTTTTACGGTTAAGTATCGGGTGCCTTTATCTCGATTTCAAAATGTAAACAAACACAAATTGAAATCGACAATAAAAACACAAAATACTCTTTCTAGAGAACATCATTCATACCCTGCTTTTGCATATCTATATTAAGAAACCTCTTGACTGCTTTAGTGACCAAATAAGCAATAGATTTTTTCAAGTATTTTTTTCTTCCTTGGAGGGCAGATATGGCTTAAAATAATGAATGATCAATCCATGGCTGTTTTCAATTGACCAATAGCAAATGTCAATCAAAGAAACAATCACCAGAAGTGAAGTTTGATCTCCTACATTGGCAGCCATTTATAAAAAAAATTTGTTGTTTTGGTGACTTAAACATTATAACTTATTCAAGCTGTAGTTACGATGCATAGGTCGCCTACCAACGATTCTACTTTTTTGTTACATACTACTGGCCGTAAATTTTACAAAGTAATGCCATTTAAAATCAAAGTGGAAAGAAGAGCCGTCAGAGACGGATTATGCTCCCCGAATAAGGCTTTGTCACAAAACTGTATGCCATTATTGGACAAAAAACATCTTATTGAATGCAACTATAGTTCGAGAGTTCAGTTCACAAGAAATTTGGAAGTATGACAAACATTGAAAGAATCTGTTTGGCTTCACAGGCCTGATTCTAGTAAAGCTCGATATTATCATATGGTAAAGGGTTAAACATTTTACCTAGACCATCAAAGTTATCAATGAAAAATGTCTCCATTAATGAAGACTAACTCGAGTAGTCTTACAGAAACAATAGACTGATTTATTTTAGAGTAGGAAATATACAAAATGTAAAGCTACATGGCATTAAGCCCCCTTTTAGCACGGTAAGGTTCATTATAGTAACAAGAAATTTCGGTAATTGGTAAAGGAGGTATATTTGAAAATTAATGACCTTGACAATTTGACCTTGAGTCCAATGACCTTGATTTAGGTATCTGCTGAAAAGTCTTGCCACAAGTAATAAACATTTGAAATATGAAGGCTTTATCACTTACCATTGTATACTTATGGACAATGTTAAAGTTACATTTTCGAAATTTTGACCTTGAGAAATGACCTTGACAGATGACCTTGAACTTAGTACCAACAGAAAGGTCATGTCATAAGCAATGCACATGCGAAATATGAAGGCTATATCACTTACCATTGTAAACTTATTGACAATGTAAAAGTTTTAATGTTCTAAATTCTGATCTTGACACATGACCTTGAATGCTTGATTGAATGGGGCTTAACACAGCTTTTAACATTATTTCAGTCATATTGCAGAAGCTGGAGCACCTAACAATGGATTCCTGGTATTTCTCACACCAGTACTACCACTACATCATTTCCAAGCCTCCAGCTGCTATCCCACATAGGTTTACGATTATCCATCCATTGGTGCGAGACAAAATTTTAATGTCGGAAAGGATATGTGCCACTGTCGGGGATCGAACCTATAACTCTCATGATTGAAGATTAGGAGTCTGTTGTGCTATTGACTGCGCTATGACAGTGGCGCAACATGACCTTGACAGATGACCTTGAACTTAGTACCAACAAAAAAGGTTTGTCACAAGCAATGCACTTGTGAAATATTAAGTCTATATCTTTATCCAATCAAAAGTTATGGTCAATACTAGAGCTGTCGCCCTCAAGGGCTGACGAGAATACCCCCCACACCGCTAAAAAGGCTTTTCTATGAAGGAGTGGAATTTGAAGCTGTTTAATCACATGCATGTAATGGTGGATGAACATTGCCAACCCTCCACCTCTTTCTGATTTTGTGTTTGTTGCTAGAGTTGACTGATTAGGAAAGGTTGGTCAATATGAGCCTATGTTAAAGAAAACTGTGTGAGGAGATGATGACACAAAATTATTTCCACGAAAAGTCAATATGAGCCTATGTTAAATTTTTGACACTCGGGGGGCGGGGTCAAATTTGACCTCAGGAAATAAACCGTTCGATATTTTGTAAAGGTCAACAAGATGATGTTACTTACCAAATTTGGTAACTCCCCTTATGGTTACTGAGTTTTGCAATTTTAAATTTTGACTACTCCCCCCCCCCCCAATTAAAAAGTTCAAAATGGCATAACTCTGAAACTAACGACTGGATCAAGATGAAAATTGCAGGTGCACAACTTCATATGATAGGAAACAACCTGATAAAATTTCAGCAAAATTGGTCAAAAAATGTGGGAGGAGAAGAGGACACAAAATTATGTCCACAAACGGACGGTCGGACGGACAGACGGACGGACAACCTGATTCCAGTATACTCCCCCATAACTTCGTTGTGGGGGGTATAATAAGTTTTGCATGACAAAAAGAGAGCTTACTTAAAGCTTATAACATTAAGGCCCCTTTTCCCATGACACATTTTCTTAAATGTAAATTTTCAATAGCTTAAGGTCAAGAGGATCTGATTTGCTACTCAAATATGAAATTTCATAAAATTCTGTCAATTTGACTAGGAGAAATTGGCAAAAAAACTAATTTTTACATTAAGGCCCCTTTTTCCGTGAAGCCTTGAATTGAGAAATTTCAAAAAGGCGTCTTGGAAATTTCCTCGAATGATTAAATATGAAGTTTCATCCAATTAGGCCACAGGGCTCCTGAGATATGATGTTAGATGGACGGACAGAAAAACGGAAGGACGGATGGACACGCGCACAAGCAGGTGACTATATGCTCCCATGAAAATTTTTGCGGGGAGCATAATTACTGTATGAGTCAATGTATGGGGGAAGCAATTGGTCGTTTATTCATAATACTTTTAAGAGCCTAATAAGAATATAGTTATGCAAGGTTCTCAAATGGCCAAGCAGAAGATATCAAAAGCTCCAAAAAGAAGGGCATCTTCTAGTTGAAAGCAGGGCATCAAATGGCAATGAAAGAATCAGTAAGTAACAGTCTCAATGATTCTATGACAACAAATGTACCTTTACAAATGTACCTTTTTAAACTGCATTACTGGCAGGTTTCACCATATTGGCTTGGAAAGCATGGCTTGGTGAAATTGTAATCCATTCATCTCAAAATTAAAAGGTTTTCTTACCTCTAATGCAAGGATGTGTCTTGAAGGCAAAAGTTTATAAAAAAAAGTTTGAAGATTTGATGAAAATGTGACTTGTGCTTTAACCCATTACCAACCAACAAAATTCTAGACTGGTCAAAATAGAAAGGAGTTGCAGATGACAATTTAAAGCTTATGAAATTTTGGATTTTTTTCCCTTTGGAGAAAACATTGTGCATAATGAAGAGCTTTTTTTCTTAGGGGTGTTTAAAAGCGTCACTGTATGGGAATGGGTAAAGGTAACATGTGTAATACAAAATTTGATCCTGTGACCTTGACCTTTGACATGGGGATCTCAAAATTGTAAGGGTTCCTCATCTCACAAAATACCTCCAAGAAAAGTCTACCTTGCCTATTTTGGTTTACTGCAGCATCTGGAGCACCTCCTGTTATATCTCAATCCAGTATGACAAAAATACTGTATCTGCACTACCTACTACCCAGCTGACTCAAGGCCTATACTCATCATTCAGCCATTAGTGAAAAAAAATATGATGCTTGTCTTCATTTCTTTTATCAACACTTGGATATATGCTCAGAGTTCAAGATAATGACTACAGAATTGAGAATAAGGGTTAGCCAATCATCAGATGACAAAAATGACAAAAAGGTGTTGCAACTGACAACTTTTAGTTTATGAAATTCTAAAATCCATTATTTGGGATAGAAAACATAGTGGATAATAAAGAAATTGCTTTTAACAAGCAATTTCTTCATTTTTCCCAATGATTTTGAAAGTTAATTTTCTAGAGGGGTATAAAAAAGTTGGATACTGAGGGTTTGGGTTATGCGAGACAATACTAAATTTTTATTTTCAGTGAAATTTAGAGTTTTCGAGAACATTACATTTCATGGGTAAATTTTGATACTGTTCTATGTGTCTATTAAATATAAAGACACTTAGAACAGTGTTGCAATAAGCCCTTGTAATATATTCTGTACTCCTTATTCATGGTAATTTTCTAGCCTTTGGCACGATGAACAAATGCATTAAACTAATGGAATGCATACAGATTCTAAAGAACATTGTCTAATATCCGTGACAAAACTTTATCACTTTCAAAGAATCACACATCCAGACAATATAATTTCATTCAGATGATTTTCTAATGTAACTGCCAAAATTTCTTAACCCATTTCCACACAGTGATGCTTTTGGACACCTCTCAAGATAAACAAGTGGAAAATTATTGTGAAAATGAAGGAATTGCTTCTAACAATCAATTTCTTCATTTTACACAATGTTTTCTACCAAGAAAGTTGAAGGAATCTAAAATTTCATTAACTTTGAATTAGTCTGTTAGTAGTCTGTTAGTCCGTCCGTCCATCTGAATTTGTACGGACAATTACTCCTACATTTATGGATGGATTTCAAATAACTTGGCACAATTATTCTCCATCATGAGTAAATGTGCCGTTTAAAAGAATTTTTAGGATAGTTTTAATGTCAAGGTCACAGCTCAAGGTCAAACACTAAAATTGTGTTTGTCCCAACAATTACATCTCCTACCAAGCAGGAATATTCTGGGTTCAGCACGACAAGGGTTAAGAAATGGGACCTATCATTGTGAAAACCTACCTTGATCTCTATCACGGAAGTTGTATTCCGAACACAGGCACACAATTCAATCTTCTTCATTTCACTTAAATCCAGTTAATCAATCACATGTACTTAAAAGCCAGAAGTAATGAGAGAAGTGTTGTCTTTGAGGATGTTTTCACAGAAGTCTCATTAAATGCCAATAGCCACATTTACTTGTCAATAAATCCATGTTATATAGTGGCACTTGGTTACACTATCTATCTACCTTTTTTGTTCACTTTCCTTTTTGAAATTTTAACCAAGCTCGCTTTTTGAAACTGTAACCAAACTCGCTTTTTGAAACTGTAACCAAGCAGGGTTTTTTCAGACTTCCATGAAATAAAATATTGAGCTATTTTGTATGATAGCACACAAAGGAGATCCATAAAATGTTACTCAAAACAAGATGTTTTTGTGAAACACTATTCCCCCGAAACAGGAATTCTTTAGAAACAGATGATTTTTATTGTGTTTTTTTTCTTTGTTTTAGGGAAAAGGGTTGAAATTTTGACCTTGACCTTGATGAAATGACCTTCTCCAGTTGCGCCTTGTTACGCCCCTCAAGAACAGAGCTTTTGAAAAACATTGTGGAAAAAGAAGAAATTGCTTGTATCAAGCAATTTCTTCATTTTCCACAATGTTTTCTATCCAAAACAATGGAAAAATTTAAAATTCCATCAATTTGTAATTGTCATCTGCAGCTCCTTTTAATTTGGACCAGTCTAAAATTTTGCTGTGTGGGAATGGGTTAACAGATGGCAAAATTTTAGACTAGCCAAAATTGGAAGAAGTTGCAGACAACAATTTAATTTAATGAAATTTTGGATTTTTTCAACTTTCTAGGTAGAAAACTTTGTCGAAAATGAAGAAATTGCTTGTTACAAGCAATTTCTTCATTTCCCACAATGTTTTCCAAAGCTGTTTTTCTTGGAGGCGTCTAAAAGCGCCACTGAGTGGTAATGAGTTAACCCATTCCCAAACGACAAACGTGACGAATCTTTGGAACGGTCTAAATTCAAAGAAGTTGCAGATTGATGGGATTTCAAAAATATTTGACTTCAGGGGATAGAAAACCATGTGGATAATGAAGAAATTGATTGATACAAGCAATTTCTTCATTTTGCACAAAGTTTTCCAAAGTTTTATTCTTGGGCGGTGTCCAAGAGTGTTATTATTTGGAAATAGGTTAAGAACCCATTTCAAGTATCATTATATATTGATACAAAGAATGGTAATATAAAAAACATAGAAGTATGAAAGTCAAAACAACTTAATTGATTTGAAAGGCCTGTTCATACGTCAAGATTTTTAGCTACTGTGCCACTATGATTTGCCATGATTTGTAAAATTTTCAGGTACTGTGATGATTTGTAGTTAAGAACCCGCCGTGAATTATGGTGGATCTTGATGAATCGTGATAATTTGGGGAAACTCCATGGTAGAGCTACAGAAGTTTTAAATTGTTTAAAATATTTGTGGCGAATTGTGGTAGTTATTGGGCATGGCCTAATTGGTGGCCCAACAGTAGCTGAATTGTGCTTATTCGTACTGACACCATAGCTATATTTGCTGCTATTCTTGAAGATCATAGCAGCTCCTGGAATCTTTGACACCACAAATTCACAAGGCTCACCAAGAACCGTGTACTGTGGTCTTACAAATCATTCATGGTTTCACTACAGGGATATAGGATAGGCTGGTGTCGCTACTGTCATGAATCGTACTAGTACCGTATCGAAAAACTAGTACCGTAAAAACACTGTGAGCATTCTTTGTGCCACTGTGGTTAATCATCATTAACCGTAGCGTTGATGTCATGAATCCTTATCAATTTGTAGCGATACCATACAGACACAGTACTTATATTGTGGACATTCTTACTGGAATCGTAGTGACACTGAATATTTCTAATTTTTGCCATCATTCATCCCGATCCAACCGATTTTTCTGACTATAAGAAATCCGGATGAATCATGATGAATCATAGAGAAAATGGTGAATGTGTGAACTGGCCCAAAGGGGTTTAATCCGTTCCCACACAAGGACACTTTTAAACGCTCCTTAACAAAAATGCTTTGGAAAACAGCAAATCAGCAAAGTTTTAGACTGTTCCAATTTAAAGGAATTGCAGATGATAATTTAAAGTAGATGAAATTTTAGATTTTTTCAACCTCTTAGGTAAAAAACATTGTGGAAAAAGAAAAAATTGCTTGTCACAAGCAATTTCTTCATTTTACACAATATTTTCCCAGTTGCTTTTCTTGAGGGGAGCGTCAAAAAGCGTCACTGTGTGGGAATGGGGTGAAAGTACATTCTTTCAGAGTCTTTCTGCTAGTAAAGAATTTTTTCTGCAAATTGAGAGAACTATTGACAATCAATATTATTTAGTCCTAGGTTCATAAGAACTTTAATACATTCACAGACAACTAAATTCTAGACTGGTCCAAATTGAAATAAGAAAGAACAGCCTGCATATATGTGTAGGCTGCCTGATCTTCATCTAGTTAACTCTACAAAAAAAGAAATCCAGGTTCAGAATGACAAGGGTTAAGATCACTCCTGTTAAATTCCAGTCTTTCACCAGACAATAGGAATGTAAAATATAAAAAGCTTGCCTTGTAGCATTTAGTTCTCTATGAGAGTATCAACTTTCACAAAAGATTATCCATTTTATATCACAGCTATCAGATCTTGTATGATGTTGTAACAGATAACCATTACAACTAAATACGTTGAAATTGTGTCTCCAAGAAAATCTCCCAATATATTGTCAGAGTTTTGACAGCTGATAATCTCTCAGGATAATCAAATCTGCCATGACAATTTTGTATTTTTAACCCATTAATGGACAACAAAATTTCAGACTGGTCCGAATTCAACAGACGACAGACGACAATTTGTAGTCAATGAAATTTCAAACATAAGGACCATGATGGTTCTAAATCGCTCCCCTGAGTATGATGGTTCATGGCCTTATGATATATTCAAAAATATCATTTTGGAGAAGATGTTTAAGGATTTTCATGTTTAATCCTAGGTATATTGATGATCCCACCATAATGCGCTAATTTCCTGAATACTGTTATTCTTTAAAGTATTTCGTAAGAGGGTCAATAGACATCAATACATACCAAATATCAAAGCTCTAGGCCTAATGGTACAGGAGGAGAAGATTTTCAAAGATATCCTTTATTCCTCATTAAAATCAGGAACTGCACAGAAAAGGGCTAATTTTCAGAATACGGTAATTCTTTGAAGTAATTGGGTAGAAGGCCATTAAGCACTCATACATACCAATTATCATGGCTCTGGGCCTTATGGTTTGGGAGAAGAAGATTTGTACACAATATTTTCTTCCACATGCGATGGTTTTCTTGAAATTGTATCCAATATTCATCGTCGTCTGCAACCTCTTTCAATTTGGACCAGTCTAAATTTTCAAACAAGGTGGCAAATTGTCACAAAATACGCCCGTAACGCTACTGGTTGTTGACTGGAGAAGGGGATTAAAATTTAAGTCTAATTTCAAGAAAGAGTAACAATTCACAATGATAACTTATGGTCCTGGACTGTTTTTCTTGTTATCATGAGGTTTTGAAAACCATAGGCTGTCACACCATGAGAAATTTAAAACAAAATCAAATGTGAAAAACAACAAAGGGGAATAATTCAAAAAGTATGCCAGGTAGAGTTATGGTTCTTGTGACCTGCACTTCCCCTTGGTGATATCTACCCACTCATGAAGTTTCATGATCATAGCCATTACACTTTCAGATATATAATCCAGAAAAAATCCAAGTCTGAAAAACAACAAAAGGCAATAAATCTCAAAATATGCTAGGAAGAGTTAAAGTTCTTGTACACTGCACTTCTCCTTTATGAGATCTATCTACCCATGAAGATTCAAGATCATAACTAATATACTTTCTGAAATATGCTCTGAACAAGGGAAATAACTCAAAAAATAAGCTAAGTAGAGTTATAGTTTTAATGAGCTGCACTTCCCCTTGATGAGATCTATCTAACCATGAAGTTTCATGATCATAGCTTGAATACTTTAAGAGATCTGCTCCGAACAAGATCCAAGTATGAAAAAACAACAAAGGGCAATAACTCAACAAATAAGCCAAAGGTAGAGTTATGGTTCTTAAGCACTGCACTAATCCTTGATGAGATCTATCTACCCCTGAAGTTTCATTATCATAAATTATATACTTTAAGAGATATGCTCTGAACAAGATCCAAGTATGAAAAACAACAAAGGGCAATAACTCAAAAAATAAGCCAAAGGTAGAGTTATGGTTCTTGTGCACTGCACTCCCCCTTTATGAGATCTATCTACCCTTGAAGATTCATAATCACTGCTTCAATACTTTTAGAGATATGCTCCAGACAAGATCCAAGTATGAAAAAAACAAAGGGCAATAACTCAACAAATAAGCCAAAGGTAGAGTTATGGTTCTTGTGCACTGCACTTCCCCTTGATGAGATCTATCTACTCATGAATTTTCATGATCATAGCTTGAATACTTTTAGAGATATGCTCCGGACAAAATTCAAGTATGAAAAGCAACAAAGGGAAATAACTCAAAAAATAAGCCAGGTAGAGTTATGGTTCTTGTGCACTCGTTTCCCTTGATGAGATCTATATACCCATGAAGTTTCATTATCATAGCTTATATACTTTTAGAGATATGCATTGAACAAGATCCAAGTTTGAACAAAGTATGAAAAACAACAAAGGACAATAACTCAAAATATACGCTAGGTAGAGTTATGGTTCTTGTACACTGCACTCCCACTTGTCGAGCTCTATCCATCCATGAAGTTTTATGATTCTAGCTATTATACCTTTAGAGATATTCTCCGGACAAGATCCAAGTATGAATAACAACAAAGGGCAATAACTCAAAAAAAGGCTAGGTAGAGTTATGGTTCTTGTGCACTGCACTCCCACTAGGTCAGCTCTATCCATCCATGAAATTTCATGATTCTAGCTATTATACTTTTAGAGATATACTCCGGACAAGATTCAAGTATGAAAAACAACAAAGGGCAATAACTCAAAAAATAGGCCAGGTAGAGATGGTTCTTGTGCACTGCACTCCCCCTTGCTGAGATCTATACAGCCATGAAGTTTCATGATCCTAGCTATAATACTTTTAGAGATATACTCCGGACAAGATTCAAGTATGAAAAACAACAAAGGGCAATAACTCAAAAAATAGGCCAGGTAGAGTGTGTGATTATTGAGCACTCCACTCCGTATTGTTGAGAAGAATATAACTGCCAAGTTTAAAGTCAATTGGACTTATGGTGACAGAGTTATGCTCCGGACAAAGAAGTGGACACTGCCCGGACAAACGCACACCCGTACGCCACAGGTGATCCCATTATACGTCCCATCTTTGACGGTCGTATAAAAACAGGAAAGGGTTAAGGACAACAGGTAGGAACATAATAAATAGCAATAGAACAACAGATATAAAGTTGCCCTCCACTTGTGTGTTGAGCACTGAATAGTGAACACAAGAATACAATCTAGAGGTGATTGATTGACTGAATTAGGTTTAACCCACTTTTAGCAGTATTTCAGTCATATCGCGCAGCTGGAGACCTAACAATGGATTCCTGGTATTTCTCACACCAATGCTACCACTACATCCTTTCCTAGCCTCCAGCTTCTATCCCACTTAGGGTTACAATTATCCACCCATTGGTGAGAGACAAATGTCGAAAAGGATATGTGCTGCTGCCGGGAATTAAATCCATGTCATTCCATGACTGAAGAGAAGGAGTCTGACGCTCTACCCACTGCACTATGACGGCAGCAAATAATCTAGAGGTGATCTAGTGACACTTGGTTGTTTGCTGCTCGATTTATTGCGGCAAAAGTGTGCTTTCTCGAGTGCCCACA
Source organism: Fragum fragum (assembly GCA_946902895.1). Classification (NCBI taxonomy): domain Eukaryota; kingdom Metazoa; phylum Mollusca; class Bivalvia; order Cardiida; family Cardiidae; genus Fragum; species Fragum fragum. The sequence goes on from OX336377.1 coordinate 9,068,615, forward strand.
AGGTATTTGTAAGAACGGACTGAGTAGCCTACTTTTTTATCCCGTGAGACCCAAGATTAAGCTTGACTGAGATATTTTTAAGACAAACATTTTGACCATACACTAAGACATTTAAAGAACTAGCTAGTTGATCTGTGGTGTAATTTGATTCCTATATAAATATTAAGATTTCTCTAGGTCAAGGGCAGATAAATCCTAAGACCAATGGACCTAATTGAAATCACATACACGATAAGTCATTCTGGACAATTCAAATCAATTCTGATATGATCTGCAGGAGCATTTATGCAAAATCAAACAAGAGATTTCACATTGTACTCAGTTGAGCTAACAAGTCATTCTCTAAAAGTTTCATCATCAATGGCCTGAACGGCCTCAAATGCAGTAAGGACTGTATATTAACGATTTGTATGATAGTTGAAGTCATTCTCTGATTTGTCTGATAAGTTTTCCTTATTATGAAATAACATTTGAAGACTTCTAACTTCCCCCCCCCTCCGACAGAATCCCAGCCATGTTTTCTCGCCCATTAAACAGCGTAATTGTCGCATTCAGACAAAATATACGAAGGGTAGTTTAAGGAGCATCACACTCCGATATTTCGAAAGATAACCACTGTAGTTACGAGATTTTAGCATGCATAGGATTATTAAATTCCCAGTCTATCGGAACATTGAATAATCCGTAAATTTCTACAGGTCTACAAATTGTGGTTCTCTTTCATTCCGCTCCAATATTTAAAAGCTAGAATTTTCATCCGAGACATGTTTTATTATTATTGATAGATGTCAGAATTAACCTAATTGAATTTAGCTTTACACCGACATAAATATTTCCATCTTTAGACAAAAGGAATAAAATCTAAGTACCCCGCATAGCAACATCTCCATGGAGACCAAGGAGTTGTTGAACACTGACGCGTTGAGAAAATGTCACATGGATTGACCTTTGAACCTCTGTTGCAGTAATGGACTTGGTCTTATTTCTTTACCATTGTTAAAAATACGGTAACAATAAATCAACAAAGAACTCTATTTTAGGAATCGGGAATTTACACCGAAAAATTGCATGTGTACAACTGGATTAAACTTTGTAGCGGATAACTTTTAGAATTGTAAGAATGAAGGTTATAATAATCGAAAAAATCTGAGACGGCAGTTTCACTTTCCACTATGTCCAAGATCAACGAAACGTTAAACACAGAGGCCTACCATACTCATTTTTTGTTAAATGAAATCCGTAATGATGGTAAGTTCAGGCAGTTGATTAAATGATGTCAGAGACATAAATATACATTATTCCACGTCTCTTATGATGTTAACTTTTGACATAACGACAAACCCGGAGAATTCCCTCTATCGAGTGGCCTGGATGCAACACTGTTTAAGATGGTTTAAATAGTAGTACCAGTAGAGGTTGTGACCTTAATCACTGCGCACATTCAGTGATTCGGCTTTTAGTGGTCATTCTTTATGAATGGGCTTACATTTTCAGATAGTGGTCATTCTTTATGAATGGGCTTACATTTTCAGATAGTGTACTACAAGAAATTATGAATCAATTCACGAGCAAGGAAAACATTTTCAAGTCGTTGTCAGTTTCCTAGAAGCAAAGAGCAAATTCGGGTGATTCCTAGATTACAGTCAGTACCCTGACTGCAATAAAAACAAGAGGACCATGATGGTCATAGATCGCTCACCTGAACTGTCCGCTGTTTTAAAAAATGCAATTAGAGGCAAATAACTATTATCAGTTTCACGATAGAGGAAAAACTGTGCCTTCTATATTGTAAACGAAGAAATTGTCATTATGGCCCCTTTTCCTGTGTTATCCTATAGAACCTTCCGATAATCTATAAGGTTCATCTTTACGACCTTACAAGTATCCTGACCAAGTAACATGACAATTGAGCCAAAATGATGACCTCTAGAGCATTACGAAAGGAATTGTCATTAAGGCCCCTTTTCCTGTGTTTTCCGATAGAACCTTTCCATAATCAACAGGGTTAATCCTTATGACCTAACAATTATTCTGACCAAGTTCATGAAGATTGGGTCAAATTTGTGGCCTCTAGAGTGTAAACACTTCGATTGTTGACGCCGCACGCCAGACACTCAACAATCACAAAAGCTCACCATGAGCCCATGAGCACGCTGTGCTCAGGAGAGCTAAAAAATGAATCAATCCTGTGAAATTTGGTTGAATTCTGTTCAACACTTTTTGAGGAGAAGAAGCAATGTCTTAAATGAGATCTTGTTTTCTACTTTTAAAGACAAAGATTTTTTTAATTCCATCAACTAAAATGAGTTCTTTGATATTGAACCAGTTATCTGGAAATAGGAGACACCTATTTCTTTTCAAGGCAATACATTCTTTTTTTGACGTCTGCCAATAAGTTAACTTGATCTTTCATGTTTCTTTTGGAGTAATAGCATACACAGCTTCATCATAATTCAACCCGCAGGAAGAGTACCAGACATTATTATGGCCTATTCAATGGCCATTTTTCATTTTCAAAGTCACTTTCTGATGATGAAACGCATTTTGGGGGTAATGCTGCAGCTGGACTTTAATTGGTTAACCTGTTACCACACGACAAAATTTTAGACTGGTCCAAATTCAACAAAGTTGAAGATGATAATATAAAGTTTATGAAATTTAGAAATTTTCAGTTTCTTGGTTGAAGAAATCAATTTTGAAAAAGAAGCATCGGTTGTTGCAAGCAATTTCTTCATCTTACACACAATGTTTTCCAAGATATTTTACTTGAGGGGTGTCAAAAGGAACAAGTTAATTTAGTTTGTATTTGTTGAGCACAGGAATAGTATGTCTTTGAAATAACTATAATTTAAACAAGGCCCCTCAGCGAGCTTTATTTTGAGATGTAACAAGAGGCCCAGTGGGCCTTAACGGTCACCTGAGTAAAAGAGCATCAAGACAAATGATTTCTTAAGAAGTACAAAAATTTACCCCTTTCTGCCCCGACTGGGGCCCCTTTTACCCCAAACCCCCCAACCTCTTTTCACAAACTGGAATTGGCATCCCCCAATGATGCTTCCGACCAAGTTTTGTTGAAATCCCCCCAGTAGTTCTTGAGAAGAAGATGAAATATTTAAAAGTTACCAAAAATGACCCCCTTTTGGTCCCCATTTTAGGGCCTCCTGACCCCCCCAGCCTTTTAATTTTCACAAATCTGAATAACCATTACCAAATGATGCTTTTCACCAAGTTTGATTGAAATTGGCTTTGTACTTCATCAGAAGAAGATGAAAATGTGAATTTTTTAACATGATGAACTTTGACCTCTGGGTGTGGCCCCATACATGACCCCAGGGACATGATTTTCACAAGTTATAATATCTGTCCTGTTGGTCTTGCACACAAAATATTTAAGCTCTGGCATTAACGGTTTATTAGAAGAAGATTTTTAAAGAAGTACCAAAAATTACCCCATTTTGCCCCCTATTGGGGCCCCTATGACCCCCAGAACCCCTATTTTCACAAACTGGAATTGGCATCCCCCAATGATGCTTCCGACAAAGTTTTGTTGAAATCCCCCCAGTAGTTCTTGAGAAGAAGATGAAATATTTAAAAGTTACCAAAAATGACCCCCTTTTGGTCCCCATTTTAGGGCCTCCTGACCCCCCAGCCTTTTAATTTTCACAAATCTGAATAACCATTACCAAATGATGCTTTTCACCAAGTTTGATTGAAATTGGCTTTGTACTTCATCAGAAGAAGATGAAAATGTGAATTTTTTAACATGATGAACTTTGACCTCTGGGTGTGGCCCCATACATGACCCCAGGGACATGATTTTCACAATTTATAATATATCTGTCCTAGTTGTCATGCACACAAAATATTTAAGCTCTGGCATTAACGGTTTATTAGAAGAAGATTTTTAAAGAAGTACCAAAAATTACCCTATTTTGCCCCCTATTGGGGCCCCTATGACCCCCAGAACCCCTATTTTCACAAACTGGAATTGGCATCCCCCAATGATGCTTCCGACCAAGTTTTGTTGAAATCCCCCCAGTAGTTCATGAGAAGAAGATGAAATATTTAAAAGTTACCAAAAATGACCCCCTTTTGGTCCCCATTTTAGGGCCTCCTGACCCCCCAGCCTTTTAATTTTCACAAATCTGAATAACCATTACCAAATGATGCTTTTCACCAAGTTTGATTGAAATTGGCTTTGTACTTCATCAGAAGAAGATGAAAATGTGAATTTTTTAACATGATGAACTTTGACCTCTGGGTGTGGCCCCATACATGACCCCAGGGACATGATTTTCACAATTTATAATATATCTGTCCTGTTGGTCATGCACACAAAATATTTAAGCTCTGGCATTAACGGTTTATTAGAAGAAGATTTTTAAAGAAGTACAAAAAATTACCCCATTTTGCCCCCTATTGGGGCCCCTATGACCCCCAGAACCCCTATTTTCACAAACTGGAATTGGCATCCCCCAATGATGCTTCCGACAAAGTTTTGTTGAAATCCCCCCAGTAGTTCTTGAGAAGAAGATGAAATATTTAAAAGTTACCAAAAATGACCCCCTTTTGGTCCCCATTTTAGGGCCTCCTGACCCCCCAGCCTTTTAATTTTCACAAATCTGAATAACCATTACCAAATGATGCTTTTCACCAAGTTTGATTGAAATTGGCTTTGTACTTCATCAGAAGATGAAAATGTGAATTTTTTAACATGATGAACTTTGACCTCTGGGTGTGGCCCCATACATGACCCCAGGGACATGATTTTCACAATTTATAATATATCTGTCCTAGTTGTCATGCACACAAAATATTTAAGCTCTGGCATTAACGGTTTATTAGAAGAAGATTTTTAAAGAAGTACCAAAAATTACCCCATTTTGCCCCCTATTGGGGCCCCTATGACCCCCAGAACCCCTATTTTCACAAACTGGAATTGGCATCCCCCAATGATGCTTCCGACCAAGTTTTGTTGAAATCCCCCCAGTAGTTCATGAGAAGAAGATGAAATATTTAAAAGTTACCAAAAATGACCCCCTTTTGGTCCCCATTTTAGGGCCTCCTGACCCCCCAGCCTTTTAATTTTCACAAATCTGAATAACCATTACCAAATGATGCTTTTCACCAAGTTTGATTGAAATTGGCTTTGTACTTCATCAGAAGAAGATGAAAATGTGAATTTTTTAACATGATGAACTTTGACCTCTGGGTGTGGCCCCATACATGACCCCAGGGACATGATTTTCATAATTTATAATATATCTGTCCTAGTTGTCATGCACACAAAATATTTAAGCTCTGGCATTAACGGTTTATTAGAAGAAGATTTTTAAAGAAGTACCAAAAATTACCCCATTTTGCCCCCTATTGGGGCCCCTATGACCCCCAGAACCCCTATTTTCACAAACTGGAATTGGCATCCCCCAATGATGCTTTCTACCAAGTTTAGTTGAAATCCGCCCAGTAGTTCTTGAGAAGAAGATGAAAATGTTTAAAAGTTAACGGACGACGGACGACGAACGACGCACGACGCACGACGCAGGACGACGGACAAACGATGATTGCAATAGGTCACCATGACCATTCGGTCAGGTGACATAAAAATGCTTGTTTTAAACAAGATGTGTTTGTGAAACACAATGTCCCCGCAACAGGACTAAACGTTTGATCTTGATATGTGACCTTGACCTTATCACATGACCTTGAAATGAGGAGATGCGTATTATGGAGATGTATCATCATGCCAAATAAGAGCATTGTATCTTGAATAGGCTGGTAGTAATTGGAAATGTTATGTTTTTTGGTTAAGTTTTGCAGACAGAAAGACAGACCGAGAGATGGAAGGACTAAATGATGGACAGACAGACGGATAACAGAAAAACAATATGCCCCCAATAAGGAGGCATAAAAAAATTATCTAGATCCTTATAAATGCTTCTTATATTAAGATATGAATTAAGTGAGGTGCAGACACCTATCCATGAAGGTTCATGTAGACTTCTCCTACATTATATTCCAGAAGTCGGTAAAGTCAGTAAATATCTCAAAATGTAAGCATGCCAAGTTATGGTTCTGTTTTACTAATTTCTCTTCAAAGACCAATTTTCAGGTTAATTGATTGCAAAATATTGGCTAATAGAATGTCTAAAGTTTTTCTATGAATTGACCCCATGACCTAGTTTTTCTCCCCAAATGACCAAGATTTTAACCAGAAAACTTTCTGCCCAATTTGAGGTTGATTGAGTTGTGGCCTCTATAGTGTACATAGGTTTCCTAAGAGTTTGGACCATTTTTTTTTTACAACAAATAACCAATCTTTGAGCTTTAACCAGATATCATCAAGACAAACATTCTGACCAATTTGAGATTGATTGAGCAAAAATGTGGCTTCTACAGTATCTAAAACTTTTTTCCAAAAATTGAGAAGTGACCTAGTTTTGACCCCAAATGATCCAATTCCAATTTTGAAAAACTGTCTGACCAATTTTCAGGTTGAGAAAGAACTTGGCTTCTAGAGTGTCTACAAGGTTGATGTCACAAAACACACAATGGACATCACACAACCTAAAAAGCTCAGGCATGCTAAAAATACATCATGAAAATTCTTTCAGTAAATTGTTCTCCAGTTAAAATTCAAATTCTGCTACGAAAATCATATTCTTCAATTTGCAGGTTAACCCATTCCCACTCATCGATGACTTTATAAAAAAGCTTTGAAAAACAATGTGGAGAATGAAAAAATTGCTTGCTACAAGCAATTTCTTCATTTTCCACATTGTTTTCTACCCAGAAAGTTGAAAAAATAAAAAAAATCATCAACTTTAAAATGTCGTCTGCAATTTCTTTGAATTTGGGCCAGTCTAAAATTTTGCCGTCTGGTAATGGGTTAAATGTGATACTGTTCTAAGTGTCTATACAATGTATAAATACTTAGAACAGTATTGCTATTAACACTCAAATGATCAGATATCTGGCATTCAGACTGAATTCGTGGCTAGTACAGACTTAAACTATGCCTATTTGTATTTTCTTCATGCAGTTATCATCACTATCAGATATAGACTTTCTACTTGAATAACAGTTTGCAATTGATTTGAGCTTATAAATGATATATTTGACTGGACATCAGAGATACATTATGCAAAATGCTATGCAACATATAATTATATGGATGATTGATTGATTGATTGAATGGGGTTTAATGTCACTTTAACCCATTCCCACTCAATCCCTCCTTTTTAAGCCCCTCAATAAAACGCTTTTAGAAAACATTGTGGAAAAAGAAGAAATTGCTTGTTGCAAGCAATTTCTTCATTTTCTACATTGCTTTCTTCCCAAAAAGAAAAAGATCTTTAAAATTTCAACAACTTTGAATTGTCATCTGCAACTTCTTTCAATTTGGTCAAGTCTAAAATTTTGTTGTGTTGTAATGGGTTAAAAGTACTTCAGTCATTTTGCAGCCACTGGAGCACCTAACTATGGATTCCTAGTATTTCTTGCACCAGTACTACCACTACATCCCACATAGGTTTAGGATTATCAACCCATTGAAGGGCACAAATGTCCGAAAGGATAATTGCCGTGGCTGGGGATCAATCCCTGGACCCCTTGATTAGGAATCCTACGCGCTGCAGCTGCACTTTGGCCATGGCCAAATTATATGAATGGAAAAAACTCAGAGAGACTCAAGATAAACCCTTGCCCTGCTGTGAAAATTCCTTATCAGAATGGCATAAAGATTAATCCTTGTCATGCTGAACCCGGAATATTCCGGTTTTGCAGGAGGTGTAGACTAAGATCAGACTGCACTTATGTACCTCCTGCTTGTACTTTTCCTGCCAGAGTTGCTTAAGAAGTTGATTTCTAAATTAATATATTGATTTTTGAAAACAAGTTCTATCAGTGCTTTCAGCCTTTTGATTTGACTGCAATTCAGTAAAGTAATTTATACAGCATGACAAGGGTTAAAGGACTGAGAGTACTTGAAGTACTAAAATCAATTCCCATTTGAAAGGACAAGCAGATGTGTTGACCTCTATGTGATCTTTTTCAACCTATTTTGACTTTAACCCCTTCATGTATGAACCCTGATTTTAATGTCCCTGTGATATTATATTTGAGAAAACATTGTGGATAAAGAAGAAATTGCTTGTTACATCATACAGGATGGCTACTTTTTTAAATGACTTACTTTGTACCCTATTCAATTTGGACATGTCTTAAATTTAGGGAAAAAGTAAAGGATTAAAGCTCCATTTCTATTATTTTTCACAAAGGAGAAATTTTATCCCTTACCCTGCTGAGAAAATTCCCTATCAGAATGGCATAAAGGTCAAAGGACTGAGAGTAATGGAAGCACTAAAATCAAGCCTTTACAACTTATATGATTATGTTCTCTATCAAAAGAGCAAACAATACTATTAAGGGAGACAACTCTAAAATTAATGCTGCTTAGATTTTCTTTCACTGTATATGAGAATATGCACATTAGCCAAACTGTTTTTTCAGCTTTAAGTTTCAAGGAGACCTTGATTTCTTTAAGTTTTAACCCGTGTCATGCTGAACCAAATCTCTAGGCTTTATGGTTTGGGAGGAGACGATCTTTTTAGTTTGTTCAACTTGTTGCCATGGCATCAAGTGTTATTCACGAGTTTGAAAGAGCATAGTCTAATGATCATGAGGCCCACAGGGAAGACTGGGTTATCCCAACTGTGTTGCCTTGTTAAATAAAGGCTTAATTATTAATATTATTATATCTGAGATATCTCTTGATATCTAACAAATAAATATCAGCCAGACTGGATTTAGTGCACCAGAAATGATAAGGTTTGTTTCAACTGTAGTGATATAACTGAAATATTGTAGGATTAACCCATTAGCAAACGGCAAAATTATAGACTGGTTCAATTTGATTTTTTCATCTTTCTTGGTAGAAAACATTGTGAAAACTTAAGAAATTGCTAATTACAGACAATTTCTTCAATTTACACAATGCTTTCCCATTTTTTTTTTTTTTTGGAGGGGGGGGGGGAAGGATCCAAAACGCAATTGTGTGGGAATACACTCATACACCATACACTTCTTTGACTTTGTAACAGTATAGATTATTGTTGTCTAAAATGCTGGTTAAACAACTCCATTAAATTAATAGGAAGAAGATTGCTTTAGTAAATGTCATCTGAGAAGACAAATACTTGAAGTAATCCCCCAGATCCACTATATAGTGCCATGTTAATTGCAGGAGTTGAAATGTCAATCAACTTACATCAGAATTATATGCTTAGCTCAGCTAAGACAAAATCTGTAATTGATGTCAGACAAGTGCCTTGTTAAATGTGGTAGTCACAAATGTCAATAACCTTAACCCTTACCTGTTTTGCAAAATTTAAAGAGCTGTCCAAATTCAAAGGTTTTGCAAACGAAAAATAAAAGTGGATTTAGTTTAAAGTTGAGAACATCATGGGAAATGAAAAAAATCTATTAATAAGCCTTTTCTTTTTATTTTTGTTTATATTTTGATCGATTGATTCATTGAATGGGGTTTAACGCCGCTTTTAACAGTATTTCATTATATTTTGAGGGGTGTAAAAAAGCAGGATTGTGTAGGAATAGGATACTTCTACTGGATCTGCCCTTTGATGACTTGATTTGGGTTTAACGTCACTTTTAACAGTACTTTAGTTATATCACAACAGCTGGAGCACCTAACAATGGATTCCTAGAATAAGTTCAAGATTTTTCAGAGTTCTTTAGGGTAAAGCTTGAATCCGTTAGACAGCAGCCATAGCAAAGTTAGCAGCACTTAACCCATTCCGACTCAAGCCCTCCTTTTTACGCCCCTCAAGAAAAAAGCTTTGGAAAACATTGTGGAAAATGAAGAAATTGCTTGTATCAAGCAATTTCTTCATTATCCACAATGTTTTCTACCCCAAAATACTTGCAAATTCAAAATTCCATCAAATTTAAATTGTCGTCTGCAGCTTCTTTCAATTTGGACCAGTCTAAAATTTTCTTGTGTTGGAATGGGTTAAGACTCTCAAACATGAAGTCTGTCTGATGATGAAAATATATACAGAGTTCCAAGTGAATGTGTTCAGTAATTCCAGAGATATTACAAAATATCAAAGATTTCGGACAAAGACAACGAGGCAGACATGCTACATCAGGGCTAAACCTGAAAATACCTCAAGTTTCCTCAACAAACAGCTAAGCTAATCAAAATAAGGCAATAAAGTAATGATATTCTGTAACTTTTAGACCTTATTAACCCTTTCTCGTTCAAACACGGGATTGTACGTTCCTGTGATTTTATACTTGAGAAAACATTATGGAAAAAGAAGAAATTGCTTGTAACAAGCAATTTCTCCTTTTTCCACAATATTTTCTACCACATAGGATGGTTTCATTTCAAATGGCATCCAGTTGTCATTGTCGTCTGCAACCTCTTTCAATTTGGACTAGTCTAAAATTTCCAAAAACGGGAATGGGTTAAGCTATTTTTTCAAAGTTTTTCCAACTAAAACCTCTATCATTGATCTAAATCCAGCCATTGTCAGTGAAACAAAAACAAAATTTAGCAATTAAGGCAAAATGTTTTGTCCAAAATCTGATGTTATTTGGTACCTTCAAGCCAAACTAAAAGAAAAAAATGTTGGACTGGTCCATATTGACAGAAGTTACAGAAAACGTTTCAAAGTGTGCTTAATTTGAAAAATAATTACTAAACATGGTAGAAAACATAGTGGGAAAGGGAGAAAAGGCTTGTTACAAAACATTTCTCCTTTTCCAACTATATTTTACATAGCATTATTTTTCAGGTTACATCAAAACGCACTATGGAATGGCAATAATCTTCAATTGTCATGCTGAATAAAAAGATCTTTTTCAGATCAAAGGTTTGAAAGTACTTGAAGCACTAGATGTAGACAGATACTTCTTTTGAAAATCAATCAATACCCATCTCTCCTGGTTTAAATGCATCTAGGTGCAGTCTGATCTTTTTCTATACCTCCTACCAAAATATAACTGATTTTATAAATCTACAACAACAACAATACCGTTTATATTTCATGCACTGTCGATGTTATGGCAAGCGCCTTCTATAAAACAAACTTAAGATTTTTTTTGTTTTGTGTTTTTAATTCTACACAAACTGGAATAATCTCAGCATGACATGGGTTAAAGACAGTCTCTTTTTCTGTTGATATTTAGATATCCAAGTGCTTTACATTATGTCATCATCTTGACCAACTCCACTCTGCCATTGATTCAAGACCTAAGGTAATTACCTAAAATCAATTTTTTAAAATTTCATGTTTCTTATTTTGGCATTGCAATTTTGAGTCTAGACAATAGCTAGAAGCCATAAATCTTAATCTGCCCAATGGCAGACCATTGTTGCATTATACGGCAAGCAAATGGATTTCTGTATAGTATAGTTAGCTTCAAAGTTATTTCCTCCCTTGCAAAAATATATCTCATATAGAAATCAACCCTGCAATAAACTTATTTTTCAACCAATTTTTCAAGGAATCTTATTAACCTTTTCCCACAGATCCCTCTGTTTTATGCCCCTCAAGAAAAAAGCTTTGAAAAACATTGTGGAAAATGAAGAAATTGAATGTAACAAGCAATTTCTATATTCTTCACAATGTTTACTATCCCAAAAGACAAAAAAAAGATTTAGAATTTGATCAACTTGAAATTGTCGTCTGGACCTTCTTTCAAGTTGGACCAGTCTAAAATTTTGTTGATGGAATGGTTAAAGGCCACCAATTGTACATTCAATTAAAATTTGGTACAATAAAGACTCAGAACCAAGTGCTGAATTTGCTCTGTTTTTCTAATATTTGTTTCGTCTTTGGATCACTAATTGTTGAAAATTTGCTTCCCCAAATAAAATAAATATTGTTAGAACATATTACAAAACAAACATGGTCCTCTTCCAAGTAAGAAAACAAATTGATTACTTATAAAACAAATTACCCAAACATATTAGCAAAATCATTAAAGTTTCATAATAATCACAAGGAAAATCATTACTGGGTAAGCCTTTATTCATCGAGTGATATTTTCAGACCATTGAAGACTGTGTAGAAGTTTTAAAAAAAATGTGCAAAAAATGATCGATTCCGAAACACTTGCTATCCCCCTCCCCAACCCCAAACCCCCGAAATTTGACCTTGATCAGATGACCTTGTTGAATTACCTTAACCTTGTCAGATGACATTGACACTAGCAGATGCATATTTAACCAATACCCGCACAATGATGCTTTTTGATGCCCCTTAAGAAAAGCAATTGGGAAAACATTGTGGAAATTGAAGCAAACGGTTGGAACAAGCAATGCCTGGAAAACTGTCCATCCTTTACTGGAAAGCAATGTTTGAACCGCCCTTTACCCCATGATTGGGAGTTCTATGCACTACTAACTGCACTACAGCCGCTGCTGGTTCTTCTTAGAGTTTAACCTGAGATCTCATGATTTGCATTCTGATGCACAACCAACTATACTACAAATTGGCACAGTGTTACCAGACAGCAAAATTTTAGACTGGTCCAAATTGAAAGGACTTGCAATAGACAATTCAAAGTTGATAAAAATTAAGATTTTTTCAACTTTCTTGTAGAAAACATTGTGGAAAATGAAGAAATTGCTTGTTTCAAGCAATTTCTTCATTTAACACAATATTTTCCCAACTGTTTTTCTTGAGAGGTGTCTAAAAGCGTCACTGTGTGGGAATGGGTTAAATCATATGGTGGCCTTGGAGTTGTTAAGTTTTCTTCCTAGTGATAGCTCAACAACTTATTGACTTTCAAAGGATCTTTTCTAGGCCATTTGTGCTATTTTGTACTAGTAAATGAGAAATAAAAGGAGCAATGAGGAGATTATAATCTGGGAAAATTACCGTCTCCATTGATTTCCTGTCCTTATTTGTCATTTATATAGCTTTTGTCTGTTTAGTGGATGGATTAGGCTTTTGTTTACTCATCTTATTGTTGTAATTTCCTACTATACTTACAATAAGTTGGCTCTCGTTTGTAAAAATGAAAACAAATGATCGAACTACTTCTATAAGTAATGACATTGCAGATCACCATTTCAAAATGAAAATGGATGAAAGATAGCTTCAACTCATTCCCATACAATGACACTTTTTGATGCCTCTCAAGAAAAAGAGGAACGTGATATCCTTTATCGCTTCCATGAGTATGATTGCTCAAGGCTTTATATATACACAAAATATCAAAATAAGCTCTTGGCCTAATTATTTTGGGGGAGAAGATTTTTTAAGATTTTCTCTTTTAATCCAAGGTATATATTTAATCCCACAATATAGCGCTAATTTCCTGAGTATGGTTATTTTTCAAAGAATTTTGGAAGATGGTCAGTGGGCAATGATACATGCCAAATATCAACGCTCTAGGCGTAATGATTTTGGAGGAGGAGATTTTTAAAGATCTTTATTCTTAACTAAAACCAGTGATTGCACAGAAAAGAGCTAATTTCAGAGTACGGTAATCTTTCAAGTATTTTGAGAGTCAATAGATGGTTTGTGAAGGATTCAAGTCAAAATTATTAGCAGATAAATTGTTTACGATAGACGAATGACATTCAAGTATCACCAAAGCCCATCAAGATCAGATTATGAGCTAAGGATAAGATCAATTATGTTCAACAATACAGAAAGGACCCTCTGCAGTGACCTTGACCTTTGTTGTAGGAGTGTAAGGAGCTAATTTACTCATGATATATTGATCTCTTCAAGATATGTGCGTGTGATTAAACAAAGATATTTAGGCAAGTTAAAGCCCTTTGCTGTGACCTAAAATTTGGCAAAAGGACCCTAACAAAGTACAGTGCACAGATAAATTCATGTAAGTCAGATGATAGGTTCACTAGCATTTTGTTACAAGAAAATTATTACAAGCATTTTCTTCATGTTTTCTATCCCATTTTTGAAATTCCATTAACAAAACAAGAGGACCATGATGGTCCTAAATCGCTCATCTGAATTGTCTGCTGTAAAAAAAAATGCAACTAGAGACAAATAACTATAACCAGTTTCATGAAGATTGAGCCAAAACTGTGACTTCTATATTGAAAACAAAGAAATTGTCATTATGGCCCCTTTTCCAGTGTTTTCCTATAGAACCTTCCCATAATCTATAATGTTCATCTTTATGACCTAACAATTATCATTACCAAGTTTCATGACGATTGAGCCAAAATTATGGCTTCTAGAGTGTTTAAAAAGAAATTGTCGTTAAGGCCCCTTTTCCTGTGTTTTCCAAAAGAACCTTCCTATAATAGGGTTCATCCTCATGAAAACAATTATTCTGGCGAAGTTTCATGAAGATTGAGCCTAAATTGTTGCCTCTAGAGTATAAACAAAGGAATTGTCATTAAGGCCCCTTTTCCTGTGTTTTCCAATAGAATACCCCCATAATCGATAGGGTTCATCCTCATGACCAAACAATTATTCTAACCAAGTTTCATGAAGATTAAGCCAAAATTGTGGCCTCTAGAGTGTAAACAAAGAAATTGTCATTAAAGCCCCTTTTCCTGTGTTTTCAAATAGCACCTTCCTATAATCAATAAGTTTTATCCTAAAAACTGTGGCCTCTAGAGTGTAAACACTTCAATTGTTGACGCTACATGACACATGAGGCGCGACAGACATTCAACGATCACAAAAGCTCACCATGAGCACTTTGTGCTCAGGTGAGCTAAAAAAATGTATTTCACAACTTCTTCCTATTTTGATTCAGTCAAAAAAATTTGTAGTGTAGTAATTGGTTAATCCAACAAGAATAGGTTGATAATTAATACCTCAACTTTGTTTTTCCCCCCTAAGCTGAGCTTTCTCCATTACAAGCTTTCTTAAAGTTTAGCCACCATGGATTATAAATTAGGCCTTTTTCTCCTTAAACCATTACCAGAGATTGATTGATTGAATAGGGTTTAATGCCACTTTCAATAGTATTTGAGTCATATCATAGCAGCTAGAGCACCTAGCCATTAACCCTTGTCATGATGAATAAAGTCTTTTCAGAATTTCATTAAAATAAAAGGGCTGAAAGCACTGGTAGTACTTGTTCAATGGTCAATACATCGTTAGAAAATTAATTTCATGAACAATGGTTTGAAAAGGAAATGCAGGAGGAGTAGACCAATTTCAGACTACACATATGTGCAGGCTGATCTTGTCTACACCTCCTGCCAAAACAGGAAAATTCCGGGTTCAGCATGACAAGGGTTCATACTTGGTGTTTTTTTTACAGCAGTACAGTTACCCCAATATCCTCTGAAAGCATGTAAATATTTATTTCTTTAAATCTACATACTTCTTTGGGCAATTCCTTCCTAAATGAAATAAAGCTCTCTGCTAATATTCTGAAAATCTGAACATAAATATGTCAAGTAATTGCACCCTGTGGGCATATTCCTGACGAAAACAAGCTTTTTTATATTTTGTTTGGCTCCGACTTTTATTTCTGTCTGAATAGAAATGATATCCTTGTTAACCTATTTCATGATTTCTAGCACAACTAGCAAACAGCAACACTTCACCAAAAGACAAAACCACACACTGCTGCTTTTTGACACCGTTCAAGTTCAAAGCTTTGGAGGGTAATAAATTTACAAGTAGCAATACTATAATGTTTTCTTACCCTTAAGTCAATTCTTTAACAAGAGCACTGCCAACGGGTGCCTATGATTGGCTGTTGGGTGCTGGATAGTGGACAAAATGCATCTAGAGTTATCCCCCTTGATAGTATATGTTACTCTTTTGATAGTGAACAAGTGTGCCAAGTTTCAATTGAATGCTTTTAGTAGAATCAGAGATATCACATAATGTTAGATATCACATGATGACGACATCGACGATGACATAAAGGCTATCGCAATACTTCGGGTTTTCTCTGAAACCAGCTGAGCTAAAAATTGTACCAACTGGAAACTAAAAGTCGTCTACAATTTAACTTCTTTCAATTTTTACCAGTGTAAATTTTTCCTTGGTAACAAGTTAAAGGCTTCAAAGGGGCTGTTGACAACAATTCAGGATGCACAGAAATTATCAAAGTACTGAAAGTACTGTAAGCTAGCAAAGCATAGGTTTTGTTAAGTTATCCTCTTTGTCAAAGGTTATCATGATAAATAAACCAGATTAAAGTCACCCAGGAGTTAACCCATCACAACATAGCAAAATCTTAGACAGGTCAAATTGAACAAACTTGCAGACGACAATTTCAAGTTAATGGTATTTGGTAGAAAACATTGTGGACATTGAAGAAATTGCTTCTTACAAGCAATTTCTTCATTGTCCAATATGTTTTTCAAAGATTTTTTCTTGCAATGTTGAAAATGATTGATTGATTGATTGATTGAATTGGGTTTAAAGCTGCTTTTAAGAGTCTTTCAGTCAGCTGGAGCACCTAAAAATGGATTCCTGGTATTTCTCACACAAGTACTACCACTACATCCTTTCCTAGCCTCCAGCTGCTATCCCACTTAGGTTTACTATTATCAACCCATTGGTGAGAGACAACTGTCGGAAAGGATATAATGTGCCGCCGCTGATTGCAATGCTTAAAAAAGCGGAATGGATTAGATAGCATGCTTTTGAAAGAGTTTCCTACAACTTGAATAGAGTTTACACCAAACCTACTTTTTTATGACATAGGCATTCAGTTGTTGAGCCTCCAGTGGTAGTTTGCACTTGTTGAACTTTGAGAAGCTATCAAAGCTGACACTTTGCTAGCTAAAAATTGTAGCCAACATGTTGCAAAGTATTGTAAGACAAGATTTTTTCAGACAACATAGCTAACTATGACAGATGTTTGTCACAAAAGCATCTTAACCCTTAACCAGAAGGCAAAGTTTTAGACTCACCCAATTCAAAGATTTTGCAGATGAAAATTTAAAATGAATTTCATTTGATTGATTCATTAATTGGATTTAACACTATTTTTAACAGTATTTCAGTCATATTGCAGTGGCTCGGGCACCTAACCATGGATTCCTGGTATTTCTCAAACCAGTACTACCTCTACATCCTTTGCGAGCCCGCAGCTGATTGGATTTGATTTGAAAACTAACCACTCAGTAGGGTACAAGCAAATTTCTTCTTCTTCCACAATTTTTTCTCAATCATAACATCACAGGGACCTGAAAACTGGGGATTGTACAAGAAAAGTTAACACAATCCCTGTATGTTCAAGGACAACTAGACTAGACATTTGATGGTACTAGGTATAAGCATTTAGATTATAATGAGAAAGGGTGAAGTTTCCAGTTAAAAAGTCTAAGTAGGTCAAAGGTGAAGGCCATTTAGGTCTCAGGATGAAAGTATTTGGTGTCAAATGAAAATCAAGTGTCAAGTTACACATAAGTCTTTGTGCTAAAGATAGCAAAAGTTTTGACCTTGATAAATGACCTTGATGGATTACCCCGATCTGTCATCCAACTTATTTCTAACAATGCAAGATACCTTTGTCCTAAACATTATCAAAGTATCTTTCAGGGTGTTTAAATAACAGCAAAATGTAACAGCAACCATCAAAATTTTGGATTGTCTGGTAAAAGGTTGAAGAATTCAAAATGAAAGATTTTGCTTCCCTGCCAGTCATATGTAGGAACCTATAAGAATTTTTAGCTAATTTTTGAAGCATCACTAAAGGAGCATTTCTTGTTCCTGAGAGCAAATATATAAATAGGAATTTAAATATTGCTAAACATTACTTAAGTATGTAACTTTGCTAAAAATGACTTTGTTGTTTACAGGGAAATATAGAGAGACCTGAAAACTATTTCTTGTAACAATCTTCTTCATCTTAATTACAGGGAAACAACTTTCATGTACACTACAACAGTAAACTATTCTGATTATCCCCCTTTGCCAATATTCCCTGACATTTTTTGTCCAGGGTAAAACGGCTTGTAACAAGCAATTTCTTCATTTACCAAAGCTTCCTTTTTCCAAAGCTTTCATAAAGCATCATCGTTTAGGAATGGGTTATGGGAAACATGTGACAAGCAAATTCTTCATATCTGACAATATTTTATATCATATTTGATATTTTTCTTGTTAACCCATTCCCAAACAAAGACGCCCCTCAAGAAAAACAATTGGGAAAACATTGTGGAAAATGAAGAAATTGCTTGCATCAAGCAATTTCTTCATTTTCTACGATGTTTTCTATCCAGAAAGTTGAAAAATCCAGAGTTCCATAAACTTTAAATTTTCATCTGCAACTCTTCAAATGGGACCAGTCTAAAAAAATTTGCTGGTTAATAGACCTAGCTCACTTTGCATAGTTTCTCAATTTTTGTTCAATATGGACGCATCTTGGTATCTGGTGATGGGTTAAACTATTACTGCCCAGTAACACCTTTTGCATCCCTGTAAAAATTTATTCAGGAAAACATTGTTGGAAAAGGAGAAATGGCTTCAATTACATTTCAAGATATCCTACTCTAATGGCTACAACACCTGTAATCCATTCACACACAACAGAATTTTAGGCCGGTCCAAGTTAAAAGAACTTGCAGACAAATTTTCAAGTTGATTTCGTTTTATTGTTTTTTGGTCTTTTTTGGATAAAAAACATTGTAGATAATACAAGCAATTTCTTCACTTTCAAAAATGTTTTCCAAAGCTCTTTTCTTGAGGGGCATTGTGTGGGAAAAGGCTAAGCCTTAATTATTGGGTGAGGTGCCTGTTGCAGCTTGGGAGCAGTGGTAACCTAGACAGGGTGGACAGATACTGCAGGCTTGTCCCAGACATGTTGGACTTAATTAACCCTTGTTATGCTGCATAAACTCCTTGTTAAGAAAAACATTAAATCAAAGGGTTGATGGCACTGTAGGTCTGGTTGACAGGGTCAATAAATAGTTCATAAATTGATCTTATGGACAATTCTAGCTTTAATAGGACACACAGGTGGTGTAGACCAAGATCAGACAACACATATGTGCAGGCAGATCTTTGTCAATGCCTTCTGCAAAAGCAGGAATATTCCGGGATCAGCTGACAAGGGTTAAGGTCTGTGGACATAATCCATTCTCCCCTGTATGAGTGGCAGGTTTTTTCTGACACTGATAAAACAAGGCAAGGATCATAAACAAGTACTTGCAGATGGCAACATCAGACAGAATGGGCTTTTAACCAATTACCAAACAAAATTTAAGACTGATCTCATTTGAAAGAAGTTGCAGATGACAATTTAAAGCTTATGAAATTTTGAAATCTTTCTAGCTTTTTAGTAGAAAACATTGTTGATAATGAAGATATTGCTTGTAACAAGCTATTTCTTCATTTTCCACAATGTTTTCCAAAGCTTCTTTTCTTGAGGGGCGTCTTAATCCAATCCCACTCTACAAAATTTAAGACTTAACCAAATTCAAAGATATTGCAGACAACAATTTTAAATTGTTGAATTTTTTTAAAATCTTTGTCCCTCTTCCTGGAAATCAGTGTGAAAAATGAATCAATTGCTAGTAACGAGCAATTTCTTCGTTTTCCACATTGTTTTCCGGAGACTTTTTTTTTTGGGGGGGGGGGGTGTAAAAATGAGGGATTGTGTGGGAATGGGCTAACTAATTTTCTGAATCTAAGCTTATTAACCCTTTCCTGTTTTGAAAAATTCTAGACCTTTCCAAATTCAAAGGTTTTAAGTAGGTTTAATTTGAAAAATAACCATTCAGTAGGATGAAAAATATGGTGGAAAAACAAGAAATTGTTTGTCACAAGCATTTTCTTCTTTTTCAATAGTTTTTTCTCAATCATCAATTCTCAGGAGGTTAAAATGGTCAGGATTGGGAAGGGTTAAATTGGAAACTCCACTCACAATTTCAAAAATGAGCTTTGTAAAACATAGCGGAAAATTAAGAAATTGCTTTCATTATCAACCCAACAAGACAAATATTTTGTAGATTCCATCAACTAAACATTGTCGTCTACTACTTCTTTCAATTTGGACCAGGCTAAAATTTTGTCTTCTGGACTATTTAGGCCTTTACTAATGGATTAAAGAATCAGTCATACCTTTTGCCCTCCAAAAAAATCGTCAGCACCATAACTGAAAGTCATATAATGTGAGGAAGATTTGTGTGGACTTACCTGAAATAGACAAAATAAAACAACTTATAAACTTATTACAAAACAATTAAACTTTGGACTAGTCCAAACTGGAAGAAAGTGCAGCCAATAATTTTTCAGTTAACAAAATTTAAAACACCTTCACTTTTGGGGGTAGAAAACATTGTGGGAAATAATCTTGTTACAAACACATTTCAGTTCCAAAGTTTTCTTATTTTTCTTGACAGATGAAAAAAGAATTATAGTGTTTGAAAAGGTTTAACCCATTTCCAAATGACAAAATTTAGGACCGGTCTGTATTGAAAGAAGTTCCAGACGACAGTGTTAAGTTGATGGAAATCTACATAACTATATCATTTTGGGTAGGAAACAGTGTGAAAAATGAAGAAATTGCTTGTTACAATTTTCTTCATTTTCCACATTGAGAAACAAACTTCTTTCCTGAGATACATAAACAAGAGGCCCATGAGGGCCTGAGACGCTCTACTGGTTATCAAGTTTTCCGTTAAAGAAATCTGATATTTAAGGAAGTTAATTACTCAAAGAAGAATGCATAAAGAAAAAAAAAGGGCTTTATCCCCTTTATTATTTTAAACAACAATCCTCAAGGCTCCTTTTCCTGTGTTTCATGACGGATCCACTCCATTTCCAAAAGAAAGTTACCTTATGACCCTACAATCATTCTGTGAGATTTTCATCAGAATCTGACAATAATTGTGGACTTTATCACATAAACAGGATTGTTTTGAATGAAAATCAATAAGGCCCCTTTTCCTGTGTTTTCTGATGGATCAATTTCATTCCAAAAGAAACTTTCCATACAACCCTACAATTGTCCTGTGAAATTTAAAAGACAATTTGATAATGATTGTGATCTTCATCACATACACAAGAATGTTTTGAATGATAATCTGTAAGGCCCCTTTTCCTGTGTTTCGAATGCCACAATTATTCCATGCATCTTTGAAGAGAATCCAATAAAACAGTTGACTTTATTGTGTTAACAAAGATATTGAATTTAAGTTCTCATAAGGCACCTTTTCCCGTGATATTTTACTGTTGGTTTTATCATTCTGTGAAAGTTAAAAGTGAATCTGATGAAATGTTGTGAATTCATTATGTTTACTAGAATATTTAAAAAAAAAAATCATATGGCCCCTTTTTACATGATCCTTGATGGATTGTACCCAGTCCTGAAAAGAACCATTTAAGTGATTGTACAATCATTCTGTGAAATTTTGAAGTGAATCCTGTGAAATCAAGGGACATCATTGTGTTAACCAGAATATTCATAAGGCCCCTTTTTATGTGACACTTGCCATAATCAGATCCACTGTCAAAATCAACAATTGAAATGATGGTACAATCAATCTGTGTAATTTGTGGAATTTATTGTGTTAATGAGTTTACAGTGAAATCTTCATAGGGCCCCTTTTCTCATGATACTTTACAGAACAAACCAAATTTCAAAAGGAACAATTCTAATGAAGGTACAATTATTCTTTAAAAGTTAAAGAGAATCAATGAAAACTGTGAGTGGACTGAATTGTGTCAAGAATTTTTGTAACAAAATTTTCATAAGGCTCCTTTTTCCGTGAAACTTAACAAATCAGACCCAATGTACAAAGGTACAATCCTAAAGATAGTTTGAAGAAAATGATAAAGACTGAGGACTTTATTGTAATAATGATGTTTTGAAATAAAATTTTTATAAGGTCCCTTTTCTTGTGTAACTTAACCAATCAGACTTAATTTACAAAGGAACAATCCAAATGATGGTACAATCATTCTATTAAAGTTTGAAGAGATTCTGATAAAGACTGCCTGTATGAAAATATTACCAGGAATACGCCTGGAATTTAGACGGTTTACGCCCTGAAATTGTCAAAAAATCCGATTTTCCTGCCATTGCTAGACGGACATGGAAAAGTGAAAAAAAACGCTTAGGAAAATCTGAATATCCGCCTTAATCTTAACAGGAAATTTGAAAACAACTTAGACGGAAAATAAAATCCGTGTTGTAAGGCGGAAAAGTAAACTTAACTTTCAAAATTACCAGGAAAAATTGTCTCTGAATATTTCTAGAGATTCTCATAGGCGGAATTTCGACTTAGTCACTTTTACTAGAAGGATTTTTTGTCTTTGGCAATTTTTCTAGGCAGAATTTCAGACTTCGCTTTTTAAAACTGTTTATTGGCGCATTACCACACAATCCCTACTTTTTATGACCCTGAGAAAGAAGCCTTTAGAAAAGATTGTGGGAAAAGGAGAAAATGCTTGTAACCAGCATTTTCTCCTTCTCCTTCAATGTTTTCTACCCTTTTCCAATCGAATTTCAATTTTAGATCCTCCTTTATTTTGTCATATGCAAATACTTTCAATTTCGACCAGTCTAAAATTTTGTCTTTTGGTAAGGAGTTAATTAGCAGATAAGCTGAAATTGTTTTAAGAGTCTTTAGACAATATGAAAACACCTTATTTGACCAATTGTTTTGCTTCTAATTTAGTGGATGAAGCCACACAGAGTTGAGCATGTTTTCTTTCTTCTCTTATTTTATTTTGTACCCCAGTGAAAATTGAATTTCACTGAAATTTCACCCTGCATTGGTGACCATATGGAATAATATTATTTACTTAACCCTTTCCCAAACAGCAAAATTTTAGAGTGATCCACTTCAAAACCTGCCACAGATGACAAAATGGAAGTTATTAAAGATAGGATTTGTGTAAAATTAGGCATAGAAAATATTGAGACAAAAGGAGAAACTGCTGGTTACCCATGTGAAATGTTTACCATGGCATTTCATTGTAATTGGCATCTGATCATGTTATTCATTGTTCAACTGTGAAAAAACATCACTTGCTATGGTAATACCATGGTCAGAGTTGCTACTACGACCATGTTAGAGCATGGTTCTACAGTGTTATCATGGTATGAAATGAAATACCATTGTCACCCATCTTACAAAGATCATAACCATGGTCAACCCATGATATCAAGAAATAACATGGGCATAATTTTAAACTAAACTTAAATGATAAAAGTAAACATATATTCCTCAAATGAACAGTGACCACACTGTTTTCAACTGCATTTGATAGTAATTTATTTATGGTTATATTACACTATCCCCACCTGTGTCGGTTACGGAAAGTGCTAGGCTCTTACAAAAAAGCATGAACTTATGAGAAGGCACAAACTTTCAAGAGAATATATGGCCGTACCCCATCCACTCAGAGATTCAGATTGATTTTCAGGTCAACAGGCCACATGACCCATCAAGCATGATTTTGAGGGGTCTTCTTCTAAAACAATGGGCCAAAGTTTAAGTAATATATTATAACAGTTAAACTTGAACCTGGAGAAAAATGGATAATAACTATATAATTATGTTACTGTATAACTGAATTAAAACTTTCTGTGCTGTTATAAAGGATAAAAAAAAAACCAGACCCAAGTCTGAATTAAAAAAAATTATAGATCCCTTTCCTTGTGTCATTGACAAATGCCAGCAACTGTTTTGGTTGGCAGTCAATCAAAAAATTTCCTGGCCTTTTCATATTTCAACCCCAAATTTTAGAATGTTTTCTTATTTTAATCCTTGTTGATTTTTTATTTGGAAAAATAACTCAATTTCATTTTTTTTTTTTAAATTTTTATTCGCTTATTTTCAATAATTATCAATTTCAAATACTAAGCTATTTACGTAGTTGAGTTGAAGCAAAAAGATGGCAACTTCAGCAAGAACATTGACTATATAAATATTGACTGAGACTTTAGTTGATGGATGGTGCAAAAAAAAAAAAAAAAACTCCTAAAATTCAGTTTTGATAAGCCGACGATACTATATTATAGTACCTAGTCTGTTAAATCAGCTGTGTTGAAAGAGCGAGTAAATTTTCCGTGACGAAATATTTACGTGATACAAGGCGTCTGCTAGGCTAGCTAATTTTTACACTGACCTCTACGATTCTGGACTTATAATTGTAAGAAAACGTTTGTTATTTATTTACCTTCATCATCTTCGGCTGCTTTGCGTTTAAAAAAACGTGTAAGGCTTGTTGAGCCATTTTACATTAAGCCCGGCGAGTGAAACGTCGCCGGAAGTAAACAATCTCCATCGCGGCTGGTCACCGACTAGCTAAACAAGAAGACTACAAAGCTGGGAACCGTTACATAATCGATTATTTTCGGTCTAACTCGACCTGCGAACTTGCTCGTAGAGCCTCCGAGAATTACCGATCATTTGTTTGTAACGATATAAGAAAAAAACTGTGTATCACGTGGTACACAAACGCATTTCCTGGATGACGTAATAACAGGGAAAATTCATACAATACTTCAAAACCACTTAGAACATTTCTCAATTTACCGTTAACAAGTGTCTTTTCCGAATCAAAATATAAAAAATACATGGGTTTGTCAGAATAACGGAAATTAACTCGCCAGAATCAGAATCCGCGTATCACGTGATGCAAAGCCCATTTCTGATGACGTCATGGCCTGGAAAAAATATTACAGAAATGGCGGTTAACCGTTCGAAAACAAATTTTCCGTTATTCGCTGGTTCAACGACAACAAACTTCCTGTGCCTGATCAGAAGTACATATTAGTACCTGAAAAGTCGATTTACAAACCAGAGGATGGAGGATATGCATGTTTCCCAGGCTTTCCGGGTAGATCGAAATTTCGGATCTTGGCTGTTGGAGGTAAGGTGAAAGCGGGTGGGGAAGCGGATAGCATGACATTTGATATTAACCAATTCATCTAAAATGCCTGTGCAATAAACCATCATCTATATATTTGTAAGACAGATCGTCGTTTGGTGCATTGAATTACCGAATTATTCATGATAACCGAACTAATACCAAATTATTAACGAATTGCTCTCTATCATAATTCTCGTTTTAATTTATTTGTAATATGAATATCATAAATTGATTTGTTATGTACATAAAAAAAAAATGATATTGTATAAATTTGAATTTGTGTTTTAATCAACTTTCAACCTATTTAACAAGTTATACCGATACCCATATGATTGACTAACTGGAAAATGGTAGGAATTTCAACATGCCCGCACCTGTTGTCTGCACTGAGGCTTGTGGCAGCCATAGCTGCATACAAACAACATTTATCATATTTCTCGGTCTAAAATCACTTTTTTGATATTGTGAGAAACACTTATCTTCACAGGAGTAAAGTTCATATTGGGCAATTGCAGGAAAAAAAAATAAAAACAAATGAAGGAACAGTTGGATACCAATTTCAACATGCTAATGGTTGATGTTACTGATGGAACTTTGCCTGATTTGACTGCTGGAGATGGAGTTTTACATAATCAAACTGATGGAGCTTCACCTTATGCCACTGATGCAACTTAAAAATTACAAGATGGCCTTCAGCTCAAAGGCAATAATTGTAAAGGCAAGTTTACATACCATATGATTCTTTAACACCTTTGGACATCAATATAAAAAGTAACCTTTTGAAAACATTGGGTTTAACGTCTCTTTAACAGTATTTCAGTTATATCACAACAGTGTCTGCACAAGACAAGTTATAGTGCTGCATCATTGGAATGCTCATGTGGCAGACACATGGCATGAACACTCTATCCAGTCACATTATCCTGACACCGGGACGACCAGTCATATTGCTCTACTCTTTTTAATGCTGAGCGCTGGCAATGGAGCTACTACTATCAATTTCTAACAACTTTTAGTATGTTGCGGCCGGGGATCAAACCCCTGACCTACTGCTCTGGAGTTAGATGCTCTACTAACTGAGCTAACTGTGCTGGTTCTTCTGTAATTTAGATAAAAGTATAAACTAAATTTGCATCCATCATGCACATGATGGGAGATATATTTGATGATTGAGTGCAAAATGAATGTAAGAACATCTTGTTACAAGATGTTGACCATATTGTGCTCAACCCATGTTTTGCTCCTCTTGAGCATTATCTTTTTATGCCCCCGCATCGATAGATCGGGGGCATATTGTTTTACCCGTGTCCGTCTGCCTGTCTGTCTGTCTGCATAAGTTAACCTGCCAATTTTCCTATAACTCCAACCCTGATTAAGTTACAATGCTAATACAGTGTTCGACATTAACCTACGACCGACCGACTGTGTCTGCCTGATGCTCGGTCTGGTCAGGTTGAACCCGCCAGAAACAAGCCCGACTGGTCGTCCTAATTTCAAATCTGCATTCGTCCTCTATAAATTCATTATTTTACGATTGCAAACTGACCTATTCCCTTGTTGAAAGGATGATTGTTTACTATTCTACCATATCCACTATGGACGCGCATCCATTACTAGCCGGGGAAATTCCACATGACTGGTTTCTGTTTTAACTGTAACTCTTTACTGAAACAGAGAATCATTAATTCTTGGATCCCAACTTTTACTAGAATGTGGTTATACAAAAATGCGGTCTAAAAACGCAAATTTCTTTTACAGAAAACATAAAGGTTCTGATGTCATGTGTAACAATTTTAATTAAAATAAAGCTATTCCGGCCGTCTTTCATAATTTAAAAACCGAAAAATATCCCAGGCTAGGATTTACGATAATACGGTCAGAATGCTTTACTTTAGTTTACATTGTTTAATGTGCTTATCAGTTATTTTTCTTGTTACCTAGTACCAACTACCTACAAGTTCATTATTAATATTTTGTGCAAATCTAGTTAGTAAATGTTCAAGGTGAAATAACTTTGGAATAGTTTGGTATCTGGTAAAGAAAACCATGTAATAATGCATTTTCTAACTTCTGATACGGTTACACTCCTGTCCGTCTTTGCCTCATTAAATAAAGAGCAAAAAGGGCCCATTTTCGCAATCTGTAGCTCCTCCCAAAAGTTTTGTTGGGCCTTAAATCTTAGTCCGTCTTAAAGAGCAGTCTTTGATCTTGAATTACAGGCCAGGAAAATGGTATCATTAGGGATAAAGTTTTTCGCAAATCTTCATTCTGCACATCAACCCCTGAAATTGTTTAGGCTCGGAAGTGAAATTCTTGTAGGGTGCCACTTTCAAATGTCAGTTTCTACAAGGAAATTGTTCTCTGATTAAAGCTTTGAATCACATGCATGGTATGCAGCAGTGATCTCTCACTCTGCAGAACCTAACATCAAGCAACTTGCTGTTGATTAAATGTTAAAACAGCATGACAAAAGGAGGAGATCAAATTTTCTTAATGGACTACTTTAGGGTACAACCACCCCGAAGTAATTCCGGAGTGGAGTTGACCCATACAAGCAATTGGTCAGGACCAGTGAACATTTGGTCAGGGCCAGCCGTATCTGGCAGCAACAAGCCCAACTGTCTGGCAGCCAAAAAAATCAATGTCAACAGTGTCTGATCTAGGACGCACGATTGCGAGAATCCCTGGCATTTCTGAAAGATCATGCATGTTTTTTTATCAAGGGGGGATGGTCGTGCTAAAAAATAAAAAAGGATTATTAATAAACCTAGCCTTTGACAGCAAGTTGCGTCTAACTGTTTACCTTTTTCTTCGAGCGGTATCATAAGAGTGGCTTCCCTTAATGTTTACTATGGTTGACTTCGATCGCAACTAAGACCATGCATTTGTAACTATAGTCATTCCAACTATCGTAATCCTATTAGTGGCAGTCGAAGTCGATCGATGATTTAAGAATCATTTTAAACGAACATTTGATTACATTCATTTATATTTTCATTGTGCGAGAAAAACATTGTCAATAAAAAAATCCACCTTTGAATAAATAAATGAAGTTTTTTTCGAAGTGAATTACTTACAAAGAAATTTTAAAAATCGTTTTCGTTGACAGGAAAATTCGAAATTTACGTTTGTTGTCATAGTAATGATGGAATCCTCTGCATTGTCTTCGATGAACAATGGGTCAGACAGGGAAAAAACGGCGTATTACCGATTTCTTTTGCCGTGATTCAAATGTGGATGACGAAAATACGTCGACTGAAACGGCGCTAGAATCAGAGTCACAAATTGACGACGCCACTGCACATTCAGACTCCGTGTCACAAGAAAAAAGTCAAAGCCCTGTAACTTTCATAACTTAAATTTTTTGTCAAAAGATGTCTATTTAAATCAACATACTTATCATGCAGTTGAGTTAAACATACATGTATAAAGGTGTCATTATATTTAAAGAGTAATTTAATTAAAGACTCAGCTCCAGAATTTGTGCTCTTACTTTATGGTTTTAATCCTTTCACACATGAATTACAAGAATCCCAACGTTTACTACCACATTGAATTAAAATTGAAGGAAACATTGTGATAGAAAGTAATGATTGCTTTTAATCAGCATTGTTTTCCTTTCTCACAATGATTCTTACAAAACATAATAATAAACTGAACTTTAAAAATATGTCTTTACTTCTTTCAGTACGGCCAGTCAATTGTTTTGTTGTTTGGTTAAGCTAACTTTAAGTCCCCCATAGTCATTACAGATCCCCCATGTTTTCAAAACTAATGGGGGAATTTCCCCCATGTTTTTCAAATCCTGGATCAGACACTGTGTCAAACTCTGTAATATTTGGTATGTAGATAGGTCTCAACAAGGCGCAACTGGGGAAGGTCAATTCATCAAGGTTAAGGTCAACATTTAACATTCAAAATTTTAACCCTTCTCCCTAAAATATTACTCAAAAACTTAACCTGTCAACTAAACATTTTCCTATAACTTCATCCCTAATTAAGTTACAATGCTAATATTTGGTATGTAGATAGGTCTCAACAAGGCGCAACTGGGGAAGGTCATTTCATCAAGGTCAAGGTCAAAATTTCAACCCTTTTCCCTAAAACATTACTCAAAAACTTAACCTGCCAACTAAACATTTTCCTATAACTTCATCCCTAATTAAGTTACAATGCTAATATTTGGTATGTAGATAGGTCTCAACAAGGTGCAACTGGGGAAGGTCATTTCATCAAGGTCAAGGTCAACATTTAACCCTTTTCCCTAAAACAAAACAAAACAACAACAACAAAAAAAACTCAATAAAAATCACCTGTTTCTAAAGAATTCCTGTATCGAGGGCATGGTGTTTCACAATCACATCTTGTTTGCTACAGTGTTTTCAAAAGTCGACTGCTGCTTTTAAGTTTATATATGACTTAAAATGCATAAATGGGTAGAAGTAACTTAAAAGTCTTTCCCCCAGAATACCCCTTTCTACATTTTTATACCCCCCTTATCTTCACTGATATAATCAGTATCAACAGAGATGTGCCTATTCCATTTTGGTTACAGTCTATTGATTTATGACATAGTTATGGCCCTTTAGTGAAAAATCATGTCCGCTAATTTTCTCAGCAACCATTGGACGGATTTGATTCAAATTTTACAGAAACGCTTGGTATAAGTCAGACATGTGCATATCCTATTCTGGTTATGGTCCATTGATTTTTTATGGTTTTATGGCCCTTTAATTAAAAAAGTCCATTTTTTGTCCTTGTTTTGCAGATAGCACTTGTAAATGGACAAGCGTTGTTGGGGGGTATTAGTCCGCTTTGCGACAATGTCTAGTTTTCAAATAGTGGAGGCCTAGGCCAGGCAGCTCTTAACCCTTGTCATACCAAACCCGGAATATTTCGGTTTTGGCAGGAGGTGTAGACTAAGATCAGACTGCACGTTTGTGCAGGCTGACTTTAGTCTACACCTTCTGCTTGTACTTATCCTTCCAGAATTGTTTATGAGGTTGATTTCTAAAAGAAATATTGTTTTTGAACAACAAGATTTATCAATACTCTCAGCCCTTTGATTTGACAGCAATTCAGTTAGGTAATTTATACAGCATGACAAGGGTTAAAGAAGCTGTCAGATCAGGATCTCCACTGTTACATAGCGTGTCTTTAACCCTTAATCTGTTTAATATTCATCCAAAACTCCACCTACTTTGCATATATAATTGGATATGTTTTTAATTTGTCACAAAAATTTTGAATATCAATGCTGTAACCAGTAAAGCAAAGTCTGGACTACAATATGCTCTGAAGCAAACTGAGTAGACCCTGATCAGGCAGCTCCTACAGGTGCTGCCTGATCTGGGTCTACTCTATTTTCAAAGGCATTAATCATCAGGTAATGGGTTAATGGTCTAGCTATACTCTTAACTGCCTTAAAAATGTTGGCATTCATTATTTGAAATATAACAGACAGAAATTTTCCTCATAAATATTAATGGTGAAAAAGTCTATTTTTCTTTAAATCTTTACTTGGCAGATAAAAAGATTTGTAGTAGTGACCCCAACCCAGGAGTGATACAGGGTGACACAGCATCTGTATGTTGGACACAAAATCTCGAAAGATGGTCTGAAAGCTGATCCAGAGAAGGTCAGAGCTGTAATTAACATGAAAGCCCCTGAGAGCAAAAAAGAGCTACAAAGATTTATGGGATTCATTACATATCTACAAAAGTTCATGCCAGACATGTCAGAGATTAGTAATCCCTTAAGATTACTATTACAGAAAGAGATAGAATGGCATTGGGACAATGAAAAACAGAGTAGTTTTGAAAAACTGAAACAAATGGCATCAGAAACACCAGTTCTAGCGTTTTATGACAAAGATAAAGATTTGATTCTAAACGTCGATTCAAGCTCATGTGGACTTGGAGCAGTCTTATTGCAAGAAAATAAACCAATAGCTTATGCTTCTAGGGCCCTAAATAACACACAGAAGAGGTATTCACAAATCGAAAAAGAGACTTTGGCAATAGTGTTTGGTTGTCAAAAGTTCCATTATTATCTTTTCGGACAACATTTCACTGTTGAAAGTGACCATAAGCCTTTAGAGAGTATTTTTAATAAGTCCATTAATGACGCGCCATCTAGAGTGCAAAGATTTGTAATGACATTACAAAAGTATGATTTCACGTTACGATACAAACCTGGTAAATCAATGTATATATCTGAAACTTTGTCGAGATTATATTTACCGGAGAGTAATGATAGTTTAATACCAGAATTGGATGTTCATGAAATCCATCTTAATGCACACTTACCGATGTCGCCAGAGAAGTATGAAAGTTTAAAACGTGAAACAGAAAATGACTCCGAATTACAAACATTGGTAATGATGCTGGAAAATGGATGGCCAGAGCATACAAAATTAGTTCCAGATATTATTAAACAATATTGGCCTTTCAAACAGGAAATCACAAGCATAGATGGAATAGTCTTCAAAGGCCATAAAGTAATCATTCCTCATGCTAAAAGAGATGAAATGCTAAAAATATTTCACGAAACGCATATGGGAATAGGAAAATGCAAAGAGCGGGCGAGACAATTCATGTTTTGGCCTGGAATGTTGGTACAGATTCAAAATATAGTAGAAAAGTGTGAAATTTGTGCTCTGCATAATAAAAAGACAAACAGGAAAGAAACAATGATTTCTGTCAAGATACCAGATCGACCTTCTGCAAAGATTGGAGCAGACCTGTTTGAATGTAAAGGACAACACTATCTAGTTACTGTTGATTACCATTCAAAATGGCCAGAAATAGACAAATGGGACAATTTAAGTTCATCAAATGTAATTTCTTACATGAAGAAGTTATTCGCGCGTTTTGGATACCCTAATGAAGTGGTCAGTGACAACGGACCACAATTTGCTTGTAAAGAGTTTAAACAATTCGCCAAAGAGTGTGATTTTATTCATACGACAATTAGTCCACATTATAGCCAAGCGAATGGACAAACAGAGCGTTTTGTACAGACTGTCAAAAATCTTATAAGGAAGAGCAATGATCCTAGCAAAGCCTTGTTAGATTATAGAAATACACCTATAGATGGAATTGGATTGTCACCAGCACAAATGCATATCGGGCGCAGACTAAAGTCAAGCATACCTACAGCAGAGGTGCTGTTAAAACCCAACTATAAAGGCACGGTAAACATTATAAAATTACATAGCAATCGTCAAAAGCAACAGAAATATTTCTACGACAAACATTGTGGAAAAAATTCTCTTTCAAATCTGATTGAAGGACAACGGGTTGTTATAGAACACAACAAACAAGTCATTCCAGGAACGGTCGTGGGTAAACATCATACTCCACGTTCGTACATAGTGAAAACTGATGATGGGAGAAAACTACGTAGAAACCGAAAACATCTGAAACCAACCAAAGCAGAATTCAAGAGCAAAGAGATGAATGATACAGAGATCAAACCAAGAGAAGTCAATTTTGGAAATTCAGTGTCAAATCAAAATCAATATGAAAAAGTGTCGATTAATAATCAGTCAAATAATGAAGAAAAAGTTGTGTTAAATAATCAATCAAATCAAAGTTCTAATCAAAGTGATGAAAATCCTGAAATCCAAACAACCAGATCAGGTAGAGTTGTTAGAAATCCAGCCAAGTATGATGATTATGTGTGTCATATCAGTGAAGTATTTGTTTAAAAAAAAAATCAGTTCAAATCTAGTGTTATCAAAAGAAATAGAAATATGAAAAATATAGTGTGAAGGTAATAAAAGTTTCAAATGGTTAAGTCGATCAAAGTAATTGCGTTGGTTAAAAACCGCAAATTCATTCAGCTGGAAAGGGAAAAGAGACAGAAAGAAGTTATATATTCAAGACTTTAGCAAGTTCCAGAAGATTTCAAGAAGAAATTTCTGTTTATTTATTTCATTTAGATATTAGTTCTAGTCATTTTTCATAACTTAGTCATGATATGATAATTAGTAAAAAAGGAGATTCATACAGTAATGACAAACTGAAGTAGTAGTATTCTAAGATATAGTATTTAAAAAACTGACAAAGAGTGGTAATTTCAGAACAGTTGAACATTAATATATTTCCTTAGAAATTTCAAATCATAATTGGACTTAAGTAGGATACTTGTTCATCTGCAAGACTATGAACCAGTAGTTAGTGTTTGAAATTTACACTGTAGAAAATGCATCTCTGAGTGTTATGAATACATAACATTTATACCTGTATTTTTTCTTGACAAAAAGGGGGATGTCACGTATTGATACTACATTGCACACATTATATTACTTTACATGATATATGGTACATTGCGTATTATTGTGGTTGGATGCTCTTTAGTTTGAAAACCAATTAAAGTTGAAGCTCCGATCTTGTTTCGTTTTCTGACACCTAACAGCAAGACTTTAAGCAAGCCTGCATTTGATTCAAGGCTATTTTCTGCTATGATTGCTGTTCTGAAGGAAAAGTTTAGTGCAAGCAACAAAGACATTACAGAAAAAGTGCAGTCTGTACAGAAATATGTGGCAAATCATAACAATTAAACACAATTACCATGTTTATGATTTAAGTGTTCCCCACAGGACTGGATTGAAATAAATCTGGGCACTTTTATTTAAAATTTGAGCCCAAGGGACATTTATGTTTTTCATTTTTTAACTTTGAAAAAGAATTTCTGACATCTGTTAACCCATTCCCACACAGTGACGCTTTTAAACGCCCCTCAATATGACAACTTTGGAAATCATTGTGGATAATGAAGAAATTGCTTGTTACAAGCAATTTCTTCATTATCCACAATGTTTTCTATCCGAAAAAGCAAGGTTTTTAAAGGTTTCGTCATTAATATATTTCGTCTGCAACTTCTTTGAATTTGGACTGGTATAAAATTTTATCGTGTGGGAATGGGTTAAGCAGAAAGACCAAGGGCTAAGAATAAACTTGCACTTTATCAATCATTTCACAACTGTTAAATCTATTTTTAAGAAAAAAAGGGCCCATGTTGCACTTAATCTTCTTAGGGCCAACATGGTGCACCAGAAAAGGGGCATGGTAATGCACCATGCAAAATGGCTTGGGGGAGACACTCAGTTAACCGTGGTCAGTTTTCTATGTTTTAACATAACATTGATTATTGAGTTTGACCATGGCCTACCATGGCTTTTTATTATGCTGGTAACATGGTCTCTTTCCATGGTCTGTAACATGGTTTACCTTGTTTTCTTTAACATGGTCTACTATGTTTTCTTTAACAAGGTCAACCATGTTTTCTTTAATATGGTCAACCATGTTTTTACCATGGTATATCATGTTAATGTACCATGTTAGCGGCAATTTAACAAAACATGGTAGACCGTGGTTAAATAGGGTCCCTGGCCCATCATAGTTCGTGTTATTTCATGAAAAACCATGATTCATTTCACCTGGGTATAATCAGCAGTTTCTTCTTTTTTTTCCCTATGTTTTTCCAAGCCTTTTCTTTTAGGGACGTCAAAACCAGGTCTTGTTTGGGATAGGGTTAAAGGTGTTGCAGGTTAACAATCATATCTCTTGAGTACTAACATACTTAATTACTTACTTAAATACTTACAAAATTAGGGGGATAAAAATAATAGATACAATAAACTGTGATTGTGTTTGTGTGGGTGGGGGGAGTGACGTATACATGTATTAGGGATTTTTATGCCCCCGTATCGAAAGATCGAGGGCATATTGTTTTACTCGTGACTGTCTGTCCGTCTGTCTGTCCGAAAACTTAACAAATTTGCCTTTTCTCAAAAAGTATTGGAAATACAAAACTGAAAATTGGTATGTAACTTCGTGTGAACATTTTTTCCAATCTAGGCTCCTGGATATCGTTAAAATTTACCAATATCAAATTATTTCCAAATGGTTGCAGAAATTCTAGGTAGCTATTTTGAAGTGTAGTGTTAGTAATCCAACATATTAACATTGAATAAATGACCTCTAACACCACAACCTTCAAGCTTGAATTAGATGGTACTTAGCTTTGGCTATTGTCATCTGTACATAAAACTATGCATTATTATTGAGCTCTTCGTGAAACAAGATTTGATGCATTCAGAGAAAATTACTTAATAGGAATTTACAGATAGGTGTTTATAGAAAATGCAGGATACCATTTAAGATCAGATTGCCTACCCTGCAGTTTGATCATGATCTATGTTTGCTGTTTGAGTAAGGAAGATGTGGTCCTGAAAAACTAGTGATTAACTCCTTGATAAGGAATGTATTTTTCAGAAAAAGAATTCTCTAGTCTTTTTTACCAAAAATTTAGCTTGTGCTAGCTGGATTTTCTAAGGCGGGATTTTATCATGGTAATTTAGATTTTTCAGCCTAATGCAAGAAATTCCGCCTAAGCTAAGCAGAAATCCGCCTTGCTAAGGCGTTATTTTTCATCAGCTATGTAGTAAATTTCCACCTAAGCTTGGGAGATTTCTGCCTTTTTTTTCCAGGTAATGTAGGCGGGTTTTCTGTAAGACGGATTTTTTTCCCCCTAGAGTAAGGCGGTTTCCGCCTTCCTTAGGGATATTTTAGATGGAAATTTGTGTTTTTTTTTTCTTCTTGTAGTTAAAAGTTCTCCGCCTTATATTCAAATTTTTTCCTCCTAGTAAGACGGTTTCCGCTTTACTAGGGAGAAAAAATTTACATATTTCGAGCCCTATTCTCCTTAAGGACCACTCAAGACGGCATTCATTCTCAATTGTAAGGCTAGATGGAAAACGCTTAAATTTCAGGGCGTGTTCCGGTTAAACTCCAGGCGTAATATTTCGTACAGGTAAGGACATTGTTGTGTTTATGAAGATTTGGTAATAATTTTTCATACAGCCCCTTTTC
This sequence comes from Fragum fragum, assembly GCA_946902895.1. NCBI lineage: Eukaryota > Metazoa > Mollusca > Bivalvia > Cardiida > Cardiidae > Fragum > Fragum fragum. The sequence continues at coordinate 9,104,313 of OX336377.1, forward strand.
CTATGATACTAGACAGATCAGGCCAAATTTGGAAAGAAACATTCCTTATGATGGTACAAACATTCTGTGAAAGTTTGAACAGAATCTGATGAAAACTGCACTTTATCTTGGTGTAAAATTTTTAAAATAAAATTTTCATGAGGCTCCTTTTCCTGTGATACTAAGGATCAGGTCTCATGTCAGCATCAACAACCGTGATTATTGTACAATGATTCTGTGAAGGTTTGAAGAAAATCCAATGAAAGCTCTGCACTTGGTTAAAGGATTATAGATAAAATTCTCTAAAGGCCCCTTTTCCCATGATACTAGACAGATCACGCCTAATTTGAAAAGAAAGAATCCTCATGAATAATCATTCTGTCAAAGTTTAAACAGAATCTAATAATAACTGTTGACTTTAGTGTGGTACAATGATTTTAGAATTAAATTTCATAATGCTCCTTTTCCTATGCAAACATCAACAATCATTATTATTGTACAATTATTCTGTGAATGTTTGAAGAAAATCCGATGAAAGCTCTGGACTTGGTAACAAGGATTTATAAATGCAATTTTCATAAGGCCCCTTTTCCTGTGATTCTTGACAGTTCAAATCCTATTATGAAAAGAATGAAAGTTATGACCTTTCAATCATTCTGTGAAAGTTTCAAGACAATCTGATCAATGCTGTGGGCTTCATTGTGTTAACAGGGTTTTATTAATTGAATTTTCATATAGCCCCTTTTCCCATGTTACTTGATGGATCTGAACCAATTCCAAAGGGAAATCTACTTACAAAAGTATAATTATTCTGTTTGAGTATAAAGACAACCCCATCTCATCTGTGGACTTACAAGCATTAATTAAGATTTTTTAATTGAATTTTCCTAAGGCCCCTTTTCCTATGTTTCTCAATGGATCAGACCCAATTTGAAAGGAACAATCCTTATGATGGTACAATCATTATGTGAAAGTTTGAAGTCGATCAGGTGAAATCTAGGGCCATGATGTGTTAACTAAGATTTTTATATTAAATTTTCATAGGGCCCCTTTTCCCATGAAACTTGATGGATCAAACCTACTTCCGAAAGGAACAATCCATTTAATGTAATAATCATTCTGGGAATGTTTGAAGAGAATTTGTTGAAAACTATGGACTCTATTGTGTTTACGAGGACTTTTTCAATCCAGTTTTTATCGGGCCCCTTTTTCTCGTGGTCCTTGACTGATCATACCAAATATTGAAAGGTACAATTCTTATGATGGTACAATCATTCTGTGAAAGTTTGAAGTCAATCAGATGAAAACTGTGGACTCTAGAGTGTTAACAAAGATCTTTGGATTAAATTTTAAAAAGGCCCCTTTTTCTATGTTTCTTGAGGAATCATATCCGATTCCGAAAGGGACAATCCTTATGATGGTACAATCATTCAGTGAAAGTTTGAAGAGAATCCATTGAAAATTGTTGGCTCTAGATTATTAATGAGAATTTTTTGTTTAAAATTTTCATAAGGCCCCTTTTTCCTGTGTTTCTTGATTGATCATACCGAATTTCAAAAGGAACAATCCTTATGATAGTACAATCATTTTGTGAAAGTTTGAAGGGAATCCGATGAAAATGGTTGACTCAAGAGTGTTAAAGAGGATTTCTTAAAAGATTTTTGGATTAAATTTTCATAAGGCCCCATTTCCCATGTTTCCTGATGGATCTGGCCAAATTCCCAAAGAACAATCCTTATGATGGTACAATCATTCTAAGAAAGTTTGAAGAGAATCTGATGAAAACTGTTGACTCTATCGCCTAAACGAGGATTTTTAATGGAATTTTAAATTAATTTTGCATAAGGCCCCTTTTCCCATGTTTCTTAACAAATCATATCAAGTTTCTAATGGAACAATCCTCTTGTTAGTAGAATCATTCTGTGAAAGTTTAAATTGAATCTGATGAAAACTGTTGACTCTAGAGTGGTAACGAGGATTTTTTAATCAAATTTTCATGAGGCCCCTTTTCCCGTGTTTCCTGACGGATCAAACCCATTTTCGAAAGGAACGATCCTTATGATGGTACAATCATTCTGAGAAAGTTTGAAGAGAATCCGATGAAAACTGTGGACTGTATCGTGTAAACAAGGATTTTTAATGGAATTTTTAATAAAATTTTCATAAGGCCCCTTTTCCTTTGTTTCTTAACGGATCATACCCATTTTCGAAAGGAACCATCCTTATGATGGTACAATCATTCTGTGAAAGTTATAAGAGAATCCAATGAAAACTGTTAACTCTTTCGCGTAAACGAGGATTTTTTTATTAAATTTTAATTAGAACCTTTTTCCAATGTTTCTTGATGGATCTGACCAAATTTTGAAAGGAACAATCCTTATGATGGTACAATCATTCTGTGAAAGTTTGAAGTGATCTGATGAAAACTGTGGACGCTATCGCGTAAATAAGGAAAAGTTTAACGGACGTACGGGAAAAAGCCATCGCTTTAGCTCTAGGGGACCAACTTAGGAACATTTCTGCCAAATTCGGTACAATTTGGCCCAATGATTTGGGTGGAGATGTCATTTAAAGAAATTGTTGACGGACGATACAAGATGGACGACTGAAGCTGGAAGGAGCACTTTGTGCTCAGGTGAGCTAAAAATGCAAGGAATATATACCACTATACTATATCTGTAGCTTGAAGACCTAATTCAGATTGGTGAAGGCTTGTCACTGCTATTTATAGTTGCTGAGAAAATGTGACGAACAATATTTGTTTCAGAAAATGAAGGATGGACAATGTTATCCTCTTTTTTGAAGCTGGGTATAACCATGATAAGAGCATTGTATGTACAGAATGCAGATCAGTACCTGATACTTGGTTGTGTCAGGTGTTAGATACAGTCGTAACTGCCTAAATGTTTTTAGGCAGTTGCAACTCTTTTGTAATCAAGCTTCTAATAAACTTCGTTTTGCTTAGATGAAAGTTTGACCATTAACCCTTGTCATGCTGAATAAAATCCTGTATCATATTGTATTGGAATCAAAAGGCTGAAAGCACTGGAAAGCACTTATTGAAGGTTAACCCATTCCTACACAATGTAATTTTGACGCCCCTCAAGAACCAGAGGCACTCGAGTGCCTGATTCGCTCCATCGGCCTGAATTTACTTATCATTTATGAGAATTTTGGTTGAAAACCATCTTGCAGTTTGCAAGAATAATATTTCCCAAATTCACTATAATTATACCATAAATGGACACTAGCCCCCTTTCCCAACCCCCCACCCCCTCGGCCCCCTTAAAGCCATGATTTTCATCTGAGCCATATTTTTATGAAGGAATCAGTCAAAGTCTACAAAGGTTCATTTTGTGAAATTTATAATCGTTTGTAATCTGAGAAGATTGTAGGTTTTCACTGTTTAACATTATTCGGAAATTAGCCCAATCCGTTAAAGCAATGTTTACAACCAATCAATTCTTTTATTAAACAATCTAATAAGGGGTCACCAAATGATCTGTGACCGAGGGTTGTTTTCCTGATCACGCTTAGAGTTTATTTGAGTTGGGGAATTCTCCTTTTACGCAATGTTTATCAAACTCGCTTGGTATGAGAGTATATAGATGTAAATAATTAAGTACAATGTTGGTTTCTATATATTTCTTTTAATCAAGTGGAACACATTTTGTTGCATGAAATTATTACAATTAGACAAGCACTGATCTACTGACAAAGTTTTAAGTTATTTCATATTTTTGTTCTATATTCTAAAGTCTAAATTAAAATCTAAAAATCTCCTCTTCAAAATTCTGAAAAAGTTGGTATATATAAAGGTAAGACGTTATCATAAGCCTAACCAATTAAACGCAAGATTCAAAGATTATAGAATTTGACCAATGAAAATTTGAGACATAAGAATCTACATCAAAGACAAACAAGGAAATTCTGATCATACTTGGAATGTCAAACTTTCACACCTGATCAAAATCAATCAAAGTTTGCCTAGTCACTGATTTCAGTTAATCACTTAGCAATCAGTTTGGAAAAACAGTAAGTCAGCTCAGTATTGACCTGAGGATTAGGATCTAATTCTCATTCTGGCATGTTCTTTTTAATTTGAAAATAATGTTTTTACTGGTTAATAACCAATCAGTAAAGGCATTTTGGAATTCTCTGAGAAGAAATTGCTTTTGTTGACAAATTTGAGACTTTTGGATTTCATACTTATTTGTGCAATTTATGCATTACAAAATGTTATGTAAGAAGGTGCAACACAAAATTTCTCTTTTTGTTGCATTGTTACAGATCAATCCAGTGAAATTTTGTTGAAATCCATACAATAGCTTCTAAGAAAATGATTTTCAAAGCTTTCACCATAATGGAAATTAGCCCTGCTCATTAAAGCCATGTTTTCTGTCCTATCAAAATTCCTGTCAGCCAGATTACCTCAGTTGGTAGAGCACTTGACTTCAAACCTCAAGATCACGGGTTCGAGCCCTGGGCTGACCAAATCAACTAACAAAATAATTGTCTTTGGATGAGACGTTAAACCAAGGCCCCGTGTGACGGTGCTATCCACCGAGTACTTTACAGAACCCGGTTGAGCTCTCAGCAGTTTCGTCCTGTATCCTTGCACTATCCCACATAACAACTAACCGTCTTCTGGGGGCGTCGCTCATATGGGCATGTGCTACGGTAGCAACAATAAATAAACTGAAATACACACATATCAAAATTCTTTGATGGAATCTGATAAAGGGTCACCAAAGGATCAATCCAGTGAAATTGGTTGAAATCCATCGAAATCGAATCTGAGAAGAAAACTTTCAATGTTTTTTCACCATGGAAATAAGCCCTGCTCAATAAAGCAGTACTTTTCTTCCAATCTTAATTCTTTGAAGGAATCTGATAAAGGTTCACAAAATGATCATTAAGTTAAAATTTTGATGAAATCCATCCAATTAGTTTCTGAAAAGAAGATTTTTAAAAGTTTCACCATATATGGAAATTAGCTCCTGCCCATTAAAGCCATGTTTTTCATCCTGTCAGAATTCTTTGAAGGAATCTGACAAAGGGTCATCAAAGGATTAATCCAGTGAAATTTGGTTGAAATCCATCGAAAGCGAATCTGAGAAGAAAACTTTCAAATTGTTTTCACCTTATATGGAAATAAGCCCTGCCCAATAAAGCAGTACTTTTCATCTGATCTTAATTCTTTGAAGGAATCTGATAAAGGTTCACAAAATGATAATTTATTTAAAATGTGGATGAAATCCATCCAATTAGTTTCTGAAAAGAAGATTTTTAAAGGTTTCACCATATATGGAAATTATCCCCCACCCATTAAAGCCATGTTTTTCATTTTGAAGGAATCTGATACAGGGCCATACAAGGAGCTCATTCCTGTGAAATTTGGTTGAATTCTGTTCAAAACTTTCTGAGGAGAAGATTTTTAAAGGAAAAGTTTACGGATGGACACAAACATGCACACACAGACACAATGCCATGTCAATATCTCACTGGCTTTCAGCTTGGAGCCAAAAACAATTGATAAAACATGTAAAATGAAAAAATGCTTCATTTTCCAAAATGTTCTCTCTCCAGAAAGTTGACAAATCTTAAATTTCATAAACTGTAAATTGTCATCTTCAACTCCTTTCAATTTGGACCAGTCTAAAATCTTGCCATCTGGTAAAGGGTTAACATTTATTATCCAAGAATATTCCAGGTTCAGTATGGCATGGGTTAACAATGTCTCAAGAAATGTTATCTGAAATTTCGTCAGATAATGTACCATCCTATGAACCAATGTAACAGACTTCAAAGAGAAATTATTTTCCATATATAGGAATGATATTGGTAAGTAAATACCCCGTCTGAGAGCATCATATGGTAATTATGTTTTTAACCATCAGGTAATTGTAGCTACTTAACCCATTCCCACACAGTAAGGCTTTTGGACGCACCTTAAGAAAACCAATTTGGAAAACATTGTGTAAAATGAAGAAATTGCTTGTGACAAGCGATTTCTTCATTTTACACAATGTTTTCTATCCAGAGAGTTGAAAAAAAACAATAAAATTTCATTCACTTTAAATTGTCGTCTGCAACTTCTTTAAATTTGGGCCAGTCTAAAATTTTGATGTCAGGTAATGGGTTAACCCTTTTTACAAATTTCCGGCTGAAAGACAACAATTTTCAAAATTTCATTCAAAATTTAATTGTTGTCTGCAACTATTTTTCAATTTGAACCAGTCTAAAATGTTGTCATCTTGAAATGTGTTAACTCATTCCAAGACAATGACACTTTCCAATTCCCTTTAATTTGGACCATCTAGAATTTTACTGTTTTACTGGTAATGGGCTAATCCATTCCATAACAATGCTGCTTTGTGATGCCCATTTTCCCTATTTTGCTGTCTGATCAATGGGTCAAACATTTTAGACTGGTCCAAACTTAAATTTGAGTAGCAGACAATATACCTTAAAATAGGTGTAGCTTGGTAAATTGATCTTGTGGAGTTTGAATTTTCATCATTATCTAATTCATACTGTAGTGGCAGTGCACCAAACAAAGGGTTCCTGGTATTTCTAACACTAGTAATTCTAGATCCTGTCCAAGCCTCCATGGCAGCTGTCTTATGGTTGACTAAGGTGTCTGGTGAGAGACCAATCTGGCCGCAATGAGGGACAGTAGTGGTAGTGTTGGGGTATTTTGTGCAAAGTCTATTAAATAAATAGGGTATTCCACCGTTTTCAACATTCTGTCAGAATTTAAACGGAGAACTTCACTTATTCATGTGTTTCCTGTGTATCAACAGGTCTAGGTCAGGGCTCTGAATGCCTAGACAGAAAGGACATACTGAAATCACCTGGGACATGGCTGGGACTCAAACCTGCAAACCTCATCTTCTCTCAGATTATACGACATTGCACATTTAACTCATTCACACACAGCAAAATTTTATACTGGTCCAAATTCAAAGGAGTTGCCATAGGACAATCTATAGCTATGAAATTTTGCATTTTTTTACCTTTGGGTTGAAAACATTGTGGATATGGAAGAAATTGCTTGTAACAAGCAATTTCTTCATTATCCACAATGTTTATAAACCCTTTTTTCTCGGGAGCATCTAAAAGCTTCATTGAATGGGAATGGGTTAACCATCAAACCACATAGGGCTCCTGAATGTAGTCTAATGCTCGTCCAATGGGAGTAAGTTGAAAAGACAACACATGTAACTACATTAGGAAAAAATTCAAGCATATTTATTTTGTCAGGAAAAGCTTATCACAGAAGATTAATTTTGTCATTTATTTCCAATACATATCAACTTGATTCTTTGCCAGGTATAATGCAAGAGATATGACCTATCGAATCATCAATTTACTAAAGCTGTTAGGATTTTTAACAAGTAACAGATCACCGGAGAATAGCTCTCTACTTGCCCTTCTCATCCGTTACCAGGCATCAAAATTTCAGACTATCAAACATTGAAAGAGGTAATCAAAATACTTGTGAAATGAAAAATAACCAGCTTGGTTGTCCCAGGACAACTGCTGTCTAGCCCGCTAAGTTTTGTAGGTATCATTTTCCAGATAAGCAAAATATTAGTGTTTGACCTTGAGCTTTTACCTTGAACTTGAATCTATCAAAAAAATTCTTTCAAATGGCACATCTACTCATGATGGAGAACAATTGTGCCCATTTATTTTGAAATCCATCGATAATTGTAGGAGAAATGCTCCAGACAAGCACAATTTTATTGTTTGACCTTGATCTATGACCTTGAACTTGAAGCTATCCAAAAAATTCTTTCAAATTGCACATCTACTCATGATGGAGAATAATTGTGCCAAGTTATTCTATAATCCATCCATAAATGTAGTAGTAATTGTCTGGACAATTTCGAACGGACGGATGGACGGACGTCCGGACAGACTAACGCACATACACCAACTTGTCATAGTGACAACTATGTCTCGCTCACCGCAATGGGCTCGACAAAAACATTGTGTAAAAAGGAGATATTGCTTGAAACAAGCAATTTCTTTCCCTCTCCTTTTTTCCCAAATGATTGTTATTTTAACCCTTTCCCATTTTTGAAACTGTAGACTGGTCCAAATTAAAAAAAGGTTGTAGATGACAATGAAATTTTGATGCAAATTGAAATGAAGCCATCCTATGTGGTAGAAATATTGTGGGAAAAGGAGACATTGCTTATTACAAGCTATTTCTCCTTTTTTCCAATGTTTTCTCAAGTATAAAATCACAGCAACATAAAACCCCGGGTTTGTACAGGAAAGGGTTAATTCCTTGGATAAACATAACAAAGTGGATTATGATTTATTTTGTTAAAAGGTCAAAGATCAAACCGTAAATTTTTGTTATATAATTTTCAATTTCATTATTACTTTCAATGTTATTGAATACCCAAGAACAATTACACCATATTTTCCTTATCTCTTCAACGACCATAACATTTCTTCTATGGAAAACCCCTGAAAACAGTACTTTCTCACAAAGTGTCCCAACTTCTATGGCACACATTTAACAGCTAGGGCGGAATTTTAAAGGCCTTTTGTCACCACTTTCAATTCAGACCAGTCATAAAAGTGAGTAAACAATTTAAAAATTAAGCTAAGGTATCTTTATGTCATTGCATGTATTCTCTTCTCTAAGGCATTCTTGGTGATAAGCCAATCTGGCTGAGTAACAGTAAATCAGTCTTGCTTAGTTTACAAACAACAATAAAGTATGCTTGCAAGCCTTTTTGTAACAAAAATCTTGTCAGTGGTAAATCCTTTCTTTTTCTAGATAACTTTTGTCATGTCAAGACAGAATATTTCTGCTTTGTCAGGAGCCATAGACTAAGATCAGCCAGCACATATGTGCAGTCTGATCTTAGTCTACACCCCCTGTTTGCAATTTGAAAGCAAATTTATTTTCAAAGATATTTGTCAAAAGAAATATTTGCTCACAATTCAGTGTTTGTAGCCCCTTAATTTTAACCCTTTCCCATTTTTTAAAATTTTTGAAAGAAGTAGCAGAATGACAATTAAAAGTAAGTGCAATATGAAAATTTAAACCAAATTGTAGAGTAGAAAACATTGTGGAAAAAGAAAAAATTGCTTGGTACAAGCAATTTCTTCTTGTCCCACAATGTTTTTTCGAGTGTATAATCACAGGGACGTAAAAAAATTAATTGAACAGGAATAGGTTAATGCAGTTCTGAACAAGGATTTTAAAGAAGAAATCACTGCTAATACTTTATTGTAACTATATATCTTGTTTAACCCTTTCCTGGTTAATCCCTGGATTTAAAGTCCTGAGTATTTATACTTGAGAAAATATTGTGGGAAATGAAGAAATTGCTTGTAACTAGCAATTCCTTCTTATACCACAATATGTTCTACCTTGTAGTTTGCATGGTTACTTTTCAAATTGCACTCATTTTAAATTGTCATCTGCAACTTCTTTGAAATTGGACAAGTCTAAAAAAAACCCAAAAAAAACAGGAAAGGGCTAATAACCTTTTCTTTTGCAGTTATAATGCTGAACTATGGAATATTTCTGTTTCTGCAGAAAGGATGGACTAAGATCAGCCTTCAAGTAATATCCTGTATGGTATTCTAAGCTGAAGTTCTTGATCAAGAAAAGAAACATTGACCCTTAAAATTTTTCATGGTTTAAATGTAATTCTAAACAAGAGGGCCATGATGGTCCGAAATAGTTAATCTGAATAGCAATCACAAATACTGGCATACTGGGCTAACCGAAATTAGGATGCATCAATAGATCCTTAAGACCTGTAATAAGCAATTTCTTCTTTTACCACAATATTTTCCACCATACTGAATTATTATTTTTCAAATCAACTTTGAAATGTCATCTGCAAAATCTTTGAATTTGAACAGGTCTAGAATTTAACAAAACAGGAAAGGGTAACACATTCTCAGGAAAAAAACTTTGGAAAACATTGTGAAAAATCAATTTCTTCATTGTTCACATGTTCTACCCTGGATACAGGTATCTCAATGTTGTTTGCAGTCTTTCAACTTAGACAAATAATTGGTTAATATATTAATTCGAATGTTTTCTAAAATGATACATCTTAGAATTTAGTAAACAAACAAGATGTGTTTGTGAAATACAATGCCCCAATAGCAGGTCTTTTAAACGTTTGACCTTGGTATGTGACCATGACCTTACCACATGACCTTGACATGAGGAGATGTGTATTATGGAGATCTTATCATCATGCCAAATATGAGCATTGTATCTTGAATAGGCTGGTAGTAATGGCAATGTTAAGTTTTTTGGTTAAGTTTTGAAGACAGACAGACAGACAGACAAACAGACAACGGTAAAACAATATACCCCGATCTTTCGATGTGGGGGCATAAAAATGAGACATTCCTTCGGTCATATGTTATCCCTTTCCTGCTTAGCAAACTAGACCTCTCCAAATTCAAAGGTTTTGCAGACGAAAATTGTGGATTTACTTAAAACAAGAGGACCATGATGGTCCTAAATCGCTCCCCTGAGTATGATGGTTCATGGCTTTATGATATAAACAAAATGGCAAAGCCCTCTGTCTAATTATTTTGGAGATGTTTACAGATTTCTCTTTTAATCCTAGGAATAATTTTGATGATCCCACCATATAGCACTAATTCCCTGAATATGGTAATGCTTTGAAGTATAGACATCAATACATACAAAGTATAAAAGCTGTAAGCCTAATGGTTTAGGAGAAGAAGGTTTTCAAAGATATCATTATTTATTCCTAACTAATATTAGGGATTGCACAGAAAAGGGGCAATTTTTTAAGTAATTTGGTAGAGGGTCAATGGCTGATGATAGGTACCAAATTTAAGCTCTAGGCTTTATGGCTTGGGAGAAGAAGATTTTAAAAGATTTCCTTCTTTATTCCTTTGTTAAATCGGGAATCGCACAGAAAAGGGCTAATTTTCAGAATACAGTAATTCTTTGAAGTATTTTGGTAGAGGGTCAAAATATTATGATATTTGCAAAATATCAAAGCTCTAGGCCTTATGGTTTGGGAGTAGAAGATTTTTAAAGTTTTCCTTCTTTAATTCTATGTAAAATCAGGGATCGCCCAGAAAAGGGCTAATTTTCAGAATACAGTAATTCTTTGAAGTATTTTGGTAGAGGGTCAATAGATGATGATTTGTACTAAATATCAAAGCTCTAGGCCTTATGGTTTGGGAGGAGAAGATTTTTAAAGATTTCCTTCTTTATTTCTATGTAAAATCAGGGATCATTAAGAAAAGGGCTAATTTTCAGAATACAGTAATTCTTTGAAGTATTTCGGTAGAGGGTCAATAGATGATGATGTATACCAAATATCAAAGCTCTAGGCCTTATGGTTTGGGAGCAGAAGATTTTTAAAGATTTCCTTCTTTAATTCTATGTAAAATCAGGGATCGCCCAGAAAAGGGCTAATTTTCAGAATACAGTAATTCTTTGAGTATTTTGGTAGAGGGTCAATAGATGATGATGTATACCAAATATCAAAGCTCTACAGGCCTTATGGTTTGGGAGCAGAAGATTTTTAAAGATTTCCTTCTTTATTTCTATGTTAAATCAGGGATTGCAAAGAAGCGGGCTAATTTTCAGAATATGGTAATTCTTTGAAGTATTTTGGAAGAGGGTCAATAGATAATGATTTGTACCAAATATAAAAGCTCTGGGCCTTATGGTTTGGGAGAAGATTTTTAAAGATTTCCTTCTTTATTTCTATGTAAAATCAGGGATCATTAAGAAAAGGGCTAATTTTCAGAATACAGTAATTCTTTGAAGTATTTTGGAAGAGGGTCAATAGATGATGATGTATACCAAATATCAAAGCTCTAGGCTTTATGGTTTGGGAGAAGAAGATTTTTAAAGATTTCCTTCTTTATTTCTATGTTAAATCAGGGATCAATAAGAAAAGGGCTAATTTTCAGAATACGGTAATTCTTTGAAGTATTTTGGTAGAGGGTCAATAGATGATGATATATACCAAATATCAAAGCTCTAGGCTTTACCGTTTGGGAGAAGAAGATTTTTTAAGTTTTTTCACTCCATTGCCATTGCAACCAGAGTTCTTCATGGATTTCAATTCTTTGAAGTATTTTGAAAGAGCATGACCTAAGGATCATTTCTGTGAAGTTTTGTTGAAATTCCATGGTTAGTTAAGGAGGAGAAGATTTTTTTGTAATTGTGAACGGACGGACGGACGGACAGACGGAAGGACGGACGACGGACGATGACCGATCACAATACCTCCTTCAGAGCACTTCGTGCTCAGGGGAGCTAAAAGTAATCAATCGTAAATATTGTGGAAAAAGAAGAAATTGCTTGTAACAACAATGCTTTCTCAATTATAAGATCACAGGGACATAAAAACCAAAGATTGAACAGGAAAGGGATGATTATAACCCATTATCAAACAAATTTTATCCAGATTTTATCAATTTTATTTTATCAATTATTCATAGAGACAAACATTCTGACCAATTTTTCAGGTTGATTTGAGCCAAAATCTGTGGCCTACAAAGTGTTGACAATGTAAATGTTGATGATGGATTTGCTTGTTTGAATGGAATTTAACGCCGCTTTTAACAATTTTTCAGTCATATTGTGGTGGCTGGAGCACCTAACAATAGATTCTTGGTATATCTCGCACCAGTACTGCCATTACATCCTTTCCAAGCCTCAAGGTGCTATCCAACTTCAGTTTTTGATCATTTACCCATTGGTGCAAGACAAATGTCAGAAAGGATATATGCCGCCACCAGGGATCAAACCCATGACATCACATGGTTGAAGATTGTGAGTTGGATGAACTACCAACTGCTCTATGATGGCGCCATGGATGATGCATGAAGAATGCCAAACTTTACAGAAATACAAAGGCTCACTTTGTGCAGGTTGCGATCAGGTGAGCTAACAAGATTTGACCTAGTCATCCACTTTTTGACCTCGTTTGACACTGATTCAAATTCCTTGAAAAGGGAAGACCTAAGGATCATATATATGGAATTTGGTTAAATTTTACGAGCTACATTAAGAGGATATTTTAGTAATTGTTTACAGACGGACAAACAGACAACAGAAATTGACCAATCACAATAGCTCACCTTCAGCACTTTAGCTCAGGTGATCTTAACTCTTGTCATGCTGATCCCGGAATATTCCTGTTTATGCAGGAGGTAAAGACAAGTAACAGCCTGCACATAAATGCAGTCTGATCTTAGTCTACACCACCTGCTCGTAAGATTTAAGTGGCATTTATTTGAGAAATAATTTTTTAAAGGAAATACTAGTCCTCTATAATGGCTTCCAGTGCTTTTGGTGCTTTTATTTACAGGCAATATTGGAAATGGACTTTTATTCAGCATTACAAGGGGTAAACCCCTTTTATTGCTTTTTACAACATGCATGCTGTCAAGTTTGTTTCACCAAAATGAAGTTGCTTTCAAATAACAAGGTGAGAGTATTGTGATTTAAGTGTATGATATGCATGCACAATTGCTTTCTTAGACTTGCTATATCAAACTCCTCTTTACAGGGAATCAAAACTTTACAAGTTTATATAAAGATTTTGATTAAGTCCTCTGTTCCTAAAGAAGTTTTTATTAAGCAATAGATAACATGAACTTGGATTAAAACAGCAAATGCAAGAAATAAGAGAAAATATTTAACAAAACAAGAGCACCACCTACAGGTGCCTACGCTCGGCTGTTGGGTGCTGGATAGTGGATAAAAGCACAAAATGCATCTAGAGTTATCCCCCTTGGTAGTATAGGTTGCTCTTTTGATAGTGAACAAGTGTGAAAAGTTTCAAGTGAAAGCCTGTAGTAGAACCAGAGATATCACAAAATGTCAAAGTTTTCGCACGACAACAACAACAACGACAACACCAAGGCTATAGCAATACCTCTGACAACATCCAAGCTAAAAAAGGTAAAGAAAGCTAACTGAAGCCAGTCTTTAGTTTTCCTACAACGCCAACAATGTCTTGAATGTGGACAATATATGAATATTTTGCCCGCATCAAGAGGGTAAATATTAAATAATCAACAGGTTGAATAAGTTAACTTTTTCTATTTGCAGAATACCGATATCATGGAAATATCAATTTCCTGCAAATGTTTCTATTAATTTCCTGAGCATGTTCCAAATGTTACTTGATTAAATTATCCTTAATATACATAATGACTGTAGTAATGGTTTGTATAAGGTTTAGTGCCACTTCCAACATTTTTTTTCCATTAACCCATACCCAAACAGTCCTCCTTTTTTATAACCCTTGAAAGAAACGCTCAGGCGAGCAATGTGGACAATGAAGAAATTGCTTGTGACAAGCAATTTCTTCAATGTTCACAATGTTTTTTGACTTAAAATGCAAAGATTTTTAATATTTCTCACACCTGAAAATGGTCATCTGCACCATCCTTCAATTTAGACTGGTCTAAATTTTTGTCATGTGGTAATGGGTTATGTTATGGATTTACCTGGTATTACTAGACGTTATGCCTTGACATTATAATACATTTTTTATTTTATTTTACAGTTATTTTGATTTCAAGCCCCGATCTCACTGATCAGTCTCAATCAACAGTTTTCTTTGAGTTTCAAAACACAGGATCTGAAATATCCGTCTCACTTAATCAGAAAGCATTCCTATGAAATTTTCCATTGCGATTTGAATTCAAGTGGAGAGACATATGATTTTTTTTATTGCATTTGAAATGGAGATTTCAAGTGTATCACAGCAAAACTTTCTTAATCATGCGCTAAGAAAAGAATGACTAAGACATCACTTAACTAAAATATTCCCACACAATCCCACTTTTCAACACCCTTTAAGATGGAAGCTTTGGAAAACATTGTGGAAAATGAAGTTTTCCACCCTTAAAGATAAAGAACTATTTTTTTTTTCTGCCAACTAAGTACTATTGTCTGTAATTTGGATTATTCAAAAATTTGTCTTTGTAATGGATGAATTGATTCTAGTCTTTGGTTAACTCATTCCAACACAATGATGCTTTTTGACGCCCCTCAAGAAAAACAATCATAAAAGAATAGTGTAGAATGAAGAAATTGCTTGTGGCAGGCAATTTCTTCATTTTACATAATGTTCTCTACCCAGAAAGCAGTGATCTCAATAAGGACCAATTTCCAAATTTGGGTGGACACATTTGGTAATGTTGTATGCAAATTTCTCATTTGTAGAATGGGAGTAAATTGACTTTGAAACATTAGGGGTACGAAAAATTGAGACTTGATTATTCTGAAATCGTCTCCGGTCACATCATAGATATCCAGGTACATATGCCATATATCACTTATGTAAATATAAGTAAAAGTACAAAAAGAAATGAAACTTATAGCAGAGTTGCATCTTGTAAGAAACTCCCTGTTTCATTTATAAAAGTTGATGTTAAGAGACAGCAAGTATGATGTCATTGAAACGGAAGAGAACTCTCAGAAACTAGCAAGATTAATCGGCTATCTTCGATTTTTCTACAACGAACGTCATGACAAGTTACGAAATAGAATCCCCAGTATCATAAACATATTTAGAAATCAAAATAGGTGTGCATTTTTGAGGCTCTTTTCTGTATCCGTCACAAACTTATAGACAGGACTTGATATTTCAGGCGAATTCTGTTTTTCATAAATTTCGACTTGACGGCAATATTTGACAAAATCTAGTCCGATGTCCACTTGTCCTGCTTGATTTTGGCCCAGCATGAAAATAATTGAGTGACTTCCAAAGAATTGGTCTAGGATGCTGCGAAACAGGCTATAATTGAGCTTTATGTAAATTTAAATCTACATTGTTCGTCATGGAGACATTTCGATAAACTCCATGTGAATTCAGTTTACCCGAGGGTATTTTATTGACTTTTGGCCAGAATATACATTCTCTTGTTTGTCAAACCCTTTATCTTCTTACTTCTGAGAAGTCCTAGTGATGGACGTTTTTTCTCGAATCTCGGACGTTAATTTCCGTCTGAGTCTGATTTTAGGGACTTTTATTTCTGAATATCTGGACATATTATGCGTCAACGTCTGCTTGTTGAGAGCACTGCAGAAAGTAAAAAAAATTCTAAAATTTGATTAAGTATAAAATGTTGTATGCAATTTTATTTTATTTGGACCAGTCTAAACTTTTCTTGTGTGGTAATGGGTTAAGTTAAATGTAATGCTGAAGGATTTAGAGACTTGTCAAGTATGCTTGGCAAACCCTAGTCCTTCTTTAATCCTCTCAGATGCTCTGTAAATCCATTGAGCAACATAGGACCCCAAATCTTGTGCTCTCATCATGCTGAATAAAATACTTCTCAAATAAAGGACTAAAAGCCCAAGAAAAAGTAGTTGTAGATTAGTATTTCTTTTGAATGTCAATTTGATAAAAGAACTACTCTTCTTTGGGACAAGCAGCTGGTGTTGTCTAAAATTAGATTCATACTATGGCATACAATCTGATCTTGTCTACAGCTCCTTCTGAAACAGAAATAGTCTTTGTGTGTGTTTGTGTTTTTCTTAAGAATTGTTAATCCTTGTCATGCTAAATAAAATCATTTTATAATTGTATAAAATACAAAGGGCTGAAAGCACTTGTAGTACTTGTTGTTCAGTTCACTAATGTGTAGTCTAATCTTTGTCTATACCTCTTGCTAAAACCAGAATATTCCAGGTTCAGCATGACAAAGGTAAAAAAATAGGAATAAGTTGGAATGGGTTTAATCAAGTAAGTTTCCATATCAAAATGTTCAAAAGCACGAAAAATCATCTTATACCCATGAATATGTTCATAAACTAGATGAAAGATATTTCATCAAACAGGTAGGATGAGAAAATATGATTGATTGTCTGTGCTATGTGAAAGATGAAAAGAGTGTGATTCAATCAGTATTAATTAGTGTTCTCTACAAAAAATTGACATCAATATGTTTATATTTCACTTCTTTTGGTACTGATTCCATTATAGACTTTTTATATAGCTGAAACACTCTGATCGGGATTTCCTATATCTTTGATACATGAAATTGCTACAAATTAAACCTTTCAAAGAAGCCACCTCTTAATTTTCAAAATCAGCATCTAACTTAAGTTTTGGTAAGAAGTAGGTAGAGTGATTCTTCAATATTCTTACTTAGATTATTTACATGGTTGTCAAGTGGTGCTGAACAAGATAAAGAGCTATAAAATTGATTACTGTAACATAGAATAAAAAGCAAAGTGCCAGCTGTAACAGAGTAAATGAGCAGACACACTGATAGCTGTATCATGATATAAAGCAGGCATACAACAGGCTGCACATGAACAGTGAAGACATACTAACAGCTGTAAAATAGCATGGAAAAGGTACCCTGCTTGCTGAAACGATACACTGCTGTATAGAAAAGCCATACTGCTAGCTATAACAGTACAGTGAAGACATACTGCTGGCTGTAACATCATATATAAAAGCCATACTACTAGCTGTGATATAGTATAGTGGGCATACTGCCTGCTGTTAAATAGTATAGTAAAAGTATACTGCTGGCTGTAACATAGTTGAGAAGGGGCATACTGCTAGCTGTTAAATAGAGAAAAGGCATACCGCTGGCGGTAAAATAGTCAAGAAAAAGCATACTCCTGGCTGTAGCAAGGTATAGAAAAAGCATACTGCTGGCTGTTGCAAAGTATAGAAAATGTATACTGCTGGCTGTAGCAAAGTAAAGAAAAAACATATTGCTGGCTGTAGAAAAGTATATAAAAAACATACTGCTTGCTTTAGCTGCTTTTAAAAGTATTTCAGACGTATTGCGGTGGCTGGAGCACCTAACCATCTGCACCATGACTGTGGTATAGGTAAGGCAAACTGCTGATTGCCTATGTATAGTGTAGGTACAATGCTGGCTGTGACAAAGATTTGAAAAGGCATATTGCTGGCTTCAAGGTACACTGCTTAATGTAACTTATAAAAACATTTAAAAACCATACCACTGGCTGTGACTCAGTGTAACAATTGATTGGTTGATTGAATGGGGTTTACACCACTTTTCACAGTATTTCAGTCATATCATGGCGGCTGGAGCACCTAACGATGGATTCCTGGTATTTCTCACACCAGTACTACCACAACATCCTTTCCTAGCCTCCAGCTTCTATCCAACTTAGGTTTATGATTATCCACCCATTGGTGAGAGACAAATGTCAGTAAGGATATATGCCGGGAATCGAACCCACGACATCCTGTAATTGAGGATAGGGAGTCTGGTGCGCTACCAACTGCGCTATTACGGTGGCTCACATAGTGAAACAAGAGGGCCACCCATCTTAGATTTAGCTTTGGAATATTAACCCTTGTCATGCATATCCCAGAATATTCCTGCTTTGACAATTGCTTTGGCAGGTGTATAGACTAAGATCAGCCTGCTTGTTCTTGTTCTATTGAGAAAATCTTCGAACACAACACCAATCTTATTATGTTAAAGTTTTTAAATATAGTGAAAGAGGATAAATATTCAGCAGGACAAGGGTTAAACAGGGCAGTTTTGAAGACAGTCACCAGTTGGTAATGCCATAATAATTATGTTATATGAAACCTTTAAGCTCTACAGATGGAGTCCAGATATGACCAACGTAGCATCAAATAATAATTTTGTAAAAGTTCACTTGGAGATTCTACAAACTAAATACCATAAAGGAGGTATACAAACAATCAAAGCTCTCAGTCTTTGGGTTTCAGAGAAGAAGATTTTTAAAGATTTCATTAATATTACTACTTTTGTTGCAATGGTAACCTGAGTTAAGGTTTGATTTCAATTGTTTAACCCATTCCCACTCAATGATGTTTCTAAACACCCCTTAATATAAAAGCTTTAGAAAACATTGTAGAAAATGAAGAAATGGCTTGTTACAAGGGATTCTTCATTATCCACAATATTTTCTACCCCAAAAGACAAAGATTTAAAAAAATCCATCAACTTGAAATTGTCATCTGAAACTCCTTTCGAATTGAACCAGTCTAAAAGTTTGCTGTTTGGTAATGGGTTAAACATTCTTTAAAGGGCTTCCTCCAAGGAACATTCCTGCCAAGTTTCATTATCTCATTATTGTTCTGTTCCGGATAAGAAAGCCCATTTCAAGATGACAACATTTTAGACTTACTCAAAAACAAAGAGATTTTAGAACAATTCAAAATGTGTAAAAATGGAAAATTAAATATCATATAAGGTAAAAAACATGGCACAAGGGGAAATGGCTTGTAATTCTCCTTTTGTACATAATTTTTCATCAGGGTGTCAAAATGAAGACTTGTGAGGTAATGTGTTAATGTGTGCAGTAAAGCTTGGGTGTATGGTAATTATACATTAATGAAACTGGGACCTATTGTAATATCATCTCTCAAGTTATCAATAAGTTATGATTTACTAGTCCAACAAAAAGATATGAATTGAATATTTATTGCAGATTTTGAATTAATATTAGTATTTCATACTTTGAAGTATTCATTTAGCATTGATAAATATCAGTCAACTATAAATAGTAGCTGACTTTACCTTCCCAAAACATTCATGAAAATCTTGCTTCTGTTTCTTTGCTAAAAGAGTGCAGGTGCAGACAAAGATCAGTCTGCACATATGTGCAGTGTTTTCATAGTCTAAACCTCCCGCTGGTCCCTTTAAAGCCATAATTGTTTATAAAATGTTGGAAAGGAGGTGTAATTCTGACAAAATAAATAACAGTTAGCCCCCTTGAAAGCACTGTTTGCTCATTTGATAGTGAACACACAAAGTTTGGAGTGAATATCTTCAATGATTACAAAGATACAACCAAGGATAGAGTCTGTTACTTCAAAATGACCAACACATTTGCCAACACCTTAACTCATTCCAACAAAACAAAATTTTAGACTGGTCCAAATTGAAAGAAGTTGCAGACGACAATTTCAAGTTGATGGAATTTTATTTTTTTTATCGTCTTTTGGGATAGAAATCAATGTGGATAATGAAGAAATAGCTTGATACAAGCAATTTCTTCATTTTGCACAATGTTTTCAAAAGCTTTTTTTGAGGGGCATAAAATGGAGGGATTGTGTGGGAATGGGTTAAACAACTAGAATTGTTGCAAAGCCAACTTATAACCTCTACCAGCATTTTGTCACTCAAGTAGCACAGTTGACCTTTGATCTACGTAACCCAAAAACAGTAGGGCACTTCCCTAGAACATTGGTAACAATTGTATGAAGTTTCGTGGTTGTAGGTCAATTGAGTTCAAGAGTTGGAGCACAGAAATTAGGCAGTCTGCAGATGGATGGATGAAAAGACAGACATGAGGAAACAAACATAGCCCATTTACTTTTTTTTTTATTTTATTTATTTTTTTGGGGGGGGGGGGTGCTTACAGAAAGGTGATGAAAATGCCTTCATATTTTGTTACCTGATAAAAATGCTGCTTTAGAAAAGTAACACAGAAAAGAAATCAGGGAGAAACTAATAAAATCAAAGTTTAATGCTAAAATTGTGTTTCAAGTCATCAATATAAATCAGTCTAGCATCTAGAAGTGGAGGCCATAGTTATACCACAGCTTGTAGCTCATTTGACTGCAAATCACGGTGTCAAAAGTTTGATCCTGGCCAAGCAAACATTCTTTCAAATATTCAGCATAGTCTGATTTGTCTCTAACCAATGGATTCATAATAGACTACAAGCCATGGCTAAACGATTACCATGCAATGATGCTCTCTGATGCCCTGAGGGAATACCATCATAGAAAACTTTATGTCAAAAAAAGGGAAATGCTTGTATCAATCAATTTCTTTTTTTTCTCATCACAATGCCTTCCATTCCATTTTCCAATTTTTGTGCAATTTGAAACTTCTTTCAATTTGGACCAGTCTAAAATTTTGTCATCTGGCAGTGGGTTAAGTGCTACAGCTGTGGCAAAATGACTGATGAGATAATGTTGAATGTGGCATGAAACCCCATAACATCATTAAATCTATACCAAGTCACAGCATGTAGCAGATCTGCTCTGGACCAGGTATCATCTATTTTACTGGGATGCAAGTAATGTGTCTTCTCTATAGTGTGTTATAATCAGAAGAGTGCCACTCCTGTATCATACAAGAGGAAGAGAAACTAACCACACTGTATGGATACGAGAAACGGATTCATACATAAATGTGATTAGGTTTTTTCAGTTCATACCTCCAAGAAAAAAATAAAAATATGCTCTCAATAGCATCAAGCAAAAGAAGCAAATACTTTTGATACTTTTTGTTTGGAACAATTTTGTGCGGAAGCATACAAAATGGCTGCATGCTCAAAATTTTGATCATGGAGATATGAATATTTTTTTCACCAATCAGAATGCCCATTTATATTAGTTTATCTCCTATATAACATAGCAAGCATTGTACCTGCTCCATACCATGTTCCATCAGCATTATGACATTGTGTTTTTCTCTAAACAAGAGTACTGCAGGCACAATATACGCCAAAACATAAATGCTTTTATCAGAATATATCTATAGAGGTATATGGGTTCTATACACCATGTATACACCATGAAGATCAATAACAGCCAAGACAAGAAATTTTGCAGTGATGCAAACTAAAATGGCAAAACCAAGACAAGGTCATTTGACTAGGAGTATTATATGAAAATTTCATCCAAATTTGTGCACAAATGTAGGAGATGTGTTAATAAAATGTGGACGTACATATGGATGTCGTAACAGATGGATTGACAGACAGAGGGAGATAATACCAATATACGTCCAACTTCTGAGGGGTCAACTTTGATAGCTTAAGTTAACAAACAAAATTTTGAGGCTTCTCAGAGTTCAACAAGTGAAAACTGCTACTGGGGGCTTAACCACTAAATCCATTGAATACCTACGCCATGAAAAGTAGGTCTTATGTATTTCAGGAACATTGCAAACTCTGCCTGCATGTTGATCTCCTAGGTATTTTTAGCTCACTTGAGCATATTGTGTTCAAAATGAGTCTGATCAGTGTCTTCAATATGCTTACTGCTTTGTAAGGCAAGAAGAATTAACTTTATTCAAATTGTAGAGATCTTCTGAAAGCATGCTATTTAACCTAGTCCCACTCAATCCCTCTTTTTTGGGGATCTCAAGATCCTATCTTGTCAAAAGCAATTTCTTAAATATCCACAATGTTTGCTATCCCATAAGGCAAAGTTTTTCTAAATTCCACCAAATTGAAATCTGCAACTTCTTTCTTTTTTCACCAGTCTGAGATTCTGTCATTTTGTAATGGGTTAACTCTCGGGTTACTTAACCTCATTTATTTATCATGATATTACCTTTGACAAAAAAGATTACTTAACAAACTATGCTTTGCTTGCTTACAGTAATTTCAGTACTTTGATCAAGTATTTCTATCAAAAACAACTTTGACTCAAAAAGGAAAAAACTGGGTGTAAATTAACCCTTGTCATGCTGAACTCATAATATTCCTGTTTTGGCAGCAGGTTTAGACAAAGATCAGCCTTGCATAAGTGGAGTCTGATCTAGTTTACACCTCACGTTTGATTCCTATAACCAAGAGTAGTTTATAAATTTTATTCATTTTCAAAATAAATTTGGACCCTTGAATTGTGCTTCTAGCACTTTCTGGACTTTGATTTATCACAAATTCAGATAAGAATTTAATGAGCATGACAAGGGTCAAGATCTGCCCTCAGATAGGTACAGGTACTTGTCCATTGCCTCCTGCCAATACTAGAAAGTCCACCTGGGACAACAAATTGAGCCCACAAATTACCTGACCTTGACCTTGGAGCTTTGCAAAAATTTGTTTCAAATGGTACATCTAAACTCATGATAGAAAACAATTATGCCAAGTTAATTGGAAATTCATCAATACCAATACGTCAAAATATTAGACTGGGCGAAATTGAAAGAAGCTACAGACGACCATTTCAAGTTGGTGGAATGATAACTGTTTTCATCTATTTGGATAGCTATCATTGTGGATCATGAAGAAATTGCTTGTATCAAGCAATTTCTTCATTTTCCATAATGTTTCCAAATCTTTTTTCTTGAGGGGCGTAAAAAGGAGGGCTTGTACAGGAATGGGCTAACAGATATATTCAGGACATATTCGGACCCGACAGACTCACTAACAAACTATAGCACACCCACTTGTAATTATTTACTTATTGTACTTATTACAAGCCAGCACAACAAAAGAATTATTCTGGATTCAGCTTGAGAAGGATTGATACTCCATGACAGGTACATTCCTATATTGCCATCATCTCAAACAACTAACATCACCTCACATTTAGGAATAACAACAAAGAATCATGTAATGTTGCTGAGCTACAAACAGATAGCTGGAAACAAAGAATGTCTCGGTCAACAAACTGTAGTATGAACCCTTTCTAACACAACAAAATTTTAGACTGGTCCAAGTTGAAACAAGCTGCAGACGACAATTTCAACTTAATGGAATTTTCAATGTTTTCGTCTGTTTGGATAGAAAACATGGATAATGAAGAAATTGCTTGATACAAGCAATTTCTTAATTTCCACAATATTTTCCAAAGCTTTTTTCTTGAGGGGCATAATGTGTCATGCTGAATATTTTTCAACTTTTCACTATTTTTGAAAACTTTGACATAATCAGATTAATCTTGTGTTCGATGATGTTTCTTAAAACAACAACAATAAGCAGGTAGTGTAGCCTAAGATCAGACTTTATGTCTGTGCAGGCTAATCTCAGTCTATACACTTGCTAAAGCCATTATCAAAGCAGGAATATTCCAGGATCAGCATGACAAGGGTTAGGCTTGATTAGGCCTTGATTTGATTAGATTCAGGGTTTACAATATTCAGTTTCCTGTACACCTTTTTTCAACAATTTCAACTAATTTTTTCAAGAAATCCGCATTATGGTTCTAATTCTTATGGATGTGTTTGATTTACCCATTCTCATTAACCCATTTCAACTCAATCCCTCCTTTTTACGCCCCTCGAGAAAAAAGCTTTGGAAAACATTGTGGAAAATGAAGAAATTGCTTGTATTTTCCTCAATGTTTTCTATTCAAAAAGACGAAAAAATTCAAAATTCCATCAACTTGAAATTGTCGTCTGTAGCTTCTTTCAATTTGGACCAGTCTAAAATTTTGCTGTGTTGATTGATTGATTGATTGAATGGGGTTTAACGCCGCTTTTAACAGTATTTCAGTCATATCGCACCGGCTGGAGCACCTAACAGTGGATTCCTGGTATTTCTCACACCAGTACTACCACTACATCCTTTCCTAGCCTCCAGCTGCTATCCCACTTAGGTTTTACGATTATCCATTTGCTGTGTTGAAAAGGGTTAAATCCTATTACTACTAGAAATGAGTCACAGACATGCCCCTGGATAATTGCTTGCCGCACGACCTTCAGTTGTGACCTTGAACAAGGGAGTATCCAACACAATTTTATGTGTGCACTAGTTATCTTCAAGGGGAACAACTGTGTCGTTATTTTGAAATCTATCAATTAACCCATTCCAGGTTTAGAAAATTTTAGACAAATCAAAATTCAAAGATTTTGCAGACGAAAATTTAAAGTGGATTTAATTTGAAAAATAACCATTAGTAGGGTAGAAAATATTGTGGAAAATGAAGAAGTTGCTTGATTCAAACAATTTCTTTTTTTCTACAATGTTTTCTCAATAATAAAGTCACAGGGATTGAACGGGAAAGGGTTAATGTGGAAGATATGCTTCAGACAAGAAATTAATCTATTCCCAAACAACAAAATTTTAGACTGGGTCAAACTAATAGCAGTTGCAGAGGAAAATTCAATGTTCATGTAATTTAAAAAAATAATGTGAAAATGCAGAAATTGTGTATTGCAAGAAATTTCTTCATTTAACACATTGATTTTCCAATTACTTCTCTTGAGAGGCGCCAAAAAGTGTATCCACACACACTAACAGAGGCAACTTTATAATTATGTACTCACCATTACATGGTGAGGGCTTAAAGACATTGTGCATAATGGAAAAAGCAACAAGCAATTTTTTCATTCTGCGCATTATTTACTTTTTTATAAATTCATTGACTTGAAACTTCTTTAAATTTGGACCAGTCTATATTTTTCTACTGGTAATAAGAATTAACTAATACATGGTCTAGTAATAGAATAATAGTTCAGGCATATAAACCATATGTGCAGGCTGATCTTTGTCTATACCTAATGCTAAAAAAAGAATTATATTCCAGGATTAGAATGATAAGGGTTAACCCATTCCAACTCAATCCCTCCTTTTTACGCCCTTCAAGAAAAAAGCTTTGAAAAACATTGTGGAAAATGAAGAAATTGCTTGAATCAAGCAATTTCTTCATTATCAACAATGTTTTCTATCCAAAAAGGTGAAAAAAGTTAAAATTCCATCAACTTGAAATTGTCGTCTGCATCTTCTTTCAATTTGGACCAGTCTAAAATTTTGTCAAGTGGGAATGGGTTAAGACCTCAAAAACTTACAGCATCCCTGAAAAAGAATTCCACTCGAGACCTACCTTAGAATTGACAGGACAAGAGCCTCGTCTCTGACTCTGTTTACGAATTCGTAACCGAGCTTCATCTTCCGGATCGTCGGATGAAAATTTTACAGGTTGGTCGTTATCCGGTATGACCTGTAACCTTGGTATTATAGTTCCAACAGATCGGCGTCTAGGACGCACTTTATTCAACGTAGATCCGAGGAAATCCATTTTTTGTAATCACAAAATGGCAAAACAACACTATTTCATCCCTTGTCAACTTTCATTTTTTAGTATTCTGTAATTATTTATGATCTAGTTGTACTTTACAGCAACTCACAACAAATATAATCATTTCCAGTAAGGTTGAACAGCTAGTTATATTCACAAAAATACACTCTATCAGGTTTTTTCTTTCCAATAACTTTTTAAATTGCAATTATCAAGCACTGTTCAATTATTTCTTTGATAGACTGAGTAAATCATCTTTATTACATTATTATATAGTTATCAATAAGCTCATTGGGTTCCCACCTTGTTTACCTGTAGAAACAGTATAATAGACAAGTAGTTCAGTTCTAATACAACTGGCACCATACTCAAATATTGCATATTTTGTAATTGAAATTTCAACAATCAAGAAAACCCATTACCAGATATCGAATTTTCAGACTGTTCCAAGTTAAAAGGAGTCACAGAAAACATTTTAAAGTTTAAGAAATTTTAGATTTTTTCAACTTTCCTAGTATAAGACATTGTGTAAAATGAAGAAATAATTGCTAGTTGCAAGCAATTTCTTCATTTAACAAAATGTTTTCCTCATAATTTTCCTCAAGGGGAATCAAAACGCATCATTGTGTTGGAATTTATTAAAAAGAAAATCCCTAAAAATTTAAACAGTGGATTCCTCTTAAATGCAACCCTGATAGTAGAAATTTACTGCTTTAACCCAAACCCACGCAATACTACATTTTGACCCCCACCCCAAGAGAAAAGGCTTTGGAAAACATTGTGAATAATGAAGAAATTGCTTGTCACAAGCAATTTCTTCATTATCTGCAGTGTTTTCTACACCAAAAGGCAAGGACTTTTAAACTCTCACCAACTTAACACTGTTGTTGGCAACTTATTTGAATATGGACCAGTCTAAATTGTCATGTGGTAATTAGTTAATTGCAACTGACTTCATGCACAGACATTTGATTTAAAGAACAAATAGCTCCTTTTAATAGCAACTTCTGGTTGATTCAAACAAAGTGTTGAAAAATCGATGTTGCAATTAACAGGATTCCACCATATTATGTAAGAGTCTATCGGTAGTAGAATGTATAAAATTTTAGTAGCAGGAACAATGCATGCCTTGCTCTAGTGCTAGAACTTGTTAATGCACGGAGTTATCTTCCTTGATAATATATATAGATTGTTCTTATTTAAAAGCAAACATCTATTCCAAGTTTGAAGAAAATGTATTCATTAACAGAGTCATTACCAAGTTACGATGCAGATGATTATCAAACATTTTGGCTTTATCTAATACTTCAAACAGTTGACCTAAAAAGTTTCTGGCATTGACAAATAATAAAGTATATGCTACAGTCCATCGAGACAAAATGCTATATGTTTAGTCTTTGGAAGTTAACCCTTACCTGTTTTCAAAGATGTTAGACTGGCCTAAATGCAAAAAGTTGCAGAAGACAATGAAAAGTGATTGCAATTTGAAATGTAACCCACCTACAGAGTAGAAAATATTGTGACAAGCAATTTCTTCTTTTTCCGCAATGATTTCTCAAGTATAAAACCACAGTGACGTACAATCCCTGGTTTGTACAGGAAAGGGTTAAATTACCTCAATAATATTGTATGAAACTAAAAGACAAAGCATTTTTGTGTAAACACAAATGCCCCTTTAAAAACTAATTTTCTGGAACATACCCTTGATCATTTGACAAGAGTCTGTGAAATAAAAGCATCCTTTCCATATAAAGATATTTGAATAAAAGCTTCAATCTTTAATGGCTTTTGTTCTCCACAGATTTCTAAAAGGCTTAGACATCAAATAATAGATAATAGATTAGTCGCTAAGAGCATAATGTTACTTCCTGTGATGTTAACCCTTGTCATGCTGAACCCGGAATATATCTAAGCAGGTGTAGAAAAAAGTCATGTGTATCTGATCTTAGTCTACACCACCTGTTTTTGTCCCATGCAAACCTGAATTGTCCATAAAAGTTTTTAAATCAAATATTCAGGGATGTTGAATTACGGATTTTCTCTACTTGTAGATGGACACGTAAAATGTGATTTTCTACTTGTCCAGGATAAAAATGGACTTGCCCGTGAAAAGATAAAGAACAGATAAATTTTGAAAAAAAATTATTTTTAAAGAAGAAAATGCTGGATCTCAGCATTTTCTTCATTAAAAACAATATTTTCAGGTTAGATACAAACTTTACGCTCATAAATCTCTTTTATCTATCTAGTACCATTCCAAGATTTGCCCTGATATTTACTTGTCCACGGACAAGTAGCCTCGAAAAAGGTACTTGCCCACGGGTAGAAAAGCCCATGTCAGACAAGTCAGGCATGGGAATTCCACACCCCTGAAATATTGATCAGTGGTTTCAGTCCTTTGATTTTGGTGCAATTCTAAACAGGATTTTTATTCAGCATGACCAGGTTATGTAGTCAAAACTTGTAAACAGTTGTGACATAACTCAGGACTTTACTGGTTAACAGAGGGAAATCTTAACCCTTGTCATGCCGAACCTGAAATATTCCTGCTTTGGCAGGAGGCATAGACAAAGATCAGCCTGCACATAAGTGGAGTCTGATCTTGGTCTACGCCTCCTGTTTGTCCCTTTTAAGCCAGAGTTGTTTAAATAATCAATTTTCAAAAGATATATTGCCCTCATTAAGATCTTCCAGTGCTGTCACTTCTTTGATTTTCAAGCTATTCTATATTTGATTTTAATTTTGCATGACGAGGGTTAAGACTGATTTGAATAAAAACTTTTTGCTTTATGATACATGTTCTGAGCTAAGAATGGTCATTCTGCCTTATTAAATGTACATTACTGATAGATCCAATCTCTTTTTCAAATATTTGTTTTATTTAGTTCACAGGGGGTCATCCAAAGGGTTAAACATAATACTTTTCTGTTCGAAAGCTTTTACTAATGCAGCACAAATTAAATTGGTATTCACTAAAACTGGCTCTGAAATGCTCTTACAAAATTTGCAAGTGCATCTTTTAAATACAACATGGCAAGTTCTGAATAATGAATGTTCGAATAATTCTAATGGCATGTTTTACTCTTTAACCCATTACCAGAAATCAAAATTTAGACTGGTAAGAAGTCTGAGACAACATTTAAACTTGTGCAAAAAAAGAGTAAAATAAGTATTAAAAAGGGTAGAAAACAATATGATAAAGAAAACAAGAGGGCCGTTGGCCCTGGGGCGCTCACCTGAGATAAAGGCTCTTTTTCTTTCAACAGTCTAATTTCATGTTAAGGTTAGGATTATGAAACAAGTGGGCCACAATTACATATAAAGACTATGAACCTGGGGATCCAAAAGTCTAAATTACAAATTCTAAGGCTTGAGTGCTGATTTGAAAGAAGAAAAAAACTTTTTCCATGGGTTATAATTTCAGAAATAAGAAAGAAGTCTGTGAACTGATGCTTCATGCCTACAACCCCCCCCCCCCCCCCCCCTGGGACTCCACCCCTGTAGACCCTAGGATCATGATTTTAGCTATTTTGTAAGAGATCAATATACTGATGCTTCATGCAAAATATCAAGGCTCTACGCCTTCTTGGTCAGGAGGAGAAGATTTTTAAGAATTTATATATTTCTATATATCCCCCCCCCCCCTGGGGCTCCGCCCCAAGGGACCCGAGGATCATGATTTTAGCTGTTTTGAAAGAGGTCAATATACTGATGCTTCATGCAAAATATCAAGGCTCTACGCCTTCTTGGTCAGGAGGAGAAGATTTTTAAGAATTATTTTAGAATTTCACTTTTGTTGCCATGGCAACCAGAGTTTTTAACGGATTTCAATTCTTTTAGCTACTTTTGAAGGGGACCAAGTAAGCAACATTTCTGCCAAATTTGGTTCAAATCCGCTAAGTGGTTTGAGACGAGATGTCATTTAAAAAATCGTTCTTTATTTCTATAAAAATCTCAACCCCCTGGGGCTCCGACCCTGGGGACCCGAGGATCATGATTGTAGCTATTTTGAAAGAGGTCAATATACTGATGCTTCATGCAAAATATCAAGGCTCTACGCCTTCTGGGTGAGGAGGAGAAGGTTTTTAAAGATTATTTTAAAATTTCACTTTTGTTGCCATGGCAACCAGAGTTTTTAACAGATTTCAATTCTTTTAGCTATTTTTGAAGGGGACCACGTAAGCAACATTTCTGCCAAATTTGGTTCAAATTGGCTCAGTGGTTTGAGAGGAGATGTCATTTAAAAAATCGTTCTTTATTTCTATATATCTCCCCCCCCCTTGAGGCTCCGCCCCTAGGGACCCGAGGATCATGATTGTAGCAATTTTGAAAGAGGTCAATATACTGATGCTTCATGCAAAATATCAAGGCTCTACACCTTCAGGGTCAGGAGGAGAAGATTTTTAAAAATTATTTTAAAATTTCACTTTTGTTGCCATGGCAACCAGAGTTTTTAACAGATTTCAATTCTTTTAGCTATTTTTGAAGGGGACCAAGTAAGCAACATTTCTGCCAAATTTGGTTCAAATCGGCTCAGTGGTTTGAGAGGAGATGTCATTTAAAAAATCGTTCTTTATTTCTATATAAACCTCACCCCCCTGGGGACCCGAGGATCATGATTGTAGCTATTTTGAAAGAGGTCAATATACTGATGCTTCATGCAAAATATCAAGGCTCTACGCCTTCTGGGTCAGGAGGAGAAGGTTTTTAAAGATTATTTTAAAATTTCACTTTTGTTGCCATGGCAACCAGAGTTTTTAACAGATTTCAATTCTTTTAGCTATTTTTGAAGTGAACCACCTAGGGAACATTTCTGCCAAATTTGGTTCAAATTGGCCAAGTGGTTTAGGAGGAGATGTCTTTTAAAGAAATTGTTGACGGACGACGCACGACGGCCGGACGCCGGACAAAAGGGGATCACAATAGCTCACTTGAGCACTACATGCTCAGGTGAGCTAAAAATGCATGTTTCAAGCAATATCACTAATTTGCCCAAGAAGTTTCCATGATAATATTTCTTCAGGATGTCAGAAAGAATGCTTATCTGGTAATGGGTTAAATGTCAATAGGCAACAATAGATATTGTATGTGCCTATACAAATATAGAGCATATTTTCATTACTTTTTCTAATGAGCAAAAGAATATCTCTAATCCTTATTGTACACCAAAGGTATTGCTAATTACTGGTTGACCATCCATCTATTCATTTTATTGCTCTTTAGAACTTTCTTTACAAAAGGATAATTTTAACCCCTCTGGCACACCATAGGTATGGACTGTGGCCTGTGTGAGCTGTTTGACCATCTATCAACAGCAATTAACCCTTGTCATGCTGAATAAAATCATGTTTAAAATTGTAGAAAAATCAAAGGACTGAAATCACTGGAAGCACTTATTGCAGGTCAATATTTCATTTGAAGACTGATTTCATAAACAATTCTGGTTTGAACAGGATAAGCAGGTGGTGTAGACAAAGATCAGACTGCACATAATATAATTATGTGCAGGCTGATCTTTGGCTACATCACCTGCCGAAATAGGAATATTCTGGTTCAGCATGACAAGGGTTAATATTACTTTCAAAAACTTAATATGCAAAAGGATATTTGTTACCCCTCTGGTACACCTTAGACAATGGGCTGGGGACTGACCATCAATCTAATCATTATAGGAATAGCAATTAAACCAAAGTTAATGACTATTGAATTTTTCAACCCTATTATTTTTGCCAGTTGATGAGCTTCATCAAGAATTCTAGTTTTATCTATTGATTTAACAATCCGACAAGCTATCTACCTGAAATCCAACTGTTCAGAGAACAGCCCATCAATAGATTTATTGATTTGAAATCATTATGAAGTGCACTTGTTGATGATAGCCATTTCACCTATTACCTGTTGGACTGGTACAAACTGAAAGGAGTTGCAGACAACAATTTTAGATTTTTCAACTTTCTGGATAGTAAATTTTGTGTGCAATGAAGAAATTGCTGGTCACAAGCAATTGCTTCATTGTACTCAATATTTTCCCAATTGCTTTTCTTGATGGGCTAAAAGGCGTCCCTGTATATATCAGTCATGCACACAAGAACAGTTAACTCTGAATATTCAGGTTCAGCATGACAAGGGTTAAATGAAATATCAACCCGCAACTAATGCTTCCTGTGATTTCAGTACTTTGATTTTAATGCAATTCTAAACAGGATTTTATTCAGCACCACAGGGGTTAATATATATTTGACCTTCACCTTAGACCAAAAGACATTAAGACACCATCTATGGCTACAATTTGATGATGTATGTTTAAAGTTTTAACTCTTATGCTAAAGCTGGAATTTTCCTACTTTGGCAGGAGATGTACACAAAGATCAGCCTGCACATATGAGCCATCTGCGTGACAATAATTTAAACCACATGTTCTACATTTTACATCAGAGTTGTAAATAGAATAAAAGATAAAAATATTGACTCATTACCAGACCGCACAATTTTAGACCGGTCCTAATTGGAGTTGCAGATGACATTTCACAGTCTATGAAATTTTACATTTTTTCAATGGTCTAGGTAGAAAACATGGTGAACTAGAGCTGTCGCCCTCAAGGGCTGACGAGAATACCCCCCACACCGCTAAAGAGGCTTTTCTATGAAGGAGTGGAATTTGAAGCTGTTTAATCACATGCATGTCATGGTGGATGAACATTGCCAATCCTCCACCTCTTTCTGATTTTGTGTTTGTTGCTAGAGTTGACTAATTAGGAAAGGTTGGTCAATATGAGCCTATGTTAAAGAAAACTGTGTGAGGAGATGATGACACAAAATCATATCCACGAAAAGTCAATATAAGCCTATGTTAAATTTTTGACCCCCGGGGGCGGGGTCAAATTTGACCTCAGGAAATAAACCGTTCGAAATTTTATAAAGGTCAACAAGATGATGTTAATTACCAAATTTTGTAACTCCCCTTATGGTTACTGAGTTTTGCAATTTTAAATTTTGACTACTCCCCCCCCCCATTAAAAAGCTCAAAATGGCATAACTCTGAAACTAACGACTGGATCAAGATCAAAATTGCAGGTGCACAACTTCATATGATAGGAAACAACCTGATAAAATTTCAGCAAAATTGGTCAAAAAATGTGGGAGGAGAAGAGGACACAAAATTATGTCCACGGACGGACGGACGGACAGACGGACGGACAAAAATCTGATTCCAGTTTACCCCCCCATAACTTCGTTGTGGGGGGTATAAAAATGAAGAAATACCTATTACAAAATTGCTAACAGACAGACAGATAATCAGACAGAAGTCTGACTGTGACCATAACATAATACCTTACAGGCACAAACAAAAGTACAAACGTATATTTTTTTTTTACCTAGTGTTAGAATACACACTGAAAACCCCCTTGGGAATTGTCTGGAAAAGTGTGACAAAACATGCATACAACATGAGGTTTAATTCCTCCTGTTTCTCTTTTAATTCTAAAGTCATACATAATTTATTATTCTGTTCAACAAAATCTGCAAACATGCACACATAACTATAATATTACAACCATGTAAAATATAATAATTTGATGACCAACCAAACTAGTTGTACCTGTAGCTTAATTCAAGCTGTATTTACAAAGTTTTGGTCGCCTACTGAAAAAGAGATTGAACTTTTTGAATATTAATTGAGCCTGTGTGTGACATTTCCAACCATTTCCGGGACAATTAGAACATTCGCTGATTGTTTAAAGAAGCTTTGGGTCAGTATCTATGTACAGACCGCAGAGTGAAGATTGACAGACTGACTGATAGACTGGCTCAGACTTACTGATATAGAATGGGCTACTGACCACTGACAGACTTGCTAACAGGCTTACTGATATTTCACAAGCTGACTGACAGTCTGGCTTATTGACCAACAAACTGGCTTCCAGACTTATTGATGTTACACAAGCTGACTGATACATTGGCTTATTGACCGACTGGCTGACTTGCTGATCTGCAACATGCTGACTGATAGACTGGCCTACGAACTCACTGTTAGACTTACTGAAAAGATTACTGACCATTAACTGCCTGACTGATAGACCGTCCTACTGACTCATTGACAGTCTTGCTGATGTTACACAAGCTGACTGATACACTGGTTTAATGACCAACTTGCAGCTTGCAGACTTACTGATCAACATGCTGACTGATAGACTAGCCTACTGACTCATTAACAGACTTATTGACATTTAACTGGCAGACTGATAGACTGACCTTCTGATATACTGCCTAACAAGCTTCCTCACATTTTACTGACAGACTTATTGACATTTAACTGACAGACTGATAGACTGGCCTTCTGATCTACTGACTGACAGCCATGCCTGACATTTAACTGGCTGACTGATAAACTGCCCTACTGGCTGACTGATAAACTGCCCTACTGACTTACTGACAGACCTATTGACATTAAACTGGCAGACTAATAGACTGGCCTTCTGATCTACTGACTGACAGCTTTCCCGACATTTAACTGGCTGACTGATAAACTGCCCTACTGACTTACTGACAGACTTATTGACATTAAACTGGCAGGCTGATAGACTGACCTTCTGACTCACTGACAGGCTTCCTGACATTTTACTGGCTGACTGTTGGACAAGCCTACTGAGTCACTGAAAGATTTACTGACATTTAACATGCTGACTGATAGACTGGCCTTATGATCTACTGACTGACAGCCGTCCTGACATTTAACTGGCTGACTGATAGACTGACCTACTGACTCACTGATAGACTAATTGACATTTAACTAACCATTAATGGACTGATAGACTGGCTTTCTGAACTAGTGACTGACAGGCTTGCTGACATTTAACTGGCTGACTGATAGACTGACCTATTGACTCGTTGACAAACTTATTGACATTAAACTGGCAGACTGATAGACTGGCTTTCTGATATTCTGCCTGACAGCTTCCTCACATTTTACTGACAGACTCATTGACATTTAACTTGCTGACTGACAGACTGGCCTTCTGATCTACTGATTGACAGGCTTTCTGACATTAAACTGGCAGACTGATAGACTGGCCTTCTGATATACTGCCTAACAAGCTTCCTCACATTTTACTGACAGACTTATTGACACTTAACTTGCTGACTGACAAACTGGCCTTCTGATCTACTGACTGACAGGCTTCCTGACACTTAACTTGCTGATTGATAGACTGGCCTTCTGTTCTACTGACTGACAGGCTTCCTGCCATTTAACTGGCTGACTGATAGCCTGGCCTACTGACTTACTGACTGACTTATTGAAATTAAACTGGCAGACTGATAGACTGTTCTACTGACTCACTAACAGGCTTCTTGACATTTTACTGGCAGACTGGTGGACTATCCTACTGACTCACTGAAAGAGTAATTGACATTTAACATGCTGACTGATAGACTGGCTTTCTGATCTACTGACTGACAAGCTTCCCGACATTTAACTGGCTGACTGATAGACCAGCCTACTAACTCACTGGAAGACTTATTGACATTAGACTGGCCTTCTGAACTACTGACTGACAGGCTTTCTGCCAGTTTACTGACTGACATATAGACTGGCCTCCTTATTCACTAACAGACTCATTGACAAGCTTCCTGATATTTTTAATTGGCTGACTGATAGACCATCCTACTGACTCACTGACAGACTTATTGACAGGTATTACACACAAATTACGAAAGCCCTTGGTCTTATGGTTTGGGAGAAGAAGATTTTCTTCTATATTTCTATATAAAATAAGGGATCACAAAGAAAAAGGCTAATTTTCAGAGTACAGTAATTCTATGAAGCGTTTTGGTAGAGGATCAATAGATGATGATTGTACAAAATTATCAAAGCTTTAGGCCTTATGGTTTGGGAGAAAAATTCTTAGAATTCCTTCTTTATTTCTATGTAAATTTAGGGTGCAACAGAAAAGGGCTAACTTTCAGAATACAGTAATTCTTTGAAGTATTTTGGTAGAGAGTCAATAGATAATGATGTATACCAAATATCAAAGTACTAGGCCTTATGGTTTGGGAGAAGAAGATTTTTAAATTTTCCTTCTTTATTTCTATGTAAAATCAGGGATCCCACAGAAAAAGGCTAATTTTCAGAATACAGTTATTCTTTGACGTTTTTTGGTAGAGGATCAATAGATGATGATTTGTACCAAATATCAAAGCTCTAGGCTTTATGGTTTGGGAGAGGTAGATTTTTAAAGATTTCCGTCTTTATTTCTATATGAAATCAGGGATAACAAAGAAAAGGGCTAATTTTCAGAATACAGTTATTCTTTGAAGTTTTTTGGTAGAGGATCAATAGATGATGAATTATACAAAATATCAAAGCATTAGGCCTTATGGTTTGGGAGAGGAAGTTTTTTAAAGTTTTCAATCCTTATTTCTATGTAAAATAAGGGATCACAAAGAAAAGGGCTAATTTTCAGAGTACAGTAATTTCTAAGTATTTTGGTAGAGGGTCAATAGATGATGATGTATACCCAATATCAAAACTCTAGGCCTTACGGTTTGGGATCAGATTTTTAAAGTTTTCCCTCTGTATTTCTATGTAAATTCCCACAGAAAATTGCTTATTTTCATAGTACGTAATTCTTTGAAGTAGTTTAGTAGAGGGTCAATAGATGATGATTTGTACCAAATATCAAAGCTCTAGGCCTTATATGGCTTTGGAGGAGATGATTTTTAAGTTTTTCCACTCCATTGCCATGGCAACCAGAGTTCTTCATGGATTTCAATTCTTTGAATTATTTTGAAAGAGCATGACCTAAGGATCATTTATGTGAAGTTTTGTTGAAATTCGATGGTTAGTTTAGGAGGAGAAGATTTTTTTGTAATTGTGACAGACAAACAACGGACAATGACTGATCACAATAGCTCACCCAGAGCACTTCGTGCTCAGGTGAGCTAATAAAGCCACAAAGTGTTTGAAAACATTGTGGAAACAAGCAGGAATTGCTATCAATCAGGACAGGAATGTTTCAAAATGGCATGTCTACTCATGTCAAAAAACACTGAAGTCAGTCTATTGAATTTCCTGTAACCCACTGAATTGTTTCAAAGGAACTTTAATTTTTCAAGTGGATTTTTTTACTGCTTATAAAACAGGTAGTGTTTACATCAAAGCAATTTCCTGGCAATGTTCCCCGACTACACTTCTCTAAAACAAGGATGACACTTTCTTATCACGAAGCATCTACTGTAAGAGATGCTTTGAACTTAACCCATTCCTATGAAATCCACATTTTGGATGGATAATAAATATATGCTGTCTGTTCCTTAGTCTACATCAATAGCTTGTCCCTTACAAGTTAGAGACATATATTAATCCAATCTCTTGCAGTCATGCTTTTAGATAAGAAATTGCTTGTTATAAGAAATTTCTAATTATCCACAGTTTTCTACCCCCAAAACTTTGAATTTTGACCCGAGTCTATCTAAGTTTTTGTTATTTTGTTATGGCTTTAGTTAATTCTCAAAATACGTATTTACTCACAGTTAATGCTTCAAGCCTGTGCAGAATATTATACGGCATGATAAGGTTTACCCTCTGTTATTTTTCAGAATTTTAGACTGCTCCAATTTGGAAGACCTTGCAGGCGACAATGAAAAGTGGGTGCAATTTGAAACAAAACCATCCTATGTAGTAGAAAATAGCGTGAGAAAAGAAGAAATTGCTTGTGACAAGCAATTTCTTCTTTTTTTACAATATTTTCTTAAGTATAAAATTACGGACGTAAACACCAGGGATTGTACAGGAAACGGTTAAACCTGAGTGATCAGGTCACTGATATACCATATTTCCCCTAATAAATGTACCAGGCATGGTTTCGAACACCAAGTGGAAGCTCTTTTTTGGTACCCATTTTCCTTAATTCAATAACAGGCAGGTGAGGGTTAAGCTAGTAACAAGTCTGATGAAGATGTTTCATTGGCCTTTTCTAATCCCGTGATGGACTCTAGACAAAGCTTGATCATGAGTTTCTGAAATTTCTGGAATAGTTTTAATAAAGTTTGGTGAAGTTGGATCTAGTTTTGAGCTACAAATTTATCAAAACAGTCAAGGTAAGCTTGGGTTTGGTCGAGGAAGTGTTTACTACAAAGGAAGAATTTATTAGAAGAAATATGGTATATGAGGACAGTTACGTTTTTGTGCATTTTAGTTTTTCTCAATATTAGTGGCTGATCAAGATCATCATTTTCAACAATGTTTTCTACAAGAAAGACAGAGTTTTAAAATTTCATCAATTCAAGATTGTTGTCTGCATATTCTTTCAATTTGGACCAATTCCAAATTTTTTGGTCCGAATTTAGGAACTAAAATAATATGTGGTGTATACTTAGATCAGACTGCACATAATATGAAGTCTTTACCTCCTACCCAAAATATTTTTGGATCAGGATGACAAGGTGTTACTACTTTATTGTTTCTTTGTTTACAGCCAATAAACCCTTGTCATGCTGAACCTTGAATATTCCTGCTTTAGAAGGAGGTATAGTCAAAATGCAGACAACAAATTGAAGTTGATGGCATGTTCAAAATCTTTGTCTTTTTGGGTAGTAAACATTGTAACAAGCAATTTCTTCATTCTCCACAATGTTTTCCAAAGCTTTCATATTGAGGGGGTTTAAAAGCGTAATTGTGTGGGAATTGGTTATAGGCAAATATTTTTGAAAATTCAATATAAGCTTCATCATCTTGCATCTGGAAAATAAATCTAGTCAATCTTGAAATGGTTCTAGAGAAAGATATCAAACTTTACAATGTTTTACAAAAGTCGAGTAAACTTGGTTTACTAAGTCAGATGAAGAGGTATTGGCAAAATGTTTACTGAATACCATATATGGACATATATGTTTTTAATCAAACTGATATGAAGGAATCTAACAAATAGTCAGTAGAGGATCATTTCTTTCAAAGTTGGTTGAAATCTATTGATAGGATTCTGAGAAGATTTTCAAAGTTCTCAGAATATTTTCCATATATCGAAATTGGCCCTCCCAACCCCAAAAAGCCATGATTTTTATTCAATCAATTCATTGAAGAAATCTGATTAAAGGTCTACAAAGGATAAATCCTGTGAAATCTGGTTGAAATCAGTCAACTGATTTCTGAAAAAGAAGATTTTTTAACACTATCACTATATACAATATATAACCCAATAAAAAGTCACCAAAAATCACTTTTTTGAAATTTGATTGAAATCAATCAACTCGTTTTTGAGAAAACGATTTCTGAAGCTTTCACAATATATGGAAATTAGCCCTGCTCATTAAAGCCGTGTTTTACATTCGATCAAAAATTCTATATGGGAATCTGATAAAGGGTCACCTAAAGATTATTTCTGTGAAATTTTGGTTGAATTCTGTTCCATACTTTCTGAGGAGATGATTTTTAAGTAAATGTTTAAGGACGGAAAGTCAAACATCACAGAAACCATGACAATATCCTCATGGCTTTTAGCCGTTGAAGCAAAAATTCTAGAGATGTGTCGACACAGGCATGGATGCTCCCGTTTATGTGATTGTCACATGACCTTCAGCTGTGACCTTGAACTTGGAAGTATCAAACAGAACTTAATGTATGACATTTGTACTCCTCTACGGGAACAAGTCATTTTGAAATCCATCAATAAATGCAAAATAAGGACACATGCTAAGCCGCTCACCCACAGACACACCCATGCACCCACATACACACCCATGCACCCACTCACACATTGACAGAGGTATCTCTATAACCCCACAGTCATTACATGGCAGGGGCATAGAAAATCCTTTTTTAGCAAAATCATATTGGAGTATGAGAAACTCTTAACAGCAGAAAACTCCATAAAAAGTGAGTCTTTGATGGTTCCTAGGCTTTCCTCTAGAAATGCCATATGTTAAAGTGCTCATAAAACAACAGTAAAATGTTGTTTAACCCTTTCCTGCGTTCAAAAAATTTAGACCTGTCCAAAATCATAGGTTTTCCAGACAAAATTTGAGAGTGGGTTTAATTTGAAAAATCAAAACATCTAGTAGGGTAGAAAATATTGCAGAAATAGAAGAAATTACTTGTAACAAGCAATTTCTTCTTTTTCTACAATGTTTTCTTAACCCTTTCTTGCACAATTCCTATGATTTTATTCTTGTGAAAACATTGTAGAAAAAGAAGAATTCTGACCAAATTTCAAGTTGATGGGTCAAACAATGTGGTCTCCAGAGTGCATGCAAGGTTTTTCTAAGGTAAGACCCTGTGAACTAGTCTTTGACCCCAGTTGAACCAGTTTCGAACCTGCACAAGATTACATCAATATAATCCTTCTAACCAATTTTCAGGTTGATTGGGGAGAAAATGTAGCCTCTAAGAGTGCATACAAGGTTTTTCTAAGAATTGACCCAGTCACCTAGTTTTTGACTGAAGTTTACCCAGTTTCAAACTTGCACAAGACTTCATCAAGACAATCATTCTGACCTAATTTCAGGTTGATTGGACAAAAAATGTTGCCTCTAGAGTGCATACAAGGTTTTTCTTAGGTTTGACCCAGTGACCTAGTTTTTTACCCAAGTTGACCCAATTTCAAATTTGACCGAGATTTCATCAAGACAATCATTTTGACCAATTTTCAGGTTGATCGGGCAAAAAATGTAGCCTCTAGAGTGCATACAAGGTAAATGTTGACGATGGACGACATTCACCTAACCACAAAAGCTCACCTTGAGCACTTTGTGCTCAGGTGAGCTAAAAAACAGGAAAGGGTTAATTATGAATTCACAGGGACGTAAAAACCAGGGATTTAACAGGAAAGGGTTTAAATAGATATTTTTCTCGGAAGCAATAACAAATAGACTTAGAGTATCAATAATATCTAAAACAGAAACAATGCCAGACCTATTAAAACATAAATATCCCTGTTTCCACTTAATTCACTACCTGGAAATATTTCTGACACATCTCAAAAACTGTTTTGCACAATTAAACCATCTGTACTGAACTACTTTTTTTTTTGCCGCTAGAATTAACCCTTTCCTGTTCAAATACGGGATTTTACGTTCCTGTGATTTTATACTCGAGAAAACATTGTGGAAAAAGAAGAAATTGCTTGTAACAAGCAATTTCTCCTTTTTCCACAATATTTTCTACTACATAGGATGGTTTCATTTAAAACGGCATCCAGTATTCATTGTCGCCTGCAAACTCTTTCAATTTGGACTAGTCTAAAATTTCCAAAAACAGGAAAGGGTTAAATGCCCAGATAACTGCAATTATATGACAAGAGAGTTAAAGCGTTCACCTGAGTCAATAACTGCAAATGTAAGAAAAATCAAAAGTGCAATAGCAACATTCAGGGAATATCATTGCAGAGACAATCTAGCCTCTTAGAATGCCCAAACATTTTCTAAAGCTTTTACCCTGTACTGTTTTTCAAAATTTCAGACTTTACTAAATTCAAAGTGGTAGCAAATGACATCATCAAGTAATTACACTTTAAAAAGTATGATTAAATTGGGTTTAATACCACTTTTACCAGTATTTCAGTCACATCACAATGGCTGTAGTACCTAACCGTCCATTCCTTGTATTTTTGTTACCAGTTAACCCTTGTCATGCTGCATAAATTACCTTACTGAATTGCTGCAATATCAAAGGGCTGAAAGCACTGATAGAACTTGTTATTAAAAAATCAATATTTCTTTTAGAAATCAACTTCATAAACAACTCTGGCAGGAAAAACACAAGCAGGAGGTGTAGACCAAGATCAGACTGCACTTATGTGCAGGTTGATCTTGGTCTACAGCTCCTGCCAAAAAACGGAATATTCCGGTTCAGCATGACAAGGGTTAATACCACTAAATCCTTTCAAAACCTTAAGCTGCTAATCACACTTAGGTTTTTGATTATCTATCTATTTTTGTGAGACAAGTGTTATAAAGGATTTCTCTGCAACCAGGGATCAAACTCTGGAATCAAGACATTTGATAATGAAAATTAAACTGGGTCAAGAGTGAAACAAGATGTGTTTGTGAAACACCATGCCCCAGAAACAGGGTGATTTTAATTGGGGGGGGGGGGTTCTTTGTTTCAGGGAAAAGAGTTAAAATTTTGACCTTGACCTTGATGAAATGACCTTCCCCAGTTGGGCCTTGTTGAGACATACCAAATATAAGCAATGTAACTTTATTAGGGATGAAGTTATAGTAAAATGTTTAGTTGGCAGGTTAAGTTATTGAGTAACGTTTCAGGGAAAAGGGTTAAAATTTTGACCTTGATCTTGATGAAATGACCTTCCCCAGTTGCTCCTTCTTGAGACCTATCTACGTACAAAATTTTAGCATTGTAACTTAAATTAATTAGGGATGAAGTTATAGGAAAATGTTTAGTTGGCAGGTTAAGTTTTTGAGCAACATTTTAGGGAAAAAGGTTAAAATTTTGACATTGACCTTGATGAAATGACCTTCCCCAGTTGCTCCTTGTTGAGACCTATGTACATACCAAATATTAGCATTGTATCTTAATTAGGGATCAAGTTATAGGAAAATGTTTAGTTGGCAGGTTAAGTTTTTGAGTAATGTTTTAGGGAAAAGGGTTAAAATTTTGACCTTGATCTTGATGAAATGACCTTCCCCAGTTGCGCCTTGTTGAGACCTATGTACATACCAAATATTAGCATTGTAACTTAGTTAGGGATCAAGTTATAGGAAAATGTTTTGTTGGAAGTTTTGCAGACAGACAGACAGACAGACGGACACCGGTAAAACAATATGACCCCGATCTATCGATGCGGGGGCATAAAAAAGTGTTTCTACATATTCTAGGCTTTTATATCCAAAGTGACCCACTTGTCAAAAACATAGACACAAACATCCTGACTAAGTTTCAAGACAAGCCACAAAAGTGGCCTCTATAGTGTGCATAATGTATTTCTAAGATTTGTTGATATTACAGGTTGATAAGTTAAAAGTTTTATAGCATATAATTCAAGTGACGGACAGACACCAGTCAAAATTGGTTAGAACACAGTCATCAATTCTGTGATGCTTGTAAACAAGACATTCAATCCCTAATGAAGAATACCTGCATTTTTCTCTGAAAACAGGTGAGCAATAAATGATACAAGACTATTCAAATATATTCTTATACAAAAGAGCTGGTCACAATATACACCACCACATAAGGTATTGATTGATTGAATGGGGTTTAACGCCACTTTAAACAGTATTTCAGTTGTATCAAGGTGGCTGGATTGATTGCTTGAATGGGGTTTAATGCCACTTTTAATAGCATCTGAGTCATATTGCAGCGGCTGGAGCATTGACAGCAGGGATCAAACCCATGACATCCCAAGATTAAAGATTGGGAGTCTTATGCACTATTGACTGAGCTATGATGGTGGCCAGCAGTGACTGGAGCACCTAACAATGGATCCCTGGTATTTCTCACACCAGTACTACAACTACATCCTTTCCTAACCTCCTGCTGCTATCCCACTTAGGTTTATGATTATCCACTTATTGGTGAGAGACAATTGTCGGAAAGGATATGTGCTGCCGCCAGGGATCGAACGAATGACATCCCATGATGAAGATTAGGAGTCTAATGCGCTAATGACTGCGCTATGATGGCAGCCAGCCACATAAGGTAGCTTATAAGGTAGCTTTAAGGTGTAAGAGAAGGCATAGATACACCATGGAGAAAAGAAGTTTACTAGCTAAGAAAAGAGGTTTTGCGTTCAGCCCTCTTTTTTTCTGTGAGGCAGCCTTAAATGGCAAAATCCGCATAATATGCCCTAGGTC
Organism: Fragum fragum; assembly: GCA_946902895.1. Lineage (NCBI taxonomy): Eukaryota > Metazoa > Mollusca > Bivalvia > Cardiida > Cardiidae > Fragum > Fragum fragum. Next base: position 9,147,848 of record OX336377.1, read on the forward strand.
AAATAACTAGGAACATTGTATGAAAATTTCAAGTTTGTCCATAAATGTAGGAGATGTGTTGTGGACATAGAGGCGTATGACATCAGGGTAGACGAAGGGACATACAGAGAAAATAAATACCAACATATGTCCACCATTAGTGGCATATAAAAAAAGTCTTATATGTATAGGAGACATTGTGACAAAAGGAGAAATTTCTTGTCACAAGCCAATTTCACTTTTCTTGTTCTGTCATATAACTGTTTTTCCTCTAATCATCAACATGCCAAAATTTGTCAACTCAATCCCACACAACCCCACATTAATACTATTGGAAATTAATATTGGAAAAAATTATTGTATGACAGGCAATTTCTTCTTTTCTCACAATGTTTTTTACACTTATCTTTAAATTTGCAAAAGATTTGCATTGTCATTTGCAACTTCTTTCAATACGGACCAGTCTTAATTTTTGTGTCTGTAAATGGATTAAACCATAATGATACTATACAGTGTCAATACCACATATCCACAGTGAGAAGATGTATGAAGAACATTGAACAGTCTTATCCATATTTTTTTATCTCCACTTCCAATTAAGACAAGAATGTTCACAACTCAATTAAAACCTAATCTCATTCCACAAATAAGATCCCAATAGCCAAGTCTCCCAATTACAAGAAAAGAAGATTTTACACAGATGAAATGATGTAAAATTGGAGTTTTATTATTCTCACTGCTTCGGTAGATAGCAGGTAGCTCCACTATACCACAGTTTTACCTATATAACAGGAAAATTGTATACTTGTCAGTCTATTTTACCAATAGTTTTCAGAAATCAATGCATTACTCTCCTATGAATATTCATTTCAAAGGGGCAGTGTAAAACATTAATATATAGGGACTTAGCCCTTGTCATGCTAGGTAAAATCTGAATTGAGAATAACATCAAAATCAAAGGACTGAAAGCACTTAACCCATTCCCACACAAGAAAATTTTAGACTGGTCCAAATTGAAAGAGGATGCAGACGACAATTTCAAGTTGATGGAATTTTAAATTCTTTCGTCTTTTCGGATAGAAAACATTGTGGATAATGAAGAAATTGCTTGATCCAAGCAATTTCTTCATTTTCCACAATGTTTTCCAAAGCTTTTTCATTGAGGGGCGTAAAAAGGAGGGATTGAGTTGGAATGGGTTAAAGGCTCTAATTGTGGGTCAATATTTCTTTTGACAATTGATTTTATAAACAATTGAAAGGGACCAAAAGGTAGTTTATACAGAGATCAGACTGAACATGATGATTGTGTGCAGTCTGTTCTTTGTATATTCCCTCTGCCAATATAGGAATATTCCAGGTTCAGCATGACAAGGGTTAACAACAGTTTTGCGCTGACCTATCTTAGTTTCTAATACGAGTTTTGCAGAGCGGCGCATATACACAAAGGGACTTGACGGATGGATATATATTGGGATATATATTTTTGAATAATTTTTTCTAAATTGTTAAGGGGTGTTGAATGAAACCCAAATCATTTATTGTACCTTACATAATCTTCTAAATCAGCTAATTGATCTGTGGTGTATTTCAATTCCTATTTGTATAACAAAGATTTCTCTAGGTCAAGGGCAGATAAATCCTAAGACCAACAGACCTAATTGAAATCACATACACAATAAGTCACTTCGGTCAATTTAAATCAATTCTGATATGATCTGCAGGAGCATTAATGCAAAATCAAACAAGAAATTTCACATTGTCCTCAGTTGAGCTAAAAAAAGGGACTTCTGGACTAATAGTTATTCTCTCAAAGTTTCATCGAAAATGGGCAAAAATTGTGGCCCTTTGACTATTAATCACAAAGAAAACATGATTAAGGCCCCTTTTCCTATATTTTCAATGGAACAATCCAATTTTTAATAGGAATCATTCATATAATCTAACAATTATTTTGAGGAAGTTGCAATAAGATTAGGCCAAAATGGCATCTCCTAGTGAACCAAAAGAAAAAGCATTTAGGCCCCTTTTGCTGTAATTTCCAATGGAACGATTGAATTTCTGATAGGCTTCATGCTAATGACAATACAATCATTCTGACCAAATTTCATCTAGTTTGTGCCAAAATTAGGGCCCAAACATTAAAAGCATAGAAAATATCAGTAAGGCCCCTTTTCCCATGTTTCTACATTCCAAAATACAGTAGAGTTATCTCCTTTAATTGGTGACTGTGATTACTGTACTTTTATGATAGCAAAAGTGTGGAACAAATTTAAACCATTTTCAACACAATACTGCATTTTTACAACCCTCAAAACAAGGCAGTCTAGAACTTTTGATTAACCCATTCCCACTCAGTGACGCTTTTAGATGCCCCCAAGAAAGTAAACTTTAGAAAACATTGAGAAAAATGAAGAAATTGCTTGTTACAAGCAATTTCTTCATTTTTCACAATGTTTTCTACCCAGAAAGTTTAAAAAATGCATATTTTCATTCACTTTAAATTGTTGTCTGCAGCTTCTTTCAATTTGGGCCAGTCTAAAATTTTGCCATCTAGTAATGGCTTAAATGGATAAATGAGATGATACAACCACTGTTCAATTTTGTCTTATTTCTTATTTTTTATTTGTGTATCTAATTGAACACAAATGCCAGGGGACTGAGACACTGGCTTAAATTGAAGCCCAGAACTGTTAAACAAACTTGTATAAGCATAAAATGACATCTGTGATATATTCATCTCCTCAAAATGCACAAAACATTCCCATTTAATAAACACCTTATTCAAATACAATCAGAAAATCATAAGTATATGTTATCTAGCTATGAATCTGTTGATTAAAAATTTGCTGCCATTTATTTCTTAATGGTTTATAAACGATTTAGCTTTATCCTCGTCACACTTAACCTAGAATATTACTGCTTTTGAATACACGCAGTCTGATTGTAGTCTACACCACCTGTTTGAGGTTTTAAGGCAGAGCTTATAAGCCTTATCCTGCTGTGCCCCATTTTTTTGCAAATGAAAATTCCAATAGCAAATTTTGCAAAAGGTCACTCAAGGAAAATTCCAGCCAAGTTTAGTTTAAATATGCAAAGTTGTTGAGGAGAAATAGATTTTTAAAGAATTATTTCATCATTTCTTGTTTGATATCCTCACCCTACAATGCCCCTGTTTTTTGTTTTTTTTTCAATTCCATGAACAAGTTTGGAAAAGAGTCACACTTATTCTTTCAAAGTTTGATCCAAATTAGCCCACTGGTTTAGGAGGAGATGATTTTTAAAGAATTATTTCATGATTTCTCTGAGTCTGATGAGCTCATCCTACCATACCCTATTTAACAAGAGCACCGCCTACGGGTGCCTACGCTCGGCTGTTGGGTGCTGGATAGTGGATAAAAAATCTAAATCAAAAAAGGGGTATAATTCACAAAAAATGCACCTATAGTTATCCCACTTGATAGTATAGGTTCCTCTTTTGATAGTGAACATGTGTGCCAAGTTTCAAGTGAATGCCTTCAGTAGAACCAGAGATATCATAAAATATCAAAGTTTTCGCATGACAACGACAACAATGACGATTATGAGGAGACATGCAGATTATCACAATACCTAGGGTTTTCTCCGAAAACAGCCATGTTCAAAAATAAAAAATTCAGAAAAGGATCATGTATTTGCAATATAATTTCCTCAAATATCTAAATGCTATTAAGGAACATTTAATTCACTTCTTTTAATTTTGCTGTAGAACTGTGATCGATGAATTGAATGGGGTTTAAAAACCATTTTCAACATTATTTCAGTAATATAGTCACAACTAGAGCTCCTAACCATGGATTCCTGGTACTTCTCATGCCAGTACTACCACTTCATCCTTTCCAAGCCTCAAGCTGCTCATCCCTAGTAGTTTTACGATTATCCATTCATTGGTGGGAAGGAAAATGTCAGAAAAGATATTTGATGCAAACGGGGATCAAGTTCTGGACCTTATGATTGAGAGTTTAACCCATTCCCACACAATCCCTCCTTTTTACGCCCCTCAAGAAAAAGGCTTTAGAAAACATGGTGGAAAATGAAGAAATTGCTTGTATCAAGCAATTTCTTCATTTTTCACCATGTTTTCTATTCCAAAGGACGAAAAAATTTAAAATTCCATCAACTTTAAATTGTCGTCTGCAGCTTCTTTCAATTTGGACTGGTCTTAAATTCCACTGTGTTGGAATGGGTTAAAACACTATCAACTGCCCTACTATTGCCACTGCCATCCAGGACTATACATACTTGTTATTGTCAGCTCAAAATTCCAAGTTGTCATGCACAAGTTATACAGGTACACCAACAAATTAAGGCATGCTGACTCCAAAATGTATTAAATGAGACTGTACTGCGATTTAATTCATACAGGTGCATGAGGAAATTAAAGATGCTTTCTCTTGAAGTACTTTGTTCGAAGAATGAGCATGGACATGTTAACCCTTGTCATGCTGAATAAATAACCTTACTGAATTGCTGTAAAATCAAAGGGCTAAGAGCACTGATAGAACTTGTTGTTCAAAAACCTATATTTCTTTTAGAAATACATTTCAAAAATAGCTCTGGCATGAAAAGTACAGGCAGGAGGTGTAGACCAAGATGAGACTGCACTTATGTGCAGGCTGATCTTGGTCTACACCTCCTGTCAAAACTGGAATATTCCGGGTTCAGTATGACAAGGGTTAAGACTTTATACCAGTTTGTGCAGGTCACCTTTGAGTTATATAATGTATACTACAATTTTAAGGGTTATTATTAACAACTACCAGGGTTCCACACATTGAAGTGGACTTCTGACCCAGAGGGTTCACCACACATTTCAGTTCTAATAATTGTGGTAATATAACCATATGGTTGAAATATAGGATACATTAATTGGCCTTATAATTGTTATTTAAATACACACATGAGGATGATGGGTCTCCTGATGGTGCTAATCACAGTCAAAGCATTAACAACATATTAACCCTTTCCCTTTTTTTTAAATTTGATACTGGACCAAACCAAAGGTTTTGCCTACAACAATTTAAAGTTAAACATATTTGAAAAATAATAGTTCAGGAAGAGTAGAAAATATTGTGGAAAAAGAAGAAATAGCTTGTAACCAGTAATTTCTTCTTTTCCCACAAGGTTTTCTCAAGCATAAAAACACAGGGAAATAAAAGCAAGGGATTTAACAGGAAAGGGTTATTCCATGTCATGCTAAATACAATCATGTACAAGAGCCATGTCGGACATGGCCAGCCCCCGCCGTAAAAGCTTGATAGTAAACTGAAGCCAGTTAGATTTAGGCTTCTTGTCCACTGCATTTCTTCTAAATGAGTTCGATAATAGCTATTATACTTTCAGAGATATGCTCCGGACAAGTTTAGTGACTGAAGGACGGAATGACAGAAGGACAGAATGACAGACGGAGACCATTACTATGTCCCCTTTGCCGAAACGGCGGGGGATAATAATTAACCTTCCCATAATCAATAGGGTTCATCCTTATGGCCAAAAACCATTCTTACCAAGTTTCATGAACGTTGAGTCAAAACTGTGGCTTCTAGAGTGTAAACACTTAAAATGTTGACGCCATACAACATACAATAGACATTCAATATTAAAAAAACTTCACCATGAGCCTGTTGTGCTCCTATGCATCAAAAAAAAAAAAGACCTACAATCAGTACTTCCAGTGTTTTGATTTAAAAATGCAATACCAAAGGACTCTTATACAGCTGGCAAGGGTTCAGTGTTATTTCAATATTTTGTATTTTCTAAACTTCGAGAATTATTTTCCTACATCATACTCCTCTATATACTTTCTTTGTCTAAACATTGTCTGATATTGACCAATCTTACAGTTATACAAGAGCTTCACAGAGCCGAACAAATACACACAAAGGGTCTTGTCAGTGGAGCATTTTTTAGCCAGCAATGCAACAGCTTTGATAGCTTAAGTTAACATACAAACTTTTAAGGTCGTCGCAAAGTTCAACGAGTGCAAACTGCCACTAGAGGCTTAACTACTAAATTGATTGAACGACTATGCCATAAAAGTAGTTATTATTTATTTCAGGAATATTGCACTCTATTCAAATTTTAGAGAACTCTTTCAAAAACATGCTGTTTAACCCATTCCCACCGATTCCACTTTTTCTGCATCTCAAGAAAAAGTTTTGTAACAAGCAATTTTTTCATTATCCACAATGTTTTCTACCAAACACGGAAAGATTTCCTAAATTCAACAAACTTGAAATTGTCGCCTTTATCTTATTTGAATACAAACCAGTCTAAGATTTTGTCATGTTGTTATGGGTTAACTCCTGTGTTACATTAAACTCGTTTATTTATCATGATAACCTTTGGCAAAGAAGATAACTTAACAAAACAGTGCTTTGCTAGCTTACAGTACTTTCAGTACTTTGATTTCTAAATTGTTAAGGGGTGAATAAAACCCAAATCATTTCTTGTACCTTACATAATAATCAAATTTAGCTAGTTGATCTGTGGTGTATTGAATTTCTATTCATAACAAAGTTCTAAGTCAAGGGCAGATAAATCCTAGGATCAATGGACCCAATTCAAAACTACTACACAGTGAGACAACATTTAGATTCTCTCTGGGCAATTCAAAACAATTCTGATGAGATTAATGCCCTTCTATTTAACCCATTTCCACACAATGACACTTTTGGACGCCCCTCAAGAACAAGAGGCCCATGAGGGCCTGAGACGCTCTACTGGTTATCAAGTTTTCCGTTAAAGAAATCTGATATTTAAGGAAGTTAATTGCTCAAAGAAGAATGCATAAAGAAAAAAAAAGGGGCTTTATCCCCTTTATCATTTTAAGCAACAATCCTCAAGGCCCCTTTTCCCATGTTTCATGACGGATCAACTCCATTTCCAAAAGAAAGTTACCTTATGACCCTACAATCATTCTGTGAATATTTCATCAGAATCTGACAATAGTTGTGGACTTAATCACATAAACAGGATTGTTTTGAATGAAAATCAATAAGGCCCCTTTTTCTGTGTTTTCTGATGGATCAATTTCATTCCAAAGGGAACTTTCCTTACAACCCGACAATTGTCCTGTGAAATTTAAAAGACAACTAGATAATGATTGTGATCTTCATCACATACACAAGAATGTTTTGAATGATAATCTGTAAGGCCCCTTTTCCTGTGTTTCGAATGCCACAATTATTCCATGCATCTTTGAAGAGAATCCAATAAAACTGTTGACTTTATTGTGTTAACAAAGATATTAAATTCAAGTTCTCATAAGGCCCCTTTTCCCGTGATATTTTACTTTTGGTTTTATCATTCTATGAAAGTTAAAAGTGAATCCGATGAAATATTGGGAATTCATTATGTTTACTAGAATATTTAAAAAAAAATCATATGTCCCCTTTTTACATGATACTTGATGGATTGTACCCAGTTCTGAAAAGAACCATCTAAGTATTTGTACAATCATTCTGTGAAATTTTAAAGTGAATCCGGTGAAATCAAGGGACATCATTGTGTTAACCAGAATATTGAAGAGAGTTTTTCATAAGGCCCCTTTTTATGTGACCCTTGCTATAGTCAGATCCACTGTCAAAATCAACAATTGGAATGATGGTACAATCAATCTGTTTAATCTGTGGAATTTATTGTGTAAATGAATTATAGTGAAATATTCATAGGGCCCCTTTTCTCATGATACTTTACAGAACAAACCAAATTTCAAAAGGAACAATTCTAATGAAGGTAGAATCATTCTTTAAAAGTTAAAGAGAATCAATGAAAACAGTGGACTGAATTGTGTCAAGAATTTTTGTAACTAAATTTTCATAAGGCCCCTTTTCCCGTGAAACTTAACAAATCAGACCCAATGTACAAAGGAACAATCCTAATGATAGTTTGAAGAAAATGATAAAGACTGAGGACTTTATTGTAATAATGATGTTTTGTAATAAAATTTTTATAAGGTCCCTTTTCTTGTGTCACTTGACGAATCAGACCTAATTTACAAAGGAACAATCCAAATGATGGTACAATCATTCTATTAAAGTTTGAAGAGATTCTGATAAAGACTGAGGGCATTGTTGTGTTTATGAGGATTTGGTAATAATTTTTCATACAGCCCCTTTTCCTATGATACTAGACAGATCAGGCCCAATTTGGAAAGAAACAATCCTTATGATGGTACAAACATTCTGTGAAAGTTTGAACAGAATCTGATGAAAACTGCAGACTTTATCTTGGTGTCAAATTTTTAAAATAAAATTTTCATAAGGCTCCTTTTCCTGTGATACTTGAAGGATCAGGTCTCATGTCAGCCTCAACAATCGTGATTATTGTACAATGATTCTGAGAAGGTTTGAATAAAATCCAATGAAAGCTCTGGACTTGGTTACAAGAATTATAGATAAAATTCTCTAAAGGCCCCTTTTCCCATGATACTAGACAGATCACGCCTAATTTGAAAAGAAAGAATCCTCATGATGGAATAATCATTCTGTGAAAGTTTTAACAGAATCTGATGAAAACTGTTGACTTTATTGTGGTACAATGATTTTAAATTAAATTTCATAATGCTCCTTTTCCTGTGATACTTGACGGATCAGGTCTAATGCAAACATCAACAATCATTATTATTGTACAATTATTCTGTGAATGTTTGAAGAAAATCCGATGAAAGCTCTGGACTTTGTAACAAGGATTTATAAATGAAATTTTCATAAGGCCCCTTTTCCTGTGCTTCTTGACAGTTTAAACCCTGTTATGAAAAGAATGATAGTTATGACCTTCCAATCATTCTGTGAAAGTTTCAACAAAATCTGATCAAAGCTGTGGGCTTTATTGTGTTAACAGGGTTTTATTAATTGAATTTTCAAATAGCCCCTTTTCCCATGTAACTTGATGGATCTGAACCAATTCCAAAGGGAACTCTTCTTACAAAAGTATAATTATTCTGTTTGAGTATAAAGACAACCCCATCTCACATGTGGACTTACAAGCATTAATTAAGATTTTTTTAATTGAATTTTCCTAAGGCCCCTTTTCCTATGTTTCTCAATGGATCAGACCCAATTTGAAAGGAACAATCCTTATGATGGTACAATCATTATGTGAAAGTTTGAAGTCAATCAGGTGAAATCTAGGGCCATTATGTGTTAACTAAGATTTTTTTTATTAAATTTTCATGGGGCCCCTTTTCCCATGAAACTTGATGGATCAAACCTACTTCCGAAAGGAACAATCCACATAATGTAATAATCATTCTGGGAATGTTTGAAGAGAAATTGTTGAAAACTATGGACTCTATTGTGTTTACGAGGACTTTTTCAATCCAGTTTTAATCGGGCCCCTTTTTCCCGTGGTCCTTGACTGATTATACCAAATTTTGAAAGGAACAATTCTTATGATGGTACAATCATTCTGTGAAAGTTTGAAGTCAATCAGATGAAAACTGTGGACTCTAGAGTGTTAACAAAGATCTTTGAATTAAATTTTAATAAGGCCCCTTTTCCTATGTTTCTTGAGGAATCATATCTGATTCCAAAAGGTACAATCCTAATCATTCTGTGAAAGTTTGAAGAGAATCCGTTGTAAATTGTTGGCTCTAAATTATCAATGAGAATTTTTTATTAAACATTTCATAAGGCCCCTTTTTCCTGTGTTTCTTGAAGGATCATACCAAATTTCAAAAGGAATAATCCTTATGATAGAACAATCATTCTGTGAAAGTTTGAAGGGAATCTGATGAAAACTATTGACTTCAGAGTGTTAACAAGAATTTTTTAATTAAATTTTTATAAAGCCCCTTTTCCCGTGTTTCTTGAGGGATCATACCCATTTTCGAAAGGAACCATCCTTATGATGGTACAATCATTCTGTGAAAGTTTAAATACAATCTGATGAAAACTGTGGACTCTAGAGTGTTAACAAGAATTGTTTTATTAAATTTTAATAAAGGCCCCTTTTCCCCTGTTTCATGACAGATCAGACCCCTTTTCGAAAGGAACGATCCTTATGCTTGTACAATCATTCTGAGAAAGTTTGAAGAGAATCCTATGAAAACTGTTGACTCTATCGTGTAAACGAGGATTTTTAAAAGAGTTTTTTTTATTGAATTTTCATAAGGCCCCTTTTCCTATGTTTCTTGACGGATCATACGCAATTTTGAAAAGAAAGATCCTTATGTTGGTACAATCATTCTGTGAAAGTTTGAAGAGAATCCAATGAAGACTGTGGACTCTATCGCGTAAACAAGGATTTTTAATTGAATTTTAATTAAATTTTCATAAGGCCCCTTTTCCCATGTTTCTTGACGATTCATACCCATTTTTGAAAGGAACCATCCTTATGTTGGTACATTCATTCTGTGAAAGTTTGAAGAGAATCTGATGAAAACTGTGGACTCTATCGTGTAAACGAGGATTTTTAATTGAATTTTTAATGAATTTTCATAAGGCCCCTTTTCCCGTGTTTCTTGACGGATCATACCCATTTTTAAAAGGAACGATCCTTATGTTGGTACAATCCTTCTGTGAAAGTTTGAATAGAATCCAATGACAACTGTGGACTCTATCGCGTAAACAAGGATTTTTTAATTAAATTTTCATAAGGCCCCTTTTCCCATGTTTCTTGACGGATCATACCCATTTTCAAAAGAAACGATCCTTATGTTGGTACAATCATTCTGTGAAAGTTTGAAGAGAATCCAATGAAAACTTTGGACTCTATGGCGTAAACGAGGATTTTTAATTGAATTTTTAATGAATTTTCATAAGGCCACTTTTCCCGTGTTTCTTGATGGATCATACCCATTTTTCAAAGGAACGATCCTTATGTTGGTACAATCCTTCTGTGAAAGTTTGAATAGAATCCAATGACAACTGTGGACTCTATCGCGTAAACAAGGATTTTTTAATTAAATTTTCATAAGGCCCCTTTTCCCATGTTTCTTGACGGATCATACCCATTTTCAAAAGAAACGATCCTTATGTTGGTACAATCATTCTGTGAAAGTTTGAAGAGAATCCAATGAAAACTTTGGACTCTATGGCGTAAACGAGGATTTTTAATTTAATTTTTAATGAAATTTCATAAGGCCCCTTTTCCCGTGTTTCTTGACGGATCATACCCATTTTCAAAAGGAACGATCCTTATGTTGGTACAATCATTCTGTGAAAGTTTGAAGAGAATCTGATGAGAACTGTGGATTCTATCGCGTAAACGAGGATTTTTTAATTAAATTTTCATAAGGCCCCTTTTCCCGTGTTTCTTGATGGATCATACCCATTTTTGAAAGGAACGATCCTTATGATGGTACAATCATTCTGAGAAAGTTTGAAGAGAATCCGATGAAAACTGTGGATTCTATCGCGTAAACGAGGATTTTTTAATTAAATTTTCATAATGCCCCTTTTCCTGTGTTTCTTGATGGATCATACCCATTTTTCAAAGGAACGATCCTTATGTTGGTACAATCCTTCTGTGAAAGTTTGAAGAGAATCCAATGAAGACTGTGGACTCTATCGCGTAAACGAGGATTTTTTAGTTAAATTTTCATAAGGCCCCTTTTCCCGTGTTTCTTGACGGATCATACCCATTTTCAAAAGAAACGATCCTTATGTTGGTACAATCATTCTGTGAAAGTTTGAAGAGAATCCAATGAAAACTTTGGACTCTATGGCGTAAACGACGATTTTCAATTCAATTTTTAATGAAATTTCATAAGGCCCCTTTTCCCGTGTTTCTTGACGGATCATACCCATTTTCGAAAGGAACGATCCTTATGTTGGTACAATCATTCTGTGAAAGTTTGAAGAGAATCTGATGAGAACTGTGGATTCTATCGCGTAAACGAGGATTTTTTAATTAAATTTTCATAAGGTCCCTTTTCCCGTGTTTCTTGATGGATCATACCCATTTTTGAAAGGAACGATCCTTATGATGGTACAATCATTCTGAGAAAGTTTGAAGAGAATCCGATGAAAACTGTGGACTTTATCGCGTAAAAGAAGATTTTTTAATTAGGCCCCTTTTCCGGTGTTTCTTGATGGATCTGACCCAATTTCGAAAGGAATGATCCTTATGATGGTACAATCATTCTGTGAAAGGGTCGAAGAGAATCCAATGAAAACTGTGGACTTTATCGCGTAAACAAGGAAAAGTTAAACGGACGGATGACGGACGGACGGACGCACGGACGCCGGACGGGAAAAAGCCATCGCTATAGCTCTAGTGGCCTTCGGCCAGTAGAGCTAAAAATATCAAAGAGATTTCTTCATTTTACACAATTTTTTCTACCTAAAGAATAAAAAAAAAAAAAAAAAAAAAATTTAACCCTTTCCTGTTTTTCAAATCTTAGGCCTGTCCAAAATCAAAGGATTTGCGGACGAAAATTTTAAGTGGATTTTATTTGAAAAATAGCTAATTGATACGGTAGAAAATATTGTGGAAAAGAAGAAATTGCTTGTCACAAGCAATTTCTTCATTTTCTACAATGTTATCTCAAGTATAAAATCACAGTGACAAAAAATCCAGGGATTGAACGGGAAAGGGTTAAGTAGTCATCTGCAAGTCCTTTCAATTTGGACAAGTCTAAATTTTGCCGTCAAGCTATTTTGCTAAGTCAAAGGCAGCCAATTCCAAACCTGCTTGAAGTATCCAAACAATAATAGTCTCATGCTCAACTACACATCATGGAGAATGTTGAATGTTACATACTTTCTTAATGGATTTGTTTGTTTGTTTGTTTGTATGGGATTTTACGCCGCTTTCAACAATCTTTCAGTTATATCGCGGCAGCTGGAGCACCTAACAATAGAATCCTGGTGTTTCTCACACCAGTACTACCATTACATCCTTTCCTAGCCTCCAGCTGCTATCCCACATAGGTCTACGATTATCAACCCATTGGTGAGAGACAAATAGTTGGAAAGGATGAGTGCTGCAGTCGGGGATCGGACCCGGGACCTCTAGATTGACAGTCCGACGTGCTACCAACTGCGCTATGACGGCAGCTACTTTCTAAATGGAACTGTAGGGACTGCACTCACAAAAAGTTATTTTTTTGAGTATTTTGATTAGTCAGGGACAGACAATTTCAAAACTACTTGAGGAATCCAAATAATAATGAGGACATTTGCTATGACTTGGGACCAAACCCTTGACCTCATTATTGAGAATCTGACATGCTACCAACCTTGCTATTGCTGCAACAGTAATTCTGTTGAACTTAGGCAATTTACATTGAAATTCGCCCTCAAACAGTACTCTATATACTTTGACTTCTTACGTAGGAAATCAAGAGTAAAAATCTCTTCTTTTTAAGAGATGTAACTTTTGGAAAGAGAATTCTGATGAAATATTTATGGAAGGTTAATCTTCACATTAAATAAATGATGTGTTCCTAAACAATGGCTCTCTTGTGAAATTCAAATTATTATATATTTATGTCTATTTAATTTCATTTTTTTATTTTAAGTACATCTAAATATCATGATGAGATCATTATCTGCACTGCAAAGAATTTAAATACAAAATATTAGACACTTTAAAGTAAACCATACATTTTGAGAATGCATGTAAATAACCCAAATAACAAGGATAACGTTTTAACCAACAGTGATGCTTCTAAGCCCGTCAATATAAAAGCTTTAAAAAACATTGTCGATAATGAAGAAATTGCTTGTTACAAGCAATTTCTTCATTATCCACAATGTTTTTTACCCCAAAAGAAAGGAATTTTTAATTCATGAACTTAAATTTGTCGTCTGCAACTTCTTTGAATTATGACAAGTCTAAAATTTTGTTGTGTGGTAATGGGTTAACCCATTATCACAAAATCCCACATTTTGACACACCAAGTATAAAAAAAATACTTTGGGAGAGCTTTGTGAGAAAAAGATGTGTATGTGAAACACTTAAGCCACCATAACCATATTTTGCAAGAAATTTAACCTTGATAAATGATCTTAACCCTTGTCATGCAGAGTCCGGTATATCTATGCTTTGGCAGTAGGTATAGACTAAGATCAGCCCGCACATAAGTGCAGTCTGATCTTAGTCTACACCTCCTGTTTGTCTCCTTCATTGTCACAAAGATTTGTTTATAAAGTTAAATTTCCATCCTTAACAAGTGCTCCCAGTGCTTTCAGGCCTTTGATTTTAATGCAAATTCAGACAAGGATTTCATTCAGCATGACAAGGGGTAATAACTTGAAACTCTACATTGATTCATTCATAAAACATAATCAGGACCTCAACTAAACCATTCCTGTGACATTTTAAGCATCAAAATTGCTTGGATAAATGGAAAAACACCTAAACGGCCCAATATCGCTCACCTGAGAATGACTTCTCTACGTCTGATAAGGCCAGACTAGCCATGCCCACATTTTTTTTACGAATCAAAATTTCATGCACAAGTTTTGAAAAGGGTGACCTAAGGAACATTCCTGCCAAGTTTAGTCCAAATTGTCCCAGTGGTTAAGGAGTAGAAGATTTTTAAAGAACTATTTTCTATGATTTCTCTGATAAGCCCCGCCCTGCCAGGGACAAATAAGTTGTGTAGACAATGATTAGATTGCACTTAGGAATATTTCATGTGCAGAATTGATTGATTGAATGGGGTTTAATGCCACTTTTAAGAGTATTTCAGTCATATCACAGCGACTGGAGCACCTAACAATGGATTGCTGGTATTTCTCACACCATGAATACCACTACAAACTTTCCTAGCCTCCAGCTGCTATCCCACTTAGGTTTACAATTATCCTCCCATTGGTGAGAGACAAATGTCGGAAAGGATATGTGCTGCTGTTAATGCGCAGAAAGATGAGCATAAAGCTTTCAAAATGTGTCAATGTATAATTGAAGCCCTCTTTGTGGTAAACAAGGTGTCTGTGGACAACATAGCTCGCCCTGTGGGTGCTAATTTGATACAGGTTAACAATGTTAAGGGACATATGGAGTCAAGGCCATCCCCTGATGAATGCATGAGTAAAATATGAGCATCCTAGGTTGATTTAAAGTTTAAGTTTTGGGTAAGAGGATCAAGGTCACAGGTTCAAGGTCATTGTCTCCAATGAAAGCCTAATTCTCCTGATGAGTGCATATATGAAATGTAAACCCTTACACTATAATAAAGATATAAACTTTAACAAAGTCAGACGCCAATGCTTCCCATGAAGGTACAAAAATAGCTCTTACGAAACATTCTTCCCAGGTGAGCCAAAAATTATATAAGGTACTCACTAAATGTTCGTAGGTTTGAACCCTTTTCATGCTGAATTGTAAATCCTCTACTGGTTTTCATCATAATCAAAGAGCTGAAAGCACTGGAATCACAAATTGTAGGTTACAATTTCTCTTGAAAATTTATCGTCCAAACAATTATAGTTCAAAAGGTACAAGCAGGTGGTGAAGACTAAGATCAGGCTGCACATATGTGCAGGCTGATCCTTGTCTATACCTTCTGCAAAATCAGGAATATTCTGGGTTCAGCATGACAAGGGTTAATTTTTGTCAAATTTGATAGAATCCTTTTCATAATTGCATTAAAGTCAAAGGGTTGAAAGCACTGGAAGAATAGTTGTACAATTAAGCCAATTTTAGCAATATATGGACATCCTAGACCATGCACTTGTATATCCTTGCATTTTGCTCTCCCTAGTGCTTTGCTTATTCTGGGCCTATAGTTCCTGTTCCCAAACAGACAAGTTATTTTTCTTAATGCTTTCTTCAACTTTAAATTGTTGTCTAAAACCTCTTTTAATTTGGACAAGTCTAAACTTGTTTTGTCTGGAAATAGGTTTAGGTTACTCAGTTTTTATTTCCAATAAAAGAATAATTTATTAAATAATATATGATTTTATTTTTCTATATGTAAACCAGTATAATTACTAATACTAAAATTGCAAGTGAATTTAACTTTTTGCTAGTTGTTTCTAAAGGCACTTGCAAAAAGTTTAGATTTTTTTATTTTTTGGAAGGAACAATCCTACTGATGGTAAAATCTTTCTGAGAAAGTTTAAAGAGAAATGGATTAAAACTGTGGACTCTACCGTGTTAATGATGATTTTTAAATGAAATTATCACAAGGCCGCTTTTCCTTACAGATTGGACCCATTTTCAAATGGAACTATCATAATGATGGTACAACCATTCTGTGAAAGTTTGAAGATAATTCAGTTGAAACTGTGTTAACTAGAGCTGTCGCCCTCAAGGGCTGACGAGAATACCCCCCACACCGCTAAAAGGGCTTTTCTATGAAGGAGTAGAATTTGAAGCTGTTTAATCACATGCATGTCATGGTGGATGAACATTGCCAACCCTCCACCTCTTTCTGAATTTGTGTTTGTTGCTAGAGTTGACTGATTAGGAAAGGTTGGTCAATATGAGCCTATGTTAAAGAAAACTGTGTGAGGAGATGATGACACAAAATTATATCCACGTAAAGTCAATATGAGCCTATGTTAAATTTTTGACCCCCGGGGGGCGGGGTCAAATTTGACCTTAGGAAATAAACCGTTCGATATTTTGTAAAGGTCAACAAGATGATGTTACTTACTAAATTTGGTAACTCCCCTTATGGTTACTGAGTTTTGTAATTTTAAATTTTGACTACTCCCCCCCCCCCCATTAAAAAGTTCAAAATGGCATAACTCTGAAACTAACGACTGGATCAAGATGAAAATTGCAGGTGCACAACTTCATATGATAGGAAACAACCTGATAAAATTTCAGCAAAATTGGTCAAAAAATGTGGAAGGAGAAGAGGACACAAAATTACTCCCCCCCCCCCATTTAAAAGTTCAAAATGGCATAACTCTGAAACTAACGACTGGATCAAGATGAAAATTGCAGGTGCACAACTTCATATGATAGGAAACAACCTGATAAAATTTCAGCAAAATTGGTCAAAAAATGTGGGAGGAGAAGAGGACACAAAATAAGTCCACGGACGGACGGACGGATGCACGGATGGACGGACAGACAACCTGATTCCAGTATACCCCCCCATAACTTCGTTGTGGGGGGTATAATAAGGAAAAGTGAACGGGTGGATGGTAAACCAGATGCATAGACGCCAGACTTTAAACATGCTATGGCCGCCGTCATAGCGCAGTCATAGCGCAGTCCGTAGCGCGCCAGACTCCTAATCTTCAATCATAGGTGTCATGGGTTCGATCCCCGGGGGCGGCAAATATTCTTTCCGACAATTGTCTCTCACCAAAGGGTTTGATAATCGTAAACCTAAGTGGGATAGCAGCTGGAGGCTAGGAAAGGATGTAGTGGTAGTACTGGTGTGAGAAATACCAGGAATCCATTGTTAGGTGCTCCAGCCGCCGCAATATGACTGAAATACTGTTAAAAGCGGCGTTAAACCCCATTCAATCAATCAATCAATTAAACATGCTATGCTTTAGCTCTTCTGTCCCTCAAAATTCGGATTGTTTTGGATAAATTTAAAGTGAGCCTATCCCCAATTAAATCTTATTGGTTACAATAAATTGACATGAATAATAAAGATGAATTGATTATAAAGGTTTAAAAGTGACGATAGGAAAATTATCTAGAACATTTTCTTTTGATGGCTTTTTAAAACAAATCAACCCTTTCCTGTTTTGCAAAATTTTAGACCTGTCCAAATTAAAAATGATTTAGTTTGTAAAATAACCATTTAGAAGGGTAGAAAATATTGTGGAAAAAGAAGAAATTGCTTGTAACAAACAATTTTATTTCTTTTTCTCAATTATAAATGCACAGGGGTGTAAAAACTAGGGATCATACAGGAAAGGGTTAAACAAAATCAGAGGCCTTTTTTATTGTTGAGATGCCAAAGGTAAAAGTCATTAAGCTAAATTGACCTGAATAATTAAGATAAATTTATATGTGGTTTTTCATGACTTTCAACTTTATTTCATTTATAGTGCGGGTAGGAAAATGACATGATCTACAATATTATCTTGTTAAGCTTTGTAATGCTGAGCAGGTAATATTCCTCTGATTTGACAGGAGATATAGACAAAGATGAGCCTGCACATAAGTGCATTCTGATCTTGCTCCATACCTCCTGATTGGTCTCTTTCAGCCACAGTTGTTTAAACTGTAACTTGTTACAGTATGTGACTCAATAGCTCCGCAAGTGCTTTCAGAGTAATGAGAGCATTACCAATACAAGGACATAGCTACTCACTTTGCTTTTCTAGAAAAGAGGATTTCCGGGCACAAAATTGGTAGTATTATTAGCTGTATATGTCTACAAAGCAGAAATAATGTCTAAGTTCAAGGGGAGATAATTCTTGAACCAGGGGGAATTAAGACTTCAAAATTGTGTTTTGAAAAACTTCAACATGTGGTTAATCTTTGTATAAAGTTTCAATGGTATTGAAGCAAAGCTGAAGGAGGAGTTTGCGACAAAAAAATTAGTAGTATTTTGTACAGACATACAGACACATGGACAGACAGGCTGATTCCAGTATATGCCTGAAAACATTAGTTTTGTGGGGTATAATAATAAATTGTCAAAAGACACATTGACCATCATTAAGGCCTTTGAAAGATGTCAGTCCTTTGATTTTAAAGCAATTCTGTATAGGACTTTATTTCAGCATGACATGGGCTAAAACAAATTAGATGAAAATCAGAGTTTTTTGGTTGTTGAAATGCCAAAGGTAATAGACATTAATGGACAAGCACCAGCTAAAAACCCTCAATAACCAAATGCAAAAATCATGTTCTCTGAATCTTCAGAAAACACAAATTTGACTACAAATCCAGATTCAACCAGTCATCTAAAACCAACTACAACTTTTGATCTATTTGAAAGCTAATTGAGTGTTTCAAAATCTGAGAAAAAGTTACAATATGAAAAGAAACAGATCTTGCAATGATTTAATTATCATCAACTACAAATCACTGAAACAAGAAAGCATTTTTTTAAACCCCCATTTTCAGTCATAGATTTTTAACCCTTGTAATCCTTGTTCAGAACTGCAATAGAATCAAAGGGCTGAGAGTAATGATAGGATTCTAATTCAGCATGACAAGTGTTAATTTCATATATTGCAGAACCTGTTTGTGCATGATAATGACGACAACATGAATTATAAAAAGGCTTTGGGATTTTTGCTGGAAACAATCGGAGCTAAGAAACAAGTCAGGTCTGAGATGCTCTTCTGGCATTCAGAGCTTTCTGATGCTCCCTTCTTCTTTGACATGAATAATTGCTGTATCAGACTTTACAGATCATACCTTAAAAGCATGGCCACCTGATATGCCTTCCTGGTTCTTTCCCATCCCCATACATTAAAATTTTGGACCTGTCCAAATTCGAAGAAGTTGCAGACGACAATTCTAAGTTGATAAAATGTTTAAGATCTTTGTCTTTAGGGGTAGAAAACATTGTGGATAATGAAGAAACTGCTTGTAATAAGCAATTTCTTCATTTTCCATAATGTTTTCCAAAGCTTTCATATTGAGAGGCGTTTAAAAGCATCACTGTGTGGGAAAGGGTTATGGTGCACGTTCAGACCTCAGCCGTAGCGCAGTGGTAGCATGTAGAACTCCTAGTCAAGGGTTCCCGGGTTCGATCCCCGGCCACAGCGAAAATCCTTTCCAACAAAATGTTTTTCTATAATTCACCTAGTTTTTTAACCCATGTAACCTAATATTAAACGTGACCTACATATCGGGATGAAAAAAAAAATCTGACCAAATATCAATACCAAATATCAAGACATTTTAGTCCAAATGAAGTCTCTAGAGTGCACATAAGGTTTTGAACTAGTGACCTAGTTTTTTCCCTATGTGACGAAATATCAAACTTGACCAAGATGTATTGTAGACAAACATTTTGATGAAACATCAAGATATTTGAGCCTAAATTGTGACCTCAAGAACACGCATAAACTTTTCATAAAATTTGACCTAATGACCTAGTTTTTCAGTCCATGTGACTCAGTATTTAAGATGACAGAGATGTCAATGAGAAAAAACATTCTGACCAAGTTTCAAAAGACTTAAGCTAAAAATGGGGCCTCTACAGTGCACACAAGATGTTGATGCACAGCTATGGACGATAAACGCTCGAAGCAGCTAGATCACAAAAGGATGTTTGGCTCAGGTGAGCCAAGAAGAATGCCAAGATTTGTAATAAAGTTGGCTAGTAATGGCATCAATATTTCATCTGAACAGAAACAAAACACGAGAACATAGAAAAAATTTATGACACTTAATTCTGAGCTACTTATTGATCAGATCCATGTTTTCATGTCTATTAAACCATTTCCACACAATCCTCCTTTTTAATGCACCTCTAAAAAATCAAAGCACTGAAAGTACTGTAAGCTACCAAAGCATAGTTTTGTTAAGTAATCTTCTTTGCTACACAAGTAACCCAGGAGTAAACACTTTTAATGACAAAATTTAAGACTGGTTCATATTTAACCCTTTCCTGGTTAATCCCTGGATTTTACGTCCCTGGATTTTAAAACTTAAGAAAATATTGTGGGAAAAGAAGAAATTGCTTGTAACAAGCAATTTCTTCTTTTCCCACAATATTTTCTACCCTGTAGGTTGGTTACTTTTCAAATTGCCCTCACTTTTTATTGTCGTCTGCAACTCCTTTGAATTTCGACAAGTCTAAATTTTTGAAAAACAGGAAAGGGTTAAAGAAGTTGCAGACAACAATTTCAAGTTGGTTGAATTTAGAAACTCTTTCCATTGTTGGGTAGAAAACATTGTGGACAATGAAGAAATTGCTTGTCACAAAAATGTTTTGCAAAACTTTTCTCTTGAGATGCTTAAAAAGTGGAATTGAGAAGGAATGGATTAACCCTTTCCTGTTCAAACCCTGGTTTTTACGTCCCTCAGATTTCATAACTGAGAAAAAATTGAAGAAAAAGAAGAAATTGGTTGTAACAAGCATTTCTTTCTTTTTCCACAATGGTTAGTTGGTGGTTAAGCCTCCAGTGGCAGTTTGCACTTTGAGAAGACCTCAAAATTTTGTCTATTATCTAAAGCTATCAAAGCTGACGCTTTGCTAGCTAAAAAGCTTCCAGAAAATATTGTCGAAAATGCAGAAATTGCTTGTCTGTTATCCACAATGCTTTTAACCCTATAAGACAAAGAATTTTAACCCATGTCATGTTGAACCCAGAATATTCCTGTTTGAGCAGGAGGTATAGACAAAGAACAGCCTGCTCATAAGTGCAGTCTGATCTTACTCTGCACTGCCTGCTTCGTTGTCCCCTTCAAGCCAGAATTTCATCTAAAAACTGATTCTATTAAGATAGATCATATTTAGTAATGCAGGTCAGTACTAACCCATTATCAGACAACAAAATTTTAGACTGGTCTAAATTGAAGAGCTGCTGACGATAATATCAAGGCTATGAAATTCTAGATTTTCCCAACCTCCTCGATAGAAAACATTGTGTAAAATGAGGAGTTAACACAATATTACCCCAATTGTTTTTTCTTGAAGGGCGTCAAAAAGCGTCACTGTGGGAATTGGTTAAGACATGAATTAATAGCTACATATCATTAATCTAGATTTCTGACCTTAATATCTATCAAGGACATTTGTTTAATACTAGACCGCTTTAAGTGACCTTGAATTCCGGCTATGACAAATAGTCTTTATCTTTAAATTGACCTATCGCTTGTCCCGCCAACTTACCTTGTTGGCCACTCCTGAAGACTCCGACAGGAAGTCCCGCTTTGATTTTTAAAGGTGTTATTTTGAAAAATTATGAGAATAGTAGGTTGACAACCTAAGTTTCATAACTACAGCTTGAATAAGCTGGTAAATTGATTCAACGGGCAATGATTTCTGACCTTGACAGCAAACAAGAAGATACTTGTAATTACATTTAAGAATTTGAATTTTTAGCAGACTCGTACCCCAACAATCATTTTGTTGCTCATGCGGCAGTGTTGACAATATTCCTTTGGTTATTGGCAATAATTATTATGGAGTTAAATCGTCTTGGGTCACCAGATTCTAGAGCATGGAAACGAAAGTCTATTGATCTATATATCATTGTTGCCATTCTAGAACGTCATAACTTAAGCTTCAATGAAGCTGCAGTTAGGACGTTTTAGAATGACAACGAAGATATACTGCCTAACTCCCCTTTCAGGTATTACTGGCAGGTGGCAAGTCTACCTTCCCTTTTTATGTTTTTCTATCCTATGAGGCAATGTACAACCACTTGATTTTATGGTCCGCAAATTCTTCCCTTAACCCATTCCCACTCAATTAAGCTTTTGGACACCCCTCAACATAAGCAATACGGAAAAATAATGTGTAAAATCAAGAAATTGTCTGTGACAAGAAATTTCTTCATTTCACAAAATGTTTTCCACCCAAAAGCTGAAAATTCTATTTGAATTTTAAAATTTTAATTGTCGTCTGCCACTCCTTTCAAATGGGAAGTCTAAAATTTTGCCTTCTGGAAATGGGTTAATTTTGACTAGTTGTCATTGTGTAACAGGTTAACGCTTTCCTGTTTTCTAAATTTTAGACTGGTCCAAATTGAAAAAAGGTTGCAGATGACAATGCAAATTGGATTCAGTTCGAAATGAAACCATCTTATGTGGTAGAAAGTATTGTGCAAAAAAATAGAAATTGCTTTTCACATGCAATTTCTTCTTTTTCCACAATATTTTATCAATAATAAAAATCCACGGTTTGTTCTGGAAAGGGTTAAACTGATCCTTTATTGTCAATTCTCCTTACAGAGAAAGATCATATCAAAAACTCACATTGTAACTTAAATCCAAAACACCTTAGGGGCCCACATTTTGATGCCGAAATGAGAAAAAACGTGGAAAAATTGCGTGAAATAAGGGAATTGCTTGTAAAAGCAATTTCTTCTTTTCTCACAACGCTTTCTAAAATATTTGGCACTTATTTTCCAATGTTAGACTGCAACCCCTTTAACCCTTTACTGTACAAACCTGGGATTTCATGTCACTGAGATTTTATACTTGAGTAAATATTGTGGAAAAAGAAGAAATTGTTTGTTACAAGCAATTTCTTGTTTTCCCACAATATTTTCTACCATACACCATGGTTTCACTTTTAATTGCGTCCAATTTTCATTTCCGTCTGCTATCTCTTTCAACTTGGACCAGTCTAAAATTTAAGAAAAAGGGTTAAATGTGGATCAGTCTTAAAGTATACAGTCTGTTAAAGAGTTAAAACTCAATTCATATTTCACTTTAACACACAGTCACTTAATAAACAATCACTAAATTGACAAACCATGTTTACAAAAACTTTTCGTACATTTCTCACAACAAAATATATCCATTTAAAGAATTATCAATTAATTCCCCTTGAGCAGGACATTGAATGTCTAAATCTTTTTAATCACAAGATTTTTTATGTATGGTCCAATAACCCATACCCTCTTTTTGACTCTTAATCTGTCAAAATCAATATCATTGGACAACAAACCAAACTGTTGTAACTACAGCTAATTCAACAAGCTTAATAAATAGGTTGTTCTTTTAACCAATTTCCAGGCAACACAATTTTAGACTGGTCAAAATTCAAAGAAGTTACAGAAATTTTAAGTTGATGAATTTTTTTTCATTTTTTTCCTGCAAGGAAGACAACATTGTGGGCAGTGAAGAAATTGCTTGTTACAAGCAATGTCTTTACTGTCAATAATGTTACTAACACCTTTTTATCTTGAGAGGTAATAAAAGGCAGGATTGTGTGAGAATGGACTAACCCTTGTCATGCTGAATAAAATCCTATACTGAAGTGTTCTAAAATCAAAGACCTGAAAGCACTGAAAAACGTAATAATGAGTTAATATTTGTTTTGAAAATTGATCTTTTCTAATTTCTGGCTTAAAAAGGTTAAGCAAGTGGTGTAGAATTAGATCAGACTGCACACATGTGCAGGCTGAACTTTGTCTATTCTATTCCTCTTGCAAAAACAGGAATATTACAAGCTCAGCATGAGCTAAATGTGATTTCTGCAATGAATCCATCAATCAATAAACAAAGTCCTTGCTAATACATGGTTGTAACTGATACCTTATTCATATATAAATTAGAGCTATCACTGAAACCCTGTCCCCATCCCCACCCTGGGTCCTTGTGACAAACATTTCGTCCCTAGAATAAAACCTTTTTGCAACAAAGGGCCATAACTCTAAGACAGGTGATTGGATCATGACCAAAATGAAATATGCATGAATTTGCATGATAGTGAGTGCACATGTGAAATGTGAATAAAATCCATTTAGTATTTGAAGACAATGGGGGGGAACTTTTCAATAAAGGGCCATAATTCCCGAAAATGAATGGAACATAAGGCAAACAGAATATTCACATCTTAGCTTGATACTGTGACCATGTGTGAAATTTGAATCAAATCCATTCAGTAGTTTAGGAGAAAATTGGCAGACAATATAAGCTTAAGACAAACCAACAGACCAACCTAGTGACAAGGGTACAGGATGATCTTTGTCTATATCTCCTGGCAAAACCTGGAATTTTTCAGCTTCAGCACGAAAAAGGTTAAATCTAAAACTCAACTGAACCACAAAAATAAGGGCAAGATGAAAACATATTGATGTTTATAACCAATAATCACACAAGCTTATATTAAACAGTCTATATAAGATTATGTCTGATTGAATAGTAAACATTGAACCTGTTAATCCTTTTCACAGTATGTCAGTTTGTTCTAAATACTCAAATTGATTGTAAGAATAGAATAGCCCATCAACAAAAATCCATGGACGTCTTGAGTTCATTTCGATAATTAACCCTTGTCATGCTGTATAAATTATCTTACTTAATTGCTGAAAATCAAAGGACTGAAAAAACTGATAGAACTTTTTGTTCAACAATCAATATTTCTTTTAGAAATCAATTCTATAAACAACTTTGGCATATGAGTACAAGCAGGATGTGTAGACCAAGATCAGACTGCACTTATGTGCAGGCTGATCTTGGTCTACACCTCCTGCCAATACTGGAATATTCTGGGTTCAGCATGACAAGGGTTAAGAAGGAGCAAGGATTGAGTTACTTCAATATATCATCCTAGTTTTAACAGTATTTCAGTCTTATCTAAGCGGCTTGAGAACCTACCCATTGATTCCTGGTATTTCTCAAACCAGTACTACTACTACATCCTTTGCGAACCTCAAGCTGCTAATCCAACGTAGGTTTACAATTATGAGGAAAAGGATATTCGCCGTGACTGTGGACCTCATGATTGAGTCTGTTTGCTACCTACAGTGCCATGGCCATGGCCCTATGTAAAAAAGGTATCTACAAAGTTTCAATACGATGCAGAAGAAGTTTGTAATCTCAAAATTACGGACACAAAGCCATGACAATTTGGGGTAGAAATCATTGTGAAAAAAGAAGAAATTGCAAATATCACATTCTTCAATTTCAACAATGTTTTCCAAAGCTGTTTGCTAAGGAGTCGCTAAGAGTTGGATTTTGTGGAAATGGGATTACAAATGTTCAATACAATACAGAAGTAGCTTGCAAATTTAACACAACCCTGAACCTCATGAAAGAGAGACAGAGACAGCTAGTCAGACAAATGAATAGACAAATGGAAAGACATGGACTCCAGTCAATGATGGATCTATGATTTCTGTGAACCCATTACCACCCCCAAGAAAAACAATTGGAAATAGTGTGTAATATGGAGATATTGCTTGTAACAAGCAATTTATCCAGAAAGTTGAAAAAACTAAAATTCTTTTGACTTTAGATTGTCATCTGCAACTCCTTTCAATTTGGATCAGTCTAAAATTTTGCCATCTGGTGATTGGTTAACTTATGGTGAGGGGTGTTTCTTATTCTGACAATAACCAAACATTTATTTCATTTCAAAATTCTTTGCAGAAAAAAATTATTATCAACTAGCTGTCACACAAAAGGGGACCATCATGGTAGTGTAAAACATATTGACTTTGTATTATTTCTCTCTGTTTTTTTTTTTGTTGTTTGTTTGTTTGTTTTTTTAGATTTTCAGAATTTAGCAACATAATTCTATGAAGCTTGCAATTGTGTCCATTTATTAAAATACCAACCCTTATTACATGATGTGCACTTGATCTTATCCCGAGACTTAACAAATTGAGCTAAAAAGGGACCTCCATTGAACTTGGAACAAATATTTGAAGAGATCTGATCCAGTGATATATTTTTTCCAGAATAAATATGTACAAAGGTAGAATAACCATTGTGGATTCAGACTAGACTTGTGTTGCAAACATGGATGCCCTCACATACTTGCTTGACAGATGACCTTCAGTTGTGACCTTGAACTTGGGAATGAATATTCAACACAACTTTAAGCATGATTCTCAGTACTCTTTAACCAATTCCCACACAATGATGTTTTAAATGCCTCTCAATATAAAAGCATTGGAAAACATTGTGGAAAATGAAGAAATTGCTTGTTACAATTTCTTCATTATCCACAATATTTTCTTCCCCAAAAGATAGAGATTTTCAAAATTTCAACGACTTTGAATTGTCGTCTGCAAATTCTTTCTATTTGGACCAGTCTAAAATTTTGTAGTGTGGGAAATGGTTAAAGGGAACAACTGTGCCAAGTTATTTTGAAATCCATCCATTAACTCTTTCCTGGATAAACCCGGGATTTTACGTCACTGTGATTTTATGCTTGAGAAAACATTGAGGAAGAAGGAGAAATTGCTTATAATAAGCAATTTCTCCTTTTCCCACAATGTTTTCTACCTCATAGGATGGTTTTATTTGGAATTGCATCCAATTTTATTTGTCATCTGCATCCTCTTTCAATTTGGACCAGTCTAAAATTTCAAAAACCAGGAAAGGGTTAATGTAGAAGATATGCTTCAGACAAAAATTGAACACACACACTAACACCCACACCCATGCATGCACACCTAGACAGAGATATCTCTATATGTCCATCCGCATTGCATGAAGGGGGCATAAAAATCTACCAAGAACGAAATGTTTTGACCCTGGTAGGTCTATACAATCAGCCAGCGATGATATTTTTCTGCACATATGGGTCCTCTTACATCAGATGGGGACATTCGTTTTACCAAGTTCACAAATATAGTAATCTGAGGATCTTTGGGAGGTAAGGGGACAATGTGCCCATTGTCTAAACTAGATGGTTGTCCCAGGACAACTGCTGTCAAGCCTGCAAAGTTTTGTAGGTATCTTGCTCCAGATAAGCACATATTATAGTGTTTGACCTGAAGCTTTGGCATTGACCTTCAAGGTATCCAAAATATTCTTTCAAATAGCACATCTACTCATAATGGAGAACAATTTTGCCAATTTATTCAAATCCATCCATAATTGTAGAAGAAATGATCCGGACAAGCACAATTTTATTGTTTGACCTTAAACTGTGACCTTGAACTTGAAGCTAACCAAACGTTCTTTCAAATGGCACATCTACTCATGATAGAGAATAATTGAAGTTATTTTGAAATCCATCCATAATTGTAGGAGAAATGCTCCGGACCAGCACAATTTAGTGTTTGACCTTGAGTGGTGACCTTGAACTTGAAGCTATCGAATAATTCTTTCAAATGGCACATATCTACTTATGATGATGGAGAATAATTGTGCCAAGTTATTTTGAAATCCATCCATAATTGTAGGAGAAATGCTCTTGACAAGCACGATTTTAGTCTTTGACCTTGAGTGGTGACCTTGAACTTGAAGCTATCTTTGAATTCAATCAAATGGCACATCTACTTATGATGTTGAGAATAATTGTGCCAAGTTATTTTGAAATCCATCCATAAATGTAGGAGTAATAGTCCGGATAAATTCGGAAGGACGGACAAACGGATTGACGGACTAACTAGTGCACTAACACTTATACACCGATTTGTCATAGTGACAACTATGTCTTGCTCACCCCAAGCGGGCTTGACAAAAATGAAGACATTTACTAAATTGATGTTTCACAATCAATGCTACCAAGGCTTTGGAACCACAGGGTATTGTCAAAATGGTCTTAATAAATAGGGAACATATATGACTATTTTGAGATAATGGTGCAAAAATGCTGTCTTGGCAGATCATTGCAAATGGTATCTTTTGGCATGACTTGCCGCATAACAATGTTGTTTGTCTATAAAATGAAAGAATGTGGGAGATCTATAATAATCATACTGTCCTTAAATGGCTCTATAAGCTGCTAATCGCACTACTTATTGGGCCTAATCGGCCAATGACCAGTTTTAATGAAGAAAAATAATACCCTTTCATATGTAGTAGTTCTATCCAATTATTGTCTGTCGGCAACCAAAATATTGTAACTACAGCTTACTGTAGCTGTGGTTGCAAACTTTTGGTTACTGACTGAGGTTATGTATCTTAATTTCATTAAGCAAAATTTAATGAACAAGGCAGAATAAGGGTAACGATTATACTCCCTGAGAATTATGTTAAGCCATTACTAGACAACAAAACTGGTACAAATTGAAAGGAATTGCAGAGAACAATCTCAAGGTATTTTGATTTTAAAAATCTTGGTCTTTCTGTGCAGAAAGCATTGTGGTAAATGAAGAAACTGCTTGTAACAAGCAATTTCTTCATTTTCCATAATGTTCATTTTCCATGTTTTCTCAAAGCATTTTTCATGTGAAAAAGTGGGGTTGTGAGGAATAGGTTAAGGCTTGTGCATGAACCTGCAGGATACATGTTACAGGGTTAAAGTGAGTCTGCCAGAGCATTTTCCAGTAAAAAGCAGCCCAAGAGGGCCTGTTTTGCTCCACTGACTGAAATATGCCCACCAACAAAATGTCGTTTATTTTTCATGATGTTCTTTCCCCTTTTTAAAGATTATTTTAAAATGTCACCTTTGTTGCCATTGCAACCAGAGTTTTAATGGATTTCAATTCTTTTAGCTATTTTTGAAGGGGACCACCTAAGGAACATTTCTGCAAAATTTGGTTCAAATCGACCCAGTGGTTTGGGAGGAAATGTCATTTAAAAAATCATTGTTTATTTCTATATAAACCCCGACCCCCTGGTGCTCCGCCCCTGGGGCCCCCAGGATTATGATTTTAGCTATTTTGAAAGAGGTCAATATACTGATGCTTCATGCAAAATATCAAGGCTCTACGCCTGGGTCAAGAGGAAAAGATTTTTAAAGATTATTTTAAAATTTCAATTTTGTTGCCATGGCAACCAGAGATTTTAACGGATTTCAATTCTTTTAGCTTATTTTGAAGGAGACCTCCTAAGCAACATTTCTGCCAAATTTGGTTCAAATCAGCCCTGTGTTTTGGGAGAAGTCATTTCAAAAATCCTTCTTTATTTCTATTTAAACCCCACCCCCCTGGGGCTCCGCCCCTGGGGACCCGAGGATCATGATTTTAGCTATTTTGAAAGAGGTCAATATACTGATGCTTCATGCAAAATATCAAGGCTCTACACCCTCTGGGTCAGCAGGAGAAGATTTTTAAAGATTATTTTAAAAAAATTACTTTTGTTGCCATGGCAACCAGAGTTTTTAATAGATTTCAATTCTTTTAGCTTTTTTTGAAGGGGACCTGTGACCTAAGGAACATTTCCGCCAAATTTGGTTCAAATTGGCCCAGGGTTTTGGGAGGAGATGTCGTTTAAAGAAATTGTTGACGGACGGACGACTGACAAAAGGTGATCACAATAGCTCACCTGAGCACTTTGTGCTCAGGTGAGCTAAAAAATCAAAAACAATTTCATAAACTTTCAACTGTTGTCTGCAACTCCTTTCAATTTGGAGCAGTCTAAAATTTTGCCATCTTGTAATGGGTTACATAAGCTCTTCCCCATTTCTACTATGGATCAAACTTCTCTCTTAGACCATAAAGTTAACATAATCTACCAAGTACATGTATTTGCCATTATAGATAATTAGCCCTGCCCAAAATGGTCAGATTTTCTTTCTTTCATTTTCCACAATGTTTTCTATCAAGTTTTTAAGTTTTCATCAACTTAAATTTATCATCTGCAACAGGACCAGTCTAAAATTTTGTTGCCTAAATATGGGTTAAAAAACCCTTTTTCTTTTTTTTATCATCAACCAACTGTGCAAGTCAACATCAACAACAAGCCTTATTTCGATACAAGGGAGATAATGTACTAGTCTATATTAATTAAATACTAAATATTCCTGCCATATATGGAAAATCAAATGAATACTTAGAAATCAAATGAATACTTTAGTAGAAATTGATTTTTGAAGAATTTCTATTGTTTGTCATGGCAACAAGAGTTCTTCGTGGATCATTATTGTTTGAAAGAATCTGAAAGATTACCATCTAGGGAACAATCCTATGAAGTTTGGTTGAGATATGACCGGCAGTTTTTGAGGAGAAGATTTTTTAAGAAAAGTTTATGCACTAATGGACGCAAAGACAGACACAATGCCATGACAAAAGCTTGACAGCCTTCAGCAAGTTGAGCTTACCGTATTTTCCCGATATGTTCGGACACCCGAAATTTTCGGACACCATTAATTATTTTCAAAAATAATTTATTTTTTGTCCCTAATTTCGGACACAGAATGGATTTGACATCCCTTAATTTTCGGACAAGTACTTACGAAGTACAAATCTTGTCAATGACGAAAGATGTACCTTACCTGTTTAACCATTCACGAGATCGTCTATATCCCTGTAAGACGTATTCCTTTGTTTGCCATCAGTTAATCTCCTGTTAATTAGTTTGACACGTTGATATTCCAGTCAAGCTTTACAATACGTGACATTATAAATTAACACCTACGGACAAACTTTTTATGCAAAACTAAACATTCTTGTAAGGTATAAAAAGAACTACGACGAACAGTCAAAGAGACTCGGGAGTAATTTTAACGGAAGGGTTACTTCATTACTAAATTAAATCGTCGTAACCCAAAGCTTGTTCACGTGAAAGACGCATTGTTCTTATTTATCATATTGTGTTAAATCAATTTAAAATCGGGCTAGTAGACGACGATCGGATATTGCGAGGTTTAATCATACTTCGTAGTCTAGCGCACAATTGGCGGTGGTTAACAAATTGGACTGATTCATTTAGTAAAAGACGGTTAAACAGACCTCGGTGTCAACATGCCATTCATACACTTAGATATGTCTAGACTTACAACAAGTAAAGCAATAGCGCCGTATGTCTATCGATATACGTACAAAGATGCGGTTATATGCTTTACATAACTGGACAGAGTTAGTAGTTCGACACGTCACCATGGAGACGTCCAAATCGAGCGTCGCTGAAATTTGGACGATAGCCAAGATTTACCCTTACCTTATTCTAACCCGAACACAGAGCAATATTTTTATCATCTTAACATAAATTGATTTTGCATAAATCTGATGTTTAAGATGATGAAAGAAAAAAAATCGCAAATGAAAAACGGTCGTATAGGTGGCTGTCTTTCCTTTGCCATCGAAAGGCAACCAAAAATGTCGTAACTACAGCTTATTCCTGGAGAAGGTACGGCATTTAATTGCCCACCGACTATTTGTGTTTGAAATTGAACGCTTTCTGATTCTGTATCCTATTGCCTTTCTTTTCATTGTTATTTTTTCCTTTTCAGACAGAAGTGATGGCCGAAAATCACAGAAATGTATTAGCCGATCTATTGTCTATATTGTTGTATTTATCGAATAAGATATTTGAAAGTGAAACTAGTCTTTGTTATTTGTTTAGGGACATGACATAAAACTTCAGAAAAAAACATCCCAAATGAAATCACGCATTTGAGACGTCTCCGTCGACTGCCAAAACATCGTCATTATGGAGAATTGTATAAATACAATACAATTTGTATTGGATGTTTGTTTGGATGTTGCAGACTCATCTGTTTAGTTGATGGGCGACAAAAATGTTGTGACTACAGCTAGATATAGCAGTAGTGATAGTATTTTCCGTCGACCAACAGGGATAATGATTTAATCATGACCTAGAACCATGAAAAGGTTAAACAACATAACGTTGATTGATCTCCATACGAAACAAATAAACTCATATGCAATTTGTTCTGAATTTTATTTTAATGAAATATTTTTGAATCTTCACCTCCCATTCTCGAAAAGTATACAGTCACCTGAAAATAAATGAACAAATACATTATTCAATCGGATTACGTACAAACAAATTCCATCAAATATTTAATAGATCAAGTAGGGATAAAGGTCAACTATTGCATCATCTCAAATGCGTACCCGGCCCTATTTGTTTTTTTAACTGTAATGTTATTTTTGTGAATCTGTGTAAAGCTATTTCATATTATCGTAGTGTTTAGCCGCGGATATTTATGAGGATTCTATTACTGGAAACTTTAAATGAGACATTTTTTTATTAATCACGCATTTGTCGGCGTTTTAAAAAATCCTTCGACTCGTCCGTAAATCTCCCGCCGTGAGTATTTACCCATATATATGACGGACTTTCGCCGCAGTACAGTTGTAACCCTAAAAGTTCGGACACTAAGGAAAATAATTTCCTTAATTTTCGGACACAAAAAATATTAATTATTTTTTCCTGTCCGGACATTAAGGGAAAATACGGTAAATTCTATAAAGAAAGAATTATGGTATTTTTCAGCAACACTCCTAGTTGTAACATAGTTTTTTGGAGAGTGATGGATTATTGATGAA
The DNA here is from genome assembly GCA_946902895.1 of Fragum fragum. Classification (NCBI taxonomy): domain Eukaryota; kingdom Metazoa; phylum Mollusca; class Bivalvia; order Cardiida; family Cardiidae; genus Fragum; species Fragum fragum. The sequence continues at coordinate 9,180,511 of OX336377.1, forward strand.
ATGTGCCTGCATGATAAATATGTAATATGGAAATCAAGTTACAAATTCCACATATCTCTTTAGCCCATTCCCACACAATAATGCTTTTGAGCCCCCCCCCCCCGAAATACATTTGTAAAAACATTGCAGAAAATGAAAAAATTGCTTGTCACAAGTAAATCCTTCATACCAACAATGTTTTCTACCCCAAAATATCCAACATTTCATAAAATTTACATTGTCGTTTGCATCTCCTTTCAATTTGGACCAGTCTAAAAATTTGTTATCTGGTAAAGGATTAAATAAAGAACAAAGATATCATTCAGAAACACACATCATTGTAAAACAGATCTCAGGGAGTGATAACAGGCAGATAAAAGAGAAGGAACTTTGAAAATCATCACATGTCAAAGTCCAGAATTAATATAGCAGCACCCATTTTGTCTGCCATCTTGAAAGTTGATCCGGGAAATACATTTAGACTCATTACAGATATTGGACGATAAAAAATGGTTTTCTATTTATATCATTATAATATAATTTAACCTTTAGTTTCATCTATCAAAAACGAGCGTTCTGATTGGTCGAAAAAAAATATTCATAACTCTATGAACAAAATTTTGAGCACACAGCAATTTTGTATGCAATTTTGTATGGCACAAAATAGACCTATATATAAAGGTATCAAAATACACTGCAGCTCCACTATAACGCTGTTGATGGGGTCCAAGAAATGAAACAGCAGAAAAAGTGGAGTTATAATGCTGCCACCCCGCCTGATTAACTCGACCTTCGGATTTAAAAACCCGGTAAGATTGTGATAATACTACCATGTTACTAGTCGGAAAATGAAAAACAACAACTATAGTTATGAGATTTTAGCAGAAACTGACAGAATTCGGCAAATTGAAAATTACTAGAATCTATCCTTATCATCCCGGTCAAACAGAACTAAATAATCCGTAAATTTCTACAGGTCTACAAATTATTTTTCTCTTTCGGTCCCCGAATAATCAAAAGCTAGAATTTTTACCCGAGACATGTTTTATTATTGTTGATATTCAATGGCGTTTTTATCTAATTAAATTTAGTAGTACATCGACAGAAATGTTCCATCTTTAAAGGAAAGGGATAAAATCTAAGTGTCCCGCATGGGGGTGTCTCCTTGGAGACCGACAAGTTGTTGAACACCTGTGTTTTCTGACGCATTGAGAAAATGCACCTGGATCGACCTTAGAATCTTTTTGGCGGTAATGGACATGGTCTAATTTCATTACAGTCGTTAAACAATTATGGTAACAATAAATAAACCAAGAACTCTATCTGAACCATATCATTTACGAATCGGGGTTTTACACTGACCAGCTGCACATGGACAAAAATGGATTAAACTTTGTAGCGGGTAACTTTTAATTGTGACAATGAAGGTCATGATAAACGAAAAAAATCCGAGATGGCGGAATACCTAGTTTCACATTCGACTATGGCCAAAACTGACAAATCATTGAATGTCTGGGCCTACCTGCTGTGAGAAAAAATACCGATTTTTGTTAAATGAAATCAGTAATGATGGTAAGTTCAGGCAGTTAATTCTTTCACAACAAGGATAAAATTTTGGTCACCAAGAAGTCTCACAGGATATGTGTCTGGCACGTGTCAACTCCGGAAACTCTACCATAAATAGCTGAACATCTGGCAACGGTGCCTCTGATCACCTTTCCTCCCTCATAATAAAATAAACTGTACCCGAAAAACCTTTAATTCATATTTGTCAACAAGCTTTTAGTTGTATGTTTGATCAAACAGAATGGGATAAAATTTCCGGATTATTGAAAGCAATGCAGAAAAATAAGGGTATTTTATTTTAATCTATCAATATTATCTTTCCTATATTGTATGAGAAGCTTATGATTTTGTGACATATACAATCAAAATTCAAGCATTTTATGTATTAAGCCGCAACTACGACTGATTGGTTTCAAAGCATATCGTGGCGCTGTAATCTTAATTTGATACAACCGAAGCCACTACTGTCTATGAGCTCCGGATAAGTGAAATCAAATGTAGGCTCAAGTCAATTTGTCTAATTTCTCGATCACGCAATATCTGCAGAACAGGCCCTACTAGGGACTGAAAAGAATTAAATTCGCCGATAGAGAAACAAAGTGTGATATCCTAATCGCAACATCTTCAAGGTTAGTAGCTGAAGGATACTGAGGTGCTTGCCTATTCTCTATTGATTTGAAATTATCATTGACTTAAGGCATTAATCACCTCAGTGTCAAACAATTAGAGCCAAACTATGGAACTGAATTTTAAATTGAAACACTATGCGCATCATCAATCAAACAAAGCAATTATCTCTAATCTAATGCTTTCATCGCCATGACCGTCCACTGATAGGTGTGAAAAACTTACCTGGCTACAGGTTATTCTCGATTTTTAAGTGCAACCCTTCTTCTTCGAGTTGACCGAAGATTGGATGAAAATTGGCGGTTAAATCAGCCTCAATGTCGTATCTCAACATCAGCAACCAAAAGTCCCCCCCAAAAAATTTTGGGAGCCAAGTGGACCCCGCGTTATAATGAGTGAGCGCTGTGCCGGGGAGTGTTATAGAGGAGTTGCAGTGTATGTAAAGTTTTTGCTTTTTTCGCTCAATGATATTAAATTATAAGAAATGAAGAGAATATTTTTGTTTTCATGGATGTATGAACCGAAAAACCTAATCACACAATGTTTGAATCCGCTTCCCGTATTAATACAGTGTGATTAGGTTTTTCGGTTCATACCTCCATGAAAACAAAAAATATTCTCTTCATCTCTTAATTAATACATGCATTTTGTTAAATTTGGGTTTTGATGACCTGCTTTTTCATAGATGGCTGAAATCGCTGCTATAATGTACAATGACAATTGTGATACTGTTAAAACATTGGATGTTTTCAGTGTCATAACATAATGTTATCTAGACAACATTTCCTGGATTAAAAATCATATCAATCTTTGGATATCATAGGATATATAACTCTTGTGATTGTTGCATTCTTAACCCATTCCCATACAATCCCACTTTTTAACACCCCTCAAGAAACAATCTTTTTCTTCATTTTCCACAATGTTTTCTACCAAAATAGACATAGATTTCTAAAATCTAATCAGACTCAAATTTGTTGCCTGCAACTTCTTTTGTATTTAGCCTAAACTTTTGGCATTTGGTAATAGGTTAAATGTTCAACTATCAATAGCGAGATTGAAATATGTAATCATTCTGATCAAATAAATGGATCCAATTAATTCTTTTCAAAATAATCAAAGACACCTATTTGCACTCTCAACAGTACTATAAAATCATTTCCAAAAGGCCTAGTTTGTCCCATTCAAGAGATGAAAAGGCTTTGAAATGGTTAGTTTGTAAATAAAATCAAATGCTTTCGGACCATCAATAAATTTAATTCCGGTACACTAAACACTGCAAAATCTATCACTTATTCATGTACTTTAGTAAGTGTAAAACTATACTACTCAAAGTTTGCCAAGCAACAAATTGTTTCGATGTCCTAAAGGAGTCAATTTTTATCAAAGATCATGAATAAAAGTTTAAAATAGTAAAGTAATGTTTTGACAAGATGTTTAATGTAAACATAAACAAATCTGACAGGCTATTTCTTTGTGATAGTCTTACAAACAGAGGAACCCCAGAGATTGGTATCATGGAGCAAGGGGCCTCTCACTGTGAGGTTGGCTTGGCACTAGGTGTACACCATACTGTGGTAACTAGAGCTTGGTCACAGTACCAACAGTATGGGACACCTGTCAGGAGACATGTTGGAGTAAGAAGTCGTGCTAACTCTCACGCAGATTTTGGGTCATTCAACCCGGAGGAAAAGGCTTGCTACAGCATCACAGCTACGTTATGAGCTTCAGAATGCTTCAGGAGTGCAATTTTGACTTAAAACATTTGAACACAGCTGCACCAGAGTAATCTACGGTCAAGAACACCATGCATTCATATCCCGTTGATACATTGTCATCATTGATTAGTCTGGTCTTTGGACCATGTTGGCCGGCTCCCAAAACAATGGCGCCCTGTTCTCTTCACTGATGGTCCAGGTATTGTCTGGATTACACAGACAGACAGGTTAGGGTGTGGAGAAGAGCAGGGGAAAGGTTTCAGTCAGCAAACATTGCTGAACACTACTGATATGGAGGTGGATCCATCATGGTCCGGGATAGACTGGCTGCAGTTGTGTTTGTTTGGACCTTAACCCTTTCCTGTTTTTTAAAATCTTATAATGGTCCAAATTGAAAGAAGTTGCAGACAATAATAACAATTGGCTGCAATTTGAAAAGAAACCACCCTAAGTGGTAGAAAATATTGTGGAAAAAGGAGAAATTGCTTGTAATAAGCAATTTCTCCTTTTTCCGCAATATTTTCTCAAGTATAAAATCACAGCAACGTAAAATCCCGGGTTTAAACAGGAAAGGGTTAAGTGTATAACATTTTTTGTCATGCATGTCTTTTTAATCCAAGTTTATGTTTGTGGTTAGTGCTGAACAAATCTTCTTTTTGGAGTCAGGGGACTTAAATTACATCCTTTTCACACCATGAAAAGATTTAATTCCCTCTAAGAAGAGGTAGCCAGACTAGGTGGACAAACCAAGCTTGTTATCTTGGATAGAGGTACCTTGACAGCCCAGAGGTATCTTGATGAAACCCTCACCACCCATTTAAGATTTTACACTGGTGCTATTGGGGATGAGTTTATTTTGATTGGCGAAAATGCCTTCCACACATGGCCCGTATCATCCAGGACTACCTTTGTGTGGAGGGTATTACACTTTTGGACTGGCTGGCTCTCTCTCCAGACTTGAATCCAATATAACACATGTGGAATGAGCTACAGGTCCAAGTTTCGGCTCACCAGGTCCAATCAAGGACCCTCCAGGAGCTTGAGCAGATCCTTAAGGACGAATGGGCCGCGATTCTTCAACGAGTGATCTAGAACTTTATCAGGAGTATGCAGAGATGCTGTCAAGTTGTTATTGACAGTCAAGGCTCTCATACTCGGTATCAAATCCTTTCCAATTATTGGGAAAAAAAAGTTTTGACAAACTTGATTTTTTCATTTTTTTTCCTTAAAAAAAGAAAAAAAAAAGAAAAAGAAATATGCAATTTTAAGGGTCACCCTGTTTGGTCTACATTACAAGTATTATAATAATCATAAAAGCCTTTTTTTTTTTATCTTAACCCTTGTCATGCTGTATAAATTACCTTACTGGATTGCTGTCAAATCAAAGGGCTGAGAGCACTGATAGAACTTGTTGTTCAAAAATCAATATTTCTTTAGAAATCAACCTCATAAACAACTCGGGAAGGAAAAAATGTGAGCAGGAGGTGTAGACTAAGATCAGCCTGCACACGTCCTGTCAAAACCGGAATATTCTGGGTTCAGCATGAGAAGGGTTAAAACTTGTCAAACGGATATCAACCGATTTTCAACATTACTATGATCAAATCTTGAAAAACATTGAATTCTTAGGTTAAGGAAGCTTTGGTGCTTAGCAAAATGGAGTAGTATATTAACCCATTCCCATACAGTGACGCTTTTGGACGCCCCTCGAGAAAAACACTTTGGAAAACATGGTGTAAATTGAAGAATTGCTTGTCCCAAGCAATTTCTTCATTTTACACCAATTTGTCTACCCAGAAAATTGAAAGAATCTAAAATTGAATCATCTTTAAAATGTCGTCTAAAACTCCCTTCAATTTGGACAAGTCTAAATTTGGTCATATGGTAATGGGTTTAACCCATAATAAGTTGACAAAAATGTAGATCGGTTTGAATTAACGAAGTTGCAGACAATAATTTCAACCCTTTCATGTTCAATCCCTTGTTTTTACGACTTGTGATTTTATAATTTTATAATTGAGAAAACATTGTAGAAAAGTAATTTCTTCTTTTTTCCATAATACTTCTACCCTACTGATTGGATATTTTTCAAATTAAATCAACTCTACATTTTCATCTACAAAACCTTTGAATTGTAATACAGCGACGGCGAGAGCGAAGGAGGTGGTACAGGTAGAATAATTAAAGAGGCAACACAACGTCCATTATCAGCTACTATCAGCTACATTTTATTTACATATTTACACCCGACCAAGTAACCTGTCTAACTAACTCTCTCTACTACAGTCTCCAGTCTGCAGTCTCCAGTCTCCAGTCTCCAGTCTGCGGCTGCGGCGGTTAACAGCATCTTTTATACTCAGTCACTGGTTATACAACACTCTCAGGGCACGCCCCCTGGAACGTGGCCAAGTCACGTTTCACGACGCGTGATATTTCCCGAGAATACTGTACAACTACAGTGCTGGCACCCATCATGTTACATCCGCCCTTTTCTTTTTTTAAAATTTGTAAAACCTGGTTTACAAATTTAACATAAATTTTTTTAATCAAAATTACGTCATGATACAAGAAAAGAAATAAACAAAACTGTATGGCATTCCTGTTGTAACCCACATCACTTGCTAAATTAACTAGAATCTTGACTATACTATATCAACAGAGGAGTGATGTCCATACTTGAAAGTTTAAATAGAAGCCTAACACCTTACATGGATAATCAATGGAATTAACATTATTAAATGACAATAACAATTAATTGACACATAACTTAATTAAAAAGAGAACATTAACAATGGCAATTGAACATTTATTTTTAACCTAACCGTAAACCTTAACTAGCAAAGTAAAACTTAACTCAACCCCTACCTTGAAATAGAAATATTGTCCTTATTTATTGCACATAATTGCTTTAACACTACACATTGTCCACGACTAATTATTCTTGCATTTCGGTGTATTTACAATGTTCACAATGTTCGTCCGTCTCGTCCTCCTCATCATAAGTCTCGTCCTCCTCATGATAATCGTTCTCGTCCTCACAATCGTCGTTCACGGTCTCGTGTCCATCATCGTCTCCGAGATGTAGACAGCTCCCACAGTCACTGGCATGTGGTTGCTCTACACGAACGACCACGCAGTCATCGTCGTCCTCATCGGTTTCCGTGTTGACGAGGACGCAATCGTCGTCGTCATCGTCACCGGTAAAATCCTCCAATTTAAAGTGGTCTAACACAGCGGCAGTCACTTGCACGGACAGGTGTCCAATATATCTGTCCGGCATCTGGTTATAATTATTGTCACGTATTACACGCTCAATTATTTCTGATACTTTGTGAAAGTGTTCCATGTTTTCGTAAGCCATCTTTAAAATTTCCAATTTTCGGTGTTCGTCTAAATAGGATGAAGATTAAAGCACAAGTGAGAGATATTCTAATTTTCTGGATATATAGGTAAGTTATCAAAGTTTATCAAGGCAATTATTTCTTATAGTTCTCCCAATTATTCTTATTAACTTGCTTGTGTCCAATTTAATTGTTTCCACATAATTACCACGATTTACTACGACATTCTTATCAGCCATCTATCTACAGTTCTGTATGTTAATTAACCCTTTCATGGGCGGTCAACAGGTATGGATACAGTGTAGGTATCCTTTGGTCGGTGCTCGACACTGCCTCAGTGGATGGTTCTTTCCCATCGATCTCCATGGTTTGGAGTTCAACTCCCGTCGAATCCTCGGCCTGTCGTTGTCGCTTCACACACCTTTTACATAAGCAATCTGGCAGAAATTTTCTAATTCTAGACATAATACAATAGCGAACTACAACAGCAAAGGCAGCCACCAGAGTTAGCACAAGACTAGCAATATACCAGAAACTAAACCTTGCATGTCCGTCTACATAGTGCACATTATGTAGTTGACGTAGTAACAAGTCCAAGGGCATGTCGTTTATAGTCGTCAGTTGTTCTGGTATGTCAATGTTCGAGACATTAGGAAATTGTTCTTTAAAAGGTTTCCAAACCACGTCATCGATAAAATTTGCATTTTTAACTGCGTGTATTGTTCATGAGTCATATTTGTTTTACCCACAACGTAGGGTTGTGATAAAGTAAAGAATTTATTGGAAGCAATACAACCACTGTCTATCTTAATTACGTCAACAGGCGACCTAGTATGAACCTCAGTATGCAGGCCATTACATACCAATGCAAAACTTAAGTTCGTCCGCGAAATAATCAACCATGTGGTATCAAGTAAGTATTTAGCTATAGGCAATCTCTCTTGAGATACTTGCGGTGTACAGTAGTCTGTTTTCCTTGCGTCCATGAATAAATTAATCAAACAGGTATGGTCTACATTTACCGGGAATTCAGGACTTATTAAAGTACAAAATTTCGTGCGATGGTGACTACAAGTCTGAACTTCTGTTTCAGAAAGTAAACGATAGCTTGTTCGTGCTTTATCTATCAGGAACGCGTTACTTTCTAATCTGTAATTAGCCAATAAATCAGTACGTTTTGTTCTCCCTCGGTGTTTGACACCAACAGGTGGTGGTACTGGGATTGAGATAGCCTCAAAAACTTCATAGCTGTTATCTAGCCTTATCACTGGGATTGAAAAAATAATAATTATTTTGTCATTAACGAAGGCTGTTTCTGTTCGCATGTACTTATAAAACTCCCATATCTCAGTTTTAGGGTCGTTAATTAGTGACATTAAATCAGGCAACGCCTTCTGAATTTCAACTAACAAGCTTTGTAATCTCGGTGGACTAATTATCGTTACAGGAAGTTTTCCAAGCGCCAAATAATCTAAATCAGCTCTCAGCTGCGTGAGATATGTTTTTGCATTTTGTGTGAGAATAGTTATTTCACTAATTAGAAGATTCAGGTAACTGTATATTTCAAGAAATCGACGGTTTTCACTGATTTGCTTGGTAAGTTCTTGAGCCATGGAATTGATTTTTATATCCATTGCGTAAAGACTTCTGATTATTTTCGACATTGTTCTTCGGTTTTCGCGAATGAGTGTTCTTGACTCATTTATAATTGTCAGACTTTGCTCAACAATATGAACTATCTGCTTTTGATTGTATTCCAGAGATGATACCTGATTGCGAATATTCTTTAAGTCAGATTCACTGACTACTCCAAATAACCATGACATTGCATCTCCTACAAATGGTAATAGACTCCTACGATTTCGAGTCTTTTTCGCAAGTGACATGAGAGGAAACAATTCACTCTTAATCTCTTTTTCAACCTCTTGCAAGTACTTAACTTTTTGCCTTAGCCCTTGAAAAGTACGTTGGAAATTTTCTGTCCCTTTCAAGTGACTTGATTCTACGACATTAAATGCCTGATTAACTCGTCTAAGATCTTCAGCTAACCTTGTCAGAAGATCCTGGATATTTTCAAGATCAATTACAATTGTTGCTAGCCATTTTGCCCTAGTGGTGCTTACTTCATTTGTCTTATAATATATAACATTGTCCCGAATGACTATCGCTTCAGCAACGAACGCGGCCGACGAACGCTGTCTGACATTTATGTATAACATTGCTGCCAAAATGCTTAATGTAAATGTGAAGTTAACCATTGTTCTTTCCTATAATGAAAACAAGAACAATTAACGCACAACAAAGTTAAACAACAACAGTTTAACAAAGTTCAAACAAAGCGAAGGTACCTTTTCGCATGCCTCAGTTTTAACTATAACTGAAGGAAGCCTCGTCTTTTACAGATTACAAACTGAAAGGCTATTACTTCTTATCATTTTCTCATTATTATCCTAATTGGATTCTGAATCACGTTTGTTTCGTGACCTTATTCTCTGCCTCAATTCGGCTAGGGGTATATCTGATTCATCAGAACTTTGTGAACGCTGACGTTTCAGCCTACGCACTAATTTACTCTTATCGTAAATTATCGTGTCAGTTGATGATTCACTATCTGAACTATCGCTTTCAGACGAAAAAGGCGGAACAACGTAATTACTTGGTCTTAATTGGCGGCCTGACTTATCTACAGGTACGTGCCATTCCTCTAAATTAGCTAAACGCAGGTGTTCAGCATGAGCTTTGGTCGTGCTTCCATCTAATTGATGCTTGATAATAAAAGTAACAGGTGATGTTTGTTCAATTATCCGATAATAAGGACGCCATTTAATGTCCAATTTATTTTTACGAGTGTGGTTTTTGAGATAAACGGGATCACCAACCTGAAGTTTGACGTCATCAATTTTTCGGTTTTTGTACTCATTTCGTTTTTGTTTGGCTTTTTTCCTATTTCGATGAACTAAGAGAAATGCTTTATGTTGTTGTTCTAACGAAATTTTATGAGGGTCTTCTCCTTGGTATTTTCGACGCGGCCTCAGAATTGTGTCGATTGGTAATACACATTCTCTATTAAACAAAAGGTAGAAAGGCGAACATTTTGTTGATTCATTTACACCGAACCGGATAGCTGAAAGTACGTGAGGTAGAAATGCATCCCACTGAGCATTTTCAATCTGCATTTTCTTTGACATAACATCAACTAGTGTTCTGTGATATCGTTCTATCAGACCATTACTTTGAGGATGGTAAAAGGACGTTGTTACATGGTGTATATTTAATTCAGCCAAGGTCTCTTTAATGACCTGATTAACGATCTCAGAACCGTTATCAGACAATATTTCAAGAGGACAGGAATAACGAGGTACAATTTCATCTATAATGAGGTGAGCCATCGTTTGCGCACTTTTGTCAGGACACGCAAACGCCTCGGGATAACCAGAAAATAGGTCAATGAAACTGATTATGTATTTGTTTCCGGACAATGTAATAGGATACGGCCCGCTTACGTCGACAGCACATTTTGCCCACGCAAAAGGAGGCGTGTCAGTTTCTTGAACAGCTGGTTTAGTCTTTTTATTACTCCTTGTTTGACAAACTAAACAGGACGTAACATATTGAACAACGTCTTTGAATAGATTAATCCAGAAGTATTTTGCTCGAATTGCATCATATGTTTTATCTATCCCCATATGTCCTAAAGATCTATGATATTCAGACAAAACATCAGTTTGAAGATGTTGAGGAATGTAAAGACGAAGAGTTGGATCGGAGTCAGTAAATGAAATGTAATACAAAATTCCATCGAGAACTAGATGTTTTTTAGCAAGAGAGGGGGATAACGTATCGTTTTGTAATCCTTGTTTAATTTGTTTCAGATTTTCATCTTTGTCTTGTTCAACAATCATATCAAGTGGCTCATAGAAAAGGGGCTTTTCAACCTCGTCTTCAAGATGCGGTTGACATCTTGCGAAACGTTTTGGCTGGAACTCGTTAGAGTTCAGAACATTAATTTGGTACATTTGACCACTCACATCTGGGTCATTTAGAAGCGAATCATCTGTCTGGTTCTTAAGTGAGTTTGGCGGTACACGCGAAAGCAGGTCAGCTACTGAATTCATCGTGCCTGGCAGATACTCAATCTGACAGTCGTAACCGGCAATACTTAAGGACCATAACGAAACTTTCTTATTCTGGATCGGAGACTCCAATAAATATCTTAAAGGTTTATGGTCACAGTACACCGTAAACTTAGCATTATGGAGGTAATGATCCAGTTTTTGCAAACTGTAATAGATTGCATATGCTTCTTTCTCTATGACAGCCCATCTAGTCTGGGTGTCACTCAGTCGGTGTGATAAATAGTATATAGGACGCTCAATTTCTTGTCCTTGTTCAATAACAGTCTGGGTAAGACATGCACCAATGCATTTGTCGCTAGCGTCAGTGTACAATTTATATGGTAAATTGACGTCGGGGAAACATAATAAGGGCAATTCTGACAATTTGTCCTTCAATTTATCAAAAGCTAATTGGCAACTAGAGTCCCATTTGAACTTGGCGTATTTCCGAGTTAGAGAAATAATAGGTTCAGCTACGCTAGAAAATTGAGGTATGAATCTTCGATAGTAACTACACATACCTATAAAACTTCTAACCTCGCGCACATTAGATGGAGGTGAAAGAGATCTAATTACATCAACTTTTTTCTCTTCTGGCTGAATGCCATTAGCATTGATAACAAATCCTAAGTAATTTGTTTCTTTCTTCAGGAAACTACATTTCTTGAGTTTCAGACGAAGACCATGTTCACGAAGACGTTGAAACACTTGTTGTATGTGCTTTAAGTGCTCTTCTAAAGTTCTTGAATATATCAAAATATCATCTAAGTAAGCGGTTGTAAAATCACTTAAGCCCTCCAAAACTCTATTCATCAGTTCTTGGAAGATAGCTGGCGCATTTGTAAGCCCGAACGGCATAACGTTAAATTCAAATAGACCTCGGTGACAAGCAAATGCTGTCTTTTCTTTGTCGGAGTCAGACATCTTAACTTGCCAATACCCTGATTTCAGATCAAGAGAGGAGAAGTACCTAGCCTTGCCTAACAGAGCTAATATGTCATCTATTACTGGGAGAGGGTAAGAATTTGTCTTTGTAATTTTGTTCAATTGTCGAAAATCAACGCAAAACCTTTTTGTTCCATCTTTCTTATCGACGATTACAACTGGAAATGACCATGCTGATCTACTTCGTTGTATGATCTTAGATTCTAACATTTCATCAACTGCCTGATCGATAATTTTTCTATTATTCAGTTGAGTACGATAAGGCCTAAGTTTAATTGGTTCATGTGTTCCAGTATCTATTCTCATCTTAACTGTGTCCGTGTGACTCAAATCAGCATCAGTTTTTGCAAACAAGTCAGAGTTTTTGTTCAGCACTGTGATTATTTTTGGCTTGAATTCAAGAGGAACATCTAGTTTATCTAACTCATTAGTGTCAATTTTCTTATCAGTGTTTCCGTGACTTTTCTCACTAATTGGCACGCCCGAAGATTGCTTATCTATGCTCATTATTTCTGTAGATTTAATTTGCCTGATACGTGCTACAGGTGTTCCAGCTTTAAAAGATAACGTCTTATTAGTGGTGTTAACGAGCATAACAGGTAATCTCCTGTTATCAGAAAGCTTAGAGATTGAATTCATCATTAACAAGCCTGGCTCACTGCCAATTTGACCTACTTCGAAGGGAGAAATCTCATACTCATAACCTGATGGAAGATCCACGTGCCTTCTCACCTGACATTGACAAATATGGGCAGACTGTGGAGGAATCTTGGTTTTATGTTTCATCCTAGCAACGGAAGATATATGTATATCATCTACAAGCGGAACATATGACTCATCGACCCGGATACATCCCAAATCATGATACACACGAACCCCTCGTGATTGAAGCCAATCAAGTCCTATTATAATATTTCGATTAAGGTCTCGTACTACATAAAATTTATGGGTCATTTTTAGCCCTCCTAACATAAACTCAATTTCTGCTATACCATCGATGTGAAGTGGAGTATTTCCAGCAGTTGTTAAGTCTAATTTATGTTTTTGTAACCTAGGTTTAATTTTTAATGCATTATAAACACGACTATGAATCAAAGATACCTCAGCGCCCGAATCCAAAAGAGCTCTATATTTTTGTTTTTGTAATTTGAGAAGAAGAGAATTAGGTCCTTTGTTAACTGAATTAATTTGAATACATTTCCTTTTAGTATGTTTATTCTTTTTCGCAAATTTTGCCTTCAGTTTGTCTTCTGATTTTCTTCCCACACCGGCTTCTACATGTGGGAAGCATTTGAGTTTAAAGAGTTATTTTGTGTTTGCTTCTCTGGACAATTTCTAGCAATGTGTCCAAATTTCCCACACGCATAACATTTAACGTTTTCCATATTATTTTGATATTTTGGCTTTTCGGAAGTAGCATTTATACTGGCTTTTCGCAGTCGACAGTCTTTTATGACGTGCCCTAATTTCTTACAATAATGGCATTTCAACAACTTAGATCGTGAGTGACCTATTTCCATAGGTGTCTCTTCTCTAGCTTGCGCATTTTGTTGTCCTAACCTAAGGGTAAATCTTTTTCGCAAATTTTGTTCACCTGTGGCGATTCTCACAGCCTCATTAAACGTCGGCGGATTATCACGCATGACTTTCATTTTCATGTAGTCCTGTGCTAGTCCATCAATAAAATATCCCACCAGATGTCGTTGCATCTGATCAGGTCCATCGAATGCGTCCTCAGCGAGAGTTAACAATCTCTCAGCATAAACTTGAATTGATTCTCCCGATTTTTGCTGAACCCGTCGTAAAAGTAACAATGCATGTTGCTGGTCAACAACCTCCCCAAACCTAAGTCGTAATTCTGTCTTTGCTTGATCCCAATTATGTCCTATATTCTGCTCGTAATAACGTTTTAAAAAGTCACTGACAGGGCCACTGCATGCCTGATATGCAATGTACTTAACAGAGTCTTCTGTTACTCCTGCAAGTGTTGCATATTTTTCTATGCTTTTGATCCATTGTTTAAATTGCTTCGGATCAGAACCATCGAAAATATTTACTATCTTCGCCACCCCCTGGGCCCCCACTGCCGTTGTTAAGTTCTTGATCTGTCCCTCAACAGATCTTGCGATCTCTAATAATTCTGCCATGCCTACGCAAAAGAATATGCAAAATTGACAACTTACGGTTCTCGAATTCCACCAATCACGATTCAGCACAGCAAAACTACAGCAGGAACAGTTCAGTTCAATTCAACCCAGATCCTGGTCACGGCACCACAAAAGCGTCATGTAGTACAGCGACGGCGAGAGCGAAGGAGGTGGTACAGGTAGAATAATTAAAGAGGCAACACAACGTCCATTATCAGCTACTATCAGCTACATTTTATTTACATATTTACACCCGACCAAGTAACCTGTCTAACTAACTCTCTCTACTACAGTCTCCAGTCTGCAGTCTCCAGTCTCCAGTCTGCGGCTGCGGCGGTTAACAGCATCTTTTATACTCAGTCACTGGTTATACAACACTCTCAGGGCACGCCCCCTGGAACGTGGCCAAGTCACGTTTCACGACGCGTGATATTTCCCGAGAATACTGTACAACTACAGTGCTGGCACCCATCATGTTACAGAATTTGGACAGGTCTAAAATTTTGTAAAACAGAAAAGGGTTAAGTTTTAAAAACCTTTGTCTTTTTGTCTAGAAAACAATGAGGATAATGAGGATTGCTTGTAACAAAATATTCTTCATCTTCCACAATGTTTTTCCAAAAAATTTTTCTTAAGGGCATAATAGAGGGGGATTGTGTGGGAATGGGTTAAAAAGCATATACTACTTGGAATATGTCACCAGACAACAAAATTGTAGACTGGTTAAAATTGAAAGGAGTTGCCGACTATAAATTGTAGTTAATAAACTTTTAGATTTTTTCAACTTTCTGGGTAGAAAGCATTGTGTAAAATGAAGAAATTGCTTGTCACAATCATTTTTCTTGAGGGTTGTCAAAAAGCGTCACTGTGTAGGAATGGATTAAAAAAATAATAAACTACATGTGTAAGAAAAAGTTATGAAGAAATCTTGAAGCTTGACTGGTCTATATGGAAACAATTCAATAAGCCCATTACCACATAGCAAAATTTTATACCTATCCAATTTAAACAAGGTGCCAAATTGTCACAAGATACGCCCGTCACACTGCTTAATATTAACTGGGGGGTTGAATAGAACTGATGTTATTTTGAATGAATATTTTTTGTCAAACAAAGTATGAAAAACAACAAAGGGCAATAACTCAAAAAAAAGGCCATGTAGAGTTATGGTTCTTGTGCACTGCACTCCCACTTGGTGAGCTCTATCCATCCATGAAATTTCATGATTCTAGCTATAATACTTTTAGAGATATACTCCGGACAAGATTCAAGTATGAAATACAACAAAGGGCAATAACTCAAAAAATAGGCCAGGTAGAGTTATGGTTATTGTGCACTGCACTCCCCCTTGGTGAGATCTATACACCCATGAAATTTCATGATCCTAGCTATAATACTTTTAGAGTTATACTCTGGACAAGATTCAAGTATGAAAAACAACAAAGGACAATAACTCAAAAAATAGGCCAAGTAGAGTTATGGTTCTTGTGCACTGCACTCCCCCTTGGTAAGATCTATAAACCCATGAAGTTTCAAAATCCTAGCTATTATACTTTTAGAGATATACTCCAGACAAGATTCAAGTATGAAAAACAACAAAGGGCAATAACTCAAAAAATAGGTCAAGTAGAGTTATAGTTCTTGTACACTGCACTCCCCCTTGGTGAGATCTATCCATCCATGAAATTTCATGATTCTAGCTATTATACTTTTAGAGATATACTCCGGACAAGATTCAAGTATGAAAAACAACAAAGGGCAATAACTCAAAAAATAGGCCAGGTAGAGTTATGGCTCTTTGGCACTGCACTCCCCCTTGGTGAGATCTATACATCCATGAAGTTTCATGATCCTAGCTATAATACTTTTAGAGATATACTCCGGACAAGATTCAAGTATGAAAAAGAACAAAGGGCAATAACTCAAAAAATAGGCCAGGTAGAGTTATGGCTCTTGTGCACTGCACTCCCCCTTGGTGAAATCTATACACCCATGAAGTTTCATGATCCTTGCTATAATACTTTTAGAGATATACTCCGGACAAGATTCAAGTATGAAAAAGAACAAATGGCAATAACTCAAAAAATAGGCCAGGTAGAGTTATGGCTCTTGTGCACTGCACTCCCCCTTGGTGAGATCTATACATCCATGAAGTTTCATGATCCTAGCTATAATACTTTTAGAGATATACTTCGGACAAGATTCAAGTATGAAAAACAACAAAGGGCAATAACTCAAAAAAAAGGCCAGGTAGAGTTATGGTTCTTGTGCACTGCACTCGGTATTGATGAGAAGAATATAACTGCCAAGTTTAAAGTCAATCGGACTAATGGTGACAGAGTTATGCTCCGGACAAAGAAGTTGACACCGCTTGGACGCCCGGACGACCGGACGCCCGGACGCCCGGACAACCGGACGCCTGGACGCCCGGACACCACGGTAGATCCCATAATACGTCCCGTCTTCGAAGGGCGTATAAAAAGTTGCAGATGAGAATTTAAAGCAGATAGAATTTGGAATATACCTTGGTTTATTATTTTGTAGAAAACAAGGTGGAAAATAAAGAAATTGCTTGTAACATAAACAATTTCTCCAATTTTCCACCTTGTTTTACTGAATATTTTAGCTATTAAAGTGATAGCTTAAGCTAATTGACAAAAATTTTGAGGTCATCTCAGAGTTGAATGAGTGCAAAATGCCACAGGAAACTTAACCACTAAATCCATTTAATGCCTAGGCCATAAAAAGTGGTTCTATTGTATTTCAGGATTATTACAAACTCTGCATGTAAGTTCATGTACTAGATATTTTAAGCTCTCTTGTGCACATCATGATCAAAATGAGTCTGGTCAGAGTCTTCACTATGCGCTGTGCTTTGTATGGTCACATGACTAACCTTATTCAAATTTTTGAGTACTACTTCAAAAAGAGGATATATAACTCCTTGGTTACTTTGGCCTCATTTATCTATCAGGATAACCTTAACCCTTGTCATGCTGTATAAAATCCCGTAAGAAATTGCATTAAAATCAAAGGGCCGAAAGCACTGATAGTACTTGCTGTTCAATAATCAATATTTCTTTTGAAAATCAATTCCACAAACAACTCTGGTAGGAAAAGTACAAGTGGGAGGTATAGACCAAGATCAGACTGCACTTATGTGCAGGTTGATCTTTGTCTATATCTCCCGCCCAAACCAGAATATTCAAGGTTCAGCATGACAAGGGTTAAAAACCATGCTTTGCTAGCTTACAGTTCTTTCAGTACTTTGATTGTGAGGGTCATCAAAAAGAGGAATGTGGGAGTAGGTTAGGCAAGGGAACTTACTCATACTTGATTAAGCTCAATTTTCTTTCATCCTTTCACGGAAACATTTTTGCAGGAGGCAGCAACACATCTGCCATATCTGTTCATGACAAGAATTTCGAAGTTGAAAAGAAGAATGGCTTACCTGAAAAAAGACATGAAAAGAAAGAAATCAATACCTGAAATATTTAACAAATTCCTACATAATTACACTTTTTGATGCCCCCAAGGAGAAAGGTTTGAAAAACATTGTGGAAAATGAAGAAATTGCTTATTACAAGCAATTTCTTCATTACCCACAATGTTTTCAACCCCAAACATAAAAAAATCTAGAATTTCATAAGCTTTCAATTGTCGTCAGCAAATCCTTTCAATTTAGACCAGTCTAAAATTTTGCTATCTGGTACTTTGTTTAGATATACAATTCAATGATTTTGACAAGCTTGGAAAACGACATAATTTAGCCCTCTTCCTATCTTGAAATGTTTCCAACCCAATCTTGAAATACTTCCTATGGAGGTGCATTTCTGACAGGAGAATGTATTCTGATGGTCAGTTATTCCTCTATTTTGACCTCCAATTGTGAAATTGACCCTATTGAGCTATCATTCTCCAAGTCTAAACATGACAAACTGTCTCATAGCAGTAACAATTCACTCTTTCCTGTTCAATCTCTGGTTTTTACGCCCTGTGAATTTGTAATTGAGTAAATATTGTAGAAAAAGAATAAATGGATTGTCACAAGCAATTCCTTCTTTTCCAGCAATATTTTTCTACCCTACTGAATGGTTATTTTTCAAATTAAATCTCCTACTGAATGATTATTTTTCAAATTAAATCTAAATTTAATTTTCGTCTGCAAAAACTTTGAATTTAGACAGGTCTAAAATTTAGCAAAATGGGAATGGATTGAGACCCCGGCCCTTTGACCTTAGACATGGCTTTTTGACTATGGTATTAAACAATACATGATCAGGACAAAATATAGGGCAAATTGTCTGGTTGGCAAAGTAACAACAATACATAACACAAATGACTGAGTTCAAAGTTCACTTTTGGTCTAATGAATGATTTCATTGGCTAATTAATCTTTTGATAGACATCTATGATCTAAAATTGTACTTCAAACCCCTTTGACAACTGTCATGAAACTGAAACAAATGTAAACCCATTCCCACACAGTGACGCTTTTTGGTATTCCTTAAGATAAACAATTTGGAAAATATTTACAAGCAATTTTTCTATTTTATACAATGTTTTCTACCCAGAAAATCAAAGAAATCTAAAATTTCATTAACTTTTATTTGTTTTCTGAAACCCCTTCAACTTGGACCAGTTTAAAATTTTGCAGTCAGGTAATGGGATATACCCGTGTTTTGACAGTTGACCCACAAGTATAACTTTTACTTTGGAGAAAAAGAACCAGGGTTTGCTTTGTTTGTTTGTTTGAATAGGGTTTTACGCCGCTTTCAACAGTCTTTCAGTTATATCGCGGCGGCTGGAGCACCTAACAATGGAATCCTGGTATTTCTCACACCAGTACTTCCAATACACCCCTTCCTAGCCTCCAGCTGCTATCCCACATAGGTCTACGATTGTCGACCCATTGGTGAGAGACAAATAGTCGGAAAGGATGAGTGCCGTCGTCAGGGATCGAACACGGGACCTCTAGAATGATAGTCCGACGCGCTACCGACTGGGCTATGACGGCGGCACCAGGGTTTGCACATGACTCAACAGGTTGTATAATCACTGAACAGTTCGGCCAAGTCATTCGGAAATCTGCTCTTGGCTTGGGATTTTGGAGTGTACAACTGTCATTGTACTTTATTACGGGTATGACAAAAGCTCTTGTGAGACATTGGCCCGAGACAGAGCTAAAAAGGAATTGCTTGAAACATTTTAGATTTTTCTTTTCCTTTTCTCATAATGCTCTCTATCCCATTTTGCTGGATACAATCGATTTCTCCAGTTCCCACAATGTTTTCTCCAAAAAGAAAATTTTAGCAAGTATATAAAAAATTCTGGTAATGAGTTAACCCTTTCCTGTACAAACCCAGGATTTTACTTCACTGTGATTTTGGATTTTGGAACAAGCAATTTCTCCTTTTCCCACAATATTTTCTACCACATAGGATGGTTTCATTTCCAAAGTCATCTAATTCAAATTGTTGTCTGCAGCCTCGTTCAAAACAGAGCAGTCTAAAATATCTAAAAACGGGAAAGGGTTAAGTCTGATGTAATACAATGATCTAGTACATGTAACCATTTATCTTTGCCCAACTTTCAGCTTTTCATAAAACATGGGAGACAACACAAGTTATCTCAAAGTTTTGAGCTGAATTCAGTCATTCAGTGGTTACTTCCCTTTCTTCTGTCAGCTAGTTGCACAAATATGTATCCAAATTTTAGTCTTTACCCAATTTCAAAATAAACAAAATTTCAGACTGCTCCAAATCAAAGGAAGTTACAGATGACATTTCACAATAAATGAAATTCAAAGAAAAAAGGAGGTTATGGGTTAAACATTATGTTAAACAACTTATTCAAGTTGCAGTTACAACATTTAGATCACCACCAACCATGTTACTATTTGTTACAGGTTTCAGACAATAAATTTTGCAAATTGATTGATTGATTGGATGGGGTTTAATGCTGCTTTTAACAGTATTTCAGTCATGTCGCGGCGGCTGGAGCACCTAAAGATGGATTCCTGGTGTTTCTCAAACCAATACTACCACTACATCCTTTCCTCGTCTCCTGCTGCTGTCCCACTTAGGTTTAACAATTATCTACCAATTGGTGAGAGACAAATGTCAGAAAGGATATGAGCTTCTGCTTGAGATCAAACCCATGACATTCCATGATTGAAAATTGGGAGTCTGAAGTGCGACTAAGTGCGCTATATCGGCGGCTACTTTCATGGTAGAACCTCCTGTAAGAGCTCAGTGGGCATGACCAGCAATCAGTCAATTATCAATCCTAACTGTTTTACCCTTTCCCCCTTTATTTTTAAATTTTAGACTGGTCCAAATTGAAAGAGATTGTATATGACAGAGAAAATTTGATGCAATTTGAAATGTAACAATCCTACATGGTGGAAAATATTGTGGGAAACGGAGAAATTGCTTGTTACAAGCAATTTCTTCTTTTTTCACAATGTTTTTCTCAAGTAGAAAATCACAGCGACAAAAAATCCCTTGTTGGTACAGGAAAGGGTTAATCCATTCCACAAAATCCTCCCCCTTTTCTACCTTCCCCATCCTCCCTCCCCTAACTCAAAATCCAAAGCAAGCAATGTAAAATGGAGAGCAAGGTATATATGGGTACCTGATGGTCTACTGTTTGGTGCTGTGGATAGTGTTACAAAAGCATCACACGCTGATAGCAATGTTCGGCTGCTTAACCCATACCAGATGGCAAAATTTTAGTCTGGTCCAAATTTAAAGTTGCATCCGACAATTCAAAGTTGGTGAAATTTTAGAATTCAAGTCAAAATCTTCTTTTAGTATGGATCAGTTTGAAATTCTACCTTGCAGTAATGGGTTTAGCTTTAACCCATTACCAGACGGCAACAATATAGACTGGACCAAATTGAAAAGAGTTGAAGACGACAAATCAAAGTTTATGAAATTTTAGATTCTTTTCAACTTCCTCAGTAGAAAAAATTGTGGAAAATGAAGAAATTGCTGGTTTAAAGCAATTTCTTCTTTTAACACAATGTTTTCCGAATTGTTTTTCTTCAGGGTTGTCCAAAGGTATTATTGTGTGGGAATTGGTTCAGACAGTCAACACAGTATTATTGTTAATGAATTATTGAACTATGACCCTGTGTGACCATGTTAGGATGATATAAGTAACAATTCGATATCCCCTAGTGTAATAATCAGAACAATACCAGAATACACAATCAAGGTTATTAGCTGCAATTATCAATTCAGAGACTACATGGCTTAATCCAATACAAGTAATCCCAATTTTTTACATCCCTTAAGAAAAAAGGCTTAAAAAGGCTTTGGAAAATGTTGAAAATGAAGAAATTGCGTGTTAGTGGTTTGTTTGTACAGGGTTTAATGCAGCTTTGTACAAAATAACAACTGGAATTTTTTCTTACAAGAGGACCATGATGGTCCTAAATGGCTCCCCTGAGTATGATGGTTCATGGATTCATGATATAAACAAAATAGCAAAGCCCTCTGTCTAATCATTTTGGAGAAGACATTTAAGAATTTCTCTTTTTATCCTAGGTATATTGATGATTCCACCATATAGCACAAATTTCCTAAATATGGTAATGCTTTGAAGTAAAGACATCAATATATACCAAGTGTAAAAGCTCTAGGCCTAGTGGTTTAGGAGAAGAAATGTTTTCAAAGATATTATTCATTCCTAACTAAAATTAGGGATTGCAAAGAAAAGGGCTAATTTTCAGAATACGGTAATTCTTTGAAGTAATTTGGTGGAGGGTCAATAGTTGATGATATGTAGGACATATCAAGGCTCTAGGCCTAATTGTTTGGGAGAAGAAGACTTTAAAAGATTTCCTTCTTTATTCCTTTGTAAAATCAGGGATCACACAGAAAAGGGCTAATTTTCAGAATACGGTACTTCTTTGAAGTATTTTGGTAGAGTGTCAATAGATGATGATATGTACCAAATATCAAAGCTCTAGGCCTTATGGTTTAGGAGGAGAAGACAGACAGACAGACGGATGCCGGACAATTATCGATCACAATAGCTCACCTTGAGCCAGGTGAGCTAACAAAAATTAAGTAGATAGATGGAGTAGAATGGCAACCATTTCCAAAAAGAAGTGACATGCACAATGATAGATGAAACTAAACAAGTGTGTGATGATTTATCAAATTGGTCAAATGAATACTGAAAATTCATCCAGAGTAAATTGGTAGACATTTTGAAACCAGGGGTAATTTTGAAAAAAGATAAGCTTTGTGCACAACAAGAGGTGATACCAAACAAGTATGTGAAGTTTGATAAAAACTGTCCTAAAGTTACAGAGCATTTATCCTGACATGAAAAGGTCAATTGACATAGTAAAATGGTCTCAATTTTGACAAAATGAAGGTGTCATACAGAACGAGAGGTGATACTGAACAACTGTGTGAAGTTTCATCAAAATCTCTCAAACTAGTTGGTAAGCAATCATCTAGACAAGAAAATGTCGAACTACAGAGTTAAATGGCAGCTGAAACTGGCTGCCATTTTTTAAAAAGGAAAGGTGTTGCACATTAGAGGTGATACTGCATGAGTGTTTGAAGTTTCATGAAAATAATCCAATGGTTACTGAGCATCCGTCTAGAAAAGATAATGTCAATTGACAGAGTTAAATGTTGACCATTTTGAAACAAAAAAGTTTCAAGCACAACTCCAGGTGATACTTAAAGTGTGAAGTTTCATCAAAACCAGTTCAAGAGTAACTGAGCATTTGTCCTGCCAAGAAACGATTGATTGGCAGAGTAAAATGACAGCCATTTTGTAAGCGGTGGCCAGTTTGACAAAAGAAGGTGTCATGTGCAACTGCATGTGATAATGAATAAGTGTGTGGGGTTTCATAAATATCAGTCCAACGGTTACAAAGCATTCATCCAGACAAGAAAACATCAATTGACTAATTAAAAAGGTGGCTATTTTGAAAAAGAAAAGTGTTATGCACAACTACAGATGATACTGAACAAGTGTGTGAAGTTTCATCAAAATCTGCCAAAAGGTTACTGAGCATTTGTCTTGACAAGAAAAAGTGGACAGACGGACAAGCAGGCAGTCAGATAGATGGATGATGCAGGCAAAAATAATGGCTCCTACAGAATGGGCAGACATAATTATATTATGCGTAAATTTACTAACTAGGCTCTGAAATATTTTACCAAAGGACATACCTACATGACCAGCATTGTGGCTGGTATCATTTAACCCTTGTCATGCTGAAACAATTCAAAGGGTTGATAGTACTGGTAGTACTTCTTGTACAATTGTCAATGCTTCTTTTTGAAATTAATTTCATAAACAATTCTTGCTTGAAAAGAACAGACAGAAAGTGTAGACTTGTATATTAAGATCAGACTGCTCTTATGTACAGGCTGATCTCTGTCTATACTTCTGGCCAAATCTAGAATATTCTGGGTTCAGCATGACAAGGGTTAATTGCAAAAGAACACAATCTAATTTGACACCCTTCCGAGGTAATAAATATAGAAATTTGAATGGGGTTTAATGCCGCTTTTAACAATTTTTCAGTATCAAGGGGGCAGCTGGAGCACCTAGCAATGGATTCCTGGAATATCTCCAACCAGTACCACCATTACATCCTTCCCTAGCCTCCAGCTATCCCACTTAGGTTTACGCTTATCCACCCATTGGTGAGAGACAAATGTTGGAAAGGATGTGTGCCACCACTGGGGATCGAATCAATGACACCCTTGACTGACAATTGGGAGTCTGATGCACCACCAACTGCGCTGTGACTGTGGCGTGTTATTTTGATTGTATGAAGATAGAATACTTTGTTGAAAAAGAAGGAATTGCTTGTATGAATATAGAATACTTTGTTGAAAAAGAAGAATGGCTTGTAACAACTGGTCTGTCCACAGGGCGTTTCTGAGATGAGACAATAAGTGACCTCAGATTTAGAACTTGTTTCAGATTTTATCTAAGCAATCATTCTGACCATTGTTCAGATTGATTGAACTCTATTACTCATTACCTGACTGCAAAATTTAAGAATTGTCCAAATTAAAAGGGGTTGCAGTTGACAATTTAAAGAATATGAAATTTCAGATTTTTCAACTTTCTGGACAGAAAACATTGTTGAAAATGAAGAAATTGCTTGGAACAAGCAATTTCTTCTTTTTACACAATTTTTTCCCTATTGTTTTTCCAGAGGGGCATAAAAAGGCGTCATTGAGTGGGAATGGGTTAAGAGAACCAACAAGGCTTTTCTAAGATTTGGCCTAGTGTCTTAGTTTTCATTAGGTTGTTTAAAAGGGGTTTTAACGCGACTTTTATCAGTATTTCAGTCATATCATGGTGGCTGGAACACCTAATCATGGAGTCTTGTTATTCCTCAACCAATGCTTAGCCACTACATCCTTTTCGAGCCTCTAGTTGCTCATCCCAAATAGGTTTACACTATCCACCCATTTGTGGAAGTTAGTCTCTCACCAATGGGTCGATAATTGTAGACCTATGTGGGATAGCAGCTGGAGGCTAGGAAAGGATGTAATGGTAGTACTGGTGTGAGAAAAACCAAGAATCCATTTTTAAGTGCTCCAGCAGCCGCGATATGACTTAAAGATTGTTGAAAGCAGCATAAAACCCAATTCAAACCATTGGTGGAAGACAAATGTAGGAAAGGATATGGCAGACCACTCAAGCAGACAGACAAGACACAATGGATAACAGACATTTCTCACAAACAGAAAAGCCCTGGCACTTTTTGCTCGAGGACCTAACTATTATCCCTTGTCATGCTGAACCCGGAATATTCTGGTTTTGGCAGGAGGTGTAGACTAAGATCAGACTGCACTAATGTGCAGGCTGATCTTAGTCTATACCTCCTGCTTGTACTTTTCCTACCAGAGTTGTTTATGAAGTTGATTTCTAAAAAAAATATTGATTTTTGAGCCAAAAGTTCTATCACTGCTTTCAGCCCTTTGATTTGACCAGGGTTAAATGGAGTCTAAGTGAGTATAATTCACAAAAGGATCCTCATTCTGTAAGATTGCTGATATTGCTCTAGAAAAATTCACTTTTTATCACAAAAGGTGTTGAAACCCAAATGAAAGCTACAAGAGTAAATAGAGTTGTAGAGAATGGGTTGGTTACATCATGCCTGACATTTCAGAGAGATGCTAATTAGAGCTCATTAATTTCTATTAAGAATCTAGTCTAGAAATAGACTGAACCCTTAACTAGACAGCTTAACCCTTTCCTGTACAAACCTGGGATTTTACATCTATGATTTTCTACTTGAGAAAACATTATGGAAAAAGGAGAAATTGCTTGTGACAAGCAATTTCTCCTTTTCACACAATATTTGGACAACATAGGATGGTTTCATTTCAAATTGCATCCAATTTTCATGGTCGTCTGCAACCTCTTTCAATTTGAACCAGTTTAAAATTTCATAAAACAGGAAAGGGTTAAAAGAAACAGCATGGAAAGTCTTTATAGTTTTTTGTAAGATGACCCGATGAACAACAGCGAGACTGATGATGCTAGGGTTATAATCGTCCAATTGCTAGCCACATCCACTGACCTCCGACATGGCAATTGGACCGAAGTTAAAAACGTTATCATTTTGTAAATTTTTTAGTCCAAAAGATAAATAAAACGTAAATGGTTTGTGATCCCAAATTCAGAATTTTTCATTGTCAGTTAATCCGTTACTAGACAGCAAAATTTAACCCATTCCCACCCAATAAAATTTTAGACCAGTCTAAATTCAAAGAAGTTGCTGACGACAATTTTAAGTTGATAAAATCTTCAAAATCTTTGGCTTTTAGGGTAGGAAAGATTGTGAATAATGAAGAAATTGCTATTCTCCACAATGTTTTCCAAAGCTGTCAGATTGAGGGATGTTTAAAAGCGTCATTGAGTGGGAATGGGTTAAATTGAAAGGAGTTGCAGAGGGCAATATAACATTGATGAAATTTTAGGTTTTTTTCAACAATATGTGTGGAAAATATTTCGAATAATGAAGAAATTGCTAGTGGTAAGCAATTTATTCATTTTACACTAATTTTTCCCAGGGGATGTGTCAAAAGGTGTATTATGTGAGAATTTGTTAACAAGAGTGCAATAGTCACAATGTATGCCGCCATGTTGCTGCTGTTTCACGAAAATGATTGCAGACACTACTTATCTTGACAGAACCAAATTCAAAACATTTGCAAGTTTCATTTAAATCATTAAAATCAAGACAAAAAGTTAGGAGGAGTTGCGTTCACAAGGCTGCAATTTCAATAAGCTGAGATACTAAGTTTAAAGGGGGCATAATTCAGGGAAATCAATGAGCCATAAAATCCTTGATCCATGTACATCTACAAATTATGGTGATGACATTGACCAAGTTTCATTTAAATCAAGACAAGTAAGGAGGAGTTGTGTTCACAAGGCTGCAATTTAAATAACCCCCAGATACTAAGTTTTAAGGGGGCATAACTGAGGCAAAAATCAATGAACCATTAAAATCTTCACTTCATGTACATCTACCAATTAAGGTTATAACCTCAATCAAGTTTCATTCAGATCAGGGCAGCAACTTAGGAGGAGTTGCATTCACAAGGCTGCAATTTCAATAAGCCTCAGAGACTAAGTTTTAAGGGGGCATAACTGAGGCAAAAATCAATGAACCATAAAATCCTTACTTCATGCACATCTACCAATTAAGGTGATAACATTGACCAAGTTTCAAAAAGATCCAACCAGAAACTTAGGAAGAGTTGCGCTCTTGAGAAAAGTGGATGTACATACGGACATAAGTACGTACGGACGGACAGACGGAGAAGATGACCCCAATATACGACCCCCTCCCGCAGCGTATAAAAAATGCATTGGTTTTACAGGGTTGTAGGTTGTCTTTTTTCTTTGTGATATACTTTGATCTATCTTTTTCTGCCCCCCAAAAAATAACCGAAAAAAGCCGAGAAATGTGTCAATTTACAACATAAAATAAGACATCATCCTACAATATGCCTCATTTTCTCATTTAGTATCAGGGGAAATTCCAGCTTTATGAACTTCTTATGGCATCGTATGGCTCAACCCTGTACAGATATTTTCACTTTTACCAATACATCAACATTTGAGGTGTTCTGATTGGTAAAAAAACCGATTCATACCTCCATAAACAAAATTTTGAGCACACAACCATTTTGTTTGCTTCCGCACATAATAGTTTTATACAAAAAAGTATCAAAATTTGTTAAGATTTTGCTCTTTTTGTGCGGTGCTATGAATAAGAAAAGAAGAGAATATTTTTTTTTTGTTTTCATGGATGATGAAGCCAAAAACCTAATCACACTTATGCATGAATCCTCTTCGTGTATTCATACAGAGTTCATACCTCCATGAAAACAAGAAATACTCTCTTCGTCTCTTTTAACCCATTCCTACTCAATCCTTCCTTTTTACGCCCCTCGATAAAAAAGCTTTGGAAAACATTGTGGAAAATGAAGATATTGCTTGTATCAAGCAATTTCTTCATTATCCACAATGTTTCTATCTGAAAAGACGAAAATATTCAAAATTCCATCAACTTGAAATTGTCGTCTGCAGCTTCTTTCAATTTGGACCAGTCTAAAATTTTGCTGTGTTAGAATGGGTTAAGTGATTTGGAAGCCTACACACTGTCACACTGCACACAATGAGCATCCAAGGGTTTAGTCGCAAACTGTCCTAAGTGCCTATATGGATATGAATGAATGAATGAATGGAGTGTTACGGTGCATGAAAAGCTCAGGTCATTTAGCATGCTAAAAAAAAATAAAGTCAAACTGTGTTAGTGGTCAACTGAGAATAGCGGCCAATATGCGCATAACGGCCATCCCAGGTCCACAATTTGCTCTTTAAAATTACTGTGAATAGCAGTAATCTGTTGTATGTGGCCAGGGGTCACATTAAATTGTCCAATTTTCACTTTATGCATATATGCCTTTAAACAGTCACGTGACCTGACTAACTGCTGACAGGTGTAGTGTAAAAAAAATTAATAACTCGTCAGGACAATCTTGTGCATAAATTTTCAATATGTGAGTAAACACAAACACGCAACTTAAAGGTGTACTCGTTTGATTGAATGCAATTAGATAACAAGTGTTGATTATAATTAATCATATTTGATGGATTTATACAAAGTCTATTTATGGTTTCAGTTTGTAAGTTGAGAAGATGGGTAGTTTTACCATACAGCAAAATTTTAGACTGGTCCAAATTCATAGAAGTTGCAGACAGGAATTTTTATTTGATGAAACTTAATATTTGTCTTTTGGGGTAGAAATGTTATGGAAAACTAGAGGCGCATGAATGTTCTGATTAAGCAAATTTTTGCATCACTTCAAAATAAACTGAATATAAGGAAAATAAATCTAAGTCAGTGAAATCTTTGAGATAACCATTTCAAATTTTTCATTGTTTTTTTACAAAAGTCAAGTTATGTAAAATTCATTATGTAAATTTTTCACTGTATACGATATATGGAAATTAGCCTACCACAGTAATTAATAGGCATGTTTTTCAACTGATCAAAATTATGTGAAGGAATCTGACAAACAGTCATCTTAGAATCATTTCTGTGAAATTTTGTTGAAATCCATCAACAGGTTTTGAGAAATTCACAAAGTTTTCAGTATAGCCCTGACCATTAAAGCCATTTTTTTCATCCAATCAAATTCTTCTTTTTTATAATCTGATAAAAGGTCACCCAAGGATTGATCTGGTCAAATTTTGTTGAAATCCATCCATTGTTTTTTGAGAGTAAGAATTTCAAAGCTTTTACCATATATGGAAATAAGCCCCGCCCGTTAAGGCCACATTTTTCATCTGACAAATTTTTTTCAAATCAATTCAATTAGTTTTCACCCAAGGATCTTTTCTGTGAAATTTGGTTGAAATCCAACCATTGGTTTCTGGAAAGGAGATTTTCAAAGTTTTCACCATATATGGAAATTAACCCTGCTCATTAAAGCCGTATTTTTCATCCAATCAAAATTCTTAGAACGAATCTGGTAGAGGTTCATTATAGGATCATTTCTGTGAAATTTTGTTGAAATCCATCGACTGGTTTATGGGAAGAAGATTTTCAAAGCTTTTACCATATATGGAAACAGGGTTTGCCCTCGACTTTCAAAACAGGGGGTCATTTTGCCACATGATGACCCCTATCAAATAAGATAAAGAAGGCTGTCTAGCTATTTTGGGGGTCATTCCTAAAAAATGGGGGTCCAAATTCAAAGAAGGAGGGGGGTCAAGGAAAACCCTGATGGAAATTAGCCCCACCCATTAAAGCCAGGTTTTTCATCTGATCAAATTTTTTTTGAAGGAATCTGATAGAGGGTCACACGAAGATCATTTCTGTGAAATTTAGTTGAAATGCATTGACTACTTTCTGAGGAGAAGATTTTCAAAGCTTTTACCATATATGGTAATAAGCCCTGACCATTTAAGCCATTTTTTCATGCGATCAAAATTCTTTGAACGAATCTGATAGACGATCACCTAAGGATCATTTCTGTGAAATTCGGTTGAAATCCATCAACTGGTTTATGGGAAGAAGATTTTCAAAGCTTTTACCATATATGGAAATTTGCCCAACCCAATTTAAGCCATGTTTTTTTATCAGATCAAAATTCTTTGAAGGAATCTGATAGAGGGTCACCCAAGGATCATTTCTGTGAAATTTAGTTGAAATGTGTACAATACTTTTTGAGGAGGAGATTTTCAAAGGAAAAATTCACGGATGGACGACGGGACGAACAGAGGGATGGACACACAAACAATGGACACAACGCCATGACAATAGCTCTCTGGCTCTCAGGCAGTGGAGCTAATGAAGAAATCGCTATGACTTCATTTTCCACTGTATTTTCCAAAGCAAGCGTAAAAAAGGGGGATTGCATGGGAATGGGTAGAGGGTTTGATCCTAAAATTCTTTCTACTCTGCGTTCACCAAGCAGTTCATAGACATTATAAATCGGTATTAAGAAAAGAGACGGTTGTAATAGGAAATCTAAAAAAAATATTTTTTCTGTGAATTTTCAAAGAAATTAAATTTAACCCTTGTCATGCTGAACCCGAAATATTCCAATTTTAGCAGGAGATGTAGACCAAGATCAGCCTGCACATAAGTGCAGTCTGATCTTGGTCTACACCTCCTGCTTGTAATTTTCCTGCCAGAGTTGTTTATGAAATTGATTTCTAAAAGAAACATTAATTTTAACTAGAAGTTCTATCAGTGCTTTCAGCCCTTTGATTTTACAGTAACTCAGTAAAGTAATTTATACAGCATGACAAGGGTTTACTGAATGTTGGTCCGTTCAAGGTTTTATCATACACCTGCCTTGATGTCCTGCAAGTGTTTAACCCTAGACAAACAGGTCACTGTTCTTCAGTTTCTCAATCCTGATGAGTCAACCCTTCTAAGGTCGGGTTTGGGCAAATTAAAAAATAAATAGAAAATACTTTGTTCAGAATACATAAATGTTAGTGCATTTACTATTTTTTGTTAATTAAAACACTTGTCTTTTATTGTATTTTGTACATTTTATGTGGCCATTCTGATAAGAAGACGTGATTTTATATCATGACCACCTATGTCAATGGGGGTCCTAGAAAAAATAATGATCTCTGTTAATCAGCCAACTGAGGTTTGTGGCCAGGTTTGATCTATCCCTTGGCTGGCTGCATACGACAGGTTCAACAGTAATGAAATGCTAGCTTATGTTAAATCCAAAATGATATAATTATATTGGCCAATAACATTGTGTGAAATATAAAAGGAAACTGTAAAAGACTGTAAATATACTTTTGTATATAGTTGAATCATTGAATCAATGGCATAATTATGAAGTATGAAATAATTATCTAAATAAAGTAAAGGTCTGAAATAATCCAGTGTGAGCACAGAGTTACATCTGCTCTCCCCAGACAAGGAGCTACCCATCGACAAGTCTGCCCATTGGAAAATCTAGTTGTTTTCAGACTTTGAAAGATGGGTAAAAAATAATAGGACCGTGATGGTCTAAAATTGCCCCCCCCCCCCCCTGAGTATGATGGCTCAAGGCATTAATGCAATCAAAGTACTACACCTATTATTAACACCACTTTTAGCAGTATTTCAGTCATAGTGTGGCGGCTGGAAACCTAACAATGGATTACTGGTATATCTCACACCAGTACTACCACTTTATTTTGGAGAAGATTTTTTAAAGATTTTCACCTTTAATCCTAGGTGTATTGAAGATCCTACCACTTAAAGCTAATTTCAAGAGTATGTAATTCTTTGTTAGAGGGTCAATAGGCATTGATACATACTAAATATCAAATCTCTAGGCCTAATGGTTTAGGAGAGGATATCAAAGTTCTCCTTCTTTATTCCTTTCTAAAATCTTGGGATTGCACAGAAAATGGCTTATTTTCAGAATGTTGTAATTCTATGAAGTGTTTTGGAAGAGGGTAAATAGATATTGATACACACGTATCATATGTAAAATCTGGGATCACACAGAAACTTTGATACATACAAAATGTTACAGCTCTAGGCCTCATAGTTTGGGAGAAGATTTTAAAAGATTTCCTATATTAATTCTTTGAAAAATCAGGGGTCACAAAGAAAAGGGCTAATTTTCAGAGTATGGTAATTCTTTGAAGTCAATACACATTGTTACATACAAAATATTACAGCTCTAGGCCATATGGTTTGGGAGAAGAAGATTTTTAAAGATATCCCTCTTATTTCTGTGCAAAATCAGGAAAAAATACAGAAAAGGGCTAATTTTCAGAGTACGGTAATTCTTTGAACTTTTTTGGTAGAGGGTCAATAGATGATGATTCATGTCTAATATCAATGCTCCATGCCTTATGGTTTGGAAGAAGATTTTTAAAGATATCCTTCATTTAATTTCTGTGTCAAATCAGGAAAAATACAGAAAAGGGCTAATTTTCTGAGTGCTGTAATTCTTTGAAGTTTTTTGTTGGAGGGTCAATAGATGATGATTTATACCAAATATCAAAGCTCTAGGCCTTATAGTTTGGGAGAAGAAGATTTTCAAAGATTTTGTTCTTTATTTCTATGTAGATCAGGGCACACACAGAAAAGGGCTAATTTTCTAGACATGGTAATTCTTTGAAGTATTTTGGTAGAGAGTCAATGGATGATGATGATGCCCTTCCAGACCAATAGCCTCCCAAGGACAAGTCTCCCCAATTGGAAAATTTATAGTTATTTTCAGACTTTGAAGGATGGGTAAAAATAAACAATTATAGGACCATGATGGTCCTATATTACTCCCCTGAGTATGATGGCTCATGGCTTTATTTTCAATAATAGCAAAGCCCTCTTTCTTATTGTATTTAAAAAAAAAAAGATGCTTTAGGGTTTTCTCATTTAATCCTAGGTATATTAATGAACCCTCCATAAAGCCCTAATTTCCTGAATATGGTAATTATTTGAAGTATTTTGTTAGAGGGTCAATAGATGTTAGTTATAAATGTAACATACCAAATATCAAGGCTCTAGGCCCTATGGTTTAGGAGGAGAAGATTTTCAAAGATTTTCTTCTTAACTCCTATGTAAAATCAGGCATCACACAGAAAAGGGCTAATGTTCAGAATACAGTTATTCTTTCTAAATTCAGGAATTGCCCAAAAAGGGGCTAATTTTCAGAATACAGTTATTCTTTGAGGCATTTTAGTAGAAGGTCATTAAACACTGATACATACCAATTATGAAGGCTCTAGGCCTCATGGTTTGGGAGAAGAAAATTTTCAATGATTTCCTACTTTTTTCTTTTGCAAAATCAGGGATCGCACAGAAAAGGGCTAATTTTCAGAATACAGCAATTCCTAATGTATGAATCTGCTTCACGCTTCAACAAAACTTTTTCTCTTCATCTCTTAAATATCTTCAGACTTTTACCAGTAAATTTTGGCACAACCCTGTATTAATATATTCAGACTTTTAACTACATCTAATGGCTCAACACAATACTAATATATTCAGTCTTCTACCAACATCTCAGAGAACAACCGGTACTAAAATCCTTAGACTTTAGCATGTCTAAACCCTGTACTTACATCTTCCGCTTTCCCAACCCTTTACTTATATCTTCCAATTTTACTGGCATCTTACGGCACAATCCTGTTCTTATATCTTCAGACTTTTACCTGGATCTTAAGCCTCAATCCTATACTGATTCATTCAGACTTTTACTTCAGATCACTCTGTCGGAGGGCAATATAAACATCTTAACTACAGCTGCGACATCTGTAATTATGATGTGTTTGTTGCCAATTTCAGGGGTGGAAATTAGCACTCCCTAACTCACAAAGTGCAAGTGAAAATCAGAAATCGCAAGTTCAAATTACTAACCTGTCGCAATATTTTGTGAGTTGAAAAATATCGTCATCAATAGTCATGATCAGCAAATCTTAGGCATCACTGAAAATTACATGCACCGGTGATCAGAAAGATGCTTGTTGTCATCAGTTATAATGCAAGCGTCTAGAAATCGAACGTGATTCAACAAACTTCACAGAAGATTTCACCTCAAAAAAATCATTTATGGAGAAAAAATAACATTCTTTGGTAAAACGGCCAGTTATTTGTTGACAAAATCTGCCGAAGGCTTGTCCTCTAGCAAAGGAAAATATCTCTATATAATAATTTACATATTAATTTAATCACAAGCAAAATAAATATTAACATTTTCTTTGTAGTGAATTACATGAATAAAGATAAGAGGGCCAGTGGCCCTGGCGCTCACCTGAGATAAGGCTCTTTTTTTCTTCAAGGTCAATACAAACTGGGTCGGGAGAAGGCCTCCTTTAACATTTAACTAAAATCAACAAGCCCAATTTGGTTTGAATTGGCAAAATAGTTTTGAAAAGGTTGCCTTCTTTATTTCTATTTAAGCCTAATCACCCTGTGGCTCTAAAATTTTATCAATTTTGAAAGAGGTCAATGTATTGATGCTTCATGCAAAATTCAAGATTCTTCAACTTCTGGGTCAGAAGGAGATTTTTTTTTTTTTCATTTTTTTTTTCAATTTTACTCTTGATGTCATAGCAACCAGAGTTTTCAACTGATTAAATTCTTTGGTTGAAATCAGCCAAGTGGTTTGGGAGGGGATGTCATTTTAAAATTCCTTCTTTATTTCTATATAAGCCCTAACCCCCCTGGGGGCACGAGGTTGGTGATTTGAGGAATCCTGAAAGAGATCAGTGTACTGATGCTTCATGCAAAATATTAAGACTCTAGGCCCAGCAATTTTGGAGGAGATGTCATTTTAAAAATCCTTCTTTATTTCTATATAAGCCCCAGCCCCTATGGGGCTCTGCCCCTGGGTACCCAAGGGTAATGATTTTTGCAATTCTGAAGGTCATTGAGGTCATTGTACTGATGCTTCATGCCAAGTAGCAAGGCTCTACGCCTTCTAGGTCAGGAGGAGATAATTTTTAAAGTTTTCATTAAAATTTCAGTTTTGTTGCCATGGCAACCAGAGTTTTAAATGGATTTCAATTCTTTTAGCAATTTTATAAAGGGCACCACCCAAGAAACATTCCTACCAAATTTGGTTGAAATCCGCCCAGCAGTTTGGGAGGAGATGTCGTTTTAAAAATCCTTTTTTATTTCTTTATAAGCCCCATCCCCCCTGGGGCTCCTGGGGTGATGATTTGGCAATTCTGAAAGAGGTTTAATTGTACTGATGCTTCAAGCCAAATATCAAGGCTCTATGCCTTCTGGGTCAGGAGGAGATAATTTCTAAAGTTTTCATTAAAATTTCAGTTTTGTTGCCATGGCAACCAGAGTTTTTAACGTATTTCAATTCTTTTAGCAATTTTAAAAGTGCACCAACCAAGGAACATTTCTGCAAAATTTGATTGAAATCCGCAAAACGGTTTGGGAGGAGATGTCATTTTAAGATTGTTGACACATGCTGGACGACGCACGCCGGACAGAGGACGATCAAAATACCTCACCATGAGCACTTTGTGCTCAGGTGAGCTAAAAAGTGTCCCGTTTGTGTTGCTAGTAGCAACTTTCATTTAGCAAGTTGGAAAAGTAGGCATTCACATTTTTTGCAAGTAGCAAAACAGTTAATTTCAACCCCTGAATCTACAAGCTAAAGTTTCTCAATGCTGTTAAAACTCTATTAATCCATTGCCAGTACCAGACAACCAAATTTCTGACTAGTCCAAATTGAAATAAGTTGAAACAACAATTTTTAGTTCATTGAACTCCATAAATTTTTGACTTTATGGGTAGACAACATAGTGGAAAATAAAGATGTGACTTGTACTTTGCTTTCCAAAGCTTTTTTTCTTGAGGGAATCAAAAGGCATCATTATGTGGGAATAGTTTAACCCATTTCCACACAAGGCCTCCTTTTACGCCCCTCAAGAAAAGGCTTTGGAAATCATTGTGGAAAATGAAGAAATTGCTTGTATCAAGCAATTTCTTTTTTGCTTGTATCAATTAATTTCTTCATTATCTACAATGTTTTCTATCCAACAAGATATTTAAAATTCAATCAACTTGAAATTTCTTTCAATTTGGACCAGTCTAAAATTTTGTTTTGTTGAAACGGTTTAAAGAGGGTTCCTGTTTATATTTCTGAGAATATAATGTAAGTCCTGTAAGGCATGTTTACTGGAGACAAAATAAGTACAAAAATATTTCTTGTAAAAAAAAAAAAACGCACACACAAGAAACTGGGTAATCATCTAACTAAATAAAATCCCACTGAGGTTGTTACAAATGCAGTCGACAATAAAATCAAATTAATAAGGACAGATTACTCTCATGAGTGCTGTGTATAAAACTTGAAAGACATACAAACACGTCTTTATTTAATTTCTTCGTTTGCTTAACCCTTTCCTGTTTAAACACGGGATTTTACGTTCCTGTGGTTTTATACTTGAGAAAACATTGTGGAAAAAGAAGAAATTGCTTGTAACAAGCAATTTCTCCTTTTTTCACAATATTTTCTACAACATAGGATGGTTTCATTTCAAAAGGCATCCAGTTTTCATTGTCATCTACAACCTCTTTCAATTTGGACTAGTCTAAAATTTCCAAAACAGGAAAGGGTTAACCCATTACCAGACAGCCAAATTTTAGACTGGTCCAAATTGAAAGGTGTTGCAGACAACAATTTAAGGTCAAGGAAACTTTGGATTCTTCTAACTTTCTAGGTCAAAAACATTGTGGAAAATGAAGAAATTGCTTGGTTCAAGCAATTTCTTCATTTTTCACTATGTTTTCCTAATCTCTTTTCTTGAGAGGTGTCTAAAATGTCACTGTGTGGGAATGGGTTAAACTTATTTTTCTTTCAACAAAGTTTGGGAAACACATATGACCGCAAGGAGATTGATACACAAGGAATACATTTGGGGTTTTTTTTAGATTATGTTATATTCATGTCTAGATAGTTTGTCTTTTTGCATGGTATTTCCTTGGTATTATTCTTAGGGGTGTCAGAGTGATTTGTTAGAGTTAGGTTTAACATCACTTTTAACAGTATTTCAGTAATACCGCTTCAGCTGGAGCATCTAACCATGGATTCCTGGAATTTCTCACACCAGTTCTACCACTAGATCCTTTCTGAGCCTCCAGCAGCCTCTAGGTTTATGATTATCCACCCATGGGATTTTCTAGCGCATCGAAAGCCGATGTCACTTAGTGTGTTGAAAATGAATAGAGAAATTCAGTACCTCACGTGAAATTCTAGACGCTAAAATTACAAATGCCGGAAAGGATCATAAACAGTGAGCTATGATGGGTTCAGTTTGAAAAATGCCCAAGTTACATTTGTTTTTACCTTCAAAGGTCATTTTAGGACAACAGAAAGTTGATAGGTGAAAAATTCCTAAATAGAACTTTGTTTTTGTTCACAGTTTCTGAAATTACAGAATCTGTGTCGGCAAAATTCTAATTATTGGAAATTCCAGGTTCTCTGGCTTGTTATCAAATTCAAAAACTACAGCTGACTCTTTTAATATATCAGCTAAAGGCAAACGAAAATGGAGTCAGTGGACTGCCTTTTTCTATATTCCAGACCAGTCTGGATATCTGTATTTCTCTTTGATAAACTCTCTCCCTAAAGTTCTCCCTCCTACAACATTAATATCGGTGAGAGACAAATATTATACTCATCTAGAGGTCTACTAGATCATGCTCAAAATCAAGCTAACTCTTGACCCTTTCGTATCAGAGAAGAATTGAAAAGTTTTTGAGACAAATATTATACCCATCTAGAGGTCTACTAGATCATGCTCAAAATCAAGCTAACTCTTGACCCTTTCGTATCAGAGAAGAATTGAAAAGTTTTTGAAAATTTCCCTTATTGTTTCTAAGTCATGTAGAGTGCTTTGTAAGATGTCCAATGTCTCATTGAACAATCTTTAGGATATAAGGATTAAAGGTTACATATAAAATTCTCATATTTGGTATTACCAGGTCTAGGCTTTGGCTCTCAAATGTCCTGTCCAGAGGCCTGCCTGCATTGGAACCCTAAACCCTTGATTACTCTCTCTGCCGTAACAGCAGAGGCACACAGTATCCCTGTAAAATATGGGCATCCAGGTCAAGCCCACATATATGACCCATGTGATATCATGATGAATGAATTAGGTAGAGGTACATAGCAAATATCAAAGCTTTCAGCATTCTGGTTTCAGTAAGAGGATCATTTTTAGATTTTATTATGTGTTTCATCCATTCTAGTCCCATAGCAACCAGTCAGGACAAATTTAATTATTTAACAACTTTGGTACAGCTTTAACATTCCTCCAAAGTTTCATTTGGATTGGCTAATCAGGCCAACAAATGCCTCAGAAAGGATAACAGACATTGGTTGATCAACACTGCTAACCTTGAGTTAACCTTAAACCATAGCTGTGACCAAGGGTCTCTTTCCCAGTTCACCGGATTTTGGGGTTAGGGAAACAAACTTCTTTTCTTGCAGTGTTTTCTTAACTTGCTTGCTATGAGAGTAGACAGTTACTAAGTGTCCAGAGTTCATTTCTATATTTTCATTTATTAAAGTTATTTTGGACAATATACTGATATAAAGTAATTTTAACTGACAATTTCTAAAGTTTCAATTTTATTTTTTTTAGATTGCTTCCTTAAGTTCTCTATATTCTATAATATTTTCACTAAGATAACCAATAA
The DNA here is from genome assembly GCA_946902895.1 of Fragum fragum. Classification (NCBI taxonomy): domain Eukaryota; kingdom Metazoa; phylum Mollusca; class Bivalvia; order Cardiida; family Cardiidae; genus Fragum; species Fragum fragum. The sequence goes on from OX336377.1 coordinate 9,219,166, forward strand.
TATGCAAGGTTCAAAGATTATAAAATTTGACCAATGAAAATTTGAGACTTAAAAAATCGATCAACACCAAAAATGAACAAGAGGATTCTGATCAAACTTGGAATGTCAAACTTTCACACCTGATTACTAACAATCAAAGTTACTTGAGTCACTGATTACAATGATCCAATAGCAACTTGGTAGGAACACAAATTCAGCTCAGCCTGGACCTGAGGATTATACTCTGATTCTCATTTCCTCACATGTTTCAGAATTGATATAATCTTTTTACTGGTTGATAACCAATCAATAAAGCAATTCTTTGAGAATTCTTAAGAAAATAATGCTCCTAAAGAAAACAAGAGGCCCATGAGGGCCTGAGACGCTCTACTGGTTATCAAGTTTTCCGTTAAAGAAATCTGATATTTAAGGAAGTTAATTGCTCAAAGAAGAATGCATAAAGGAAAAAAAAGGGGCTCTATCCCCTTTATCATTTTAAGCAACAATCCTCAAGGCCCCTTTTCCCATGTTTCATGACGGATCCACTCCATTTCCAAAAGAAAGTTACCTTATGACCCTACAATCATTCTGTGAATATTTCATCAGAATCTGACAATAATTGTGGACTTTATCACATAAACAGGATTGTTTTGAATGAAAATCAATAAGGCCCCTTTTCCTGTGTTTTCTGATGGATCAATTTCATAATGAACTTTCCTTACAACCCGACAATTGTCCTGTGAAATTTAAAAGACAATTTGATAATGATTGTGATCTTCATCACATACACAAGAATGTTTTGAATGATAATCTGTAAGGCCCCTTTTCCTGTGTTTCGAATGCCACAATTATTCCATGCATCTTTGAAGAGAATCCAATAAAACTGTTGACTTTATTGTGTTAACAAAGATATTAAATTCAAGGCCCCTTTTCCCGTGATATTTTACTGTTGGTTTTATCATTCTATGAAAGTTAAAAGTGAATCCGATGAAATATTGGGAATTCATTATGTTTACTAGAATATTTAAAAAAAACCTTATGTCCCCTTTTTATATAATACTTGATGGATTGTACCCAGTTATGAAAAGAACCATCTAAGTATTTGTACAATCATTCTGTGAAATTTTGAAGTGAATCCGGTGAAATCAAGGGACATCATTGTATTAACCAGAATATTTAAGAGAGTTTTTCATAAGGCCCCTTTTTATGTGACCCTTGCTATAGTCAGATCCACTGTCAAAATCAACAATTGATTATGATGGTACAATCAATCTGTTTAATCTGTGGAATTTATTGTGTTAATGAGTTTATAGTGAAATCTTCAGAGGGCCCCTTTTCTCGTGATACTTTACAGAACAAACCAAATTTCAAAAGGAACAATTCTAATGAAGGTAGAATCATTCTTTAAAAGTTAAAGAGAGTCAATGAAAACAGTGGACTGAATTGTGTCAAGAATTTTTGTAACAAAATTTTCATTAGGCCCCTTTTTCTGTGAAACTTAAAAAATCAGACCCAATGTACAAAGGAACAATCCTAATGATAGTTTGAAGAAAATGATAAAGACTGAGGACTTTATTGTAATAATGATGTTTGTAATAAAATTTTTATAAGGTCCCTTTTCTTGTGTCACTTATCAATCAGACCTAATTCACAAAGGAACAATCCAAATGATGGTACAATCATTCTATTAAAGTTCTAAGAGATTCTGATAAAGACTGATGGCATTGTTGTGTTTATGAGGATTTGTAATAATTTTTCATACAGCCCCTTTTCCTATGATACTAGACAGATCAGGCCCAATTTGGAAAGAAACAATCCTTATAATGGTACAAACATTCTGTGAAAGTTTGAACAGAATCTGATGAAAACTGCAGACTTTATCTTGGTGTCAAATTTTTAAAATAATATTTTCATAAGGCTCCTTTTCCTGTGATACTTGAAGGATCAGGTCTCATGTCAGCATCAACAATCGTGATTATTGTACAATGATTCTGTGAAGGTATGAATAAAATCCAATGAAAGCTCTGGACTTGGTTACAAGGATTATAGATAAAATTCTCTAAAGGCCCCTTTTCCCATGATACTAGACAGATCACGCCTAATTTGAAAAGAAAGATGATCCTCATGATGGAATAATCATTCTGTGAAAGTCTTAACAGAATCTGATGAAAACTGTTGACTTTATTGTGGTACAATGATTTTAAAATTAAATTTCATAATGCTCCTTTTCCTGTGATACTTGACGGATCATGGTCTAATGCAAATATCAACAATCATTATTATTGTACAATTATTCTGTGAATGTTTGAAGAAAATCCAATGAAAGTTCTGGACTTGGTAACAAGGATTTATAAATGATATTTTCATAAGGCCCCTTTTCCTGTGTTTCTTGACAGTTCAAACCCTGTTATGAAAAGAATGATAGTTATGACCTTCCAATCATTCTGTGAAAGTTTCAACAAAATCTGATCAAAGCTGTGAGCTTTATTGTGTTAACAGGGTTTTATTAATTGAATTTTCATATAGCCCCTTTTCCCATGTTACTTGATGGATCTGAACCAATTCCAAAGGGAACTCTACTAACAAAAGTATAATTATTCTGTTTGAGTATAAAGACAACCCCATCTCACCTGTGGACTTACAAGCATTAATTAAGATTTTTTTAATTCAATTTTCCTAAGGCCCCTTTTCCTATGTTTCTCAATGGATCAGACCCAATTTGAAAGGAACAATCCTTATGATGGTACAATCATTATGTGAAAGTTTGAAGTCAATCAGGTGAAATCTAGGGCTATTATTTGTTAACTAAGATTTTTTTTTTTAAATTTTCATAGGGCCCCTTTTCCCATGAAACTTGATGGATCAAACCTACTTCCTAAAGGAACAATCAATTTAATGTAATAATCATTCTGGGAATGTCTGAAGAGACTTTGTTGAAAACTATGGACTCTATTGTGTTTACGAGGACTTTTTCAATCCAGTTTTTATCAGGCCCCTTTTTCCTGTGGTCCTTGACTGATCACACCAAATTTTGAAAGGAACAATTCTTATGATGGTACAGTCATTCTGTGAAAGCTTGAAGTCAATCAGATGAAAACTGTGGACTCTAGAGTGTTAACAAAGATCTTTGAATTAAATTTTAATAAGGCCCCTTTTCCTATGTTTCTTGAGGAGTCATATCCGATTCCAAAAGGTGCAATCCTTATGATGGTACAATCATTCTGTGAAAGTTTGAAGAGAATCCGTTGAAAATTGTTGGCTCTAGATTATTAATGAGAATTTTTTATTAAACTTTTCATAAGGCCCCTTTTTTCTGTGTTTCTTGAAGGATCATACCAAAAATTCGAAAGGAATAATCCTTATGATAGTACAATCATTCTGTGAAAGTTTGAAGGGAATCAGATGAAAACTATTGACTCCAAAGTGTTAAAGAGTATTTCTTTAAAGATTTTTCGATTAAATTTTCATAAGGCCCCTTTTCCCGTGTTTCCGGATGGATCTGACCAAATTCCCAAAGGAACAATCCTTATGATGGTACAATCATTCTGTGAAAGTTTAATCTGATGAAAACTGTGGACTCTAGAGTGTTTTCAAGAATTTTTTAATTAAATTTTCATAAGGCCTCTTTTCCCCTGTTTCATGACAGATCAGACCCATTTTCGAAAGGAACGATCCTTATGATTGTACAATCATTCTGAGAAAGTTTGACGAGAATCCAATGAAAACTGTGGACTCTATCATGTAAACGAGGATTTTTAATGGAGTTTTTGATTGAATTTTCATAAGGCGCCTTTCCCATGTTTCTTGAAGGATCATACCAAATTTCGAAAGGAATGATCCTTATGTTGGTACAATCATTCTGTGAAAGTTTGAAGAGAATCTGATGAAAACTGTGGACTCTATCTCGTAAACGAGGATTTTTTAATTAAATTTTCATTAGGCCCCTTTTCCCGTGTTTCTTGACATATCGTACCCATTTTCGAAAGGAACTATCCATATGATAGTACAATCATTCTGAGAAAGTTTGAAGAGAATCAGATGAAAACTGTGGACTTTATCCCGTAAACGAGCATTTTTAATTGAATTTTTAATGAATTTTCATAAGGCCCCTTTTCCCGTGTTTCTTGACGGATCAAACCTAATTTCGAAAGGAACGATCCTTATGTTGGTACAATCATTCTGTAAAAGTTTGAAGAGAATCTGATGAGAACTGCGGACTCTATCGCGTAAATGAGGAATTTTTAATTAAATTTTCATAAGACCCCTTTTCCCGTGTTTCTTGACGGATCATACCCATTTTCGAAAGGAACGATCTTATGATGGTACAATCATTCTGTGAAAGTTTGAAGAGAATCCGATGAAAACTGTGGACTTTATCGCGTAAACGAAGATTTTTTAATTAAGTTTTAATTAGGCCCCTTTTCCCGTGTTTCTTGACGGATCATACTCATTTTCAAAAGGAACGATCCTTATGTTGGTACAATCATTCTGTGAAAGTTTGAAGAGAATCCGATGAAAACTGTGGACTTAATCCCGTAAACAAGGAAAAGTTTAACGGACGGAAGACGGAGGGATGGACGGACGCACGACGGGAAAAGCCATCGCTATAGCTCTAGTGGCCTTTGGCCAGTAGAGCTAAAGATACTTATAGTTTTCATGCAAATTGGTGAAAAAAGCCTACACTACCAAAAATTGTGCAAAAAGGTGAAACACAAAATTTCTTTTTGTTGCATTGTTACACATTACCAAATGACAATATTTTTTACCAAATTGAAAGAAGTTACAATTTTTTATTAATGGAATTTGAAAGATCTTTGTCTTTTTGAGTAGGAAACATTGTGGACATTGAAGAAATTGCTTGTTGCAATTCATTTCTTCATTTCACATGATTTTACAATTGTTTTTCTTGAGGGCCTCATAAATCGTCATTGAATGGAATGGGTAAAATAACAAACAATATACAGTAGAAACATTGTGACAAAATGAAAAGTTGATCATAATGAACCATTTCCTCTTTTCTAACAATGGTTTCAGTACCTTTTTCTACAGCGTGTCCAAATAAAGGATTCTGGGGAAAGGTAACCCTTTACCAGTCATTAAAATTTTATAACTTGTCTAAATTGAAAGAAGTTGCAGATAACAATTTCAAGTTTTGGGAGTTAGAAAACTTTGCCTTTTAAGATAGAAAACATTGTGGACATTGAAGAAATTGAAGAAATTTCTTCATTGTCCACAAACTTTCTAAAGCATTTTTGTGGATGAGCATCAAGATGCGTCATTGAGTGGGAATGGGTTAAGCTACATGATGCTTCACCAAGTATATTCTGTTCATAAAATTCCTATAAAGATCCCAAGAAAGCAGTGCTACTCTGTATTTTATGCCATGGGCGATATTTTCTAAGGTCTCATGGTAGATTAGGTCCATTAACTGATGTCAATTTTGCCAAACATCATAATCTGTTGTCAAGAGATATTGACTGTTGCATCGACTTTAGGGATTTAACCAATTTCGACAAAAAGTTAGACTGGTCCAAATTGGAAAAAATTTCAGATGACACTGAAATTGGAAAATAAGAGCCAAATAAGGTAGAAAACCCTGTAAGAAAAGGAGAAAGTGCTTTTCCGTTAAGTTTTCCACAATCAAATTACTTCAGGGCATCTCTGTCTGTCTGAATGGTGTTTTACGCCGCTTTCAACAATCTTTCAGTTATATCCGGTGGCTAAAGCACCTAACAATGGAATCCTGGTATTTCTCACACCAGTACTACCATTACTACCTTTCCTAGCCTCCACCTGCTATCCCACATAGGTCTAAGATTATCAACCCATAGGTGAGAGACAAATAGTCGGAAAGGATGAGTGCCGCCTTCGGGGATCGAACCTGGGACCTCCAGATTGACAGTCTGTCGCGCTACCAACTGCGCTATGGCGGTGGCTTCAGGGCATCAAAAAGCAGTATTGTATGGTAATGGGTAAAGGAACTAGAATTATTTGTCTTGTTATATCATAGCCGCCGTCATAGCGCAGTCTGTAGCGCACCAGACTCCTAATCTTCAATAATGGGTCATGGGTTCCATCCATGGCTGCGGCACATATCCCTTCCGACATTTGTCTCTCACCAATGGGTGGATAATCGTAAACCTAAGTGGGATAGCAGCTGGAGACTAGGAAAGGATGAAGTGGTAGTACTGGTGTCCATTGTTATGTGCTCCAGCTGCCGCGATATGATTGAAATACTGTTAAAAGTGGCGTCAAACCCCATTCAGTCAATCAACTTGTTATATCATAGGATCAGAGCAATACTACAGTAGGTACTTATATAGCCTGACACAAACAGTTTAGCACTAAATCCTTGATATATCATAATGATGGATATCTTTTTTAAGTTTTTTCTTTTAAGATTTTTTCTTGTAAATGGAGCACTAAAATAGTCCAGGAGTTCAAGAGTGAGACAATGATATTGTCATCTGTAAATTAATTCAAAAGGTTGTGTATGGCTCCGAGACATTCCTTTATAACCCAGGTTTATGTTGATTAACACTTGTCATATTAAATAAAGTCTTTAACCCATCCCAACACAATAAAATTTTAGACCAGTCAAAATTCAACAAAGCTGCAGACGACAATTTTAAGTTAATGAATCTTTCAAATCTTTGTCTTTTTTTGGTAGAAAACATTGTGGATAATGAAGAAATTGCTTCTAACAAGCAATTTCTTCATTTCTACAATGTTTTCCAAAGCTTTCACACTGAGGGGCTTTTAAAAGCGTCACTGTGTGGGAATGGGTTAAAGTAAAGCACTGAAAGCACTGACAGTATTTGTTGTTGGATCGTCAACACTTCTTTTGGAAAGTGATTTTTTATATAACTCTGACTTGACAGGGACAAACAGAAGGTGTAGACAAAGATTAGACTGATCTTTGTCCATACCTCCTGTCAAAATCAGAATATCCTGAGTTCAGGATGGTGAAGGTTAAAATGCTTTTTCAGAACTTCATTAAAACAAAGGATGTCATAGACCAATTATGCTCCCTGAATATGGCCCTCTAACAAAAAATATAAAATAACAGAAAAAGGTCTAAGATGGTCAGACAGACAAAGAGGCAGCTATACGCTCGCCCTTCTCCAGAAATACTGAATTTCAACAAACGACCTTGAGCTGTAATCTTGACCTTGGAGCCATCTCAAAATTTGTTTCAAATGGCACATCTACTCAAGGTAGAGAACAATTTTGCCAAGTTATATTTAAATCCATCCTTAATTGAAGGAGCTATGCTCTGGCGACACTAAAATTTAACGTTTGACCTTGAGCTGTGATCTTTGCCTTGGAGCTATCTGAATATTTCTTTCAAACAGTACAAGTTAAAGAACAATTGTGCAAAGTTATTTTGAAATGCATCCATATTTGAAGGAGCTATGCTCTGGACATACTATATTTCAATATTTGACCTCTAACTGTGTCCTAAAATGACCTTGGAGCTATCTGAAAAATTCTTTCAAATGGCAAATCTACTCAAGGTAAAGAACGAATATGCAAAGTTTATCCAAAATCCATCCAACACCACTTTTAACAGTATTTCAGTCGTATCACGTTGGCTGGAGCAACTTACAATGGATTCCTAGTATTTCAATCACCAGTACTACCACTACATCCTTTCCTAACCTCTAGCTGCTATCCCACTTAGGTTTACGAATATCCACCAAATGGGTTTACGAATATCCACCGATTGGTGAGAGACAAATGTCGAAAAGGATATGTGCCGCTACCGGGCATGGAACCCATGACATCCAATGATTGAAGATTAGGAGTCTGATGCGCTACAGACTGCGCTATGCGGCGACATGACTAACCAGACCCCATGATTGACAGTGGTGTTGGGCATTCAGTTTGAAATCATAATCGATCATCAGTTTTTAGTTGGGAGACTAAATCAACTGATGATCAATTACATAATTGGTTTCTATGAAATCAATTTAGTACTCTATGTATATATGTTATGGCATTACCACTACTGCCTGCTACTTTGATTTTTTTTATAATTTATGTAATGATTATGCCTTCATACCAAGGACTCGCATATCTGAAACTTGAAAGGAGTCTCAGAAAAAAATCAATGAGTCAATCATAGAAAACAAATGAATATTAACAAATTATAATCTAGTGCAAACAAATAATAATCTTTATTTTCGGTAGCTAATATTAATCAGGCCTACTTTCAAAGGGAAGATTCATCTCTTAAAAATAATCATATGACCATTGATTAAAAAAAACATGAATAAAATTCATTTATGAGTTTATAATTCTGGAACGAATCCTCCCCCTAATTAAATATAAAAGCTTAAAACTTATAGCTGAAAGAGTCGCTCGGCAAGGGTGGTAAGTTCTAAAAACATGACACATTGTGAACACAATGTTTTGCCTAGGCACCAAATGTTAGATAAAAATGTTTTACAAACCGCCTCTTCGATTAATTGATTATGAAATTTCTTAGTCGATTATCGTTATCGGTAGCCAAAACCAATTGATTATCGATTATAATCGATCATCAGCCCTTCACTAATTAACAGTGCCATGCATACCAATTAACCTATTCCTACACAATCCCTTTTTTTCCCCAACCCTCAAGAAAATAAATTGGAAAAACATTGTGAAACATGCAGAAATTGCTTGTTACAAAAGACAAGGATTTTTTTAAAATTAAAAATTCTTTGAATTTAGATCAGTCTGAAATTATCTTGTTTGGTAATGGGTTAAGCTTACCAGACTTGGCAATGCTGATTTGGCATGTTGTATATAATCTGGACTTAAAACATCTTTTGAACAGATTTTCATGAAAATTTGATACAGGTTTCCAATAGTTATTAATGAATTTTCCGTATGCCCTACTTTGAAACATTGGAATTTATCATGGATTAATTCATGGATTTCAATTCTTTGGAGTATTTTGAAAGAGCATGACCTAAGAATCAATTCTGTGAAGTTCGGCTGAAATTTTATGGTAAGTTTAGGAGGAGAAGATTTTTCTGTAATTGTGAACGGACAGACACCAGATGATGAGCAATCACAATAGCTCACCCAGAGTATTTTGTGCTCAGGTGAGCTAAAAGTAGGGCACATCCTTGGGTCATAGACAACATGTGTGTAAAGTTTGAAGGTCCTAGGTCAAATATGCTACAATTTAAAGGACGGAAACGGTTTTCAACCAAAGTTCAATTGTGATCTTCACCTTTGATCTACCTGACCTAAAGACAGTAGGTAAATTCCTTTGTTCATTGGCAACGGTTGTATGAAGTTTCAAGGTTATAGGTCCATTAGTTCTCAAGTTAGAGCAGAGAAAAGAAAAAGTCTACTGGTGGATGGATAGATGGACAGACAGAGAGAAATGGTGTAACCAATATACCTCCCTCTTCTTTGTAGGTGGGAGCTATAATGAAAGCAGGGTCTCATGTGTTATTTCATATCCAGTAAAGGACAAAAATAGATACTAAGAAAAAAACATTAATTTTTCAGGAAAGTCTCAGGTGTTTTTATGACTGCATGATCAAATATCTGTTACAAAACTTCAAACAACAGGTATTCCTATCTGTCAATGCTCTTATATTAAAAAACCTTTATATCATAGAAACAAGGTGCCAAATTGTCACAAGATACACCTATCACACTGCTTGATGTCGAATAGATGAGGGGATACAAACAAAAAGTCTGTAAAACAACAAAGGGCAATAACTCACATGGTAGAGTTATGGTTCTATTGCATGTTGTTGTGATCATTTAGTTTCATGATCATACTTATTATACTTTCAGATAATTATATGCTTTAGGCGAAATTCAAGTCTGAAAACATCAAAGGGCAATAGCTAAAAAATAAATGCAGTAGAGTTATGGTTTAAATGCATTGCACTCCTTAATCATGCAATGAATACAACTGCCAAGTTTCAAGTCAATCAGACATCAGGTTCCAGAGTTACACGTGGGCAAAGAACTTGGCACCACCTGCCTTCCAGCCCAACCAGATGCCATGCACGATCCATTATTCTTCATGATTTTTCCACAGGTATACAAAAATGCCGGCACAGTGTGCTCTCAATCCTGGGCTCATGAGTGTAAACCCCAGTACAGCAATATTTTTTCTGGCATTTGAGAGGTGCCCTTTGTTTTGCACCAATTAGAAAATGATAAGTAGTGGGCCTTTAGTTTGATGAGCTGCTTTAACTCATTACCAGACGACAAAATTTTAGACTGGTTGAAATTCAAAGATGTTGTAGCCAACAAATTCTTGATGATGAAATTAAAGATGTTTAAACTTTTTGGGTTGAAAACATTCTTGATAACGAAGAAATTGCTACCACAATGTTTTCAGAAACTTTTTTCATGGGGGAATCAAAAAGTACCATCAATTTTGGAATGAGTTATCAACAAGATGCAAACCCACCTCCATCTCCTAAAATAATCAAAGTACTGAAAGAACTGTAAGCTAGCAAAGCAAAGTTTTGTTAAGTAATCTGCAATCTTGATAAATAAACGAGGTTAAAGTAACCAGGGCGTCAACCCATTATAACATGACAATATCTTGGAATCATTCATATTGAAAGAAGTTGCCGACGATAATTTCAAGTTAGTTGGATTTAGAAAATATTTACATTGTTGGAAAGAAAACTTTGTAGACAATGAAGAAATTGCTTGTTAAAAGCAATTTCTTCATTGTCCACAATGTTTCTCAAAGCCTTTTTTTCTTGAGATGCATAAAAGGCAGAATTTAGTGGGAATGGGTTAAATAGCATACTTTTGAAAGAGTTCTCTACAATTTGAAAAGAGATTGTAATATTTCAAAATACTTAGGAACTACTTATTATGGCGTAGGCATTCAATGGATTTAGTGGTTAAGCCTCCAGTGGCAGTTTGCACTCGTTGAACTATGAGATGACCTCAAAATTTTGTCTCTTAACTTAAGCTATCAAAACTGACACTTTGCTGGCTAAAAAGAATAACAGCCAAACAAAGAAGATATTGAATGATTTATGAGGAATGATACCAAACATACTGGTGCCCTATTTGTCACCTTTTACAACCTGCCTGATGCCTTGTTTGTTCCATTAGACATATCGATCTCAAGACTTTGGCAGTTTACTTTTATATCGATGGTTCAGCACAAAACAATTGTAACTGCCTATATGTTTATAGGCAGTTACATCTGTTTCCTGCTAAACCATTGATTTACCATTTATATCAAGATAAACAAGAGTGTGGCACACAGAAGCCAACACATGACTGCCCAATTACTTGATAAAATTTTACAGTAGAAAAAGGACCATAATTCTTTCAAAAATGAATATAGTTATCCCCCTTGTTGGTATAGATTGCTCTTTTGATATTAAACATATATACCAAGTTTCAAGTGAATATGTTCAGTAATGGCAGAGATATTACAAACTGTCAAAGGTTTCAGATGACGCAGACACAGACGACAACCTGGCTAGCCGAGCTAAAAAAAATCAATATTTGGAACAAAAAACAACAGCTACCTGCTGCTGCCCTAAATTATAAGTACAGCAATGGTTCATCTCTAATTTCAGTTACCTCCTGTGATCCACTATTAGAGAAAGGAAGCGGTACTATTCTGGTTGCACCCCTTGGGGGCCAAGAACTTTAACAGCAATCAATATGTTGTTATAGCAAGTCAATAATGCATTTTAGCTACAACATCCTCAAGAATACTGTCATCAAATAAAGGTAATCAACTCATTTCTTGATGACAGAAATTTTACCCTGGTCCAAATTGAAAGAAGTTGCAGATCGCATTTCAAAGTGTCCTGGAATATAAGTGCCATATAAGATAGAAAACATAGCAATTTCTCATTTCCCACAAAGTTTTCCATAAGTAAGAAGCAATTTCTCATTTCCCACAAAGTTTTCCATAAGTAACAAGCAATTTCTCATTTCCCACAAAGTTTCCCATAGTAACAAGCAATTTCTCATTTTCCCACAAAGTTTTCCGTAAGTAACAAGCAATTTCTTATTTCCCACAAAGTTTTTCAAAAGTAACAAGCAATTTCTCATTTCCCCACAAACTTTTCTATAAGTATATTTCTCTAAAGTGTCAGAAAGCTGGTTTGTGTAGGAATTATTTAACCCTTGCTGAAAAATTTCTTATTTTGGATTGCATTAAATTGAAAGGACTGAAATCACTTGTTATTGGTCAATATTTCTTTCGAAATTAAATTCATAAATATCTTTTTTTTTTTGAAAGGGAACAACGGGTGTTAAATTAGTAGACTACAATCAGACTCCATATATATGAAGGCTGATCTTTGTCTTTAACTTGTTCAAAAGTAGGAATAGTGGTTCAGCATGAATAGGGCTTTTTGACATCCCCAAGAAAAAATCTTTGGAAAACATAGCGGAAAATGAAGAAATTGCTTGTCAAAAGCAATTTCTTCATTATCCACAATGTTTTCTGACCCAACAGACAAAGATTTTAAAGATTTCATCAACTTAAGATTGACATGTTTCTTTGAATTTACACTTGTCTGAAATTTCCTTGTGTGGAAAAGCAATGTCGAAACCCATCCACAGTTGTGAAGATTGCAGTCCAGACAAATATCGAAGGAATGCACTAAAGCAATATTAACTAACTAAACATACATCAAAACTTTCACTGTGAGGACTATGTCTAGCTCACAGCATAGGTCCATCAAAATTGGTTCACTAATAAGCACAGGGAAGGATCTCCAAACAATACATCAACAGGGAGGACAGGAACAGCAATAAAATCCAACCAGATGAAACCCTAGCGATTGACTGATCTCCACTGTCAATCAAATAACAAGTCGACAATTGAAATCATTCATTAATCCTTTCCTGTACAATCCCTTGTTTTCATGTCTCTGTGGATTTATACTTGAGAAAACATTGTGAGAAAAGAAGAAATTGCTTGTCACAAGCAATTTCTTCTTTTCTCACAATATTTTCTAACCAGCAGGTTGGTTACTTTTCAAATTGCACCCACTTTTGATTGTTGTCTGCAACTTCTTTCAAATTGGACTGGTCTATGATTTTGAAAAAAACGAGAAAGGGCTAAGACCTGAAATGCGTTTTGAACTACAATATTGGCCGCGATTTTTATTAACATTTTTTGTTGGTTTGGTAACCTAAAAGTCGAAACTACAGCTTATTCAAGCTGTAGTTACAACAATTAAGTCACCAACCATTTTTCTTTTTTGCTTCATGCTACTAGGAATAAATTTTGCAAAATAACGCCGTTTGAAACCGAAGCGGGACTTCCTGTTAGAGTCAATGGTTGGGGCTAACGAAGAAAGTAGGAGGGGCCAGCGATTGGTCAATTGACTGATCACTGCCGTCAAGTAATCAGTTAACCAAACAAATCATTCATGTAGAGAATTTCAAAGTCCAACATTTATGTAGAGCATTTCAAAATTGGGTAACTCAAAGGTCAGAACTACATCTGACCAGGGTATGTAGCAGACATCCTTGTGATTTTATAATTGAGAAAACATTGTAGAAAAAGAAGAAATTGCTTGTAACAAGCAATTTCTTCTTTTTCCACAATATTTTCTACCCTACTGAATGGTTAATTTTCAAATTAAATCCACTTTCAATTTTTGTCTGCATAACCTTTGAATTTTGAGATCTAAAATTTTGCAAAGCAGGAAAGGGTTGATGTGGAAATTTCTTCTTTTGTTCCTGCAGAATTTGTTAAGACAAACAAGAAAGCCAGAAAGAGTTACCCCCTTTGATTTAGAAGAATTAGACATCTGACATCTGATCACGAATGATCAGTTATTTGTCTTCAATGTTAACACTGCCAATGCCAAAACCTAAGTCGTTGTTCCAAATTAGCCTTTAGCCAAAAAGACAAAGGACTGAAGGTCCTGAATTTTGCACTACAAACATTTTGAAAATACGGAATATTTCTAATAAATTCAGGTCATCTCTCCATTCTAAACTATTATGTGATAGCTTCACGAGAGTCAAATCGGTTACTTTTTAAAGAGATTTCTTTTGTTTGAATGGGTTTAACGCCCTTTAAAACAGTATTTCAGTCATATCATGGCGGCTGGAGTACCTAACCATGGATTCCTGGTATTTCTCACAGCAGTACTAGTACTACACCCTTTCCAAGCCTCCAGCTGCTCATCTGTCTAGGTTTACGATTATCCACCCAATGGTACTTTTTAAAATGAAAGATCCAGTTCTATAGCCTGTCAACAGCTGAGCTCATTTAGCCCACTAAAGGGTTATAAAGGAATTCTAGCCTATTGAGTCTCTTAGGAAGTCTTCTTTTTCAAAAGGGTATATCTTGTTAACCCATTCCCACACAACAAAATCTTAGGTTGGTCCAAATTGAAAGAAGTTTCAGACGAAAATTTAAAGTTAATGAAATTTTAGATTTTTTCAACTTTCTGGGTAGAAAACATTGTGGAAAATGAAGAAATTGCTTATTACAAGCAATTTCTTCATTTTCCACAATGTTTTCGGAATTGCTATTCTTGTGGGGTGTCATTGTGTGGGAATGGGTTAAACAAGAGGGCAAGTAGCCCACTCACCTAAGATGAGGCTCTCTTTCTTCAAGGCATAATACCAACTGGAATTGAGAAGACCTCTTCAAATTTAACTTTGGTTGCCATCATGGATTTCAAATATTTATAAGATCTTTTAAAGGGGGTGGGGGTAACTTAAGGATTATTCCTGCCAATTTTTTAAATTGCCCTTGTAGTTTGGCAAGAGTTGTCTTTAAAAAGTCCTTTATTTCTATTTAGGCCACAACACACTGGGGCTCAGCCCCTTGGGACCAGATGGAAATGATTTGAGCAGTTTTGAAAGAGGTCAGTGTTGTGATGCTTCATGCAAATCATTACGGCTCTACGCCTTCTAGGTCAAGGGGAAGTTGACTTTAAAAGATGCTTTTAATATTTTACTTTGCAACCAGATTTTTCAACAGATTTCAATTCCTTTAGCAATTTTTAGGGAACACCTAAGTAATATGACTGCCAAATTTGGTTCAAATTGGTCATATAGTTTGGGAGGAGATACCATTTAAAGAAATTTTTGACACATGAAGCACAACGGATGCCAGACAGAAGGTGATCACCACACCCCATCTTGGGCACTTCATGCTCAGTTAAGCTAACAATCTTTTTGTGAAAATTTCATTGCAACCAAACAGAATTGTTAATCATGTTGAAGCAAAGTGCCTTCAATACATGAATATACTTGGGCACTAGTGGCTGTCCATCAAAGAATCAATCAAATCATTCATTTAGACAAGAAGTGAAAATTTATGTGAAATATTTAGTTAGTTTGGCAACTTAGACGTTGTTACAACAGCTTATTCAATGATGTTTAGGTCGTCAACCAACCATCTGGCTACAATATCTCAATTAAGGAATGATGTTTGGCAACTGTACATGTCTTAGGGTTTGCCCATATATAGCAAATTGTGTAATATCATCTTGATAACTGACCATGACTTTGCAAGATGACCTTGAACTTGTCATAAGATGGATTATTACTTATTTGCATGAAGCAATGTTTCCTCATTACTCAAGTAGATGATCTAATTTTGAGCTGATAACAAATTACTTGTATGGCTTTTAACACCACTTAAACTCTGTCCTGTTTTGAAATTTTTTAGACCTGTTCAAATTCAAAGGTTTTGCAGATGAAATGCATCAATGCTTTTGTAAGCCCCTCATGAAAAACAATTGGGAAAACATTGTGGAAAATCTAGAAAATGCTTGTGACAAAAAGTTGAAAAAATCTAAAATTCCATAAGGTTTAAATTGTCGTATGCAACTGCTTTCTATTCGGGCCAGTCTAAAATTTTGCTGTCTGGTAATGGGAAAAGAATAAATCAATATATCCAATAAAAGGGGAGGGGCTGGGAAGATGCAGAGGTTTTGGGATAGAAATGAGAGTTGCATAAAAACGAGGTTTAAAAAATTCTCACCTGAAAGTCTGGAAAATCCGAGGGGGACGGAGTGCTATGATCCGTCACCACAAAAGTGAACATCGGTGGAATACTTCCTGAATTCATTTTCACAGGAATGACACTGAGTGCCAGTTCCTTCACAGTTTTATGATTAGATCCCATCTTTTGTTAAATTGTGAACTATCAACCTGCACTTCGATTATTTCAGTATCTCTCACTCTCAATGGTTGCTTATCACAGAGCAAATATGTCTTTTACAATTCTCTTGTTTCACAATCATATCATGTTTGTTTACATATTAATCCCCCCTAAACAAAATAGAAAACACAACAGAGTTGAAAAACACATTTTGATGAATAATTGCAAAAATGTTGTTACAATTGTTTTGCACTTATCCAAGAAACTGCATTTTGCTTGACCTTTTTGCACTCAAACCTGCTTTCACAATACCTCAAAAAAAGGAAAAAAAAAGTCAGAAAAGAAACGCTTGTAACAAGCTATTTCTTTATTATCCTTAATGTTTTCTAACCTAAAAGGCAAAGAGTTATTAATTTTCATCCACTAGAAATTGTCGTCTGCAACATCTTTATCTCTACCTTTCTAGAACTTTGTCATGAGATAAAGAGTTAATGTAATGCTTTTTCATTCAAAGCCCAGAGTTTGTGTAATGCTTTTTCATACAAAGACCAGGGTAAATGCAATGCTTTTGCATACAAAGGCCATCAAATAAGACATTGTGGGTACTCATTTAACTCAGCTTGTCAACATTGATTCCATCAAGTATTGACATTACTGTAGCATTTGCCCATATGAATGCTGTCCCTAGAAGACTGATAAAACTGTTTTAACCCATTCCCACTCATTGATGTTTTTAGATGCCCCAAGATAAAAAGGTTTAGAAAGCACTGTGGAAAATGAAGAAATTGCTTGTTACAAGTAAGGTCAGTGTAGAGTTTTCTCTTGCTGTATAAAATATTTTTTTAGAATTCTAATGAAATCAAAGGGGCTGAAAGCATTGAAAATTTAAAACAATGATTGTGTGTTGAAATATCTTTACTTAATTTTATTAACAACTCTGGCTTAAACTTAAAACAGGTAGTGTAGACTTAGATCAGCCTGCACATATCTTAGATAACACCCCAAGCCATATTCAGGGTTCAGCATGACAAGGGCAAAGAAACAACCCCATCTTCAAATCACAGTATGTTTATAGATATACATGTTAAAAATTTCACTAAACCAATTCAAACATTATTCCACATAGTCCCCCCCCCCCTTTTTAAGCCATTCAAGAAAAACAATTGAAAGCAACTTCTGAATTTCCAACGAAAGACGTGTCAATCTCAATACTGTAGCTTTTTATTCTTATATACCCAGATACACAAAGATTTTTAAAATTTCATCAAATCAAAATCAAAGTCTGCTACTTCTTTTCATTTGGACCAATCTTAAATTTTGTCGTCGGTTAACCCAATTTCAGACAATACCTGGTGACTTTTTGACTCCTCCCATAAAACTTGGGAAAACATTTTGGAAAATAATGAAATTGCTTGTTACAAGCATTCTCTCATTTTCCACAATGAATCTTCCCAAAAAGATAAAGATTTTAAAGATTTCATAAATTGCCCTCTGCAACTTCTGTGAAGTCTAAAATTTGGTGGTCTGTAAAAAATTTTCCCTTGCAAACAAAAACAATAGTTATACATAATCTCACTCAGATTGTCACTTGCAATATCTCCAAATATGGAATGGTCCTAAAATCATCATTTGATAATTGGACAAAGCAGTGGTTATCCAGTACCATCCCAGAGATGTGTCACACAAAATTCAATAACCACAGAATCATTTTAAATTTGGTTATCCCATCAGTTTAGAAGACAGCAAATCTCTCCATTGAGAATTCCTTCGAGAATGAGACACCAATATTTTCCTTTCCTGCTCAGAAAATCCGGATACATAAGTAAATAATGACAGTTCAACTTATCCAATTGGAAAATTTAAAAAATTAAACGAGACTTACCTTGGTTAAAGTCGATGTTTGATTTTAATTCTTTGAGTAAAGAATTAAGTGAGGGCTTAAATGAGATGTGTTGCGCATGCGCGGATCAGGATTTGACTGTATTTTTCCACATTATTCGTCTTTTAGAAATAATATTATGTATATAGCTGGGAGGGAGGGCGGCATTTAAGCCCTCACTTAATTCTTTACTCAAAGAATTAAAATCAAACATCGACTTTAACCAAGGTAAGTCTCGTTTAATTTTTTAAATTCTTTTTCGTAAAAAATTTCCGTTCGGTCTTAAATGAGATTTTAAAGCAATAATGTGTAAAAATACCTCTATTTGAGTACTCCAGCTTGAAATGTATCACTGCAAATCTCTATTTGTTTATCATAGAACTTTGCAAATGTTGTTTCCCTTGACCATCCAGCCTTTCTTAAAATATCCGATATTGGGACCTCACTGCATTTGGCTTTTGACGCTGCTGCAGCTCTGACACTATGTGATGAGTATTTTTTAATATCAATATTTGCCCTGATCATCACCGTTTTAATCCACCGTGAAATAGTGTCTCTAGTAACATTTTTATATGGTTTGACATAGCTGACTAAAAGTCTGTTATCAACACAATTTTTACGTACTGGTCTTGTACGTGACAAATATTCTTTGAGAACTGTATATATACAAAGCCTCCTATCTGGAGGGTAAGCTTTAAATGAAATAACCGAACAACCTGTACTGGGTTTACTTTGCTTTAAGGAACCCACCAATGGAAAAATGAACTCTGATCGTAACTTTTGGTAACCTTCTATACCAATTAAATGCAATGTTTGAACGCGTGCCCCTTGAATCAATGCCATTAACATAGTCACTTTGAGGGTTAAATCTTTTAATGACAGCAGTTTTACTGGTGAAAGTTTTCTTAGATAATTCAACACACTGTTTACATCCCAAGTAGACGTGTAACGGGGTTTTGAAGGTCTTAACTGGAACACTCCTCTCATATACCGAATAATCAATGGGTGACTGCCAATACGAAACCCTTCAAAATGAATTCCAAGAGAAGATAGAGCACTTCGTGCCGTGTTGACACTCTCATAACCTAAACCTTTTTGAAATTGTTCTGTTAAAAATTCTATTACTTCGGCCAAATTTGGTGACATGGTATTAATTTTCCTTTCAGTACAATAACAAAACCATCGTTTAATGAAGACATCGTACTGCTTTTTTGTTCCACTTTTCCATGATGACATAAGGATATCTGTAGATTTTTCTGAAAGTCCTCGTTCTCGGAAGCTGTTCCTGACACTTTGCATACTATTAATTTCATTTTGTTTTTCAATGGATGCTCTATATTCTTCCCTGGGATTCTGAGTAAATTTTTCTTTTTGCGAATAATGACTGGATCGTCTATCAAAAGTTCCATAAGACGTGAGAACCATGGCTGTGTTGGCCAAAAAGGAGCCACTACTATGCCCTTTGCTTGATCCTGGCGGATTTTTTGAAGGCAGCGTCCAACCAAACTGAAAGGTGGAAACAAATATATGAATCCTAATTTGGCCCAATTCAACGTAAAAGCATCTACATGTGTACTCTCTGGGTCTGGCTGCCATGAACAGAAATTTGGTACCTGCGCATTTAATCGAGATGCAAATAAGTCTATGTCAGGTTTGTTCCACCGTATACAAATATTTTGAAATATTTTCTCATCCAATTTCCATTCTAAATGATCTGTAAATCGTCTTGAAGCTTTATCAGCCTGACTATTTGCGTTTCCTGCGATATGCGCAGTAGTTATCCAAATATCATGTTCAATGGCCCAATTCCATGTGGACTTTGCTAGTTCATTGCATACAGGAGATTTAATTCCACCCATGTTATTCATGTATGATACTGCAGTTGTATTATCCGAAAAAACTTTGACATGTTTACTTTTAATATCTTGGTAAAAAGCTTTCAAAGCATAGGATATCGCTAGTAATTCTAATGCATTGATATGTTTCTCAGACTCTGAACTTTTCCACCTACCTCCTATTGAGATATTATTCATTGACGCACCCCAACCTATTAGTGATGCATCAGTATGAATCTCAACATCAGGCGGAGGTCTCAGAATTTTGCGAGTTTGCACAGTAACATTACCAATCCACCAGTTCATTTCAAATTTCATGTCGGCAGTAATTTGCATGTGACTGTCATAATCCCCTTTTGCCGCAACAAGTGCCTGATTTTTTGCCATTTCAAGATTCCGGTAATGCAATTTTCCAGTTTCCACAGCTGAAAAACTGGCCACCAGTAAGCCAATGACCTTCGCTGTTTCTCTGATTTTTGCTTTGTCTTTCGACCTCAATGATTTACAGGCTTTAATGATAGCCTCCTGCCTATTAACAGGGAGTTGTACAATCATTTTAATTGAATCAATAAGATTTCCCAAATATAATAATTTTGTGACTGGAATAAAAACAGACTTTTCATTGTTAATCATGAAACCAACTTTTTCCATAATAGATTTGGTTGATTGAACATTTTCTGCACACTCATTGAAAGAATTTCCACAAAGAATGCTGTCATCAATGAAGCCAGAATTTACATACCCCAATTTTCGTAAACTGGAATAAACTGGCTTCAAAAGCTTAGTGAAGATACGTGGGCCCTCGCAAACCCCATTAGCGAGACATGTATATTGGTAAATTTTATTTTTCCACATAAATCTAAAATATTTTTGTTGCTCTTCTGCAATAGGAACTGAGTAATAGGCATGCCGAAGGTCTATCGAGGCCATATATGTACCCTCTGTAATCAGAGTCAATGCTTTTTCAAAGGTCTCCATCTTAAAATGTGTGTATGGAATTTGTTCATTTAAATGCTTGAGATTTAGAACCATCCTATATTCCCCATTTTTCTTAGCTTTAAGAAAAATTGGTGATAGGATTTGATCATGCGATTCATCAACATTTATGATCACTCCCATTCCTACCAATTTATCTATTTCCAAATCAATTATACTTTGCTCTTTTCTACTGAATTCATATTGAACCCTTAATTTCCGGAATGAGTCAAAATTAACATTGTCTAGATCAAAGTGGCAATGTTGGACTATATCTAAAATTTCTGGATCAGAAGTTAATTTTTTCCACTCATTCACAAAGTTTTTCAAACGACCAGCCATAAATGAACAATCACTAACCTTGTTTATTGTCTGTAGTTCTGACGGGGTCCCCGTCTGTAATT
This sequence comes from Fragum fragum, assembly GCA_946902895.1. NCBI lineage: Eukaryota > Metazoa > Mollusca > Bivalvia > Cardiida > Cardiidae > Fragum > Fragum fragum. The sequence continues at coordinate 9,240,325 of OX336377.1, forward strand.
GAAGTTTTTTGCCGTCGCACCAGTGGTTGAAGTCGTGCCAGAAGACAGCATGCCTCTGCCACCTCTAAAAGATCCTCTAAATCGAGGATTTCTGAAGCCTCTTTGGAAATTACTGCGAATGGGCCTTCCTGTGAACATTTTGTTGCTGATTTTTGAGCAATCCTCGATTTCTTTGGCCACTTTCGACACATCTTCTCCAAACAAATAATTGGTGAAAGGCCGATTATGGTTGCACAAGTGGCTGTATTCTTTATTCAACTGCGGCCTCAAGAAGTCTTTACGAGTAAGATTTATTTGCTTATTGCAATGTCCAAGCAATGCTAGCACACTATTGAATTCTTCGATAAGCAGCCCAAATTTTTCATTGAATTGCTGTTTTGCTCCATCATTATCGTATTTATTCTCAAGCAAATTGAATTCCATCTCGGCCATACTGTGCACAGCTTTAGCAAGAATAGTAGCAGATTTTACAACAGATGTCTCAATGTTCTGCATCTTTTTATCTGTTGTTCTTGCATTATGGGAGACAGCATCCCAAATGAGAGGGTTGGTTTGAACAACTACCAAGCCCTCACAGTTAGCAGGTCTGGCGTTCAATTCATCCTTGATTAAGTCTTGATAGCGGTCTTCATCAATACCATTCCTAAATAAATCAGTAATTGTAGAAGCCAAAGATGGATCAATATCTTTATCACAGTTTTCAGCTGATTTGAATCTCTTGCCCATAGAGCTAAATCTACTGATGCTAGTAGTAGCTTCATCTTCTGGTTCTTTCCTCTTTAATTCCAGACTCTGATTTATTTCCCGGCTTTCAGATTCGTATTGCTCAGAGCAATCCATCTGGTCATACTGCCAGTCCTCTTCATATGAAGCTAATCTATTAACAACTTCCGATATCTGCAAGCTCTGTTCATTCAATTTTTTCTCCTGCTCGGACATACGAGCCGTTTGTTTTTGAATGGTGTTTTGTAAATTATTAATTGCCGACAGCAATTTAGAATTAGTGTCATCCAATACAGTCCTAACAGCCTCAGCCTCGACAATATTCTTTTTCGAACCAGATGTAGCTTTCTTTGTCGTAGAACTGCGTTCTACTTTCGATTTCTCAGTTTGCGGATTTGATTCCGCCATCTTGATTCCAATTTGAACACCACGTGCTCGATCGTTTTCAAGTGAATAATCAATAGAAACGATATTTCCAAAGTCAATGTGCGTGCACTAATTAGGTAAAAATTGTTCGGCGAACAAAGGTGCACAGTTCCAACAAATTAAATGACAAATAATCAATCAACGATTGATTTCACGATGAAAAGCACATTGACGTTTTCAATCTTCCGCCATTTGCAACAACTGATCCGCGCATGCGCAACACATCTCATTTAAGACCGAACGGAAATTTTTTACGAAAAAGAATTGAAGAGTCAAAGAGAGGCACAACCATATGCTCAATCTAGGGTAGGAAAAATTATACTGCTAAAATAATGCTGAGGGTTCTCTTTTAACAAACAGGAGGGCAAAGATAGCCCTATGTTGCTCTCCTTATAGTGAGATTTATCCAGGCTAGAGACAATCAGAAAAGTCTATTTTAACTCTTGTCATCTGAGCCCGGAATATTCTAGTTTTGGTAGGAGGTATTGACTAAGATCAGCCTGCAAATATGTGCAGCCTGATTTTAGTCTTCACAACCATCTTTTCAATTGCCAGAGTTGATTTAACCCTTTCCCGTTTTTGGAAATTTTAGAGTAGGACCAAATTGAAAAAGGTTGCAGACATCAATGAAAACTGGATGCCATTTGAAAAGAAACCATCCTATGTGGTAGAAAATATTGTGGAAAAAGGAGAAATTGCTTGTTACAAGCAATTTCCTCTTTTTCCACAATGTTTTCTTGAGTATAAAATCACAGGAACGTAAAATCCCGTATTTGAACGGGAAAGGGTTAAAGATAAATTCAAAAATGAATATTAGCCAACAACAATTAGTGATTCCAGTGTTTTCAGGCCTTTGATCTTTACATGCAATTCTATAGAGGATTTTATCTATCATTACAAGGGTTAAATGTTGCTGAAATTTAAAAAAAATCTTTGTCTTTTAGGGAAGACAATATTGTAGATATTGTTGATAATGAAGAATTGCTAGTAACAAGCAATTTATTCATTTTCTGCATCGTTTTCAAAGTTTTTTTTTAGAGGGGCTTCAAATAGTGGGATTATATTGGAATGGTTTAATTCAGTCAAAATACCGTTTTAGGAGGTAGAATTTTTTCTAAAATTATTTCAGACAGAAGGACAGCATATGGCTAGATGACAGACAATAAGCGCAATTGACCTATCACTGGCCCCCCTCTCATTTCATTGGCCACGCCCAGACTCCGACAGGAAGTTCAGCTTCGATTTAAAACAAGGTTATTTTGTAAAAGTAGAATAGTTGGTTGGCGACTTAACCGCCGTATCTTTGGCTCAAATAAGCTGTAGTTACTATGTTTCAGTTGCCAAACCAATGTAAAGGGTAACAAAAAAGGCAGCCAATGTCGGAGTTGAATGATTTCAATGCTCGAATGGTTATTTGATCGACTGGCGTGATTGGCCAATTACCTCATACCAATTATTTCTTACTGAGATGATTTACAATGGTAGACAGACAAAAAGTAAGTCATAAGATGTTTTCAAGTCTGCATGTCTTTGATATTGGCTTGGTCCAAACTACCTGCATCTGGTATGAGGGAAATAAAGAAAATGTATCCCCACTAAGACAGCTATTTCCAGTAAGTGCAGAAAACAAGACTTCAAAAACATTCTAGGGAAATATGCATGATACAAATAGCTGCAAGTAATCAGCATTGTGCATGTTCAACTCTGGTTGTTTAAATGGGCTTTTATATTCACCCTCTTTTAAACCCATTCCCACATAATGACGTGTTTTAATGCCCTAAAGAACAAAATCGTTGGAAAACATTATGGAACAAGAAATTTCTTCATTATCCAAATAATTTCCTACCCCAAACAGAGATTTTTGAAATTTCACCAAAAAAAAAATTTGTCTATAACTTCTATCAATTTGGATCAGCCTCAAATTTTGTCATCTGAGTTTACAATCTTTCTGTTACCTCACCCCAAAGTTCACCAGTACTAGGTTTGGGCTCTGAATGCCTGGCATAATGACATACCTTAGGTAACCAGTGACTTGGCAAGGACTCGAAACAAAAAACCTTTGATACCTTTAAGGTAACAAGTCCCCCATTTTAGCCACTGAGCTATGCATGACTCCATAATCCACTCTGGTGTAGCCAAACAAGAGTGCCATAATTTGCAGTACTCTACTTGCTCTTCTGCACCAATCAATACCCATTACAAACAACAAAATTTTGGACAGACCAAATTTCAAATAAGTTTTACAACAATTCAAAGATCATTAATATCAAATAGGGTAGATAAAGTATTGGACAACTATAACCTTTTAGGAATGACAGTTTTCAATTATTTTTGTTTGAATGCGGTTTAATGCCGCTTTTAACAATTCTTCAGTCATATCATGGCTGCTGAAGCACTTAACAATGGATTCCTGGTATATCTTGAACCAGTACCACCATTACATCCTTTCTTAGCCTTGAGCTACTATCCCACCTAGGTTTACAATTATCCACCCCTTGTCTTCAATTCTTTACTGAAGTTAAGCTCCACAGGACTAAAGTCAGATGATTCTAAGGTTTTTCATTTGTTTGTGTCAGACTCCAAGAAAAAAGCATCTTTAAAATTTACACCCTGGACCTGAAAATGCTTGCCACAGGAGCAGTATACAGTCTAGGTTGGTACAAACATTAACTAGAGGTGCTTAACCCATTCCCACACATTAAAATTGTAGACTAGTACGAATTGAGAGAAGATGCAGACAACAATTTTAGGTTGATGAAATTCTAAAATTCTTTCTTTGTCTTTTTGTCTGTGTTTTTCGGTGTTTGACCTTTGATAGTTGACCTTGACCTTATTTGACAACCGTGATCTTGTAATAAGCAGATGCGTATCCATGAAAGGGACTGTCATACTAAGCATGAGCATTGTAACTTAATCATTCTCATGCTGGCCCTATTTTGGCAGGAAGTATAGACAAAGAACTGCCTTCAAATTTGTGCAGTTGGATCTTAGTCTACACCACCTGTCTTTTTAATGAAAGAAATTTGAACCAATATTAGGGCCTTTCTGTGTTCATGTTACAATGACCTTTGACATTTGTCAGAAGGAATGATGACTGAGTCGCGGTTCGATCTCAAGACCACAGGATTGAGGCGTCACGCGCTACTGACTGAGCTAACCAGGCTTGGCAGCATTGTACTTGAAATCCTTTTGAAGTTGCAAGGGGTTATATTTATGACAGAAAGATGGATGAAAAGATTGACAATATCAAACAAATTTTCCAAATTTTAGGAACGTGGAGGATTGTATAAAGTTCTAGGATACACAGACGGACACACACAGTGTAAAAATGCTACTGACAATAGTATTTCTCACCTAAAAAGGATACATTGAGATTTGCAAGTTGCAAATAACACAAAGTCTTCCCATTTGTTTTTCTTGAGGGGCGTCAAAAAGCATCATTGTGTGAGTATAGGTTAAAAGAAAAGCTCTTTTAGCCAACAATAAACTAAGCATAAATAACACTAAATTAATCCCCATCAACTTGTGCCAGCTATAATTGAATGCAGTTGAAACTAATCTTAATTCCATTGTTTGTTTGTTGAACTAACTTGCATTTTGGCACCATTTATTGCAGTTGATTGATGATCATTACTTTAATCGCACCTTTTTATCACAGCAGAGAATTTATTGAATCATCTAGTGTAGCTGCTGTTTCGAATTTAAAATTATAGAATTAACTTGTTTGGCTTGATAAAACAAGAGGCACTTGAGCACCTGTATTGCCCCACCAGCCTGATTCAACCCTTGTCATGCTGCATAAAATCCTTTCCAAAAGTGAACGAAAATCAAAGGGCTGAAAGCACAGAAAGTACAAGCTTTAGTCAAATTCTTTTTTGATAATTAGATTTTATAGACAATTTTGACTGAAAAGTGATTAACAGGTGGTGTAGAGTAAGATCAGACTGCACTTACATACAGATTCATCTTGTCTTTACCTCCTTCAAAAACAGGAATATTCGAAGTTCAGCATGATAAGAGTTAATTGATACAGAGAGCTTGTGTTTTACTATATACTCTTTAATAAATTAATCCCAACCATGAAGGCCATACTTTTCAACCAATCACAGTTATCTGAAGGAAATCAACAGAAGGTCAACCAAAGAACGTTTATTTGAAATTTCTTTGAATAACCAAGCAGTTACTGTAAAAGATTTTCAAAGTTTTCACTGTAATAAAATAGCGCCTTCCATAAAAGCCATGTTCATCTGCCAAGCAATAACCTGATTAATGGACACCAAGGATGGTTTAGGTGAAATTTGTATAAATACTTTTATGGAAAATAGCCTTCAGCAGCCAGTAAAATACAAGTTTTTCAACAGATCGAAATTTCTTACATGAATCTGATCAATGATTACCTTAGGATAGTTTTTGTGAAATTCAGAGTTTAATTTCTGAGATGATATTTTTGAAAAACTAGACTATCACTAAATGTGATTAATCCGTTCCCACTCTACAGAATTTTAGACTGGTCCGATTAAAAGACATTGCAGACAAAAATGAAAAGCAAGTGCTCACCTGAGATAAAGGCTCTTTTTCTTTCAACAGTCTTATTTCATGTTAAGGTTAGGATTATGATACAAGTGGGCCATACTTTATACATATATAGACTCTGTTCCTGGGGATTAAAAAGTCTACATTACAAATTCCAAGAGTTAAGGGCAAATTTGAAAGAAAGATAATTTTTTTTGTTTGAATGGGGTTTTACACCGCTTTCAACAATCTTTCAGTTATATCGCAGCGACTGGAGCACCTAACAATGGAATCCTGGTATTTCTCACACCAGTACTACCATTACAACCCTTCCTAGCCTCCAGCTACTATCTCACATAGGTCTACAACTATCGACCCATTAGTGAGAGACAAATAGTCAGAAAGAATGAGTGCCGCCATTGGGAATCGAACCTGGGACCTCTAGATTAATAGTCCGACGCGCTTCCAACTGCGCTATGACGACGGCTGAAAGAAAGATCAAACTTTTTCCTTCCTCTGGATCCATGGTTTATAACTTCAGAAATATGTGAACTGATGCTTCATGCATATACCCCCTCCCCTGGGGCTCCACCCCTGGGGACCAGAGGGTCATTTTTTAGCTATTTTGAAAGAGGTCAATATACTGATGCTTCATGCGAAATATCGAGGCTCAACCTTTTCTGGTTCAGGAGGAGAAGAATTTCAAAGATTATTTTAAAATTTCATTTTTTGTTGCCATTGCAACAAGAGTTTTTAACGGTTTGCAATTCTTTTACCTATTTAAAAGGGTTCCACCTAAGAAACATTTCTGCCAAATTGGCCAAATTGACCCAGTGGTTTGGGAGGAGATGTCCTCAAAATAATTTTTATATCCAAATAAAACCCACCCACCTGAGGACCAAAGGATCATGATTTTGGCTATTTTGAAAGATTTGTTTTGTTTGAATGGGGTTTTACGCCGCTTTCAACAATCTTTCAGTTATATCGCGGCGGCTGGAACTCCTAACAATGAAATCCTGGTATTTCTCACACCAGTACTACCATTACAACCTTTCCTAGCCTCCAGCTGCTATCCCACATAGGTCTACGATTATCGACCCATTGGTGAGAGACAAATAGTCGGAAAGGGTGAGTGCAACCGTTGGGGATCGAACTACTTTGAAAGAGGTCAATATACTGATGCTTGATGCAAAATATGAAGGCTCTATACCATCTGGATTAGGAGGAAACTTTTAAAGATTACTTTAAAATATCACTTCTATTGCAATGGCAACAAGAGTTTTAAATGGATTTCAATTCTTTTAACTATTTTTAAAGGGGACAAGCCAAGAAACATTTCTGCCACATTTAGTTTAAATTGGCCAAGGGGTTTTAGAGATGTCGATTAAAAACTGTTCTTTATTTCTATATAAACCCATCCCCCTGAGGTTCCATGCCTGGGCAACAGAGGATCATGATTCTAGCTATTTTAAAAAGGTCATTATATTGATGCTTCATGCAAAATATCAAGGCTCTATGCCTTCTGTGTCAGGAGGCGATTTTTAAAGATTACTTCACTTTTGTTGCCATGGCAATCAGAGATTTAAATGGATTTCAATTCTAGCTTTTTTTAGATGGGACAACCTAAGGATCATTTCTGCCAAATTTAGTTCAAATTGGCCCAGTGGTTTGAGATGTTGTGAAATTTTTGACAGACAATGGAATAAAGCACAACAGACTGATGTCGAACAAAAGGTGATCACAATAGCTCACTTGAGCACTTGTGCTCAGGTGAGATAAAATTAGAACAGTAGAGTTATGGTTCTTATGGGCTGCATTCCATTACAATGCCAAAAATATAACTGTCATGTTTCAAGTTAATCAGACATAAGGTTCCTGTACAAAGAACTTGATGTCATCCGCCCGCCTACCCGTCCAGACGCCATCGGTATTCCCATAATATGTCCCGTCTTTTGACAGATTGTTAAGAAATTCTGATAAAAGGAGATCAAGCAATTACATTTTTTTACTTTCTTATTTAGCACTTATTTTCCAATTTTAGTACACTTAAAATGTCGTCTGCAACTTTTTTCAATTTTGATGGGTCTAAAATGTTATCATGTGGCAATCAGTAAAATTAGCATTTTTACAAAATGATGGATGAAAAACAGACATGATTGCTAGAAACTATCAAACAATTTCCACTTTTTTTGCAATACTTCCTTACAATGCGCCAGAAATCAAGATCAAATATTGTGACATCTTTTCCTATAACCCATTCCCATACATAGCCGCTTTTACCCCCTCCAGAAAAAAGCTTGGTAAAAGATTATAGAAAACAAAGAAATCTTAAAATTTCAGTAACTTAAAATTATATTTGCAACATTTTCAATTTTGACCAGTCTAAAAAATATCTCTGGTTATGGGTCAATACTAACAAGTTTTTTCTTCCCATTTATTTACTAAGATATAGCCATGATTTAGATATATTCCTTTTCTACTTAACTATCATAATCACAGAGATTTTCTTACATAACTATCACACAGAGATTTTTAAGCTTTCTCAAATAACTTTCATCTTGAGATTTCTCATAACTATTGGATGGAGACTTTCCAACATAGCTATAACAAAGGGCTTTGCTATTAACATAAATATCGTACCATAACTATAATATAGACATTTTCCCTCATAGATTGTCTTACATACTATCAGATAGAGATTTTCTCTCATAACTATGAGATAAGAGATTTTCTTACATACCAATCAGATAAGAGATTTTCTCTCATAACTATCAGAGAGAGATTTTCTCTCATAACCATCAGAGATTTCTCTCATAACTATCAGAGAGAGAGATTTTCTCTCATAAGCATCAGTCTATATAATAAGGGATTTTCTCTCATAACTATCAGAGAGATTTTCTCTCATAACCATCAGATAAAGTTTTTCTCTCATAAACATCAGATAGAGTTTTTCTCTCATAACTATGATGTAAGAGATTTTCTTACAATACAATCAGATACGAGATTTTCTCTCATGACTATCAGAGAGATTTTCTCTCATAACCATCACATAGAGGTTTTCTTGTATAACTATGAGAGAGAGATTTTCTCTCATAACCATCAGACAAGAGATTTTATCTCATAACTATGAGAGAGAGATTTTTTCTTATAACTATGAGATAGGGATTTTCTCTCTTAACTATGAGATAAGAGATTTTCTTATTATACAATTAGATAAGAGATTTTCTCTCATAACTATCAGAGAGAGATTGTCTCTCATTACCGTCACATTGAGATTTTCTTGTATAACTTTCAGAGTGAGATTTTCTCTCATAACCATAAGATAGGAGATTTTCTTGTATAACTATCAGATAAAGATTTCTCATATAACTATCACCATCACAGATATTTTCTCACAAAAAAAGTATCATGGCGCTATTTGAATCTTACTTTTTATGATTTAATCTGGTTGCAACCTATGTTGAGCCCATTAATATCTACCTAGAATCAAAATAATGTCTTTATGCGAGAAAAGAAATTGCTACATGATTTTTTTCTACAAGTGCTGATCCAACCATTGCCTAGGATAGTAAAGTTACTAAGCTCACCAAGGCTAGCTTACTAACTGCTCAACTTAGAATATTCCAGTTTTGGCACTGATCTTAGTCTACACCACCTGTTTGTCATTTTCAATCTAAAGTTGTTTATAAAATGTATTTACAAAATAATATTGACCAACAACTAGTACTTCCAGTGCTTTCAGTCCTTTGATCTTACTGCAGTTTGGAGATATTTCATTCAGTATTTAAAGGGTTAACCCTTGTCATGCTGAACCCAGAATAGTCCATTTTTGCAGGAGGTGTAGACCAAGATCAGCCTGCACATAAGGGCAGTCTGATCGTGGTCTACACCCCCCTGCTTGTACTTTTCCTTCTAGAGTTGTTTATGAAATTGATTTCTAAAAGAAATATTGATTTTTGAACAACAAATTCTATCAGTGCTTTCAGCATTTTGATTTTACAGCAGTTCAGTAAGGTTACTTATACAGCATGAAAAGGGTTAAGATCAGCTTATCTCAAATACTGGATCCTTTATTCCTTATAGAAAACACTTTGTTACATAATCCAAAGAAAGCATGTAGAATTGTTGAACAGAAGTTACCAAAAACACAACAAGTAATACAAGATAATGATGAAAACCATCAATCAGTTTGCATCTTAATTCAATTACCTTAGCCTCAAGATCTTTTTACTGGGCTTCAGGTACATGGAGGAATGGATACTAACCCATTACCATACAAAAAAAGTACAGACTAGTCCAAATTGAAAAAAGCTGCAAACAACAAATTTTACTAATGGAATTTACAAAATCTTCGCCTAGAGGGTACAAAACATTGTGGACATAGAAAAAATTGCTTGTTTCAAGCAATTTCTTCAATGTCCACAATGTTTTCTAAAGCTTTTTCCTTAGGGCAAAAAGTGTCATCATGTCGGAATGGGTTAACTCTTATCATGCTGCACCCAGAATATTAATGATTTAGCAGGAGGTATAGACAAGGATCAACCCTAAACGTATTAAGTTCCGTACACACCAATAGCTCTTCCAGTGCCTTCAGCCCTCTGACTTAATATAACTTGAAAAAGATTGATTGTTTGATTGGGGTTTAATGCCACTTTTAACAATGTTTGTCATATGGCGGCTGGAGCACCTTGCAATGAATTCCTGATACATCTCCCAATAGTAATACCATTACATCCTTTCCTAGCCTCAAGCTGCTATCCCTGACTTAGGTTTATGATTATCCACCCATTGGTGAGAGAAAAATGTCAGAAGGGATATGTGCTGCCGCCAATTCACTTGAAATCCCACTTTTACATGCCCCCCCTCAATAAAATAATTTTGGGAAACATTGTCAAAAAACAAGGTGCCAAATTGTCACAAGATACGCCCGTCACACTGCATAATATTAACTGGGGGTTTGAATAGAACTGAGGTTATTTTGAATGAATATTTTTTGTCAAACAAAGTATAAAAACAACAAAGGACAATAACTCAAAATATACCCTAGGTAGAGTTATGGTTCTTGTACACTGCACTCCCACTTGGTGCGCTCTATCCATCCATGAAGTTTCATGATTCTAGCAATCATACTTTTAGAGATATACTCCGGACAAGATTCAAGTATGAAAAACAACAAAGGGCAATAACTCAAAAAATAGGCCAGTCAGTGTTATGGTTATTGCGCACTGCACTCCATATTGATGAGAAGAATATAACTGCCAAGTTTAAAGTTAATCGGACTTACGGTGACAGAGTTATGCTCCGGACAAAGAAGTGGACACCGCCCGGACAACCGGACGCCCGGACAACCGGACGCCCGGACACCACGGGTGATCCCATAATACGTCCCGTCTTCGACGGGCGTATAAAAAGAATCATATAGAATGATAATAAATTAAGTCTAATTCTAATGGGGTATATTTTGGCTGCTGGAATGCCTAACAATGGATACCTGGTATTTCTCACACCAGTACTACCACTACATCCTTTCCTAGCCTCCAGCTGCTATCCCACTTAGATTTACGATTATCCACGTGACCCATTGGATAGAGACCAGGGGCTGTCAGATTGAAAAATGATAACTAAATTTTATAAGAAAGGTTTAAAGCAGTTTCTGCTTTTACTATAAGATTTCTACAGCTATTTTTCTTTAACACATGACAATGCAGGATCATTTGGTACATATTTAGAGATACGTATCACTTGCCATTACCTTTTCGAAACAGGCATGCTTTATAATTGTAGACTGAGGCAAAATATTTCGTGTCTTGCCTATGAACACATTCTAGTTACACCAATTGACTTGAACCTGTGAAGTCTAGCCTTCAGGTTACTTAAGTCAAACCTTTTACCCCTTGGCCAATAGTTGAATTGCTAGCCCCACCCACTGACTCCAACAGGAAGTTCCACTTCAATAGTTGTCAATATTTTGCAAAATTTAAGACCAGGAACATGTAACAAACTAGGTGGTTGTGTCAGGACAACTGCTGTTGAGCCCACAAAGTTTTGTAGTCATCATGCTCCGGACAAGCACGATTTTAGTGTTTGACCTTGAGCTTTGACCTTGAACTTACAGCTATCCAAAAATTTTTTTCAAATGGCACATCTACTCATGATGGAAAATAATTGTGCCAATTTATTTTGAAATCCATCAATAACTGTAGGAGAAATGCTCATGACAATCACAATTTTAGTGTTTGACCTTGAGCTGTGACCATGACATTTGAACTATCCCAAGAATTCTTTCAAATGGCACATCTACTCATGATGGAGAGTAATTGTGCCAAGTTATTTTGAAATCCATCCATAAATGTAGGAGTAATTGTACGGACAAATTAGGATGGACGGATTAACGGTCTAACAGACTAATGCACTAAAGCAAGCAGGCTTGACAAACAGTTAAATGACAGATTATTACCGTTATAATTACACCTTGAATAAGTTGTAGTTATGACTTTTAACCCTTTCCCGTTCAAATACGGGATTTTACATTCCTGTGAATTTATACTTGAGAAAACATTATGGAAAAAGAAGAAATTGCTTGTAACAAGCAATTTCTCCTTTTTCCACAATTTTTTCTACAACATAGGATGGGTTCATTTCAAATAGCATCAAGTTGTCATTGTCGTATGCAACCTCTTTCAATTTGGACTAATCTAAAATTTCCAAAAACGGGAAAGGGTTAAATCACCAAACCAACAAAAATGTTTCACATAAATGTCAACCAATGTCAGAGCTCAAAGTTCACTTCCGTTTTAAATGAAAAATTTGATTAATTAAAGTTGCCAAGCCAACAAAATTGTTTCAATTTAATATCTTTATGTTCAAGATTTTAGCTACCAGTCTAAAAGAATAGTTTTATTGGTTGATTTATTGATTGACCGCTGTAATTGTTCAATTCCAAGTAGTTGATCTTTTGTGCAATTGTTGCTAGATTGTGCCATTTTTTTTGTAACTACAAGATTAAACCGTATCATATTAACCCTTGTCATGCTGTATAGACTACCTTACTGAATTGCTGTCAAATCAAAGGACTGAAAGCACTGATAGAACTTGATGTTCAAAAATCAATATTTCTTTAAAAATCAACCTCATAAACAACTCGGGAAGGGAAAGTATGAGCAGGCGTAGACCAAGATCAGCCTGCACATAAGTGCAGTCTGATCTTAGTCTACACCTCCTGCCAAACCGGAATATTCTGGGTTCAGCATGACAAGGGTTAAACACAGAATATTTCCCCTGTTTGACCCTTTAAAGCCAAAGGTGATAGTGAAATTAATTTGAAAAGATACAGTGATCCAAATTCTGGATTTCATGTGCTTTCGGTCCTCTGTTTTCAAGATGTTTCTGTATAGGTGTTTTAAAGCGAAATAGAGAAACTAAAATTAAGCAGCGAAAAAAGATGAATTCAATATTCTTTGGTAAACAATAAACAATACTTAAATTCCAAAATCCAAAATTAATCCACAATATAACAATTGATTTTTGACAGAGCTTTTCACAATTAATCACACCGTTAAATTATTCCACAATAAATCCATATACGTTATAGTAGTAAATACTGTAGGTCAATGGTCAATGTTATTATTCAGGGATATATTTCTTAATTGTTTTTGTCAGCTGTGATATATCATAATAAAACCCTGACTGCCTTGACCATAAAAATATTGATGGTCAGTTTGACCATCTACATACAATTTTCCGTATGACAGTTTTTATTTTGGGTGCAAGATTTTACGGCTTGAGGAATAACAAACAGCCAGTAAATCAAGTAATTCTCCAATTAGTTTTACGTTAACCCATTACCATACGGCAAAATTTTAGACTGGACAAAATTGAAAGAAGTTGCAGGAGACAATTTAAAGTTTATGAAATCTTGGATTTTTTCAACTTTCTTGGTAGAAAACATTGTGGAAATTGAAGAAATTGCTTGTAACAAGCAATTTCTTCATTTTCCACAATGTTTTTTAAAGCATTTTTCTTCAGGGGCGTTCAAAAGCGTCACAGTGTGGGAATGGGTTGAGCAACCATCAAACAAGGGGCCACTAGAAAGTGGTAAATTAAATCCATCATCGCACAAAATGACTAAGAAATGCATTCATGGAAAACTTTGTGGATAAAAGATAATTTGCTGGTGACAAGCAAATTATCCTTTCCTCACAATGTTTTCTATTCTATTTCGCACCTATTTTTCAAATTTTAGCCTAACTTGCATTGCATGTGTAACCTCTTTGAATTTAGACCAGTTTAAAAGTTTGCTCTCTAGTAATAGGTTTAATCCATTGCAACAACACAAAATTCTAGACTGGTCTAAACTGAAAGAAGCTGCAGACAACAATTTTAAGTTGATTAATTTTTTTTTGTCTTTTTTAGAAAAAAAACATTGTGGGTAATGAAGAAATTGCTTGATACAAGCCATTTCTTCATTTTCCGAAATGTTTTCCAAAGTTTTTTTTATTGAGGGGCGTAAAAAGGAGGGGTTGTTTGGTTTAATGCCATTGCAGAATCAGTAAAATTGAGTACATTTAGTTATTGTATACCTCATACAGCGACCTGATTAATGTCTGTTTGCTAGTGTTGATGCCTCAACCTCAGTATCAGGACACAATTTAGCTTTTCTACCCACCCCCCACACCCCCTCTTAAGAAAATAGCTAGGGAAAACATCCTGAACAAGAGGACCATGACGGTCCTAAATTGCTAGCCTGAATCATCTGCTTTTAAAAAAATGCAACTACACCAAATAATTATAACCAGTGTAATGAAAATCAATCCCAAACTGAGGCCTCTATAGTGTAAACCAAGAAACTGTCATTAAGGTCCCTTTTCCTGTGTTTTCCAATAGAACCTTCCCATAATCAATAGAGTTCATCCTTATGACCTAAAAATTATTCTAGTCTAGTTTCATGAAGATAGAGGCGAAACTGTGGCCTCTAGAGTGTAAACCAAAAAATCGCATTAAGGCCCCTTTTCCTGTGTTTTCCAATAGAATCCTCCCATAGTCAATAGGGTTCATCCTTTCGACCTAACAAATATTCTAGTCAGGTTTCATGAAGATTGGGTCAAAACTGTGGCCTCTAAAGTGTAAACACTTCAATTGTTGACAATGTACGACACATGACAGGCATTCAACGATCAGAAAAGCTCACTGTGACCACTTAGTTCTCAGGTGAGTTAAAAATAAAAAAAATGCTTGCAACAAGCATTTCTAAAAATTTTTCCATAAAGACACAAAAAATTTCAACAACTATAAGAATTATCGTCTGCAACATCTTTCAATGTTGCCAGTCTTAAATTGTGTTGTCTAGTAATGGGTTAACAAGACGAGAAGACTAACTTGCCTTAAAATGCTCCCCTAGAAAAATACAAATAATATGTTATGGAGGCCTTGTATCTTGATGCAGATAATTGACATATGAGCCTATGCGTGACATTTCCAACAATTTCGCAGGTGCGTGACTTGCACACATTGAGCACCCTGGGCAGCCATTTGGGGCAATTAGAATATTCGCTGATTGTTTAAAGAAGCTTTGGGTCAGTATCTTTCTAGAGGGTGCACAGTGAAGACTCTGATCAGACTGTGCGGATGCACAGACTGATCTGAGTCTTTACTTGGCGCACATGTGTAATGGTTGGAAATGTCACGCACGCGCTCATATCAGAGTTGAAAGTCAAACAATTGATAGATCAATGGAATCATAATTTTAGACCAAAAGTTGTATTTTCAACACTTTTTATAACCCAAGATTTGAATTATTGGTAATCAAGAGTTTTCAAGTGAGTAGCGGAGTAATTACACACAAACTCCCCCCTCACACTCATACACAAGTCGAATTTATGCCTTTTCAAAAAATCAAAGCACTGAAAGTTCTGTTAGCTAACAAACCATGGTTTTGTTAAGTAACCTTCATTGTCAAAGGTTAACAAATAAATAAAGGAGGTTAAAGTAACACAGGAGTTAATCCACAATCTTCAACTAGTTTGAATTGAAAGAAGTTGCAGACGACAATTTCAAGTTGGTTGAATATAGAAATCTTTCCCATGTTGGGTAGAAAACATTGTGGACAATGAAGAATGTTTTCCAAAGCTTTTTCTTGAATTGCCTAAAAAGCAAATGGGTTAAATAGCATTCTTTGAAATTGTTCATACAATTTGCATGAAGTTTGAAATATTCCTATAATACATAAGAACTACACTTTATGGTGTAGGCATAAAGTTAAGCCTCCAGTTGAAGTGTGCACTCTTTGAACTCTGAGAAGACCTCAAAATTCTGTCTGTTAACTTAACCCTCATCATGCTGAGCCTGGAATATTCCTATATTGGCAGGAGGTATAAACTTAGTTCAGCATTCATGTAAGTGCTGTCTGATCTTATCCCATTCCCACTCAATCCCTCCTTTTTACGCCCCTCAACGAAAAAGCTTTTGAAAACATTGTGGAATATGTAGAAATTGCTTGGATCAAGCAATTTCTTCATTATCCACAATGTTATCTATCCAAAAAGACGAAAAAAAATTAATACCATCAACTTGAAATTGTTGTCTGCTGCTCCTTTCAAATTGGACCGGTCTAAAATTCCACTGTGTTGGAATGGGTTATTATACACCACCTACTTGTGCCTTTAAGCACCATTTGTTTATGAAATAAATTACTATAAGAAATACAAGCCCTCTATAAGGACTTCCATTACTTTCAGACCCTTGCTTCAAAAGCATTCTTTGAAACAAATTTTATTCAGCATTACAAGGGTTAAGCTATCAAAGCAGATACTTTGTTAGCTAAAAAGTAAATGGACCATGATCAAAATATTACAATATGCATCCATTCTTGATACAGAGTCTATTTGTGAAATTTGAATCAAATCCAAATCCAATTTTTGAGAAAATTAGCTAACAAAGGGCCATGAATTTGTAAAGATTCTTGTTTGTTAACTTAGCTTTGATAGCTGACACTTTGCTAGCTAATGAGATGTTCATAATCTCTATAGCAAAATAGGGCTTATGTTTAACTGCCTTTAAATATTTGTGGGAGGTTGATGTTTAAAGTTTGCAAGTGGCATAGAGTGAAACTTATGAAATTGAAATTCATTGAAACAGTTTGTAATCCGATACAATTTCTTGATTCTATTTTTTGTGCCTCATTGTTTTTGAAGAGGCAATAAATCTTCATTTTCTCCATTTTATTTCACTTCTGGCATAATCAGGGGCTGGAATTCTCAAAAAAGATCTAATAAAGACCGCCATGAACATTTGAAATTAGCTTTATCTGTTTTTTGTTGAGTTTGTTTTGGTTCTTCTTTTTAACGAAAACCAAAAAAAAAAAAAATATTTGAGAACTGTAAAAATTGTCTAAGCACATAAGACACCGTATCATATAAACTGATGGGTATGACTCTCAAGATGGTCCTATCTGGTTTACCTGATCAATATAGCTCTATGCTTTACTGTGATAGTTCACAGAATTATCGAAGAATATTAAAAAGGAGTTTAAAGTTAGTTTGAAATATTGAACTCTTAAGAAGAAAAAAAGACTAGATGGTTGTCCAAGGACAACTGCTGTCAAGTCTGCAAAGTTTTGTAGGCACCATGCTCCAGACAAACACAATTTTAGTGTTTGACTTTTAGCTTGACCTTGAATTTGAAGCCATCCAAAATATTCTTTCAAATGGCACATCTACTCATGATGAAGAATAATTTTGTAAAGTTATTTTAAAATCCATCCATAATTGTAGGATAAATACTCTTGACAATCACAACTTTAGTGTTTGACCTTGACATTAGAACTATCCCAAAAATTCTTTCAAATGGCACATCTACTCATGATGAAGAATAATCTTGCCAAGTTATTTTAAAATCCATCCATAATTGTAGGATAAATACTCTTGACAATCACAACTTCAGTGTTTGACCTTGAGCTGTCACCTTGACATTAGAACTATCCCAAAAATTCTTTCAAATGGCACATCTACTCATGATGGAGAATAATTTTGCCAAGTATTTTCAAATCCATCCATAAATGGCCGAGTAATTGTTCAGACGGACTGTCTAACGTACTTACGCACTAACGCACATATACTGACTTGTCATGTCTACCTCAAAGCAAGCGAGCTAGACAAAAATTGTCAATAAGGTCCCTTTTCCCTCTATATAAGTAAGAAAATCTCTATATTTATAAGGGATCTTCCTATCAACTTAATAAATACTTTAAGCAAGTTTGAGAAAGACTGACCCAAAATTGTAACCTCAAGAGCATAACAAGGTAAATGTCAATAAGGCCCCTTTTCCAGTGATATTGGTCAAATAAGAAAACTACTTTAGAAAGTTTAAGAAAGATTGAATCAAAATTGTGACCTCTATATCAGTGACAACAGAATGTCAGAAAGGCCTCTTTTCCCGTATCATAAGTACAAATGTCACCATATATAATATGGTTCTTCCCCATGACTAATCAAAACTTTTCAGCATGTTTGAGAACAATGAGCCCAAATGGTAATCTGTAGAGTGGAAGTAAGGAAATTGTCAATAAGGCCACTTTTCCCACGATATAGGTCAGAGTGTCACCATATTCAATAGTTTTCTTTATCATGACTATACAAACATTTTAAGAAATTATGAAAGATTGGGTAAAAATTGTGATCTCTAGAATTGAACAAAGAAATTATCAGTAAGGTCTCCTTTCCCTTGTTATCAGTCAGAATGTCACCATATTTAACCCTTGTCATGTTGAATCCAGAATATTCCTGTTTTAGCAGGAGATATAGACTAAGATCAGCCTGCACTCATGTGCAGGCTGATCTTAGTCTACATCACCTGCTCGTCCCTGCCAAGCAAAACTGATTGATTGAATGGAGTTCAAGCCACTTTTAACAGTATTTCAGTCATATCACGGCGGCTGGAGCACCTTACAATGGTTCCTGGTATTTCTCACACCAGTACTACCACTAAATCCTTTCCTCATCTCCAGCTTCTATCAAACTTAGGTTTACGTTTATCAACCCATGGGTGAGAGACAAATTTTGGAAAGGATATGTGCCGCCGCCTGGGACCCTACCAAGCAAGAGTTTTTCATAGAATTATATTTGGAAACAAATAATGACCCAAGCTAGTACTCCCAGTGTTTTCATTTCTTTTATTTAATTGCAATTCTGAAAGAGATTTTATTCAGCATGACAAGGGCTAATATTGTTCTTCATCATGACTCTGCAAACATTTTCAGCAAGTTTAAGAAAGACTGAGCACAGCTTTGTGACCTGTCCAGTGGAAAATTGTCTCTTTCCCATGATATAAGTCAGAATATCACCATATTCAATAAGATTCATCCTCATGACTTTACAATCATTTTCAGCTAACATTGTAACCTCTAGGTTGGTAACACTGAATTCTTGACAATAGATGACGCACAAAAGACATTTCAGTAACCCAATAGCTCACTATGAGCATATTATGTTCAGGTGAGCTAACAAGGTGCCAAATTGTCACAAGATACGCCCTTCACATTGCTTGATGTCAACATGCAATGAATACAACTGCCAAGTTTCAAGTCGATCAGACATAAGGTTTCAGAGTTATGCCCTGGTCAAAGAACTTCAATATAACAACAAGAGGTCCATGAGGGCCTGTAACACTCTACTGGTTTTCAAGTTTTCATGAAGAAATCTGATATTTAAGCAAGTTAATTGCTTAACCCATTCCCGAACAACAAAATTTCAGACTAGTCTGAATTGAAAGATATTGCAGACGACAATTTCTAGTTGAGGGAATTTTAAGTATCTCTGTCGTTTGGGTAGAAATCAATGTTAAAAATGTAGAAATTGCTTGTAACAGGCACTTTCTTCATTTTCAATCTTGTTATCACGAAATCTTTTCTTGAGGGCCGTCAAAATGCGGGATAGGTTGGGAATGGATTAAGGAAGAATGCATTAAAAAAATAACACATTGGACTTTATCCCCTTTATCATTTTGAGCAACAAGCCTTAAGGCTCCTTTTCCCATGTTTCATGACAGATCCACTTCATTTCCAAAAGGAAGTTTTCTTATGACCATAATCATAATGTGAAATTTTCAACAGAATCCAATAATTATTGTGGACTTTATCACATAAACAGGATTATTTTGAGTGAAATTCCATAAGGCCCCTTTTCTACTGTTTTCCTATGGATCCATCCCAATTTGGAAAGGAACTTTCTGTACGACCCTACAATAGTCCTCTGTGATATCTTAAAGACAATCTGATAATTGTGAACTTGATCACATAAACAAGAAAGTTCTGAATGCTAATCTGTAAGGCCCTTTTTCCAATGCCACAATTATTCCTTGCATCTTTGAAGAGAATCCGATTAGAACTGTGGACTGTATTGGGTTAACGAAGATATTTCAATAAAACCCCTTTTCCCATGATACTTTATTGTTGGTTTAATCATTCTGTGAAAGTTTCAAGTGAATTTGATGAAATACGGGGACTTCATTATGTTAACTAGAATAATTGAAAAAATTCATATGGCTCATTTTTAGATGAAACTTGACGGTTTGTACCCAATTCTGAAAAGAACCTTCCTTATGATTGTACAATCATTCTGTGAAACTTTGAAGTGAATCCGGTGATATCTTCGGAAATCATTGTGTTAACTAGAACATTTAAGAAAGTTTTCCATGAGGCCCCTTTTCATCTGATTCTTGCCGTAACAGATCCACTGTCAAAATCAACAATTGTAATGGTGGTAAAATCAATCTGTATAATCTGTGGAATTCACTGTGTTAATGAGGATTTTACAGAACAATGATTGATTGAATGGGGTTTAACGCCTCTTTTAACAGTATTTCATTCATATCACCACGGCTGGAGCACCTAACAATGGATTCCTGGTATTTCTCACACCGGTACTACCACTACATCCTTTCCTAGCCTCTAACCGCTATCCCACTTAGGTTTACAATTATCCACCCAATACTTTACAGAACAAACCAAATTTCAAAAGGAACAATTCTGATGAAGGTACAATCATTCTGTATAAGTTTAAAGAGAATCAATGAAACAAGAGAGCCAGAATGGCCCTAACATCTTTCACCTGACTAATTTAAAATGATTAAAAAAAAAACAAGGAAAGAACTCTAATATGTTTGACCTTGAGCTGTGACATTAAAGATTTCAAAGTCAAAAACTGCACCACCCTGCCACACCCATACTTGGGCGTAAATCATAATTTTGCAAAAAACTAAAAAAAAGGGGTCACCGAAGGCACATTCAAAACAAGTTTGGTTGAAATTGGCCTGGTGGTTACTGAGCAGAAGATGTTTTAAGATTTCAAAGTCAAAAACTGCCACGCCAATATTTGGGCGTAAATCAAAATTTCACAAACAAGTTTTCATAAGGGTCACTCAAGGAACATTCATGCCAAGTTTAGTTGAAATTAACCCAATGGTTACTGATGAGAAGATGTTAAAAGATTTCAAAGTCAAAAAACTACCATCCCTGCTATGCCTATATTTGGGGGTCAATCAAAATTCCCAGAACAAATTTTGAGAAGGGTCACCAAAGGAACATTCCTGCCAAGTTTGGTTGAAATCGGACAAGTGCTTACTGAGGAGAAGATGTTTAAAGAATTGTTGGCGCCTTTCGATGCATGACACATGACGCACGACGGATAAAAAAAATTGTGACCACAAAAGCTCACCTTGAGCAAATGGTGCTCAGGTGAGCTTTAAAGTGAACTGAATTGTTTCAAGAATTTTTTGTTACAAAATTTTCATTAAGCCCCTTTTCCCATGAAACTTAACAAATCATAATCAATTTACAAAGGAATAATCCTAATGATAGATAGTTTAAAGAAAATGATAAAGACTGATGACTATATTGTGATGTTTTTGTTATAAAATTGTTATAAGGTCCCTTTCATGTGTAGCTTAACCAATCAGACCCAATTTACAAAGGAACAATCCAAATGATGGCACAATCATTCTATCAAAGTTTGAGGAGATTCTGATAAAGACTGAGGACATTCTTGTGTTAATGAGGATTTGGTAATAATTTTTCATACAAACCCTTTTCCTATGATACTAGAAAGATAGGACCTATTTGGAAAGAAACAATCCTGATGATGGTACAAATATTCTGTAAAAGTTTGAACAGAATCCGATGAAAACTGCGGACTTTATCTTGGTGTAAAGATTTTATAATATAATTTTCATAAGGCCCCTTTTCCCATGAGACTAGACAGATCAGGCCAAACTTGAAAAGAAACAATTCTCATGATGGTACAATCATTCTGTGAAAGTTTAAACACAATCCAATGAAAACTACATTTCATAAGGCTCCTTTTTTGCTGATACTTGATGGATCAGGTCTAGTGTCAACATCAACAATCATTATTATTTTGCAATTATTCTGTGTATGTTTGAAGAAAATCCGATGAAAGCTCTGGACTTGGTAACAAGGATTTATAAATGAAATTTTCATAAGGCCCCTTTTCCTGTGTTTCTTCACAGTTCAAACCCTGTTATGAAAATAATGGTCATTATGACCTTACATTCATTCTGTGAAAGTTTCAACAAAATCTCACCAAAGCTGTGGGCTTCATTGTGTTAACAGGGATTTTTTAATTAAATTTTCATATAGCCCCATTTCCCATGTTACTTGATGGATTTGAACCTTTTTCCAAAGGGAACTCTACTTACAAAAGTATAATTATTCTGTTTGAGTATGAAAGCAACCCCATGAAATCTGTAGACTTTAAAGCATTAATTAAATTTTTTTAAATCAAATTTTCATAAGGCCCCTTTTCCTATGTTTCTCTATGGATCAGACCCAATTTTAAAGGAACAATCCTTATGATGGTACAATCATTCTGTAAAAAGTTTGAAGTCGATCAGATGTAATCTAGGGCCATGATGTGTTAACTAAGATTTTTTAAAAATAAAATTTACATAAGGCCCCTTTTTCCCATGATACTTGATGGATCAAACCACTTCCAAAAGGAAAAATCCATTTAATGTAATAATCATTCTGTGAGAGGTTGAAGAGAATTTGAGAATCAAATTTTCATAAGGCCCCTTTTTCCCTTGGTCCTTGACGAATCTGGCACAATTTCGAAAGAAACGATCCTTATGATGGTACATTCTTTCTGTGAAAGTTAGAAGAGAATACTCAAAAACTGTAGAATCTAGTGTTAACGAAGATCTTTTAATAAAAATTTTATTCAGGCCCCTTCCCCCCCCCCTGTTTCTTGACAGATCATACCTAATTTCAAAAGGAACGATACCTATGATGGTGTAATCATTTTGTGAAAGTTTGATTTGTTTGTTTGAATGGGGTTTTACGCCGCTTTCAACAATCTTTCAGTTATATCGCAGCGGCTGGAGCACCTAACAATAGAATCCTGGTATTTCTCACACCAGTACTACCATTACATCCTTTCCTAGCCTCCAGCTGCTATCCCACATAGGTCTACGATTATCGACCCATTGGTGAGAGACAAATAGTCGGAAAGGATGAGTGCCGCCGTCGGGGATCGAACCCGGGTGAAAGTTTGAAGAGAATCTGGAGAAAACAAATGACTCTAGAGTATAAATGAGGATTTTTTTTATTATATTTTCAAAAGGCCCCTTTTTCTGTGTTTCTTGACATATCATACCAATTTTCAAGTTGAACAATCCTTATGATAGTACAATCATTCTGTGAAAGTTAAAAGAGAATCCGATGAAAACTGTAGAGTCTAGAGTGTTAACGAGGATTTCTGAATAGATTTTTCTATTAAATTTTCACAAGGCCCCTTTTCTGTGTTCTTGACGGATCATACCCAATTCCAAAAGGAACAATCTTTATGATGGCACAATCACTCTTTGAAAGTTTGAAGAGAACCCAATGAAAACTGTGGACTCTTGAGGGTTAACAATGATTTTTAATGGATTTTTTAATTAAATTTTTATAAAGCCCCTTTTCTGGTGTTTCTAGATGGATCATACCCAATTTGAAAGGAACAATCCTTATAATAGTACAATCATTCTGTGAAAGTTTGAAGAA
The DNA here is from genome assembly GCA_946902895.1 of Fragum fragum. NCBI lineage: Eukaryota > Metazoa > Mollusca > Bivalvia > Cardiida > Cardiidae > Fragum > Fragum fragum. The sequence continues at coordinate 9,264,038 of OX336377.1, forward strand.
AATCCAAAGAAAACTGTGTACTCTAGAGTGTTAAGGTACGACGACAGACGGACAGACGCACAGATGCCAGAAAAGCCATTGCAATAGCTCCAGTGGCCTTCAGCCAGTAGAGCTAAAAGCTGTGGACTCTAGAGGGTTAACGAGGATTTTTTTAAATCAAATTTTCATAAGGCCCCTTTTCTGGTGTTTCTTGACTGATCATACCTGATTTCAAAAGGAATGATCCTTATGATGGCTCAATCATTCTGAGAAAGATTGAAGAGAATCTGATGAAAACTGTGGAATCCAGAGTGTTAACGAAGATTTTTTATTTAAATTTTCAAAAGGCCCTTTTTCCTGTGTCTCTTGACGGAACAATCCTTATGATGGTACCATCATTCTGAGAAAGTGCAAAGGGAATCCGATGAAAACTGTGGACTCTGGAGTGTTAACAAGGAAAAGTTAACAGATGGTTGACGGACAGATGGATGGCCGGAAATGCAAGCCATTGCAATAGCTCTATTGGCCTTTGGCCAGTAGAGCTAAAAATCAGAGTGCAAAAAGAGAGAAATCATTTATTTTTTTACCTTCAATTGTCAAACAGAAAAAGAAACACAGAAATTGTAGTAAAGAGCTCTTGAGAAAACCATGACTTCATTTGAAGTTTGATCCATCTGGTTCGTTTGTCAAATCAGCCTTTGGAAGATATGTCATTAATATGGGATATAACCATTGTCTCAAGGTTTAATCTATTCCCACACGACCAAATTGTAGACTGGTCCAAATTCCAAGGAGTTGCGGACGACTATTTAAAGTTGATGACATTTTGGATTTTTTCTATCTTTGGGGCAGAAAAAACTGTGGATAATGACAATTATATGGCAAATAATGGCAATTTCTTCATTTTCCACAACCTTTTCCCAAAGCTTTTTATCTTAGGGAAGTCTAAAAGCGTCACTGAGTGGGAATGGGTAAATGCGTTTACTTATCGCAAAATAATCTTTATTGTATCTAAATCATACAACAAATCTGATTTAAATCAGGAATCTAAATTCTCGTTTAATATCAAGGCAGGATATCAACTACTTTTAAAGGGGACCACCTGAGGAACATTTCTGCCAAATTTGGTTCAAATTTGAGGTGAAAACCAGGGATTGAACAGGAAAGGGTTTAAAGCATTGTTTGCAATCAAACTGATAATTTGTCCTCACTCTAGATGTACAAGTTGTAGTGAGTGATCAAAGGTCGATTTTGTCTATAGAGGGTATAGACAAAATTGACCTTTAATCACTCACTATAACTCATACATCTGTATAATCTACCACATAGAGGTATAGACAAAATTGACCTTTGATCACTCACTTTAACTCATACATCAGTATAATCTACCACATAAATTTGATTTGTTATTGTCTTTACCATATTAATTCTATTCATTGTTTGCAATCAAATTGATATTTTGTCTTCACTATAGATGTACAAGTTATATTGAGTGATCAAAGGTCTGAGTTCTGTCTATACAGGCATAGACAAAATTGATATTTGATCTCTCCCTTAAACTTGTACATTTGTACAATCAACTTCAAAAGCTTTATTTATTATTGTCTTTGCCATACCAATTCTATTGATTCTGTTTTCTTGACCCTGCCATTGACCAGCTTATCATATTAGCAAAAAGGTGTAGGACCGTTATTTCTTGTCATGCAATATTTCTGGTCAAATACGGGTCAAATACCATTAACACTTGTGCATAAAAAACACAAATATATAAACAAGAAATAATTTTTGACATTGTGACAAACACCTCCAAGGTCAGTCATGTTACTGAACTAACATTGTACATGTCCCAACGAGAGTTTTGAAGTGTTTCTCTGGGAAAAAAACTGTAATTCTAAGCGATTGTCATTAAACCCCTTTGCCCGTCTTTTACAACAGAAGGTTCCCATTTTCATTTGGGTTTATCCTAAAATTGTGCTCTGACAAACATTCTAACCAAGGTTTATGAAGATTTGGCCATAATTGTGGCCCTTCAAGTGCTAACAAGGATCATTAAAATCGCTTTCCCATGTTTCCATTGGAACGCTCATATCAATGGATTTCTGATAGAATCCTTCTGACCTGCCAAATATTCTGAACAAGTTCAAAAAAGGCCAAAATTATGGCCTTACAGTGCTAACAAGGAAATCGTAATTAAGGCCCCTTTTCTCATGTTTTCCTTAAGAACCTTCCCATTTTCAATAGGATTCATCCCCAGTGAAAATATGGATTGAAATTTCACTGATATTTCACTGAGATCACAGTGAAATATCAGTGAAAGAAAGGGGCAATATAACAGTGAAATTAAACTGAAGTTTCACCAAAATCTCAGTGAAATTTCACCAAAATTTCAAAGAATTAACAGTGAATTACAGTGAAATTTCACCAAAATTTCACCAAGGTTCTGTTGAAATTGAAATTATGGATTGAAATTTCAGTGAAATATCAGTGAAATATAGTGAGATATCAGTGAAATATAGTGAAATATCAGTGAAATATAGTGAAATATCAGTGAAATATCAGTGAAAGAAAGGGGCAAAATATCAGTGAATTTCACCAAAATCTCAGTGAAATTTCAATGAATTACACAGAAAATTTCAAAGAATTAACACTGAATTTCATCAAAATTTCAGTGAAATTTCGTTTTAGAAAAATGGCCATTTCGGCCATTTGTGTTTCACAAACACATCTTGTTCTAAATGTTAAGTTTTCATGTTAAGGTTGGTAAGGGTTACCAGATGACCTTGAGGAAGGTCATATTGCATGGAACAGATAGATATCATTGAAAGGAAGTTACATACCAAATTTCAGCTTTGTATTTCCAATACTTTTTGAGAAAAGGCAAATTTGTTAAATTTTGGACAGACAGACGGACAGACAGTCACGAGTAAAACAATATGCCCTCGATCTTTTGATATGGGCATAAAAAAATCCCTAATACATGTATACGTCACTCCCCCCACCCACACAAATACAATCACAGCTTATTGTATCTATTATTTCTTATCCCCCTAATTTTGTAAGTATTTTAGTAACTAATTAAGTATGTAAGTTTTCAAGAGATATGATTGTTAACCTGCAACACCTTTAACCCTATCCCAAACAAGACCTGGTTTTGACGTCTCTAAAAGAAAAGGCTTTGGAAAACATTGAAAAAAAAAGAAGAAACTGCTGATTATACCCAGGTGAAATGAATCATGGTTTTTCATGAAATAACATGAACTATGATGGGCCAGGGACCCCGTTTACCCAAGCAATTTCTTCATTATCCACAATGTTTTCCAAAGCTGTCATATTGAGGGGCGTTTAAAAGCGTCACTGTGTGGGAATGGGTAAACAGATGTCAGAAATTCTTTTTCAAAGTTAAAAAATGAAGAACATAAATGTCCATTGGGCTCAAATTTTGAATAAAAGTGCCCAGATTTATTTCAATCCAGTCCTGTGGGGAACACTAAAATCATAAACATGGTAATTGTGTTTAATTGTTGATTTTCCACATATTTCTGTACAGACTGCACTTTTTCTGTAGTGTCTTTGTTGCTCGCACAAAACTTTTCCTTCTGAATAGCAATCATAGCAGAAAAGAGCCTTGAATCAAATGCAGGCTTGCTTAAAGTCTTGCTGTTAGGTGCCTTTCACGACACAGAATGTGGAAGAATGTACTGACTGGTAAAAAGTTTCAACATGAGCACTTTAACTGCCTCATACAGTTTATCAAGATGTGTGACTGAATCCCGCAGCTCATCTAGTGTGAAGCCATTGAAAGTTCCTGCAGTGCTGTGCGGAGAGCTTTGAACTGTTGAAAATTTTTCCATTGTGGAAATTTGTGCTGGTGATGGTGGTTTCTTTGGTATAGACTCCCTAGTTGGTGAACATGTAGAATCCCTGGCTTCTAGCTCCTGGCTTAGTCGCCACTTCAATCGCTTAACTTCATCTTTTAGATCACGAAATTCCTTCCTACTTATGCACCTGCAAAAGTATGTTACATTTGTGTATCAACATTATCAGGATCAACGAACATAGTGTCGTGTGATACTTCAGACAAACAGTAAAATCTCTGAGAAGACCTTATTAGGAAGGTCTACTCTCCTTGAAATGGACACTGAAAGGTGGTTACGGAAGAAAGGGTTAATATGTGGGTTAATATCTAACAAATGCACTATAAAGCTGCAATAATTCAGATGCAAAACCCATTCATTAGCCCATTCTCTGATTAATGAGTTGATCGGTTTGACAGCTCTGCAAGACTGCAAATAATAGTAGACCTGGGTCAGATTGATACTGGTTGAGCTGTGTGATCAAGGTCTGCTCTACATGCTTGAGAAAATCTGGATGACCTAGGCCTTTACTATTAAATATAGTCATAACTTAATTTTCATAAACGAAATACTGGTAAAAAGTATATTCTTAGTAGTCAGGCCCTGTGGTCACAAACAAACCGAAAATCGGGATCAGGCCCGAAGACAAATTTTATATTTCTTTATTTTCTTCCACAAAATTGCTTTAAATCACTTTTGTGTGGTACTATTTGGTAAAGATTGTTGAAAAGAATACAAACACTGAGAATTTAATTTTAGAAATTAGTCCTTCGAAAATAGAGTTATTTGATTAAGCCTGATGAAATCAGGATCAGTTTTGATCTGATGTTAAGAATCAGGATCAACTCTGTTTATGCTAATTTCTGATAGATTTAATATTTTACAGTGTCATCCTGCTTATTATGACTGTCTAAATTTGTGGTTAAATCATTAATAAAATCAAAGGGCATATTGAAGAAAATCAAAAATATAGAATTGATCTTGAGCCTGATCCTGACTTTTTTCATTTGTGAACACACGTGGCCATGAGGCTGGAAAAATTGTTAATCTGGGAACAGGTTATTCATCCTTTACCTCACATTCCTTTGTTGTGGATGATTCTAAATATAGCAAATTAGGTAAAGGGATAGGTTCACCACATATAGGCAGTCTCAATATAACATTTAGATTTGACTGTTTATTCATAAATTTTTGACAATATTTTTAAAACGATGAATTCTGATACTCAATTAGCAATATAGTTCAAACCTTCAGTTAAAGATTAAAATTGGAAAATTATTTATCCAATAACAATTGTTGATTTTCACAAGACATCTTCCTTGCTGATTTATACAAGAACTTTTATGTTTAAAGAGCTGTTTGGATCTTAACCCTTTACCTCATAAGCTATTTAGACCCATCCACAGTGAGGGAATGTAATAAAACAAGAGGGACATTGGCCCTAAAGCGCTTACCTGAGGCAATGTTTAATAAAGGTTGTGAATGCAAAACTTCTAATTCCAAACTTCCAAATTCAATACAGAATATCAATATTTTCACTCAATTTTGCTTTTCAAAGACTTTACCAAGCAAATTAGTTTTTGAACCGATTTGACCCGATTTTAAAATTAACTGAGATATTAATAGGACAAACATTCTAACAAAGCTTCAAAACACAATTGGGCAAAAAATGTGGCCTCTAGAGTGCACACAAGATTACCTAGTTTATGACATGTTTTGACCAAATTTCCAACTTGAACGAGAAATCATTGCGACAAACATTCTGACCAAGTTTCAAGACAATTGAGTCTAAAATATGGCCTCTAGAGTGCAAACAAGGTTTTCTAAGATTTGACCTAGTGACCTAATTTATGACCTGATTTGACACAATTTCAATCTTGACCGAGATATCAATGAGACAAACATTCTGGCCAAGTTTTAAGACAATTGAGCCAAAATTGTGGCCTCTAGAGTGCACACAAGGTAAAAGTTGATGACGGACGATGGGCAGCAGACAGAACCTGATCACACTAAGCTCACCTTGAGCACAGCTTAATAAAGGAGAATTATGAAAAGAAAGGAAAATGCAGATTTTGATTTGTTTGGAAACATTGTTGAAAATGGAGCAATTGCTTGTTACGAGCCAATGTTCCATTTCCCACAATGTTTTCAAATGTTATCAACCTACAGAGGCATGAAAACCCATTTCTGAGTAGTAAAGGGTTACTAAGTTTCTGAAATAGAAAATTCTAATACTTACTCAGAATGGCTTGACTTGGTGTTCTTTGTATGCAACAGTGCCTTTTCTGCCACCTGCTTTGAAGTCAAAGTAGCAGTAAATAAAAGATTAATTTAATTTTAAAAGAATTATAATGGCCTTTTTATTTTTTTTACAGCCGCTTAATGTTCAGATCAGTCTGTTTATGTGTGCAGCCTGATTAACTTTTACACTAAATCTCCCTATTAATAAATAAGCAATTCTATAAAACAAACACTGCCAAACTACAACTTCAATTTGGTTACTGTGTCTTAAAACTGTCTTTTGCTCAACCAATTGAATTCTGAAACTTTGAATGAACAAGTCCAGTCTCCAATTTAGTTTAGTCCATTTTTGCAATTTAGGGTTGTTTTTTCAATTTGTTTCAAAATTGACAAACAGTGCAGACCCTGATCAGAGGGCTCCTGTAGGAGCCCTCTGATTTGGGTCTACACTGTTTGGATAGAACAAGTATCTTCTCTACAGGTACATTATTTTTAAAGGATGCTTATATGTGTCACTAGAGTTGAATGGGTTAACTTAAGTTTTCTCAACCTACTGTTTGTGGAAAAATAAACTTAAACATTCATCCTTGTGAAATGACAATCATTCTGACATTGTGCTCAGGTGAGCTAAAAACTGGCCCCTGTTTCACAAAAAAAAATAAGTTACTTATTTGCTCAAATGAAGTATAAGATTAAGTTGAGTCAGATACTTGAGGTGCTTTTCAGGAAAGATAAATAATTTGTATATCTATTGTATGGGATAAAATGTTGGTACAGAATACCTGATGGTAAAGAAGAGCTTGCTGAAGCTGTTGAGTGCGAATGAATGGATTCTTCTGCTCTTGTAGAAACAGATGCTGTGTCACCCTGTATCACTCCTGGGTTGGGGTCACTGCTACAAATCCTTTTATCTGCCAAGTAAAGATTTAAAGAAAAATAGACTTTTCACCATTAATATTTATGAGGAAAATTTCTGTCTGTTATATTTCAAATAATGAATGCCAACATATTTAAGGCAGTTAAGAGTATAGCTAGACCATTAACCCATTACCTGATGATTAACGCCTTTGAAAATTGAGTAGACCCAGATCAGGCAGCACCTGTAGGAGCTGCCTGATCAGGGTCTACTCAGTTTGCTTCAGAGCATATTGTAGTCCAGACTTTGCTTTACTGGTTACAGCATTGATATTCAAAATTTTTGTGACAAATTAAAAATATATATCCAATTATATATGCAAAGTAGGTGGAGTTTTGGATGAATATTAAACAGATTAAGGGTTAACCCATTCCAACACAGTGGAATTTTAGACCGGTCCAAATTGAAAGAAGCTGCAGACGACAATTTCAAGTTAATGGAATTTCAAATTTTTTCATCTTTTTGGATATAAAACATTGTGGAAAATGAAGAAATTGCTTGATCCGAGCAATTTCTTCATTTTCCACAATGTTTTCCAAAGCTTTTTTCTTTAGGGGCGTAAAAAGGAGGGATTAAGTTGGAATGGGTTAAAGACACACTATGTAACAGTGGAGATCCTGACCTGTAGGAGCTGCCTGATTAGGGTCTACTCAGTTTGCTTCAGAGCATAGTGTAGTCCAGACTTTGCTTTACTGGTTACAGCATTGATATTCAAAATTTTTGTGACAAATTAAAAATATATCCAATTATATATGCAAAGTAGGTGGAGTTTCGGATGAATATTAAACATATTAAGGGTTAAAGACACTCTATGTAACAGTGGAGATCCTGATCTGACAGCTTCTTTAACCCTTGTCATGCTGTATAAATTACCTAACTGAATTGCTGTCAAATCAAAGGGCTGAGATTATTGATAGATCTTGTTGTTCAAAAATCAATATTTCTTTTAGAAATCAACCTCATAAACAATTCGGGAAGGAAAAGTACAAGCAGAAGGTGTAGACTAAAGTCAGCCTGCGTAAACGTGCAGTCTGATCTTAGTCTACACGTCCTGCCAAAACCGGAATATTCCAGGCTCAGTATGCCTAGGCCTCCACTATTTGAAAACTAGACATTGTCGCAGAGCAGACTAATACCCCCCAACAACGCTTGTCCATATACAAGTGCTATCTGCAAAAGGGCCATAACAAAAAATGGACTTTTTTAATTAAAGGGCCATAAAACCATCAAAAATCAATGGACCATAACCAAAATAGGATATGCACATGTCTGACTTATACCGAGCGTTTCTGTAAAATTTGAATCAAATCCGTCTAATGGTTGCTGAGAAAATGAGCGGACACGATTTTTCACTAAAGGGCCATAACTCCATCAGAAATCAATAGACTGTAACCAAAATAGAATATGCACATCTCTGTTGATACTGATTATATCAGTGAAGTTAAGGGGGGGTATAAAAATGTAGAAAGGGGTATTCTGGGGGAAAGACTTTAAAGTTACTTTTACCCATTTATGTATTTTAAGTCATATATGAACTTACAAGGAGCAGTCGACTTTTGAAAACACTGTAGCAAACAAGTTGTGATTGTGAAACACCATGCCCCTGATACAGGAATTCTTTAGAAACGGTTGATTTTTATTGGTTTTTGTTGTTTGTTTTTTGTTTTAGGGAAAAGGGTTAAATGTTGACCTTGACCTTGATGAAATGACCTTCCCCAGTTGCACCTTGTTGAGACCTATCTACATACCAAATATTAGCATTGTAAATTAATTAGGGATGAAGTTATAGGAAAATGTTTAGTTGGCAGGTTAAGTTTTTGAGTAAGGTTTTAGGGAAAAGGTTAAAATTTTGACTTTGACTTTGATGAAATGACCTTCCCAAGTTGTGCCTTGTTGAGACCTATCTACATACCAAATATTAGCATTGCAACTTAATTAGGGACGAAGTTATGGGAAAATGTTTAGTTGGCAGGTTAAGTTTTTGAGTAACGTTTTAGGGAAAAGGGTTAAAATTTTGACCTTGACCTTGATGAATTGACCTTCCCCAAGTTGCGCCTTGTTGAGACCTACCAAATATAATTAGCATTGTCACTTAATCAGGGTTGGAGTTATAGGAAAATTGGCAGGTTAACTTATGCAGACAGACGAACGGACAGACAGACAGACAGGTGTCAGGATAATGTGACTGGATAGAGTGTTCATGCTATGTGTCTGCCACATGAGCATTCCAATGATGCAGCACTATAACTTGTCTTGTGCAGACACTGTTGTGATATAACTGAAATACTGTTAAAGAGACGTTAAACCCAATGTTTTGAAAAGGTTACTTTTTATATTGATGCAGAGTTCTGCCAAGGGCGCACCATTGCGGGATCGGCGCAGAAAAATTACATATGGCCCCTAAAAAACATGTCCAGCGGACCGACCGGCGCATTAAAATTACGAACCATGAACCGTAGGTACGAAGATACCTTGGGACGAATCAGCGGATGTTTGGGGTTTTATTTACTTCCGGCGTTTCCCTTGGTAATTCAGAGTGTTAATATTGATTGAAAAGGTCACTGATTGGTTAACTGTGCACTGTAAATTCTGTTTTCGGTCATATAAGCCAAACAATAGCGTTATAATAAAAATAACAATATTAAATTTGAAGTAACGAAATATTCCTTCTGCATCATAAACTCGCTGTTTTGTATCACCGCAATGGCAGAAAAAAGAAAACAAAAACAATTTTAAGCTTCTTTAGTCAAAGAGAGCAAGAACTGGGGCCGATGATCGGCCAAATGATCCCAGGACTTCAAAATCAGCCGAATCTCAATCAGAATCCGGGCGCGAAATAGCTAAATCGAGCTTCGAAAATCAATTCCAGAATTTAATGGCTCTCGGACTTTTCGTGGCTATCTCATGATTCAAGTAAAGTTCTCTTTGTATTAAGCACAAGAAAATAATTCACCAACAGCTCAAAACTGTATCTTTAATTCAATATATTGTTTATTTTGAAATGAGAAGAAAGCCCTCCAGATTTCTTCTCATTGATTGGGTTCACATATATCCGACCTCAGTATAGTGGCCCTATGTTTTGGAAAAGTGGCCCCATATTATTTGCTTAGATGGGCCAGTGGCCCCCTAAGGTCAAAAGCTTGGCAGAACTCTGTTGATGTCAAAAGGTGTTAATGAATCATATGTTATGTAAACTTGCCTTTACAATTATTGCCTTTGAGCTGAAGGCCATCTTGTAATTTTTAAGTCGCATCAGCGGCATCAGGTGAACCATCATCAGTTAGATTATGTTAAACTCCATCTCCAGCAGTCAAATCAGGCAAAGTTCCATCAGTAACATCAACCATTAGCATGTTGAAATTGGTATCCAACTTTTCCTACATTTGTTTTTATTTTTTTTCCTGCAATTGCCCAATATGAACTTTACTCCTGTGAAGATTAGTGTTTCTCACAATATCAAAAAAGTGAGTCTAGACTGAGAAATATGATAAATGTTGTTTGTATGCAGCAATGGCTGCCACCAGCCTCAGTGCAGACAACAGGTGCGGGTATGTTGAAATTCCTACAATTTTCCAGTTAGTCAATCGTATGGGTATTGGTAGAATTTGTTAATTAGGTTGAAAGTTGATTAAAACACAAATTCAACTTTATACAATATCAAAATCTTTTTTTTTTCATGTACATAACAAAATCAATTTATAATATTCATATTACAAATAAATTAAAACGAGAATTATGATAGAGAGCAATTCGTAAATAATTTGGTATTAGTTCGGTAATCATGAAAAATACGGTAATTCAATGCACCAATGTGGGACCAAACAACGATCTGTCTTACAAATTTATAGATGATGGTTTGTTGCACAGGCATTTAGCTGAATTGGTTAATATCAAATGTCATGCTATCCGCTTCCCCACCCGCTTTCACCTTACCTCGAACAGCCAAAATCCGAAATTTCGATCTACCCGGAAATCCTGGGAAACATGCATATCCTCCATCCTCTGGTTTGTAAACCGACTTTTCAGGTACTAATATGTACTTCTGATCATGCACAGAAAGTTTGTTGTTGTCGTTGAACCAGCGCATAACGGAAAATTTGTTTTCGAACGGTTAACCGCCATTTCTGTAATATTTTTTCCAGGCCATGACGTCATCAGAAATGCGCTTTGCGTCACGTGATACGCAGATTCAGATTCTGGCGAGTTATTTTCCGTTATTTCGACAAACTCATGTACTTTTTTATATTTTGTTTCGAAAAAGAAACTTGTTAACGGTAAATTGAGAAATGTTCTGGGTGGTTTTGAAGTGTTATATGAATATTCCCTGTTATTACGTCATCCTGGAAATGCGTCTGTGTACCACGTGATACACAAAGTTTTTTTCTTATGTCCATTCGGCAATCCTCGGGCGATCTCCGAAGTCTACGATCTATACCTCGGACGTATTAGATGTAGGTACGGAATCGGCCGAGTTGTGACGAATGTTCTTATGTCCTTACAAACAAATGATCGGTAATTCTCGGAGCAAGTTCGTAGGTCGAGTTAGACCGAAAATAATCGATTAGGTAACGGTTCTCAGCATTGTAATCTTCTTGTTTAGATAGTCGGTGACCAGCCGCGATGGAGATTGTTTACTTCCGGCGACGTTTCTTCGCCGGGCTTAATGTAAAATGGCTCAACAAGCTTTAAACGTTTTTTTAAACGCAAAGCAGCCGAAGATTATGAAGGTAAATAAATAATAAACGTTTTCTTACAATTATAAGTCCAGAATCGTAGAGGTCAGTGTAAAAATTAGCTAGCCTAGCAGACGCCTTGTATCACGTAAATATTTCGTCACGGAATATTTACTCGCTCTTTCAACACAGCTGATTTAACAGACTAGGAACTATAAAATAGTATCGTCGGCTTATCAAAACTGAATTTTAGGAGGTTTTTTTTTTTTTTTTTGCACCATCCATCAACTAAAGTCTCGTGTTTATATATATATATATAGTCAATGTTCTTGCTGAAGTTGCCATCTTTTTGCTTCAACTCAACTACGTAAATAAGTGAGTATTTGAAATTGATAATCATTGAAAATAAGCGAATAAAAATTAAAAAAAAAAGTCAATGAAAATGAGTTATTTTTCCAAATAAAAAATCAACAAGGATTAAAATAAAAAAAAATCTAAAATTTGGGGTTAAAATATGAAAAGGCCAGGAAATGTTTTGATTGACTGCCAACCAAAACAGTTGCTGGCATTTGTCAATGACATGAGGACAGGGATCTATAATTCTTTTTAATTCAGACTTTGGTCTGGTTTTTATCCTTTAAAACAGCACAGAAAGTTTTAATTCAGTTATACAGTAACATAATTATATAGTTAATATCCATTTTTCTCCAGGTTCAAGTTTAACTGTTATATTATTTAAACTTTGGCCCTGTTTTAGAAAAAGACCCCTCAAAATCATGCTTGATGGCTCATGTGGCCCATTGACCTGAAAATCAATCTGAAGCTCTGAGTGGATGGGGTACGGCCATATATTCTCTTGAAAGTTTGTGCCTTCTCATAAGTTCGTGCTTTTTTGTAAGAGCCTAACACTTTCTGTAACCGACACGGGTGGGGATAGTGTAATATAACCATAAATAAATTACTATCAAATGCAGTTGAAAATAGTTTGGTCACTGTTCATTTGAGGAATATATCATGTTTACTTTTATCATTTAAGTTTAATTTAGAATTATGCCCATGTTATTTCTTGATATCATGGGTTGACCATGGTTATGATCTTTGTAAGATGGGTGACAATGGTATTTCATTTCATACCATGATAACACTGTGAACCATGCTCTAACATGGTTGTAGTAGCAACTCTGACCATGGTATTACCATAGCAAGTGATGTTTTTTCACAGTTGAACATGAATAACATGATCAGATGCCAATTACAATGAAATGCCATGGTTAACATTTCACCTGGGTAACCAGCATTTTCTCCTTTTGTCTCATTATTTTCTATGCCTAATTTTACACAAATCCTATCTTTAATAACTTCCATTTTGTCATCTGTGGCAGGTTTTGAAGTGGATCACTCTAAAATTTTGCCGTTTGGGAACGGGTTAAGTAAATAATATTATTCCATATGGTCACCAATCATGTTCACATTTGTGAATCTGTTGTGTTCCTACTTTTTTATGCTTTTATAAAGATTAAGTTTTATTATATACACATTTTTAAAGTTGGCATATTCACTGAAATTTCACTGAAATTCTAGCCTCATAAAGAAAAAACATTTCACTGAAATTTCAAAATTTTTGGCCAAAATTTCACTGAGATTTCACTGAAATTTGGTCATTTTGCTGAGATTCAGTGTTATTTAAACATTTCACTGAAATTTCACTGAAATTTGGTGAAATTTCAATGAAATTTCAATTCAATTTTCACTGGGGATCCTTGTGACCAGACAACGAATCTGACCAAGTTTCATGAAGTTTGGACAATAACTGTGGCCCCTAGAGTGTCAATAAGGAAATTGTAATTAAGGCTCCTTTACTCTTGTTTTCCAGCAGAACCTCTACATTTTCAATAGGGACCATCATCGAGCTCAGACAAGCATTCTGACCAAGTTTCATGAAGATTGGGGCAAATTTGTTGCCGCAGGCGTGTTAACAAAGAATTGTGATTAAGGCCCTTTCCCCTTGTTTTCCAAAGGAACATTTCCATTTTCGATAGGGTTCATCCTTGTGACCAGACAAAATTTCTATGCAAGTTTCATGAAGATTGGGCAAAATTTGTGGCCCCTAGAGTGCTAATGAGGAAATTGACAGATATTCAATGATAACAAAAGCTCACCTTGAGCACAATGTGCGCAGGTGAGATAAAATCCCTGAAACATTCAGATACTTTGCTAAGTCAAGGTAGATAACAGATGGATCATTGGCCACTCCAACTGACTCTGAAAGGAAGTTTCACCTATCAACCCATTCCCAGATTGCAAAATTTTGGACTGGTCCAAATTGGAAGGACTACAATTTTTTCAACTTTCTAGATAGAAAATATGGAGTAAAATGCAAGCAATTTCTGCAATTTTCATGTTTTCCCAAATTTTTTTCTTGAGGGGCGTCCAAAAGCGTCACTGTGCAGGAATGGTTTAAACAATATTTTTGGGATATTTTTTGCAAAATTTTGGCCAGTGCCACATAACAAAAGTAAAATTTAACAGCCAAACCAACAAAAATGTTTCACAATAGTGAAGGCCAATGTCCAAGTTCAAAGTTAACTTCCAGTCGAAATGAATTATTTGATTGGTCCATTGGTTCTTTGATTGACAACTGTGATTGGTTAATTACAAAACGACTGTATGGATCAAAATATTCTTATCTCATGCACAACTAGACATTATAGATTTTCATTGTGGCAAGTTTCAGTTTATTCCTATTGAAACTGCAATTTTAAGTTTACATATATTTTGCTAAGTCAAGGGCATTACAAAATGCCTTGAGGGATCAAAATAACCTTTATCTGTTGGAGGAGAAAGAGCATACATAAAAAAGAGCTGTAAGACAGACATAATATGATCCTTCTGGCGTATTAAAAAAAGATGATTTAAGATATAAAACCATCACTAAGTCCATCATATTTAACCCATTCCAACACACCAAAACTTAAGACTAGTCCCAATTGAAAGAAGCTGTAGACGACAATTTCAAGTTAATGGAATTTCAAATTATTTCATCTTTTTTTAATAGAAAGCTTTGTGGATAATAAGGAAATTGCTTCATAAAAGCATTTACTTCATATTCCTCAATGTTTTGGAAAGCTTTTTTATTGCGAAGCGTAAAAAGGAGGGCTGTGTGGGAATTATAAGGGTTAACCCATTACCAGACAACAAAATTTAAGACTGGTCCAATTTGGACCAAACAATTAAAAGATTATGAAATATTAAAAATCTTTATCCATGGGATAGAAAACATTGTGGATAATGAAGAAATTGCTTGTACAAAGCAATTTCTTCATTTTACTTAATGTTTTCCAAAGCTTTTTTCTAGAGGGGCATCTATTAAATTGGTCATTGTGTGAGAATGGGTTAAATCCAACATTCACTGTATTTGTGGTAAAGAGATCAAATGTATACAAAAAAAGATTTAGTTGCCTAAGTCACTGAAAGTAAATTTTGATCAGATACTGGGTAAACTACAAAATCTATTTGTTGAGAACAACAGAGAACAACAGAAAAGTATTACAAAAATCTCAAATGGTCCATCCTTAACATTGTTTTTTGCAGCTTCTGCAAACTTTGCCCCCTGGTAATGGTCTTAAAATCCTTTAAGAAAGTCTGACATCAGCAGCCTTTCAGAGCAGACACATCAGGGATTATAAATGCTTATTTAGCACTAGACTTACTCCCAGTCTGATACATATTTGTTAGATTTGTACAATTTAAGTAGAAAAGTTTCTATTCTCTAGCTGGCATCTCTCTGTTTTGCTGATCTATCAGTTTGTGAGACGTAAGGGAGGTAATTTCAGGATTTGAATGTAAAGCATGAGTGATGCACCTATTAGTTACTGTCAAACACACATTTTCTGACACCTTTGGAGACAGATTAATATAGCATATAAATGTGAAATTCATGTCTTAACCCATTACCAGACGACAAAATTTTAGACTGGTCCAAATTGAAAGGAGTTGCACATGACAGTTTAAAGTTTATGAATTTTTAATTTTTGTTCAACTTTCTGGAAAGAAAAAAATGTGCAAAATAAAGAAATGGCTTGTTCCCAGGGTTTTCCCTGACCCTCTCCTTCTTTGAATTTGGTTTGTTTGTTTGTTTGAATGGGGTTTTACGCCGCTTTCAACAGTCTTTCAGTTATATCGCGACGGCTGGAGCACCTAACAATGGATTCCTGGTATTTCTCACACCAGTACTACCATTACATCCTTTCCTAGCCTCCAGCTGCTATCCCACATAGGTCTACGATTATCAACCCATTGGTGAGAGACAAATAGTCGGAAAGGATGAGTGCCGCCGTCGGGAATCGAACCCGGGACCTCTAGAATGATAGTCCGACGCGCTACCAACTGCGCTATGACGGCGGCTCTCTTTGAATTTGGACCCCCGTTTTTCAGAAATGACCTCCAAAAGAGCTAGACAGCCTTCTTTATCTTATTTGATAGGGGTCATAATGTGGCAAAATGACCCCCTATTTTGAAAGTCAAGGGAAAACCCTGCTTGTTCCACTAAATTTTTTCATTTTACACAATATTTTTCATATTATTTATCTTGAGGGGTGTCAATGTGTAGGAATTGGTTAATACTGATATATCTTCTTTAGTGTGCTGACAGGAAAATGTCTCGCACTTAATCCGTTATCAGGCAACAAAATTTGAAACTGGTCTAATATCAATTTGAAAGAATTTTGAATATATCTTCCTTTCTTGGTCAAAATAAATGTGGAAAATGCAGAATTGCTTAGAGAAATCTTCAGGGGGTCAAAAGTGGCATTGTATGGGAATTGGTAAAAGTATTTTGAATAGACAACATGGGGGAGTGTAAATGCTTGTTTATGGAACATCTCTAAATTCTCTGTCTAGTAAAAATTCTGACATTAATAGCTTTGTGGGACAGACACTAGAGGAGTTAGCACATGAACTCGAAATTCATGTCTTATACTGGTACATCTTCTTCAAGTTCTTTGTCAAAAAAAATGTCCAACTATTATAGTTTAAAGAGCAGACACACAACACACATGGATATTGTGAATATAAAGTTTCATTTATAAACAAGAGCCATGTCGCACATGACCAGCCCCTGCTGTAAAAGCTTGATAGTAAACTGAAGCTAGTAAGATCTAGGCTTCTTATTAGTTTATACTAATTTATTCTAGATTGATTGCGACCAAAGCTATGAGCTTATAAGAGTTGCTCTCGAAACCCACAATCCAGATGTTTTCACATCCCTGAATGAGAGGCAGTAGCTTAACCCACTGCTACCCAATTCTACAGCTGGGTAGACTGGGGCTGGCTATTAAGTGTCTTGCCCATGAACACACCCTGGTGACGGAGGGGCTCGAACCTGTTGCCTTCAAATCACGAGTCAAGCACCTATACCACGCGGCCATCGAGGTTGTGCACTGCATTTCTTCCCATATTCCATAATAGCTATTATATATTCAGAGATATGCTCTGGACAAAATCTAAGTCTTAAAAACAACAAATGGCAATAACTCCAAAATTATATAAGCAAGAGTTGTGGGTCTTGTCCACTACATTTATCCTCAATGATATCTATCCACCTATGAAGTTTCAAGTTGATAGCATTTATACTTTAGGAGATATGCTCGGGGCAAGCTTAGTGATGGAGACCACTACTGTATCCCCTTCACCAAATGGTGGGGAATAAAAAGAGTGTCAGAGTGACATTGTACACAGCCAGCTAGCCAAAACAAGGAATTAAGCATTTCGACATAGTGACACTTTTGGACCCCCCCCCCCCCCCAAAATAAACTTTGAATTGTCATCTGCAACTCCTTTCAATTTAGACCAGTCTAACATTTTGCTGTCTGGTAAAGGATTAAATGATTTATTGATTGAATGGAATTTAACACCATTTGTATCTCAGTCACATTGCGGCAGCTGGAGCACCTCACCGTGGATTCCCAGTATTTCTCAAACCAGTACTACCATAACATCCTTTCTCAGCCTCCAGCTGCTCATCTCATTTAGGTTCATCCCACCCATTGGTGGGAGACTTATAATATTGGCTACAGCCGGGGATTGAACTCGGGACCCCTTGAATAGGAGTCCTACGTACTACCACTACCCTATAGCCATGGCCTTAGCAATTTCCATTTTCACAATGTTCTCCACCCAGAAAGTTGAAAAATCTTACATTTCATAAACTTCAAATTGTCGTCTGCAACTTCTGTAGATTTGGACCCGTCTGTAATTTTGCAGTCTGGTACTTGGTTAATTAAACTGGAGTTCTCTGACAGAAAAATGACTGACATCAGCAGTTTTGCATAGCAGACACACATGGAAGAGTGTAAATACTTATTCTGCACATTAATTTTAACTTGTATGTCTTCTTTAGTGCTATGGAAGACAAAAAATCAGACATCAACAGTTTTGTAGAGCAGAACATGGAAAAGCGTAAATGGTCATTTTGCAAATAAATTTGTATCAGAGCAATACGTCTAAATCTGTTCTCAATCATTCAGGCTTTTTGGCGCTCCCAAAAACTTTCAAACAGGCTGTGGAAAATGAAGAAATTGCTTGTTAAAAGCAAATTCTCCATTATCCACAATGTTTTGTCCCCAAAAGACAAAGATTCTTATAATTCCATCAAATATTGCAATCTGCAACTTCTTTGATTTTGGACCAGTCTGAAATTTTGTTGTCTGGTATAGGGTTAAACAGAAAAAGTACTTTAACTCATTACCGGACGGCACTAGTCCAAATTGAAAGGAGTTGCAGACATCAATTCAAAGTTAGATTTTTTCTACTTTTTTAGTAAAAAACATTGTGTAAAATAAAGAATTTGCTCCTAATACAAGCGATTTCTTTATTTCGCACAAGTTTTTCCTAATTGTTTTTCTTGAGCAGTGTCAAAAAGCAACATTCTGTGAGAATAGGTTAATGAGCCCTAGACTTGAAACTCTTAACAAGTTACCAGACAGGCTGCATTTAAATGTTGCCTAGATGCATATTTAGAATTTTGACCGTTTCCATGGCAATTAATGATTCTGCCGTCCAATTATAGTCATCATATTAAAACAAATAATTGCTCAGACTGTTTTCAGTTTTTTGCAGAATTTTTACAGTATCGGGATGGAAGAAAGGAAAATATAAATGTTACATGGTCTTTTTTCCTCTTAATTTTCTTTCTTTTTTTGGGGGGGGGGGGGAAAGCTGGACCAAATTCAAAAAAGTTGCTGATGGTAGAATATAATTGGAACAAGAGGACCATGATGGTCCTAAATCGCTCCCCTGAGTATGATGAGTCAAGGCTTTATGATATTAACAAAATATCAAAGCCCTACACCTAATTATTCTGGAGAAGATTTGGTTAAAGATTTACCATTTAATCATAGGTTTATTGAAGATCCTACCATTTAAAGCTCATTTCCAGAGTACAGTAATTCTTTGAATTATTTTGCTGGAGGGTCAATTACATTATATCAAACAAAGCTCTAGGTCTAATGGTTTAGAAGGACAAGATTTTCAAAGATATCCTTCTTTATTCCTGTCTAAAATCTTAGATTGAACAGAAAATGGCTTATTTTCAGAATACGCTAATTCTACCATGAATTTTGGTAAAGAGTCAATAGGCTTTAATACACACCAAATATTAAAGCTCTATGCCTTATGGTTTGGGAGAAGAAGATTTTAAAAGATTTCCTTATCTATTCATATGCAAAATCAGGGATAACACAGGAAATGGCTAATTTTCAAGTTCAATAATTCTTTGAAGTATTTTGGTAAAGGGTCAATAGACATTGATACATACAAAATATTAAAGCTCTAAGCCTGATGGTTTGGGAGAAGATTTTTTTAAATCAGGGATCACACAAAAAAGGGCTAATTTCAGAGTACGGTAATTCTTTGAAGTATTTTAGTAGAGTGTCAATAGACATTGATACATAGCTCTAGGCCTGATGGTTTGGGAGAAGATTTTCTTAAATCAGGGATCACACAAAAAAGGGCTAATTTTCAGAGTATGGTAATTCTTTGAGGTATTTTGTCAGAGAGTCAAAAGTCATTGATACATACAAAATTTTAAAACTCTAGGACTAATGGTTTGGGAGAAGAAGATTTTCAAAATTTCTTTCTTTATTTCTATGTAAAATCAGGGATCCTACAGAAAAGGGCTAATTTTCAAGATACGTTAATTCTTTGAAGTATTTTGGTAGAGGGTCAATAGATGATGATTTATACCAAATATCAAAGCTCTTACCCTTATGGTTTTGGAGTAGAAGATTTCTTAAGTTTTAGAACTCTGTTGCTATGGCAACCAAAGTTCTTCATGGACTTCAATTCTTTGAAGAATTTAAAAGAGCATGACCTAAGGATCATTTCTGTGAAGTCTGGTAGAAATTCCATGGTAAGTTTAGGAGAAGATTTTTTTGTACATGTGAACGGATGGACGGACGGACAGAAAGACGGAAGCCGGACGATGACCAATCACAATAGCTTGCCCAGAGCACGAAGGTGAGCTTCTATTGACAATATCATTGTGTGTATGGTGGGGGTAGGGGTTGGGGGTGAAATTGAAGATTAATCAATATATTGACTCAATATTATTGTCAATTAGAAAGTGGCCCCTTAACTCCTTAACCCATTACCCCACACTCCAGCTTCTTAATGCGCCTGGATAAATATGGCTATGGAAATTTAATGGGAAAAAGAGAAATTGCATGTAACAGATCTTTTATCTTATTAGTAATTCTTGCAATTTAAATTGAACAAGTCTTAAATTTTGCTGTCTGGTAATAGGTTAAACTATCCAGTCAAAAATCTCTTCCCCAGAGATTTAGGAAAGACTTGTTATGGATTAACCCATTCCCACACATAAATGCCGTTAGACGCCCTTAAAGAAAAAAGCTTTGGAAATCATTGTGGAAAATGAAGAAATTGCTTGTAACAAGCAATTTCTTAATTATCCACAATGTTTTCTACCCCAAAAGATAAAGATTTTTGAAATTTCATGAACTTTCAACTGTCGTTTGCAACACCTTTCAATTTGGACCAGTCTAAATTTTTGTCATGTGGGAATGGGTAAAACCCCTGTTTTGAAAAATGACCTTTACATCAGGGACTGGAAGGGCTTTAATGCCCTAGAGTGGGCAGATATTTCTTTGAAAAATTAATTTCATACACAACTCTTGACATCAAATAAATAAACAGGTGGTATAGAGCACATACATATATACAGGCTTACCTCCTGCCAAAACAGAAATACACAAGTTCAGCATGACAAGGGTTAAAATGTGTGTGTAAAGCTTCATTTAAACAGAAGAGAACTACAAAAATCTCTAATTGCTCCATTACAAGGTTTATGGCAACAGCAGTCTTGAATTCAATTCCATAATTTAATAAAATGTCTCTCTTGGAATTTTATATGATGAAATTTGCTTCTCACAGCAAATATTTCAGCTTCACTATTTAGGAAGGCTGCAATTTAGAGAGTCAAGTTTGATACATGTTGAAAAATTCTGCTTTCAACAATATTGAATTAAATCATTGTCCAAATGCAAAAAAAATTTAGAAACTGTAGACTAACATCAGATTCCACGTTACGTACACTCAACATTATGACCATGGTATTTCCTGCTTGGCTGAAATCTATCCAGTTATTTTCAAAACCATCCATAAATGTAGAAACTATGCTTCAATAATTAAATTTTTAGTTTCGTCTATCAATAAAGGGTGATCTGATTGGTCAAAAAAAGTTATTCATAACTCCATGAACAAAAATTTGAGCACGCAGTGATTTTGTATGATTCCTCACAAAATAGTCCCATACAAAAAGGTATCAAAATTTGTAAAGTTTTTGCTTTTTTTGCCCGATGTTACTAAATTATATGAAATGAAGAGAATAATTTTTGTTTTCATGGAGGTATGAACCGAAAAACCTAATCACACTTATGTATGAATTAACCCTTTCCTAATTTGTAAAATTATACACCTGTCCAAATTCAAAGGTTTTGCAGACGAAAAATTTAAAGTTGATTTCATTTAAAAAATAATCATTCAGCAGGGAAGAAAATATTGTGGAAAAAGTAGAAATTTCCTCTTTTTCCACGATATTTTCCCAAGTATAGAAAAACAGGGACGTAAAAACCAGGGATTGAACAGGAAAGGGTTCATGAGTTCAAATAACAGGAATTATTGTTGTATTTTGTTATGAAATTCTTCAACATCTCAAAAATTATGCTCTTTGGAAAGGGGTTGTTGATTATGGTCACTTAACAAAATTGGTCACTTAATGACTCAAAGCTTCTAATTATTTAGTATTTGCGACTAAAATATTCATAGTACTATACAACTAATCTAAATTTACAGCAAATTTTATCAGAACGAAAGCAAAGCTTATTGAGATCTTCTCCATAAAGATGACATTGTATGAGTACAAGTCGTAAGTATATAAACAATGAAGAAAATAACATTATAACAATAAAGGTATAGAAAGAGGAGAGGACTAAGAAGTAAGGAAGAGTAGTGGAAGAAGTAAGACAAGGGAGTGTTCATTTGAAATTTGGTAGTTTGTGTTCTACTAGTACAATACCACATAATCATTCTACTTATCAACCCAGAATGGAACAAGATTAATAATATCATTGCAAGAATCTTTTACTTTCGTGGATAAAGTTATGGACTTCAAGAAAAATCTTTCATTGTCGCGGTAAGTCAAATTATCTTTTCCAAAAAGAAGCATGGTTATGTCAATGTTATCAAATACTGAAAGAGAGTTAAAAGACTATTCCTAATAGTATCATAGTCTATAAATTCTAAAAAAAAAAGTGTTTGCTCAGCAAACATCCTAATTTCCCTGATTGGCTGTCGAGACTGCAAAGTGTCTGCACTGTATGTGAAATAGTTGAAAATGCCACGGTCAGGGTCATTTACAGAGAAGTGTTTATGATGAAAACAATGAAGATTTTATATTCATTAACCTATTTCAAGATAGCAAAATTTGAACAAGTCCAATTTCAAACAAGAGGGCCCTAGATAGCTCACCTGAGTTTTTAATTGCACAAAGAAATATGAAACTGAAACTTTAAAGGGAGATATCGATGTTTCTGAAACCTGTGTAAGTAAAATTTGCCAAGTACCAAAAATTACCTTCAAAAAAACATTTAACCCATTCCCACACAATGACGCTTTTAGATGCCCCCAAGAAAAAAAGCTTTGGAAAATATTGTGGAAAATGAAGAAATTGCTTGTCACAAGCAATTTCTTCATTCACCACAATGTTTTTTTCCAAGAAAGTTGATAAAGTCCAAAATTTGATTAACTTCAAATTGTCGTCTGCAACTTCTTTCAATTTCGTCTGGTAATGGGTTAATACTTAGATTTGAGTAAGTTAATGTCTTAGAGGTAGTCTAATAGGCTTATAGTGGCTTTTTGTAGTTATACTCGAAAGGTTCAGCAGAATTCTAGGCTCTTTTAGATATCATTGCTGACCTCATTTGCATATGACACAAAGTCAACTGAAGGTGACAAATTGACCAGTAAAACAACTAACTTTCTTAATCATGTCACATCAAATGGTTAGCGCAAAAGTATTATTAGTGTTTAAATTCCTAATAACAAAATAGTCACATCAAATGGTTAGCGCAAAACTATGGTAAGTTTTTATATTCGTAATAACGCTTATATTTGATTTGAATGGGGTTTTACGCCACTTTCAACAACCTTTCAGTTATACCGCGGCGGCTGGAGCACATAACAATGGATTCCTGGTATTTCTCACACCAGTACTACCATAACATCCTTTCCTCGCCTCCAGCTGCTATCCCATATAGGTCTACGATTATCGACAGTTATGGACTAATGTTCACAGAAATAAAGAACGTCTAGCAAACATAACTCCTGATGACGTAACAATGATGTTGGTTGAATGAAATTCAAACTAAATGCGAGATTCCAACGAATATAAGCACCATATGACCAAGTATCATTAAGATTGATTCATGATTGTGGCATCTAAGTGTAAACACTCTATTATTTGTTGATGCTGCACACAGCACCATGAACATTTAAGGATCACAAACACTCAACAGGAGCATGCTGTGCTCAGGTGAGCAAAAGGTTTCAGACGACATACATGATGAAATTTTTAGAAATCTTTGTCTTTTGGGATTTAAAACATTGTGAACTAGAACTTGTCACAGTATGTGACTTTTTACCCCTGCAAGTGCTTTCAGTGTAATGAGAGCTTTAACAATACAAGGAAAAAGTTACTGACTTAACTTTTCTAGAATGGAGGAGTTCACGACACAGAATTGGAAGTATAATAAGCTATCAACATGTCATTAATCTTTGTATAAAGTTTCAATGGTATTGAAGTAGAACTGAAGGAGGAGTTCGCGACACAAAATGTCTACAAAAGCATAAAAAACGTCTAAGTTCAAGGGGAGATAATTCCTGAACCAGTGGGAATTAAGACTTCAAAATTGCGTCTTGTATTAAGTTTCAATGGTATTGAAGCAAATCTGAAGGAGGTGTTTGCGACACAAAAGTGGTGGTATACTTAGCTATATATGTCTACAAAAGCATAAATAATGTCTAAGTTCAAGGGGAGATAACTCTTGAACCAGGGGAAATTAAGACTTCAAAATTGCCTCTTGCAAAACTTCAAAATGTAGTTACGTACTCTTTGAATAAAGTTTCAATGGTATTGAAAAAACTGAAGAAGTTCGCGACACAAAATTGGTAGTATAATTAGCTATATATGTCTACAAAAGCATAAATAATGTCCAAGTTCAAGGGGAGATGATTCTTGAACCAGAGGGAATTCAGACTTTAAATTTGGGTCTTGCAAAACTTCAACATGTACTTAATCTTTGATAAAGTTTCTATGGTATTGAAGCAAAACTGAAGGAGGAGTTCGCAACACAAAATTGGTAGTATTTTGTACACACACAGACACACTGACTGGACAGACAGGCTGATTCCAATATACCCTTGAAAACATTTGTTAGAAATTGCTTGGTAAGAAATTTCTTCATTTAAGAAGTTTGTTCAAATGTGAAATGTGACTTCAACCTTGTCATATGACCTCAACTTTGGTATCTGTAGATTGGAGATCTATCGTCACGTAAAACCCCATTCAAACAAACAAACAAATCTATCGTCACGCAAAATACAACCAATGTATCTTGAAAAGGTTTGAAGAAATTGTAAATGTTCGGATTTTTGGTTAAGCTTTTGCACTAGTAGACCTCAACAAATGACCTTGACCTTGTCACATGATCTTAACCTTGGTATCTACAGGTGCGTATCGATGACATCTATCATAATGCCAA